>CM046722.1:1840228-3239972 GCA_025584915.1 Monochamus saltuarius | reverse complement strand
GCTACGTTCTGCTGAACGCGACCATCGTTACATATACTATTTTTTATACAAACGCCATAAAAGTACAAATCAAAGCATTTCTTACGTTTAATTTATAAAATAACTGTCACGACGAGTGCGGTGATATGTCACACGTGGGTCTTTGTCTCACTTCCGTATAAAGTTCTGGAATGTTCGAGATTGTCCTTCTCGAATAACACCGTTCACCCACGCACAGGGTTCCAGAAAGTTCTTATCAACCCAAAAAATAAAAGATCTTGACCAGAGACCAAATTGAACAGTTTCTGAAGTGCGCACCGGATGACGAGTATCTTATGATGAAAGTAGCTGCTATTTTGGGAATATTTGGTGGCTGCCGTAGAGAGGAGCTTTGCCAGTTGACTGTCGGCAACTAAGAAATTGTGGGCACTTCCAGTTCAATATTGGTTAAGATATCAGATACCAAAACCAAGGTTCCACCAAACTTCACTATCGTTGAAGAATTTTATTTGGATTTTTACCGGAGATAGATGGCTCTTGGTCCAGCAAATGTGGGACATCGGAGGCTTTTCCTAAAGTATGTGAAACGCTAGTGTACGAAAAACCCTGTGGGGATAAATACGTCTGGAAATTTTCCTGCTGCTATTGCTAAATTTCTGCAACTTCCAAATTCTAACCTCTATAATACTGGACATTGTTTAGGCGTTCGTCGGCAAGCTTAGTAGCGGATAGTGGAGCAAATTTAACGACAATTAAGCGGCATGGGGGATGGAAATCTTCAACAGTCACCGAGGGATCCATCAAAGATTCGTTAAAAATTCGATTGCCATCAATATCAGCGCAGTGGTAGAATTGTGGAAGGATTTAATTTTGCAAATTGTGTGAATTGTAGCAAATTTACTGTCACAATTTGACATTTACTTTAAGGCACTAGTGCTTTAAAGTGATCATTTTAAAGCACTAGTGCCTTAAAGGAATATTTTTAATGCTATAAGGGAATGTTAAAAATTGTTTGTAAAAAAATACATTAAGAATAATATGCCAAGATTCCAGTTGGAATCAACACATTTGGTGAGATGCCTGCCAATATTGCTGAATTTCTAAATTTGCCTGATTCTCACCTTTATTCTGAACATTGATCACTGAATAAAAGCTTTCACTACTCACTTCTCTTAACTTATTCGACAGATCGGATCAGTTAAATCAAAAGCTGCCACAACTTCTAACCTCAACGTAGGTGTAGCTGTGCTGTCACTATGAATAATTTAATAGCGTCAAATATATGAAATTGTACTTACTCCAACTGTAAACCTGCGTGCTGATAGTACCCCTTCAAGAAATCACCCCGCAAGCAAGCGTCCCTCAGATCAGCCCAAGGCCTCCAGAGGAAGATGTGCAGCTCCCTTATGTTCACACCCCAGTACGCGTTGACGCGATACTTCACTTGGCTGGACATGCTGCACTGCAACTCTGTAAATAAAAACAGGAATAGTCGTAACGATTTGAGCAAGAGGAGAGTGGAAACGAATAACTAGAACCGCTCAAGTAGTGTTACAGTAACGAAAACTGATGCCGCAACTTCAATCAAGTGACTATTACGTAGTAAAAATAAATCTGCCAATATAAAGCAATAACAAAGATAATAGAAAACTTTTAATGTACCCTCGCATAACCTAAAAAACAAACCGGCGAACTATATTGTGGAAAAATATCTGTACCAGACACAATTTACTTCATTTAATAACTATAAAACGTTCAAAATTAATAAAGGCACTCAAAAGCTGAAGAAGAACACACAACTATAACGTAAACAGAAAATAAATTATGACAAGACAGCAAATTTAACCGTTGTGTTGCTGGTTGCCACATAGTCGGCGTTAAATAAGGGTTTAATATGTCGAAAAAAAATCGCTTTATAAATAAGTTTGGATTTTTGTTAAGAATGATTCTGTTAATTCTTAATTTTCTCTATCCCGTCTTAAAATATTTGTACTTAGTCATAGTTAACCCTGTATACTAAACTACTGATGCATGTGGGCATTGGTTACAGTGCTACAGAAAAAAATCACGGAACAACTGTAATCTTCGTAATCGACTGTTCTAATTTTATATGGCCCGTACAAGATGGGTCGAATCATGTATAGTCCATGTCTCAAGATTCCTCATACTATCCTTTGTCGACAGTAGACGTTGTGAGGTCATTTTAATCGAATACGGTTCTGTTGAAAGCCGCAAATCCTCGAACGCCAATCGTTAAAGTGACCCGTTAAACCTTTGTTTGTTTTCGCAGTACGTGAACATGGAAAATGCGATACAAAATGGAAACGGATTTAATAAGCGATCATTAAAATAATTAGTCTAGCATGTGGATAACTTTCCATGACTTAGGCACTGCTGAAGGTGTTTTTAATTCAACTTTGTGGACTGAGGTGCCTCAAGGTTGGCAAGATTGCGTGTGCGGGCGGACAAGCGTACCGCAGATTACCGAGTCCACAAACAATAATTATTGTAGTCAATAATCAGTAATTTTAAAATTACATGCTAAAAATTGAAAACTACTTAAATTGATGGTAAGACATGACCTCAATAAAGAAAATGTGATAGAAATACGAAAAACAATAGACAGTCATATAATTACGTTGGTAGGCCCTAACAGGAATGAGGGAAACCTGGAAAACGTCATTAATTAGGAGGATGGTCAACCGTCGACCGGTATTAATCTCTCACATTGACCCAAGTCAAGATTTTTCCACCCTATCTTACCCGCAAAGAGAGAGGCAATCCTCTCCACGAATATAGCTGGTATACGGCCACCGGTCGCGGGATACGAACCCACAGGAGTCTGGCCACATCGATTCAAGTACTGGCGCCTTAAACCGCGCGATCACTGACCGACCAAATGCACCCATAATAGGTTTGTTCCAAGAGTCAGTTTGAGACTGTTTCAAACTATCACAGATATGCGACCAATTATGTTGCTACTATACTTTCAGCGATATCAAAGCAATATTTGCCTGGTCAAACAATCCCTGACAGTTTGAAACCAATTTTTTGCGTTCTAGGAACAAAGCTAATGTTTTCATAATGTATGCACAGCTAAAACCTTTTTTTAAAGAATAAAGATCATATGTCACCCTAAAGAGTTTTAAGTTAACCAGGTCAAGATTTGGTGTTCACATTAGGTAGCACATAAAAATATACGTATTGTGTATGGAAACCTTCGCGACATATATGTCAATGATATAAATATTTATTGATAGCTAATTGTTAGTTTTTATCCAAATGCGTGGGAGACGAGCCAACAACTTTCAAAATATAAAGTAGTGCGAAAAATATCGCGCGAAAAAGCCCAGGCAGCATGGTCTCATTTTTTAAGCCGTATACAGGATGTCTCACTTTTAAATGGCAGGACTTCCAGGGTCACTTTGAGGTTCCTCTAAATATTGTGGTGGGGGGGGGGGGATGTGTGACTAAACAACATTTTTAAATATCGTTTTTAGGCTTATTTTTCCACTGAAATATACGATATGGAATGCGTTAAGTCCCATTGCGCATCCAAATAAAGGTACCAACCCTAGGAGCAGACAAAAGGAGGCACATGAAACTCAGCAAAGACATACTTCATTGGTTATGTATGTGGGTGAGAGAGAGACAACCATCTGCACGTACGATATGAATTGTGTTCTTAATTTCCCATTATTTTGTTTGTATACACGTCATTGGCGTACAGTGTGGCTTCTTCTTTTATCTTGTATCTCAGTGTTATTCTTTGTGTATTTTTGTGGGTGTTATTGTTGGAACATGTCATGTTTTATAAGGGACTGTAAAATTAACCAGCATATAGCACGAAATAATTCTTCATATTCAGAATTCAATTCCATTTCAATTCACAATCAGCTAAGCCCCTACTGCTCCGCCATTGCTAGAGGCACAAAACAAAATATGGCGCTGATCATAAATAATCCATTCGCGCAGCTTTTAGCGCATTCCAGTCATCATAATATAAAATTACATTTCAGTGATTTAGCCACGAAATTGTCTAGGCCATTTCGATTAAAATGATGCATTCCCTCTTCTGCAAATATTTGGAAAAGCATGCAATTTCCGGATTTTTTTAAATTGTGTTATAATAACTCAATTAAATAGTTGAAAAATTCAACCAAAACTTTTTTTAATTGATTAAATGGAAAATACAAAAATAAATAACATGATCCGATATATAAAATAATTTAAAAGAAAAACATGAAAACCAAATGCATTTAAACAACGAAACAGAAACAATCGGGCGTTCAACCACATCAACGCACCTCGCAGGCATACTTAAAATGTGAGTCAATGTCAAATAATTATTATTGTTAGCTTCGCGCGGCCAAGACGTGTTTTTGGGATCGCCGCCGAGAGTAAACATTAGTAAGAATCGCGCGACGAGTCGACGTGTTTGGAAAAATGCCTGGCGATCACGTCCAGGTGGAAGCCCGACCGCGCCAGGTCTGTGACTCCCACGTACTCTATGTACGGGGTGTCCGGGAAAATGCGGGAAATCTCTCGGGTGTAGATAGAACATGAAAAATGAGATGATAAGTTCCTATAAAATTGTTTCCTTCAGACCGCTCCCTACGGAGATATGTGTCCCTGAATAACGCAGCTGGAAATCGGTTTTTCTTGAATAACTGCATTTAATATAACTTTATAAAAATTTAATGTGATGGACACTAGTAAGGACCTCTTTAGTGTCCTTGAAACATATTTAGCTTTTTTAGTTTGCCAGGGGCGGGCGAAGCTTTACAACTTAATACCTAAATTATTAACACCCTGTATAATAAAGACTTTAAAATAATAAATCTAGATAGCTTCAGCCTTAGACTAAAAAAAGTACTTTTGTTTATTGTCGATAAAATGAACCGTTGACGAGAAAAAGTTCGACTGATGTTCCTTCTTATGCTCAGGGTGAACCTTAAATATGTACAATGGTCGTCAGCTTAAAGTCACCACTTCCATGTTTTGTCCCTTTCTAGCACCGTGTATAATAAATGGCACTAGAAAAGAATGGACCATGGAACTGGTGACTTTAAGCTGACGACCATTGTACAAATATTTAAACTGCATGTGTAGTTCGTCATATAGATGAGTCTAGTGAAAGTAATTTTTAAAAATTTCTAATATTTATCGAGATATCATTTTTTTTAAAAGTATCCACATTTTGAGGGTCGCTGATCAGATCCATTCAAGGCAAGGTTGCCATATCGTAAACGTAAACCTGCATAGATTGAATTAAAAAATACTTGTTTTAAGTGATAAGAGAAGCAAAATTGGATAGGTAGTACACTACGCAGTGATATTAACCCAAATTTCAACTTTTTAACTGACATTACCATAAATAATTAAAAAATGAAGTTCCACAAGTTCGATATCTGATACAAACTCCCAATTAAAGTATTAACGATGTTACTTTGTCCATAGATTAAAAAAATTATACATAAACATGCATAAAGAATAACGAAAATCTATGGTTTTCACACAACATATTAATTATTATTATTATTTTTATTTCTAACCTCTATAGGTAGTTATAGGTATTGCTACTTTACTAATGTAATGTATACATAGAGGTTAAAACCTTCTTGAAGCCAAGACATTAGTGTAACACTGGCAACGCTGTAAACCACGCGTTCAATCTGCAATCTGCACTTGTAACTCATAAACATCATCTGGTCAGCGGTCCTAAACAAGTTTTTTATTAAAAAATCACGAAATTTATTTAAAATTTAACTTTTTTATATCTGATGTAAAAAAAGCTATTATGTATTCTACACGGACAACTATACGGCTGATTAAAATATTTGTACTTATTTAAGGTTCACTATTCACTCTCAACATCTGGAAACAGTTCAGAGGAGATTTCTTAAATAACTATCTTTCATGCTAGACTATGTTTACCCTGCCAAAGGGATTCTTCCGACCTATAGATTAGATTCAACTTAACTGATCTTACATCTCGACGCTCTTAATTCAGAAATTCTATGATTAGCGACTTTAGTTTGTTTAGAGCAGTAGTTTACATTTAAGTGTTTACTTTTTCGTCCATTTTTGGGTCATAAGCAGCGTTTATTGTTCAAGACCAAGGGCCACAAATCGATATTCTGGTACTGAGGTCCTAATTTTTCTCGGGCAATCGATTGGGCTCATCAGATTTTGGGCCGATTCCATATCTCGTTAAATGTAATAGGTAATTTTACAGTGAGGCCCGGCCTCAGTTGCTTCATACGACGAGCCGCCACTGCTGCTTACCCATTAAATATATCAGCCATATCTTTTGAGAAAAGAACATAACATTTCCCCTAATAATTGAATAACATTCGACAAATATTTATACATTATATTAACATATGATTATTGTACTAGTATTATCTGCGTTTTAAATATGTATTGTCTTTTATTCGATTAGTGTGTCTTCTTGAAAACATTTTTTTACCAGGTACTTGATTATGCATGATCCGAAAAAATATAAAGACAAAGAGTATGGATGTCCGATTCCAAACGCAAACAATAACCCATAACCTTGGTGGTACCGGAGAAAATTTGCATTCCACGCACGTTCAGAGATGTCCAGCCGCAAGGTTAATTGGAAATGTCCCCTAATCGTTGTTTTTGTATGTGGAACACAAATTACCAGAATATATCGCGGATGATTAATACGCGCGGGTGTGAACGGAATCTTCAATTACAATGGTAATGGTATCAGTTCAAAAGTTATACCCACATGGCAGATATATTTCGTATTTGTCAAAATAACCCACTCTTTAAATGTTTCATAATTTGTCTTCTGTTTAGGTAGAAACATAGGAAGTAGGTTTCCTGCTCGCGCTTATCGGCGCGCATAACGACATAATAACATACGTCAGCAACTGTAAAAGTTATTACAAGTTTTACATATTTTACTTCAACACCCTGTATCCCCGTTAATATAAACAATAGAAAGGTGGCAAGTCGGCTATCGCCGACTTGACATTTCTTCGGGCTAAAGCCCTCTGGCCGCGCTGCGCGCGTCATGACCACCGCTGCGTAGTGCCTTTTACTTAATTTCCATTACTGCGCGCGGCTCTACGCCTGTGAATAATAAAATGTAAACGTGACTTTGGCTGAACTCTCTATGGTGGGGAAAATCCGGCGCTCTATAATTTAGAAGAGTGCTTGGCATATTTTGGTAATTTTTAGTGTTTTCTCGAGTTTGGTTAATTTTTTTTCAACATCCTGTATTTTAAATACTGAATTGGGTCGTTTTTATGTGATGCTAAAAGTTTCATCAAAAATTTTTTTTTATTCCATGAATTTAAAGGGTTTTTAGAGAATGGTTCGTTATTTTTAAACACTCTGTATTTGTTCCGTTAGTTAGTTTCATAATAAATCCTTGATGGAAGTTTCATCAAAAAATTTTTTAATTCCCTTAATTTTGACTTTTTTTGCGGTAACATTTTTTTCAACACTTTGTATACGGAACAGTCTTTCGCACGTTCGACAACCGTTGCGAAGCGAAAACGAAAATTTCCTCGAATTAGGAATTTTATTTTTTTTGTCAATTTTTATTCTGCCTATCAAGTTTTTTTTTAATCACCCTATAAATTGAAGCAATACGGCAATGAAATGACTACCGCCATATTGTCTAGCTCATTTTTACCTCATTTTCCCTTGTATTTATGCAAAGTTCAATGTAAAAACGACCTCAAACCCCAGCGCTCGGGTACGGGAAACTTTCTAGAGACTTCAAATTTACAGTTTTTGGTCTTTGCCGGCCTCCAGTCGGCCAATTTTTCAAAATTTCCTACGTTTTATACCGAGATGTCATCGCCGGAGCATACGTTTGACGTTTCGGTGATTTTGGTCGGCGGTACGCCTCGTAGTTGACTGAAACTTTAAAGATACCAATTCAGATTTTGGGCTATAAAATCATCACCAAAGGACTCGGATATATATCAGACAACACAAT
Source organism: Monochamus saltuarius (assembly GCA_025584915.1). Classification (NCBI taxonomy): domain Eukaryota; kingdom Metazoa; phylum Arthropoda; class Insecta; order Coleoptera; family Cerambycidae; genus Monochamus; species Monochamus saltuarius. The sequence goes on along the minus strand of CM046722.1, from coordinate 3,232,009 downwards.
AACAACTTCTCGTAGCTGGAAGAGCCCGAAAATTGTTCCAGAACACATAATCTATTTTAATTCATTTTGACGTTTCGTTTGACGTTTGTTGAATTTCTACAAAAGAACCTAATCAACATCAAATTAGTTTGACATTTCTGAAGTTTATGCCGTGAAAAACGCATTTCGTCTGCCATTTGTCGAATGTTTAGAAAGGGGCGTTACCTACTCGTTCTATCTTCGTTCCACTCGAAGAAATCGCTATCTTCTATAAAGGGGCGTAACCGACACAACGATCCTCGTTCCACATCAAAAAACCCACCGTTTTTGGCCGAGGAGCCTAGGGAAAATGGAAATTTAGCTAGGAAAATGCGAAAAAATCGGCATCAATCTACGCCGTAGGCAATCTAGAAAGACGGCGAAACGTGTAGCGTTTAGCTGTTCGGCGCAAAAAAGCCTTTGTGGCGGTAAAATGGTCAATTTTCGAGTGAAGTGTGCTAGCGAGAGTAACCTACAGCTTTTAATATATAATAATTATTATGTTTTTGAATATTTATATATTTCATTATTTATCCAGGAATGTTTAAGACATTTCAGATATATGTTATCTATAATAATAATTGTGGTGTTCTTATCGTACTATATTTATGTATATGACACCTCTTTAGTTAATACGCATTCTTCTGAGAAAATAATAAACCATATCTTATTCAAGTTTCTCAAAATTGGGAAGCATTTGTCGATATACAGATATTTACTTTTCATTTTCTAATGTAAGGTGTGTAGAATAACTATTGTTTATAGTTTGTAGTAGGTTAAGCTATCTGGTATTTGACTATTCCTATTCAATATCTTTTTGTCTTTAAGGAAAATAAAAGTATTATTATTATTATTATTCTGGAAGAAAATTATGCCTTTTGCCTGATGCTATATACATGTAGAAAGAACTGTTTTGCAAAACTTAAATTTTAGTGTCAAGGTTTGCAGGCTTTATGCTTAAATAAGAGTAACTTTTTTTTTAAAATAAAAGTTGACTTGTACTGCGGCCAATACATTTCAGCTGATAGGTTACCACCTGAAGAATTGAATATTAAATTAAAAACAAAATCAATTCAAGGCCATATTCCAAGCCCTGAAGAAATGGAATTATTCAGTTTCGATCTTATAAAAGTAAACGATATTGAGCCTCACCTTAAGTGTAGACACGGAATAATTTAACTTTTAAATTAATATTATGCAACAGTTAATATGGATTGTTCCTTGCTACAGAATTTATAGCATAATTCAGACTTTTTAATAATACATTTCAGTACAACACGGCGGTATTGGCAAATTTGCTAGTTTACTAATGTAACCAATTTTTTAGTTACACGGAAAAAAAAAATTAGTGCCTCTAAAAAAATGTTGTTTCATGGAAAAAAATTATTTGTTTGTATAGGGCCAAACAAATATTTATTTCTTGTTACCAAATATTTTTTTTGAAAAATAAATACAGTTATTTTGTGTAAACATCTGTTTAATTAATTCAACAACTTATTGCTCAGGAATTTCAGAAAACAACTGGGGACTAATGCTCCAACCAGAACTGATTTACACCTGAAAAATCTATAACAAATAAACATATACCAGTACCAGTTTCGGACTTATTAGCTCTCATCAGTACGCCACAGGTGAGTGGTGAGTTATAACTAACCCTTATTGTTCATGTCTCTCAAATCCGACATACCAGAGTACGCAAAATATAGTACAGCTACATCTAGCGGCACCTATTGACAATTATTTTTTGCTTATAGGAAACAATTGAAATTTTTCCTTTCAAACAAACATTTTTTTCGACGATACGACTATATTAGAAAATTGAGTTTTTTTAATTTACGGGTTTTCAAAAGATATAGACAAATTTTCAAATTTTTCTTTTCCACATCCCTCAATTAAAAATATGCATTTTTGAATTAAATAAACGCATTATTTGATTCGAAATGCACATTTGTTTTAATCAAAAATCATTTTTTAAAGTCAAAACGTTATTTTTATACAACTTTGAACAAATTATTTAGGGGGAAAATATATTTATTCGAAAATCATTTTTTAAAGTTAAGTTTTCATAAGATGTTCAAATGGAATAATAGACCAGTGCTGAAGCCTTTGAAAATGGTAAAAAATGAAAAAAAAAATAGTAGGATGAAACCCATTGGAAAAGGAAGAGAATACAACAAAAATGAAAGGAAAAATAATTTACGGGCGATCTGAGTCGGGTAAGTTTAAGGGTAAAAAACGGTTTATCTTGTCCTATGGAAAAAAGTTAAATCGCAAAGTTGTAGGTAACAAAAAGGTCTACAACTTTTGCATTTACACTTGTTTCACATAATCTCAAAATTTATGTGAAAAATTCAAATAACCAAGTTTTTGGTTTTTTATTTTTCTTTTACAAAAAAAAAAGAATTCACGAAATTTGGTGAAAACTTACCTTTTTATGTCCAAACACACTGTAATTTTCTTTATTTAAAATATTTATTTTTTGACCTTATTTTGACTTAATATCGAAAAAGCACCCTAATTTTCAATCGAAATATCTGCTTTTTTAAAAAAGGCTTTTTGTTCATTGAAAACTCTACTTTCTGATGGTGTAAAGAAATATACATTACTATGGTAAATGTTCTCAGAAAATGCAAAACTTTTTTCCACAGGACTTGTAGTTTTGCCAGAAATCGAAATAAACCGTTTTTTACCCTTAAAAACTCACCCCCTTCGACTTCCCGACCACAGATCGCCCGTAAATTATTTTTCCTTTTATTTTTGTTGTATGCTCTTCCTTTTACAATGGGTTTCATCCTACTATTAAGTATTTTTTTTGGTTTTAAAAATTATCGACCCTGGTCTATAACTATTTGTTTCATTTAAACAAATAGGTACTCGTCAAAAAAATTAAATTTTCTTACCAAATAAATCAATTTATTTTTGATAAAAAAATGAGCATTACACCAAAAAAGATTTGTTTTCCGAGAATAAATTATAAATAAATTGTTTGCTGGAAAAAATATTTTTTTCGCTGAAGGTACCTATATTACACTTTTTTTAAATTAATTTATCTGTTTGACGCCCAAACACATTTTAAATATCTAAATTACGGCACAAATGATAAATTCCCATACTAGTTTCTATAAACAATATTTTGCTGTAATTATAGCTCCTCTATTTAAAAACAATTAGTAAAAGGATAATTATATAATTTTATATAACAATTGGAAAATCCATTTAAACTATCTCGATTAGTTCTAGAAAGCGTTCAATTAATTTAAATTCATTACCGATGGCCTTAGGTCAGTTACAATCTTTCAATCACAAAGAAAGTTTATATTTTATTTGAAAAAAAAAATACTACAAGAATAATTAATTAAAATTGATTCTTGATTTTAAGGCACACAAAAAAAAGTTCTGTGCCGGAGCTCCGACCTATGGTTCCCCATGTATTTTTGGCTCCTGAAACCGATCCCGGGATCGGTATAGTCCAGACGTTCCATATTTGCGCGCTACGGTAAAAGAAATGACCAAAATATGGCCATTACCTGGAAATAACACTGTTCACAAATTTTTATGGAACTGTAACCCTGCTAATGACGTTGACGTAGGAAGTATTGTGGCTCCTTTCTTTCTTTTTAAAAATTTTTTTTCGTTTTATTTATTTTATTTTTTTTGTCTTTATTTTTTTTATGTCTATTCACTGTGCAGTGCTACATGAAGACAATCCTCTTAAATCAATTCGATCCTGAATTTCTTAGGACCAATTTTCTGCTAATTCGTGGCTCTCAAGTGACAATTGGGATGTGCGAGGTCCTATCCAACAACTGATTCATGTTTGGACCCTTCAATGGCACGAGATAAAGCTTTGCGCTTATTTCCAGGTAATGGCCAAATTTTGGTCATTTTTTTTACCGTAGGGCGCAAATATGGAACGTCTGGGCTATACCGACCCCGGGATCGGTTTCAGGAGCCAAAAATACATGGGGAACCATAGGTCGGAGCTCGGGCACAGGACTTTTTTATTTTTGTGTGCCTGTGTAATTGTTACAACGTTACTTACGCTTTTATATTACATATTCGTGAATTGCGAGTGACATTTAATATATATTTTATGGGTAATAAAATGACACAATATTATGCCTCGTGCAAAACGTGACTTGAGTTAGTAACGAATATTCATTCATTTATCATCAGCATAGATACTTACGTCACGCACATTTAAACATTTTTAAGATACCTACTGAAAGAATCCAAATATTTTTAACGAATTCTATCCCAGCCGAACCTTAAACCATTTCTCACACTGTGTTGATTTACCTGTGTCATATTGACAAGTTAGCTTTACATGCAAAAGAGTCAAAACCTTCTCTTCAGCGAATCAGATTTTTGTATTTTTACTGAAAGACCTACGTTTTTTTTTCAAAAAGTTTGTAATGTAACCTCATAAAAATTGTACACGTCTGCATACGCAAAAAAAATAGTTGATTCCTGATAACGATAGAAAATAATATGGTGCCATGTAAAAAAAAACAAAATTGCTGTCATGCAACGAAATTAATGGCTCGGAAACGAATTCACGGGGTGCAATAAACTTAAGGCTTACGGTGAGCGCTCTATCAAACGATATATAACATCTGTTCCAAAAACCGTCTAGAACTGTTCAGTACCGTGCGAAATGTTTGACCAACACCGCCTTACGTCGCATTCGCCGAGAGTACATTAACAACTAAACTGACTGACTAATTCTGGACGGTTCGGAATCGATTCTTGCTGTGTTGGAACAAACCCATAGTTTTCGCTCAGTAACTCCTTAACGGATAATGATAAAAATATGCGGTTTTTTAATAGACTTCAAATATTATTTTACGTCGGCGCTGTGTTTTGAAATTTTGAAAAAGTGTAAAATAAATTTTTTTAAAATGAATTTTGCATATTTTCAAAATTTCAAAACACAGCGCCGACGTAAAATAGTATTTGTAGTCTATTAAAAAAACCGCATATTTTTTTCATTTTTCGTTGAGGAGTTACTGAGCGAAAACTATATCCCTTTGGATCGAGCGCTCACCGTAAGCCTCAACTAAAAAACCTTTGTGTGAACAATTTTAATAAGAGTATTTTTAAAAAGTTATTACATTATTTCACACATATTGGGCAACTTGTATTTAAACCCAACCAAGACTATTTCAATTAGGTATAAAATATTTTTTTGCAAACTGTTACATAAGAAGGCGCAAACAAAAAACAAATAATAAAAAAGACATAATTATTATCCCATTTCTATATTATCTACGGATTACTTATATTGTCATTATGAATTAATTTACGAATTGACGTAACTGGTCAACGACTGCACTTCCGAATCTTGGCCGGCACTTCTAATAGGGGTATATACGTGACTTCGGCTGGAATTGACGATAATCAAGTAATTACACACAGCCAAAGCGATAGGCCTGATGGATTTTTAATTTTCGTCGCATCCTCATCGCCCCACAAATAATTTGATTGCTGCGGACTTTGGAACACACAATTTTGGTTCATCTCTTCCGAAAATTAATTAGAATTCGCTTTAAAATGCCAAAAATTAATGTTTGTGGCATTTTCGTATAGAATGGCGGATGCGCCGGTCATCAACAACGTTAATGTTCCGTGTAAATAGTTTTATTCCTAACCTTTGTACTTCATTCCCTTAATTTCTGCACTGATATACCCTTTATCGTTGTTAGAGTAATCCATAATCGTGACCAAATCAACTTCTGGCAGATTGTTAGAATTGGCTTTACTAAATCCAACTTCAATTGAACATATACTAAAATATTAACAAAGCAACAATGAGACAACAGCACATTTTAATCTGATCGGGTTTTAGCGGTAGATCCCCGAGTCTAGAGTTGCGTATAGTGACGTCACAAGCGGGTGCACTGTTTTTGAAACTAGCACCAATTTCAACCTCTTATAAAGAAATCTTTTTGTCAGAAAACCCAAATCCATTTGTAAAAGTAGGTATATTGTTTTCTAAATCTTTTTTTTTGTGAAAAGAATATGTTCGATAAACTGAGTACTTAGAAAATTAAAAACCAGCAAATGTGTGACATTTTTGACAAAATTTATTAAACCAAAAAGAAGTAACAAAGCAAGTTCTCTACTTCACTAATAGTCTGTATGACCACCACCACGTTCCAAAAGCATATTGACACCTCTGTGCATTGAGATAATCAAGCGGTTAACGATCTCTTGCAGAATATTGTTCCATTCCTTTTCTGTCGCCACGACTAACTCATCTGCAGTCTGAGGTGGAGGAATAATTCAAGAATGGCTCTAGCAACGAAATCCCACATATTTTCAATAGGATTCAGTACAAGAGAATTGGCTGGCCAATGCAATCTATTGATATGTCCTGCTTCGAGTGTCTCTTGAACCCTTCTTGCGCGATGTGGTTGAGCGTTCTCGTTCATAAACACAAAATTTTCACCTAATTCATTACGTAGGGGGTAGATAATAGGCGTAATAACTTGGAAGGAAATTTGACTGGTCATATTCTGTGATATGCGAATTAATGGGGTGCGGCGGTTGAACATTACTCGACGCCAAAACATTACGGTACCTTCATACGGAGCAACTTTACGGGGAAAATGAAGTCGTTGCTGACGACCTGGTTCTCTCCAGACTCTTTGTCTATGGTCTACTTTCCACTGTATCAAATTCTTTTTATCTGTGTACTATTCGTATAACAGATGATCTAGGAATGCCCAACATGTTCGATATCTGATGATTAGAATGTCCTGCATCATGTAAAGCAGTCATTCTTGCTCGGGTAAACGCAGAAATTTCACATCCTGGCATTATAATGTACAAAAATTCAAAGGAACACTTGGCTGAATACACTGCCAAACTGATCAGATTTGTAAAAACATTGATAATACAGTAAAGGTTCATGATCTGCAATTTGTTATTGTCTTTTTTGTTCCCTGTACATGTACTTTTTTACATTAAGAAAAACCACTAGGTTTAATCGAATCATTTTATATACAGGGGATCCAAGACTTTTAGCGTTATGTATAAGAGCAAGAATAGAACGAAGCTATATTAAATGCTATATGGTATACCAGAACGATCAATGTAATTATTAAGCAACTTAAACAAAAACCACAATGAGAAGTAAATGCGTCGAGATGTCACATCATTTAAGTTGAATCTACTCAATAGGTCACATTGAGGAATGCCTCTCTGAGGTGTTTAGCATTTCTTATAATGAAACCAAGATTTGTATTCACAAGAGATATATTATGAAGATGAGGAACAAAGGTCAATTCAGCAAAAGTAACTCCCAAACCTTTAAATTCAGTGCAACGAGCGACAGTCTCAGAACCAATGTTGTACATGTAAGCAATAGAATTAATTTTACTTGTGTATGTCATAATGAAACATTTAGAAATAGAGCAACCTATTTCGAAGGCACTCTCTGCAAATGAAACAGATGTATACAGTTTGAAATCATCCGCATATAAAAGAACATTGTCTCCAAGACTGTCACAGACATCATTAATAAACATATGAAATAGTAGAGGGCCAAGAACTGAACCCTGAGGTACTCCAGATGTAGCAATAAGTTCAATGAAGTAAAACCACGATATTGGACACTTAGCAATCTATTAGAAAGGTAAGATTATTATACCTATAAGGGTAATAATCTTTATTCCTGTCGGACTATGTGTTCAGTTGAGTTTGCGACTTTGCCGTTTGGCAAATTAATGACTGTGACGTCAGACAAATGAAATATTCATTTTTCAACGTTATAAACAGCCTAAAATATCAGAAAAAGTTTAATAACCAGATTTTTAATCCGTGTATCTAAATCGACACATTTACACGGTACACGGTTCATTATCATTTGACAGAAAATTTTTAATTAAAAAATAATTACAAGTAATTATGTGCATAATTAATGTATTCTGCACAACAAAAAAATAACATTTAATTATCATTTATTTAAAACAAAATATGCTAATTTCAAAAGCAAAAAAAATCCAGTCGTTTTGGGTCATAAATAATTAATCCAAGTTATTTACAGCGATTATGTTTCCATTTAAAACACAGTAAAATAACCAATTTGTATGTTTGGTTTTGTCAGATCCATATAGCAAGCCTAACCTGTTTAAGCGGTTAAATGTTAACTTTACAAGTTTTCTAAAAAAAAAATAAATAAATAACAAAATCGACCCCGAAAATAAACGTCCTCAAAAAAAGGTCAAAGTTGATAATTTCATGTATATATGCAATTGAATCCTTCTCACAAATGATATTCTTATACAACTAAAATCCACTTCCAGTTTTATATGTATTGACAAAACTGCGGAAGACGGAATATGTAAAAAAATACACGGAAATATTAATTCTGTATCGAAATGCCAAGGATAGTAAAAATATTAATATTAAAATATTTTGAAATTGATTTACTTTTGATTTGATAAACCGCCATACCAGGTAAATTAAGTGGATTATTTATTACCATAGGGCTTGTTGCAAAGTAAAGCATTGACGTAGAAACGGCGTGGTCACGATTTAGGATCGATAATAACTTTCCGTGTTATTCACATCTGTTGCATCGTAGCGCAACTGCGATCTATAAAAACGAATAATAATTTCAGTCGGCTCTTTTACAATAGATACACAGATTGGGAACGTTCCCTTTGGTCTATAATAAGAAATAAAGAAATCAACTCTTGTCAGGCAGATTGTGGAAATATCTATTTATTTCATATTATTTTGTTTATTCTATTTCCGTTATTCATAGAACAGATATAACTGTGAAACGCAAGTGAGAGTGTACATGTCCATCGTCCAATGATATTCTAAGTTGGCCCATTCTCCACTTCCGCCTGAAGTTTTCCTTCTGCCGACGCCTTTTTTCCTGCCTACCCACTTAATATCGATGGCCATTTTGCGGTTTGTTTCTCTCGCAGTGGATGTGAAAGATTTGAGATCCTCCTACTACAAACGAATAGCATTATTTGGATAGTGCACACAAAAGCAATGGTTTCATTTGGCATTGCTTCGATCAAATTTAAACAATAATGTCGCGCAAATAATGTAATTGTGTCCACGTGCATCAAGCAGTTTGCTGGTTTCTAAACGAAGATCTGGATAAAGACATAGCCAACAAAGCAGGAAACATAACCTCAATGTGGTCAAAAGAGAAAATGTTATGCTTTTGCTGGGTTTAATACTAAAACCTCGACTAAAACAATAAATTAATTGAATCAACACAATTATTTATTTCACGATTAAGTATTAGTAGATATCATCAGACTTTAAATCAAAATACTTACCGTAAAAGCAGTTTTCATCATTTTAAATACATTCATTTACTTCCACTTTTAATTATTTAACTAGAAAGGTGGCAAGTCGGCATTCGCCGACTTGACCTTTCTTGAGTAGGGTTAGTTTTTTTAAACACCATGTATTTTTTCGATAATTAGTCCGTTAAGAGACCTCCGATGGAAGTTGAGTAAAATAAATTAGTCAGTTCTCTTAATTTTGAGACTTTTTAACGTTCAACATTTTTCCAACACTTTGTATATAAAACGGTCTTTCGTACATCCGACAACCCATCCGAAGCAAAAAATAAATTTATTCCATGAATATTGGGAGTTTCAATATTGGTTCAGTTTTCTTAAACACCCTGTATTGTTTTCATTAAAATAGTTTCCATATAGACCATTGTTAAAAGTTTCATCAAAGGAATATTATACTTCCATGAAGATTTCTAGAGAACGGTCGGTTTTTTAAACACCCAGTAGTTTTTTAATTAGTATAGTTTTCTTACAGACCGTTGTGAAAAGTTTCATTAGAAAATATTCCATGAATTGTGAGGATATTTAAAGAATGGTTTGGTTTTGTTAAACACCCTATTTTTCATCGGTATAATTTTTTACAATCGTGAAAAGTTTCATAAAAATTAAATTCCATAAATTTTGTGGATCTAGAGAATTGGTCTTTATTTTACACACTGTATTTTTCATAAGTATGTATTTATATAGCTACATAATAATACCTAAATATGTATTTTTATAGTTTTTTACAAACTATCTTAAAAGTTTCATCAAAAACCAAAAAGAGTTTTTAATTTCAAGTTTCTAGAATTTTTAAAATGATTCGATTCTCTTAAACACCCTGTATTGTTCTCATGAAAATAGTTTCCATATAGACCATTGTTAAAAGTTTCATCAAGAGAATATTATACTTCCATGAAGGTTTATAGAAAATGGTTCATTTTTTTAAACACCCAGTAGTCTTTTAATTAGTATAGTTTTCTTACAGACCATTGTGTTCATAAGAAAATATTCTATGAATTGTGAGGATTCTTAGAGAATGGTTTGGTTTTGCTAAACACCCTGTATTTTTCATTAGTATAATTATTTTACAATCATGAAAAGTTTCATAAAAAAAATAAATTCCATAAATTTTGTGGATCTAGAGAATGGTTCTTTATATTACACCCTATATTTTTTCATACGTATGTATTTATATACATAATAAAACCTAAGTATATATTTTTATAGTTTTTGACAAACTATTGTAAAATGTTTCATCAGAAAGCAAAAAAATTTAAATCCACGAATTTTCAGGATTTTTAGGAACAGTTCGGTTTTTTTAAACACCCTGTATTTGTTCAATAGTATATTTTTCCTACAGAACATTGTAAAAGTTTCATCAAAAGAATTTTTAATTCCATGAATTTTGTTGATTTTTAGAGAATGGTTCGGTTTTTTAAACCTCCTGTATTTTTCATTAGTATAGTTTTTAACAAACTAATGTGAAATGTTTCATCAAAAGAATTTTTAACTCCATGAATTTTGAGGATTTTTAGAGAATGGTTCGTTATTTTTAAATCGTCTGTATTTCTTTATTGCGATATTTTTCCTACAGAACATTGTATAAAATTTCATCAAAAGAATTTTTAATTCAATGATTTTGAAAAATTTTCCATGAATTTTGGGAGTTTCAATATTGGTTCAGTTTTTAAACTCCCAGTAGTTCTTTAATTAGTATAGTTTTCTTACAGACCATTGTGAAAAGTTTTCAAGAAAATAACTTCCATAAATTTCTAGATTTCTAGAGAATGGTTCTTTATTTTACACCCTGTATTTTTTCATAAGTATGTATTCATATACATAATAATACCTAAGTATATATTTTTTATAGTTTTTTTACAAACTATTGTAAAGTTTCATCAGAGCAAAAAAAAAATTTTAATCCACAAATGTTCAGGATTTTTAGGGAACGGTTCGGTTTTTTTAAACCCCCTGTATTTTTTCATTAATATAGATTTTTACAAAGTATTGTATAAAGTTTCATCAAAAAGAATTTTCAAATTCCATGAATTTTGAGGATTTTTAGAGAATGGTTCGTTATTTTTAAACACTCTGTATTTCTTAATTAGTATATTTTTCCTACAGAACATTGTATAAAATTTCATCAAACAGAATTTTTTAATTCCAAGAATTTTGAAAATTTTTAGAGAATGGTTCGTTATTTTTAAACACTCTGTATTTTTTAATTAGTATATTTTTCCTACAGAACGTTGTATAAAATTTCATCAAAAAGAATTTTTTAATTCAATGATTTTGAAAAATTTTGAATGGTTCGTTATTATTAAACACTCTGTATTTGCTTCGATAGTGAGTGTCATAATAAATCCTTGATGGAAGTTTAATAAATAAAAAAAAAATTCCATGAATTTTGGGAGTTTCAATATTTGTTCAGTTTTCTTAAACACCCAGTAGTTTTTTAATTAGTATATATTTCTTAGAGACCATCGTGAAAAGGTTAATAAAAAAATATTCAATGAATTATTGTGGGGATTCTTAGAGTATGGTTTGGTTTCGTTAAGCACCCTGTATATTTTCATTAGTATAATATTTTTACAATCGTGAAAAGTTTCATAAAAAAAATAAATTCCATAAATTTTGTGGATCTAGAGAATGGTTCTTTATTTTACACCCTGTATTTTTTCATAAGTATGTATTCATATACATAATAATACCAAAGTATTTATTTTTTATAGTTTTTTTACAAACTTTTGTAAAAAATTCATCAGAAAGAAAAAAAAATTTTTAATCCACAAATGTTCAGGATTTTTAGGGAATGGTTCGGATTTTTAAACACCCGTATTTTTGTCGATAATTAGTGCGGTAAGAGTCCCCTGACGGAAGTTTCGTACCAAAAAATGTTCAGTTCCTTAATTTTGACATTTTTTTAACGTTTCACATTTTTCCAACACTTTGTATTTAAGACGGGCCTACGAACGTCACAGAACCCCTCCGAAGCGAAAAAACCGAAAATTTCCTCGAATCTGTAATTTTTATTTTTTTCTCGTCAATTTTTATCGTAACGTACATCGAGCTTTTTTGAGTCGCACTGTATATAAGCGAAGCGACTTGAAGTCTGCCATATTGTCTAGCTCACTGATACCACCTATTCATTCTATTTATGCAAAGTTCAATGCAAATAGCAATAGCGGATGGAAATATTTGACAGCTGTTCTATGGCTTCCGTCAGTTTGACCCCGTCTTGGTCTGCCATATTGTCTAGCTCACTGATACCACCTACCTATTCATTCTATTTATGCAAAGTTCAATGCAAATAGCAATAGCGGATGGAAATATTTGACAGCTGTTCTATGGCTTACGTCATTTTGACCCCGTCTTGCTTAGGATTTTCGCAAATTTCGATACGAAAACGAATTCAAAACCAAACGCTCGCATAACACAACGTATCTAGAGACTTCAAATTTACCGTTTTCGGCCTTTGGGGGGCTCCGGTCGCCCCATTTAGCGAAATTTTCTGCGATTTATTCGGAAATGTCACCGCGCACTCGCCATTTGACGTTTCTGTAGTCGACGAACATTTTTGCTATTTTCACTATAAAATCGAATTTTAAACCTAAACCTGAGGCACACGACACATTGTAGAAGGTTCAAAGTGTACGTTTCGATATGGCTTTATGGAAATAAAGGGGTACTTACTTTTCAGAATGTAATCGTTTTGAAGGTTTTGTGAGGACCCGCCATATTGCTAGGCTCTTCTCCCCGTCCCGGTTTGGATTTAAGCAAATTTTTATGGAAAAACGAACTCGAAATCCAGGGCTCGCATAACGGAAAGTATCTAGAGACTTTAAACATACCTTTTCTGGCATTGGCGGCCCTCCGATCGACCCTTTTAGCGAACGTTCCTAAGTTTTATCGGGAGCTGTCACAGGCCGTGCACCGTCCTGGTAGCCGTTTGACGTTTAGGACGGCCGAGCGAACGCGAATACCGCCGAACGTGTAATTGAGTAAAACTTTCGTTATTTTCACTATAAAATCGAATTTTAAACTCAAACCTGAGGCACGCGACACATTGTAGAAGGTTCAAAGTTTACGTTTCGACATGGCTTTGTGGAAACGAATGCGGGAAAATACGAAAATATCGAATCCGAAATAGTTGGACGTCTACCCATATCTGACTGACGTTTCTCGAATTCCCGGCTATATCCATCTCTTTTTCGCGACATCCGCGCGAAAATGGAAAACTGGCGGCCGCGGACCTCCGGAAAACGCAAAATTCGCCCCGAAAAAGGTAAAGAGAAGTCACCAAAATACGCCTACCGGATAACCGAAGGACTGAACTCGGCTTCGCGCACCCGGGCTCGCCGCTGCGCGGCTCGCGAAAAAGCCTTTGTGGCGGTAAAAACCCACTTTTTCGCGAGAGAGAAAACAACGGATTTTAATATATAAGAAACTAGAAAGGTGGCAAGTCGGCATTCGCCGACTTGACCTTTCTTGAGTAGGGTTAGTTTTTTTAAACACCATATATTTTTCGATAATTAGTGCGTTAAGAGACCCCTGATGGAAGTTGAGTAAAATAAATTAGTCAGTTCTCTTAATTTTGAGATTTTTACCGTTCAACATTTTTCCAACACTTTGTATATAAAACGGTCTTTCGTACATCCGACAACCCATCCGAAGCAAAACAAATAATTTTATTCCATGAATTTTGGGAGTTTCAATATTGGTTCAGTTTTCTTAAACACCCTGTATTGTTTTCATTAAAATAGTTTCCATATAGACCATTGTTAAACGTTTCATCAAAGGAATATTATACTTCCATGAAGGTTTCTAGAGAAAGGTCGGTTTTTTAAACACCCAGTAGTTTTTTAATTAGTATAGTTTTCTTACAGACCGTTGTGAAAAGTTTCATTAGAAAATATTCCATGAATTGTGAGGATTTTTAGAGAATGGTTTGGTTTTGTTAAACACCCTGTATTTTTCATCGCTATAATTTTTTACAATCGTGAAAAGTTTCATAAAAAAATTAATTCCATAAATTTTGTGGATCTAGAGAATGGATCTATATATTACACCCTGTATTTTTCATACGTATGTATTTATATACATAATAAAACCTAAGTATATATTTTTATAGTTTTTTGACAAACTAATGTAAAAGTTTCATCAGAAAGCAAAAAAATTTAAATCCACGAATTTTCAGGATTTTTAGGAACAGTTCGGTTTTTTTTAGACACCCCGTATTTGTTCAATAGTATATTCTTCCTACAGAACATTGTAAAAGTTTCATCAAAAAGAATTTTTTAATTCCATGAATTTTGTTGATTTTTAGAGAATGGTTCGGTTTTTTAAATCCTATTTATTTATTAATTATTATATTTTTCCTATAGAACATTGTATAAAGTTTCATCAAAAAGGATTTTTTAATTCCATGAATTTTGAGGAATTTTAGAGAATGGTTCGTTATTTTTAAACACTCTGTATTTTTTAATTAGTATATTTTTCCTACAGAACATTGTATAAAGTTTCATCAAAAAGAATTATTTAATTCCATGAATTTTGAGGATTTTTAGAGAATGGTTCGTTATTATTAAACACTCTGTATTTGCTTCGTTAATGAGTGTCATAATAAATCCTTGATGGAAGTTTAATAATAAAAATTTCCATGAGTTTCAATATTGGTTCAGTTTTCTTAAACACCCAGAATTTTTTTAATTAGTATAGTTTTCTTACAGACCATTGTGAAAAGTTTCATAAAAAAATATTCAATGAATTATTGTGGGGATTCTTAGAGTATGGTTTGGTTTCGTTAAGCACCCTGTATTTTTCATTAGTATAATTTTTATAATCGTGAAAAGTTTAATAAAAAATTAAATTCCATAAATTTTGTGGCTGTAGAGAATGGTTCTTTATTTTACACCCTGTATTTTTCATAAGTATGTATTCATATACATAATAATACCAAAGTATATATTTTTATAGTTTTTTACAAACTATTGTAAAAAGTTTCATCAGAAAGCAAAAAAATTTAAATCCACGAATGTTTAGGATTTTAGGAACGGTTCTGGTTTCTTGAAACCTCCTGTATTTTTCATTAGTATAGATGTTTTAAAACTATTGTACAAAGTTTCATCAAAATGAATTTTCTAATTCCATGAACTTTGAGGAATTTTAGAGAATGGTTCGTTATTTTTAAACACTCTGTATTTCCTAATTAGTATATTTTTCCTACAGAACATTGTATAAAATTTCATCAAATAGAATTTTTAATTCCATGAATTTTGTTGATTTTTAGGAAATGGTTAGGTTTTTTAAACCTCCTGTATTTTTCATTAGTATAGATTTTTACAAACCATTGTATAAGGTTTTATCAAAAATAATTTTTAATTCCATGAGTTTTGTTGATTTTTAGGAAATGGTTAGGTTTTTTAAACCTCTGTATTTCTTAATTAGTATATTTTTCCTACAGAACATTGTATAAAGTTTCATCAAAAGAATTTTTAATTCCATGAATTTTGAGGATTTTTAGAGAATGGTTCGTTATTATTAAACACTCTGTATTTGCTTCGTTAGTGAGTGTCATAATAAATCCTTGATGGAAGTTTAATAAATAAAAAATTTCCATGAATTTTGGGAGTTTCAATATTGGTTCAGTTTTTTAAACACCCAGTAGTTTTTAATTAGTATACATAGTTTTCTTACAGACCATTGTGAAAAGTTTCATGAAAAAATATTCAAAGAATTATTGTGAGGATTCTTAGAGTATGGTTTGGTTTCGTTAAGCACCCTGTATTTTCTCATTAGTATGATTTTTTTACAATCGTCAAAAGTTTCATAAAAAAAATTAATTCCATAAATTTTGTGGATCTAGAGAATGGATCTATATATTACACCCTGTATTTTTTCATACGTATGTATTTATATACAGAATAAAACCTAAGTATATATTTTTACAGTTTTTCTACAAACTATTGTAAAAGTTTCATCAGAAAGCAAAAAAATTTTAAATCCACGAATGTCCAGGATTTTTAGGGAACGGTTCTGAATTTTTTAAACACCCTGTATTTTTTTCGATAATTAGTGCGGTAAGAGTCCCCCGACGGAAGTTTCGTACCAAAAAAATTTTCAGTTCCCTTAATTTTTACATTTTTTTAACGTTCGACATTTTTCCAACACTTTGTATATAAAACGGTCCTACGAACGTCAGAGAACCCCTCCGAAGCGAAAGAACCGAAAATTTCCTCGAATCTGTAATTTTTATTTTTTTCTCGTCAATTTTTATCGTAACACCCCGTACATCGAGCTTTTTTGAGTCGCACTGTATATAAGCGAAGCGACTTGAAGTGTGCCATATTGTCTAGCTCACTGATACCACCTATTCATTCTATTTATGCAAAGTTCAATGCAAATAGCAATAGCGGATGGAAATATTTGACAGCTGTTCTATGGCTTCCGTCATTTTGACCCCGTCTTGGTCTGCCATATTGTCTAGCTCACTGATACCACCTACCTATTCATTCTATTTATGCAAAGTTCAATGCAAATAGCAATAGCGGATGGAAATATTTGACAGCTGTTCTATGGCTTACGTCATTTTGACCCCGTCTTGCTTAGGATTTTCGCAAATTTCGATACATAAACGAATTCAAAACCAAACGCTCGCATAACACAACGTATCTAGAGACTTCAGATTTACCGTTTTCGGCCTTTGGGGGCTCAGGTCGGCCCATGTAGCGAAATTTTCTGCGATTTATTCGGAAATGTCACCGCGCACTCGCCATTTGACGTCGCAAATTTTCGCAATTTTTACTATAAAATCGAATTTTAAAACAGATCTGAGGCACACGACACATTGTAGAAGGTTCAAAGTTTACGTTTGATATGGCTTTATGGAAATAAAGGGGTACTTACTTTGCAAAATGTAACATTTTGAAGGTTTTGTGAGGACCCGCCATATTGCCAGGCTCTTCTCCACGTCTCTGTTTGGTATTACGCAAAATTCGATACAAATTGGAACTCAAAACCCAGCGCTCGCATAACAGAAAGTATCTAGAGACTTTAAATTTACCTTATTTGGCCTTGGCTGGTCTTCGAAAGGCCCGTTTAGAGAACGTTACCAAGTTTTAACCGGAGCTGTCAACGGCACCGCACCGTCAGTCTTCCCGATTGACGTTTCGGGCGTCCGAGCGAACGCGAATGCCCCGAACGCGTAATTGACCAAATTTTCGTTATTTTCCTATAAAATCGAATTTTAAACATAAATCTGAGGCACGCGACACATTGTAGAAGGTTCAAAGTTTACGTTTCGACATGGCTTTGTGGAAAGGAATGCGAGAAAATACGAAAATATCGAATCCGGAAATAGTTTGACGTCTACCCATATCCGACTGACGTTTCTCCGATTCCCGGGCGATAAGCTCCTCCGCTATCTCCATCCTCTCGCCGAGAACGGCCGGCGAGGACCCTCCGAAAACGGAAAATTTACCTAGAAAATCGCGAAAACGGCCCGCCGAGCGCCTCGTCGCGACGGAGAAAGGAAATCAAGAGACTCGCCCGCGACCGCGTCCCCGACGGGCTCGCCCGAAAACCACGCGCGCAGCGAAACCGGCCTCCGGGCGGCTTCCGGACTTCCGATAAGGGGCGTTTTTTTCGACTTTTGTCTCGTTTCCTCGCGAAAACGGAAAAGTAACACCGGCGGACCTCCGGAAAAACGCAAAATTCGCCCCGAAAAAAGTAAAAAGAACCAACCAAAATACGCCTACCGGACAACCGCAGGACCGAAGGGCGCTTCGCGCCCTTCGGCTCGCCGCCGCGCGGCTCGCGAAAAAAGCCTTTGTGGCGGCAGAATGCCACTTTTCCACCCGCCCGGAGGGAGCGAGAGGCAATCGCGCATTTTAATATATAGTACTAGAAAGGTGGCAAGTCGGCATTCGCCGACTTGACCTTTCTTGAGTAGGGTTAGTTTTTTTTAAACACCATGTATTTTTCGATAATTAGTGCGTTAAGAGACCCCGATGGAAGTTGAGTAAAATAAATTAGTCAGTTCTCTTAATTTTGAGATTTTTACCGTTCAACATTTTTCCAACACTTTGTATATAAAACGGTCTTTCGTACATCCGACAACCCATCCGAAGCAAAACAAATAATTTTATTCCATGAATTTTGGGAGTTTCAATATTGGTTCAGTTTTCTTAAACACCCTGTATTGTTTTCATTAAAATAGTTTCCATATAGACCATTGTTAAACGTTTCATCAAAGGAATATTATACTTCCATGAAGGTTTCTAGAGAAAGGTCGGTTTTTAAACACCCAGTAGTTTTTTAATTAGTATAGTTTTCTTACAGACCGTTGTGAAAAGTTTCATTAGAAAATATTCCATGAATTGTGAGGATTCTTAGAGAATGGTTTGGTTTTGTTAAACACCCAGTATTTTTTCATCGGTATAATTTTTTTACAATCGTGAAAAGTTTCATAAAAAAAATTAATTCCATAAATTTTGTGGATCTAGAGAATGGATCTATATATTACACCCTGTATTTTTCATACGTATGTATTTATATACATAATAAAACCTAAGTATATATTTTTATAGTTTTTGACAAACTAATGTAAAAAGTTTCATCAGAAAGCAAAAAAAAAAATTTTAAATCCACGAATTTTCAGGATTTATAGGGAACAGTTCGGTTTTTTTAAACACCCCGTATTTGTTCAATAGTATATTCTTCCTACAGAACATTGTAAAAAGTTTCATCAAAAAGAATTTTTTAATTCCATGAATTTTGTTGATTTTTAGAGAATGGTTCGGTTTTTAAATCCTCTGTATTTCTTAATTAGGATATTTTTCCTATAGAACATTGTATAAAGTTTCATCAAAAGAATTTTTAATTCCATGAATTTTGAGGAATTTTAGAGAATGGTTCGTTATTTTTAAACACTCTGTATTTTTAATTAGTATATTTTTCCTACAGAACATTGTATAAAGTTTCATCAAAAGAATTATTTAATTCCATGAATTTTGAGGATTTTTAGAGAATGGTTCGTTATTATTAAACACTCTGTATTTGCTTCGTTAATGAGTGTCATAATAAATCCTTGATGGAAGTTTAATAAATAAAAAAATTTCCATGAATTTTGGGAGTTTCAATATTGGTTCAGTTTTCTTAAACACCCAGAATTTTTTAATTAGTATAGTTTTCTTACAGACCATTGTGAAAAGTTTCATAAAAAATATTCAATGAATTATTGTGGGGATTCTTAGAGTATGGTTTGGTTTCGTTAAGCACCCTGTATTTTTCATTAGTATAATTTTTATAATCGTGAAAAGTTTAATAAAAAATTAAATTCCATAAATTTTGTGGCTGTAGAGAATGGTTCTTTATTTTACACCCTGTATTTTTCATAAGTATGTATTCATATACATAATAATACCAAAGTATATATTTTTATAGTTTTACAAACTATTGTAAAAAGTTTCATCAGAAAGCAAAAAAATTTAAATCCACGAATGTTTAGGATTTTAGGGAACGGTTCGGTTTTTTGAAACCCCCTGTATTTTTCATTAGTATAGATGTTTTAAAACTATTGTACAAAGTTTCATCAAAATGAATTTTCTAATTCCATGAACTTTGAGGAATTTTAGAGAATGGTTCGTTATTTTTAAACACTCTGTATTTCCTAATTAGTATATTTTTCCTACAGAACATTGTATAAAATTTCATCAAATAGAATTTTTAATTCCATGAATTTTGTTGATTTTTAGGAAATGGTTAGGTTTTTTAAACCTCCTGTATTTTTCATTAGTATAGATTTTTACAAACCATTGTATAAGGTTTTATCAAAAATAATTTTTAATTCCATGAGTTTTGTTGATTTTTAGGAAATGGTTAGGTTTTTTAAACCTCTGTATTTCTTAATTAGTATATTTTTCCTACAGAACATTGTATAAAGTTTCATCAAAAGAAGTTTTTAATTCCATGAATTTTGAGGATTTTTAGAGAATGGTTCGTTATTATTAAACACTCTGTATTTGCTTCGTTAGTGAGTGTCATAATAAATCCTTGATGGAAGTTTAATAAATAAAAAAAATTTCCATGAATTTTGGGAGTTTCAATATTGGTTCAGTTTTTTTAAACACCCAGTAGTTTTTTAATTAGTATACATAGTTTTCTTACAGACCATTGTGAAAAGTTTCATGAAAAAATATTCAATGAATTATTGTGAGGATTCTTAGAGTATGGTTTGGTTTCGTTAAGCACCCTGTATTTTCTCATTAGTATGATTTTTACAATCGTCAAAAGTTTCATAAAAAATAAAATCCATAAATTTTGTGGATGTAGAGAATGGTTTTTATTTTACACCCTGTATTTTTCATAAGTATGTATTCATATACATAATAATACTAAAGTATATATTTTTACAGTTTTTCTACAAACTATTGTAAAAAGTTTCATCAGAAAGCAAAAAAATTTTAAATCCACGAATGTCCAGGATTTTAGGGAACGGTTCTGAATTTTTAAACACCCTGTATTTTTTCGATAATTAGTGCGGTAAGAGTCCCCGACGGAAGTTTCGTACCAAAAATTTTCAGTTCCTTAATTTTACATTTTTTAACGTTCGACATTTTTCCAACACTTTGTATATAAAACGGTCCTACGCACGTCAGAGAACCCCTCCGAAGCGAAAGAACCGAAAATTTCCTCGAATCTGTAATTTTAATTTTTTTCTCGTCAATTTTTATCGTAACACCCCGTACATCGAGCTTTTTTGAGTCGCACTGTATATAAGCGAAGCGACTTGAAGTGTGCCATATTGTCTAGCTCACTGATACCACCTATTCATTCTATTTATGCAAAGTTCAATGCAAATAGCAATAGCGGATGGAAATATTTGACAGCTGTTCTATGGCTTCCGTCATTTTGACCCCGTCTTGGTCTGCCATATTGTCTAGCTCACTGATACCACCTACCTATTCATTCTATTTATGCAAAGTTCAATGCAAATAGCAATAGCGGATGGAAATATTTGACAGCTGTTCTATGGCTTACGTCATTTTGACCCCTGTCTTGCTTAGGATTTTCGCAAATTTCGATACAAAACGAATTCAAAACCAAACGCTCGCATAACACAACGTATCTAGAGACTTCAGATTTACCGTTTTCGGCGTTTGGGGCTCCGGTCGGCCCATTTAGCGAAATTTTCTGCGATTTATTCGAAATGTCACCGCGCACTCGCCATTTGACGTCGCAAATTTTCGCAATTTTTACTATAAAATCGAATTTTAAAACAGATCTGAGGCACACGACACATTGTAGAAGGTTCAAAGTTTACGTTTCGATATGGCTTTATGGAAATAAAGGGGTACTTTACTTTGCAAATGTAACATTTTGAAGGTTTTGTGAGGACCCGCCATATTGCCAGGCTCTTCCACGTCTCGGTTCGGTATTACGCAAAATTCGATACAAATTCGAATTCAAAACCCAACGCTCGCATAACAGAAAGCATCTAGGACTTTAAATTTACCTTTTCCGGCCTTGGCGGGTCTCAGATCTGCCCGTTTAGCGAACGTTCCTACGTTTTATCCGGAGCTGTCACCGGCCGTGCACCGTCCGGCTAGCCGTTTGACGTTTCGGACGGCCGAGCGAAGGCGAATGCAGCCGAACGTGTAATTGACCAAAACTTTCGCTATTTTCCCTATAAAATCGAATTTTAAACCTAAATCTGAGGCACGCGACACATTGTAGAAGGTTCAAAGTTTACGTTTCGACATGGCTTTGTGGAAAGGAATGCGAGAAAATACGAAAATATCGAATCCGAAATAGTTTGACGTCTACCCATATCCGACTGACGTTTCTCCGATTCCCGGGCGATAAGCTCCGCCTCCGCTATATCCATCTCGCTCGCCGAGATCGGCCGGCGAGGACCCTCCGAAAACGGAAAATTTACCTAGAAAACGCGAAAAACGGCCCGCCGAGCGCCTCGTCGCGACGGAGAAAGGACCAAATCAAGAGACTCGCCCGCGGCCGCGTCCCCGACGGGCTCGCCCGAAAAACCACGCGCGCAGCGAAACCGGCCTCCGGGCGGCTTCCGGACTTCCGATAAGGGGCGTTTTTTTCGACTTTTGTCTCGTTTCCTCGCGAAAACGGAAAAGTAACGCCGGCGGACCTCCGGAAAAACGCAAAATTCGCCCCGAAAAGAGTAAAAAGAACCCACCGAAATACGCCTAAGCTACGCAAAAAAGGCCAAACTCGACTCGGCGCCCCCGGGCTCGCCGCTGCGCGGCTCGCAAAAAAAGCCTTTGTGGCGGCAAAACCCCACTTTTTCGCGCCCCCGGTGGGAGCGAGAGGCAATCGCGTATTTTAATATATAGTAACTAGAAAGGTGGCAAGTCGGCATTCGCCGACTTGACCTTTCTTGAGTAGGGTTAGTTTTTTTTAAACACCATGTATTTTTTCGATAATTAGTGCGTTAAGAGACCTCCGATGGAAGTTGAGTAAAATAAATTAGTCAGTTCTCTTAATTTTGAGATTTTTTACCGTTCAACATTTTTCCAACACTTTGTATATAAAACGGTCTTTCGTACATCCGACAACCCATCCGAAGCAAAAAAAATTTATTCCATGAATATTTTGGGAGTTTCAATATTGGTTCAGTTTTCTTAAACACCCTGTATTGTTTTCATTAAAATAGTTTCCATATAGACCATTGTTAAAAGTTTCATCAAAGGAATATTATACTTCCATGAAGCTTTCTAGAGAACGGTCGGTTTTTAAACACCCAGTAGTTTTTTAATTAGTATAGTTTTCTACAGACTGTTGTGAAAAGTTTCATTAGAAAATATTCCATGAATTGTGAGGATATTTAAAGAATGGTTTGGTTTTGTTAAACACCCTGTATTTTTTTCATCGGTATAATTTTTTACAATCGTGAAAAGTTTCATAAAAAATTAAATTCCATAAATTTTGTGGATCTAGAGAATTGGTCTTTATTTTACACACTGTATTTTTCATAAGTATGTATTTATATAGCTACATAATAATACCTAAATATGTATTTTTATAGTTTTTACAAACTATCTTAAAAGTTTCATCAAAAACCAAAAAGAGTTTTTAATTTCAAGTTTTAGAATTTTTAAAATGATTCGATTCTCTTAAACACCCTGTATTGTTCTCATGAAAATAGTTTCCATATAGACCATTGTTAAAAGTTTCATCAAGAGAATATTATACTTCCATGAAGGTTTATAGAAAATGGTTCACTTTTTTTAAACACCCAGTAGTCTTTTAATTAGTATAGTTATCTTACAGACCATTGTGTTCATAAGAAAATATTCTATGAATTGTGAGGATTCTTAGAGAATGGTTTGGTTTTGCTAAACACCCTGTATTTTTTCATTAGTATAATTTTTACAATCATGAAAAGTTTCATAAAAAAATAAATTCCATAAATTTTGTGGATCTAGAGAATGGTTCTTTATATTACACCTATATTTTTCATACGTATGTATTTATATACATAATAAAACCTAAGTATATATTTTTATAGTTTTTGACAAACTATTGTAAAATGTTTCATCAGAAAGCAAAAAAAAATTTAAATCCACGAATTTTCAGGATTTTTAGGGAACAGTTCGGTTAAACACCCCATTTGTTCAATAGTATATTTTCCTACAGAACATTGTAAAAGTTTCATCAAAAGAATTTTTAATTCCATGAATTTTGTTGATTTTTAGAGAATGGTTCGGTTTTTAAACCTCCTGTATTTTTCATTAGTATAGTTTTTAACAAACTAATGTGAAATGTTTCATCAAAAGAATTTTTAACTCCATGAATTTTGAGGATTTTTAGAGAATGGTTCGTTATTTTTAAATCGTCTGTATTTCTTTATTGCGATATTTTCCTACAGAACATTGTATAAAATTTCATCAAAAGAATTTTTAATTCAATGATTTTGAAAAATTTTCCATGAATTTTGGGAGTTTCAATATTGGTTCAGTCTTTTAAACTCCCAGTAGTTCTTTAATTAGTATAGTTTTCTTACAGACCATTGTGAAAAGTTTCATAAAAAAATAACTTCCATAAATTTCTAGATTTCTAGAGAATGGTTCTTTATTTTTCACCCTGTATTTTTTCATAAGTTTGTTTTCATATACATAATAATACCTAATTATATAATTTTTATAGTTTTTTTACAAAGTATTGTAAAGTTTCATCAGAGAGCAAAAAAATAATTTAATCCACAAATGTTCAGGATTTTTAGGAACAGTTCGGTTTTTAAACCCCTGTATTTTTCATTAATATAGATTTTACAAAGTATTGTATAAAGTTTCATCAAAAGAATTTTCAAATTCCATGAATTTTGAGGATTTTTAAAGAATGGTTCGTTATTTTAAACACTCTGTATTTCTTAATTAGTATATTTTCCTACAGAACATTGTATAAAATTTCATCAAACAGAATTTTTTAATTCCAAGAATTTTGAAAATTTTTAGAGAATGGTTCGTTATTTTTAAACACTCTGTATTTTTTAATTAGTATATTTTTCCTACAGAACATTGTATAAAGTTTCATCAAAAAGAAATTTTTAATTCCATGAATTTAGAAAATTTTTAGAGAATGGTTCGTTATTATTAAACACTCTGTATTTGCTTCGATAGTGAGTGTCATAATAAATCCTTGATGGAAGTTTAATAAATAAAAAAAATTTCCATGAATTTTGGGAGTTTCAATATTGGTTCAGTTTTCTTAAACACCCAGTAGTTTTTAATTAGTATATATTTCTTAGAGACCATCGTGAAAAGGTTAATAAAAATATTCAATGAATTATTGTGGGGATTCTTAGAGTATGGTTTGGTTTCGTTAAGCACCCTGTATATTTTCATTAGTATAATATTTTTACAATCGTGAAAAGTTTCATAAAAAAATAAATTCCATAAATTTTGTGGATCTAGAGAATGGTTCTTTATTTTACACCCTGTATTTTTCATAAGTATGTATTCATATACATAATAATACCAAAGTATATATTTTTATAGTTTTTACAAACTATTGTAAAAGTTTCATCAGAAAGAAAAATTTTAAATCCACAAATATTCAGGATTTTTAGGGAACAGTTCGGTATTTTTAAACCCCTGTATTTTTCATTAATATAGATTTTTACAAACTATTGTATAAAGTTTCATCAAAAGAATTTTTAATTCCATGAATTTTGAGGATTTTTAGAGAATGGTTCGTTATTTTTAAACACTCTGTATTTCTTAATTAGTATATTTTCCTACAGAACATTGTATAAAATTTCATCAAAAAGAATTTTTAATTCCAAGAATTTTGAAAATTTTTAGAGAATGGTTCTTTATTTTTAAACACTCTGTATTTATTAATTAGTATATTTTCCTACAGAACATTGTATAAAATTTCATCAAAAGAATTTTTGATTCCATGAATTTTGAAAATTTTTAGAGAATGGTTCGTTATTATTAAACACTCTGTATTTGCTTGGATAGTGAGTGTCATAATAAATCCTTGATGGAAGTTTAATAAATAAAAAAAAATTTTCCATGAATTTTGGGAGTTTCAATATTTGTTCAGTTTTCTTAAACACCCAGTAGTTCTTTAATTAGTATATATTTCTTAGAGACCATCGTGAAAAGGTTAATAAAAAAATATTCAATGAATTATTGTGGGGATTCTTAGAGTATGGTTTGGTTTCGTTAAGCACCCTGTATATTTTCATTAGTTTAATATTTTTACAATCGTAAAAAGTTTCATAAAAAAAATAAATTCCATAAATTTTGTGGATCTAGAGAATAGTTCTTTATTTTACACCCTGTATTTTTTCATAAGTATGTATTCATATACATAATAATACCAAAGTATATATTTTTTACAGTTTTTCTACAAACTATTTTAAAAAGTTTCATCAGAAAGCAAAAAAAAAATTTTAAATCCACGAATGTCCAGGATTTTTAGTGAACTGTTCGAATTTTTTAAACACCCGTATTTTTTTCGATAATTAGTGCGGTAAGAGTCCCCCGACGGAAGTTTCGTACCAAAAAAATTTTCAGTTCCCTTAATTTTTAAATTTTTTTAACGTTCGACATTTTTCCAACACTTTGTATATAAAACGATCCTACGCACGTCAGAGAACCCCTCCGAAGCGAAAGAACCGAAAATTTCCTCGAATCTGTAATTTTTATATTTTTCTCGTCAATTTTTATCGTAACACCCCGTACATCGAGCTTTTTGAGTCGCACTGTATATAAGCGAAGCGACTTGAAGTGTGCCATATTGTCTAGCTCACTGATACCACCTATTCATTCTATTTATGCAAAGTTCAATGCAAATAGCAATAGCGGATGGAAATATTTGACAGCTGTTCTATGGCTTCCGTCATTTTGACCCCGTCTTGGTCTGCCATATTGTCTAGCTCACTGATACCACCTACCTATTCATTCTTTTTATGCAAAGTTCAATTCAAATAGCAATAGCGGATGGAAATATTTGACTGCTGTTCTATGGCTTACGTCATTTTGACCCCCGTCTTGCTTAGGATTTTCGCAAATTTCGATACAACGAATTCAAAACCAAACGCTCGCATAACACAACGTATCTAGAGACTTCAGATTTACCGTTTTCGGCTTTTGGGGGGCTCCGGTCGGCCTATTTAGCGAAATTTTCTGCGATTTATTCGGAAATGTCACCGCGCACTCGCCATTTGACGTCGCAAATTTTGCAATTTTACTATAAAATCGAATTTTAAACCTAAACCTGAGGCACGACACATTGTAGAAGGTTCAAAGTTTACGTTTCGATATGGCTTTATGGAAATAAAGGGGTACTTACTTTTCAGAATGTAATCGTTTTGAAGGTTTTGTGAGGACCCGCCATATTGCCAGGCTCTTCTCCACGTCTCGGTTCGGTATTACGCAAAATTCGATACAAATTCGAATTCAAAAGCCCAGCGCTCGCATAACAGAAAGTATCTAGAGACTTTAAATTTACCTTTTCCGGCCTTGGAGGATCTCAGATCTGCCCGTTTAGCGAACGTTCATACGTTTAATCCGGAGCTGTCACCGGACGTGCACCGTCCGGCTAGCCGTTTGACGTTTCGGACGGCCGAGCGAAGGCGAATGCAGCCGAACGTGTAATTGACCAAAACTTTCGCTATTTTCCCTATAAAATCGAATTTTAAACCTAAATCTGAGGCACGCGACACATTGTAGAAGGTTCAAAGTTTACGTTTCGACATGGCTTTGTGGAAAGGAATGCGGGAAAATACGAAAATATCGAATCCGAAATAGTTTGACGTCTACCCATATCCGACTGACGTTTCTCCGATTCCCGGGCGATAAGCTCCGCCTCCGCTATATCCATCTCGCTCGCCGAGATCGGCCGGCGAGGACCCTCCGAAAAACGGAAAATTTACCTAGAAAAACGCGAAAAACGGCCCGCCGAGCGCCTCGTCGCGACGGAGAAAGGACCAAATAAAGAGACTCGCCCGCGGCCGCGTCCGCGACACGACCGCCCGAAAAACGTGGCGCGGTGCGAGACCGGCCTCCGGGCGGCTTCCGGACTTCCGATAAGGGGCGTTTTTTTCGACTTTTGTCTCGTTTCCTCGCGAAAACGGAAAAGTAACGCCGGCGGACCTCCGGAAAAACGCAAAATTCGGCCCGAAAAGAGAAAAAAGAACCCACCGAAATACGCCTAAGCTACGCAAAAAATGCCAAACTCGACTCCGCGCGCCCGGGCTCGCCGCTGCGCGGCTCCCGCAAAAAGCCGTTGTGGCGGCAAAACCCCACATTTTCGCGCCCCCCGGGGGAGCGAGAGGCAATCGCGGAGTTTTATATATTAGAATATATCCGTAATCGCAAATTACATACAGCTAACTACAATTACATGTACAATATAAAGACCGATTACTGTATTATAAATTTCCAAACAGGATGTACTAAAGTCGATGTAAACTGATAACATTTTTAAATACTGTACTTATTTTTTTCCAGTGTTGGTAAAGAAACGGAAATAAAAGAAGAATAAATTAATTTGTGTGCAACAAAAAAGTAACTGAGGGTTTGAAGGTTACGGGTGGTTCTGTTTCTGTTATAGATAGACCAAATCTGATGAACAAATCCTGAACGAAAACAAATATTTCAAGAAGAGTCACGATCATGAAAGAAGTTTTTTCAGTCAATGCTGTAGAAGAAATGTGTCGAAAATACATCAATCTGCGACCTAAAATGCCGGTGGGAGATTTTTCTTGCGATATGTGGCTGGAAAATGTAGGTACCTACTACACAACATGTAGGTATCAACACAATTTAAAAAAAGTTTTCAAAAGTGCTTCCTTGGACTTCCTGATCCAGAAAGTCTTACCGGACATGGATTGAGGCGTTCTTCGGCAACATTACTAGCCAATGCTGGAGGTCCGGTAGCGGAAAATTACGTTGAAGATTCACTGTCCAGCAAGATGGCAATTGCTGACGAAATCCAGGTCCTATCTGAAGTTAAAAGGCCTTTAATCCACGGAAAAAACATTTCGTCGGTCATGTGGTTTTTACTATTTTATTAATGGCGCTTAGTACTTTCCACTAATACAAAACTGTACATTTCTACAAAAACTTTGCTTCGTCGTTTTGCCTTGTACACATTGATAAGTTCTGAAGGAAGGAATTCTTCTCTATTCTAATCTTAAGAATTAGACCACGAACACACCTGATTTGATGTTACATAAACAAACGACTACGAAAACAATCGAAGGTTTAAAGCAGAACGTTCGAAAAAGCTATTGCTAAGTAGGCCTGGTAGTACCGAGTAAAAAACAAAGTAGTGCTTTCCATAGTTGAGGTACCGGCAAAATGCGGTCAACAGTCAGGCAATAGCCATAATATTATGTAACGGTCTGTAATACTCGCCGGTGAAAGTGGAATTACATCCAACACGTACCTTATCTCCCAATAGCGCAGGCACTATGCTTGCCAGGGTCAAATCTACTTCTAGCGTGCCGGCTAATTTGCATTTTTTAGATGAATTTTATACCGTTCTTAAAAGAAAAATGTTACAAAACTGTGAAATTACTTTAGAAAATCGAAAAATTCTGGGACACAATATTTTTTTTATATTCAGAGATAAATAATAATAATAATAATAGACATTTTATTTAGCATTGCTAGAAAAATACAAATAAATATACAAACATTTTTACAATTAATCAGTTACGTACAAGATTTTTAATAAATAACTTTATATTTACACTCTCTTTTATCTCTACAGGAAGAGCATTGACAAGACGTTAACCTTCATTGAACAAATATTTTGCAGTTTTCTGAACATTAATATTGTAATTGTCTTCTGATCTGATGGGGGTGTGCAAATTGGACCGTCTTATCAAAAAATCATTAAAGTAACATGGTGCTGCACCATTTTCTATTTTATATACAGGGTGTTAAAAAGAGAGTGTAAAATATTTCAGGAGATAATAGTATGAACCAACATAAGCAGAAAAGTCTTAATAAACATGGGTCCGCAAAGTAACGGTTGCGGAGATATGGACCACTATTCGTTTTTCAAACATTTTATTTTATTAGGTAAACCGACAAAGGAAGCTTTTAACAAACAAAAAACAAAGTTACAGAAGATGTTCAAAGTGCCCTCCGTTTATTTCCAAGCAGGCACGACATCTTCGTCTCAACGATATTCGAACTCTTTCGAAAACACCCTGTTTTGGATTTCTTGACACTTTTGATTAATCCGTAGCTGCAGCTCTTCCAGGCTATTTACAGGAGTACCATACACTAATGTCTTCCAATATCCGCAAACAAAGAAATCTAGAGGGTTCAGATCAGGCGATCTTGGAGGCCATAAAACAGGTGCAGCCTGTCCCAACACACTACCTTGAGGTACTCCATATACACTTTCTGCTGTTTGAGAGGTTTCGTTCTTAATTTTTGTTTTCTGCCTGCGGCTACTAAGAGAATCAGAGTGAACCAACTTATTACTGTACCTTTCACACCATATCTACTCAAATTTTGAATAAACATTGTTCTATCTATGGTTTCAAACGCTCTACGAAGATAATGATATCGCCTTTTCCTCCACTTAGCACATACCAACTGAATAGCAGACTCACAGAAGTGTTTCTTCCTAAACCCAGACTGGCCAACATAAAATAAATTATTATTTAAAACATATTTATCGGACGGTAATCATCTGCATTTTTTGAATGTTCAATCTTTGGCACGGATATTAGAGTACTCACTTTTAATTCTGAAGGCATTTTTCCTGTTTCTAGACCAGTATTTACCAAATTCAAAAGAGGATATCCAATAGCATCAAATAGACTCTTCAACAAAAGTGCATTTAATATTGTATCACTTACCGCTTTATTTTTTAAATTAAACACAATTCTACGCAGCTGATTTAAAGATATTTTTTTAAACTGAAAACTCCAAGGATAACTGATTTGTTATAGCATGATTATAACCTATTGCAGGAGGATCAATTGTATCTACTATGTTATGTATACTGTCTATATAATATTTATTAAAATTTTCTACAAAACCGTACCTGTATATGACTCAAAATCAATATCATTCCAATTTGATGGAGATGTAACTGTTATTTGCTGCCAATTAAATTCCAATGGACGTGCTGGGCAACGAGAATGTTTGTGAGGATTTTGAAATAGATTACAACCTGATAATAGGAAAAAGAAAAGATAGAGGTGGCCCTGTAAATTGTCCACCACGTTCACCACATTTGAATCCATGGAATTATTTTTTATGGTGTCTACAAGACACCTGTGAACAATGAAGAAATAATCTTGGAGGCTATAACAAACTTACATAACTAGTTAAATTTGATTTTATTTATCGTATAAATATTTGTATGTGTGTAAATGGTAGAATTTTGTAAAAACCTTTTAGATGAACCTTGTATAATTCACTTTTTAATACAATATCAACTGAATCAGCCCGAAAAGAACACAAGTATTACAAAACTAGAGTTTAACAACCCGAAGTGCATACAGTCATATCAAATTTGAATGAAATCGAGGACAATGATGTTACATAACCTTCCAAGACATTTTAAAATGAGCTAAGCTAACATCAAAGCTAACATATCATTAACTATAATACATACACATTATTATGTACCCTATTATTACTATTACCAAATGAAATGCTTCAACCTAGAAGGTCTTTTTTTTCGTTATACTTTAATTAACATTGCCTACAATAATTATTCTTGGATAGCGACATTGTTACGTAAATTAGCGGATAAATTTGACACAGTATCTCAACTCCAGTGCTTGGTATTGAGAAAGAAACATTTGGAGTTAATTACCTTGCTCATTAGCGTGAAAATGAACAAACGAAATCATTTTGTCGACAAAAATAATACACTCAGTATTTGAATGATTATAATTATTAAAATACTAAAATACTGTTACTTGTGAAATATATTTTTTAATTTTGGAAAATTGTCTACCTAAAATACTACTGCACCAATCCAGGTGTCCCATCAGGTCACAACATGTCCAAGTGATAGTGACATTCTGCAACCTTGTTTAATCTCTTTTTGCATCAAAATGAACAAAAAAAAAACCTTATACAGGGTGTTTTGAAATTTTGCATGTCTCCATAATTTACCGTTCTGAACAGCTTTTTCAAGTAACATTTTGCTGTATTTTCAGTAGAAAAGGCAATTTACCTGAAACCAAAACAATTTTTACTCGGTGCACTGAGCATTTCATACAGGATTATTTCAAAAATGGTTACTCCTACCGACTTCAGCAAGGTATACCTTTTTCATATAAAACAGGTAAGAAAATGGATTGTTTTGATAGTCAGATGGATACATTAAGATGCAAAAAAGTTCTGCCATTTCAAAACAAACATGGTGTGCCACATATTAGAAACATATTTGAATTTCTTAAGAAGTTATTTTAACTTTGACACCCTTTAACTAACAAAAAATGTTATAGAAAGAGGTAGCATTTATTTTTGGTCTAGAATTATACCCTGAATTTTTTGCTCATCATATTCGCACACCCTGTATTTATGTATTTAGAAATCACCAAAATTTAGACATTTAATATTAAAAAAATCATTAATTCTACCATTCTCTGTTCAAAAATAACATTGCAAAACAGTTGCCTGAACTAAATTCATTAATTTTCACAATAGCCTATGTCATCACTAAAAAACAAGCTGGCAAGTGGTAGGCAACCTACAAACCGCTCGCCTGGCACAGCGTGTATTCACACTGTTGCCACGTTGTGATAAAATTGCTTGATATAACTCGACTTATTTTAAGAACGGCTTGAGTTTGCCCTCATACTAATTAACTTTTTTCTCGATTCGGTTTCCCCGCGTTGCACTACACTAGCACTCACGGCACACCACGGAAAGCCGTTTTTGATACTTGAAAAATTAATGTAAAGACTTGCATCGCAAAAACGTTTAATACATTTTTAGATTAGTGGTTCAAGCAGTTATGTTGCACATCGAATTTTGGTGCATATTTTAAATTTTCTTCTTCATCATGACAAAAGCAATAGAAGATCTTTGACGCCTGGACTATAAATGGTAACATTTCAAGATATATGCAAAATGCTCATTTGCATAAAATCTAGTTCTCAACTGAACAGACTAATTTAATTCCAAGCTATCTAATATGTTCCCATCCAGTCGTATTTCGACTTTGTCCTTTAATTTTAAAGAACCCAATCGTATTTACAACCGAATCAACGACGACTTCAAACATTCACTTTACTTAATTCACATATTTTTAAATGCTACGTCTTCAAAAACCGTTGCCCCCGAGAAACGTGGCTTCAAATTATTTAATCAGACGTAATTTCGGTAACGGCTAATTTTAATTTGTTTCAATTATGCCAATTTGCATACGCCGGAAAGAGAAATTAATTTAATTAGGGAGAATTGTGGACTTCATAAATTATATTTATGGGTATTAACGTTTGGACTGGCAAAATTACACCTTAAAAAGTAAGCTTAGGAAATTTTAGTCGGATAAATCCAGAGAGTCTCGAAACTACACAAAAAAATAACGCCAATAAAAAAAATAAATATTGTTATGGCTCGTATTTTACCGATTTTCAATATATCTAAAACATTGACAAAAAAATATCTATACCAAAAATATTAAATTATCACCAAATTGCATTTACTAAGTAGGTATGTTGAAAAATTACACTTATTTCTTGTTGCAAAAAAAAAATATAGTCATTATATTTTATTATAATTTAGGTAAGACAGTACTTGTTGATTTATCGTTGAAATTATATGTATAACTTTAGTTTGAGTCGAAGTTATGCTGTTGTAAATGGTATTGTAAGTTATTATTAATCATCTACGACTACTACTTTATTACTTGAATTAGCGGTTTGCTTGTCAGATGTTTGTAAGAGCCTTGATGATTCTATTAATATTTTCTCCCGTGACTGGGCCGATAAAACATATGATGCATGAGATATGATTTGAGATTTTTGTTCACCCCTCAACTACTAGCTGGGTAGCCTCCCGTATGGGACCTCAGTACCTTCTGACGCAAGTCGGCTAACTAACCAAAACACTCTTCAGTTTTATATGTAGAATTATGATTATATTACCGTGTATTCAAGTACTGAAGTACAGATACATTTTTATTATTTTCATCATTATTATTACCATTGCAATAGCGACAGCGATTCTTTGAATTGTGATCGGAGTTTTCTCTGTCGTGCTCTTTTCCCCCGTGACTTCAAGGCTGAGTACGGCACTGATAGGGGGTTAGGTAGGCTGTTACAACATTGACAGAAAGCTAATAAACGAGATGTATTTAGTAATTTGTTTTGTTTTATTTAAAACTACTCAAATCTCCCTAATTTCGTAAATATGTAGCACATTCGAGGTAAGTTAATAAATAATATCAATAAACACAACGTAGGTAAATCTTCTCGATTTGGCCAAATACTTCCTCTTTCAACAATGTTGAACGAACCCGGGTATGTTACACTACAGTGTCATACGGCTTTTACACTAACGTTTCTGTCAAGCGTCAAAATGTATATTCCACCGCAATTTGCGACAAATAAGCTTCAAATTTTGGATCCTGATTAGCTGTTATTAAAATGGTGTTTACATTGGACGGATCACAAGTCTATAATGTTGAATCAGAGTTAAACCGTATTGATCGCAAAAGCAGCTCATATTTAACAATAACAACGTCGATTTTGTTCTCTTTTTCATCCGGAACGACACGTTGAATGTTTATTATTAAAATTAGGTAATAATCAATTATAGCGACCAGGTGACCGATCGAGAAACGAAAATGGTTTCGAATGCGTTACATAACCACTGAGATGGCCATGAGATTAGATCACTCAAATATGCAAATATGCACTGTCTAAAGTGTTAAGTTACATTCTGTGCACGAAACTGTAGAAAAGCCATCCAGAAATAAATAACTGCTGGGTTTACCTGTATATTATACTATACACTTACAGTAGATGAAGCAAATTGTGGTAGGTACTATTATTGAGAGAGATGTTTCTTGTAAAAACAATGGTCAAGTCAATTTACTGCAACGTCATTAATATTTGATGAAGAGGAAACTTTGCCTAGAATATATAGAAGGATGCTTTTGCTAATTATGCGTGACATATGACTTGTGGTATGTGAATTTCCGTATAAATGAAATAGGAAAAGTATACTGATGAAATAGTGATATAGCGAAGAAATTATTTAAAATAAATATAAAAATATTGGAATCTGAATTGAATATATTAAATTTTGACGAAACATGGATGCACGAAGGTCAAACGAAAAGCGGTACGATATGATGTAATAAGTGTTAATGTGTGACCGTTATAGTGACAGTGCTAGTAACCAATAGTAAATAGTGTGTACGTATTCTAAAGCCTTTTGTCCTTATGGATACGAAATTCGCAAATAATTGTTCGATTTATTTAATGGTGGAAAAATATCTGCGGTTTTTGTCGACTATAACATTTTCTATCATTTTCATCATGAAACTGTCATGGTATATTGTCAGAAACTCAAAACAAACTTATTACACATAATAATGAAAGTAGCAATAAAATTTGTACTGTTTGGAAACTTTGTCAAAAGTTGACATTTTCCCACCATAAATGAAAACAAAAGTTGCAAAAATCCATGAATTTCGCGTCCATGAGGACAAGGCTTAAGTGTTAAAAGTAAGTAAAGGACGGCATTCTTTTAATTTGTAGAAAGGATAAAACATTTAGTAAAGTAAACTGTTAAGTTCACTCGACGACCACATATTTTTGGTAATTTTATGTTCTTTGGGCCCTTCTCAAATGGCACGCCTAGGTAATCATGCCACACTCACTTTAAATTTGGAAGTAACTCTACCATTTGTATTACCTAACGCCTCGAAATTGACAAAAACAGTTATATTACTGTTTCTACTAAAATAATAGATGTTATCTAATACAATTATTTTTGTCATTTTATATTTATACAGGGTTAACTATGACTTAGTACAAATATTTTAAGAGGGGATAGGGAAAAATAAGAATTAACGGAATCACCCTTCAAAAAAATTCCAAACTTATTTATAAAGCCAAAAAAAATTTTTTTCGAAACTATATTAAATCCCTATTTATCGCCGTCACTGACCTGTCAGCCGCGAGGTTAAGTATAATCTGCCAGAGGATAGGTTAGGTATAATATGCCAAGGTCAAAGGTGTCAAACATAGTGACAGGTCACCGCATTTACACGCTTCCAAAGAAAAAAAAACTACAAAATGTAGATTATTATTTAATGAGAAATACGGTATGGTAGCACAGAGAGGCAGCCTTTATCTTACTAATATTTATTTCCAGGATTGATACTTGGAGAGATTTGAAGAATGTTTAATCATCTGTTTTCTTGCTTGTTTAAATTAAAACTTGCAAAGATTTTTGTACTTGCTGTGGACCTCT
Source organism: Monochamus saltuarius (assembly GCA_025584915.1). NCBI lineage: Eukaryota > Metazoa > Arthropoda > Insecta > Coleoptera > Cerambycidae > Monochamus > Monochamus saltuarius. The sequence goes on along the minus strand of CM046722.1, from coordinate 3,195,720 downwards.
CCTTCCCTCGATCGTTCTTTTTGTGTAAATCGAGGTAACTACTTGGTTTGGCGGTCTTGACCAAGTCCTATTACTTACGTCGGGAAAAAGCACAGATGATAACAACATAATACACGCAAATGTACACAAATACATAAAAACACTGCCACACGTTTACTGCCACGGCATAAAACAGCTGTTCGATGTGGTTCAAAAAGTATTCAGCATAATATTTTGTATACTCGTCTTTGACGCTGTTGCACGATAATATGCATTTGTCACACTCCCATAAATCAGCACCTTATCCGTCATCTAGGCATTTGAATACAACATGTTTGTAAATACACAAAATACGCAAATTAAATTTTCGAAAAACAAGTACTGAAAAATTATTTCAAACTATCAGACTGTAACCGTATACTATACATCTACAAACGACATCTGTAGGTCACTAATGCCAGGTGCACTCTTCTTCTTTTTATGGCCTACTCACGTCACGGCACATAAACAAGGAGAAGAAGAAGAAGAATTTTTAATTTTCATGTGTTGTTAATACTAATAGTAGCAACAATATTAACAGTAATCGACGATGTTTGCATAAAATAATTAGTAATACTTTAAACTATAACATCCCAAGATGTTCACAGTGTTCTGTAAAAATGACCCTTAGATTATAGCTAACTTCGCGTTTCTGCATTGTTTGGAGCATGGAAAGTAGGCAACTAGCAATGCAATATTCATAACCTAGAACTTACTGTTAAGTATTTTATGTCGGATATGTTAATTATGATGAATCTGCAAGGAATGAAAATGTGCAGTGTGCAACGAAAGAACCAAGATCCAATACAATATACTGCAGCTAAGCGGATTAGCTGGTATCTATCAGGTACTTAGACATTATTATTTTAATAAATATGTTTATTTTCGTCGTTTCTACACTTGACAATGTTGATAAAAACGACCGCATGGTTGTTGACATATCTAGCCATGTCGGATGATGATTAATTGTCATAGGCGCCGACTTTCCGTAGGAAAACAGGGTTTTGCCCCATTTTAAACATCGAGCTAGAATTCCAAAATAAATTTTTATTGTCTTTTAGACCTCCCTGAGCACGTGGTTAAAATTTTTGTACTTAGTCATAGTTAACCCTGTATATATATATAGGTAGTATTGTTGGAGTGTGCCCTATCACGTGACTTGGAGCGTTAGCTTTTAAAGACAAGAGGGTCTCACAAGTACTCCTACAAACGACAAGAGTGACAAGACAGTACAACACAGACACGAGTGCAGTAAAGATCTTAGATGCGTACAGCACGCATTATTTTCTTGTAATTACATAGTGTAAATAAATTGTACATACACAAGCTTATGCAGTTTATTTCAGCACCAAAAAGAAAAGGGAACCAGTCAATAAAACCACAAATACAGTCCACTCAACGAGTATCGTTGGGTCCCTCATTTCGCCGACCCAATCAAGGCGGTTGGAGTACGACAGTTGTGCAATCACACAAGTATAGTATTAACTCCACTAGCCAAGACTGTTGGCTGTTACATGTTATTGGACTTACCAGAGTATGAAGACTTGGACGTCTCCAGCAGCTTGAAGGTAAAGGGGATGTGAACCTTCATCATGTTCATCTGTGGCACCCTGGGCGGCACTTGGTGCATATTTGTTGGAAATACAAACTCCTCCCCGTGTACTCGAAGCACCATCATATTTCTAAAAACAAATAAAATATTCCAGTACTCATTTTAATTAGTTAAAAGTTAATAAAACAGCGATAATTTCTAAAGCTATGAATTCCTTCGCGCACAAAACTTTTAGGTACGGGGTCAAGCTCAAGCTCTTATCGTTTAGTGACACAGATGCAGATGTTGTATTAGTATTTACAACTAAACGCCTGAAAGCTAATCATCTTGCGAGAGAGAAATTATGACATCGTTAAATAATCTCCTCGCTTAGCAATAGCGCCAAAGATGGCCATGACCCAAAAACGATTTTTGTGGTTTGTTGACAACCTTTCGAATTCTGGTTTGTTTGACCGCCTAAGTGATACTTATACAGTCATGGATTGATCAGAAAATAGTATTTTCAATAGATTGTAGGTTTTCTAACCGTATTTTTTATCAAAACTTTGTTATGTGGTATGTCCATCAGCACTGATAGATGCTTGAATCAGAGCACTTATATTATGAAATCAATTGTTCAGGATTAGATTGTTGAAACATTGTCGGCTAAATCGCAGCTGCCGTGCTTTTTCTAGTCTGTTCCTTTGCCCGTTTGCAGTGACTCACCATGGGTGGCAGCACTACAGCACAAATGACGTAGTCGCACATAATCGTCAATTGTTTCATAGAAAACATGACAAATGTCAAATATCTGTTAAGGTGTACGTTTACGCCTCTTTTTTAAATTTATAAATAGTAAATAAAAAATACGTACATTTTTGGAAACCAAATTAAACAAGTAGATTCTATTAAAAGATAAGCTATTATAGCATCAATATCAAATGTCAAATTCTGACATGTATGGCACGACGTGTATGTTTACAAATACTAACTACAGCACATTACAGAATTCTATATTGAAATTCAGGTGAATCGACAGACAAGTATTACAAATGCGCGTGATTTAGCAGATAATGGTTGAAATGAACAAAATTATCATCATGGGTGTAGTTTGTTAGAACACGAATGTGCATAGCATAAAATATCTCAGAATCAGGATTGATAACATAACCTCAACATCTCAGAATCAGGATTGTTCTTGCCTACACGATTACATATACTTATAGATACTACACAAAAGCTTCTTTTAGTGTACAGCTGCACTAAATTTACAAATAAGACAAACTAGAAAATAGACCGGTACCGGTATACAATATAACAAAATTAAAAAATAATAGTTTTTCTTTAAAATGTTTGATATAAACAGTACGTACTTTTTTAATTATCTCAGGATTTAAATTGGAAGTTTATCTATATCTATTTCAGAAAATCAGGACACTGAACTATAATACAAGAATCTATGTAGTGTTCTATGGTTATTATACTTAAAAAGAACCGTGCTCTGTGATTACAGCCAGATGGTGAAGATTATCTCAACATTACAGAATTTTGATCTAAAATTTAACCCATGTGAAAGAAATCATACTTCAATAAATCAGTAAAATACATTTTCTAAATTTTGCTTAAGTGTTTTATATATTTTTTTATCCAAATAACAACTGATATTACTGTCATATGCAGACAACTTACAAACGGCTCCACCTTTCTATTTTTAAGTTGTTTGATGTTTGTTAAATAATATTCAGGAACAATGACAGATTAAAAATCATCTAAAAGTAGATGAGCTTCACGATAATGCAAACTTTAGCGATAATTGCCATTACTAAATCCTAAATGTGCTACGAAATTGTGCCAGTGAAACCAGAAACCGCCTCAGAGGTGAATGGAGCAATGCTAAACCGAATCGACAGGCCCGCTCGAACGAAAACATTAGGATCTGGTAAGATATACACCCGTAAATTTCAGTATATACAAGGTGTATCTAAAAGGTTGGGACAGCGTTTCGCCACATAAAGTATAGCAGAAAATAAGTCGATTTAACTAAACTTGCCTTAGTCCAAAAGTTGATAATCACGGAGCTACAGGGTGTCAAAGGTTAAAAATAAATCGGGTTTTCTTTAATAACTTTCGACTGTTTCACGTTAATTTCACGAAATTTTGTATCCAGGGGTTTCTTGGGATGGCAAATTCAATTTTATTGTCCATTTTGGTATATCTTCTAGAGGGCGCCACCGGCGACGATTTCGAACCATTTAAACCGTTACAACTTTTTTGTTCCACCCTGTATATTATTTTGGACTAGAAAAACCTCTTCCCCAGCCTTTTATAGTTAAGAAGGGTTACCTTATTGAAGTCGCTTGGAGCAACGGTTTCCGAGAAAAAAACATCTAAATCTATTGTTTGCAGCGATCTTAATACTAAAAAAAATAATAAGTAAACGCAAACATAAATAATTAAAGTAAATGCTCGAAATGGCCACCATTTTCTTGTATGCAGAGATTTATTCTTCGTACAAAGTTTATTTGTACTCTGCGTAGCATGTCTTCATTCGTAGCGATATCTTGAGCAGCGGCACGCATTCGCGCTTTTAGATCATTTTTCGTTATTTATAACGACAGAATAGACCTTGTTCTTAAGTGTTCCCCACAAAAATGTATAATAGAATCAAATCTAATAGGTCCTATTGTTTAATTACAGAGAGCTATTTGCACTTTCTTCGAGAAAAATTACCAGTGTTGCTTGAGGATAAATTAATAATTTTGAATTTTGTAGATAAATAATAAGTCATCAGCTTTAGATGTGTTTTTCACGAAAACCGTTGCTCCAAGGTAACCTTTCTTAACTATAAAAGACTGGGGAACAGATTTTTCTAGTTCAAAATAACATACTGGGTGGAACAAAAAAGTTGTAACGGTTTAAATGGTTCGAAATCGAGAAGATATACCAAAATGGACAATAAAATTTAATTTGCCATCGAAAGTTAATAAAGAAAACCCGATTTATCTTTTAACCTTTGACACCCTGTAGCTCCGTGATTATCAACTTTTGGACTAAGGCAAGTTTAGTTAAATCGACTTATTTTCAGCTATACTTTATGTGGCGAAACGCTGTCTCAACCTTTTAGGAACACCCTGTATAACTTCATTTATATCAATGATATTTAAGTAGTTCAGCTATATTTCAAGCGTTATTCGAGGCGTGATTATTTGTCGTGAGGCTCTCTTTAAAAAAAAACGAAAACAAAATTAACCTTTCTGTTAATCACGCGCAAACAATTCTTAGAATAATTGAATTGTTTTGGCCGAGTCTCACCATGTGATCCAATTTTTGCTATAATTATTCATTCGCCTACTCGTAATAATAACATATTATTTAGCAATTCGTTGATATACTCGCGGCAAGAATTCAGATTTCTTACGGCAATTGTTTTTATTGTCAATGTAATTTTCGATATTTGGTTGCGTTAAAACAATCATTTTTTGCAATTTAGAGCAATATACAGGGTGTTCCATAATGATGGTCAAATATTTTACCACTGTATTCCACAAGCCAAACTTTCAATTAGGTTCCTTCCTGTTGAGATATTCGAGTCCCAAAGTGGCGGAAAAAAATAGTTATTTTATTTTTCCTCAAAAACGGTGACACTTAGAAATTTCAATTTTGGTACACATTATCAGCTAGTCAAAAGCTATTTTGTGGTGGTGTCTAGTGAATATTTTAGTAGTCGGCTTCGTTGTCATCCCTACTCCGTGCTGTTTACTGAGTGAGAAGTGACACCGGTAGACGCCTGGCGGGGATAACTAATCTAGTGATAATAGATCAGTTATGGACCAGGGTTAAAAATGATTAAATTACTAAAATGGCTATTAACAAATAGGGGTTTGCGATAGAAGGGTGAAAACTAAAGGTTGTATGTATTTTTTTATGCCACATCATAAAAAAATAAAATTAAAAAATTTTGTCCAAAAAATAATTTAAAAAATGTTTGGGGTGGACCACCCTTATCACTTAGGGGTATGAAAAATAGATTACGACCGATTCTCAGACCTACCGAATATAGATATAAAACTTCATAAAAATCGGTCAAGCCATTTCCGAGGAGTATGGCGTCTAACACTGTGACACGAGAATTTTATATATATAGATAATGAATTATTCATTTGTTCGTATGACGTAAGTCGTCTGAATTCTTGCCACAAGTATATACGCGATTTCTTAGAAAAACTAACAGGTAGTTGAAATACTACGACTAAAATTTTCATCTACATTGTACATACACGTTTTGCCAAATTCATCTTCCTTGGGATAAAATAACAAATTATTATAATTTCTTTTAATACAAAAAAAAAAAATTGCATTGTGAAGGATTATTTTGTATACCTTTGGATTTTTAGGAATGTGTGTTATTTAAAGACTGACTGTAAAAATATAGTGTGCCAAACTACAGTCCATCTAAAAACTCGAGTTGAATGACCTCTGAAGGTCACTGATTCATCATTCGGCAGAAACATGCGTGTTATTTTTTGGAAAAGGTTACAACCAATCAGCATATGGCAAATATACAGATGAAAACTTTATTTTTTATAAATTAATTCATTAATTCACACTTGACAAGATCAGAAACAGCCTCTCATTTCCACTGTTAAAATTGTCGTAATACAGGGTGTTAATCAAGTATATGCACAAACTTTAAGGGGTTAATCTATGATTGATTTTAAGACAAAAAGTTCACATAAATATGAAAATGAATGAATGAAATTGAAACTAGGCACAGCCTAATAGGTAGTTAGAACCAACATTTTGCGGGTATTAAATTATTTTTAATTTAGCCATGAGCGCAGATATGGCTAACCTTCACAGTTTTTTTAAGAAAAAAATGGCCCTTCAAGGAGTTTTTCAAAATTTGAAAGCTCTGTCGATTGAACCAATTAAAATTACACAAAAAATGTCTCTTGGTAACTTTTGATACGATGATCCGTTTTCGGGAAAATTTCTTAATTTCATTCTTATGCACGCAATTTAAGTTAGTTACAGTTGGTCAGAACTCAACGCAAAATTATTGCGAGGTAGGTCTTGAAAATAAATGAAAAACATTACAGTAAATGAGAAATTTGGAAATTTTTTGAAGGATGATTCTGTTAATTCTTGTTTTTCTCTATCCCCTCTTTAAATATTTGTACTGCCATTGTTAACTCTGACAAATATACCAAATACACAAGCAGATACCTATCTAACATATCACTGGTACATTCAACTTTGCGGTTTTTGACTTCATTTTTATGGTCAGAACCATTTACAGTGTCGTGACTAAGATTAACTACTGACATTTCTATTTCGTGTCTTTAAATAATTTCAGTAATTTTTGCATCCAATATAATTTCTAGATACTGTTTGGTAAAAATTAAACATGACAAAAAAACCGAAAGATGAATTTAAAACACAACGCATAATAAACAAGTTAAAAATCTAGTATTTAACATTTAACAGATTTGACTGAAGAATTAAAATAAAAGTGTTCGAAATTATCTATACAGAGTGGTTCTAAATGAATGACTCATAAAGTAACTGTATACTGTATAAAAAAGATCTACTTACAACTTTTGTATTTTACACTTTGTTCACATAACCTCAAAATTTATGTGAAAAATTCAAATTACCAAGTTTTTGATTTTTTATTTTTATCTTTTACAAAAAAATTTTTTTCACGAAATTTGGTGAAAACTTACCTTTTTATGTCCCAAACACACTGTAATTTTTTTTATTTAAAATACTTATTTTTTCACCTTATTTTCACTTAATATCGAAAAAGCACCCTAATTTTCAATAGAAAATTCTCACGTCAAAATATTTGCTTTTTTAAAAGAGTCGGTGGGCTTTTTGTTCGTTGAAATCTCTACTTTCTGATGCTGTAAAAAAATATATATTAATATGGTAAATGTTCTCTGAAAATGCAATTTTTTTTAATTTTTCACATAAATTTTGAGGTTATGTGATAAAAGTAAGTACAAAAGTTGTAGATCTTTTTATTACCTACAACTTCGTCATTTAACTTTTTTCCATAGGACTTGTAGTTTTGCCAGAAATCGAGATAAACCGTTTTTTACCCTTAAAAACTCACCCTCTTCCACTTCCCGACCTCAGATCGCCCGTAAATTATTTTTCCTTTCATTTTTGTTGTATTCTCTTCCTTTTCCAATGGGTTTCATCCTACTATTATTTTTTTTGGTTTAAAAAATTATCGACCCTTGTCTAGTAATAGATTAAATAATAAATATTATTCACGTGCACGTGTAAAAAAAAAGTGTTACCAATACTTTTTCCCACAGCAGTCCCCGTGCCAGCAGAAGCACTTTTAGCCTAGGTTTCGAAACTAATAGACATTTCACATATGGATATATATTTTTAAGTATAAGAATTACGCAAATGACCTCAGAATACACTAAATACGGTCACTTTATTATGTAATAATTAAAACCCAAAATGTATTAATAAGACCATTAAATAAATCGCAATCAACAGCTTTAAAATATTTCCCTATAACATAAACTTATACAACAACAAAAATTATGTCAGTCTCAGGTTGACGTAGCAGGAAAGTGCGTTTTTAATGCATTTTGTTTTTCATAATGTACCTATTACATAATTCACTTTTTATCAGTATTTACTATTAACAGCGTCTGTAACATGAGACTTAAGTGATTTAATGTACCTAAATAGAATTACCTATGCCAATACCAAAATTGAAAACCGCACTTCGTTGCAAGTTACATAAAGGGTACAAATTTTGTTTGATTATTTAAGTAGGTAATTGTCATTGACAGGTTAAAGTCACTTTTGACATTGTCGTTATTTAATTTCAAATAATTTTAATTTATTGGTATAATAATTTTTATAGTTAGATATTTGACTCAACTTAAAAGAGGCCACCTGAAGAAGCAATCCTAAAAATGCAGAAATAGGTCAGATATCTCTATTGCGGTTGACTTTTCGAGTTCCCACAGTTCCAAAAGTGAACATAGATATTTATATTTATAGAATGTTTTCATTGAACCAGGTTAGTAAATTTAGCTAGATTAATGCAGAAGTGTATTTTATTTTTAAATCATTTTCTAACTGCCTTTTTTGATTTCTTTTTTACAAAATTGTACTTGTAAAAGTCCCATGTACATTCAAAAGTATAGATATAAATAAAATATAGAGGTTTCTAGTTATTGTTATTGCATTTACTTACATATTGAGAGACCATGAAACATTAAATTCGTCGAAAAAAATAAAGATTTTTATCTCTAATATTAGAAAGTTTTGTTGCTGTACAAACTTGGCAAAAACATATATTTGTTTTACGCATTACCTAATTTCAGACATAGACATGCCAACAATTTTAACCTAGTACTGAACTAAAACTACGTTTAAAATTGAGGAAAACAATGATAACCAAAACCGATGTTTAACAATTAGTATTCCAAACTGATATATCTAACCATGACCTATCTTTATTGCATTTTATTTATTTGTGAACAAGCCAAGGGTAATTTATAAGGTTAATTCAATGCTCCTTATACAGTTTATGGTAACTATTAGTCACTTGAATATACAGTGTGTTCACGAATGGAGTACCGCACTATTGTATATTGCTGATTTTTGAGAGAAAGTTATTTTAGATACAAAATTTTACATCTCTTGAGTAATCAAATACACAGGGTATCCAAGAAGCTTCAAAATGTAACATTTTCTTTTAAAAAGTGCCTAACTTAATTATATTTTTTAGTCATAATTAAACAATAGTCGCATTCACCTTAAATAGATATCACAATATTCAACTTATCATCTTAATTTGAGCTAAAATTATAAAAATCCAAATTTTCAATTGTTACTTAAGAGTAAAAAATAAATGGTTTTACTTTTTGTAAAAATATCTTAATCAGAATTCGTATTTACACATTCTCAATAACTTTATTAAAAAAGATACATTGTAAAATGTTTAAACGCCCTGTATGTTTTAATCATCTGATTCCCACACCACAGTCGAGACCACAGTACAAGTAACAATGTGGCTTGTTCTTATTTTTTTTATTCTTTATTAAATATAAGTTTTATTATTTATAAGAAAATTGATTGGACAACGAAAATATAGATTACTACTACAAAAAAACAAAAAATGTGTTTCTACCATAGAAATCTTAAAATTATGATTTCTATGGTTTCTACGTTCAATTCCAAATTGACTACTAAAAGAGCTACCCTTTACAAGCGTAAAATCCAGACATTCGATGTAATAAAACTGTATTTTAGGAAAATGAAAATGAAAAGTTCCAAATTGCGTAAGTTTCTGTTAAATAATATCCATTTGCTATAATGTCCACGATTTATTTTATTATTATGCAATGTCCATTCAATGGAACAAAATGCGCTAGTTTCATCAGTGCAGTGATGTAGACACCCTAGAGTCTTATAAACATCTGCCGATATTTGAAAATACCCATCTTAATGTTGACTATAAAATTTGAAGTGATGCAAAACCATAATTAGGTATTAATCAGAAACGTATTTATACAAAGATTTTATTTATTAATTTTTATACTATACAACATAGTAAACAGTAATAAATTTCTCATGACAAAACTTTCCCATTATTATCAGCATCTTATTAAAATTAGTAAAATGTGTAAATCAACTCATTGTTTTATGCAGCAATCACATCACATTCTATTCATTTAAAAAGGCGAGGATTTAATTTGAATACTAGTTCGAGATAATGCATTCTTTAAATATGCATATCTAAAATGCACTTAAAATTCTACCCTTCACCAATCATTGCAAAATGGGTGTGATTTCTACATATTTCTAAGAATGCAGCAACCGGGAAAACTAGGTATTCTAGTGGGCTAAAGATAAGTGAAAAACAATAACAAACCTGGTGATGAACAAGATCATGGCACAGAAACATAACAATACCGCAAGGACAGAGAAAATATTGGACAATTCTGCGGCCGACACCAGTAAAGTAGTCATTGTTTTGGTCACCATTGTTTATATACCGAATGCGCGAATAAATTACAACACTGACATCGCCACAACACGGCAACAACACGCGAACTGCTGCGGATTGAGTTGGGTGAGCTGAAGCAAGAGTATATACAATAGAGTATTTCACTCAATACAAATTCCCTATGTTCCAAGTTTCGTTTTTTATGAGATAAATGGGCACACTGCGCGCCTGCGCAGTGAGTATCACAGCGGTTACTAAGCAACCACAAAAACAAACTTGCTTACTGCTGCTTCATAACCAGGGCCGGTTCCGCCTAAATGTAATAGTGGAGTTTGGGGCTAACAACTGGCAATAAACACAACCTAGTGTAGAAATATAATGATTAATATTTGTACATTAATATGTTAGGTATTAATAATAATTTATATGACAAACAAATGCATCATATTGGGCAGATAAATATTAAGAAATTTGGTAAAAAATTATTAAATTTTTACAAAAATATACATTAAAAAATGTAATAGATACATGGAATATTTTTATTGACAAACATTTATTTGTTAGCTTGCTGCATCCGTGTTTGGGTTCTTTCTCGACATTTTATAAAAAAAAACAATTGCTTTTTGATATCTCACAATATAAAAATAGAAAATGCGATTGTATCAGTATTTTTTTTGAATGGTACCTCAAACTCTTGCATTTGTGAACTGATTTAGCCGATTCCTTTTTAACTTAGATGAAAAGACCAATAAATCATGAGTACACACTTCGGTGAGTTATGAAAAGAAAATCCAAATATTGTGTATATTAATTTCGATTTACTCCTCGTGGTCAACCACATGTTCAACATTGTTATCTCTATCATTTGTTATATACAATTTATTTGTATATAACAAACATAATTTGTATACATGTATTTATGTAATGTAAAACTAATGTTGAACTTTGTTAAGATAAAAATTTTTGATTATTATAATGTTACGATATCTAGACTTTTAAGATTAGCTCTGAAAGCGCCTAGCTAGGATTTAATAATATAAATACACACTTTTAATATACACAATATTTGAATTTTCATTTCATAGATTCTTTTTTAATATAATACTTAGGACAACTTCAGGGTTGTTTCATAAAGATTAAAATTTATAATGATTTGGCCAATAATCGAGAAGATTTACCTACGTTGTGTTTATTTATATTATTTATTAATATATATATTATATAACTTACCTCGAATGTGCTACATATTTACGAAATTAGGGAGATTTGAGTAGTTTTAAATAAAACAAAACAAATTACTAAATACACCTCGTTTATTAGTTTTCTGTCAATGGTGTAATAGCCTACCTAACCACCTATCAGTGCCGTACTCAGCCTTGAATTCACAGGGGAAAAGAGCACGACAGAGAAAACCCCGATCACAATTCAAAGAATCGCTGTCGCTATTGCAATGGTTATAATAATGATGACAATAATAAAAATGTATCTCTACTTCAGTACTTGAATACATGGTAATATAATCATAATTCTACATACAAAACTGAAGAGTGTTTTGGTTAGTTAGCCGACTTGCATCAGAAGGTACTGATGTCCCATACGGGAGGCTACCCAGCTAGTAGTTGAGGGGTTGAACAAAAATCTCAAATCATATCTCATGCATCATATGTTTTATCGGATATTTGTCCAGTCACAGGAGAAAATATTAATAGAATTACCGAGGCTCTTACAAACATCTGACAAGCAAACCGTTAATTCAAGTAATAAAGCAGTAGTAGTAGATTAATAATAACTATACCATTTGCAACAGCATAACTTAGACTCAAGCTAAAGTTGTACATATAATTTAAACAATAAACCAACAAAGTATCTGAATTCCCTTGTTCAGGCTCGCAATAATATGAGGGGGATAATGGAGCTAATATACTTCCTGCGGCTAGTTCTGAAAAGCAAATAATATATTATTTTACGGAACACAATTTTAAATATAACTATCTCAACAACATATACATGCATTATTTATATCGAAAATGTCTCTTTTCGAGAAAAAAAATATTATACCTTCCCTTGAACACACTTCTCTTTGCTCCAGGCTTTGATCGGGCATTCCTGAAGTCCCTTGATCGGGTGTTCCTACAGTCCCTTGTTCTGGCTCGCAATAATACAAGGGGGACAAGGAAGTTAGTATACTTCCTGAGGCTTGTTCTGGAAAACGAACATGTTTTTTACCGTACACAATTTTAAATATAACTATATAGCTCTGTTCTCACAGTAGTCAGGGATTGGTTTGAAACTGGTAGAAATATTCGACCAGTTAAGTTATGAATTTGTTTTCGGCGCATAAACCCAAGAAGTAGTTGGACAAACATTTCTGACAGATTCAAACTAATCCCTGACTCTTGTGAGAACAGACAACATACACATGCATTATTTGTTGAAAATTCTAGATTCTAGAAAAAATCTTTTGAACAGAAAAACATACTTTCTCTTTGCTAGAACACTCATCTCTTCTGCGCTAATATCAAGCATTTTCAAATCCTCAATTATAATCTCAAATTAATATCAAGGACATAAAGGGTTTTCTTGTTCAATATAAGGTTAAAAAAACTGAATTCAATACATATAGGTAACCTACCTTTTAACACAATATCTTGAGGAACGTTTTTGATCGTTGGTATAGCAGTATGTTTCAATTTTTTCCTCGACAAATGTCCAACTAGCCCTGCAAACATATTGTCTGCAAAATGAATGTCACAAATCCTATAATTGGTGTGTACATGTTCAGGAGTAAACTTTGAGGTCCATACGTTCACTGTTCTCTAGCTAACTGAACACCTAAAATGTATGTTGGTAAATTGTGACTACTTTTCTATTAAAATTACATGTATTTACCATTCAGGGTCTTTAGGGAATCTAAAGAAACTAACATTTGAATTAATGCTGTTATTTTCACAACTCTTTACGCTGCAATATACGCGGCTTTCTCTTTGCTTCTTAGGCATTTTTAATAAAAAATATAAATAAGAATTCTAATTTCACACCAAATAAACTTGTAAAAAAAGTCAATAAATATGTCTCAGTAGAAAAGTTCTAAAACACAACACAATATAAAACACTCAACTAGATTGAAAATGTGAAAAACAGAAAAACTATGTCGTAAAAGCACACATGTAAAATGCAGTAAAATGTTCACAATTATTCGGTTTTGGGCCTGAAAACTGACCTGATAAATTTCATCTAAATAATATCCGCTTGGTCAATTTTTATCTGTTTCACTCTTCCTTGAACATTTCTAATGCGACAACAAAGATAGATAATTCAAACATATGCCAATTATTACTATTGCGCACAACCTGACGAATTTCTGTATTATCTTAGTGGCACACTACGCGCAATTCGAGAGAGAAGCAAATATAACCAGGAAAAGTGGTGGGAGTGCCTTCTCTTATTGTATATACTCTTTGGCTGAAGAAACGTCAAGCCCCCATTTATTTCATGGACACCATTCACAAATTGACATTTGACGTCACTTGACGTTTGAAACTGTGTTGTTCGTACTGTTCGTAGAACAGAGAAACTGCGTTCGTCTCATATTCGGAGCAAGTTGCATATTTGTTTTATTTTCAATTTCAAAAACCGTTGCCGTATAATTTAAAATTAATAAACTAAGAAACTAAATTCAATTAAAATTAAAATAGTGAAATTTTATAGGTAACAGTTTTTAAAACTACTAAAAAGAGTCAGTACCACGGATTTCTTAAATTAAACAATTCCGTGGTCAGTACAGAGTTTTATGAATGTCTTACTCCTTTTACACTGCTTAGAACGAACAAATTTACGTGTTACAGTACAATCGATCAAACAGGACTCTGAGGTGTCAAAATATGTTTGTTTACTGCGTTTATCAGCTGTTTCGATTGATAGAGTTTGTGTTTGTATACATATTAATTATATTTACATTATTGGCTTTAGTGAGTCTTACTTTTGATAGCAGCGAAATGAGTTCAGATGAGAAATTAGTCTCCGTAGATTTCGAAGTCTTTGGCAGAGTCCAAGGTAATTATACACTTTATCTTGTCCTTAAATGTTTAACGACCTACTTGTGTTTTTAGGGGTATTTTTTCGTAAGGTAAGGTACTTTTACAAGTCTATTTTTGTGTGATTGAGGTGATTTAAATATGGTGTTTTAGTATACCGAACAACAAGCCAAACGCCTAGGACTGAGAGGTTGGTGTATGAATACTTTGCAAGATACTGTCAAAGGAGTTATCGAAGGAGGTCCATCCAAAGTTGCTGAAATGTTAGCTTCTGTAATTGATTTAAAATTCTCATTTATTTAGTTTAAACTTTTAGGAAGCAGTGGTTGGAGAGGACGGGTAGTCCCCAGTCTCGAATCGACCGAGCAGTGTTCAGTAAAGAAAAAGACATTGGCAAGTTCTCTTATGACACGTTTAAAATCAAACGATAATTTGACAGATATTGTTCAAGATTATACAGCAAATTCAAGTATGTAGTACATTTCATTATTTATTATTCATTGTTCAGTATTAAACTATTTCGGAATTGCCTGTTGCTTATTTTTGTGCCTTTAATTATATAAGGTTTTGGCAAAGCCTACTTGACTTTAAATAAGAGAATGATTTTAGATTTTGTAACTTGCTGTGGTGGCAGAATGTTCTAAATTAGACTTGAGCACCTCCTTAATCAAATAAAATTAAATTAAGTATGTATGTATGAATGAATTATTGTTCCTGTCCTAAAATTTACTGTGCCAAGCCAAGGGTTTCCGATGTTATGTTAAAGTTTGTATTTAATACAGACGTGTATTACTGGTTGCAGGATTATAAGTGATTTCCCTAGCCTTTTATAATATTCAGGGTGGTCTTGGGAGAATGGTAGGCCTACATTCTGGATATACTCCTAAGATAAAAATAGTTTAGGCCAAAAGTTGATAGTTGATGCAGGGTGTTAAATGTAAAATATTATTTAAGTTTTTTTTCCTTTTTCTTAATAAATGCTAATATCTATAGAAAATTTTGGGATTTGGGCTTCTTTGGGTTGAGGAATTGAAATATGTTCAAAGTTTGTTTATAGTTCATAGACGCCAGCTGTGGTAGATTGAAAGTGTTAAAAGACAGGTTTTTTTTATCTTATCTGATCTTTAGTATCAAATTTTTATATTTTAAGTTTTTTTACACAAAACAGGTATGAAATAATTAAACTAATTTAAAAATGTCAAAAACAAGGTTTTATTTAGAATGAAGAATGTAATGAATAGCAAAATAGTAGACATGTCCAATGACGCTTACCTTCAAGTATGGCACATTTTTTTCTGTGCACTCTGTATAACCAAATGCCTAAATTTAAATCTTTACTAAACATTCACATGTTATAATATTTGTATTTTAAATACGAAATCTAACTTAAAATGGAGAAAAAATACTGTTTTTTTTAAATCGTGTAAAACTGCACGTGCATTTATTTACGAAAACATCAAAAAATATGTAACAAAATTTATTAATAATCACAAATGGTGTTAAAAATTATAACAACGGTTGAGATATCACACAAGCTTTAGTTCACTTACAATGGTATAAATAACAATCCACACCGCGAATATCACTAACGTGCCTATAAAGAAATAAGTCTTTTTCTGGTTCCACGGACTGTCAGATGACAAGTCTGGGGGTTGGAATCGCTGCCTAGCCGACCTGCAGACCTCGGGAGTACACGTCGTAGTGGCCCTCGCTGGAGAGGCCCCGTTCACCGTTACTTTAGTCAGTTCGGTACCAGTGTCTGTGGCTTTGGCCTTCTTGTCCATCTGGAATTACAAAGGATACAGATTAGAATGAAAAATTATTAATACATTTTCTGTAAAATTTATTTTCAAAACATACATAGATAAATTTTGAACAAGCTGAAAGCTCTAGAAGCTATAGATTGTATACAAGTCGTCATTTCATCTATGATTAAAATAACTAGTTCTCATCAGTATATTGTTAGACTTATGGTCCAGTTTGGATTGGGATAAATTAAAAATGAACAATATTCCATAGTAATATGATTATTTTGTTATGTAAAACTGAAAAAATATATTTTTATTTCAGTTGAAATAAAAAAATACAATTTGCGGACTAAAATTCAATTTTTGTAAAAAATAATGTAATATGTACTGCCAGGCGGATATAAAAGTACTGCACTGGATTATTCTCTCTGTTGTCATTACCTACTGATGGTACAGCATTGTTATTTAAGCTGTGCGGATGGCTTCCACCAGTGTAATTTTGGTTGCCTAATGTTCGTGATCACGTGAGTTTAGCATATTATTCAGGGTCAAGAAGTGTATATGTTACACACAATACTCGAATTCGGACAATGTCCGAATTCCAGTATTGTGTGCAACATATATCGACATATTACTTTGAAATTTTGTACATACTTCTTGCCTTGTTATTAACCAAATTTTCAAGCGTATATGAAAATCTGAAGAAATTATAGCGAAAAAATTTTTAAAATTTTACAGAAAAACTTGAAATTGGGTGGGTTTATACTAGATGGTGCCATAAATTCTTCATTTCGGGTCATTTCGGATTTCATGACATTTCCTGTTTGACCGGAAATTTTTTAAATGGGACACCCTGTATTTTTTGACATTTTTGAAATCAGCGACTGGCAGAAATCGTTTTCTTTTTTGACGGATTTTAAAAAATGTACCACAAAATTCAGAAAAAAATCCTTTATTAAAAAAATGATTTTTTAAGGAAATACAATAAATCGAAATTTTTAGTGGCAATAACTTAAAAAATGTATAAAAATATTCAAAATTAGAATTTTTCCCATACATTACACCCTGTATAGTTCTACACTTAAACTTATCTATAATAGTATATTATTTTACGAGCATATAATGATGGCTGCAATTCACGATTGTGAGGTGTATACCTATATATTTGTTGTTTTTTTAACTTATCAAGTGAACGGCAAATCTCATCTCTTTGAATTATATGTTATGTGTCATGTTCATGTTACAAATGTCAAAATATTGTACATTATTTCAGTAAATGGTTTACTAAAATATTGTTATAAGTCGTGGACAAATTATAATATTCCACTTGCTCGTGCTGTTACTTTCTTCCTCGTGAATTATAGCCATCATTATGCTCTGCATAATATACTTACTATACAGGGTGTCCCAAAATTAGCCTGCCAAAAATTAACTGAGTATTTCTACAATCAAAAATAAGAAAAAAAAGTTATATAAACATAGGTCCGTAAACGCCTCCTAACGGAGCTATTGCTCTTTAAAGGATGACCCCAAAATTTGATTTTCTCCAAATATTTTCAAACTGGATCGAGAATTTTAGGACACCCTGTATTTATATATGGACATAAACTGTCAAAATGTGACTTTTGTTAGCCAAAATCTCCAAGCGACACCCGAACCTGATAAGCAATAGTACATTGTGTATTTGAAGTTATTTTTAAATATAAAATCAAAGCCCCTCCACTACGCCTTCTGGAAAATGTGTTTAACTATAATCAGTAAATCAACGTGTAGGTACTAGGTTAAGATGTACTCCTCATCTATAAATAGTTCTGTAATTATTTTGACGCAAAATTAAGGCAGATAACGATCCATTTCTAAATATTGATTTATCAGTCAGTATTGCCGCAAGTACTCGTTACCCTTCAATATAATAATAATAATTGTCTTGTCTTGTCGATCGTATCATCTGAAACTATAAAAATACGTAATTTTTTGTGTAGGTATCAGAATCTAATTTGTTCTTCTGTTGCAGTGTAATAAATAAGTTTCTTATAAATGTAAAGAACATACATTTGTCATTTTTTATAGAAATATAGTGTTTCACAAACGCTAACCAAAAATGAAACTGAATTTAATTTTTTTATAAAGTGTACATTTTTTTAAATATTTTAAAAACAAGTCATTGATATAATATGAAATACGGCACATAGATTTATGTAAACATTGTCCAAAAACCGAAGGCTTTTCCTAAAATTTGGATGCTTCAGTGGCATATTTATTTAATACGTCACTGCTCTATTGTACCACTCATGATATATTTGGATCCATTTGGAACCATTTTTCAACAAAGCAGAGATTTTATCAAAGCAGGCGGATCTTTTTGAAATTTTGCACGTCTACATAATTTACCGTTCTGAACAACTTTTTCAAGTAACATTTTGCTGTATTTTCAGTAGAAAAGGCACTTTACCTGAAACCAAAACAGTTTTTACTCGATTGTTTCGGTAGTCAGATGGATACATTAAGATGCCATTTAAAAGGAACACGGCGTGCCACAAGTGGCGCCCTCCACTAGTGACGTCAAAATTAGTAACAAATTTGAATTTCTCACCCGCAAAAACCCACGATTTACAAATTTTATGTATTTGGATTTCTTAAGAAGTTATTTACAAATATCGAAAATAAAATTTTAAATTTGACACCCTGTATCTTTTTTATTATGCGACTTTTGATATAGGATTTTCACCTAAGGAATATATGGTCTCATTGTTGCTACTTCATTTAAAAACACCCTGTACATCCAGATGTAAGTATATGTAAATACTCTAGCAAGCGTATTTTTATAGAAACAATTCCATTATTATAAATTTTAGTTGCTTAGTGGCGCTACTGACTGCACGCGAATGTCAAACTCTAGTTACTATCCGGTTATCTGAAAGACAAAAAATCACAAGTAAAAAAACAGCTGTATCTGCGTTAAATTCATTCACACCGTTCACCTACTCAAAAAACAATTACTTTATCAAACATGTTCCGCTAGCAGGTCAAAAAAATTCTGTTTCCATCCCCTCACAAGCCGCCACAGCAACACTTTCAGTCTTCGCACTAGCACAGTCACTGTATCTCCCTAGAGTGCCATTGTTATTGATAACCGTGCTCACAACTCTTCACCTCAGACCACGATAAGCAATACTTATCGAAAAATTCGGTTTCCGATGTCACGACGTGACAAACAAGGAACCATCCGCACGAATAATAATCCCTAATGTAGACCAGGACGGGTGCTGTATTTATTAACACACCTATTTGCATAATATGCCAATAGCGTAGACCGATTGTTGTTATTTGTTTATCGGTTATCGCCGTACGACGGCTATACTGTTTGTGATACAATAAAAAGGAATTTCTTGTTTTCAAGCCACACGATAACGGGTCGGTGTTTTAATGGCCCAAGAAAGTAGGTTTTGGCCAAAACGAAGTTAACAGTTGCCTGTCAATTAGATGGTTTGCCCTGAAATGTACATTTCAACAAAACTGTATTAAAAAAATATTGTACGTAATTAGTGTACAGGGTGTCCGGGAAATGCGGGAAATATCGGGTGCAGACAGAACATGAAAAAATAAGATGACAAGTTCCTATAAACATTTTTCCTGCAGGGCCTCCTTACGGAGATATATAATTTAATAAACATTTAATGCGATGGGCACTAGTAAGCATCTCTTAAAATAGTTACCTTCAAACATATTTAGCTCTTTTAGTTTACCAGGGGCGGGCTAAGCTTTACAACTTAATGCCTACATTTTTATCACCCTGTATGGTAAAGACTTTAAAATAATAAATCTAGGTAGCCTTGATCTTAGCGTAAAAAAGGTACTCTGGTATAAACGAATCCATGTTTTATTTTTGATAAAAAGGACCATGATTTCTATTTTGTTTCTCGACAACAAGTGCGATACGAAACTCATTCAAACAACAGGAAAGTTTCTATTTAAGAGGTTAAATCCGAAAACATACAAAGTTTTAAATAACGCAGTGATGTCCCAAGAGGCACCTTAACGATATTATTAAAAAACTTTATAAGAAGGTTCAAAATGCGAACTTGCGAAATTATCGAAGTTATTGGCATTTTTGAAAAACAACAAAATCTATATGTGTCCAAAAAGTAAAGCACTTTCATCCGTGAGAACACTGCGATGTTTTTGAAGAATAAAAACTGTATTGTTTATAATAAACCTTAGGTTTTAATTTTTTTAATAATAAATAAAACAATTTTCTAAAAAATGGCTGCTGTTAGAGCATCTATTACTGCACTAGTGCTAAAACCCTAAACATCACTTTATACAGTCTTTTGTCTATAGACAGACTAAAAATGATTTTAATTTTTCAATATTTGAGATATTGAAATTCAAGTGATTTGTTTGCACACCCTGTATAAGATTTTCCTTTACAGCGAATGGTTTTCAGAAAGGCAGTATTTAGTTTACAACATATTCAAAAATCGTTTCTCTTATCAAGAACTCTTTTGAAAAAAAAATGCAAGTAACTCGATTACGTTGAAATTAAAATAATGGATAACTTTTTAAATTTACTAAAAATTTATTGAGAAATTCGGATATATTGTCACGGATTTTCCAATCCGAATTTTTCTTTTACCAGAATAACAGACAGTTCATCTTTACTGATATTTATTAACACTCTGTACACTACCGATTATTAATTACAACTCAACTAAACACTATTTAATTAGTCACTATCTAAATCGCTTTGATCTCTCCGACATATCCAAATAAACAACTCTCTAATAATTCAAGACTGACTGACTCGGCCGTTTATTCTTCTTTTATAGACCAAACGAATATTCCAGATATTTTCTAGCATCTCTAGATCGATTTCTCGAACGACTCTCAAACGCTTCTCGTCGATTGCCAATATTTCCAGTCGCGCCTCGATACACGGCATAATTTGTTTGTTTACCAAAATCGCGTAGGGGCGATGGGGGCAATCTAGCGTTTCGCGATACCACAGTCGTCGAATTGGGTGCGGGCGGGGCAAATTCTGTGACAATATAAAAATATGAGGTGTTCCATTTAAAAAATGTCCACTTTAGTTCACCACTCCTTTCTGAATCGCCCTGTATTAATGAAAATATTTTTAAATATGCTGTTTTTATTTCATTTGTTAACTCTACACACAGTTTTAATTAAAATCAGTCTAGAAGGCTGTAGTGGACCCAGGACCGCATCTAGCATTTTGGTTTGGAGAGGGGGGAATGGAGAAGTATTGTAAAATGTAAACGAAGTTTTGTACGACCATAGAATTAGTTTCTCTTTTCATTATAAATAAGAAACTCTTACATAGAGAAAAAATGTCAGTTGTAGGTAAATATCTCTCTGGAAAAATAAATAAAAAAATTATAAAAACAATTATTGAATCACAAAATCCAGTCTTTTCATTTTGTTGATAAATAATAATAATTACAAATTTCATTATATGTCAGTATATTGTCATTTCACGCAACGCCCCTGGGTCGTAATGAAACATTTTTGATACATTTTGTAAGATGTTGCCACCGAATTGCACAGGAGAAACAAATCAAGAGGGATTTAAGTACCTACGTATAAAAATACACAAATCACTTATTTCGATTTCACTCTGTTATTTTTCTGTTATCTCAATAGTACATTATGGTTACTTTAGATAGCTGTATCATGAAAGTAAATATATTTTTATTATGTCAATATCATCAATTGCGTTTGTTTTTTATTGCATTCACTATTCATATTCCTATGTCCCCATTGCCGCTTCGTCGTACAGTAGGTATTAAAGTTATTGCCAAATAAATAGGTGATGTAAAATAGGGCAACCTATTGTCCCTTTTTAACTGACTAAAAGACAGGGCAGGCTCTTTCATTCATGGAAACCTGCACTAGTAGATAGGGTTGTCATCAGTCCTTATTTCCAATACAGTGGCCACATCATAAAGGTTTCTAGTCACACGTACTACTTTTAAAGGGATGAATAAATGGACTAAATAGGAATGAAGAAATTGCATGATATTTCTAAATATGTGCAGAAGAAAAATGTATTATTTGAATCGAAATGACGTTTGTTCTATACAATTTCGTTGAAAAATAAGCTTAAACACGGTATTTAAAATTTTATTCTGGCCACGCCCCCAGAAAACGGTGGCCTCCACAGCGAAGACCTGTGACGTCATACGCCATTCGCACGTATATACCTAATGCAGCATTGTGTACAAATACCTCAAGTAAAACCTTCTATCTGGACATAATCAACGGCATTGTGCCGTAATTTCACGAACAGATCTATATGTATTGTAAACAAAGAAATAAGATCTGTTTAAAAATACCGTAAGTTCACTACTTCACCACTAATAATTATGGTAATGTTTAAAAACGGGAAAACACATGCTGACTCCCCGTATTTGCTGCGCTAATGAAGTTGAGATTAGCACCAGTGAAGTTCATTAGCATAAAGTTAATGCCAATTAATAATAATCGTCCGATATGCTTACACAAAACCCGCTTCCGTCGTCATGGAATTTGCACAGAATTACCTACACAGTATTTACTCATATATGGCCCAAAAATGCCCCAAAAACACAAGAAGCAATAGCCTGTTTACATCATCAACACCGTATCACTGCATCTGTCACCTGTATCTATGGAAACATAAACGCCACAGAACTTCGTGTGACGTCACACCAATGATATAGCGTTTTCGGTCACGTGGTTTTGTTTACATTCCATGGCAATTTATCAATGGTAACATTGTAATTATTGTGATTATCGCCGCTAAACACAACCTTTCAATATACAGGGTGTCCGGAAATGATGAGCAAACAATTCAGGGGATAATTTTAGACCGCAAATAAATGCTACCTCTTTCTATATTTTTTCCAAAACTGATTATTAACGGAGTTACAGGGTGTTAAAGTTAAAATATTATTTTCGATATTCGTAAATAACTTCTTAAGAAATCCAAATATTTACATACAATTTGTAATCGGGGGTTTTTGCGGACGAGAAATTCAAATATGTTTTTAATTTTGACGTCACTAGTAGAGGGCGCCACTTGTGACACACCATGTTTCTTTTAAATGAGAACTTTTTTGCTGCTTAGTGTATCCATCTGACTACTGAAACAATCGATTCTCCTACCTGTTATATCTGAAAAAGGTATACTTTATTGAAGTCGTTAGGAGCAACAGTTTTTGAAATAATCTTATTTGAAATATTTAGTGCACCGATTGAAAACTGTTATCGTTTCAGTTAGAGTGCCTTTTCTACTGAAAATACAGCAAAATGTTACTTGAAAAAGTTGTTCAGAACGGTAATTTATGGAGATGCGCAAAATTTAAAAAAAATCGGCCTGCTTTGATAAAATCTTTGTGCTTTGTTGAAAAATGGTTTCATCAAACCTCGCCGATCTTCTTGAAATTTTACACGTCTCCATAATTTACGATTCTGGACAACTTCTTCAAGTAACATTTTGCTGTATTTTCAGCAGAAAAGGCACTTTACCTGAAACCAAAACAGCTTTTACTCGGTGCACTGAGCATTTCAAATAGGATTAGGTATTTCAAAAACGGTTACGCCTATCGACTTCAGCAAGGTATACCTTTTTCAAATAAAACAGGTAGGAGAATCGATTGTTTCGATAGTCAGATGGATACATTAAGATGCCATTTAAAAGGAACACGGTGTGCCACAAGTGGCTCCCTCTACTAGTGACGTCAAATTAGAAACATATTTGAATTTATCGTCCGCAAAAACCCCTGATTTACAAATTTTATGTAAATATTTGGATTTCTTAAGAAGTTATTTACAAATATCGAAAATAAAATTTTACCGTACCGGAAAGCCCCCTGTATCAGTTTTGGAAAAAATGTTATAGAAAAAGATAGCATTTATTTTCGGTCTCGATCCTGTCTAGAATTATCCCCTGAATTTTTTGCTCATCATTTCCGGACACCCTGTATAAGGTTGCAACCTGTATACTTGAGAATAGAAAAAGATGAGAATGTCCTTACTTCAGAATATAGCACCCCTTGTATTGTAAAATTGTATACACCATTATTTGTCAATTCTTTAAACAGTGCAAATAGTAGATGTAACAACTTAACCGGCCATCCTTTGTTTTTTTTTTCTAATTTTCTGTCCCATTGGATACATTTAGACTCACTATTTATATTACCTGCTAAAAACGCAACAAATTCATAAATATTTTAAAAACCCGCAACCATTAATATAAACGTAATAAAAAGTTGTAAATTGATGTATAAATTAACCCACTCTCTCTGTAGTTTTTCCCCAGAAATTACGTTATTTCGAAGAATTTATAAATATGCATACACGACGACACTGTTGAAAGTGACATCATGTGGATTTGCAAACAATAGTTTTCCATATTTAATGCTGACCTTCAACGAATCGTTTGTCTGCAGTTAGTTTTTATCAAGTGAAAATATAATTTATGCGAATTTAATTACTATAATTGTTGTGTTCTTTATTTGACTTTTTTAGATACCCTGTCAAATTAAAAAGCTATTTTGAAAATCATGCCGTCTATTCCGGACGTCCTGTATATCGAATATACAACTGCACAATGATACAAACCAGTTATCAAGCTTCCTTATATCTATTTCTAACGATCTTCGATATATTTCAATTATATTAATACTATTGTAGAATTTTACCCTCTCCATATTACACTTTCTTATATCTAGTTCTTTTCATTTTTCTTTTATTCACTGTATTTGTAATATGTAATTAAAATGATTCAATTTATTGTGGGAATGGAGGTGGCATTTCTAGCAAACTTGAAAACAAAACAACCAATCAAATGGTGACTTATGACATATTGGTTGTTTAGTTTAAGTTTGCTAGCAATTTCACCTCCATTCCCACAAGAAATTATCACAAGACAGTCAATAACAAAAATAATTAAAAGAAATAGGTATAGGTAAGTGAAAATGGATATACAGGCTGTTCAAAAAAGAGTGTAAAATATTTCAGGAGGTAATAGTATGAACCAAAATAAGCAGAAAAGTAAGCAATAAGCATGGATCCGCAAAGTAACGGTTGCGGTGATATGGACCACTATTCGTTTTTCAAACATTTTATTTTATTAGGAATAAACCAACAAAGGAAGCTTTTAACAAACAAAAAGCAAAGTTACAGAAGAAAGGGGCCTCCGTCCATTTCCAAGCAGGCACGGCATCTTCGTCTCAACGATATTCGAACTCTTTCGAAAACACCCTCCTTGGTTTGGATTTCTTGACACTTTTGATTAATCCGTAGCTGCAGCTCTTCCAGGCTATTTACAGGAGTGCTATAAACTAATGTCTTCAAATATCCCCAAACAAAGAAATCTAGAGGGTTCAGATCAGGCGATCTTGGAGGCCATAAAACAGGTCCGGCCCTTCCTACCCATCTATGTGTAAATGCTCTCTAACGGCCATGGAAAAATGAGCTGGAGCACCATCATGCTGGAACCACATTTGTTGCCTCTGATTCAAAGGAATGTCTTCCAAAAACTCATACAGTGTGTTCGAATATCGTTGAGACGAATATGTCGTGCCTGCTTGGAAATGGACGGAGGGCACTTTGAACATCTTCTGTAACTTTGTTTTTTGTTTGTTAAAAGCTGCCTTTGTTGGTTTATTTATAGAGACTTTTCTGCTTATTTTGGTTCATACTATTACCTCTTTAAATATTTTACACTCTTTTTTTAACACCCTGTATGTCACTTATTCAGTTGGACAATGAACAATGTACTATATACACATCTAAACTAAAATGCTCCCATTTCTTTACTTACTTCTAAATCAAGACTGTTATTATTTCGTTCTAAACCCATGGCGGAGAATTGAACAGTGTCACCAAGGAATCACTACATTCAGAAGTAAAACAAATGCCTAAGCTAAGCCATCTGTTACGTTTGACACTTCACTGAGTATTACGATTTGTTCATCTGCGTAACATTTCGCGGGTAATTTTCTTCGTCTTTTGCGCTCAGCTCGGTTTCTTAACATCACTTTCTCTTGTTATTTACAGTTGGTCAAGTGTTACGCAACCTGTGGCATATCGCAAAGATATTTATTTCGAGTGGAGACAGTCGCTATAATGAGATCTTATTTTCAGAAAATAATATATTGTTATAGTAGGATTAAAAGTGTCACTTGCAGTGTCCACCCGGATTGGTAGAAAGTCGATTATTTCTGAGATATGTTAGAGGAAAAAGTCATGGTGGTCGGCATTCATAAAATCACGGGGGGTTTCGGGGGTTAGAACCCCCCCATGGGTTGGATTGGTTGGGTCATATAGGTAATGTCCCACTAACCTGCAATCACTCTATTCGCCAAGATTTGGCAACGCGGTCAGTGAACTAGACCTACTACTATTATTTACAAGTTTATGATGAGATCGTTTTTTATTTACTTTTTATTGTTTTAATCTATTATTTTTTTATTAAAAAATCTAGTTTGAAATAGTAAACTTTGTTCACTGAATTAAAACTTGATTAACAAGGTCGAGACTTGAAGCATACAATTTCATTCCAAGTAACTTTTCTCCATTATTTTTCCACAACGTTAAGATTTAAGGTACTTTAATCGTGGGGACACGCTGTACATAATATGTTAAAAAAAAGTAATACAACATAGAGGCTTTATACATTCAAGATGAGATTTAAACAATGCAGCTGTTTTTTAGTTAACGTTTTCTAAAATTCATTACACTTTAAAACTAAATTTAAATATATGCAGGTATATACGTATGTTTATGTATATGTAAACGACAATAGCATGTCAAGGAGAAAATAAACCTGAGTTATTTTCGACGAACAAATATTGATAAAGTCTATATTTCGAAATTATAACGAATTTAATAACTTGGTCGCTATTTATTTATTTATTTATTTTTAAATGTTACGATGACCATTGATTTTATATAACCACACATAATTGAAATTGAAACTATTCTTGACTTTTATATAAGTATGTATATTCCTCATACATCTTGTAAAAAATAGGTATTTTTTATTTTCTGAATCAGATTATTTTTAATTTAATAGTTTTAAAAACTTAATAAGCTTAAGGACATACCTGATTGCTTGCCATGGAAAATCAGTTTGTTAACTCACGCACCTTTCATTTTTACACAAATGTCCACCAAAATGACATATTGATGCATATTGACAAGCTAGATGTCACCTGAAATCTGATGGATTTGGCGTGACCTGTACACCTATCATAAATAAATTATTATAATTTATATATGCCTAAGGTCAATCTACGTTATTATGTACGCATGGTAGAAACCAAATTGCTTTTATACTAAAATCATAGTGGAAAAATAAGTTGTTTGTGCTTAACACAGGTTGTTGACGATGTTGATATTCGTTTCATTTATCTCCTGCAGTTGACAACTTCCTTATTATGAAAATTTCACACCAACATTTTCTAATTCGAGGCTTGTATTTTATTTCGTTACTCGTGATTTGAAACATTTGGGGAAATTTATATCCTTCTTGGTGTAGCGTAAGCTACACTGGAAACTTTTTGACGTTTATTTGTAAATTGTCAGAACTTGATATTTTAATTACTTTGAACGCGTTCGAGCGTTAATTACTGTACTGTAATGCACTAAATATTCTCTCTCCTTTGACTAATTATCGTTTTGTTGTGTACCTACCACATTTTCTGAAAAAAAAGATAAAGAACTATAAACAATAAATTACAATTCAGAGCATACTAATATAATTATGAATTAAACATTTGTATGTTTACACTACAATTAACAGAATTACTTATAAACATATTAGGACAGAATTTGCCCTGTTCATTTTCTCCTTGTTCTGCAGGACTACTTTTTGTAACTTCAGTAACAGTTCAGTTGAAGGCATATTAGTACCATTTTTTTGCTATTTGCACTTTGTTGGACACTGAAATTTCAATATAACCTTCAGCGACAGTGGTTGATTTTGAACCACCATGTCGCTTAAGGGCCGTTTTATACGCACATTTCAGCGAATTTTATAGCTGTTTGTTGAGACAGTCTACAGAAAATCTGAGTAAGTTAGAAAGAATTTCTGTTCACTGGATCAATTATACAAGTTTTTTCCAAGTTGTTTCATAGTTGTCAGGCTGACAAGTTATTTAGAATAAGAAAGAAGGCATCGTTTTCAACTGTTAAGTTTTATCATAAAATATCTTGAATTTTACATGTCAACTGCACTTTGAAATAGTATATTACGTACCTAGCGGGGAAGTAGATCATTGCAGTCTAGGCTTTGTTAGAAGAAGAAAAGCCGTGACTGGAATGATCCTTCCCGCGTGGTATGTATACTATTTTATTTACAATCGCTTAGTTACAAGCTTTTAAAAACATTAATTTTAAGAGAATCTGTTATCATAGTTTAATATTTTTTCGACAAAGAACTCCATGAAAGTGTTGTTGGCAATATTACTAGTTTATTGGTTTTGACAATTAACTCAAAAAATATTCTTTCCGTTACGAAATTTTAATTTTTGGCTTAAACAAACTAACACTGCGCTTGACAGAATAATTCCGGAGAAAAGCAAAGAAAGGTACGAGAAAAATGTTTCGTCTTACATTAAATGATGCGCAATTAAGGGTGTGCAACATTCTTCAGAAACGTAACTGCTTGCCTATTGTGTTGAAATGAGTAAAAAAAATAAAGCTTCATCATTATGGTCTCGATACTCAATGATGCGAGCTGTACTTAATATCAAGCAAAATATCGACATTAGCCAGTATTCCAAATTGCGAGCATTTTTGAAAAGGCAGAATGCTGGATATAAACCTAAAAAATCCAATGTTCTCTCAGAAGAAAACATCAGTACCTTCTTAAATAAGGCTCCAGAGGAATATCTTGTTCAAAAGGTAATATTTCTACTATTTAATTCATATCAATTATGTGTTTAATGGTATATTTTACTTTAAGGTTGCTTTAATTATTGGCATATCTGGCACCTGCAGATACGATGAACTCCTAAATATGAAAATGGGTGATCTGGAAATTTTAGAAAAGAGCATAATGGTAGCTATTCCTGCAACAAAACCCTACACTTCCCGAACATTTGCAAATACAAAATCAGATAAATGAATAAAAATAATAAAGCAATACTGTGATATTAACAAGACCATTGGTTCCGATCGTGTTTTTACAAATAAGGAATGGCAAGATTACAAATCAGCTTTTGCCACAATGCTGTTGGAGGTTTTCCCAAAAAAATAGCGGCTTTTTTTAAATTATATAATGCTCGGGTTTACGGGACATTGTTTGAGACGTACTTCAGTTACATTGCTAGCAAATACAGGTGGAGACATCTTATAGTTAAAAAAATTAGGAGGATGGGAATCCAGCGCCGTAGCCGAAGGATAAGGATACGTGGAGAACTCGTTACATGGTCATGGTCAAGTAAAAATTGCAAATATGTTATCCCATACAGAAAATCCGGGAACGTCGGCTCTTTGTCAACTTCCGAAACCTAATACATCAACAATACACCTTGTTAACAACAACATGGGCTTACATCAACGGTTCACAATAATGAGAATTCAAATGTTACAATAATTCAAATTATATAGTTTTGGTTCTTAATATTTTCCTTTACGTTATAATTTAATAAAATAAATACCAGTTGTTTGTATTAACTTATTTTTTTTAAACCAGCTTAACATGACATTCTATCTTTTTGAACTGGGTGAATAATGATGACCTTGATTTACTAACCAAGGTAAATAATTTTGACACTTGACAGTTATAGAAGTACATGACCGTATCATGCAGAATGTGGATGCTGTGAATCACGTTTTTAATAGATAGAAAATATCCAGAACATGTGAACAAATAACTATCAGTACCACGGTCTTATCGTCCAAAATGAGATACAGTGTAGCACAAAAAAGTCGTAGCGATATAAAGGGGTCCAAACCATCGTTGGTGGCGCCCTTTAGCAGATACACCAAAATCGTCGACATATTCGAATTTCTAGTACCAAGAAATCCCCCTATACCAAATTTCATAAAATACGGTCGATGCAATCGAAAAATAATAAAGAACTTCAACTTTGACACCCTGTAGATCGAAAAGGAGCAACATTCGGATAAGGCATATTTGGTTTAATCGCTCTATTTTGAGATCAGCAACATGCCCTTAAGCTCTGTCCCATTATTAATGAATCAGCCTGTATAAATTGATGCCATGGTAGCAGTGGAAAGAAAATCCAACCTTTTTTTATTTTACGTTCGATATAAAACCGAGATGATTTGTTGGACAGAGTTTAGAACATTCTTTTTTCAGGATTTCGGTTTTACTAACCGTTTCCAAGGATATCTACCTAATCCACATCGCACTGCTCAGACCTGCAGTTCACTTTCACACGCAAATTCGCATAGAAACAGACGCTTCTATTATTGCTTATTAATTTGTTATTAGATAGCGTCATTATTCACATGCATACCTTGTACCGGAATAAGTACATGAGCGGTTAAAATTACGCCTCGACTTTATCTCATAGATAAGTGGCAATAATAATTAGAAATCGGTTGGTTTTCCAGTCATTCGTCCCAGGATTTTCGAGTGAGCGCCAGGAAACATGAACAGGAGCACGGAGATCTTGACACAGAGGAGGATGGAGGAGGTAAGTGGTCTATTTATAAATATTTATTGTTTTTGTCACGGATACCCATAGTTGTCATCTATATGTATTGTCTTATGTAATTGTTATGATATTACAGAGTGATTCAATTGCAATACAGTCTTGTATTTTTTATAAATGATTTGCAGTTACCTTGAATTTGATAATGTGGTGATAAGCTTTCGTTTCAGAATAATTTTCGATGCAACAATATTTTTTCCATTTTTTACATAGGCTTTAGCTTAATATTACGAAAAATTCAATTTTTATTGTCGCTGTCAGATATATTTTATTTTTTTTATAGTTTAACTTATTTTTTATAATTTTAATTCAATTTATGTCTGTGTTTTTAATAACTTTTCCTACATTTCAAAATACAGGATGTCAATGATAAAATTTTATTTTCGATATTTGCAAATAACTTTTTAAAAAATCCAAATATTTTGTACATTTTTGAGATAGCGGGTTTTTGGGGGCGAGAAATTCAAGTTTGTTTCTAATTTTAACGTCACTAGTAGAGGGCGCCGCTTATGGCTTTTTTAAATGGCAGAACTTTTTTGCGGGTATAGTGTATACATCCGACTATAGAAATAATCGATTCTGCCACATTTTTATGTTTGAAATATATACCATGTTGAGGTCAGTAGGAGTAACGGTCGAAAGAATCTTATTTGAAATATTAAAAACTGTTTTGGTGTCAGGTAAAGTGTTTTTCCACAGAAAATACAACAAAATGTTACTTGGAAAAGTTAATGACTTCAACAAGGTACACCTTTTCACATAAAAAATGTAATAATTGATTGTTTCAACAGTCAGATATATATACTAAACCGCAAAAATAGTTCTGCTATTTAAAAGCATGATGTTTCACAAGTGGTGCCCTCTACTAGTGACGTTAAAATTATAAACAGATTTAAATTTCTCGTCTCCAAAAAACCCCGAGCTCTAAAACATATGCAAATATTTGTATTTTTAAAAAGTTATTTGAAGCCCTAAAATGTTTCCTACTAATAATATACAAGGCGATTCTAATTGAAGCCGCTAAGAATCCCTAAAAGATAGTTTTTATATACTATCTATTTTTTGTAGTTCCCCTGCAAATCAACTCCCCAAATTTCAAACGCATTGTTCTGAATTGTTGCCTAATGTAACACAGAACCTTATTATTATAAACTTTAAAGTAGCGATATGTCAAATGGAGCATTTCCTTTGTATATTTTACTTTCTTAACATATAATAGTCACTTTTCTTTTTTTATACGTTTTTATATGTCTATATTTTTCCACATTTTAAATGTTTGTAACTATTTCGTTTTTCTTATGACCTCGAGTGATGCATTTTCTTTCTTTATTTTATTAGTGTCATCTGAAACATTAATTATTTGATTTATAATCTTGTTATCTTTATACTTTATACATTATCTAACTAAGTACTTATAAAAATGTAAAAAAATATAATCCTGTTATTACATTACAAGTTGCCAGTACTGATAGCCTAGTAACTTATGGCAAATAAGTAGCTATACCTATCTATAATTTTTACTGCTGACGTATCTTATATCATTATTTTTATTTATCGGACAACCGCTTTTACTTTATCCTAGGAAGATCAAGAACTTGAGCAAACAAGAAAGTTTAAAACAAGCAACCTTATCATTATGTTTCACTAAGACTATTGTTTGTAGAATATATTACTGCTCTCTTAGGAAAAATTTTAAGTAAAAAGTTATGTTTGCAGATATAATAAGATGAATAATGTGGAAGAAAACTTGGGTGTATTGTTATATTTTTATATGAAGTCATTATGTAACTAACAATTAAAAAGATTAAGTGGCATAAATTAATTTGGCAGAAACTGCAACGCATTGCCTGTGCTGTCATCAAGTACAATCTCAGACCACTGCCTGTGTTCTCAGTGACTACACAGTGACGATCATGGCATAGCACTATAGCAGCATTTAGATTGGCTAGTAGCATTAATATTTGAAACCTTTAAGAATTGAATTTTCTAACCTAACTTTACAATTTGTTGAAATTTGGATTATTTGATTTAAAATTTGATACCTAATGACGTGATTTCGATATTCAACCGAAAACTATAAAATAATAATTAAAGTTCCGTTAGTTTTTTAAAATCATCTTACAGGCCCTATATACATCTATAAAAATGGGTATTCGAGGACATACGTCTATTAAACAAACCACTTATTTTTCAATGTTCTGTCTGTCTTTTTTAAACACCCTGTATAATGTATTTTAATTGTAATATTAATTACATATTAAATATACTAAATTTGAACAGTAGCAAAATCAATGTAAATGCTCTATTCCCTTACTTACGTATATTAGCATATCGGAAAGCAAATTATTATTTGTTGCAGAACTTTTACTATAAATATTAATGAAGTAGTTGTTTCAATGCTGTGGTTAAAATAAATTGATTATACAATTACGTAACCAACACGTTTTGGACATTCCTTACACCGTATACGTTTAACAAGGCACTTGGTGAAGGAATTTAAACAAATTACGTGTCGTAGAAAAAATAAATCAAAAATCCCTTAAATTTTGTAAATTATTGTCTATCTTTCAGTCGGGCTCAGAATCCAGGACATCCACAGCTTCCAAAAACTCCACAATCGTAGTAGTGCCCTGGGATAAGCAGAAAACCTACAGTTTGGCCATCTTAACAGGATGTTTTGTAATCTGGGCATGCGTGTTCTTCCCAGTGCTTCTAAGCTAAGGCTCTCCTACCTGTATCAACTCTGCCATCTTTGAGATTATTAGTTTTATGTGTGTCAAGTGATATAAGTAAATAAATATTTTATTGTAGATTTTATTAGCATGTGTAAATAAAACTGTTAACTTTGATTGCTGTAATAGATACTCTAATGCATCGATTATGATACAGTGGTTGTTTATATCAAACATATACAGATTCGGAAATTGCGGATCTTTACAGAGAAAGTAGAAATTGCCGCTTCATTCCAGGGAAGGTACGAACTTTAAGAGGGGCGGCGACGTGCATTGATCTAGCATTCCCCACTACTACGGTAATCGGTTCCGTATCGCCAATGCCAATTCGCCATTACAAATCTAACTGTCCGGTCAACTGATGCCAGTGTTGTCAGATCTCATGCATTCCGAAGA
The DNA here is from genome assembly GCA_025584915.1 of Monochamus saltuarius. Classification (NCBI taxonomy): domain Eukaryota; kingdom Metazoa; phylum Arthropoda; class Insecta; order Coleoptera; family Cerambycidae; genus Monochamus; species Monochamus saltuarius. Next base: position 3,161,579 of record CM046722.1, on the reverse strand, counting down.
AATCTCATGCTCTCATATTTTGATTACAAAATCTCATGCTTTTTAATAGACACAAAAAGAAATAATAAAATTATTAAAATTACTCTTTGAAATCTACCAAAACAAAGACCTAACGAGAAATAAAGGCAAAATCGAGGGCAAAATTGAATAGATAGAGGTAGATATCTACAGTATTTGGGTACTTGAAATGTCCTTTATTGTAGACTGCTCTCTTAATAATTAGCAATGAATACATAAACGGGTATGACAGTCTACGGATATGCGGTGTGTGTGCTGTATTCACGCTGTATTGCAGTGATTCTTAACTCTATTCCGTAATTTCCGTAAGGGTACCTACATTTTCTGGAAACAACAGATTTTACGACCCGTGAGTCACCCTGCGTCACGTCAACTGCGCCTCAACGTTCGCCCGGCCTAACAATAAAATAAATTAGAAAGGTTACGTGGTTAATAACTTTTAAGTAAGTACCTGTAACTACCTACTTACAATGTAATATTATGATAAAATAGCAGAACATAATGCTTTTTAATGAAATAAAAATGTCATTACAAAAGTAATTAAAAATTAAGCTGTGTTAAGAGGTGTTTTTTGATAAATTAAGCCATCTCATGCTTTTTTCTCCAAACCTCATGCTTCTTTGAAATTATTCTCATGCACTGAATTTTTCCCACCTGGCAACACTGCTTGATGCAAACACGCTGTGGTCGAAGTATGCGTGTGGTATGCGTGTAGCATGACACAAATACACGCAAGCGGCAAAATACAATTCACCATCAAGATCCTCACTTTCCAAATCTGTATATGCCTTATATGACGAAATCGGAGTGTCATGAGAAAAATCTTACGAAGGAACGGGGACATTTTGTATACAAAGCTAGTAGCAACAAGCTAATATTTGTTTTCTTTTAACTGGAACGCCCTGTATTTTTTACGGCAAAGAAAAGATCGTCAACTGAGCTTGTCAAATATAGTAGCCAAGACTGACACACGCTGTCCCACTCATATAATTTCTGCCTAAAATGGAAGAAGAACATTCTGCACCATGTAAATGGTAGGAGCAAATACGGAACAAGTTATTTGAAATAAGAGATGAAAATGAGAAAAAATGTAAGTTTACTTTACCATTAATTTTCTAAATATATACATTTTGACAGCTTAATAGAAAAGTTTAATTGATTCTTTACATTTAATTTTTTTCGATGAGATTAAACCTACCTGTATTTCCAATTCAACATACATTAAAATGTCTTCACAATGTTGCAATGCTTTCTTTCGTCGCGCCCTACACATTTTTTTTTTTCATTTTTTGGTACAGTGAAATATTTTTTTATTAGGCAGTGACGGCAATGTATGTTATATTAGTACATAATTGCATAATGCAATACTTCTTCCATTTGCTCGGTGAGATGCACTTTCTGTGCCCATTTTACAAGTCAATTTTGCAACTTTATTCAATATCAATATCTACTTAACACACACAGTAACATCACATCACTCATGACAAATAAATTAGCTCTACTAAACGTATGTACTGCATTGTCCGAATGCATAGAACTAAACTAAAGCACACTGCTGTATTGCATTCATGTGCGAACGGCATCTGACGTCACAGGTCTGCGCTGTGGCGGCGCCCGTTTTTTTGGGGCGTGGTCAAACTAACAACCAATAAAAATGCTTTCGCATCAATCAAGTACTTTATTTAAAAAATTGTAAACCTAGGTCCAATTTAAACGCTAGCGGTTGGCTATTAGGAAAGGTTTTGCCAGGATTTCTGACACTTGCTGTTGATGAAAACTTCCAACGCCTACTGCAGGGGCCGCTTGAGTATCTCTTCCACAGTATATTATCTGAAATACAGACCAAAACAATGTAAACTTCCTTAAAATTGGATAGTTAACAAACATAAAACGAAGTCAAAAAAATCGTTGCTCATGAACAGTTAAAATAGATTAATGTTTTTGAAGTTATACTTCTTTGCGCCCGTTAGACACATTGGGATGGGATGTTGGTCGAGAAACCGCGTCACGCTCAAAAGGAAGAACAAATTTTTAAGAACTTTTGAAAGGAAGTTTTTTTTTTTTTTAAAGAAGTATAACTTCCACCGTCTAGTCCGACGCAGACCCAGTTTTTTTTATTAAACTACACAACGAGCATTTATAGTATCTCCTGCTGAATTCAAGGAAACAAGCAGGAAAGTATTTTTTACTAACCTTTCTTCCTATTAAATTTTCAAATCTGGGTTTTATGAAGAACCAGGCGCCCATATTTTGCGGTTCTTCTTGGCACCAAATAAAAACTGCAACGTAATTTATATAAAATATTTAAAAAAATAAATGTTGATAGCATTGAAATACTTGATGTGGTTTACAGTGCCTTTATACAGGCACTGTAATGTGGTTTACCTTAAAGCGCCATCAGTGTGAATAATTAAACAACAAATCGTTTGAGTAAAAATTCAGGCAAGAATTTTGGGATTCATCCCATGAAGATTTTTACCCACCTTTCGAATTTTTGTACTTCGCGATTTCGTGCCCGAGTTCCATCGTTGGAAAAGGACAAAAACTTTCTACTCGTACGATAGCTGCGTCCTTTACTCCCATAGACTCTCTCTTTTCGGCGAGAGAATAGTAATGTTTGCCAGATGTTAAAAGAACTTTTTGTACCTTAGCTGGATCTACCAAGGGATCGCCTAGAAAATGTAATTTTACTACAAATACTTCTATAACTATAGTGAAACGAAATGTTCTTTATTTCGATAACAAACGTTTCAGCAAGGCTATATTTTACCTATGACTGTTTGGAAGTATGTTCCTGGAGCCATATCTGAAAAATTAGATGTGCAGGACGAATGCCTCAGGAGAATTTTCGGTGTTACTACGATTAAAGGTTTTCTAAAGTTTCGAACCATCTGCAAAATAATTCGTTGTTTAGTTATATCGTTTTGCATTTTTTTCTAAAGTTAGCAAAAAGCAGGAGATTAACAATTTATGTGTAAAGAGGATGGGCCACTATTCTCAACTAGCATTATGTCGTAGCGATAACGCTGTTTGGACTAATAAATGACTTACAAGTTCCACGACTTTAAACCAACAATGAAAGTTCTCTGAACGCCGCCGCAACTCTCATTGCTACTTGAAAGTGATTACAACTTTGAAGTAATATTTTAGTAACATGAGTTAGTCGCTCCTACGATCATTTGCCACTTTAAAGTTCTGTAAACTTAAAGGTCGTCCCACTGGTAACTAAGACGTTCCCAAAACTAGGGGAGCCACTTAGAAGTCATATAACAGTAAAGTAACCAGGAATAGTCTAAAATAGTGACTGTAACTTTCTTGTATAAAGTTATTTATACAACAAAGTAGTAAATTTGTTGACGGTTACGCAATAGTTACTCTTTGAAGGTTCCTGTCTCAGTTAGAGTTACATTGGTACTAGTTGAGTTGTTGTACAAGGGGTAAAGGCATTTCGTTTATTTATAGTATAACTGTCAAAAATAAAACTAAAATTGAATGTAAATACATATTTACCTGCCTTCTTAGTAGATGAAAATACTGAGCTGGAGTACTAGGCTGGCACACCTGCATGTTCACATTATCTGCGTCGGCTCTGTCTTCCTTGGAATCAGTCAGTTGCAGGAACCTCTCCAGCCTACAAGAGCTATGTTCAGGTCCAGCTCCTTCGTAACCATGGGGTAACAAAATAGTCAAACCACTTTGCCACAACCACTTTGCTAATAGAAAAAATATATAAACGGTAAACTTATAAAAAATCAATTTTCCAGTTTACCTTCTCCAGAGCTGACGAAGGTGTCGAAAATAATCTGCGCTCCGTTGAAGAAGTCACCGAACTGAGCTTCCCAGATGATCAGGTTCATAGGACTGTCCACGCTTACGCCGTATTCGTAGCCCAGAACAGCCTCTTCGGACAGAATACTGTTTGCGACTTCCAGGAAAGCTCTTTGATCCGGATGGATGTTGTTTAGGGGTATGTAGGTGTTGTTGCTCTGTTGGTTCACCAGCATCACGTGCCTGTGAGAAAAAGTGCCCCTTCCGACGTCTTGACCACTAATACGCACATTGTACCCTATAAAAATGGATACGAATGGCATTCTTGCCTCAAAACTTGTTTCAATTCAATTTAAACCGAAATACCTTATATACATATAGTTCTACTAAATAATTTTCATTTTAAAACGATTGTATATTCCTAAAACATTTTTGCAGTTATTCTAAACCATTTAAATTATTTTTAATTGTCGAATCCGGAGAGATAAGTACATGCTTTCAGAAGGACGTCAGCGACTTTGCTCGCTGACAATAGAACACATTTTATAACTGAAAAGGCATGGCGGCTAGACGATATTGAAGCTGAAGGAGACTTGGAAGAATTGAATCTATGAATAAATTTGCGCTGTTGCTATTTGCCACAGAATATCCGTACCTCTTCTAATAGATTAATATACGTACAATATCGTGGTTTTACTTCATTTGAAACCATTGCTACATCTGGGGTACCTCGGGGTTCAGTTCTTGGTCCTCTACTGTTTAATACATTCATTAATGATATTTGTGTCTTTCGTCCAATGTTCTTTTATATACGGATGAGTTCAAACTGTATACATCTGTTCCATCTACAGATGATTGTATTATACTTCAAAATGATTTAACTATATATCTAAATGTTTCATTATGACACACAAGGAAAATTAATTCTATTACTTACAAGTACAACGTTGGTTCTGAGACTGTCGCTCTTTGCACTGAATTTGGGAGATTTGGGAATTACTTTTGACGCTAAATTAACGTTTGTTACTCATATTAATGATATTATATCTCTTGCGAATACAAGTTTTGGTTTCAGTATAAGAAATGCTAAACACCTCAGTGAGGTACTCATTCTCAATATCTGGAAACAGTTCAGGATTCAGGATTTCTGAAATATCTATCTTTCGGGTCGGAAAATGTTTACCCTGCCAGAGGCATTCCACAATCTGTCCTATAGAGTAGATTCAACTTAAATGATCTGACATCTCGACGCACTTACTTTTCGCTGTAGACATTGATGATTCTGATAATCTTAGCTATATAGCATTTAATATACCTTTGTTCTATTCTCGCTGCTATACATTATTATCGGTCGGTGGTCGCGCGGTTTAAGACGTCAGTACTTGAATCGATATGACTAGATCGCTGTGGGTTTGAGCTCCGCAGCCGGTAGACCGTATATAAGCTATATTCGTGGAGAGGATTGGCACCCTCTCTGCGGGTATGGCAGGGTGGGAGAATGTTGGCTTGGGTCAATGTGAGAGATTGATACCGGTTGACATTTGACTACCCCCCTAATTAATGAGGTTTTCCAGGTTTCCCTCATTCCTGCACTGAATGGTGGTTAGGACCTACCAACGTAAGTCGTTCCTGGGCGCAAATGCGGCCTGCTTAATAATAATATGCCGCCCCCTCTCCCGCACAATTCTTCGACTTCTGGGCTAATTATTATTGTCAATCAGGGGGCAGTGTTTTTAAAATAAATAATATATCTTCTGTAACGCGGTGTTATGTACTTACTATATTATTATTATCAACGTATGTACCTTCAAATAATAGCGACCCAATCGCCAGAGACTCTGCTGTAGACCAGTCAATATTAACACCTTCGGCTACTTTAGAAAGCCGATTTTTTACGTGAGTTCGCAGCAGCGTGGGATGTATTTCCTAAAAATAATATAATTATTACCTTAAAATTTTAAGAAGTAACGCAGCTTACAAAATACGCAGGATATTTGACAGATTTAGTTCCAACAAACGTCAAAAGGTCCAGGTCGATACCAGTATCCCATGTCGTGATCACATCGTCAGGTTGCTGCATTCCTTCCCACTGCTTCTTAAAGTGTATATCCTGTAAAAATAAAGGTAAGTTATATTTAAAAAGACCCCCTTTAATTCTTGTTCTGCTTCTATTTCGAAATCACTTATTGCAATCAAGAATTCGCAGATATGATTTATATCAGGAATCCTTCTATATAGCAGGGAAAAAATAGGATTGCTTTACCTGAGGCTGGTAATCATCAACACCTTTCAAATTGTCGTCCAACCAGCTATAATGGCCATCAACTATGCTCTTACGGTCTTCTTCAGTGAGAATGCCATCTTTAATCAGTTGTTGGGCGTACAGATCCGGTACTGTTCTAAAATATGTCGATTAGTTTTTCATTTAAGTCGGGTTTTACTCGTTTTACCCTCTAGATCTTATTATTTCGTACAACGACGGATTTGTGAATGTTGGATCATCCATCTCGTTATGGCCCCACTGTCTGTAGCAGTTCATGTCGATGAACACTTCCTTGCGAAACTTTCGTTGGTAGTCGAAAGCCAATTTTGTGACTTTCAAAACATCCTGCAACAGAAATTATGACTAAGTGTAAAAATAAACGTTGTTTGACTATTCTTCTTTGAATAATTACTTCTGGATAATCTCCGTTGACGTGGAGAACGGGTGCGTTAATAATCTTGGCCAAGTCCGTGCAATATCTTGAGGATCTTCCTCTATCCGACGGAGTGGTGAAGCCTAACTGGTTGTTTACTACAAGGTGTATGGAACCGCCGATTTCAAAATGCGGAGCCCCGCTCAAGCTAAGACATTCTTGATTTACTCCTTGTCCTATTAAAGCAGCGTCGCCATGTACCTAAAATAGAGGAATGAGTTACTGAACACGGAAATAAACATGTAACCAGCAATATGGATTCAGTGCTATATGATTTCACAGAAGTTGAGATTAAAACTAGTAGAGAAATTTCATTTATTTGATCTTTAACTGATCCTGCGCCAGACACGGGACGTCCATTTTACGTAGGTATATCCCAGGACCAGTTCTGGACGTCTCATGGACGTTCACAATTAGTCGAAGAGTGTAGCTCTGAGGGACATCCTAATGTTACGTTCGTCGGAAGTCCATTTTAGGTCGAGACGTCCTAGGACCAATTATGGACGTCCATGGGACTCCCAAGAGTGCAACTCTGAGGGACGTCCTTAATATTACGTTCGTCGGACTTACATTTTAGGTCGGTACGTCCGAGGACCAATTAAGGACGTTTATGGGACTACCAAAAGTGCAGCTCTGAGGGACGTCCTTAATATTACATTTGTCGTACGTCAATTTTAGGTCTGGACGTCCTAGGACCAATTAAGGACGTTTATGGGACTTCCAAGAGTGGAGCTCTGAGGGACGTCCTTAATATTACGTCCGTCCGACGTCTATTTTTGGTCGGTACCTCTAAGGACCAGTTATGGACGTTTATGGGACATCCAACAGTGTACCTCTCACAGGCGCCCTTACTATTACGTCCGTCGGATGTTCATTTTAGGACCACAAAAATTAAATAAGAACGAAAATGTGTTTTGTCTTCTGGGAACAGCACTTTATAGTGTAATCCTCAAAAATAAAACAAACTAAAATTGAATTTGGCGGTACTTTCTAGTGTCAAAAGTTAAAAGTGTCATGGCTGGTAGTTGATCGTATTACTGTAGCTTTGTAACAACAGATATAAAATAATTTATATTATTTTAGGTATTTTGTTACTGTTACTGAAATGAAATATTGATTTATTTTTAATACATATGATACATCTCTCATATATTAACTATATTTTGCAACTGCTGTAGAAAGGGGAGTCAAAAATACTACTAATAAATGTTCCCGAACGGACATCCACTAAATGTCCATTAATGGACGTTCTAAGGACAACTTTAGAGCGACTGTATGCCATATGGATATATTTATTTATTAATAAAAATTATAAATAATTTTGAATATCCAAAAAACGTTCCATTTGAGGCATCCATCGTATGTATATTTTGTATGCACTTGGTACGTCCTTAGGACGTTCTTAAATGGTCCAAACGGTCCATTTATGGAAATCGGTCTCCGTCGGACATCTAAAATTTCTAAACGGACGTCCATTCGACATCTTAATGTCTTAAACACATCTTTAAGACGTCTTCGTGTTATGTGGATATATCTCTGTGAGTGGAATAAAATGATCAAGATTGATTTACCTACCTGTATGTTTATGACTTTATCTCCCCACCTTGAATTTTTCCCATAATCGCCATCTCTGCTAATCATCTGTTTGCTTCTAGTTTTCCCCATGGAGACTGGATTAACCGCCTCCAGATGTGATGGATTGTACAACAAAGAAACATGAACTTTATTATCCCCATATTCCAAATCGGTCGATGAAACTGAAACGTAAGCACAAATTTAGAAAAGGAATGAAATATTTCAGTTTTGTTCGGTTTGTTCAACGAGATACTATTTACTAGATATCATTTATTAGGTAATAAAACAGAGACAAAAATACATCTTCACATACTGCAATGGCTTAAAACGTCTCCGGTCGTCTGGTAATGTGAAGGAAAATCTGGATTCCCTTTTAGTTTGCTAAACATTTGAACTGGTGGAAAATTGAGCATGCCCGTCAATAAGTTTAGTCTTCCTCTGTGAGGCATCGCTAATACTATCTGTTCAATAGCATCTGAAATTGTCTTTATTTAATTTTAAATATTCCGTAGCGTTCTTTTCTGGAAGTATTTACCTTGAGACGAAAGTCGAAAAAGTTCTAGGAAGAATGCCATCATACTCTCGGCCCCTTCGCCACCATATCTCTTAACGCCCGTAAATTTATTCGCTAGGAAATTGTCAAATGTCTGAGATTTTAGGAGTTCTGTTGCTAAACGAGTCTTTGTGTCTTTGTCCAAGTCTTTGTAGGGCAACGCTTCTAACTCCTTGGCAAACCATTCTATTTCTTCTTCATCCTAAAATGAGAAAAATGTATATTTCCAACTTTATTCAATCCCATCAGCATGAATGAATATCAACAGAAACAAAATTTATATTTTCTACAGGGTGTTTCCCATAAGAACCAATATCGAGTAGGGGCATGGAGTGGTCACACATACCAACAACGTTGCACATACAGATTTGGAAAGTGAGGTTCTTGATGGTGAATTGTATTTTGCCGCTTGCGTGTATTTGTGTCATGCTACACGCATACTTCGACCACAGCGTGTTTGCATCAAGCAGTGTTGCCAGGTGGGAAAAAATCAGTGCATGAAAATAATTTCAAAGAAGCATGAGGTTTGGAGTAAATACTTCTTACTCTTGTTAAATTTTAAAAAAAAACTAACATTTTTAATAAAAAGTGCATTAATTAAATCAAAATTTTAATAGTGTTTACTACAAGAAATCGAAAAAGTTAGTAGTAGGCTTTGTCCTTAAAAGTTTACTGTAATAAAGCTATTTTTCTTCAGTTGTCGGCCATCTCACCTATGGCATACTGATGAGGACTAAGAAGCCCTAAACCGCTCTATGTCTGGTGGTGTCGCCGACAAGGGTTCTTTCCTGTTCACACAGATATTGCAGGAGTAATTTAATGCCGGTCGGGGCATTAGTCCGCGGAGTAGTTGTTTCCTGCAGTATCATTTACATGTATAGACTTATTTGGTTAAATTACAATATTTTGGAACTCCCTATGCACCTGCTCTGTGTCGGTTCTTATGCGGAACACTTTGTATATTAATTTTTTTGTGGACCTTGCTTACCTCCAAATATAAAAACTCTGCCGCCACTGTATTGCCATACACTTTATTTAAGAAATCGACGGCGTCTTCTATCGAACCTTCATCTTTGGAAGCGTTGATAATACCTCTAAATGCGACTCTATCTGCCAATGAAAAACCGTAACTTTGAATATCCAGTTCTGGAACAATACTGAAACATCATTTCGCGATATTACACATTTTTTCAATAGTATCAAGTTCTCACCTACAAGTTTTGGTAAGGGAAACTGGATTTATTTCGGAATACTTATGAGCATGTTGTCTGTAAGCTGTCACTAGTCTATAAAAGTTGCTTTGTTTGCAACGGAGTTCTAATATATCTTCTGGTACTACAAAAATAAAGAACTAATCCGTACGAAATAATTCAGGGTGATTTTGAAAGTGGGGGTATATGTCATCGGTGTGAGCGACATGTGATAAGTTTCGCGCGCAGTATTTGGTGAAGTCACGCTTTGATCATAACCTTAACCTTAAAAAATAACGTAACACGTACGTAAACGTTCGTGGTATTTTTATTATTTTAGTTATTTTTTAGTGTGTGCGTAGTATAATTTTTTTTTACAAAATTGTATTTAGAACAGTCTCCTGTACATAATTTTTTTAGATAAGTCTGAATCACCCTGTATAATTTTCCACATTTACTGTGAGCGTACAGGACCGGTTTACGTAATTTAAAAATGTGAAAATAAAGTTACTTATTTATAATTTTTTATATTAACATTTTATTGGGCTATTTTTAAAACCAAACTAAACTTACTATCCCACTTTAAAAATCACCTTGTATTGTATTGTGTCACCACAACATGCAGAAACAGACTGTACATACACATTTTTTCAATAGTATCAAGTTCTCACCTACAAGTTTTGGTAAGGGAAACTGGATTTATTTCGGAATACTTATGAGCATGTTGTCTGTAAGCTGTCACTAGTCTATAAAAGTTACTTTGTTTGCAACGGAGTTCTAATATGTCTTCTGGTACTACAAAAACAAAGATATGAACTAATCCGTACAAAATAATTCAGGGTGATGGAACTCTGTTGACCTTATGTAGACTTTATTGTTTATTTTGTAACAACTTATCGTTAGATGATAGTGCGTGTACTAGAGGACGATATTCCGTTATATAAATAGCAACCAGCTTTATATTTACTGTAGTAAATTCATTAGACTAGATAGAGATTTAATGCAGTACCTACATGGTAAATATTTTGATATATTTATTTAACTGCCTATTGTAATAGTACCTATATTATTTTTACCATACTGCTATAGTATTTATTCTTGCGTTTAAGTAATTTTTTCTCCTGATTTTATTTAGCCAGTAGCTTGTCTCAATTGAAACTCCCGCTAGTACTTGATTTGAATGTTTAATTATATTACGTTCATGTAACCAGCATAATAATCACGGGTGAAAACTTTTGGCACCGTCTGGCCAAATCTTTCACATACCTATTCAAATTTTCGTGTAACATCTTGCAAACGGTTTCTTTGTTGACGTTTAACTCGTCAGACAACGCACGAATGCTTAAGCGTCGGTCAGAAGTGAAGAGTGCATGCAAACGGTCAACATTCGTGTCAATACAAGATGTGACGGGAGCTCCTTCGCGTGGATCGTCTTCTACCGATTCACGCCCCTCCTTGAACCGTTTTGCCTATTCAAACACGCGTGTTTTCGACATGCACTCGCCTCCATACACCACCTGCAATTTTCGAAGGATTTCCGAGGGTTTTTCGCCAGATTTCAATAAAAATTGATTCACAACACATTGCTTGTAATTTGAGTCACTCATTTTCACGACGCTACTAAAAAAGTTACTTCGAAAAAATACACATAAAACATATTACATTACATTAAGCAGTTACTTGAAATAACTCAGCTGCAGCTGACCAAAAATAGAAAGAAAAATAGTTTGTAAAAACTAGAAACATTATTTATTTGCTAAATTAATAACTGCAATTTTTATAAACCCAGATTTAATTCACATTATCATATAAATAACATATAATTACAGCAAACTACAAAGCTGAAAACAAACATTTAATATATAATATTCAAAAGCGTAATTAGAAATTCTTACAGTAATAGATTAAAAATATTTCATCAAAATAGGTTATCACATTTTTCTCTACAAATTATGCTAGGACAGGCTTATCTTCATCAACTTTAACCCGTTTAATCTTTATATTAATAACTATGAGATTTAATAGTGCGATCATCGAAAATGCGAGTTTAAATAAACCATTTCACAATATTTACAATGACACAGATTGAGTATTAACAATTCCTTGGCAACATTTTAAATTTCTGGAAAAGCACTTCCAATCATATTCTTCCCTCTGTACCTATATGTGTAAGTTCTAATAATAAATCTGTTTCCGTCCATTTTTAGAGGGCAAATTTTATCAGCTCTTAGAACAAAACAGGTGGAGTATAAAGCAATCTCCAGTTCTGGACTTGTCCCGATAAACATTGATCCAACAGGTTTATCCACGTCATGGAATGTGAAATGGTACTTTAAAATGGCCCCTTTCTAAAAAAAAATAGTTTCACAAATCAAAAAATGATTACAGGTTTATAACCGTCGTATTTATTATACGTCTAAATTCCCTAGACTGATAAAGTACCGTATTGTTAACGTTGAAATAGGATTGCATTTTGAGTACTAAAAATAATATATACAATATCATTAATCTTAAAAGAATATAGAGACAAATTAGTGTAATACGAGTAATTTTAAATGCGTATTTACGCTAAAAAAATATATTTTCAGACTATTTGGAGTATTGGACATTGTAGCGGTCACCGACACAGGTCACCGACCTACATCTGTGATCCCTACAATTACAATTTAATGACATTTGCACTAAAGCAATAAACAAATCAACGCCAATAAAACCATAAAAGTACCCTCTGACCTGAGCCCAATTATAATCAAATAAAGAGATGGTCAGAGATTAACCAGCCCCCGAGATCTTCCTCGAGAGGGCCTGTGAAGAACCACGGCAGTTACTTGTCGCCCGTCTTCCGCGTAACATCCGTCCAGACTTCTGTATTGGTGGAACGTTCTTTCCCAGTTGTTATATATTTATTAATATATTTAACGTGTTACAACCCGTGGACTTGTTATTTCTAATCTAACAACCCCACAGACATCATAAATAAACGGTAAATTAGTAATGGAGGCTGAAGAGTGTTTCGTATTTAAATACTGACTGTAAGTAATACAAAAAATCCTCGTATTGTTCACAAGAAAAATGTCCGAGACACATTCAGTCATAAACAATCCGGCACGTCTTTGATCCTATGCCCATAAAATCTCGACATTGAATCTCAACCTGTCGTATTATTAAGTCACTAACCTACTTTTTACTCCGTTAAACATTCAGAGAGTAATATGGTATCTACCTGTTGTTTTTAAATGCCGCCACGCGTAAAACAACACTAATCCGTCCATAGCATTTTGTTAATAAAGTTGGGATCAGCTGATTTTGAAACTAATATCAAAAGATTGCAAGACAACTAGGGAAATCAACCGATTCTAAAGACCGGCGCACGAAATAATCCGAAATAAACTGTTACGGGTTGCAATGCATTGTTCTTTCTACGTATCCCTCCTCTAAATTTGCGGAAAACAAATGCGGGAGATGCGATTGACGGTAATCAAGCAGACGCTTTCGATAATTTAGACAATATTTCGTACTCACGTTTCCTAAATCGATTTTCCTCATGTATCCCAAGTAATTTGCTCTGTTGTTCTTCTCTTCCTCATTGAAATACACCCAGTTATGTAGACCCGACACCTGACTATTTTTCAGCTCGGCGAGAAAAACATGTTCAAACCCGCTCGAGCCTATTCTACCTTGTCCCCTAGAGTACATTCCAAACCATATGGCACGCAGCAGATCCTTAAAATCCTTGGGATCTTTTCCAAGTTTACCTTAAGTGGGGAAAAGAATGAAATATTTGGAGATATTGATATATTTTAAGTACCTTTCTTTATCAAAAAGTTTCTGGTGTGCTGCATCACCGGGGTCGACAGTATGGTATCCAGAAGATCGTTTTCTTCGATTTTTTCTTGGGCTGTATAAACTTCATTCTGGTTCGATTCCAGAATGTAATTGTTGTAAAGCGCCATGAGTTTCTCTATGGACGGTATGGAATACGCCTTACTGTCTATTGAGAGCAGTCTATAAATTCATTGTTATTATAATTAGCCGATGGAATTAAGCAACTATACTAGTAATCTTGCAAAAAGAAATGGTTATTACAAAAGTTTCAATAGATTAATGAATCAACTACTAATTTTTAACATATTTTTGTTTAGAATACAACAGTAATATACAATAGGAATATAAAAAATTTCTTTATCATTTCAGTTAGAAAATATCTAACCGCCATTTTGGAGTAAACGAGTTGCAGTACTTGATAATGTAGAAACTTTCTATTGCTTAAGATAAGAGTGCTATCTTTTATCTGCATAAAGATCAAAAGCATTTGACACATAGAAATCATAAAATATATAGAACGCTAGAAGCCTTTACATTTTAGACACTCAAAAATAGTCTGAATATGGAGGGGCTTAGAATGCAGCATCTAGGGAAAACTTAATGTAAGCTGTTGGATATACTGCATTTTAATCCCAGCGTACAATTGAACCAAAACGGAATGTTTGTATTTCTATGAAATGGACGTAAAATATTCATATTTTGAAATTCCCACTCTTTAGTGTGAAATTACCCTATTAGTGCAACCAACTTATAAAAGCTAAGTTACTACAATGTTGCCTCGCATTTTCTTCATAGGTTGACTATTTTCGGTACCTCTTTTGGCATTCTTTATATTTTATTACTTCTATGGTTTGACACTACCTTTAAAACTTACGGCAAAGGGGCCTCATCAAGCGTAGAACGAGATGTAGTCATTCCTTGCAAATTTACCGTCACTAGTCTGGCTGCGTTGTTCGAATCCTTCAATAAAAGTTCTTCTGAGAATTCTCTTAGCTCATAATCCTCTACCTCTCCATCAGTCTTTTTATTATTTGATCCCTGGTTTGTATTTTGATTCATTGTATTCGAATTGCCAGTCATGGACCCTGCCGAAGCGGTACCTCTCATATTATTATTATTGTTGTTATTGCTATTAGGATTTTTACCTCCACCACCTCCAACAGAATGGCTAGAGGTCATTACTTGACCTTGACTAGGTATGTTCGTGTTTGGTCTTTGATTGAGTCCATTTTGATTCACTAGTTGAACGCTAGTACTACCCCCTTGACTCATTTGACTAGGTTTATTTGAATTTGGCCTCTGATTGGGCCCATTTGGGATCCCCTCTCTTTCGTTGTTCAAAAAGTTCGTATTAGCATTACTTGCGACAATTTTAGATGAAGTGGGGGTATTTCTCATCCAAGCAGGGCTGTTGTTTGGACGTACCCACACAGGTTGGTTGTTCGACCTAGTATTGGACTGGGGATTTGGCTGTTGATTTCTCCTTTGGCCTAGAGCAGGCCAAGGAGTTGTAGATTGTAAATTTGAGTTCCATTGAGGACCAGGTAAAGGTACACTTTCGTTGTTGGTTGCTATATGGCTCCATCTAGGTTGTATACCTATACCTATTATACATCATCGATTACAATAAGCTTTAACAGATAAAATGTTCCCTTAAGCTTTGTTTGCAATAGTATAAGCCGCTGTATATTTATTTAAGCAATTGCATGCCCACTATCATTTTTAATATGCATATGTGTCTTTAAAATAATAATGCATGTAATAGTGAGATACAAATGAAAAGTTTTCCACATTTTTGAAACTGTAATTTATCTGCCCAATTTTAATTACATAGATTATAAAATTAATTCAGGTTGATAAAAACATGCGTTTGACTTGTATATCTATTCTGTAATTTTATTGGGAGTAATACTATTACTGTGCCATATTTTCTACACCCTACGCCACTGGTTGATACCTTGTTGAAGATGGTGGTAAATGGTAAATGAAAATGCAAATTAATTAAGGTCAAACATTGATGTTAGATATGAAACTACTTTGCCTCATTAGTAAGTATTACAAATATTAAAGCAAATTACATATTTATTTGAAAGTACTTACACAATACATCTCCTATTATCACAGCCGCAACAATTGCAAAAAACGATACTAACGAAGGCAAAGACATCGTATTAAATATTAAATGCTATTTCAGACTTTATTATCGCATCCTAAATATTAATTGGTGATTTTAGATATTAGATTAATTTAATATAAACATCTAACATCTAACGAACTAAATAAGATATAGCTTTTATAGTCGTCAGCAATGTCAGGAGAATACGTGATTTGGCGATTGTGAAAGTTCTATTTGCTTCGGCCTTGAGCTGTATGTTCATACACCATAAAGGTGATTTTTCTTTAACATCTTGTTTAATAGTTGACAGTGGAGGAACATAGGGGAAATCTAAGTAATTTATACATTGAAGTTTAAACTGCAACTAAATAAACTAATAGAAGATACTAATACCGTTTTTATAATATAAAATGTAATTTGCTTTTATGGTTTATGTTTATTTTCAATTCGCTTAAAATATTACATAAAGATTATGAATTTCTCAAAATAAAAGTAAACAAGAAATTCGTCAATGTAAATATTGCAATGTCCATTCGGTGTTTTGTTCCTTCGACGATTTGTTCATTCGGTTTCTTGTTAATCAGCTGACAGCCATCAAACAATCCAAAAAATGTATTGGTTATGTTCATGTTCATCAACAACATATCAACAGGGACAAAGGTTAAATCTGTGTTTGTTTATGTGTAGATAATTAATAATAATTAATAATTTAAGTGTGACACATAGTAAGGGCGTATTTTCATATACAAAGTGTCTATTTAAGATGTGATTTAGGTTGTTTCAATTGTATGAAAGTGTAAAGTAGTAAATTGCAGTGATGTAAATGTGAAAATGGAGGAAATATTGATCATTGTTGAGAGTTTATTAAAATCTGAAACTGCAGAAGAGACAACTTTGCAGCGAGAATTCTATAAAAAGTTCTGTAAATTCAAGTGCACAGAGAAAAATGAAGAAACTTATTTGTCTGAATATGTCTTTCCCAAGCTGCAGCTGTTATATGATGAAAATATTCTTCGGAAAGATATTGTGTACTTAATGCTTATGGCTCATAATAATTTAGAAACTCTAGAAAAGTGCATTGAATATGATAAATCGATATTTCAACTAAATATAGCAGATCCAAGTTCATTATATGACTACACCATTTTTAAAAAACGACACTGGTTTTACGAGGTTCTTAGCAATTATGACAAAGTTAAAGGACTTTTTAACAAAAACATCAACAATAAAATCTTGGCCTTAAAACTTATTGAGGTAACAAACAACCCTGAAATATCAATTGAACAAATAAAAATATTTTTGGAAAATATTGATACAGCAGATATAGATCCTTTTTGGAAATGTTACATAAAAGAAATTGGGCACATTATAAATACTATTGAATTTTGCGAAAGAGTAGGGCATAGTGCAAGTGCCAATGAAATTTTCTTTTACATGAGTGAACATTGCGCTTTAGAAACGTTTTCCAAATACATAGACATTGCAGAAGTGGAATGGAATGAAATATTAGACAAACTATACGAAGAAGAAGAACTACATGCACACAGTGACGTACAATCACAATTTTTAGCATTTTATATTTTGGGAAGTATCTTTAAAATAGTTCTTAAAGAAAATAATACAAAGCTGAATGTTAACGAGGTACTAGAAGATATAAAATCAAAAATACTCTCTCTCAAAAGTAAATTATTACAAATCGAAATGTTGGAAAACATATTTGCTGTATTATTTCTTAAAACGAGTCATTTACTTCAAAACGAAGCTGAGGAAGAATTCATATGCAAAGAAAAACAAATCAGGTTGATTATATATTTCATAAAAATGGTGATTGATGAAGTTAAGTTAAAACATTTATACGACAAGGATTCGGACGAGTATTTTAGATTCAACAATTTAAATAAATATGTTACCGATGCTATTTGGAGGACGGAATTGATAGAAGACATAAAAGAACCTGCAAATTGTGAAAAATATCTTTTAAAATACATGTTAGCTTCCCCGCAATCCTTAATACAGATGTGCTTAAAGCGAGGTGATTTTAAGAGAACTTATCAAGTAATAGAGGTAATTTTTTTATTATTCTGATATTGATAAATAATTTTTTCATCACTACATATTTTTTCAGATTTTTGGTCTTAAAGAAAGTTTTATATCTTCCGAAATAGAATATTTAGAGAAGTTGCAAATTTTAAGAAAGGAATTAAAGAAAGCTTTCAAAATATGGGAAATACAAAAGGTTAACCCTAATAAGACCCTAATCACCATAGAACCAGACGTGACTGAAACCGTAATGACTTTTTTTAAAATCAACCCTATCCCGTACAACTCAGACATGGAACATCTAATTACTGACTTATGTGAGCACCAACAGTTTTTCTCTCACTTTAAATATGAAAACGAGACGTTCATGAATATGCTGGACTTAGCCATTACGCAATCGAAACATTCCGAGCACGGCACAAGTTTAATACATCTGGCTTTTGATAATAACAGCTTAGACAGAGGTATAGATAGTAATTATAGCGTATTTTGCACAAAACTATATGAAACGTGGAAAGAAATAGCGTGCGATAAGAACTTAACACTTTTGGACATCATAATATCGCCTAATCACTATCTCAATCTTAACAAATACAAAAGAGAAGAACAATTCTATGAAAATTTAGCCGAACTTTACGGTGAATTTTACCATAATTTAAACATCGACGAAAGCGGAGTTTTAAATAGTAACCATCCCAGCCACAAGTCTTTATTGAAGTTAAATTCACTTTGCAGCGAATTTGTGGAATGGAACCAAAACAGTAAAGACAACGTCACATATATTGCAAAATTATACAGCTACCTAAAAGCATTTTCAAAGGTTCTCTACATAGAACAAAACTCTTCCGACATTGTATCGCAAGGTAAAAACACTTCATATTTCCATTTATTATACCACAACCGGTCGGAATTAATGGGAAAACTTTTGTTCGAGAGGCATCTAGACCCCAGCGAGTTTGAAAAGTACTTTGGGAAATTGAAACTGGATTACTTATACCACGTTATAGGGAACTGCTTTCCAACAATTAACCTCCATTCCGAAGAAAACGTCGCTAAAGAAGAATTATATCCAGAGAATAGCCTCTACGTACCAAGCAAAAGCATCATAACGTACATTTTGAAGCGTAATTGGCTGCTAGCCTTCATTTTGAGCGAGATGTACAAATTAGAAGATGTAAAAATCGATGTGAGCCAAGTTAGAGTGCGGCCGTTTTTGAATTACATGAGATTGCCAAAGATTCAATACCTGAAGGTGCTATTTGAAAACAACAAAATCGTTGCTGCTTTACAGAACGAAATAAGCGCCCAAAAAATGTCCCAGTACGTTAATATGAAGATTTTGAAGAACGATTACCTGACGTCGTCTCAGTACAGTCAGGCTTCAAACGATAGCTTCGAAGCAGCCCAAGAGATATTAGAAGATGCTATTAAAACTACTAACTGGAAGGAATTGTATGATGTTGTTAATAGCATTCCAGAGAATCATTTAAGAAAATCGCCAGTACTTGTCGAATTAAAAGATATGGTACTGGTTAACTTGGTGCAAGATAGATTCGAGATAAACTACTTTCGATACGTTCAGTTTATTAGCGACGCAGAACTTAGAATAACTACAATCTTGTATAACATAAAGCAGTGGCCGGGAGAATTTTGTATAGATTTGATAAAATCGGAAATGACCAAATTTGAGACGATTCAAAACGCTAAAATGAGCGAATTGGAAACGTGGTTGAAACAAATAGAATTGTGTGAAGAGGTAAGTTTATTTTTACGTCAAATGTGTTGTATATGGTTTTTTTATTTTGTAGTTAAGAAACATTGTAGACGTACCGAACTGGTCAAATGCCTTTGAACTTTGCAGAAATAGACCGAAGGAAGTTATTTCAAAACTACTACTGTGTGATAAGGTAACATAATCACAAATTAATAGTTCATTTTTAATGCAAACAAAAAAATACCATTTTTCGTTTCAGATTCATACACTACTAGAATTCATTAACCTTCATAAACCCAACGAAGACTTGCTCTTAGAGATAAACGAGAATTATTTCGTAACGATTTTTGAAACCATCGATTCCTACGAACCCATCAGAATATTACTAGACAGCCTTCCGTATAATCATTCCATACAAATTTGTTACAACCTGCTCAAATTTTTGAAAAACCTGGACAGTCTACAGTTCATAACGGATTATTTATTGAATAACATCAATAACGACATGTTGAAAAACGTTCAAATTAGCTTGAAAATGTTATCGGCGTTTTCGCAATCAGAGCAAGATCAGCTGCTTTGTCTCATTTACGAACCGTTGAGTGTCATCGAGATACTGATAATGAATGTAAAATTAGATAAACTCTCGGTCGTGCTGGAAATTGTAAAATCAGAATTACAACACACCGAGTTTAGTGAGAACCAGTTGAGCGTTGAAAGAATCGACGAGATGTTGAGAAATTACGCCGAAAAGAGCTTGGATTTCCGCGTGATAACTCAACCTAATCCCCGGTTATTGAGAACTCCGGAATGCAAGTTAATGCAGTCCATCGATTCTTTAAGTTTGTGTGCGGAAAACCGTGGTTTCGTTATGCCGGAATTCGTGCCCTTGAAGGACGAATGGGTCCCAAACAACGAAGTGTTGGAATGTATGTGCTGTCATAAAATAACGTTTTCTATGTTCAACCGGCGCCACCACTGTAGAAGATGCGGTAGGGTTGTTTGTTACAGCTGCTCAACGCACAGGATGCTTGTAAGTTTGTCGGTTTTTAAATCGTACTTATTCAATAAGCATGATGTGTCTTCTAGGTACCCACTTATGAGGATATCTTAGTCCGTGTTTGCAAGGACTGTTACCATCAAACAGTGGGCGATAGCACTACGTCGGAATTTACCGATACCGCTTCAATAAAGTCCATGATTTACGAGTACTGGTACCTTACTGACGATTTTGAACACAACAAAATCATTCGTGAGGAGTTTTCTTATGAACACGCTCCTAGCGTGTCGCTTTGTTTGTCTATAATGAAATATCATTCTAAAAGTCTCGAATACCCAAAGTAAGCATTAAAAATGCATTAAATAATACTTTCTCAGATAGCTGTACGATATCTTTTCAATTCCAGATTTCTTTTGGATCAATGTGACGTCATGCTCAAATTGTTACAACCCAGCCAAGATCCAATCCAAGAAATTGACTATTTGCTTGTGATAAAGATGCTCAAGTATAATATTGTCTAAAAATATTAAATTGTCAGTATATCTTACGATGTCATTTTAGATCTCTTGCTGTTGCCGCCAAGATGACTTCAGTCGAATGTTCCCTTCCTTTCGGTACTTCTTCGGCAGATCGGATTTTATCCCAAACCGAACTGTTAGGACTTTTAGCTGAAAGGGGCTGTTTGAGTCTCTTGCCGGTGTCGAGTACCCAGAGGGGTTCCTTCATAGACGCCTCTGTTCTCAGAAAACTGAGAGATAGGTTACTAGAGAGAGAACAATGGAATCTCGCCCTAGAAGTGTCTACCAAAGCCGGACTTGATATTACAGGTAAAATTTTATTTCACCGACATTTTTTTGTAAAATTCACAATGAGCTAATTGATTGTTGATCTGCTGTCAAAACACTACAACGCCATCTACTGGTTTCCTCTAGTATTTATAGTTGCAAGGTGAACCATAACGCTTTTAAATGTTATATAGTAAAGTATGAAAATGACATCTGTCAAACCACATCTAGTTATCAAGGGTTGACAATTTTTTTATTATTTAGGGGTCTTTGCTGCTTGGGGCAAAAGTTGTTTGAAGGCGGGGAGCCTAGTCTTGGCGAGGGAGAAATTTCAAAGGTGTCTAGATAAGACTGGTCACTACGAAAATGTCTCGGAGACAAATTCGCAAAGCGAATTCGACATGAGTCAAGACAGCTTAAGCAGAGGTAGAAATACATCGAAAGTTTCGAGCTTGGCTGCCGTTTTCGAAAGTAAACCTTCTAAAAACCCCCCTTTGCTCAACGAAATTGTATACATCTTAGAATCGAAAACGATATCGATAAATCCGGATGTTATTAAAAGAATGGAGAATCAGTCGCTGACTAGCTCGACGTTGTCCTTGAATCAACAGTTGGGAACCGGTTCTCAACCAGACACTGCTATTTGTATCATGAATAAATTGAAAAACTTAAAAAACATTGCCAACGGGAATTATTATCAGGTCGTGGAGAACGATAGGTTGAAATTGCATTGTAATCCGCCCTCGATAGACAGTATCTTTTACGATGAATGCGTGTACTACCTAAGCAGGTATGGCACGCACCAGAGCTTGTTGGAATTCTACATCAAACACGGCGACATCTCTAAAGCTTTGAATTATATAATAGATGGTCAGCTGAGTACGGATATCTTCATCGACATTTATGTGAGGTGTTTGAAAGACGGAGTGATCAACATTATGCAAGGACATATATCGAGGATAGATTCTACTTTAAATTTATGGAAAGTGAGTTAATGTTTAATAATTCTTTTACACAGCTGTGACAACGCTAAATACTTTTCCAGGATTACCTTCAGAGTATATGCAGGCACTTAGAAAAGCATAACATGCTTCACTCCTTGTACCAACTGCAGCAATTCATGGGCGACTACATTCGGGCAGCTATGACTTGCATACGTTTTTATCAGGAGAACGTCAAGTGTTTTACAGATCTTGTAGGTAACGTTAATTTTCTGCATAGAGCCGAAGGACATTTGAAGGAAGTTTTGGTACAAGATCAGTGGGTTGAAGTAGCTTCAGGTGCACCACGCGCAAAATAAACATTATCAACCTTTATAATGTAAATATGTTTTAGTACGTAAGCAAAGTGTCGATTCTGGGGGAAGTTACGAAGAAAAAAGCTTGACAAACCCGTCTTTGGTAATGAAAATGAGTCCAAAGGACATTAACAAAAACATTGACACGATCTGGAGGCAAAAGGAAGTTGTCGCGTTCTTAGCGGGATGCGAGGCTTCCGACGTGAAACCAACGGAAGTTTTAAGTAGTATCTTACAGGTGGAAGGTATATTTAATACATCGCTTTTATTAAACTTGTTAATATCCCTTTTTTAGAATCGTCATCACAGTTGAGCGAAAGAATCATAAAAATTCCCACACTTTTCGGATCGGCTCAAGAAAAAATGCACTTAGCTGTACTCGCAATAATTTGCGGAAAAAATATCGATGACGGATTTAACATTGCTCTTGGGTAATTTTTTCATCAGAATTTTTATGCTTATAAACTACTTTTTTTCGAAATATATTTCTAGCATCATTGAAGAATTTAAACTGAAACCGGTGAAAGTATACTGCGAGGCTGGTAAGCAGCTGGCAAAAGCGGAACGGTACAAAGGCATCGGCCAACTGGTGAGCTGCATAAAACACAGCGGTACCAGCGACATCGCCGTTACCGATATGTGCGATGAAATGTTGACTCTCGCCGTTGCGACTTTTACCAAGGCGAACGTTTCTGGAACGAAAGTGGAGGATTTGATCAAGCTCATCTCCGATCGTGGTACAAAGGTTAGTACTAATATTGTTGCGGTGACGGGCGATTGTCGTTTCTTTACTTCTATTTATCTAATATGCCATACATTCCAAATCAATGTGTACACTTGTCAAGTAAAAAAAAACAAACATTAATAGGTATATAAAAGTATTACAAATAAAAACTGATATTTTATCAGCATTTCTAAAAACTTTGTATTACTGTAAAAACCATTTGTGTAATTTATTAAAACTACCCGCCAATAATATTGTATCAAAATATCATTTATATATATGAGGAATAGTATTGGTCCTAATGCTGAGCCCTGTGGTATCCCATGTTCTACTGTATCTAAATCTGAGTGCCTACTGTCAACTTGAACTAATTCCTATTTAAGAATTTTTGTTAATTTTTTGTAGATATCTGCATACATAGAGGCCAAACAGCTGAAAACCGCGTATTTCTTAGCTGTCAAATATAAACGTATGTCAGATATAAGGAGAATATTGAGAGAAGCGGAAATGTTGAACCAGCCTGGCATCAAAGCCCTGTGCCAGAAGGTTTTGCTGTCTCATTCGCACACTCCATCGCATTAAAAAAGAGCTAGAATCGGTTTAATTATATTTTTATGTTACATAACCCAAAGATTGTTTTAAATATTGGATATAATTGTTTTTAAAGAAAAAATGTGCTGTGGATCAGGCTGTGAAGTAATACTGACTGTTAATCTGTAAAAGACAACTTTAATTAGGTGCTAAATGTTATATTTTTTGTTGTATTTATTACTGTTGTTGGAAAATATGTGTTGTTTTTCTGATTGAGTAGTCAGTATTTTAGAAGTGAGGTCAAACGTTGTCTATTTATTGACTGGCTTTGAAGTGTAACATTTATATTTACCTTTACGTTTTTAAAACTATGTTAAAGCAGTGTTGCCAATTTTAGCAGTTTGTAATTCATAAACACAATAAAAAGTAATACAAATATGCTGTAATAAAAGGAACATTAATCAGGTGTAACAACAATTATACAAATTATTTTTAATGCAACGATTTGAGGTTTCTTTAAAAAGTTATTTCTATATAATATTCGAAAAATGGCGACTCTGTTAACATTGAATATACAAGGTGATACACTGAAGGATGGTCACATTGAAATCTCAAAAATGGTACGTATAAAGTAGGCTAAATTGCCCATGCCCTTTTACAAATGTCTTTCCAATGTTCTTTTTTTTAATATAGAAACCTTAAATTTTCCAGTATAACGTAAATTAACATTCTGCATCGTTTATAATTTAATATACAGTGTGACCCATTTGATGCCGGGTCGCTTTCATAAAATTTTTATTTACATGGCAATCTTGACAAATTTTTTTTTTTAATTGTAGTGGGGAGAAATGTATACTTTAGGATCAAGTGTCTTTCTTTGTATATAAAAATCAAGGCCTACCGAATCATTTTTGGGGGGTAAAAATTGAAGAAACCATATTAGCGATTGTTTTATAAAGATCCTGATTATGCCAACAAATAAGTGCCCCTTAAAATGAGCATATTCCAAATTACAAAAAAATATATATTTTTTACTTTTAAAAAATTACTTTTTAATTATACTGCCCACTAACTTTAATTTGACAAAACTGAGGCTGCATGTCATCATGTCATGTTAAAATATGTTTTCTACGTTCATGCAAAAAACAAAACTTTATTGAACTATATTTAGTGAAAAAAGTGGTTCTTTATTGCACTAGTGCAATAAAATGTTTATTGCATTCATCTGTCATTCTACTGCGTTTTGTCATCATGACAAACATAAACGTTCAAATCACCGTCATATTTTCCTACACTTAGTGTCATCTAAATAAAACATTTTTTGGTTTTTACATATGAACGTAGAAAAAATATTGTATGCAACTCGTACAAAAAGTGCTTATTGCATGCGACGTGAAATTGTCCAACGAGGCCGTCAGGCCGAGTAGGACAATTAACACTTACTTTTTGTCCTTGTTGCATAAATAACTAAAATGTTTTCTAATACTCATATTTCACTTTTTATTTCATGGGTTACTGGATGAAAAGACATAAATTAGTAAGATCAGTGTGATTGGCAATTTGATCGTAGAATCATTAATATGCAATATTTTTTTTATGAAATTTAGTATATGCCCATTTTAAGACGCTTAATTCACCGGCATACTCAAATTTTTTGTAAAAGATCATTAATATGGTTTTGTCAATTTTTTACGCCCTTTAATTGATCTAGTAGGCCTTGGTTTTTATATAGAAAGGATGACACTTAATGCTAAAGTACACTTTCTCCCCTCGACAATTTCAAAAAAGTTAGTCAATAAAATCGTCCTGTAAACTAAAAATTTTATGAGGGTGACCCCAATTCAAATGGGATGTAGATGGTATTTATAAGAACAGCTGACTGTCATCAACAAAATTCTAGAAAGTTTAAACAAATTCTAATAACATCAGTGAATGCAATGTCGATTTATTGCCAAAAAATTTCTATTTATAGTCGTAAACTAATTCAAAAAAGAGGATTTTTTTCTATGATCTAGTGACTCATGACAGTTGCAAGAAAACAAAAGGCATCATGCCATAGCACTTATGATTTTTATGTGAACGTCCTTAATTGAATCACCCTGTACATAGTTATATACATTTCTTTTATATTTATATATACTTTATTCCAATAAATTTGTTAGCATATATTTTTTAAGTTTTTGAAGTTATTATCCTTTCCTAATTCACGTTTTATAATTAAGCATGCTCATCACTTGGCAAAGGGTTATTTTTGCACGTTCACAACAGATTTCAAAATGTAGCTATTATTAGACCCATTCAAGCGTTCAGTACAAAGGAAGTGTGTAAAAAAAGCACAAAGAGTTTATTTCGATGTTTCTATTTTTCTTTTGATGTAACACAAATTAAACTACTTTATATAAATGCCTAGCAGGTTATAAATATATAATTAACGGGAACTAAAAAATCTGAAAATATCACATCAAATACTATTCGATTCATAGTAGCTTATAACATTCCATTTCTTAGAAAAAAAAAAGATCCCTCTACTTCGTACCCAGAAAATTCATAAATTAATATATAACATTAAATATAAATAATGACGCATGCCCTACAAATTATTACCTACACACCCTCTGCTATATACAATATTTTTTATTTGTTTTAAAAATAGTTAAAAAAACTACGAGTAATAATTTATACGGCAATATAAATACGTAAACGGAAAATATATTTGTAAATAATTAGTTTGAGAACAAACATGTTTTTAGTCTTCTAATACCACTTCACCATTAACTCCATTATTTACGTGGGAAACTCCATTTTCTAGCTCGGCATTCAATTTCTCTGCAAACGTAGAATCAACCTCGGAGATTCTTGTAAGAAAACTTTCTTTTTGTTCGATTGTCCACTGCATAAACCATTCTTTAAATAACTTCACCTTAAAAAAACATATAAATATTAAATACCTGTCTACTTGGTAAAAATTTATGCTTACTCGGCATTCAAACAAGGACATCGGCTTATCTCTGCAATCAACATTGGAAATACTGTTAGTGATTCCATTAACATAAGCCTTATTAGCATATTTTTCAGCCATTATGGGTAAAAAATCAGATCTCTGCAGTTCACTCCATTCCTGGAACCATTGCACTAAATACCGTATTTGGGCTTCATTACTTATAGTCATTTTTGTTGGTTTTTAAAACAGTCTTGTTGTTCAGTCACTGCAAATAATTTAACGTCATCTATATGTAGAAAGAGGATATGTTAGTAAAAGAGAAAGGACGTCTAACCGTACCGTGACTCTGCAAAGTTATTATTGTTTATAATGGATGAAAATATTCACGTGTTTTTCCAATTTGTAACACAACACCAAGTAACTTACATTGTTCCTTAATTGAGTAATATTCCTAAGAAGCAAAGCCTCCGCTCTATAACATTCTTCTCGTGGAGAAAACGGTGATATTTTAATTATTGATAGAAACTTGTTTTATGTTGAACCGTAATGACCTCGCGGTTTTTAAACTGCGGCCTTGACCCGAGTAGTGAGTGGTCTATTTTTCTCTTTACTCTACTAGATCGATAATACAGATATGCTCAAACTAACGTGTCGCCACCAATGGAGGCGATTGTATCATTTGTTCAATGATAGAGGAAGTTCTGTTCTATGTTCCATTCCAAACGAAGAAGAAGAAATTTTTATGACATTAACCACAGCACAGTACTAATATGTTCTATGCATATTAACCCACTTAACCTAACTCTTTGAAATTGTTTTAAAATATATTATTTAATTAATAACACAAAAATTGTTAAAGAACTAGAAAACGTCTATTGCGTAGAAAAAGGTATTATATCGTATTATTACCATTTTATAAATATTTTAAGAATGATATATATAAGGTTATATTGATGACATAACACTAAAAAACAATACATTACAGATCAAATCCATTAACATGTCACTGTCCCCTTGGCTAAAGTCGCCTTTTACGGACTTAACTGGCGCAATTGTAAGTCATCAGTGGTACGGTGAATGTGCTGACATGGAAATGAGAGCTCTGGATTGCTTGGAGGCGTACGGACTAGACAGGGGGTTGAAAAAATGTGATCTCCTGATTAAAGACTTCACGGAATGCTCGTTGAAGATAAAACAATTTAAGAGAATGAACGCCATGCGATGGGAGAGAAACCGGCAATATTGGGCCGGCGAAAGGAGTAAAGAAGAACACTACGCCAAATCGCCCACACACGACAGTTATTAGCACGATTGTGTATAAGGTTTGTAGTGGTTTATCGTTTAGTTAATAAATTAATTGAAATAAAAATGAGAGAATTGTGTTGGAGAATTTATTTGTATTATTTTTGTCCCAAAATTACGACGAATCAATTTTAAAATGTCTGTTAATTATACAGGGTGTTCGGGAAGATGTGGGTTATTTTAAGGAGGTCCTTACTAGTGTCCATATCTCCATAGATAAGACCTGTAAGAAAAAAATATAGGAACTTGTGAGTTCTATCTGCAGCCAAAAAATTTCCCACATTTTCCCGGACACCCTGTATATTCTATGACGAGGGTAGTGAAAAGAAACACTGGAATAGACATGGATAATTTAAAATTTATTTTGTACAAAATTTTGAATACAGTTATTAAAAAGACACACCAATATTAGTGCATTTTGTGTAGCAGTGCATTATATTTTCATGCATATTATAATACTGTCGATTAACAATAAAAAATGGACAAGGTACAAAATCTTGATATCCCTAAAATTTTAAAATTCAATATTTTTAAACCCATTATTTTTAATTAGAAGGCAATACGTTTTATGGAATAATAGTAATGCAGTAGGGATGGGAGGAAATATCAAGGTTGCCGCCTCTATAAGAAATTTGTAAGTCTAGGAATTGATTGGAAAAAGATAATAACAGAAATGTAAAGCCTTGTATCAGCAATCCATCGAACACAATTTAAAAGGGAATTCCAGTCAGATCTACAAAGGTGGCAACCCTGAAAACACCTTATTCATTAAAAGTTTAAATTTATAATTATATACTTAATTAGTGTCTTACATATGTAGGTACATGGTCCATCTTTAAAGTAGCGAATAGCTTTGATTAGTTCTTAACGTTACTAAAGTCATAATACTGATCTCGTTTACAAAGGTACAAATTCACAGTTGGAAATAAACGTATCGGCATACAATTTATTTTCATGCATTTCCAAGGATAGATCAGTGAACAAAAGGGGGGGCCGAAAAATAAAACGTTCTTTAATAGACTTCAATGAATTTCCAACAGCTATATAGATTAGATTTAAATGTAAATCCTACTCGTAGTATAACAATTTTCATAAGATATTATCAAGCCATATTACTCCCTAAAGTATTAATCTTTTCAAAAAATTACAATCACATATATCACGGCCAATAAAGACATTCATCCATAACGTTAAATGTGTCTGGGATTAAATTTTATGAACACATTAAATTGACAATATATTTTAACTAGTATAAAGTGCAATTTTCTTGATAACGTTTTATATATCGACAGCACATTGAGAAAAACGTCCATTCTGAAAAGTGTTACAAAAAGCTGATAATGGAGAAGTAATTTTTTCTCAGTAAACTGGTGATATGCATCTTTAAGCCATTATTTATTCAATTACGTTTCCCATAACAATTAATAAAGTCATTGTAGTTTAATAATATACATGACGGGGAAGGCAAAAATGGTTCCTGGAACCATATAAAAATGTTGCTCGAGTAACAGTTCAAATATCGACCCACAAACAAAATAAGACGGAAAACGTACAAGTGCCTTATTTCGATCGATTTTTGAGCTGTCGCAATTCATATAAATGGGTACTACGTCCGCGATAAACTAAATCTTATATCGTCGAATACAAAATAAGTATGTACAAAAAGGCGAAGAGTAATATACAAATTTAGTTTATCGCGCACCTATATAAATATATATTTCATAAAATCTTCAATTTGTAAAGCCTATTTATAACAGACCCCATCCCTACGTACTTAAAAGCTTATTATTAATTTGTGCTTGGTATAAACAATTTGTTTATTTTATTCATTTGGCATAACTATATTTATATTTTGTCGAGAAGTGAAATTTCGTAGTTGCAAGAGTTCTTCTAATATAAAAGTCTACCCTCATTGCATATCCTCTGTAATTTCGTACTAAGTGGGTTTGGAGAATAGGGGAGGACACTACTATATATTTTTTTCAATTTAAAATTGTA
The DNA here is from genome assembly GCA_025584915.1 of Monochamus saltuarius. Classification (NCBI taxonomy): domain Eukaryota; kingdom Metazoa; phylum Arthropoda; class Insecta; order Coleoptera; family Cerambycidae; genus Monochamus; species Monochamus saltuarius. The sequence goes on along the minus strand of CM046722.1, from coordinate 3,131,509 downwards.
ACAGTAAAGAAATACAACATAATTTTTATTTAGAATCAACATATCCAGTGGTTGAATCTAAGTATATCAAAAATCACCTAGATTTGCTCAATTTATTTATCGTTTTTTACAAATATGTCATAGCAGTCCCCTCCCAAAAAAAAAAATAGTAATAATTTTTTCTACAGGATGTCTCTAAAAGTGCTGTACAAAACAGCACAAATTCAAAACACTACCACAAATTCCTGAGGGTGAAATATGACAATTTAGCCCAGAGGTCGACAAACTATGACCCGCGGGTCACCCAGTGACCCATTTACTAACTTCAAGTGACCCACTTTATTTCCTAAAAAAAGTATAATATATAAAAATAAATTATAAAACATAAACATGAAACGAATATTTTGAGAATAAAAAAAATTGAAAATCGATAGGTACTTTGTTTTTGCGCGCACGTCAATCTTGAAATAACCTCTTTTTTGCTTTTTGTTTGTTCATGGCAATAGGTATTTGTTTTTAAATAATAATTTCTATTTCACTTAGGTAACTGCTTAATAATTATTTAGCCGCCCTAACAACATGCGCCACACCTTGATGGGTAATGGTGGAGACGTAAGGGACGAAATTGGCGCTGTGTGTATTGTTCTCTCAGTTGTAGCACATTTTCCGTAGCGAAGTGACGCAGTTACGCAGCTAAATAATTCTTAAGTAGTTACCTAAGCGAAATAATTATTTAAAAAAAAATATTGCCATGAACAAACGAAAAGCAAAAAAGAGGTTATTTCAAGATTGACGTGCGCGCAAAAACAAAGAATCTATTTTAAATTTTTTTTCGTAATAAAATGTATCTTATTATTCACTAAAATGAAAATATCACTGACCCAAACGTCCCTTTAATATTCATACTGTAGTTGATTTTAACCCGCAGCCAAAAAAGGTTGCCGACCCCTGATTTAGCCCAATTTAGTTTAGTTCAAAAGTTTATAGCTTTCAAAATACAGGATGTCAAAATTTGTTTGTCAATATTTATCTTAGTAGCATGATTTGCATGAAATTTGGTATTTGGAGATTTTTGGGATGAAAATTCAAATCCGATCGCAGTTTTGGTGTACAGTGTAAAGGGCGCCACCAGCAGCACTTCCTCTACATCTAGTTTCACAACTTTTTTGTGTCCAGGTATATTAAATTTCTAGTTTACGCAACATTTAAATTCGATTATCCAAGAAATGGCTGCTCAAAACGACACCTACTAGGTATACCTTTTTTTCTACCTAGAAATTTAATATACCGAGACACACAAAAGTTATAAAGCTTTAGATTTAAGCAAAACTCTGCAAGTGGCGCCCTCTACAATGTACACTGAAACCAAATATCAAATTTTGTGCACATCATGCTATTATTAAGATATTCGAAACTATCTATATTTTATCCTCAGAAATATGTGCTAGTCTCTTATACATACTTTTTAGAGACACCCTGTATAAGTGTTGGATATAAGGATGCCCCGAGACATAATTTTGTAATACTACCAGTGTCGCATAAATTACAGTGTTTTTGACGATTAGGTACTTGATATGACGTCACTTTTGATTTTTTCCAGCAAGTCTAAATGTATGCTTTAAGGTATATCTGGATGAACGGGTAAAATATCAGTTAATTGCTAAACTGCTGTAAAATCTACCTAATCATTTTTGGGCGTTAGTATATCCTAAGTTTTAATTTTTGATCTCTTCAAATTCGATTATAATATCACACAAAATCATGAGTGGAATGTCTAAACGGAATAAATAATTATACAGTATATTCGATCACGAGCCCTTCTTATTCCGTTCCTTCCATTTTTTTGTAAAAAACCTACGCAATATAGTAAGTAATAAGGCATATAGAAGTTAGCATAAACGGGTAAAGGTTTAATAAAAGGTCGTTTAGAATTTGGAGATGATATTTGGGAGTATAGCACGCGAGGTCATTAAATTTGCCGCGTACCGTTAAATCTAGCAGCAAAACGTTGCGAATGAACATTTAGCTAAGACAAGAAGGATTTGGATAGTTTTGTACAAAATCTGTAACACTTCAATAGTAATATACACCCTTGGAATACTCCCAATAAATATTTCATAATTATTTATACTAGTTTGAGTCATAAAAAAATTAAGCCATTAAAGTAAAAGAACGATATCTCTTATTATTTATAACTTTGATCTGTTCCGGGTGAATTTCCGATAAACAACTTATACAACGACGATGTACATAAGTGGTAGCTATGACTGCACCAGTATATGCCAACGGCAGATCTGTTCCTGTTGAAATTCCTTCATGTCCATCCAATGGGCCAGTTCTTCCGCCCCGCTGGAGTTCAAACCCAGGCTGAACCAGCCGACCATCTCCTTCTTTTTCGTCACTCCTTTCCTGTTGTAGACGGCCACCATCAGAGTTACGTCTGCTAGTTGAAATAGCGCTACCTAAAAAAAAGTAGACCAATGAGGAAATTGCATACCAAATATGTGCAGAATATTATTATAATCGAATTGGCGTTTGTGCTAGACAATTTCGTGAAAAAGTAAACTTAAAAACGGTGGCCAAAGCAGTGAAGACCTGTGACGTCAAATGATGTTCGCACGTGTATGCCTAATACAGCATTGTGCTTTATGTCTGTATCGATTTAAATTTTCGGTCAATGCAGTACATACATTTAGAAGAATTAATTTGTCATTTGTGATATATGTGTTATTGTGTTAAATATACATCGGTATTCAATAAAGTAGCAAAATTGATTCATAAAATGCACAAAAAGTGCATCTCACTCCATTAGAAAGAAAAAAATGTTACGTTTACTGTAAGTTCACCACATCGTTACTAACAATTATGGTAATGTTAAAAACAGAGAATAATAGACACCTGCTTACTTGGACTCTACTGAAGAAGTTGACAGTTGCACCAATGAAATTCATAAGTATAGAATTGAATTAATCCACTGTGACAAATTAATAATAATCTTCCAATTATGCTTACACAAAACTTGCTTCCGTCATCATGTAATTTGCACAGCAGCACATATAGTATTTACACAATATATGAACCAAAAATACCACAAGAACGCAAAAACACAAGAAACAAGCGCCTGTTTACATCATCAATACCGTAACACTGCACCTGTCACTTGTATCTACGAAAACATAAACCGTGCTGAACGTCATGTGACATCACACCAATAATATCGTGTTTTGATAAGGCAGTTGAGATAAATTGATTTTTACAAAGTTACCTGAAAGATGAAGGTTTCTTTAAATAATGGGTTCGGTTGTCCCCTTCTAACGGTCGTCTTGCTATGTGCCAGTTCTTGCCCTGTACTGCTCACTAGATTTAGTTTTACGTATGTGTCTGGAGCTCTGGTCAAAGCCAAATTCCTGTGAATAAAAATAAATCGATAGTGAAATTGAAATTTTTACGATAACCAATTAATAAATGATGAATGTACTCCAGCAGCGAAATTATAGAGAGTAAGTGTAAATAAAATAGTATCTATCTATCTGTAGAGTATTTGGATATCTCAAGGTGAGTGTAAAGTAAGGATAATCTAGTTCTATAACTTTGACACCAGATAATAGGTCATATTACCTAAAATGAGAGCCCTTAACTACTTCCACGTTTAGTCTGCCAGTTGTCGCGTTATAGCACAGCCCTAGTAAAAGTTCAGGTACGCCCCCATGCTGCATGGAATGTGTAGAGCCGGTGCTGTCAGATCTCGCTAAACTCATCAGATCGCCCGTACACCCGGTGAGCTACAATTGAAAAACATGCTTAAACTTGAAAAATATTTTTGTTTTGCATATTGTCTTCTAGCAATGTTAAAACTTACTGTGGTGTTTGCTCTGGGCTCGAGACTTAACCAGAAATTATTTTCCAGTTCTAAATTAATGTTAGCAAAACTGACGACGGCTTCTCCTATGAGCCTTTCCCTGCGCATCCTTTCACAGCCATATAGACGAAGTCTTATACCCATGGAATTTACATCCTCTGAAACAAAAGTTAAGATATGGATGCTTGTTTATGATATAACTGTATTTTCTAGTGCTTTTCAGCCGGTGCTATCATTTGATACATAGTGATTTTCCTCAGTTGTGGCCAAGCTTTTGCGAAGTCACCACTGAAGATGCCGACAGTGAAGAGGGGCGAAACGTTTAGAAGCATGGGATGCGACCAGTTCACTATTATCCAAGGAACGGTTCCGACTGTAGAAGTCGTAATACTGACAATAGGAGCTGAAATCAATATATAGGCAGGCCCAGCGATACCGATAGCGGGTCTGTCCCCGTATAGCCTAGCCCGAGAACAACCAGGGCAGGTAAAAGAATCTCGGCCAATGCTAAGGATGTGCACTTTCATTCTGTTGCTGGCGGTGACCAGTTACTGAGGTCACGGCATAACAACCCCGGAAAATCACTATGTATCAACTGTATTTTCTGCTTTGGCAGGTACAGTATTTTATTGAAAGAAATGTGCACTTTCATTCTGTTGCTGGCGGTGACCAGTTACTGAGGTCACGGCATAACAACCCCGGAAAATCACTATGTATGAACTGTATTTTCTGCTTTGGCACTGAATATTTCAAAAGATTATTTCACAAATGGTTAAAAATATATACCTGGATTCACTCACCTGGATTCACCTGTGCAAGAGGAAATCGACTGTTTCAATAATCAGGTGGATACACTAAGCCGCAAAAAAGTTCAGTTGTTTGAAAGAAGCATGATGTGCCAAAGTGGCGCCTCTACTAGTGATGTCAAAATTAAAAGCAAATTTATATTTCTCTACCCCAAAAACCCCTATCTCCAAAATGTATGCAAATATTTGGATTTTTAAAAGTTATTTACAAATATCAAAAATAAAATTTTATTTTGACACCCTGTATATTTCTAACCATCAAGTTATGAAGGTAAGTTTGGCAACATCGCATTGTTTTGTCATCAAAGATCTACTCTTGCTTTATGTTGCATTTATTTCAGGACACCCTGTATAATTAATTTTAAAAAGTATTTGCCTAATTTATATTAGTGCAAGTTTAATTTTCAGCCATTATAAGATTTGAATTTTTATTTTATGTGACTTCCTACCCTTTCAGAACATTAAAAAACAGATTTTCTACTTTTAGTACTACGTTTCTGGCAATTCTTACTTTTACATGTGAATAAATGATACTTCATTTTGAACACGTAGGATCACCAGCTTTTATATCAATTTTATATCAGATTTGGGGGATATCAACGCCTTGGAGGCAAGTTATTGGCTCATATGCATATAAAAATTTCATGGCCTATTCTCCCGATCCTCGTTATCCGTCCATTTTTTTGCGCCTTTTTCGAGTGATAAAAAAAAATACCTGCGTGTGTGTGGGTTGACCGCGGTCTCTGCTAGGAATGTCTCTCGCCTGCAGCACATGTACGGTCATCTTCCTCATGGGCGCGTCATACAGAAGCGCGACCTCTAGGTGACCGCATTTGCTCACCATATGGGTCTCGGGGTCGGAACCACCACCGCACGATAGCACTTCGGCGCGATCGTCGTTTTCGGTATTCATGACCACGATGCACTGTGAACAATTATCATTATTAAAAGAAAACGTGATTGTAATGTAATAAAAACAAATTTGGCGCTGTTGTTTTTGTAAAACACGTATAAGTAATCTGTTAGTGCGCCATCTATATGTGATGATCAGTATTATGTACAATTGTGTTCTCTTTGTCACAAGTAGATGGCACCAAACATCTTATAACAGAATTATGTAAACTATGAACAACATTAAGATATATATATAATGTAGCAGATTATGGTTGCCAAAAAACGTAATCTGTGAAAACAAGCTCATACAAGATAAATCTGTTTCATTAGGAATAAACAAATATGTTCAGAGCAGTGTTGCTCGAATCAGAGCATCTGATTTTATAAATCAAGTTGTATAATAACAATAAGATTATGTTTCCGTTTTCTTGTAGATTGTGTATAATTTTGAATATTGTTTGCATAAAAGAATAAATATGTGTAATAAAAATAGAATTTTTAAGTTCGCGCCCCTATGTAATTCATCTGTCTATTAAAGTAGAGGGCGCTGAACTGTCACAGTGTTGCCAACCGTTAGTAGCAATATACAGGGTGTTTTCAAAAGAAGTAGCACAAATGGTACCGGTAAAACTACAGCTAAAAAGAACACGATTTGCATAAAAATGACTTTTACGCAAAACGTGTTTGTTTTAGCTATATTATCTTCTGCTAAATCGCGTTGCCTTTGTAATACCATTGGTCATATAAGGTACCCTACTATAAACTCAATGGTAATGCTTATTGTCTGTTGAATCACCTGAATTTCAATATGGAATTCTGTAATGTACTGTGACGACTTTAATGTTAGTTTTTCGAAACACATATTAGGCCCTAAATGTCAGAATTTGATACTGACACTAATAGCTTACCTTTTAATAGGATCTACTTTTCTAATTTGGTTTATTTAAAATGTATGTATTTTATATCTACTATTTAAAACTAAAATTTGCGACATTAAATACGACTCCTGTACTCCACACAACACACTTCTGTCCAAATATTGTAAATTGTAAATAAGATACATATACAATAATGGACTACTACTTCACTTTCTTTTTGAAAAACACAATACTTCATTATTTTAAGTTGTATCAATTTATACACTCAACAGATATTCGTAATCTGAGATAATTTTTAGGAAACGTCAAATTACTGATACAAACAATTGACAACTATGACATATGTACTGTAGAGTACTGCCACGCGCGGTGAGTCACTGGCAGTTTTTAAATACCCCCACTCTAGAAAAAGTCGCCAAGAATATGGCGGATTCCACAGAACTTACGAAAAAATAGATAATAATTTGGCTTAAACATAACCAAAGTTGTTTCGTAGTTTTAATACTTTTGCATTAATTCTTAATTAACTGTTGTAATCCAGTGTAGGTCATGTAAATTGAGGTATTGATTGAGAAATTATAGTAATAACTGTCAGTCGCCAACAACATGGCGGATTTTTGGAAGACGCGGGAAAGCTTCCCTACTGATTGCTTAGTATACTGTGAATGGAACAGACTAGGGCTAGAAAAGCACGTTGCGATTTAGCAAATGATGGTTGTAGAGTCTACGGTACCATTTGTGCTACTTCCTTTATAAACACCCTGTAGATTTCTTCGTACTTATATTTTACATATAATAGTATAAAATATACGATATTTCGTGATAAAATCAGTCAAGTGCAAAACATATTTTTAAATTATGAATAAAATTGTAATATGCAATAACGTTATGCGATTGGTTAATTTCAAATGAAAAGCTAATATTTCCGCTGAAATAACCTTACATCAGCTTCACGCGAAAATTTAAAATTCCAATGATTTTTACACATTTGACAATGCAATGCAATTACATTTGTATTTATTTGTCGATGATAAGAGACCAAAAATCCCACAACTGACAAACAATTCTCTCGACAGCAATCAGAACAAAGTTGTGTGGCCAAACGAGACACTTTATGTCAACAAAATCAATCGAAATTCCGCCCGTGGAAATGGAAAACAAACAAAATGGATGTTTACTTACGTCTCTATTGCTGTTATTGTCGGTTTGCTCAATCTGCGCTGACGTGTCGACTTTTTCATAATCGATTCCCTGATTGTCTATTTTTGTTTCCCTCAAATCCGTAGGAGACCTGCAACGAGAGGAATATATGGAACTTATTTCTCATTTGTACAAGAATCCTATCTTAGTCACACGATTAATACACATAGGTTCTATTTGTATTTAAGAACACCTACTGTCGAAATAAATGAAATACGACTCCCGAGTTTGGAAACCGATATTGAGAACCTCACTATTTCTCTATTGTGCTAAAATTTCAGGTAGTTTTGTTATCCAATTTTTTAGTTATTAATGAAAATGTTAAAAAATCACGTTTTTCTGCCTGTAAAAGTGATAAATCTCTTTACCTTGTCGTAATTTTTTTGTTCATTCATAAAAAAATTACAAATTTTTACTGACGATAAGTCGAATTAGTCTGTAGTATTGTGGACGTCATTTGTCTCAAAAGCTGACAACTGCCGGAGACGATTTTTTAACCTCCAAAGATACCTACTGTACTTCAAAAGTAATGGTTTGTTGAAGTAAGTAAAAAAAAGGAATTTTATAAAATTATCATTGTTAGAAACAAGATTATCTCCCGTATTTTCAAATATTTATTTACTAAAAAATTATTTATGAAATTTGAAGAAGCGAAAATTGGAAACAGCATTAGAATCAACTGATTCCTTTTTGCCAATAAAGCACTTCATGCAACCATCCAGAAAACTATCTTCATTACCAATATGCAAAATAATCTGTCCAGCGCCAGAAGGTCGTTGAATTCCTCTTCGATATCGATTAACCGTTTAGATGGTCTCTCGATCTCTCTGGTTATCAAAGGCAGCACGAGTATAGAAGATTTTCCAGCTTGCTTCCCGGTAGTCTTTGACAGAATATAAGTACTGTGCTCTAATAGCCACTATATTATACAGTGTGTTAAAAAAAGACTGTAAAATATTACAGGAGGTAATAGTATGAACCAAAATAAGCAGGAAAGTCTTAATAAACATGGGTCCGCAAAGTAACGGTTGCGGAGATGTGGACCACTATTCGTTTTTCAAACATTTTATTTTATTAGCAATAAACCGACAAAGGAAGCTTTTAACAAACAAAAAACAAAGTTACAGAAGATGTTCAAAGTGTCCCTCGTCTATTTCCAAGCAGGCACGACATCTTCGTCTCAATGATATTTGAGCTCTTTCGAAAACACCCTCCTTGGTTTGGATTTCTTGACAATTTTGATTAATCCGTAGCTGCAGCTCTTCCAGGCTATTTACAGGAGTACCATACACTAATGTCTTCAAATATCCCCAAACAAAGAAATCTAGAGGGTTCAGATCAGGCGATCTTGGAGGCCATAAAACAGGTCCGGCCCTTCCTACTCATCTATGTGGAAAAGTTTGGTGTAAATGCTCTCTAACGGCCATGGAAAATGAGCTGGAGTACCATCATGCTGGAACCACATTTGTTGCCTCTGATTCAAAGGAATGTCTTCCAAAAACTCATACAGTGTGTTCTGCAGAAAGTTGAGGTAAGCAGCGCCTGTTAATCGGTTTGGTAAAACAACAGGATCTAGAAACCTGTCACCTATAATACCCATCCAAATGTTTAATGAAAAACGTGCCTTATGTCCAGATTCTATTAGAGCATGAGGATTTTCGTCGGCCCAAATATGCGTATTGTGAAAATTAAACACTCCATTTCTTGTGAACCCGGCCTCATCAGTAAAAAGAATGTTTGCAAGAAAACAAGGGTCTTCAGCATCATGACGTAGAAACCAGCGGCAAAAAAACAAACGTGCTTGATGATCATTTATTGAATTTAAGGCCTGTACTCGTTGCACATGGTATGGATAAAGCAGTTACTCATGAAGGATTCTCCAAACAAAAGGACCACTAATTCCTACCTCGGCTCATATTCTCCGCACACTCGTACCTGGATTTTGCTCTACCAGTGCTAGAATTTCTTCTTCTGTTCTAGGAGTGGATACCGACCTTGGTCTTCCGGATAAATGGCACTGTTTGCTCAAGGAACCGGTATCACGCAATCTTTGGTGAATTCTTCCAAACATGCGTTGTGATGGAATCTGGCGATTTGGATAAGCGTCAACATAAAGACGTCGCGCTTCGGTGGCGTTCACATTAACACGACCATACATGAAATGCATGTCTGTCAATTCTGCGTTAGAGTAACCAGCCATAGTGAAAGAAAACTTGTGCACTGACAACAAACTGTCAAATACGTACTGTTTATTTCACTAAACATCAACCAACTATTATAAGAAAATACACGTTTTTGCAAAATAAAAACATAAAACATTCCATATCTCCGTAACCGTTGCTTTGCGGACCCATGTTTATCGAGACTTTTCAGCTTATTTTGGTTCATACCTCCTTAAATATTTTACACTTTTTTTTTAAACCCTGTATACGGAGATAGCACTCCCTTCTGTTTTGCTTAAAAATAAAAATAGAAGAGCTCTTGATACAAATGACCTCCACAGTACTAAAGACAATAGTTCGACTTTATCGTCAGTAAAAAGGTTTTTTTTTTCATTTAATAAGTAAACAATGGGATAACGAAGCTAACTGAAATTTTAGCACACAATAGAGTAATATTAAGGCTGTATGTGGTCCATATTTCATTTTCTTCCCTACGTTTCCCAAACTCGGGGGGGTTATTTAATTTATTTCGATAATATTTGCTTCTAATAATATATTAAGTTCTTGTCCGTCAATTTGTTGCCATGTTGGTGTACTCTCCACTTGTGCCTAAAATTTCCTTCCTGCCGACGTGCTTCCCCTTGCCTACCAACTCAAAATGATCGTCTGCGTAGTGGATTTGTTCATTATTTTGATATGCAGTAAAAGATTGAATTAAAATATGATATTGTATAGCCTTAATGCCATATTTTCTTATTAAAAACAGAGGCATGTTCGACCACAGGAAGGAAGTAAACCGACTTATTGGAATATCTTATTGGAACGGCGTTTTACCTCTGAACGTTTTCCACGATTTGAGCCGTCACCTTCGTGGCTGGGACCCCGTGTTTCTCTCCCACGGAGCTGGTGGTTGAACTGCAACACGAGCTGTTGCTGCTCATTCCAACCCTGCCCTTTTCCACAAGGGAGATGAGATCGTGGATAGGACGAGGGGGGTAGTAGGGGCCGGTGGTCCCCAGGGGCACGACGGAGTTTTGACGGGTTCGCGACCCTCCCATCTCCGACTCTGAACTGGATTCTCCCCCGTCGAACGAGTAGGCTTTCACTGCAAAAGAGACTTCTCATCAATAGTGTTAAGAAGGGAAGAGTGATTAAAAATGTACAGGGGTTCACGTGAAACGCGAGACTGAAATAAACAAACTACTGCTTACTGCTTGTATTCTCTCCATCCCCCCTCCAAATGTGTGGCGTGATCTACAAATTTGGGGGGAAAGAAATGGGGGAAATGCAGAAAGTGCTAAATGCAGGTAAATTTAAATAACACGCTGAAATATTAGAAGATATTATGTATGTAAACATGATGTGGCAACGATGTTTAATCCGGCATTCGATTGTCGTATGGGTGCGTCATCAGAAAGCTCGTAGCGCACCAGGAGCGTCGTGTTAGCGATTTTTATAGGGTGATTTGTTTATTTTTTTAAAGGTCGAGTAAAACAATTTTTTTTCGATTTTCTGCCTTTATTAGGCCTCCCGAATACGTGGTTAAAATTAATGACATTATGACTGACTCACCCTGTATATACGAGGTGCGTTCAAGTTCTAATGTCTCCGATTTTTTGTTTTTGGTGGCGTCAAACGCACGACCGATGATTGTAGTAGAATTATATTTGATTTTTACCCACTGGTGGCGTAACATCTTTTGCTGGGAGGGAGCTTGAGCCCCCTTGAAAAATGCAATCTTTCATGAAATAAAAACCAATATAAATTTTACCAAATTGGTGAAACATATAGGATGATCATTGTCAGGTTGTTTATCTGTGCATGTGCATATTTTAAAAATAAAATGTAATTATTCAGATCTGAAAAACCTTTAATTATAAAATATAAAACAAGATGTATCTACTTATGTACTATGTAGACAAAAAGAACATTCAAATGAGTACAAGTTTTCTATTTAGCTCCCCCCCCCCTTCCGCCGCCAATGTTTTACCTAATATTTCTATTATTTTGTTTACAAACTAACAATAAGTAAAATTAATGACACTCCTTTAAAAACAACAACGTAAGTAATTGGTTTTATACCACGAGACGATTCACTCTTCTTTCATCCCTATTTTTCAAGCGAGCAACATTGTCCGATCTAAACTTTTTTTTACTTACTTACTTAAAGTAAACAGCGGAACGCAGGCTAATAAAATCCCTCGAGGAATGTATCGACCGCCGCCAAGACAAAATTTTCCTCGAAATTAAGTGATGACATGGAAAGAATGCCAACAGAGTTATCGAAGAATCCCCACAATGCTCTTACCAAGATATTTGCTTTAACCGGTTGCTTATTGAACATTAAATTCCTCGAACAAGTCGACTTTAGTGCTTTTTATTTTACTTCCAGGGTATGGGCGAGTTTCTAATAAATCCATTTAGCTGGATTTATAAAGGAAAATGTTTATAATGAGACTAGAATGTAAAAAAAATAATGTTAACGGCATTAATAATAAAGTCTCTAGATTGATAGAGTAACTGAATAAACCGTCAATTTTGGGAAAAATCCATATTGCCAACGTTGGAATTTTCAATGGGTTTACTGTGTGGATACAAACATTTTAAATAAAATTTGGGGCACGTGTGTTAAATGGGATGAGATAAATTCCATTTTTAATCGAAAGTATTATCTTTATTGGGATTTGACAGAAACGACTAATGACGTACTATCGTTTGCAATAATAATGACACTCATTAAAATGAATTTTGCGATTTCTTTAGAACTTCTCATGTATTTGTAATGAAATCTACTTCACATTTTTAATATTAGTTATTAGTTGTTTCACTCACCGATAGAGATTTAATGACATTTCTACTCAGAACTTCCAGAAGGTAAGAAACTGTTTTAAGAGAGTGTCATTATTATTGCAAACGATTGTACGTCATCAATTATATTTTTTCCAGGAACATATCTAAATTTTCCTGTTAAAAAGCTCTATCTTTTCTAATAAACTTAAAATTTTCTATATTACTTTCCCGTTTAAAAGTTATATGACATATGCATTATCGTCCTAAAGAAATACTACCTAAAAATCACATTGCTTGTAATGAGTTAAACGACAAAATGTTAATAAACGCAGCCCACAACCAAGTCAGGCGAAGATTGGATATGTCTTGAAATGAGAGGTCATATAGAGAATAGGGGCGACTGCCTCATTTTTTAAGTTTAGTTATTCTTATCACCTTCTGTTTTAACTGTAGTTAAAAATTATCGAGTTTAATCCTTTCATTTATTGTTAATGACGTTTAAACAACAAACAGTGAATTATTCAAATTGTCGTTATTGTATTTATGGATTTGCATTGTGTTGTGTTTGTTTTGCGGTTTTGATTTGAGTAACAAGAGCGTATAACAGTATTACATTACAAGTAAAAAATAACAAACGTCTGATGTTATTTGTTCGCCTAAATTGGATGCGATACTGCCAGGTTTGCTCCCGCATTAATGAATATTATTTTCAACATTCTCTATAAAAGCATTTCTTACGGAAAATTGTAGGTTTGTTGTTGGAAAAAACTTGTTTTAAATCTTGGCGACCTTTCACAATCAAATATTGTGAAATTTCGATTACACCAGGTTTTTATTAACAATTAGCCTAAATTTACAAAGACATTATCTCTTTAACTGTTCGTTTTACAAATTTCCGTAAAACTATACCATCTGGAAACACTGACTCGACCTTAGGTTAGGCAACCGCAAATTCATAGCTTTCAAACTTTATCCGTAGATTTATTTGTCCAGTATAAATTTCTTGGCAGAACATGAATATAAGAGTTTTTGATATGACCTTTTTTTTCTTAATATTTGCAGGAATCTGTATGTTATTTTTTCTGCATTAAAGACGCCATACTCTAACGCCTGAAAATGACAGTTGGTTGCGGAACTTTGTCATTGTAGAAGCTTTAGTTAATAATATTTGTATATCTTTCGAATAAATTCAATCGGGATTTAAAGATTGGCACACTGGCCATGGAGTTATAAAAAGTTTTCGTATAGAATTGCAATCTAAACATTCATTTTTGTTGTATCACCCTGTACTTGATCCATCCCCTAACGCGTAACCAGACTGGATTGAAAAAGGTGATATAAGGCAAAATAATACAAAAAAGACGATAAAATCATATTATAAAAGCGATAGGGAGACCTCAAGTCTATTATTATAAGAAAGTTCGGTGTTTCCAACATGTGATATTGATTATTCTGACAAGGTCAGGTCATTCGGTCGATATCTTGCCATCCAAGGTCAGATAGGGGTATTAATGACAAAGATTGAAGATAAATGTCCTGAATAGTAACATGCGTGGGTGCTTTGTTCCAACTTTGTTTCCATACGAATGAACACTGTGATTTTGTATCAGAAGCCGTATATGTACTTTATTTGTTATGGTCACTATTTGGGTTAAATTTTAAACAAGTAAAAGAAATGTTAGTATATACGCCTGTAACCATGCTTCCATACTTTTAAGTAAGTTTGATGAAAAGACAAGTACAAAATAAAAATTGTTAGTTTATAACATGCCATTTTTATTTACTTCAACAAAATCAGTCCAAGGTTCTCTTCATTCACTTGCAAGCAAGCTTGGGATCCAATTTCCTCGCAGGAGTTCGAATATTCCTTATTTCTGTTGTTCCCGAAAACGTGGGATTCGTTCACGAAATTCTACTTCGGTACGGTATACCTAACTTTTTAAATACCACCATGAAATTCTACAGGGCTCAGACTTGGAAATCGCGTAGGCCCAGGTATTAAACCATCCTGTCTAATGCAATGTGCTTGATTCAAAAACTCCTGTACTATGGGACACTCTAACGTGTAGAAATTACATTCGTATCTCTAAGAGCACATCTTCAAGAAGAAGAGGAAGATCATTACGGATATAGTCTTAATATTGATAACCATCCATCCGACTTGGCATTATGAATGGTCCAAGTAATCGATGAAATAGCTTCATATATATTTTCAATATTTTCTTGCAACAATCATTCACTAAATCTTACCCTTACCCTAGTCTATAGGCCATAATGCTTGGATTCGCTGGATGTGATGAGGGTACAGTTTAGAAAAAAATACTCAACCTTTTTTTAAGCGCTCCTGGCAAACAATAAACATACGGCGTTCGAACGTTGAAGCGAGACGACGTTGTTATGTCAGGACCAATATTGTCTAATATTTCAGCGTATTTTTCAAATTTACCACTGTCAATCGCATTTATTTTCCACAAATATGAAGGAGAGATACGTGGAGAGAACAATGCAAGCAACCCGCAATCCGCAAGACTTACTTTATTTCGAATTGTCTCGCGTATCGGTCGCAATTTTACGAATTTCGAATATGAGGATGTGCGAGCGTTTCGACGTCTTTGCGACACCCAGTCTTTGATACAGTACGGAATTTAGTTGAGTTTTGCAAATGGTTTCAACATCAAAGTGCAGCTAATCACAACTTTATTAACAAAGTGCTAAGGATGGATGAGCGTTGTTTTACCCATGCTCATATTTTAATTTTTTTTTTTTTGAAATGTAATAAATTTCTAGGTTTATGTAACTACAACTGAATATTAAATTGAACATAATATCAAAAATTCATATTCAATTATAAAAAAAAGTGAATACTCTAATAATATTAAATTGTAGTAAATTTGTTTTTATTAACAAATAAATAATTAAGGTAAAATATCTTATTCACTCATGTATCTAGGCAAAAAAGATCTTTTTACTTCGAGTACACATTAAAAATGCTTAATAATTTACTTAGTGACGTTTTTTATCTCGCTTGTTTATGTGATGCAGTGTAAATGGTTTATTATTTGATCCGTTGGAGTTTTTTAAACTGAAACTTGTTGTTAATGATAATCGCATACTTTTAAAAAATAATGTATAACATTCTTTACATATTTTAACATTTTAAATTATTATTGTTGGAGATCTTTGCTAAAAGCATGTAGTATGTATAAATGACGATTTAGTTAAAATAACTTTAATGAACATAAACAAAACAGTTCACAGCAAGTTATTATACAACACAATAAGTTAATCTATGATGTTACTGAACAGTAGAATAAAGACAAAAGGCATATTATACAAGTGTTGTCAATTGCACTGAACACAAATATATTCGATAGTCGGTAATGTAGGTAACTATAACCAGAATAGAATTGGAACAATTGTTGGCTGTGTACAGTATTGAGAAAATATTTAGATAAATTTGGCAACGTCGCTTCAGGGTGACAAGGAGCATATCAATTTATGATAAAACTGAGTACTTGTAACACCTTGTATGTCGAACATAAAGCTGCAGGGGAAGTTTGTACATATTTAAATTGCCGTTTCTACAAAGTCCTCATCGTGCAATCAGATATACATTAAGGAAAGGTACAGAGCAAGTATTTCCGTGCAACAATTAGCAATTACTCTTTTCGAATTTATTATTCTACCCTTCCTACTTATCTTATTGTGTTGAATATTTATTTCCCTTATAAATCTACAGCAACTGCGGCAATTGCGGCGACTTTTGACGCAGTTTGCTAATTAGCAACAGAATAACACTGCAACAAGCTGCAGGCTGGAAGTCAACGGGAAGTTCATTGTATGCGATTCGGTGATTTTAATCACAATGCGATCGTTTATGTGCAGTTTGGTGCTTCGTAATTTAGTGTGCTAATTATTTCACCCTTGCAGAATATCCGCGAAAATCAACTACCAAAGATGACAGTTGATCGATTAGCAACAAGAAATCGTAACTTTCAATATTGCGAATTAATTTTTAGAACTACTTATAATCCATCTAAAAATTATAAGCATAATTGTAATGTTCCGTATTGAATTATACCTAATAAATATATAGCAAACAGCCAAAGTAGTTTGTCAACAGTGGTCAGTGGTCGCGCGGTTTAAGGCGTCAGTACTTGAATCGAGGTGACTAGATCGCTGTGGGTTCGATCCCCGCAGCCGGTAGACCGTATATAAGCTATATTCGTGGAGAGATTGGCACCCTCTCTGCGGGTATGGTAGGGTGGAAGAATGTTGGCTTGGGTCAATGTGAGAGATTGATACCGGTTGGCATTTGACTACCCCCCTAATTAATGAGGTTTTCCAGGTTTCTCTCATTCCTGTACTGAATGATGGTTAGGGCCTACCAACGTAAGTCGTTCCTGGGCGCAAATGCGGCCTGCTTGATAATAATATGCCGCCCCCTCTCCCGCACAAGTCTTCGACTTCTGGGCTAATCCTCGTGATTAGAATGAGGGGTAGAGATATTATTATTATTATTACTATTAACAGTGCCTTGTTAACTCTCATCGGTATGAGGTAGGTGACACAACCAACGTCTAGCCGTGGGTGTTCGTGTGTGTCAAATACGACAGAAGAAAACCTGATTACACGTTGCGTAGCACATAGCTACATCTAGTGGCCACTAACTGCTCCATGCTTGACCTAGCCTAATTTGTAAGTTACTAAAAATATTAGGTAATTATTATTCCTTGTTCCACTAAATGTAAAATGAAAGCGGAACAATCAGGAATTTTAATTGTTTAAATAAATATACGCAGAAAATTTTAAAAATAACTATAACTAAACAAAAACAATAATTATTTACAATTATTTGGTCGGATAAAGTATTTGTAAGCCAAAATAACCACCAAGTAGATTAAAAACATGTCAGACATTATAGAACCTGAAAAAACAGAATCAACAATTTGATTTTCCTCAAGTAGCTGATTTATTTTAGTACACAAAGAAAGTTAATTGGAATTTGTTTTCATTTTAATGTGTTTTGAAATCCGAAAAGCTAATTGCCTGGAAAAAGAAACATAAACAAACCGGTAATGTTTCTGTTGTTTTGTTTTTTCAGTTTATCCGTAAGACAGTACCTTTTTCTTTTTAATTAGGTAATTATTATTTACCTGAAACGCCCCGACTGTTTATATAAACATAGATAAATAGATACACCTACGACATACACGATAGTGCAGGGTGTAACTTTAAATGGGGGTCAGATGCATTGGACACTGCCTTACCACAAATATTACATGTTTTATTTATCACTTGTACCTTGCCATGCAGTCCCTGCACTGGGATCACTACGGGACATTGTGTCTACTGCCCACCTCCAGGCCCGTGACACCGACACCTGCCACAATTGATGCAGCAAATTAACAGTAATGTGTTGTGTGAAAATCATAGTTTTTCGGAGAATATCTCGCGAATATGTCAGATTTTGATTTAAATTATTAATGGCTGGGAAAGTGTCAATGTTTCGCAAATTTCGCAAAACAAGAATATTATTGCTATTTGCATCATTACGTGGGGTTAGTAAGTTTAACATGAGCTTCACACAATCTACCATGACAGTCAATGCTAGTTTTATGATGAAAATTGTAGAAAATATTGCAGTTGGTAAAATTCGCTAAAAATTGAGAGTTTTCCCGCCATTAAATAATTCGCTCGAATTTTCGCGAAAATAAAATTAATATCTCCGTAAATATCTGAAAATGACTTTCACTAGACTCATCTATACGACGATCTACACCTGCAGTTAAAATATTTATACTTATTTAAGATTCGGCCTGTATGTATATTATCTTCTTAACCCCAACACTTTGTACATTTACTCAATTAAAACAAAATGTGATCCGTTTTGGTTTGAATTTGAATTATGTATGCAACAATTAATGGCGTTCTAAAAATAATGCGGAACGTAATTAAACGTTCCACAAACTGTACTTGTAGACAATTTTATAGCCCACATCTACGTTGATGGGCACATAAAAGGCCGGAGCTATAATCTAGAATCATTTTACAGATGTTTGCGAGAGGATTATCGTTCATTAAATCGTATAACTACATTTGAGAAAGTGAGATGCTAGGAAACAACTGAAACTACCTAAGTCATTTTTGTTCTCTGCTAAAAAAATGTGAATATTGTGATATTTTGAAAAAAAGAAATCGCTTTCATAGCTTATATAGCTTGTTTTTAAATAAGTGCGAAATATTTTAGGGGGTTGTTGCCGAAGTTATTTTGTGAAAAAAAGTTCATATAAACGTAGGTCAAAATATGCTTCGTTTCCGAGATACAGTGTTTAAATTTTAATTTATTATTTATTTTTATTCATTATTTCAAAGAGTTTTAAAGATATTGACCCGAAATTTGAAACACGCTTTGTAGGGATAAATGTGTATTTTTTGGGGGCCATCCGAATATTTCTACTTGCACCAGTGACGTTCTTGCGAAAATGCCACAACTTTTTTAATAAAAAAAATTGTACATCACTAATTTTCTTCCGTTTTGATATTTATTTAGAAACCCGCCATCAATTCTGAATGAAATTGGTCTCTTCAATTTTTTTTTGTAGGATGCACCTTTTTTGAGGAAAAAAATAAAACATGTCTTATTGCAAGTTCTGTATTTTTAGTTTCTTATTTACAAATATATGAGGTGTGGCAATTAAGTGCCGGGAATTTGTCAATGGAAAAACAAGCAAATTAAATTAAGCAAAATTTTATTATGGACCTTCACAGTAGTTAATTCTAACTCTACACAACGATTCAGCTGTTCAACACCACGGTTACAGCTTCTTTGACCTCCTGTATGTCGCCATGATGAGTTCTCTTGAGGTGAGACTTGGGGAATAAAAAAAATCGCAAGGGGCAATATCGGAACTATAGGGTGGATGCGGCAACGTTGGAATGCCCATTTTTACCAAAAACTCTTGCACAATGAACGAGGAATGGGCTGGCGCGTTGTCGTGGTGCAAGATCCAGACGTTCTCGGTGAGTTCGGATCGCACACGGAAAACGCAGGCCCGCAGTCGTTTCAGGACGCCAACATAGAACTCTCCAGTCATTGTCTGGCCGGCAGAAACATATTCACGATGAATGATGCCGTGGATATCGAAAAAAACGATCAACATTGCCTTCAGTTGTGACTTGGACGTCCTCGCTTTCGTTAGCCGCTCTCCACCCACTGCTGACTTTGTTTACGGGTCTCGGGGTCATACTCAAATATCCAGGTCTCATCTCCAGTGATTACGCGACTCAGCCAGTCTCTACCGTCGCTCCGAATGCGGGACAACAAATCCTCGCAGATCGATTTTCTCATGTCTTTCTGTTCACGGGTGAGAACTTTTGGCACCATCTTTAGCATATTCAAATTTTTGTGTAACATCTTGCGAACGGTTTCTTTGTTGACGTTTAACTCGTCAGACAACGCACGAATGCTTAGGCGCCGGTCAGACGTGATCAGTGCACGCAAACGGTCAACATTCGCGTCAGTACGAGAGGTGACGAGAGCTCCTTCACGTGGGTCGTCTTCTACCGATTCACGCCCCGCCTTGAACCGTTTTGTCCATCAAACGCGCGTGTCTTCGACATGCACTCGTCTCCATACACCTCCTGCAATTTTCGAAGGAATTCCGAGGATTTTTCGCCAGATTTCACTAAAAATTGAATCACAACGCCACTAAAAAAGTTACTTCCAAAAAATGCACATAAAACACAAACCAAACGTGCTGCTCTGCTCTCTAGAAAAACGTTGACGAACGATGCAGTGTTGCCAGTTTCCGAGTTATAACTAAATTCCCGGAACTTAATTGCCACCAGGGACCTGGACCGTACCGTTTTTGGACAGAAAACCGGACCAGAACCGTAATTTTTTGTGGACCGGAACCGAAACTGAACACATATGTCATGTTTTAGTTTATTCCAAGTGTCGAACCCGAACCGGAAAAAATTAAAACGGTTTTTTGGGTTAATTTCGGTATTTCTTAAGCTTCCGTTGTTGTTGTGTTTCTATGGATTTATCTACCGTCAAGTGCTTAGAGAGTCTTTATTTTTTATAAATCCATGTATATATTTATTTCATTTCAACTTATACCTGCTTATGACATGTACCAATTTTATCTAGGACATGTACAGGGTGTCCAGCGTAACGCTCTCACTCGATTTGTGGTTTTAATGTCATAGTTACAAAAATGTCAAATACAAAATTGTGTCATTTTTATAGATGATTCGACGTGCCTTAGGAAAAAACAATAGAACATCGAATTAAAAAATTATTTACAAGTAATTTTTTAAATGCAAAACCTTATGTATTTTTAAAATCTTAATAAGCATACAATTCTGATTACATCCATATTATATAGTTATATACTTGTTCATGTTTTTACTGAGATATAAAGGAAAATATATTGATATATCAGATATATTCTACATTATCTTGAGCAACACGAAAATATTTAGGTACATTTTTTTAAACTAAAATTGAAAAAAATGTAATATATACGAAAGATAAGGGCAACATGTAGTATGACGAAAGACGAAAAGCAGGCAATTTTTTGTGGCCATAGCCTGCTTTAATAAAAAAATGTTGTATCCGCCTAGAGGGCGCAGCGAAATTCATACGATATTTCAAAAATCTGTTTATATCAGGTGGAAGGTATCAATTTTGCAATAAAAATTTATGACCAATAAGATTTTCTATCTCTTAAAATAAAAGAGTTAAGACAGCCTTAAAATTTGGGCACTTTACAGGTTTTTGTTATTACTCATAAAGTTGACCATGGATCTCAAATTTTTTTTTACGAGCATAAAGACCTCCAACAATGCAACAAAAAACAATAAAATATTTTTGACGTGTCTCACATATTAAGCGAGATACATGTGGCCCTCTTGTGTGATACAGCCTGTATATAGGACATACAAATTTCAATGCCATACTCGTGGAGTAACTTAATAAATTATTGTACTTAAGTTTTGCTAGTAGAATTTTACATATGCATAATTAAATGAAAAAAAATTAAAAGCGATCATAAGGAATTTCACTATAATTGTAATTATATTACGTCACAAGGAAAACCGATAAGAACCCTTTGGACCGAAAAAGCTGGTCAGAACCGGACCGAAATATCAACTAGTGAACCGTAACCGAACCGAAACCGATATGGTACTTTTCTTACTGAACCGTAACCGGACCGGTACCGTTATTACATTTAGGTCCGGGTCCCTGATTGCCACACCTCATACAACCTGATAATTTTTATAACTTTCATGACTACCTGTCGTCATTCAGAATTTCTGTGTACAACTGTATGTACTTTCGATTAAACAAATTTGCATTATTTTTTCAAAGTAGCAAATTTTCTACCGTGTGAGAATAATGTACATTTATTTTCTTTATCCAAATCCCATGGAAAGCTTACCAGTTTCGAAAGAATCACATTAAGTGGGGTAAGACACGAATAAAAACACTTTTCGAATTTCTAAAGACTTTAAGCTCGGAATTCATTAAAAACTTTATAAATGTTCTCGTTTAATGCCGTCATTATTTCGAAATTTTCTTCTAATTCTCTTAAAGCAGAATGCTCCGCGGAAAAGCGCTTTGTTTCAAAAGGCACAAAAGAAAATTATTAAGAATGTGGTTGAAACCTAGGCCAATACTTAAAAAATACCACTAGATGTAATGATGTATATAAATCTTGAAATCAGAACATGCCGTGTTGAGAAGAAGAAGTAGAAAACAAATAACTGCCATGGTACTACGAATTTCTTATAAAGTATATTTAATAGTGTAAGGATGTACATTGTATATGTATCGAGGGTGATTTATTAATACTGGGGCAGAGCTTAAGGGCATGCTGCTGACCTCAAAATAGAGCGATTAAGCCAAATGTTTTTTATCCGAATGTTGCTCCTTTTCGATCTACAGGGTGTCAAAGTTGAAAAAATGAATCACATTTATTTATTATTTTTCGAGCGCATCGACCGTATTTTATGAAATTTGGTATAGGGGGTTTCTTGGTACTAGAAATTCGAATATGTCGACGATTTTGGTGTATCTGCTAGAGGGCGCCACCAACGATGGTTTGAACCCCTTTAAATCGCTACGACTTTTTTGTGCTACACTGTATCTCATTTTGTACTGAAAAAAATTCTTCCCTATCTTTTCCAGTTAAAAAAGGTACACCTTGTTGATGTCGCTAGAAGCAATGGTTTCTGAGAAACCGCATCTAAATCTCATGATGCATGCAATTTATCTAAAAATAAAGTCAAATTGTTGCGTAAGTAATGGGCCATACTGTAACAGCATAATACTATGATCAAAATAAGCGAAATTTCGTGAAATTTGCTTCAAGCGATCGAAAGATAAGAAAGAAAATGTGATTTATTTCTTCAATTTTGACACCCTATATCTTTGTTATTATTGATTTTGGTGGATTTTTGGATTTTTTTAGGATAAGCTAAAGTAAATCGACTTATTTTGGTCGCAGTATTATGCTAATTTTTATAAAAAATCCAAATATTTGCATACATTTTGAATATCAGGAGATTTGGGGGCGAGAAATTCAAATTTGTTTCTAATGTAGACGTCACTAGTAGAGAGCGCCACTTATGCAAAAATCTACTCACCCAGTTTGGTTTTCGGCGAGCCCGTCGCAATAGAGCTAGAATTAGGCACTGAAGGTGTCGGTACGGGTCGTGACGACACTGGAGGACACGCCTCGTCGCAGCAGCTCATGCCACGCACGGGACTCCACCACCAGCCCTTGTTCTTGATGTAGAGAAGGAACACCAGCAAGATGGCCCCCAGACCGGCGAAAGCCCCCAGCATCGTGCCCCCATTTGCACCTGAAACAAACCACTCCGTTAAAGTTTTCCTAAAGCAAATTCGCAGTCTGTGCTGTGAAACACCATTCAGGGTGATTCAGATATACTACACCTATTCTTCGAAAATCTTGAATTATCAAATATCGCTTAACTAAACCATTTAGTAATTCCTTCACTTCATACCTCTGTCAAAAGAGATCGACAGTGGAGTATTGTGGTTACCGATCTATAGAAATAAATGCTACCTCTGGGGTCCCTCAAGGATCGGTTCTCGGCCCGCTATAGTTTCTAATCTTTATAGATGACATTAATCGGAACTTGAAGGGGCCGTTCTTTATGCAGCTGACCTCAAATTGTATACGTCTATGTCAGATATTAATGACTGTATTGAGCTTCAATCAAACTTGGATAAAATTTCTGATTAGTGTTCTAAAGACTTTTTATTTTCCCACCCCTAAAACTACACCCACCCTTTTTTCATAATGGATGGATGCATTAATTATCGTCAGATGCAAAATTCGGTGTATATTTTTCATGATACTATTAGATTCAATAAACAAAAAGCATTTTGTTATATACATGTGTATATGTCTTTTCTCTCTATATATGTGTTTATATTATATCTACATTTAAGTTTTTTTTACTAATCTCATGTTATTCCTACCCATTAATGTCTTAGACTGTTGGGTGCTGTATGGTAAATAAACAATTGTTTTACATTAGATTAATGTGTCCAAATTTAAAGGCTTCCATTTATATTTATTCAGTTTGATGTCTTTATTCTGAGAAACATCGCATCTCCCCAAATATTTACCATCTTTTAAAAGTAAAGTGTACGCCCATAAATCCGAACAAAATCGTCGACTGATCGTTTTTACACCTCATCTGACTTTGGCCAGATTATACTAACACATAAATGAACACAAGATCATTCAGAACTGTATATACGATTTTAATATTTCTGTAATATTTATAAATTTCATTACAAACCTTAAACCGGTTCTGTGTAATTGTGTCGCGTCTACTATAACGTGGTCCAGATCAAAAACTTCAAAAGGAAATCATTTAGCCCTCGTTTGTGACTAAAAATGTCTACCCTAAGTAGCTAATGGGGGACTACTAATTTTTCTGCTCTCTCTTTCGCAACTTTTATGTGCTCGTATTGTGTGAAATATAATAAACGAAAGAACGTAAAGGGTATCTGAGGTTCCGTAGAATTTTTACGATCATTGGCGCCCGCAAGGGGTTAGTCTCATCTTTAGTCCGAAAATTCTAATTAATTACTTATTACTTTGAATTAGTTTTCATGTATTTATTTACCTCCAAATCTTGCACCATAGAATAAAGAACATTAACAATTTTTATTAGCTTCTATTGTTTGCAATTATCTTTACACCCCCTTTCTCAAATTTTCTGTGGACGCTCATGTGCACGTTAAAAAAATGCTATTAGCGATGTGATTAGTTCTATTTACAATTTTGTAGCACTAATAGGTGCATATGTATGGAATAATGTTTATTATTTTTTAAAAACACCCTGTATAAAAAATTGTGCAGATAAAACTTGTTTTTTTTTTGTTTCAAACACGAATTTCGTTTTCTGGGAAAAACGCATCTAAATCTCATGATGCATGCAATTTATCTAAAAGTAAAGTGAAATTGTTGCATAAGTAATGTGCCATACTCTAACAGCATAATACTGCGACCAAAATAAGTCGATTTACTTTAGCTTATCCTAAAAAAAACCAAAATCCACCAAAATCAATAATCACAAAGATATAGGGTGTCAAAATTGAAGAAATAAATCACATTTTCTTTCTTATCTTTCGATAGCTTGAAGCAAATTTCATGAAATTTCGCTTATTTTGATCATAGTATTATGCTGTTACAGTATAGCCCATTACTTACGCAACAATTTGACTTTACTTTTAGATAAATTGCATGCATCATGAGATTTAGATGCGTTTTTCTCAGAAACCATTGCTTCTAGCGACATCAACAAGGTGTACCTTTTTAACTAGAAAAGATAGGGAAGAAAATTTTTCCAGTCCAAAATGAGATACAGTGTAGCACAAAAAAGTTGTAACGATTTAAAGGGGTTCAAGCCATCGTTGGTGGCGCCCTCTAGCAGATACACCAAAATCGTCGATATATCCGAATTTCTAGTCCCAAGCAACCCCCCTGTACCAAATTTCATAAAATACGGTCGATGCTATCGAAAAATAATAAAGAAAATGTGATTTATTTTTTCAACTTTGACACTCCGTAGATCGAAAAGAGCAACATTCGGATAATGCACATTTGGCTTAATCTCTCTATTTTCCGGTCAGCAATATGCCCTTAAGCTCTGTCCCATTATTAATGAATCACCCTGTACAAAGCCAATATATTCTAATGTTACTGTATGTAATAAATTGATTAGATAATTAAAGTAAGCAGTAATTCTTATTTGTTACTTATTTCCTACTTTCAAATTTTTACTGCCTGAACTGAAATTGAAATAAATATTTTACATTATGCGTAATAATTCATCTATAAATTCAATTTTGAAACCAGATGGGGTTCTGCTATCATTGCGTGTTCTGGAAGGTCTTATTCAATCAGATCCCCTAAGAAGCAGTCTTAAACTTTTTAGGAAGGTACAATTTACAAGGCGAATACCTCAATTTATTTGAGATCATTTTATACCCAATAGGTTCATTTTCGACGTTCACAATGTCTGAAATTCAAGTTGGCATGAATTTTTTCTCGCTATATCACTGTGATATAAACCAGCAGATTTAACTTTAATTTTAAAATACATTTGAGGGAAAGAATATATCATAAAAGTAAGACAGACTGTATTTTTTTCTAGAGAAAATAATCCAGGCTTACAAATTACACAGAAAGAATTTTATGAGACGAAATTATAAGGGAAAGCTTGAAAGAACTCGGATGACACCCAACATTACTTATATTTAGCTAAAAAACGTCTTACTCCGGCAAAAATAAATAAATTTCGTGCTCGCTAAATTAAGTCATAAAATATTAAAAGTGGACCTACAAAATAAATACCGTTTATTTCAACTTCACATAAAAACAAGTGGGTTGTGCTTATTCCTTTTTTACAAACCTAAGGCAACCTCGATTAAGTAATTAATCTTAAATAGTACCTACACTTTTTATTTTTTGAGAATACGTTGAACTATTGACATGAGAACATTTGGTATACAGTGTAGTGACTTTAACTGGAACAAATTCAATAAAACTGATCCAAAACTGTTCTGTTCGCCCTGTCTCATGTAATTTGTTAGACAAATTTTGGTCCAGTTTTGTTGAATTTATTTCAGATAAAGTCACCATACTGTATATTAAATAATTGAATTCGTTCAAGTTATATGCTAGATGAAAAAAAAAATTATTTTTTGAAAAGACTTAATTACACATACATGAATGTCAAAAAATACCATATTCGTGTAAAATTACATGATTTTTTATAAAAATATATATTTATGAGCAGTAATTTTCCATTACACTCTAGTGTATTATTTCACCTTATTAACCTAGACAATAAATAACCAACAATCCACCGTGTAATATTGCAAATAATTTTTATCAGTGCAGATTTACCTAAACGAAAACGTTAACAAATTCCGAGTTACACTTTTTGTGTTAAATTAAAAAAATACAATTATATTACCCCACTGCAAATTTTATTAGAATAATATAATTCTTCCCGGCCTAATCCGGGAAATACGTACTTCCCGGACTAGACCAGAAAGGTGCTGGTTTTTTAAAGAAAAAGCGTCCGGGAAGTGGGTACTTCCCGTACGGTTGCCGGAAAAAGTATATTTTAAATTAACAAACCTGTTTTTACTGTTCACCTAGTGCAAAAATACGTGAAGCCGGTCCTGGTACAAACATTACCATCAATTGTTAACGTTGTGCTTTGAAATTCTACTATAAAATGGTTTTTTAAGCATTTGCGTCATTTGCTTATCGGCTAAACAGAAATCGTTATCTTGCTCTCTGTGGGGCAACGAAAAAAATCATAAATGTGCAAAGTAAATAAAACTAATGTCCTATTATGTTTGCATATTGGCCGTAATCATTCATTATTCCCCACTTTACATACTGAAATGGTAAAAAATATTTACTTAAATAGCTAATAAACACGTGAGGTGTAGGTTGGTCGAAATTCAACTGAGATAAAAGTATAAGGTAATTGATAATTTGAAATTTTCGAGTGATATCAAAATAACCAATTTTTTTTTATCAAGTTTATGAAACAGCGACGCCACTGGATTCTGATCCAAAGCCACCCCGTTACAACAGAAATTATATCAAAGTATTATATTCCAGATTTGTTAGGTTCAAATATCAATAAGGCCATAACTATCCAAATTGAGCTAACATTGTTATGCTTAAGCATTGTTTTCTGTTTCAGGTGAAATTGTTAAACAGTAATTAATACAGATGAGTAATTGGAAACAACAAATATTTCGAAAACTGAGAACATGCGTAGAACTCGAACTCGTAGTTCTTAAAATTATGGATTAATTATCTTGAAATACATCAGACAAATTTTTAAATTGGGATATACATTTTTCTTCCAAAGTGCGTCATCACTTCTATTATCGGTAAACAAAATACAATGATTATGAGAAATAATATAGTGTGGCAATTAAGTTCCGGGAATTTGTCAATGAAAAAACAGGCAAATTTAATTTCGGCAAAATTTATTATCGACCTTTACAATAGTCTCACTCTAACCCTACACAACGATTCCAACGTTGCTCCTACGATTAGAGGCACCCACGGTTACAGCTTCTTTGACCTCCTGTACGCCGCCATGATGAGTTCCCTTGAGGTGCGACTTCATCTTGGAGAATAAAAAAAGTCGCAGGGGTCAATATCGGGGTTATAGGGTGGGTGCGGCAATGTTGGAATGCCTTTTTTACCAAAAACTCTTGCACAATGAACGAGGAATGGGCTGGCGCGTTGTCGTGGTGCAAGATTCAATCGTTCTCGGCGAGTTCGGGTCACACACGGAAAACGCGGGCCCACAGTCGTTCCAGGACGCCAACATAGAACTGTCCAGTCACTGTCTGGCCGACAGGAACACATTCAAAAATGAATGATGCCGTGGATATCGAAAAAAACGATCAACATTGCCTTCAGTCGTGACTTGGACATCCTCGCTTACAGTCTCTACCGTCGCTCCGAATGCGGGACAACAAATCCTCGCAGATCGATTTTCGCATGTCTTTCTGCTCACGGGTGAGAACTTTTGGCACCACAGTCTAGAATTGCCTACGGAATAACTGTTTAGGGCAGTTTTCCTTACTTAAAATATGTATTTATATCTCAAAAAAGGATTATTAGATGTGTTATGAGTGCTCCTCAGCGTTCTTTATGTCGTGAATTGTTTAGTAAATTGAAACTGTTAACAGTGTATGGCCTGTATATTATGGATTTACTCACATTAGTTTTTAAAGATAAACATAAATATGTAATTAATAGTGATATTCATTCTTATCATACCAGATATAAATCAGATTTCTCTTTACCTTATCGTCGTCTAAATATATCGGCAAAATCTCTACACATAGTAAGTAAGTAGGTAAAACCAGTGGCGTAACAATAGGGCCCGCCGCATCCCATTCTTAGAGGGGGCCCCCTCTAAGAATAACAAAATTAATGGAAAGTATAAAGGAACCTACCTTATCTGCTTTATAATGCACGTAGAAAACAAAATTTTTAAGTTTTTTATTTAAATATATCAATAGGAAGAAGTCTTAAGTTTGTATCTACTTATATTTTATTTGTTTGTTTCTTGTTGACATGTATAGAAATAAATGTTTTATTTTGAATATTTTATTGATAAATACAAAGTTAAGTGGGTTTTCGTTCTTTTTTCTCTTTCTTTACAGTGTATCGGTAAGAAGGGCCCCTTGTCAATTATTGCGGGGGGCCCCGGGAAATATTGTTACGCCACTGGGTAAAACATTATTTAACAGTCTTCCACAACATTTCACAACCATTAATAGTTTAAATGTTTTTAAAGCAACAAGTAAAATATTTTCTTGTAGATTTGTGTCCATATTCATTGCAAGATTTCTATGAGAATAATTTACATATGTAGGATGTGCCTAGTTTTATTTATTTTGTTCCACGTTTTTTTACTGTTTATTCATATACGTGGAGTCTTACTGTTTTATACACATGTATGTAATTATTGTAATTTATGATGTTTCCTTTGTAATTTTATTATCATTTGGAATAAATATACTTTACTTTACATACAATCTAAACTTCTCAATTTTAATCCATCCACATCATCCTCTCACCTGTCTTCTGCTTCTACTTCCTCTTTCCGATCACGATTAGTATCGAATTTTACAAGCTGTTATTACAGGAAAGCACGTTCTGCTAATTTCTTACCTGAGAACGTATTATTAAACAAATCCCGTCGTGGATCAATCTACCATCAACCTGGAAGCGCCGAAAATAAACTTTATCTTATAAACAAACACTTCACCCACCCTCACATCGTAAACAACCTTAATCGAGTTAGTACTTTTCCTTTCATGAACCCGATTCGGGAGTACAAGTGCAAATGTCAGCTTACACTATTAAAGGGGATTCCCCCGGTCGGGAGCGGAAGAATCCGGGAGACAGGTGGGCGCGACCACTTGTTGTACACCCTTATGCGACTCGCAGGACCGTATCGGGAAAATTCGGAGGAAGGTTGATTTTCTACACTTAGAACTGTGTAACAGTCGTCCATTTGTGTTCGGACAATGAACAGATCAACGAATTCTAACCCCTAGAAGAGGCTCGTCAGGCTTTGTTTGCGAATGCACATAAACAAAACAAAAGTCGACAACTGACACAAGTTGTTGGTACGACTCGGGCATCATCGACGAGAGTTCGGAAATAGTTGGATAGGGCGGTCATTAGCGCGCGCTTCTTCTAACAATATAGTAGTAGTTTCAAGTTTGCATTGAAAACAAAATTTAGTATAATTTTAGGAGTGACTCACCCTCAATAACTTGAACTCATAGTCAAAGAAGAACAATAATAAACTTCAATCATGTACCAGATTTGGTCTGATCTCTGTCGGGTGTGTAAAAGGTTGGGAAAGAAATCTACCACATATTTGATTGTCTAAATCAAGTTACCTTAATCCAAAATTTTATAGTTTCCGAGATACAGAATATTCGAGGAATAATTTCAAGTAAGAAAAAGTATAGTGACTGTAACTATATTGTTATGTTTGAAACTTTGACTGATTGACGGGTCTCAATCGAGTCGTCGAATAGTGTTGCATTCGACGAGACATTCTTCTTAATTTTCGTAGATATACTTTACTAATAAGTGACGTCATTGATTTAGGCAACTCAACATACAACACGAAATTTCTTGTGATTGTGTTACAGCAAGATTATTGTTGTCTTATACAGGGTGTCCGGAAATTATGTGTCAAGACTTCAGGAGGTGGTTCCTACCAAAAAATTAGGGTCACAAAGTCCTATAACAATTTTTCGAAAACTCAATATTAACGGAGATACAGGGTGTTAAAGTTAAAATTTTATTTTCGATATTTGTAAATAACTTCTTAAGAAATCCAAATATTTACATAAAATTTGTAAATCGGGGGTTTTTGCAGACGAGAAATTCAAATATGTTTCTAATTTTGACGTCACTCTAGTAGAGGGCGCCACTTGTGGCACATCATGTTTCTTTTAAATGACAGAACTTTTTTGCATCTTAATGTATCCGTCTAACTATCGAAACAATCGATTCTGAATCCTGAAGTCTTGACGCATAATTTCCGGACACCCTGTATATCTATTTGAAGAATCTTCTAGTCGATGACGTTCGTATCTGCACCTTGTTCTTTAAGCGATGTGATAAAATCATCGAGTTAAGTGCATGGGATCTTTAACTATTCGATTTTACGAATCGAATAGATTGACATGAAAGGACCCTCGTAATTGCATTATCAACGGAGATGTTTAGACGAGCTATTAGCCAAGTAACAGCTACTTGGCTGCATAACTCAGTTAAGGTCGAACTCGGAGTCGTAATATTAGCCAGAAATATCCCAAATGTCAATCTTTTCCAGTTCTCAAATAATACGTAACTCCCTACAGGACTGGTGGAAATTCAGGTGATATGTAAAGCTTCGCCTACGTAAAATCACTCTAAATAACTCTGGACGAGATACGTTTCATAAATAAATCCGTTCAAAAAGAAAATAAAGTCGCCAATAATACTCTTGAACTGCCATTTTTACCGATTTCCAATTAAATTATTAAAACGATTCAATTTTAGGCGGAAAAGCTTCTTAAGTCAGCGAAAATTATGTTCCAGCATACCCGTCGCCGAAGAATTCACTGATTTGACGAAAAAAATATGTCAGTCCCAGGTCGTGCTTTCTCTTTTACACGAAATGCCCTGTTTCATGTCTTTTGAGAATCGAATATTTTATCACAGTAATATTTCCGTTTGATCAAACGTTTGGTAAGGCTTAATTATTTTTTCCGGGTTGTGAATTCAAGACATTTCATATTTTTAAAATGCTGTAGGAACAAAACTTGGGTAAACTGAATTCTTTTGGAAATACAGGAGATGATTTTGTTTACGCAGTGGTAGTTACAATAATATCAGTAGAGTTCTGTAGGTATTTTAAATTATAACATTGATTAAAGGTCTAATAAAACGAAATTAATGAATTAAATTTTAAAATATACCACTGTCCGTTTCGATACATGCATCAGCTCGTTTGTGGATTGCACGGGTTGAAGTACATGGTAATTTTCTCTTATGAGTGCTGTACAATTGACAATTCGATCAAATAGCGCCTCTCTTGTGTTCAGTTTTGTTGCATATACTAATAATTTAAACTATTCCCAAAGGCAGTAATCAAGGGGATTCAAATCTGGTGACCTTGGTGGCCACCGCGGCGAATCTAGCGTTGTGGAAAGCGATTGTTAAGACGATTGATCACAACACGACTAAAATGGACAGGGGCACCATCATGCTGAAAGTACATGTCTTGTCTAATATCTGATGGAACATCGTCCAGTAGATCTGTCAACTAACCTTTCATAGACTGAAGTCGAAAACGAATCATTCTAGGCCTGAGGATGCATGTTCATACAATAGACTTTTTGTCTTACTTTGGGGTCTAGAAAACGCATTTATTATGGTATTACTTTTAGAATAACCTTGTATATTCGATGAAGAACTCGTACTAGTGTTCCTAAAAAACTGACCCTCACTTAAATGTCACTGTTATTACAAAGTGGATAGATCCCAGGCTGTTACAAGGAGTGCCGGGTGTCCCCTTGATGCTACCACTGACCTCAACCACTTGCTGGATTGCCACGCGCTACCGTCTTCCCCCCAGACGATCGCCCACGCAAAAGTGAGTCTGTCCTTCCCCACCCCAGGTGACTTCTATCGATCTCGCTCTCGCAGGCCTACCCCCACCCCCGGTTCATTGAACATCTGCAGCGTGTAATGGATACACCCCGGTCACCTGTGACCTCACGCTCCATGACGTTAATGTGGCCCGTTCCATTGTGGAGCCCGTGCATTCATATAGACAATTTGCCTTTTTTTCTTCGGAGGAAGTTGGGAAGTCGAGGCCTGCTGCGGTCTCCTGGCGCGGACATTGGAGTACTGTTACCGGTATTTTTTTATTTAGAGGACACTGGTAAAGGTCTTACTACGATTGTGTAATCAGGTTCGATTTATGAAAGGAAAATTCATTACTGCAGTTTGAATGGTAAGGATAGCGTGCATAAATAGGTCATTCAAACTCAGAGCGAACAGATTCGACTGAGGGGGTTAGCTTTGCTTGTGTTTTACGGACAAGGAATCAAGCTTTTTACTAAGATAAGTTTTTATCCACGATCGTTATATTAAGAAGATTTAATACGTCTCTTTTCCGTGGATTAAAGGCCTTTTAACACACTAGTGCGCTTCGATATTGTATCATTTTATTTATAATTATCAATATTAAGATTTATCTCAAGAATGATCTTTCCATTTTGACCGGGATTATTTAAATTCACTCGATAAGGAGTATCTGAAGGACTGCAGACCCACAACCTCGGCAGGTAGAACCTGGATTTTTTCAGCAATTGCCATCTTCCTGGACAGTGAATTTTCAATATAACTTTCCGCTGTTTCCAAAATTGTATCACAAGTTGCTCCTAATTGTTACAGGGTGGACAAAATACCCAAATTATTTAGTAGATACCATTGAAAGCTGTCGACCTTTATCGCGATCGGCGAGAAACGATATTTTGCAAACACGGAATTCCAGGAAACAACTACTCTGCGGGCTACTGCATGTAGAACGCTTCGTGCCTGTGACATTTTCAGTCCGGCATGGAGTAGCGAACGGCCGATAGATGTAGTTAGTTCTACACCGCGTACTCATGGTCCCTTCTGTCGGGTTAGACAGACGAAAGCAGCTAGGATTATTCGTCGGATACCTCACCTGTGGCATACTGATGAGAGCTAATAAGCTCGAAACCGGTATATGTCTGGTGGGCGTCTGACGAATGACTCTAGCTGTTGCTATAGGTTTTCCAGGTGTAATTCAATGCTGGTCGGGGCATTAGCCCGCAGAGTAGTTGTTTCCTGGAATTCCGTGTTTGCAAAATATCGTTTCTCGCCGATCGCGATAAAGGTCGACAGCTTTCAATGGTATCTACTGCATGTAGAACGCTTCGTGCCTGTGACATTTTCAGTCCGGCATGGAGTAGCGAACGGCCGATAGATGTAGTTAGTTCTACACCGCGTACTAATTTGGGTATTGTTGCCCACCCTGTAACAATTAGGAGTAACTTGTGATATATTTTTGAAAACAGCTCAGCTAGGGTAATCCGGAAATTGTAAAAAAAATATGGTGTTCCATTTAAAACAATGTTATGACGTCATTACTCGAAGGTAGGTCACCCTGTATATTAAATTATTATTTGAAAAAAAAAATAAAATCAAAAATCGTCTTTTATTTACCTAATAATGAATTTGCGCGTAACTTTAGGGACGCACTGTATACATATTGTAGAAAAAGAAACATCTGCTATAATCAATTTATTTATATTTATAAAACCGATTCACAACACTGATATAAATTACAGATACTTTGTCGTATAGGAACGTATTTATTAATTTATTTAGGTATACGCTACGTATAAAATAATATGTTGAACGTATGTAACACGAAACTGGGTAAAAATGGAAATGAATGCATTATTAATGTAAACAGTAAATTCACAAGGGATTCTGTAACAGTAAATATGTTAACTAAACTAATCTTGTTAATTACGAATATTACACACTTTAACTGCTGAAGTTAAATCCAATAATTTATTACTCAATATTTTCCAAAAATACTGTTCTATTGCTGGAAAAGTTTATTATCTAGATTGGAGTCACTGACTTTATTTTATTTTATTTTTATTTTTCATGCTAATACGGTCGGTCGCTAATAATTGTCGGTCAGTGGTCGCGCGGTTTAAGGCGTTAGTACTTGAATCGAGGTGACTAGATCCGTGTGTTTTCTTGCTATGGCTGGTTACTCTAACGCAGAATTAACAGACATGCATTTCATGTATGGTCGTGGTAATGGGAACGCCACCGAAGCGCGACGTCTTTATGTTGACGCTTATCCAAATCGCCAGATTCCTTCACAACGCATGTTTGGAAGAATTTACCAAAGATTGCGTGATACCGGTTCCTTGATCGAACAGTGCCATTTATCCGGAAAACCAAGGTCGGTATCCACTTCTAGAGCAGAAGAAGAAATTCTAGCACTGGTAGAGCAGAATCCAGGTACGAGTGTGCGGAGAATATCAGCCGAGGTAGGAATTAGTGGTCCTCTTGTTTGGAGAATCCTTCACGAGCAACTGCTTTATCCATACCATGTGCAACGAATACAGGCCTTAAATCCAATAAAATGATCATCAGCACGTTTGGTTTTTTGCCGCTGGTTTCTACGTCATGAGGTTGAAGACCCTCGTTTTCTTGTAAACATTCTTTTTACTGATGAAGCCGGGTTCACAAGAAATGGAGTGTTTAATTTTCACAATACGCATATTTGGGCCGACGAAAATCCTCATGCTCTAATAGAATCTGGACATCAGGCACGTTTTTCATTAAACATTTGGATGGGTATTATAGGTGACAGCTTTCTAGGTCCTGTTGTTTTACCAAACCGATTAACAGGCGCTGCTTACCTCAACTTTCTGCAGAACACACTGTATGAGTTTTGGAAGACATTCCTTTGAATCAGAGGCAACAAATGTGGTTCCAGCATGATGGTGCTCCAGATCATTTTTCCATGGCCGTTAGAGAGCATTTACACCAAACTTTTCCACATAGATAGGTAGGAAGGGCCAGACCTGTTTTATGTCCTCCAAGATCGTCTGATCTGAATCCTCTAGATTTCTTTGTTTGGGGATATTTGAAGACATTAGTGTATGGTACTCCTGTAAATAGCCTGGAAGAGCTGCAGCTACGGATTAATCAAAGGTGTCAAGAAATCCAAACCATGGAGGGTGTTTTCGAAAGAGTTCGAATATCGTTGAGACGAAGATGTCGTGCCTGCTTGGAAATGGACGGAGGGCACTTTGAACATCTTCTGTAACTTTGTTTTTTGTTTGTTAAAAGCTTCCTTTGTCGGTTTATTCCTAATAAAATAAAATGTTTGAAAAACGAATAGTGGTCCATATCTCCGCAACCGTTACTTTGCAGACCCATGTTTATTAAGATTTTTCTGCTTAATTTGGTTCATACTATTATCTCCTGAAATATTTTACACTGTTTTTTTAACACCCTGTATGTATAACTCATGCAACTTCCCCATTATCAACAAGCCACTTGGAAATTATTTGCGGCAAATGTGCTGCGTTGCACGGAGTCGGAATTTGCACGTTCTCTCTCTCTCTCTCTCTCAGCTTTCTTTGCCGTACAAATGCACAATGTTTCATACAAGTAGGAATTTATGAATGAACGATTCGGTCTCCCTTTACTTATAAGTCTATGGTTATTATTTATACGACAATTTGTGCTCCCAAATCCATCATAGATAGTATTCCGATTACCTCTCCTCCCATATTTATATTTACGTTCACGATTATTAGTATAAACTTAGTTCGCCAATTACAAAATAATTTAAATTCTCATAAGCCGCTGTTCCCCTCCGAAAGCTATTAACGTCATCCCAGAGCGAAATTCTCTCATGATAAATTTAAATTCGTTTTCCTTTCATGCTGGAATACATAAAGAGCAAGGAAAATACGATTAAGCGTGCTCACTGCGGATCAGAAAGGTAGTGCAGAACCTTTCGCCCTTATGAATAATATAGGCGGACTTATATCGAAATCTGGTTTTTAAATATAGACGGGATATTTACAGAAGTCATTTCTACGCTTTCTTAATGTATTTTTAGCTAAAAAATTAGTTGTACTACAAGATGAAAAACGATTTATTAATAGCTACTTATTTTAAAAATGTTTTAAACGAGTTTTATTTTCGCGCGAATAAAACGTGATTAAAGTGCGAATGCTATACAACGGTTTATCCACAATCATAAGCTAGATATATAATATCTTTTGTGTAGATACAATCTATTGCAATAGTAATGACACTTTTTAAAACGAATTTGACGATTTATTTGTCTCGTTTATTTCATGTTTACCTAAGAAGTGTAATATTGCCAAATAAAAGTTTCATGTTTAATTCATTTTTTATTCAGTTTTGTTGTTTTATTAAATATCATTGGAATTAACTAATGAACATATTTTTACTGAAGTGGCAACACATGAAACATACGTACAGTTGATATGTGGAGATACATCCTTGTTTTGCATATGTATAAGTCTATCTCTCTCACGTGGGCTCGCCTCAGCGAAGTACAGCCTGACATTCCATAACATTAACGCCGGTATAGGATTCTCGCGCGTGCTTTCTTACCTTCGGTAATTCGTTTGTTTCTATTATTTTATAGGCGATTTAAATCTGTGAGTGTTTATTGTATATGAAATAAGTGTCTCTTTAATTATGAAAAGTGAAAGTTCAATACATTGTAATAATTGTCTCCTGAATATTTATTTGTTTTGTAGTAGTGTATTTTTTCCAAATCTGAAGTGTGAACTATGTGAAGTACTTATATAATTTTTAGTACAGTAAGTTTTCAGTTATAACTTTATTGTGATTGTATTTTGATAGTGGCACACATTAGAAATGATACCTGATTTCTGGAGAATGAGGAACTGACATTTCAGTCAAAAAAGACAGGAGATTACCACGAAGAGATAAATGCAGATGTTTTTCAATAATAGTTTGAACGCATTCTTCAAAATTTATAACCCCATTTTGTCGTCGTTATACACAATGCTCCATACTACAGTCACAGATGTAAAGAAATGCCAGACCAATTATCAAGGAAAGCAGAACTCTGTGAAAAAAGGATTCCATTTGATGAAAACAAACTAAAACCCAACTTATGGAAAATTGTGCAGAGAAATGCAATATAAACAATTTGTTGTGGATGAAATGATTCCTATCCACAAAGTTTTGTGAAAGCATAAACATACTGTCACGGATTTCCTAATCCGTCTTTTCCTTTTACCAGAAAAACAATCCGTTAATTAATCACTTATCTTTATTAACTAAACTGTACACTACTGAATACTAATTATAACTCAACTAAACACCATTTAATTAATCACTATCTAAGTCGCTCTGATTCTCCAGGAAATTTCCAACTAAACACTCCAATTTACAACTGTGATTCAAGACTGACTAACAGGGCCGCTTATTCTTCTTTTATAGACCAAACGGATATTTCAGGTATTTTCTAGCATATCTAGATCCATTTTCTCGAACGACTCGAACGCTTCTCGTCGATTTTCAATTTTTCCAGTCACGCGTCGATACACGGCATTATTTGTTTGTTTACCAGAATCAGGTAGGGGCGATCGGGGCAACCCCGCGGTTCGCGATACTCCAGTTGTCGAATTAGGGCCAATTCCGTGACAAATACTATGTTATGGACAAATTTTGACACATATTAATGCTAATTAAACTTTATTAAAATATCTCCATTCATACCTATTTTTAGCTATATTTACTGATCATTTGTAACCTATTCAGAAAAGTAACACGTATGCCTATGCCTTAGAGTACATACAGGTATATTTGCAGGTCATTCAACTGTTTATAATTTTTAGATAGAGTGTTGGTGATCGACCACCGAATATGACGTATGTTCATAGTATTTTTGTAGTGCTATGTCTGTGTCATGAAGAATAGAATACAACTTGAATTAATTTAGGATAACTGGAAGATTAATTATCATATAAACAAGCAATGAAGGACTGGCGTTAGAGTCGATACCCAGGTTGTAACAAACCGAACTATGTTATAACGGTTCGTTGAGTTTTCACGCTGACTGATCGTCGACTTTCACGCTCCACAACCTTGATAGTGTTCAAATCGCCACGTGTCTCGCTGAAAGAAAAATGGCTCGCTTCCCTTTACGACACTGCTATTTATTTTGCAACCAATATATCCACGCAAGTTGTTTTAGATTTGTTTCAGAAGCGTAACTTACCATAATTGGTTCTCGATTCATAAAAACCAATTAATATTATTTTTATACGACTGGTTTGCAAAAGGGGGTTTTGCACACGGAAAACACGCTCTGAAACCGGTATTTTGCACATGGTTATGTCATCTTTGCACACGCGTCTCCAGATTGTGATTATTGTTTGATGTTGTCACCCAAATTATGCAATGTTTGGCTGAGTTTAAATTAAAATTTGATTTTTGTGGTCTCTGTTTGCAATCGTATAAAAAGTATCGTAAAAAACTCTTTTGAAAACCTCTTTGCACACGAGCGAGACATATTGGTGGAATGCATTACTTACCTGTTAATGTTATAAATTTGTAGATCAGCGTGCGGAAAAGTGTCATTTCCGGTACTTGTCAGGTAAATAACTTTTACCGAAACTAACATAAATCTGGTAAGGACAAATAGTACAGGAGACCATCTTGTAACTGGATTTTTGTCGATTTTCAGACACAATGACGTATATATATTTTAATAAAGGGGCCCAA
The DNA here is from genome assembly GCA_025584915.1 of Monochamus saltuarius. Lineage (NCBI taxonomy): Eukaryota > Metazoa > Arthropoda > Insecta > Coleoptera > Cerambycidae > Monochamus > Monochamus saltuarius. Next base: position 3,091,960 of record CM046722.1, on the reverse strand, counting down.
ATGCATGGGTTCAGTTTAATAATAAAGCGGAACTTGAGAGCCGTTTTATAAGTAGAAATGAATTACGTTTCCATTCATAAAATATTTCGTAGGTTAGGCATATCCTTTTTTAATATTACAAGAGCCGCCTACGCACATGTACCAAAATAGCTGGAAGAGGAAGTTGAATTTGGAGACTTCCATTTACATTCCGGATTTCAGGTGGTTAAAATCCAACTTAATATGTCTTTAGATAACTACATTCTAATTTTATGTTACTGACTCACACAATAAATTGTGCTAATGCCTTGACCACCATTGAATGGTGTTAGTTGCGGCAAGAATTCAGACAACTTATGAATGATTCATATGATTCATGATTCATGATTCATTATATTTTCATTAACATATTTAAGAAACTGCAATTGACAATAATAAAACTATATACTAAACTAAATGTTGCACTATATATTACACGTCAAGATGTAGAAAAGCGCTCAGACCCATGGGCCTATCTATGATTTTATCTTGGAGGGGGTGAAGTTGTAAAGACTTATAACATCAACAGACTAAAGAACTAAACATAAATAAAGACTTTTGTTAAATAAAAGAAGTTAATATCAAATATCAATAATAAAATATAAATTAAAAATTTATGCATTGCAGCAGTATTATAAAAATAAAAGATAATGGAAATTAAATTTATTTTTTTATTTTTTTTTTTACTTGCATATCAATAATTGAAATGTCTAAAAGGTAAAGGTAATTAAGCTTACTGGTAATTAGGCCATATTTGGCCCTTTTTACCTACTAACTTATACTACCCTCCACCCTTACAATCACAAACATCCATGGGTAGGACAGAAAAATTCCTGCCCCGTGTTGGATTCGAACCAACTTCCGGCCGCTCGTGCTTGCCCTGGCAGCGACTACTCGTCACCGCCTTGACCGCTCGGCTACCGTCAGCCTCTATTGAAATGTTTAACTTAATATGTATATGTAGAGGAGCAAGGATTTTTGTACTCTCGGCGAATGCGACGTAAGACGGTGTTGGTCAAACATTTCTCACGGTACTGAACAGTTCTCGACGGTTGTTGGAACAGATGTTATATATCGTTTGATAGAGCGCTCACCGTAAGCCTTAACAACTAAACTGACTGACTAATTCTGGACAGTTCGGAATCGATTCTTGCTGTGTTGGAATAAACCCATAGTTTTCGCTCAGTAACTCCTTAACGGATAATGATAAAAATATGCGGTTTTTTTTAATAGACTTCAAATATTATTTTACGTCGACGCTGTGTTTTGAAATTTTGTAAAAGTGTAAAATAAATTTTTTTAAAATGAAGTATGATCATTTGATTTTTCAACAGGACGGTGCTGCTCCGCATTATGCGTTAATTGTCCGTCAGTATTTGGACAATCGTTTTCCACGGAATTGGATTGGGAAAAGAGACAGCATTGAGTGGTCTCCACCATCACCGGATTTATCGCCCCTTGATTTTTTTTCTGGGGATACCTAAAAAGTAAAATCTATAAAACACCGCCAGCGTCACTGCAAGATTTACGTCAAAGAATCGTCGACGAATGTCGTCGAATCGCTCCGGAAATGCTTCAGAATGTACGCGAACGTTTCAAACAAAATCTTTATTCTTGTATGGAAGTGGGCGGTCATCAGTTTGAACATTTAATCGACTAAGTAGTAAGCAAGCATCTAAACATAATTTAAATTTTAAAAAGTAACATAATTACTGGTACTGGTATGTGACCTGTAACCCTACCACATCGCATAAATAACGTCCTAGTAATTGGAATTTATTATATGTATTTCGCACGTCATCCTCATATTAATTGGCAACCCTACACGGACGTGGGTTAGGGTTAGACACGTGATCACATGGGACAACTCGGCTTTCCTTAAATAAAGCGACAGTGGCCTGAGCACGTGATTGGGGACCTGCTATTCTGCCCCATGACCACACGTGATCACGCCTTCGTGACGACATTCAATTTTCGTTTCACTACCAATGGATTCATATAACTAATAAATAAACTATACCGGACAATGTGTTCCGTGGGGACTTGGGGAAACCCCCGGGTGGTCCAATACACCTCCGTCTTCTGCTGGTGTTTATAATCGTATACTGGGTGATTTAGAACTTGTCTGAAAATAGTTAGAAATAGATGCCTCATGAAAAATGGAAATTTTTGTAAAATCTAGTATAGATTCCGAGAAAAAAATTATTGAAATTCTAGTAGTTTCAACCTTTACATCACTAGACTGCTGTAGTCTCTAGACAGACGATTTCAAATATCCGATTACTGATCGTGTTAACTTTTTCGTTATGCAAGTATTTGCATTAGTTTTTCAAATATCAAAAATGACTTACGTCTGTGGCAACTCGCAGTTGATGGATATGGTTTTCATTTATGATGTGAAAATGCTTTAGCTTTAGCAGAATGCAGCTACTTTTACAACGGTCTGCAGTAAGTGTAGTGCAAACGCTAGCGTGACACGGGAAATGACAATGTTAAAAATAGCCGATTTTTGGCTTATCCAGGGGAACGCATACATCATAAAAAAATTAATTGATTATTGTTAATTAACATTAGAAATGGCCCAGAAATACGTCAGATAGCTGGGGAAATGTCGCTACTACCCCTAAACCTATATAAACTACCCTTAAATAGCTTTAAATGGATAATCATTAATTATTGTTATAAAATTCGTGTAAAATGAAAAAAATGCTTGAAAATGATTTGAACAGACAGTATGTCAATATAAAAAGTGATAAATAACTGTAAAAATATCCATTCCACCCCTAAAAATTAATAAAACTAGTTTAAAAAGCTAATGGTGAGCTTACTTCGACATCAAAAATAGAAAATGCTTAAATGTTCAAGGGAACGCTTATTGTTAGAAAAAAATTATAGATTACTGTCAAAAATGCAAAAACTGATACTAGAGTACATTAAGTAAGTGGGAAATATTAATTGCACCCCTAAATATAAACTGCCTTTAAATAGCTTAAAATAGATAATCATTATTTATTGTTGTAAAATTCGTTTAGAATGAAAAAATGCTTAAAATTATTTGAACAGACAGTATGTCAACATAAAAAGTGATAAATGACTGTAAAAGTGCCCATTCAATGGCGAAATAGGGCCAATTGTTCTCACTTTGCGAGCGCGTACTGAAAAAATGGCAATTTATCCATGTTCAAATCATTTTCAAGCATTTTTTTTTCATTTTACACAAATTTTATAACAATAATTAATGATTATCCATTTAAAGCTATTTAAGGGTAGTTTATATAGGTTTAGGGGTAGTAGCGACATTTCCTCAGCTATCTGACATATTTCTGGGCCATTTCTAATGTTAATTAACAATAATCAATTGATTTTTTATGATTTATGCGTTCCCCCGAATAAACCAAAAATCAGCTATTTTTAACATTGTCCTTTGCAATCGTATCGTACACGAGGTCCAATTATATCTGTACCATGTACAGCGTGCCTAAGCAAGGGATTGGACGAAGAGGACCGGTACCATAGCCGCAACGATCTCCTGACTAAATCATTTAGACTTAAAAAATGAAGTATATTGCACCGAAGTAGAAGCTATTGATGATTTACGCAAACGTATCATAGCTGCTGCCAATAACTTACCAGTTCAAAACGGACCAGAAGCAGAAACATGTGTGTTAGCTGGTAGCAACTGGGTAAGACGGGCCCAAAATGTTGTTGTAACATCAGGTAAGTCAAACTAGTAAAACAAGCAAATTAAATTTCGCCAAAATTTTATTATCGGCCTTCACAATAGTCTCCCTCTAACTGTACCCAACGATTCCAACGTCGCTTCCACGATTGGAAGCACCCTTGGTAATCCTCCGCAGTTAACCCGTTCAGCACCACGGTTACAGCTTCTTTAATCTCCTGTACGCCGCCCATGATGAGTTCCCTTGAGGTGCGACTTCATCTTGGGGAATAAAATTGCAGGGGGTAATATCGCAGCTATAGGGTGCTTGCACAATAAAGGAGGAATGGGCTGGCACGTTGTCGTGGTGCAAGATCCAGCCGCTCTCGGCGGGTTCGAGTCGCATACGGAAAACGCGGGCCCGCAGCCCTTTCAGGACGCCAACATAGAACTCTCCAGTCATTGTCTGGCCGGCAGAAACATATTCACGATGAATGATGCCGTGGATATCGAAAAAAACGATCAGAATTGCCTTCAATTGTGACTTGGACATCCTCGCTTTCGTTGGCCGCTCTCTACCTTTTTCCACCCACTGCTGACCTTGTTTACGGGTCTCGGGGTCATACTAAAATATCCAGGTCTCATCTCCAGTGACTACCCGACTCAACCAGTCTCTACCGTCGCTCCGAATGCGGGACAACAAATCGTCGCATGTTTTTCTGTTCACGGGTGGGTACTTTTGGCACCATCTTTGCGCAAATCTTTCGCATATTCAAAGTTTCGTGTAACATCTTGCGAACGGTTTCGTTGTTGACGTTTAACTCGTCAGACAACGCACGAATGCTTAGGCGCCGGTCAGACGTTATCAGTACACGCAAACGGTCAACATTCGCGCCAAGACAAGAGGTGACGGGTGCTCCTTCACATGGATCGTCTTCTATCAATTCACGCCCCTCCTTGAACCGTTTTGCCCATTCAAACACGCGTGTTTTCGACATGCACTCGTCTTCATGCACCACCTGCAATTTTCGAAGGATTTCGGAGGATTCACTAAAAAAGTTACTTAAAAACACAAACCAAACGTGCTATCGACTTCAACCTTGCTGTGCATAAGTGTATTTTTAAATCATTTTAAAACTGCTTTTTTTATTTTGTTACAAAATTATATTTGTAAGTCCCTTGTACATTAAAAAAAAATGTAGATAAATTCTGAAGCATCCTGTATTTCTTGCGGTTTGTATCGAGGCTCCTCACGTGGCTGTCACGTGACTGTGCGTACAAACCAGAGGGTGGTTGAAATGTGAATGTAGCTGCTGGAGCTGACGGAACAAATGTACAAAAACAGGTGCTAAAAATAGCTTCCCCACCCCCTATTTCATTTCAAGGTGGCTTAAAAAAAGAAGTGACTTGTTATTTACGGGATAATATGCACATGAGCCACCTGAATTAAAAAATAAATGGATTCGTCCAGTTAACAATGCTCTAGGGTTGCTTTCGTGACGTCATTAAAAGGCCCACAGAAAGTTTAATAAAAAATAAAACGCTTTTGTTAAACGTACTATTTAACAGAGATAGAGTGATAAGTATATTGTATCTACATACAGAGTGAAAAAATGTGAAATACAAAAATTGCACGGTTGTATATGAAATTTTATAATAATATAATTTATTTTCGACAGCTTTTACACCCAATTACAGGAACACTTATACTAAATAGAGAGTGAAATTAAAACACACTCTTCTTATCTCTTGCTACATTTTTAGCAACAAACGGACGAACAAATGAAGTTCTTCTAGCATCAAACTGTTTAATTCCAAAACTTCAGTCCACTAAACTGGATCTAAAGCCTTCTACAGCGGATTTGAACCTAAATTTGCCGCGTTTTGCTATTTCACTATGGCGGCTGTCATATGAACTCCAATCCGTGTAATTTCAAGCTTAATCTGTATTTATCTTTGTTTTAGTCTTTCCTATTTCCTATATCGAAGCGAATCCACATATGTATTGTTGTTTTCGTGTCCCAACAAAAATATAGCTGCCAAAAGCAAATGTATTTCCATCTCAAGCTTTTAATAAACGATTTTCCGAATGTTGCTTAGTTACGTTTTTTATCAAAAGGAACGTAATTTCGCATCAAAGAGCTCAAATCGTAAAATTATTAAAAGTATTAATGTTTTTCATTTTCAATTCCGACTTGTGTGAATATTATATAAAACGGTAATTACAGCCTGGCGCGGCCTCCTCAAACAACTATATTAAATTTCAGCAAAGTAAAGCGTTCCTCTTTGAGAGTTCCACAGCAGGTCAAAACTCAATTAGGGACCGGCTTCTGTTGGCAGCCTGAAAAAGGATCGATGGAGTAACCCAAGGATCTAAATATTTCGTATAAACAAACATAAAGGGAAACGGCCGACAAGAAAGGAACCCTTTACATGCTCTTGAAGGAATTGAGTTTACTTGAAACGTTCCCAAGGCGCCACGTAGGCTCATTTATTTAAACGGTCTTATCTGAGTTAGTGATGGCGCTTTTGTGCCATGACCGGAAGCTAGCCCCAGACGACCGTTAGCGTGCGTACAGAAGTACAGAAGAAGAAGAAGATATACGAGTGACCAGGCATTCAGTCCAAGTATGTATGCCATTTTGCTCATAATAGCATTTATCTACAACTGCTTTATAAGAGCCTCGTTACCGCGTTTATTTGGTACTGTTCCAGTTGAATAATGAAGATCATTACACTACTATAGTGGAGTAGTGTGACATATTACCCCACTAGAGAAATATTATAACAAAGAGGTCACTGCTTAATGGTTATTTTTATTAAAAACCAACAGGTTTATCAATTTGTCAATTAATAGACTAGAATAGATTCAACTTAAATTAAATTGAATTACTTGTTATAAATATTAACAACACAACTTTGGTAATCCGTAAGATTAATACCAGATGAATGCAGCTGGTCTGTATTTGTATTAACAATGCTTAAATTTTCTTTATAAGCACTTGAAGTAGTTTCAATGACGGCAATCTCTCCTCCAAGAACTTTTGGGGCGATTTTATTCTTTTTACGTTTTATAACAGCAAATTAGTTAACTCATTCACTCTGCATGCACTTCCAAATCCAATAATTAAGGCAACCTTAAATGATGCATTTATGAATTTCAAATAGCAACATTTTCTTGTTCTTTGTTAGCAAACATTTTGTGTCATCGGCATCTTATAAAAATTTTCAAACATTCTCTTTCGTTAAATTCTTGACTTTTTTGGTTTGTATCACTGATTGGTTTTTCATAAAAGCAATTAAATTGTTGAATTTACTGATGTCAACATTTTGCCGCGTACAGATTGTAGACCCAAGCATAGAAAAGAACGCCCAAAGACTAGATGATTTGTACTTCTTGGATAATTCCGTAAACAATGCTAATAATACCTTTTCTTTTGCTTCATGTTTTATATCCTGCGATGCACACTGATCAGTGAATCGTTTATAAAATTGCTCGTACCTGGTTCGCGATGTATCTGGTAACAGTGAAGCTACTGCAGTTGCAACTCTTTCAATTTCAAGAAGCAAGTTTTCTGTTTCTGAATCACTCATTATTTTCAATCAACACCACTATTTTCACAAGAAAATGTAAAAACGAAAACTCAATTTTGTTTATAACTAGTTTGACAGGTTACCATAACAATTGATTTTTGATTTTGAATCAAAACTTACAACCTCACGGTATTATAAATGCTCATCGAAAGTAAGTTGAAAATTTTAAATCAAAACATCCAACGAAATTCAATAATCCATTTCATTTGCCTGATGAAGAATTTAAAAAAATTATATAGATTTAATCACATGTCAGTAGCTGCTTTTGTGCTATAATACAAGTAACAGGGATGTGTATTCTCTGCTTAAATGATTGTTGACAATTAGATTATTGTGTTTCAATTAATATGGTATAAATATGATCATTAGTTAATTATTATAAAACTAAAGCTGTTTAAACTATACTGATCTTGATACAGCTTACTCAGTTTTTATGTGTTCCTTGTTTGCCCAGTTTGTGGAAACATCATATATCTCTAACAAATGTTCGGTAACTTGTGTAATACTGTTACTAATTGATTTTTGATAATCCTAAATTAAAATGATCACCAATACATGTCTAGTAACTACCTTATGGTAAAAATAATAATGTTCTAAATACTAGAACCAATCCCCTATCAAAAAATAAATTTAGAAAGCATTACGAGTTAGGTTTTGTGAGTGGTTGTTGCAGTAAAATGCTGAAAATCCCCAATTTACTGCTAATGTATACTAGTTGCAGATGAAGTCTTGTTTACTCGAAATGAAATACAGAACAATCACAATAGGCAATTGCAATGGATGCGCTATTTTTTTCTAAATTTTAGATAATTATTTAATACAGCTTTGTCTACGGAATTGATCATTAGCATACCTATATATTTGGTATGAGAGCACATATTCACTGATAGGAATTGTAGGAAAATTAATTTATACAGTATACGAGTACAGTAAAAAAATATTTTAATTTAGGTTTTATCGGTTTCCCGTTTCCGAGAAGTTCTTGTTCTTTTAAAATGACAGGCGAGAAGTGAAGAAGAGGAAAAATTCGAAGAACTGCTAACCTGGAAAAGAATGAGGAGAAATGAACAATAAAGGAAAAACTGTGAACCACCTACGATAAGAAACGAACGACACGCTATTAGCTGAAATAGCGTACTGCAGCAAAGAAAATCCATTATTCCAAACCATAAACTTACTTATCTTTTCATAAAAATGTCATAAAACTCGTTCCTTAGATTGAATTCTAGTCGAACAGACTGGGAATATATTATTCGACGCTGACTACCGTCACTTCATATTTAAATTGAAAAATTCTACAAACATGAATTCGATAAATTGATGATGAACTGATTTATTGTCCTGATTTTGAAGTCAAATCTGATTTCGTCCATGAAGCTTTTTACTGAAAGACGGACAATTGCTTTGTAAAGAACTGGTTCTGTGTATAATTTATTTAAATTTAGGTAAGCTCCAAACGTGTAGCGTGAGCCGTTAATTATTTTTTGACCCTTTATAGATTTTGGGGTGCCCTAGACCCAGATTTCTAATGAAGCTTTGTAAGGTTTTGTGAATTTCTTTGTAGAAAATTTTGGATAAGATATTAACGAATATAATTTGACATAATAATATCGGTGCCTTAAATTAAACTTCTCTATTGTTGAATGACTTATAGCACTTGAAGCAAGGTTGAAGCTCCCAGATTTATTATTTTAGTCTTTAACATACAGGGTGTTAAAAATTTAGGCATTAAGTTGTAAAGCTTAGCCCACCCCTGGTAAACTAAAAAAACTAAATATGTTTCAAGGAGACTCTTTTAAGAGGTCCTTACTAGTGTCCATCATATTAAATTTTTATTAAATTATATTGTTATTCAAGAATTTTATAGAAACTTGTCATCTTATTTTCTCATGTTCTATCTGCAACCAAGAAATTTCCCACATTTTCTCGAACATCCTGTATATGCTGTGTAAAGTAAAAACAATAATAGACCCATTCATGGCATTTCTATCATTAATAGTTTTAAATAGAGCATTTCAATGGAAAAAGCGAATTCTAAATCACTAGCAATAAAACGGTCACAGAAAGATCCGAACAATACAACATAATTTCAGTCCTCTCGACTGAATACAACTCTTTAGATAGGAAATCAGTTTTCCACGAGGTAAATAGACGCCTCCGCATTCCGAAAGGCTTTTCACTTTTTCCCCTCGATCTCCGCAGTCACAACGTTTCGCCTTTCCTTTAACCTATTTCATTTCGGCGTTTTCTCGAATGTGGGTCACAACTAAACTGCACAGAATACGCAGCGAGTACGGAAAATCAATTGTTTACTTACATTTACAAAATTCGCTGCAGTTCCGAATCCACGAACATGTGTCCTTTCTAAAACTATGCGTGTCTGTACACAAAAGAAACTACTTTGACTTACCGCTGTAGCTGTGTTCGGATACCATAACCATGTTCGCTCTGGGTTTTTGCAGCTGTGTCTCAGTCTAGTTCTTCAGTTCGTTTTTCGCACATTTTTTAGCGCGTCGCAGACATCAAAACATTAAAACAAAAGGCATGAACATAAGAAACTACAGTGTTTACAAGATCGGTTTTGCGGGTGTCAAGTACGCTCCTGCGGCTCGGGAATGTACTGGTCTCCGCAACTGACAACAAGTTCGGCGTTCGGTGGCGCATGGGTCGTCCTGTGGCGGCAGACGCTTGCGTAAGGACGAGGTCCTTGAAAGGACGACGGTGGAGCCGTTGCCGAAACCTGCATAAATAAGCAATAGAGGCCAGAGGCTCTGACACACATACACGTCGCTTTCTGGTTACACTGCCCGCAAACACGCACCCTGATGGGTGAAATATGGGACGGGCACACGACAGGACATGGGGTTATGGGTTTACTGGTATAGAGTTGGAACACACTTGTGGGTGAGGATCCTTTACAATGCCGCAACTACAAATTTAGCTCGATTGTTTCAAATTAAAATACACAATAAACACAGGTTTGTTAATTTTTTAATTTAACACAATGGGAAAGTTTCATGAACTTTAATATTGGTTTGAAATGTATATATATAAAGCTGTTTAGAGGCCTTTTAGGCCCAGAACTGTGTTATTCTCCTCCTCTCCATTCTGTCTTTCGCCTTTCTTTTCCAATCCGTTACATTTTTCTCCCTTAGACCTATTGCCACTGCCTCTCTCCATCGCTTCCTCGGTCTGCCTCTTTTTTTCTTGTAGTTAGGTTTACTCCCTACTATTTTCTTAGCTGTCCTTTCATCTCCCATACGTTCTAGATGCCCTAGCCACTGCACTCTTCTGGCTTTTACAAATTCCTCTATTGTTGGTGCTTGGTACATTGCATATATTTCCTCATTATTACTCCTTGCATAGCCTTCATCCGTCTTCTTACCCCCTAGAATTCTTCTTAAGATCTTCCTTTTCTACCTTAAAATGTTTTCTCTTGACTTCTTATTGAGAACCCAGATTTACAATACCAATAAATTAAAATTATTTGAAATTAAATATCGACAATAGCTTAAAATACCTTTATAATACAGTAAAAAATGTTACAAAAGCTAATAACAAAGAATATATGGGTAGATATTGTGGGTGTAATTCAACGCTGGTCGGGGTTTTAGTCCGCAGAGTAGTTAGTTTCACACAATATTGTTAATGCCTAAAAATATATAAAAAACGATTACATAAAGGGTATTTTTTTATTAATTATAAGTAGGTAGTTATCATGTTTAATTCACATTCATTTTAATTTATTGGTATAATAATTTTTATAGTTAGATATTTGACGCAACTTAAAGGGGGCCACCTGAAGAAGCAATCCTAAAAATGCAGATCTCATCTATTGTGACTGAATTTTCGAGTTCCCACAATTTCAAAAGTGAACTTAGATATTTATAGAATGTTTTCATTAAACTAGGTTAGTAAATTTAGCTAGATTAATTTTTTTAAATAATTATGGAATAGAGCTTTGTCTGTGGAATTGTTTATTAGCATACCTAGATGTTTCGTATCAAAGAGCATACATATGATTTCATTGATAGGAATTGTAGGAGATTTGGTATATTAGCTTAAAATACCTTTCTAATGCAGTAAAAAATGTTACAAACGCTAATAATAAAGAATATATAGGTAGATATGGTGTAATTCAACTCTAGTCCGGGCTTTGGTCCGCAGAATAGTTGGTTTGGTTTACTATATTAATGTTTCCTTACCTTCCCCTAAAATTAATGGCATTATGATTGAATATACAGATTCGGAAATTGCGGATCTTTACAGAGAAAGTAAAAATTGCCGCTTCATTCCAGGGAAGGTACGAACTTTAAGAGGGGCGGCGACGTGCATTGGTCTAGCATTCCCCACTACTACGATAATCGGTTCCGTATCGCCAAATCTAACTGTCCGGTCAACTGATGCCAGTGTTGTCAGATCTCATACTTTTTAATAGACACAAAAATAAATAATAAAATTATTAAAATTACTTATTGAAATCTAGCAAAAAAAAACCTAACGAGAAATAAAGGCAAAATCGAGGACAAAATTGAATAGATAGAGCTAGGTATCTACAATATTTGGGTACTTGAAATGTTCTTTATTGTAGACTGCTCTCTTAATAATTAGCAATGAATACATAAACGGGTATGACAGTCTACGGATATGCGGTGTGTGTGCTGTATTCACGCTGTATTGCAGTGATTCTTAACTCTATTCCGTAAGGGTACCTACATTTTCTGGAAACAACAGATTTTACGACCCGTGAGTCACCCTGCGTCTCGTCAACTGCGCCTCAACGTTCGCCCGGCCTAACAATAAAATAAATTAGAAAGGTTACGTGGTTAATAACTTTTAAGTAAGTACCTGTAACTACCTACTTACAATGTAATATTATGATAAAATAGCAGAACATAATGCTTTTTAATGAAATAAAAATGGCATTACAAAAGTAATTAAAAATTAAGCTGTGTCAAGAGGTGTTTTTTGATAAATTAAGCCATCTCATGCTTTTTTCTGCAAAGCTCATGCTTCTTTGAAATTATTCTCATGCACTGAATTTTTCCCACCTGGCAACACTGCTTGATGCAAACAGGCTGTGGTCGAAGTATGCGTGTAGCATGACACAAATACACGCAAGCGGCAAAATACAATTCACCATCAAGATCCTCACTTTCCAAATCTGTATATGCAAAATATGCAGAGCAAAACAAACTGCAAAATATTACGAAAATTTTCTTTATCGTTTTTGTATTGAATATACAGCCATATGGTGATCAAGTCATATTTTAAGGTCTAATAGGAATACATTAAAAGAAATAAAATGTTTATTATCATTATTCATTATAGTAATTTTTCCATAAAAGCACACATATTGAGGGTGGGTAGCTACCCTTGTTCCATAGTAGCAAATTTACCGAAAGCCACATTACTAAACGATTTAATGACGCTACTATTTCATTCAAACTTACTTGACACAACAAAAGAACAAAAAAAAATGTTCGCGCTCATCCTTCCGTGCATCGTCGCTGACACGCGATCACTTGATTTTATAGCGGTTAATTGTTATAGAATTACACGGATAATTAATTAAATGCTCTATTTTTCTTTCTGACTTGTTTACATATCGCCTGTCTCTTTGTTCGATGTGTTTAGTGTTCTATTCAGAGTATTTAGTCATGGTAGTGACTGTTATTTTTAAACAAATAGGATCTTATTTTGGCAAAATTTTTAAATATTTTGCAAAGAACCCACTGCTCAAATATAAAAGCCGCTATTTGAATGCAACGTTGTAACATCTCACAAAACAAAGTAACCGCTTTCTGTACATGGAACGGAAATGGGTGCTTGTCTAGGTATCAAGTATGTATATGACATTTCGACTTATTATTAGCACTTCGCAAATTCGTAGTAATGTTTTTAAGAGGTCGTAATTTTATGAATCGTGGGCAACAAACTTGGCAACTATGCAGTCTCTTATCTACCAACTCGCCGACATACGTCGTTCTTGAACACCGTAAGGAAGACAAAGAGAGCAGTTAACGATGCAACATATGGCAAATTTTATTCAGCATCGGTTTACTTGAAGGTCAACCAAAATGGTACCAACCGCATTCTATTGGAAGCTCATGACGTCAAGGCAGCAGTTCGTTCTGTCAATTTTAGAACCATCCAAATTGTGGCGGTTCAAATTTTTCATTTATTTACTTTACAATTAACAAATATTTTTGAACGTGTGTAAAGCACAACCCCACAGAACCAATGCATCCAATTGGCAATAATGATGACGTCACGAATTTAGAACCAAAGTACAACCACTGTCAAAAAATCTGTCAATTTTATGTCAACCGAAACCAGACACGAAGCAGCAGATTATTAGATTATTTTAAACAACCTGTATCTTGAAAATGGGGCATTTCCGGACCCATGTTTGTTTAAACTTGTCTTATGTCTTATTTTTAAACAGAACCCGCCCTTAGATTTTCTTAACACCATTCTGTAACACCCTGTATACTGACTAACTATTTATAAGAAAAAACACGCGCGTTTCAACATGGTTTCAACCCTTTATAATGTTAAGTGAACTTTTAGCTGTTCTTTTCAGACTCAGACCGGCCGCGCCATGCCTTGACGATGTCATTTGTTGGCGCTAAGCAACGGTGCTACAAACAGACGCCAGGCTGACTATTTGTTTTGCTGGTTGCAGCTCTCGAGTCCTGGGTGTGCCCGTCCGCCGATATAAACAAATATCCTCGGCTGAAATGTTGTAATATTTATTTTTGTTGATTCGATCAACGTTTTCAGTTTCCTCTCATGAAACCTTTCAAAGCACACGCAATAATAATTATCTGCGATGCCTGTACACTCCAGGAGATATTTTCAGATGGTTGAAAGGAAATCTTCAAATGTTAACCCGCTGTGGAAAGGTTAGTGGTTATTTGTTTAATTTTACGGTTCCCGCGAATATTTAGTTTGTTATTCACGGATAAACCGCGGTTTTGGTACGTTACCTCAAGCCGCAACTTTGTTGACAGTTATGTCATTGACGTTTAAAATGATGTCATATTGATTTTGAAATCAGATACTTCCGCCTTTTTATAACACGAAAATAATCTGTAGAAATATAAAAACTACCAAAGTAATCGATTAAATTATAACCGAAAATTTATTTTTTACTATATTTTTTATTCGCGCACGTATGCATTATTAATATTCTTGTGACGTTTAACAATAAAATATTGTTCTTCATACGAATTATTTAAATTTGCAAAGAAATCTATAGCGCTTGATAGAAAGCGGGGAATATATGAAAATTTCATTGCGTGAAAGCAATAAAAATTAATTGATATTGGCAAGCATACTTCAATAAATATTGTAAAATAATATGGAGAATGAATGCAATAAATTGATGATTATTTACCTTGGCAAAATATCACGTTCTAACTATTATAAAAATGGATCATAAACGTCAAATACATACGTAGGTATTGAGAAAATAAACTGAATATTTTTTTATATTAAAGACCGATAAGTTACATTTAGTGTCAAAGCACATTTTTATAAGGAATTTCAATAAACTGATGGTTAAAATACGTTGATTTCAGTAAATACCGATCAATCTTGCAAAATTTAAACAGTTTTTAAATACATATATTTTTAATAAATAATATTCAACCATTTTTTAAATGACATTGGCGATTAATTTTTTTCTTATTCATTATTTGTTTATGTTTTTTTTATTTATTATCAATTGTTATTTAATTCAAGATATTTATAAATTTCTTAATTGGTTAATAAAATTTTCTTGTTAAAATTATTTTTTGAGTTATTAAAGAGAACATTATTTTTAGAATTATTAAAGTGAATCAATTTTGTATAATTATATAAAAGCACATAGCCAACTCTGCACCACAAAACATAAGTTTTATCAATTTAACGTTTTTTGATAATTTCCAAAATACAGTGTTTTCGAAAAGTAACGAATAAATTCATTATTTTTGAAATTGAGAAGTTTTCGAAAAAATCCCCTGGTACGTCGATTTTGTTTTAAAAAAGGCACTTTTTGACATACGACCCATATTTGTGACGTCATTGTTGTTCGAGATATGACGTCATCGACAATTTTTTTAAATAGCAACCCTCAATTTTGACCATGCCATTTGAAAGAGCGTGTCATTCTACATACATACATCATGAAAAATGATGGTGTAAGAAAATAATGTTTGAAGATTTTAAAATTTAATTTTCACAATACTGTGCACCTCCCCATTATGCAACACCTGTCCGTGCTTATTTAGATGAGCTGTTCCCGAATCGTTGGATAGGGAGAAGGGGGCCGATTGAGTGGCCAGCCAGATCGCCTGATTTGACACCCCTAGATTATTTCTTGTGGGGATACTTAAAAAGCAAAGTATACGTTACTAGACCGGAGAAGATTTAAAAGCAAGAATTCGTCACGAGATACATCGTATACCTCCTAAAGTTATTGAAAATGTCCAAAAAGAATTTATTAATCGTCTTGACTACTGTCAGGCAGCCACCGGTACACAATTTGAACATTTAATTTAGTCGATTTTTTACATAATTATTATCATTTTCAGTATTGTGAAAATTAAATTTAAAAATTCTTGAAATTTTTGTTATGTAGCACCATGATTTTTTATGATGTATGTATGTAGAATGACACGCTCTTTCAAGTGGCATGGTCAAAATTGGGGGTTGCTATTTAAAAAAATTGTCGATGATGTCATATCTCGAACAACGATGACGTCACAAATGTGGGTCGTAACAAAAAGTGCCTTTTTTAAAAACAAAATCGACGTGCCAGGGGATTTTTTCGAAAACTTCTTAATTTCAAAAATAATGAATTTATTCGTTACTTTTCGAAAGCACTGCATAAAGAAGCAACTATTATATATAACTATGAAGAAAAAAATAGTGCAATTGAATGACATAAAGATATACATTTAAAAAAATGTATGTTCGTGTCTTATTTTAAAAGAACACCCTGTAGAAAAATTACAAGTACGCCACTGAACTACGTAAAAAACTGTATCAGAAGCAATTTTCAGCGTCCCCATAATCTCAACTATTCTCCTAGATACATATAATAAAAAGGACTTTTCTCTCCTCTACAATTAAAAAAATAGATAGTTGGTCAAAAATAAAAATTTTCTAAGGATGACCCGGTTTCAAATGGGTCGCACTGTGTATTATTTATGAACAAATAAGTAGTTAATTTCAACAATTTTCATTTTAAACCCAAACATCTAGGTATATTAATTGTGGCATAAAAATGCATAAGGTTTTTCCATTTAAAAAATGTTTATTTGGGTCATATTTTATAAGAGACACCCTGTAGAAACATAACAAGTACGCTACTCAACTCTACGTAAAAAACTCTATCATAAGCAATTTTTACCATACCGATATCTCAGCTATTCTATGAGGTACGAACAATACATTAACAGCAGTTTTTTTAAATTTCGCCCTGTATCTCAAAAACGAAGAGGTTCTGAAATACCTTGCTATTACAACGAAATTGGAACATACTGTACATAGAGGCAAAGTTTCCGGATGTTCATTTCATAAACTTTGATAGAGGTAGTCGTAAAAGGTATGTGCATGTTTAAAAGGAAGTTGATAACCAACTAATATGTATGTTATCTTGCCTTCTACTATATTATCCTTGGAATTAAACAAATTTTTGAGGCAATGGGTGTGAAATATATTTAAATAAATATACCTACACATTGTTTTCTATGTCAAAAGAGTTTAAAGACAGCATATAGTTTGTTTCAGTTAACGAATAAATTAATCATTTAGTTTTAAATGGGCCATAACTGTAATTAGTTTTATGTCATCTCAATGGAAATTATTACAGTAATATACGAGGTGTTTTTAATAACGTGCTATTCCTCGGGTGATTTTATGAAGAAAAGTTTATAGTTTTTATGAACCACTATGGTTTTCTTTTTTCTAGGAGATATTGTTTTTTTATTTTTAATATTACTAAATAATTCTTTGGCAAAACTCCTGTACATAATATTTAATAGTCACTATCACAAAATTCTTTGATACAGGACGATTTTGACCAGCTTTTTTTTAATTGTAGAGAAGAGAAAAGTGTACTTTAGAAGTGTCATCCTTTTTATGAAAAATCCAAGGCCCTCCAGATCATTAGGAAGTGTTGTAACTTTACACAATTATAAACAGTAATAACATCACTATAAATTTTTAAATCATCGACATACAAGAGATAATTCCAATCAAGAATTTGAACTATATCGTTAATATAAATATCAAACAATAAAGGCCCTAAAATGGACCCGTGAGGTACACCCGATGTAACAAGCGCAGACTCAGACAAGGTCATCCATTTACAAGATCTTCATGTACCTGCGATTCCCATTACTAATACAACCTGAAATAATAAGTAATCCAAAATCTATACCTTATTCGTCGAAAGTCCTTATTTTGACAGTTGTACCTTCATGTGAACTTCCAAAGGAGTCTTTAACATACAATTATATACAATTTTGGCAATGTTTTGTAGATCATTATGCATAATTATTATATGAGCATGTTAATATTAATCAACTTGGTTTTATGAAAGGTAGATCGACTACTACGAATCTTGTGTGTATTATAGATTCTATCTCTAGAACTTTGGATAATCATGGTCAGGTCGACGTTATATATAAGAACTTTTCTAAAACGTTCGACAGATTAGATCATATAATTTTGCTGGAAAGGTTAGAGGTATGTGGCGTTTCGACAAGCGTGTTAAAATTTATTAAATAGTATTTGTTCCAAAAATGATCAATATAGGGGATTTAAATCTGAAAACTTAAATATATTGTATAGAGTTCCGCAAGGTTTCATCTTAAGACCTCTACTGTTCAATATATTTTTCAATGACAATTGTCAGTATTTAGATGTTAACTTCTTACTCTTATGCCGGTGATATGAAAATATTTGTTAAAATTGATACTTTAAATGATTGTCTGCATTTAGAAAATCAATACTCAATATATGGTGTACAGAACAGTCTCCCTCTTAATATAAATAAGTGTAATACAGTGTGTTTTTAAATGAAGCAGCAAAAATGAGAGAATGGTGGCCGTGCAAAATTTCAAGAAGATCGGCGAGGTTTGATTAAACCATTTTTCAACAAAGCACAAAGATTTTATCAAAGCCGGGCCGATCTTTTTGAAATTTTTCACGTCTCCATAATTTACCGTTCTGAACAACTTTTTCAAGTAACACTTTGCTGTATTTTCAGTAGAAAAGGCACTGTACCTGAAACGGTAGCAGTTTTCAATCGGTGCACTGAATATTTCAAATAGGATTATTGCGAAAACTGTTACTCCTAACGACTTCAACAAGGTATACCTTTGTCAGATATAACAGGTAGGAGAATCGATTGTTTCAATAGTCAGATGGATACACTAAACAGCAAAAAATTCTGCCATTTAAAAGAAACATGATGTGCCATAAGTGGCGCCCTATACCAGTGACGTCAAAATTAGAAACATATTTGAATTTCTCGTCCGCAAAAAAACCCGATTTACGAATTTTATGTAAATATTTCGATATTTTAAGAAGTTATCTACAAATATCGAAAATAAAATTTTAACTTTAATACCCTGTATCTTTTTTATTATGCGACTTGGGATATAGGTATGTTAGGTTAAATTGATTTATTTTCAACTACGGCATCTGTGGTCTCATTTTTGCTGCTTAATTTAAAAACACCTTGTATACATATTTCTTGAAAAATACATTCTCCGTATTCACCAGCTTTTCGAACAGAATGAAATAAATATAAATGTAGCTTCCTTTCAATTAAACTCGATTAACTTGAGCTTGTGATTGTGGATAAAATGTTGTATTACATTCGTGTTTTAGTCGCGTTTTATTTCCTTAAGAAAATTAAACATTCTTGCGGGAATGAAGCGCCGTCTAAAACGCTCCTATAATAAATAATTATTACTCATTCCCCAGTTCTTCACGAACTCACATTCATCGTGATAGTGACGATGTCCATGACTGCAGCGTATACCTTCCACGACATCTTTGATGCCTTCAGCTACAATTGCGTGCTGTACGCCAAGCCCGTCGTACGCTTGACCAACATCACTTATCAGCCTGATCCGATCAACGACAGTAACTTTACTGATACCGTATCGAAGAATACATCTGGGATGAAGCGGCAAGTTGACACACGCATTAATGCCTCTGACGTGACCACCACTTCTTTTGACACACGCATTAATGCCTCTAACGCCACCACCACTTCTTTTGATATCACCACCACTGCCCCTGGCACCACCACCACTGGCACCACTATGGACGCAGCCAACACAACCACTTCATACAAGGAAGCGACTGTGACGAAAGGATCGAGTTTTCAGATCATAAATAACGAATACTGGATACGTAATTCAACATTAGATGCCAAGCTCGCGGTGGATTACAGGGAAACCGTATTCGGATCTGACAATGTCTGTAACACTGTACTGTTCTTTCCATTGTTTGCGCTGGTTTTCGCAACTTTTGCTGCAGTCATCGTTATGATTTGCGGTAAGGGCGGCAGAGGATACAGGACAGAGCTGTGAGTGTATTTCATTGATTTAGTGTTGAAATTTGATGTTCTAATGCTCATCTACAGATTTTGAAAAGTTGAATGAGCTCTGGAAACAGAGCGTGTGTGATTCTTTTTTGGGAAGGGTTGGAAATAATCATCAGATGGTGAATAAATGGATGCAACTTTTTTGTTTTAATAAGATCCCATTAGCACAATAGTTGTATGTATCAAGTCAATATAGGCGATACAGGTAAGGTAACAGGCGAGTTTGATAAAGACACTTTACTGAGTTGGCGTAGAAGTTCTGTTTAAGAAAGGAGTTGAGCACCCCCTCCACTCCGCCACTGTGCAAGTTTTTGAACATTCTTATCGCTTGTTTTATGCCCCTTAATTAATAGGCATTATCCCCCAAATATGATAAAAATCTAAGCATTCCTTTATAAGTTATAATCAAAATTCGAGAACAAAAAATTATATTCAACACCCTGTATCTCAGAAACGAAGCCTTCTACGACATATGTTTATAGGAACTTTTCTTCTTAAAAACATGTGTTCTATCTTCTGTTAAAGTTTGTCTACAAAAAACTGACTCACCCTGTGAGTGAATAATTTCAGAAATATGTGACAAATCTACAGGTTTGCTAGGTCATTCAACTTTTTATAATTTTAAGATGGACTATACAGTGACATTCAGATTTTCAATAATTTTCATTGGTTATATCGAGGGTCGAGGTTAAAAAAATAATCGGCGTCGTTAGGGTTGCAATTTTTATTTCAATTATGGAAAATTCAAATATTGAAGGTGTTATTAAAGACACTAAAAGAAAATAATCAAAATTTAAATACGTATTGTATTGCACCCAGATATTCCAGTGCAAATCCCAACACGTCAAAATTGTAGCCAAAAGTAATGAAGCCCAGCATATTTCTTGGACCCAAAACAAATACGAGTATAATAATAATTTATAATATACTTATGTAAAATTTATTCTTGGTATACTACAGGGTGTCCGGAAATGATGAGCAAAAAATTCAGGGGATAATTCTAGACCGAAAATAAATGCTACCTCTTTCTATAACATTTTTTCCAAAACTGATTATTAACGGAGTTACAAGGTGTTAAAGTTAAAATTTTATTTTTGATATTTGTAAATAACTTGTTAAGAAATCCAAATATTTACATAAAATTTGTAAATCGGGGTTTTTTAATATCGACTTTCTACAGGGTGTTAAAAAAAGAGTGTAATAGTATGCTCATTTTTGCATGGCCGGATCTGTTTTATGGCCTCCAAGATCGCCTGATCTGAACCCTCTGCATTTCTTTGTTTGGAGATATTTGAAGACATTAGTGTATTGTACTCCTGTAAATAGCCTGGAAGAGCTGCAGCTACGGATTAATCAAAAGTGTTAAGAAATCCAAACCAAGGAGGGTGTTTTCGAAAGAGTTCGATTATCGTTGAGACGAAGATGTCGTGCCTGCTTGGAAATGGACGGAGGGCACTTTGAACATCTTCTGTAACTTTGTTTTTTGTTTGTTAAAAGCTTCCTTTCTCGGTTTATTCCTAATAAAATAAAATGTTTGAAAAACGAATAGTGGTCCATATCTCCGCAACCGTTACTTTGCGGACCCATGTTTATTAAGACTTTTCTGCTTATTTTGGTTCATACTATTACCTCCTGAAATATTTTACACTCTTTTTTTAACACCCTGTATAGCACATGTGAATTTTAATAGTACTTTTGATAATTTGTTTTAATTTAACACGCTCGCCCAAAAAGGTCTGTAGGAGGTAATGACGTCACGCCTCGCAATTCAGGGCGAGCGCTTAATTTAATCAGATCGACTTCAAATTTTCTGGGTTGACCCTACATCATAAATGCTTCGTACAAATTAGGCATATAGTGTAATTTGAGGTTTTGACCAAATGACCCTCGATCTAGTCGATTGTGCTTACATTTTAAATATAAATGTGTTACATATTTCATCATACAATTAAGCAGTAATTTTCTCACAGCTTCCCACAACAATGGATATACCTATACCCCTTTCTCCTTCTCAGTTTCATAATGGCAATCATTAACGCTGTTGCGCTAAGTTATCTTCATATTGGAATGAAACGATTTTGCAGTGAACTCAAGGAGTACACAGGATTAATTGAGTAAGTAATCATTGCATTTAACTTTATTTAAGAAAGGAATGTGCATGTTCATCTGCGTACATGCTTTTGCAACAGTAATGACACTCCCTCAAAACAGATTTTGAACTTCTGGAAGTTCTGAGTAGAGATTTTATTAAATCTAATGGTGAGTGAAACAACTAATGTTAAAAATTTAAAGTACACACAAAGTCAAAAGTCTTGGACTCCCCTCATTCTTGTTAAAGAAATCTTTTTGTCAAAAAAACCAAATAATAAAAGTATATTGTTTTCTGAATCTTTTTTGCGAAAAGAATATGTTCGATAAACTGAGTGAAAACCGGCAAATGTGTTACATTTTTGACAAACTTTATTAAATCAAAAAGAAGTAACATAGCAAATTATCTACTTGACTAATAGTCGGTATGACCTCCACCACGTTCCAATAGCATATTGACACGTCTGTGCTGTGAGATAATCAAGCGGGTAACGACCTCTTGCGGAATATTGTTCCATTCCTCTTCTGCCGCCACACCTAACTCATCTGCAGTCCGAGGTGGAGAAATATGATTATGAATGTTTCTACCAACGAAATCCCTCATGATTTCAATAGGATTCATGTCAGGAAAGATAGCTGGACAATATAGTCTGTTGATATGTCCTGCTTCGAGTGTCTCTTAAACCCTTCTTGTGCGATAACGGACGCAATAACGTTGTAAATTTGACTGATCATATTCTGTCGTAAGTGAATTAATGGGGTGCGGCGGTTAATGTTTAAACATTATTTCACCCCAAAACTTTACGGGGAAAATGAAGTCGCTATTGACGACTTAGTTTTCTCCAGACTCTTTGTCGATTGTCATTAGTAACTAGCCCAATTCTGGCTTCGTCCGTAAATAGACCCAACGCCACTGGCGTAAACGCCAACCCCTATGCCTTCACGCCTACTGGAGACGGGCAGTACGATGGCTTGGAAGTAGAGTGGGGACCCGTAATGGTCTTCTAGCACGTAAATGTGCGTTGTGAAGTAGTCTTC
Source organism: Monochamus saltuarius (assembly GCA_025584915.1). Lineage (NCBI taxonomy): Eukaryota > Metazoa > Arthropoda > Insecta > Coleoptera > Cerambycidae > Monochamus > Monochamus saltuarius. The sequence goes on along the minus strand of CM046722.1, from coordinate 3,068,948 downwards.
GAATAGTAGGTGTCGACATAACACGGCGAAACTTACCTTGAAAGTGGACCCTGCGAGCTGAAGCTGATGATGTGCGGTGTCTACAGGCATATTGCACCAAATAACGATCCTCTCTTTCATTACTCGAGGACGTCCACTACGTGGTCTGTTTTCCACTGTATCAAATTCTTCATATCTGTGTACTATTCGTACAACAGATAATCTAAGAATGCCCATCATGTTCGATATCTGATGATTAGAATGTCCTGCATCATGTAAAGCAGTCATTCTTGCTCGGGTAAACGCACGTCCTGACATTATAATGTACAAAAATTCAAAGAAACACTTGGTTGAATACACTAAACATTGGTAATAAAGTAAAGGTTCATGGTCTCCAATTTTTTATTGTCTTTTTTGTTTTCTAAGTACATGTACTTTTTTACCACATTAAGAAAAACCACTAGGTTTAATCGAATCATTTTATATACAGGGGGTCCAAGACTTTGGACGTTGTGTGTAGATAGAAGTAGAAGTATATGCCAGTAGTATAAAAGAAATTGCAATATTCACTTTCAGTGTCATTATTATTGCAAACAATTGTACTTATATTTATTAGAATAGCCAATATTTATTTTAATCAATATTACCATTATACGACACCGCAAAAAAGTGTATGTCAGGCGAACTAGTTACTTATATACAGAGTGATCCGTTTTTATGGCTCACCATTGATATCTAAGAAACCGTAAAATATACAGGGTGACTCAATTTCACGACCACTAAGATAAACCAAACAAACCCAAGATATCGCGATTGCTGAAATATTGTGAGGAAACTGATAACAGCATAACAGCAATTTTAGAAGGTATCATTATTTCATAACTGAAAGAGCTAAAATTTGGTGCAGAGGGAATAAAGGGATAAAAATATACTAGAAATCGATTTTTTTCGAATGAAAATCTGATCTGTATGTATGTTTTAGCAATTTGCCTACCTATATTTCGATTTGACTTTGGAATGACCTTGAAGATCTGATGGGGTTGCATTCAGCGATCCCGAAAATATAAATGTGCGATAGACTGATCAGACGAATCAGAATCTAAGATTCATTTAACCGTATTAGGTTAATTTCAAGATCATACCAATGTCAAAAGATTTGCAAATGGATCAGTCAGAACAGAATCGATTTATAGTATATTCTTATTCCTGTAATTTTTTCTTATTTTTAAACATAGAGCCCTAGATTGTCTTAACACCCTGTATATAAGAATGTATAGGTCTGGTTCTCCAGCCATCCCACTTTTTTTTTGTGTGTTAGTAAACTGCCTGTGGCTGCCATTTCGTTCGTTCGGTGCTACTGAGCTTTCTTAAATCCAAAAATGTCAGTCTTCTGTTTCTGAAGTTGGCCGTCACAGGCGACTTATACAGTGCTTGTAGTTTCACATTTCTCGTATTGCAGATGTTCAACAAAAATAAACTATTTCACTGATCAAAAGGGATTCGGAGATTCCAATTTATATGAGAGATACCATCAATGCCTCGTATCGTTGTTCATCGAACTTATATTGTGGTTAGTGCAGATACTTTTGATCATTATGAGAATCACCTTTATGGCGGATTTTAGACTAGATGTAGTAACAGTTTCGTGTCAAAGAAGCCGTTCAGTAGAATTCGATGTAAGTCCGTTTTCTTGTTATACAATAAATTATTTATAGAAACGAAATCCATGGACATGTATGTGACGAAATAATTTTAACACTGTGACAACAGTATCGTAAGCATCACAGTAAGCATACTGATGAGTGATGACGTTCTCCAATCACGGATTTCTCAAATTAAACTGAGTGCTATGCCCTCGTACGATAAACAACTGAACTACGTGTAGAGAGTCGTTGGTTTGAATGGTTTAAATACGGAGTCATTTCGCGATATTTAAATGTTAACATTTATCTCAAGAACGATCTTGTCATTTTGACCTGGATTATTCAAATTTACTAGATAAGGAATTTCTGAAGGACTGCAGGAGCCTACTACTACTAACTTCGCCAGGTAGGAATTGGATTTTTTCAGCAATTGCCATCTTGCTGAACAGTGAATCTTCAATATAATTTTCCGCCAGTTTTTATTTGAGAAACCCGTGACGGCAACAGTTAATTTTTCTGGAGACTATTTTTGTGTTATCCAATTTCCTCACTCCCTTCGATATTCTAGGATCCTGTCAATGAAATTGTACTAAAATCGTTTTATGGAATGAAGAGGGTACATTTAGTGGAAGAGCATCACTACGACACAGACTCCGATATAGAGGCTGGTCCCAGTTCGGCTGAGACTGAAGTACGTTCAGAAACAGCAATATTAAACTAGATGGGCCATGTAGTCATTTCCATTTTCCTATAAGTCTTTTATGAACACGTAACCCCACTTTTAAATTAATATTAAAACATGATAAAATTTTCAATCATTTCTGAAAAAAAAAATCAATTATGACACAGGTTTTCCCGGTTTCAATCCTCTTACATATCCCCTTACCTTAATTTCCCTAATTGTTTTATAGATCCCGATGAGAGATCCAAATAAAAAGGCGACCAAGAAGAAAGTGACTTTCCTCGACGGTCAAAAGGAATCCACTACTCGACTATAAAAGAAAACAGCAAAATCCACATTATCGTAACTCATTTTTCTTATACGCTTATTTACAACAGATCGATCATTTTGTTATTTTAAATCGTCTGATATCTGAATATTTTTAATCGTTTTCTTTTTAGGTCTACGAAGCTTTGACGAAAAACCACGCACTGAAGAAGGTAACCTTCGAGGAGAAGAAATCTCCTAAGGACGACGAAGAAAACGTAACGCAGGTTTAACGTGACAAAAATGTGTGTACGTATGAATCTCAGGGTACTACACTTTTATTTAGATAAATGGCAACGCAGCGCATACAACAAGTCGATGGGTGTAAAAGAAACAAAGATTCTCCACTTCCATTGTAATTAACGAAGGTATGATTTTGGCTCCAGTTTAACCTTTATTTCAGTATTGTGTAAAAATATACGTTCTTAATACATTCCACTGTTATTGATGGACAATTTGTATACTAATGCCATTTACAGAGTCTAAACCCCAAAATAATTCATTAATGAACCTAACCTACTACACTCTGGTATTGAAATTATAAATAGTGACGTCATTTCAACAAGTGGATATGATGAGTATTGATATTAAATCTTGCCAAATTTTGGAGACCATGTCGTTCTTTTATCCATGTCACGTCTATTAAATTGTTCTCTTCTATGGTACGATACTAAACTGCTTCACAAAAGTTAAGGAAATTCACAAATCTTGAGTTTCTTTTAAAGGTTGACAACTTTTGTTCAAAAATGTTTTTGATATGCTATCTTGAATGTTTACTCTTTTACACTAGTGGCTTTTTTGTTCCTCCTTCGAAAGCATTTTCAGTTTTTGGTGATTATAATACAAAATTCAAATTCTTAAAACAATTACAAAAAAAGTTTAATACAGGGACGTCTTGCCTTTACATACTGTCTTATCAGGTTGTTGAGTAGCCTTGATCAATTACTCGCCGCAGGCGTGGTAAAAGCCCTTCGAGTTCCTGAAGTGTATGTGAGGGTGGTTGATGCGAATCTAAGGCTCTTTGTAGTTGGTCCCATGCGTGCTCAATTGGATTGAGGTCTGGCGAGAGAGGCGGCAATCCCAAGTGCGAAATACCTAGAAATTTCAGGGCATCTCGCACGATGAGGTCGCGCATTATAGTCGAGAAATAAAAAAATTGGCTCAATTGCAGCATGAAACAAAGGGATGACATTGTTGATAACTTGTTCGACATAGACAACTCACCAACAACTCTGTACGCCCAAACAGCAACTGTACCACCTCTGAATGGATGAACTTCTTGGATGACTACGATTTTTGCATACCAAATGAAGGGTCCATATTCAAACACGCCGACTATCCGAAATCCATCCATATCTCGACTCATCTGGTCATCTGTGAACAATACAGACCTCCATTGATCATTCCAAAAGTCGTCGTTAACGTAGATTAACATCTCGCTGTCTTCTACGAACTGTTTCAATTGAAACTGCACACCAGAAGCGTGCAAAAATCGCTGTTGTATGATCTGACAAGAACTCAAAGGCTCTAGGTCTTGTGCAGGGGTAGTAAATCTTGGGCGTCCACTCCTCGGTCTTTCAATCACATTTCCTGTTTCTCTATATCGATGCACGAGCCTTGAAATTACGCTTTCACTGACCTGAATGAAGTTAGCAACTTCTCTCTGAGGGCGTCTCGCCTCAATCATTCCAATGGCCCTATTGTCTTCAGCTGCACTCAGTTTATGTCTAGGCATTATTGCAAAACAAAATGTTTAGGTCTTGAATAAGAGTAGACTATACAGGGTGAGTCAGTCATAATGTGGAAACAACGACTGATCCAAAATTCTTAAAAAGACCAAAGATAAGAACTAGCTCAAAACTGAAAAAGTCACTCAACGATGAGCAAAAAAGCCACTCAGATGAGAAAGTAAACATTTTATTTATTATCTAAGAACCATTTGGAAAACAAAAAACGTCAACCTTTAAAAGAAATCTCGATATTTGTTTCTTTAGTTTTTGTGAAGCAGTTTATTATTTCTTCGCTTTTACTCTTCGCCATACTACCATTTCGGTCTTTTCTATTTGGTTTTAAATAGGTACATACCTAATGAAAATTAATTATGCATAGTAGTATAGCAGTAAAATAGTTCATTATAATTTAGGCATCTTTGTCGTCTTCTGCAATTGCAGAATATTATTAGCGTTGGCATTTCACGTCGTTGTTAATTTCAATTTTTTTTCTTGTCACCTATTCCACATATTGTTTTTTTTAACAGTTTTTAAACGCATGATAAACACCTGTATAAACACTTTTCCATGATAGTCACAAGACTGCCTTTTACCTTTATTCGGTCGTTTGCGGCTACCTCTAATTATTATCAGATTGGCTACTGACACTGAAATGTGAAAAATAATGACGCTTCTTTCCCACTGATAAGCGTATAACACGTAGCAGGTGCAAAGCTACAGAGTTCTGTATTTTAATACAGCCTGGATGGTCTCTCATAAATAACTTTTTCCTTTACCAGAAAAACAAAGACTTAATTTTTACTGATATTTATTAACACTTTGTACACTAGTGAATAGTAATTACAACTCAACTAAACACTATTTCATTTTGAAGCTCCAGGAAATTTCCAACTAAACACTCCAATTCAAGACTGACTGACTCGGTCATTTATTCTTTTTATATAGGCCAAACGAATATTCCAGGTATTCTCTAGCAGCTCTAGATCCATTTCTGGAACGATTCTCGTCGATTCTCAATATTCCAGTTGCGCCTCGATACACGACATTATTTTGTTTGTTTACCAGCATCGGGTAGGGGTGATCTAGCGTTTTGCGATATCACAGTCGTCGAATTGGGTGCGAGCGGGGCAAATTCTGTGACATTATATTATCGGATTAATATTTTGAAAAAATTGTCATTTGTCTTATTTATGACGTCACTGTCCGTAATTTCGACACAGGAATATAGAGGATGTTCGATGGTCGAACCAGTAGGTACTATCGAATATCGAACCGAAGTAGTGCAAAACCAACAGGTTTTTTCTTGTTTCTAAACCATGCGATGGATGTTGTATGCAGTGAGTGTGTTGATTTTGCTTCAATGAAGTTCCGCCTTTAGATATACAGTGTGGCTCATTAAGAAGCAGGATATAAGTACCTCTAAAGTTGTTTTAGGGAGCAAATAACATTTTTGTATTGTTTGTTACATAGCCTCCATGTTGTTGTTGAACCAATCACGAGGATATTAATGGCCTGTAGTGATTCTTTTGGAAGCCATATTTGGATAAAAGAAACATTTTTCGCGCAGAAGAATAAGACAACTAATTATCAATTCAAAAAATGTTAGAGAGGTATACTAGTTCTTTATGGCCCACTGTATATGTACGGTTGCCAATTTAACAAAATGTTATAGATATTACGGGTAATTTTGATGATTTCTACTTTTAACGTACCTAATGTATTTAAATATAACTGATATTGTGAGTCACTCCCAACTATAAAATTAAAATTTAATTGTTGTAATGAAACGATAAAACGGTTGGATTGAGACTGTGACAACTGTCAACATCACCCTGTACATAGATTTGTGTACTTGACAATATGCTTAGCGTCGATTTTTCGACTCTTTTAATCATTTAACTTATTTAATATCGGTCAGGGAATGTGATCTGTATTTTCAAATTGTTGCTAGAAGGTCTTATAAATGTTGTTGAGATATACAGGGTGATCCCGAATAATGTGCAAAAAAATTGAAGGTTGAATTGAATTGACGAGTGTTATTTAGTTCCAAATGTTTTAATACACAGCAATATTTGATATCAAAGAACCTTGAACTGTCATCAAATGCAAAATGATGGATACCTAGTCGATATCGATGTGCAAATTAGACATTAGAAAGGAAAAATTGCAAGACGCAAAATACATTCTGAATTCAACAAGCGTTCAAAGGGATTGTTTTTTCAATCGAAAAAGTTAACTCTAAAAAAATGTAGTGAATAATATACAGGGGGTTACTTCAACGCCTTACGGCAGGGCCTTGCCAAATTTCACTTCTTAATTTCAAAGTGTTTGGAAGAAATTAAATAAAACTCTAAATTTATCACCCCTTGTTAGGACTCCTATTAAAGACGGTCGTACAATCTATCCTCATTTTTTACACATTATTCGGGATCACCCTGTAGATATTATTTATTTTATTACGATTGATGTGTTCTACGGTGGTTCTTAAAAAAATCAGAATTTACGTAGCTCTAGCAATGTTTCTCAAATATTTTTATAGCAAAGTGTTGTAGTTTTAGGAAATGAAACTCTAACCACTACTATTTTAGGTACTCAGTTAATAACAAATTTTAATATTTCTCAAATATCAACTATTTGTTAAAGTTTGATTCACTCAAACTGTAACATCCTGTATCATTGATAATAATTATCCATTCCTCACGCTGTGCAATGCATATATTATTTTGTCCTGCTAATCAAATTCCACATCGCAGAATCATCGTTCTACCTGCAAATCTATTGACGCTGTAAAGATATTGTGCTAGATAAAAAAGTTAAATGTCTTTGTACATCTGTTTTATATTCTTGTTGTAATATTTTTATGTTCGTTTCATTTTAAAAATTGTGTTGAATAGAATTAAGACATTAACATCGAAACATTAACATTATTATGATTACCTGCCTTTACAAATAAAATGACTTGAACATAATAACATATTTGTCACGTATATGTGTATAAGTACAACTAATTATTAATTAATATTATTAATTGTGTTCTTTTAGTGTAGAATTTTATATTACCGCAAACTGCAAAATATTTATTAAAAAATTGGAAGTGCTCATTATGGTGGACCACAAGCCTGTTGAACTAATTTATTTACACTATCAACACTATAAATGTATATAGTTCAAAGATGATGGCTATTTTATTAATTTTAAAAATAAATGTTATTTCAGTATAGTGTTGATGGTCCCTTAGCGCTAATAATTGTATTGTGATGAGAGCTGTATATTTGTTAATAATATATTTATATTAAATGCAATGAACATTTCAAAATGTGTTTTTGTTAAAATTATTCCACTTTAATTGAAAAAAAAAATGGGTAAAATAATGATGATTAAATTTCAAATATCGCGTGTTTTCTATGCGAATGCTGTCTATTATTGTCATTAGAATATTGTCACGGATTTCCCAATCCGACTTTGTCTTTTACCAGAAAAACAATCCGTTAATGAATCACTTATCTTTATTAACTACTCGGTACACTACTGAATACTAATTACAGCTCAACTAAACACTATTTCACTTTTAATCGCTATCTACTCGCTCTAAATACTCCAATTCAAGACTGTAATACAAGACTAACTAACTCGGCCGTTTATTCTTCTTTTATATAACAAACGAATATTCCAGGTTTAGTTTGTAGGCTTCCGTGGCTGTCGTTAATGGTCAGGTGATTTCCGGGCTGGTTGCCACGTCGTCGGTTTAGAACACTTGACGTTTCGAGAGACATATCGCTCTCTTCTTCAGAAGTTACTCTGAAACTGGAGATCTACTGGTCATCGCACTATTTATATCAGGGGTGGTCACTGATCCATGATGTTCCGGTGTGGTGGTTACTGATCCATGATGTCCTGGTGGGTTGGTCACTGATCCATGATGTTCCGGTGGATTGCTTTCACGGATGAATCGTTTCCAAATACCGGGCAGATCCACGCCGCCGTCCCTGTTGAAATTGTTCGGATTTTTGTGAATTTCTATAGCTTCTCTGTATAGTCGGGGCCAAAATCTTCTCTCTCTTACTAGCATGCTGGCTCCACTTAGCTCTACCGTGTGTCCCGTGTCCGCTCTATGCTCTGCTACTGCCGATTTTTCCCAGTTGTTATTTTTGAGGTGACTCTTGTGTTCCTTTAACCTTGTGTTGATGTGCCTTCCTGTCTGTCCTATGTAAACCTTTCCACATGAGCAGGGGATACTGTACACACCGGGGCCCTGGAAATGGTCGTTGTTGCAGGTCTTCGGAAAAGCTGCCGCCACTTTTTTCACAGTGCTGAATACTGTGTTGATATTTCTTTTCTTCAAAAGACGTCCGATTTTATCTGTACATCCTTCCACGTAAGGTAGATATGTCGTCGCTAGGTACTCCTTTTTCTCCTTGGGCGTATGTCTTTTCCTGATAGCTCGTTCAATATTTCTTTTCGTGTAGCCATTTCCTTTCAGGGCCATGCGTAGGTGTTCCAGTTCCTCTTCCAAGTGTCTGGGTTCACTAATAATCCGGGCTCGATGAATCAAGGTATCTATGATTCCCTGCTTCTGAGCTGGATGGTGGTGAGACTCAGCATTTAAATATCTGTCAGTGTGAGTTGGCTTCCTATATACTCGATGTCCTAAAGTGCCATCTAGTTTTCTCTCAACCAACACATCCAAGAAAGAGAGCGGCATTTGTCTCTACTTCCATAGTGAACTGTATATCTGGATGTATCCCATTGATGTGATCCAAGAAGTTTTCTACGGTGTTGCGTCCATGGGGCCAGATGATGAAGGTGTCGTCAACATATCGGAGCCAGCACTTAGGTTTTAATGTTGTGGATTCCAGGGCTTTCTTCTCAAAGGCTTCCATGTATATATTGGCTAGGACTGGAGATAACGGTGAACCCATTGCTGCTCCCTCCGTCTGTTCATAGAATTGGTCCTGAAAGCAAAAAGGTTGAGTTTATGCACACTTTTGCTAAATCTACTAAAGTCTCATCCTTATCCTCTGCGATTAGTCTTCGATGCAGTTCTTCCAGGGCCTCGTTGACGGGTACTTTTGTAAATAGAGAAGTCACATCAAAGCTTACTAGGATATCTTCCGGTTCAAGTTTAATTTCTCGAATCCTGTCGAGAAAATGTTCGGCGTTTTTGACGTGATGCTCTGTCCTCCCTACTAAATCCTTTACTTTTTGTGCGACATATCGGGCCAGGGGGTGTGTTGCTTATCCTGCTGCACTCACTATTGGTCGAAGGAATATCTCGTTTGTGAATCTTTGGCAAGCAGTACAGCTGGGGTGTCCTTGAGTCGGTTTGGATCAAACTCCTGTGAAGTTCCTTAGGTATGTTTGAGGATCGGATTGCAGCGGCTACCTTCTTCTCGACTTTCTTAACCGGGTTGTTTCGGATGTTCTTGTAAATGGGATCCATCAATAAGTTTTCCACCTTGGCGATGTAGTCAACGGTGTCCATTACTACTGTTGCGTTCCCCTTGTCGGCAGGCAGTATTGTTATTAACTCGTTCCTTTGAAGCTGTTTGAGGGCTTGGATCTCCCTCCGGTTCAGGTTAGGTTTAGGAGGCCTAGCAGTTCGTAGAATATTCCAGGTATTTTCTAGCATCTCTAGATCCATTTTCTCGAACGACTCGAACGCTTCTCGTCGATTCCCCATTTTTCCAGTCACGCCTCGATACACGGCATTTTGTTTGTTTACCAGAATCGCGTAGGGGCGATCGAGGCAATCTAGCGTTTTGCGATACCACAGTCGTAGAATTGGGTGCGAGTGGGGCAAACTCCGTGACAATATATTATAAAATCTGTTTTAAAACTGGCGTATTAGAAATAATTGCAATATGCCTAAAATTTGTAGTATTATCAATTAAACCGCAAAAATGGCGATAAATTTTAGCCCTCGTATGTTATAACGTACCTCTGGTTTACATTTCAATATCCCGCCGTTTCTGTTTTTACAAGCGTGGGGAGTCCGGGTCACCCACCAATCCCACCACAGTGAGGCCGAATTTTGCGAGCCTCAAATTGCGTCGCACATGTCTATACGTTATGGTTTCCCCCACCACGCGAGACGGTTAAAATCGATGTTTTTCGCTCCATGTCCACTCGAGACTGAGGCCAGATTTCTGGCGCCTCAAGTTTTTAGTTCAGCGGCAAATGGACGATGTGATAGTGGCTAGTGACCGTAGGTAACTTGTGAACTGTAGATTATTTACGTGTGTGACGGGATTAATCGATTGTTCAAGTGTTAATACTTTTATTTATGTGTTTTGAATTTCCAGTGGTTAGTGTTAGTGGTTGATTAGTTGAATGTGACTTCTTAAATATTCTGAAGATTAGTTGGTAAGCGCGGTGGTAAAGTTTTAAGGACAAGGCAGGTAGGATTAATTTAAAGAAATAAAAAACAATGAGGTTAGACTAAATTTAACATAGAATAGGAACCTAATTTAAATATATATTATCGATAGGCTCGTCGTTAGTTATTTATAATAATGAATCTCTCTCACGATATTGTTTTAATCCCTATTTGAAACGCCTTTTTCAATACGTAATGAAGTAGAGAAACGACAAAGCGTGTATTTCAATAAAGTAATAACAATATTAGTACTGACTTATAATGGCGGTTGATTGCGAGACTTCATATAAAATTAGGGACTTTAATATAAAAATTAATAGATGGCGCTATGTATTTAGGGACTTGAAGCAATTGCCTGTTCTCCAAAGCTTGATATGATAGCTATAACTAATAAAATGCACATACCGGTGAAATGTTTATTAGTCGAATGCAGAGAAACAATGAAAAATAATATGTATTTAGCATTTGACAAATAACAAAAATTAATAGAATAAATAAACAGTAAGGCAATTAAAAGCCCTACAAATAACTCAACACAACTCAACAAATTACTTAAATAGAGAATAATAATTCATCCATACACGTTGTATTTTTATTTTATTTTATTTCATGCTAATTACTACTAAATTAAACTACTGATAACATCTTAAATTGAAACAATAACAAATCGCCGAAGCGATGTGACTAATTAGGGGCTTTTAAAATTAATTTTACATTATAATGGCGTCCGGATGTTGGGTACGCAAGTGCTTATTCCGGTCGCCCTTCTGCCTAAATTCCCTTCCGCAAACCTGACACGGGTAAGGCCTTTCGTCCGTGTGAATCCTCCTGTGGTTGTTCAGGGCGTCCGCCCTGAAAAATCTCTTGGGGCAAAGCTAGATCCCAAAAAATATATACATTTATTCATACTGCTATTAATGTCATTTAACCAGGAAGTCGTCTATTAAAACAACCATTGATGATATATGCTAAGAATCACCTTGTATATGCAAATTTGCAATTGCCAACAACATTGGGATTTTTTTCTGGTGTAAGAATATCATAGCTAAAGAAGTAGCAATTTCTTTTATAGTCTGTTTGGAAATGAAAGAGAGTAATAAAACCCCGAGATAAGAACCGGCCATGGGCGTGGTAATATTTCGTTTCAGGTAATTATCGGGTAACACTAATGCTAACAGGTAATGGGTGTACATTAGTATATTTTACTGGATACATCATAGGGCAGGAGCCAGTGTATTGTGACAGATCAATCCAGTCTTAGAGCTGAATATACGAAGACGTGCTAGTGCAGTAGAGTAAAATTCGACTTGTGTTTAGAGACTATTGTGCCAGTAGATATAATATTGTTTGGGTAAAATGTCGAGCTTATCAGATTAAGTACCTGCTAAACGCGTGAAAAGATGTGCGCTGTCTCAGAATGAGAAGATTATTATATTAAATGTATTTAATGCATTGAAACACCAAAATCCTACCAACAGTGTTGACGACATCGTGGAAAAGTGTTCCAAAATGACAGGGATTGGAAAATTGACCATCTACAGACTTTTAAACGAAACAAAAAATGACCAAGATACTGTAAATCCCCCAAAATCATCTACAGAGAGGTCAAAAGTCGTTACATGATTTCTTCAAAAATGTCATTCGCAGAAAAGTACACTCGGTTTATTTTAAAAAAGAAATACCAACGCTAAGCAAAATTTTAAGTGAACTTTCAGAGGACAACGATTTGCCAAAAATCAGTAGAAGCAAATTATGGCCGTCTTACGAGAGTTGAATTTTTGCTGGGAAAAGCAGAAAAGGAAGTCAGTTCTTATCGATAAAGATGAAATTATTTGTTGGCGAAGATCCTACTTAAGATCAATAATTAGAAAATTCCGTGACGAAGGGAGGAATATTTATTATCTAGACGAAACTTGGGTCAACGAGGGATATACTGTACAAAAGTATGGCAAGATCAAAATGTAAAAAGTTTTCGACAAGCACTTTTGGATGGACTTTCAACAGGGTTCAAGGCACCTTCAGGTAAAGGGCGAAGATTAATAGTGACACATATAGGTAGTGCCAGCGGTGTTGTAGATGGCAGTTTACTTTTATTTGAATCTAAAAATACAGGTGACTATCACGAAGACATGAACGCAGATGTTTTCGAAGAGTATTTTACACAGATGTTGGATCTTATTGCTCCGGGGTCTGGAATTGTCATGGACAATGCCAGTTACCATTAACAGCAGACCGAGCGGTCGCCTACGACTGCTTGGAGGAAAGCCGATATAATTCAATAGTTATTCGAAAACATTTCTTTTGAAACAAATATGATGAAAAATGAACTTGTATTGGATGTATACATCATGTACAAAAAGAAGAGGAGAAAATGTGGGAACTCGATAATTTAATTGACGTTACTGTGGAGCCTATCGTTGTCAATCTAGGAGACAAAGATAATAATTCATCAGAATATTCAGAGGATGAATTTTAATATACCTATTTTTTTATTTTCTTTATTGTACATTTATACAACACTACATTTACTCACCATAATTTGATTTTTCGAAATACATATATTTTTGTGTGGAATAAAAGTCTATTTAATAAATTTAAATAAACATTTTGATAATAATATTGAATAATTTTATTTGAATTACTAAAAACCCTCTTAACCCGGTTATGATGCTTAAAGTAGCCTCATGTTTTGAAATGCTGTTTTTATATTGTTTACTTATAAGAGAAATGGACCGAAAAATTGAAGCGGCATAGACAAAGACGGGTTGTCGGGGATTAAATTTTAGCTACCTGCTACAATTTAGTACGGTTCGATCACACAAAGTTTTTTTAAAAGTACACCTCATCTATACCGATAATACATAATCTAAAAATATTGAATATAAGCACCAGTACTACATTTATTTACGATTTGCATATATAATAAGCTCTTATTACTCTCTTTCATTTTTAAACAGACTATAATAGATCTCATCTCATCTTCCAATTCAATAATGAAACATGACAACAATGGGAACGCTGCGACTGACTAGACATGCTTATCGCTGGCCTGCCCAGTGGCGTACTATGAAATTTACGAAAAAAGGTAACAAAAAAAAATCAGTTTTTGTGGTGGAATTTAAGAAAATAAACTTATGACATGTGTTTGTAAAAGTTACAGATACCTCCCCCATTCGAAGTTACACCCTGTATAAAACAAAATTAATTTTTTAACGTCACACAACCAGTGAGTATGACAATTAATTTGTTGTTGTGTTAGTTTCCACCTTGTCTTATAGAAATGTTTGTATAAATAATTTATTCCTATAAAATTTTTATAAAAAATTTGTCATTTTTCTTTGAAATTATCACCTAATTATTTTGACAACAGTGTGACGTCATGAAATGAAGAAGGCAAAGATAATGTATATACAATTTTGAATATTTTTTTTTTCGAAAACTTCATCCGACCGCCGAAATCTGAAGATTGGAAAGATTTACGCTGTTGTAAATTTCCATATTTTTATATCTGTTACATATCAAGACTGAAAACGAAATTATTCTACAAATACACAAAAACTTACATCACATCCATATCTCCTGTCATTAGTGTGTATCAAACGGTGCTGATAGTACACAGACCCAGTCAAAAAACACTTATCGCACACAGTGCACCGAAAAGGCCTTTCTCTGGTATGCACCTTGCGTATGTGGTCCTTCAGGTCGGGCCTTATGGTGTACCTCGCCTCACAGCCTTCGTGAGGACACGCGAACGGCTTGATACCTAAATTTTATTAATATAAACATTGGCATTCTTGTATCTAATTAATGATACAAATGCATGAAAAAATCGTAGAAACGCTTACCTTGATGGAATCGCATGTGCTGCCATAGGTGGGAAGTTTGGGAATAACTTCTGCCACAAGTTTCGCACACGTAAGGTTTTAAGCTCTTGTGAGCACGACTGTGGATAAGAAGAGCTTTGGCGCTATGGAGCACCTGAAAAGAAACTTTTATATTATATTCATAATTCATATCATATTCAGTGAATCTATGATTCAGTGCTCCGCATAAGAACCGACACAGAGTACGTGCATGTGCATGCTCTATATCTCTGAATTACATGGTTTAGGTTTATTATTGGTCTTATTCGACCACAAGTGCAAATAAATTGAAACACTATACAGGGTGTTAAAAAAAAGTGTAAGATATTTCAGGAGGTAATAGTATGAACCAAAATAAGCAGAAAAGTCTTAATAAACATGGGTCCGCAAAGTAACGGTTGCGGAGATACCACTATTCGTTTTTTAAACATTTTATTTTATTAGGAATAAACCGACAAAAGAAGCTTTTAACAAACAAAAAACAAAGTTACAGAAGATGTTCAAAGTGCGCTCCGTCCATTCCCAAGCAGGCACGACATCTTCGTCTCAACGATATTCGAACTCTTTCGAAAACACCCTCCTTGGTTTGGATTTCTTGACACTTTTGATAAATCCGTAGCTGCAGCGCTTCCAGGCTATTTACAGGAGTACCATACACTAATGTCTTCAAATATCCGCAAATAAAGAAATCTAGAGGGTTCAGATCAGGCGATCTTGGAGGCCATAAATCAGGTTCGGCCTGATCTGAACCCTCTAGATTTCTTTGTTTGGGGATATTTGAAGACGTTAGTGTATGGTACTCCTGTAAATAGCCTGGAAAAGCTGCAGCTACGGATTAATCAAAAGTGCCAAGAAATCCAAACTAACTTTTCTGAGACATATAGATACATGTTTTTACAATAATAATGGCACTCCCCCAAAACAGTTTTTGAACTTCTGGAAGTTCTGAGTAGAAATTACATTAAATCTCAATTGGTGACTGAAATAACGAAGAACTAATGTTAAAATTTGAAAGAAGATTTCTTTCAAGAGTGCCAGTATTATTGCAAACGATTATACAGATGCGTTGTAATGAAGATAAATATTATTACGTTTAGCGTAGAAATTTTAAAAACCGCCGTTGTCGGATAATGCAAAATTAATTTAAAATAGAAAAAAATTATTAAATGTTGCGAAATTATATTGAAACCAGTCTTCCATAAAACTGAATTGGGAAAAACTTACCTGTCCACATTCCTCGCAAGTAAAACTAGCAGCGTGTTCCTTCTCCCGGTGAGTCTCAAGGTCAACAATGGTACCAAAAACCTTAATGCATCGTTCACACTGGTACTTAAACCCATCATCCACTTCCGCGCAAAACTTCTTCAACTTCAACGACTGATTCTTGGGCCATTTACGTTTCCTGCCCCTCTTCTTCTTCTCCGGAGCCTCCGGTTGCGAAGCTTGGCTGCAGCTCGTCTCCGGAACCTCGGTCTTTACTTTGTCCAGGTCGATCAACTTCTCCGGCTCCACGTTCTCTTTGTTGCAATCGTCGTTAACGATGGGGCTGACGTTGCTAATTTTGTTCATAGGAACGTCTAAGGTCTTCAAAACGTCTTCGATCAACTTGTTGAGGATCTGTTTGTTGTCCAAGGCCCTGTCCTTGGTGTCGTTCTCCTTTTTCTCTTGGTCGGAAGTGTTGGGGATGTGAAGCTTGGGAGTGTAGTGCTTCTTTTTAATTTTATGAGTGTAGAGAAGTTCATGGGACTTGAAGGTCCTGTCGCAGTACTCGCAATACGTTAATTTGGGTAGGTAAAAGAGGCTCACGTATTCTGAGCATTTCTTCATCCAGTGTTGAGCTGCGATGGCGTAAGAATCGAATATCAGGTTGCAGTTGACGCATTCGTAGTTTTTTCCAGTGGTGTGTTTCCTTTGGTGCATCAGAAGCAAATTCTTTTCAGCGTAAGTCCTGTTGCAGAACTCGCATTGCAGCAATATTTCCGTCAGTATCTTCTCGATGTTCTTGTCGTCGATGGAGGGAGAGGAATTTTCCTTGCTCGACTCACCGTTTGTAATCAACGTGGCGAAACTCTTTATTTCTTCCTGGAGTAAGTTCAGTTCCTTATTTTCTTCCGAATCAGCGTCAAATTCCACTATCTCGGTACAAATAGCTACGTGGTAGTTGGCTGTAACGGTGGAGGAAAACACTTCGTGGCATTTCCTGCATTTCCACACAGTTACATCGCTCCTGTAAAATTTCGATATATCTCCGGACTTCTTGCAGTGATTTTCCTTGTGGATTCGAAGCCTGTTCTCGCTGACGAATTGCTTGTTACAATGTTCGCAGATGTTATCTTGGGTATTCTCGTGACCAGCCTGGTGGCGTTCCAAGTTATTCTTGCTAACAAACTGTTTGTCGCAAACGGAACAAATATATTTAACACGCACACCTTTGTCGATGTCCTTGATGTCTGCGTCGGCCTTAAGAACAACCCTTTCAGCGTTAAACTCGCACTGGTGACGCTGATACTGATATTTCGTGGGGAAATTAGTCTCGCAGTTTTGGCATCTGATCATTGTTGGGATGTTCAGAAGGGGCTTTTTATCTGGTGTCGCTTCTAAAGGATCGGATGTCTGAATTATATGGATGTCATCGAGTTTCAAACATTTTATAACTTCCTCCTCTATCTCGAAGCTCTTATAGTTTAGGTGCAATTTATCGTCGTTGTTACAGCTAAAACTTACTTTTTCCGGCGTGAAATACGTTCTGGAGATTAGTTCCTTGGTGGACGGGTCCATTTCGTGTCTTATAGATGTTACTACCATTCCATCCTCTGTGATTTTGTGCACATTTATTATTATATTATCAAGACTGCTCATTTTTAATAACTACTTTGATGAGAAAACCGATAATTCCTGTATCAAAACAGCTTTGCTTCTGAAAGAATGATTGATAAAGATTTTAAAATCAAAAAACAATATTCCGTGTTTAAACAACAATAACAACTGAACTATTGTTGCTATGACAAGCGCGCGGTAAAATTTTTTATGCCAATCAGCTTTGCCATGAAAATGTGAACTTATACATTTTTCATTTATAATACATAAACTTCTAAAAATACCTATTTTAGCTCCGACCTGCATACGAAAATTTTATTATATTTCCTAATATCCACTTATTTATAAATTACATTAATTTATGGTTTAATAGATCAACTTCAATGACCGCCATTAAATTGAATTTAAACTGGCGCTTGCGCATACCGCGGCAAATTTGAATGACGTTCGACTTTTGTCGCTGCATTTGCATATCTGCAAACGCAAACAAATATGAAACTATTTTGAGGTTATAATAATAAAAGGCGATAATAATTTAAAAAGTCAAATTCTGCATAAATAAGTCTGTAGCTCATATTTATTATTACAAAATGGACAAAGTGGTAATTTTTGGTTCCACCGGAATGACTGGCATCTGTGCCGTAGAAGCGGCAGTTAAGAAAGGTAGGTACACAAATATTACTTAATATCTGAAAATATTCTAACTTTGGCATCTTTTCCAGGATTAAATGTCAGAGCTTTCGTGAGAGATCCGTCCAAACTGCCTGACCATCTCAGAAACAGTGTCGAAGTAGTCCAGGGCAATGTATTGGAGTATAAAGACGTTTTGAACGCTATAAAGGGGGTAACGGGGGTCGTAGTAGTGCTGGGTACCAGAAATGATTTAAAGCCTACGACAGATTTAAGTGAAGGAATGAAGAATATCGTTCGAGCCATGGAGGAGCTGAACGTTGAAATAGTCTCAGTTTGTCTATCCGCATTCTTGTTCTTCGAACCCGAGAAGGTACCTCCAATGTTTAAGGACATTAACGCTGATCACCAGAGGGAATTCGACGTGTTGAAGGCTTCCGGGCTGAAATATATTGCTGTGTACCCACCTCACATAGCAGGTAGGTAGTTGTTAACTTTATAAGATTATAGGAAGGCACAGTGCAACGTGCCAAACACATAAAACATGTAAAAAAACTATATTCTATGAGTGCTGTTTCATATTATTAAAAGGAAAAAATATCTTTATAGATCAACCAGGTTCCGAATATCAGATCCAGTACGACGCGTCTCCAGGTAGGGTGGTGTCAAAACACGACCTGGGCAAATTCTTGATTGATTCCTTGACACAACCCGAACATTATGGGAGAGTTTGCGGCATTTGCACCAAACGTTAATGTCTATTTTGCTTCTCCCGATTTTATTAAACAGATAATTTGCTTGGGAATTTTTGTAAAGGGACCAGATCAAAGATGTTTGCCAAAAATTATGTGAGGGTAGTTTTATTTAGGTTTTAACGCTAATTTTAGATAATAACGGATTTTAAAAGCATTTGATCGATTTGTGTTTGATAGCTTTGGGCAGCTCTAAAAGAAAAATTTTCCGGTGGTTGATATTAATATCTGTATATCAGAGTTGTTTTGAATTTACGTGATTCACAAAAACATAAACAGCATATTTTGGAGGTCGAAAACAAAATTTGAATCGGTCGCGGTCCAAATAAAAGCGCAACAAGTCTAGAAATACATTTTTCTTTTTCGACGACAACACATCTGTGTATGAAAGTTAAATAGCTTTCACATTACTTCTTTCATAAACCTTGTTCAAGGTTGATACTTTGATTTTTTTAACAGTATGTACCTCACATCTAATTTTTTTTTCTGTAAAATATTTGTTTATCAAATATCAATTTAAATGTTGCTTATATACGAGCATGTTTTGCTTCGTATTTTTTTTATCTTGAAGAATGTGCAAATGATAAATTGACTATAAATAATAATAACTATTATACAATGGACTGTATCGTTCAATGACTATGTATATGATTGTTTAGTCAATTATTTTACCCTTTAAAATACGTAACTTATATAGGTACTAGTTAAATATCAACTTATGGTTTGATACTTTAAATAAGATGTATAGAAAATAATAAAAATATATTTGTTATATATAAAATTTAATCACTATTTACAGTAATATTTTTATTAAAAGTTATGGATTTAAGAATGCTTAAGTTGAAAGAAATTGTCAGTTATGTTAATAGTATGATCGCCATCTAGAGACATTCCAATAAGTCTATCGTTGAATCGACACTTGTTTAGAATAAGTACAATTTCTTTAAACAGAAGACAAAATGGAAACAAAAAACACAATCGTGAAAAAAAGTTTTTTTTCACAGTTCACGTACACAGATAAAAATGTACTCAAAATAAGAAACCTACAGTGGCAAATACTTTGGATTTTTCTAAATGTTTCTAAAAATGATCCATTTCACTTCTGCAGGTGCCGGCTGTCACTTGATCAACTTTGTAAATAGTAACGGTAAAAAAAATTTCCACATAATGCACTGGAAAAGCCCTGTATAATAATATAGTATTTTTGTAAATATCCAATAATCTGAATTTAATTGTCCAGATTATAGAGTTACACTGTACTGTAATTTGCCTAATTTTGAGGTTTAATATTGTCTTCGCAGAATTTGATAGATTTTTAATTATCTTTAGAAAATATTTTTTTATTATAAATTTGATAACTTGCCCCCCATCTATTCAAGAGTCAAATAATTTGCTATACTTTTAAATCTGCTAATAGGGAATTGTAAAAAGGAATGCCCAAAATTGAAAATTTTACGAAGTTTTTAATTATATTAATAAAATTCAATTACTTATGATTTTATTAATGCTATTAATATCCAAATTTTCTCAATCTTATATTTTAATTGTTAGAACAGAATGTCCCGATAACATTTACTCAAAAACTCAAAATTAGCGAGGCTACAGGGTGTCAAACTGGCCTTCAAATAATGACGGAACTTTTTTGCTTGAATATTTTTAAAAATTATAATAAAACGTAATTAAAGATTGTTAAAAAATCTTTAAAAAAAGGTCTTCTTGTTATATCACCTTAAAATAAATCGTTTTTGAAAAAAAATCATTTTAAATTTACAAAAATGTATTTAATATCTAATACCTACTTAAGTTAACCACAGTATTTTTGTTATTGTAATAATTTAAGTATTATGTAGGTATTAGCTGAGTAATACCTTCACAAAAATGTTCGAAATGCTGTCCTGCCAATATATAAAATTATTCTTCGGAAATTTCGACGAATCCTAGCAAATATGCTATTATTTAATTTTGAAAATGAGATCAAGTAAGCGCCTGTTTATTTAACCATCGTCTGCTAAATCACGCCACCTTTGTAATACTTGTCTGTCGAGTTACCTGAATTTCAATCTAGAATACTGTAAACGTACTGTAGTGTGGCGACACCAATGTTAGTATTTGGAAACATACACATCAGGCCATAAATGTCAGAATTTGACATTTGATATTGAGACTGTAATAATTTAGCTTTTAATAGAACCTACTTATTTAATTTGGTTTGCAAAAATGTACTTATTCTTCATCTACTATTTGAAAACATTAAAATATGCGGCACTGATAACATTCCAATACTTCACAAAGCTTTTGTGTCTAAATATTGTACAAATTTCATAAAACTGGATCCCTACGTATTAATAATGGACTGCTACTCCTACACGTTCACCATAAAAGACAATACTTATTATTTTAGGCTATATCAATTTAAAAATGATACGTAAACAAAAACGTACACAGATATTTGACATTTGTCATAATTTCTATGAAAACAATTGACGACTATGTCCGAATACATTATTTGTGCTGTAGTGTGCTGTCGCACGGGGTAAGTTACTGCAAAAGGGCAATGAAACAGACTAGATGTAACACAGCTGCTGCGATTTAGCCGACAATAATTTAATGAAAACAATTTTTTTGGCACTATAATCTCGCTAGTTTTCAAAAACGTGTTTTATTTGTGGTATTAATTTTTCGTGTAGAATGTTATAATATTGCATACATAATTGCGGATATTAGACAGCAGGCGTTTGAAAGTGGGCAATGGCAGAAATTACTAAATTCAATGTGAATTTTGGTACAAATTTGTCGTAACGTTTGTATAGCCACCGAAAATACAAATTTTTGTCTTATTATAAATAAATGTCAAATGAGCTGACTTATTAGAATATTTCTACACGATGGTATGATGACATGGTTTTACTAGATCTCAAATCAAAATTCCCTAAATTACACCCAAGATCCTACTGTATCTGTTTATTCATAAAAGTCTTTGTACTACTATTAACTGTCGTTTTGTTAACCGGTAGAGGTGGTGGAGGTGGGGCACTATTTACGACGAAACTGTTTTTACTCGTTTCAGTTTTTTGTCGGGGGTCTGTAGTTTTAGGTGTATAACTTCCATATATAGAGATAGGTAGACATTCAGTGTAGCCCAGTTTAGCATAGAAAGGTTCCTGTCCTTTTGTTGACAAATAAATCGTATCTAAACGTAAAAAGTCTTTACAATATTCCTCAGCCCTCTTCATTAAGACAGTCCCGTATCCTTTTCCTCTCAGCTTGCGGTCTATGACCACCGATTCCACAAAACAAGCTTCTCTTAAGCTGGGTATCGGAGTGAGCTTCAAGTGACCGATGACTGTTCCGTTCTCCAATAATAGCAACGAGGTAGGTAACTGATCACAGGAGGCTTCTAAGCTGTGCATGCGTGCTGTGTCGCTTCTTTTCCACTCATCGTTTATCAACCGACAGCAGTCCATGAGATACTCGGGGTGTTTGTGCAGAGGTAAAACTGAGAGTTCCATCTATAAAACTAAAAAAATATATATATGTATTTGTAAAGGATGTACTTTGTTGAAGAAAATGTGAAAAATTATACAGGGTGTTCGGAAATATATGCAACATAGAGCAAGAATAAATCCCTGACGACACAATGCGATGTTGCCAAACTTCGCCGAAACAGTCGATTCTTCTACCTTTTTTATCTGAAAAAGGTATACGTTGTTGAAGTCGTTAGCAGTAACCGGTTTTGAAATGATCCTGTTTTAAATATTCAGTGCACTGAGTAGAAACTGTTTTTGTCATGTAAAGACCACTTTCTGCTGAAAATACACCTAAATATTACTTGAAAAAGTTATTCAGAATGGTTAATTATGACAATGTGCAAAATTACAAGAAGATCGGCAAAGTCTGATGAATTCGAATTTTCAACAATGGTTTAATCGAAGCACAAAGATTTTATCAAAGCAGGCCGATCTTGTAATGTTGCAAGTCCGTCAACTTTTGACTAAGGCAAGTCAACATCGCATTATTTTGTCGTTTTGTCTACTCTTGCTCTATGTTGCACTTATTTCGAGACACCCTGTATAATAAAAACTACAAAAGCGATATTTGATATTTCAAAGTATGCAACACAAAATACTACTTCTTGTATGAATGGTTGCATACACTAAGATTGAAAATAAGTCCGTTCTCGTTATAGCAGCGTTGCAAAACATCAATTCAGTATGTTAATATGGCCAATCACCTCTTAGAAAACTAATAAAAACAATCACTTTTATTCGGTGATTGGATCTTAAGTCTTGACATAAAATACCTACGTTATAGCAAGAAATGAGCTAAAGGCTAACAAGGAAAGCATATTGTTTTTAACAATAGAAGTTAAATTATATGTAAAGCACGTAATTATTCTATACTAGGAATCAATTTTAAGAACTACAACAGGTAAGCAACGTAAGCAACTCACAACTCACCTTTGTAAACTGTAATGCGAATGTAACAATTAAAAATATCCGAAAGATACTCTTGCAATAAATTAACTTTTAATATTTTTGTTTCAGAAAATTTACTTTTATCTATGTGCGTGCACATGCATAAGTTTCTTGTGTATTAAAAATAACTACCGACTACTCTTAAAAAATTAACCTCAATCTGTATTAACTAACCCAAAAACGTTGTACGTTTGTTTGAATTTATTTACTACTTGCATTAGGGAAATAGGAAAAACAGTGAAAATGATGCCAGCAAGATTAGGAATGACTGCTCCAGGAATTCCCGACAATCCCTTGAGCCTGTCATGGCACGATTCAACTTGGATACCGATACTTAACACGAGCAACGTTATGGACTACTTTTCCCAGGGTTCCAATCCATTCTTTGATAGAACATGCAACAATGAAATTGTTAAAATGCAAAGGCTCAACGTAGACCAATTACAGTGAGACAATTTATTTATACGTAAGTACAATAATTATGTATACAATTTTTAGGAACATGACTGGGTTAGAATACGTTTTACTTCATGTACAGGAGCCTATATTATACGTTATAAGGAAACAACATAGACACAGTCCGCAACAAGCCACCGTTTTAGCAGATTATTATATAATTGCCGGCGTGGTTTATCAGGCACCGGATCTGGCAAACGTTTTGAATTCCCGACTGGTAAAAACGTTAAATTATTCCAGTGTTGTTTTTACCCGTCCTTATTTTAGTTGTCGGCAGTGCACCACCTCCAGTCGTCATTCGAAGAGGCTTCCAGTTTCGCGCGGTACCACCCGAGCAAGGGTTATTCCTGGGACTTCAAATCGCAAAGGCCCAACGTAGATAAAGCGAAGAAGGACGAGAAACCCAGGGAGGAGCCTAGTTCGCTCTTCCAGAGGCAACGGGTGGACATGTTGCTAGGGGAACTGATAAAAAAGTTTCCTCTGCCCACACCGCCTCAGCCTAAAGCTGCCCCAACAGCCCCCGTTAAGAACGAAGCTGACAGCGGTGCTTCCGAGAGTAAAGACGTTAAACCTGAGATTAAGCAGGAAAAGATTAAGCCTCCCCCCGAGAAGAAGCCGAGAATCAACTAAATTGGGAAATAAATTATATTGTGTTGTCTATTTACGATTGTGGCGGTAGTTCTTGCGTCTTTAAATTCACATTATGGCTTCCTTATGATACAAGCAAAATTGCATATTATGAAAGGTTAAATATAAATGTATTTGTAGATAAATGCTCATAGAAATCTGTAAAAAGTATTATATAGTTCGAGGTATTTAAAATAAGTAATTTTTTAGAATAAATGTTAGTAATATGTGTTACGAATTTTTTTAATTTACCTTCCAAATCTTATTTTACTCTTTAAATTCACAATTTAAACCATGCTTGTAAAATTTAATTGAACGTATGTTGGCAACACTGGTACTGGATAGTTCATTGACATTACTATACAGGGTGAATTAACTTTAAATAGTCAAACAATCATCCGGTTTTTTCTAGTTTGCAGTGACTTACCGCGCGTGGCAGCACAAAAGACGTAGTCACAGTTTATACAGTTCGTCGAAAAAAGGTTCCAGATGTTGTGGCTAAATGCGTAATGAACACCAATGAAATTCATTTGTACACGACGAAGTGGGAGAAAATATATATTTATTAACAAATCACCGTGCCCCTTGAGGGCGCGAATGTGCGCGGCTAAATGCGCATCGTATATAAAAAAAACGAAATCTGGGACCTCGACATCAAAGGAACCGACGTGAAGACGACGAACTGTAAAAGACTGTGACGTAGTCGTCAATTGTTTTTATAGAAATTATGACAAATGTCAAATATCTGTTTATTTATTATTTATAAATTGATACAACCTAAAATAACAAGTTTTGTGTTTTTATGGTGAAAGTGTAGGAGCAGCAGTCCATAAATTAATACGTATGTACCTAATTTTGTGAAAAATGTAAAATATTTAGACACAAAGGCTTTATGTGAAGTATTGGAATGGTATCAGTGACGCATATTTTAATGTTTTCAAATAGTAGATATAAAAAATACGTACATTTTTGCAAACCAAATTAAATAAGTAGAGGTTCTATTAAAAGATAAATTATTACAGTCTCAATATCAAATTCTGACATTTATGCGGGATGTGTATGTTTCCAAAAACTAACATTGGTATCGCCATACCGTACATTACAGAATTCTAGATTGAAATTCAGGTGATTCTCGACAGACAAGTATTACAATAACAAGCTACGTAATTTAGCAGACGATGGTCAAACTGAGCCGCATTAGTGGGGACGTCACAAATTAGGCAACCAGAGCATTGCAAGCTTCAAGAAAATTGACGCAAAAATTTAGCCGTAAAATTTGAAAGGTGACCTTGTCCCCATGAACGCGAAATTAGTGCGAATTATTTAATGGCGGGAAAAATCTCAACTTTATCGAATTTTGCCAACTGCAACATTTTCTATCATTGGCAACATAAAACTATCATGGTAGATTGTCAGAAGCTCAAGTTTAACTTACTAACTCCATAAAATCATGAAATTAGCGGTAATATTCCTGTTTTGCGAAATTTACTAAAGGGTGACACTTTCCCGCCATTAACAATTTAAATCAGAAACTGCAAAATTCGCGTGAATATCCGAATATTTGGTTCGAAACTAGCAGATATATCACACTTTTCTATTGATTGCAAGTCAAGAAATTTCTTAAATATTCCTGTTGATAGAGAAATAAATCAATATCCCGTTTTTCGTTAGATAATTTGACTTTTAAATATAGATTCCATATTTCCATAAGGATTATTACAATAACACTTGATTGAAATGTAATTTCCTGTGGCAATAAAGTACCGCGGGTTGCATAATACTGTGACGTCACACTAATGCGGTCTAACAAAATGTAAATACAACCTTTTATCTCGCACTTCAACAGAGACATAGGGTGTTCAAGTTGTTTATTTATTGAAAAAGGCAATATATTGATAGTTCATCTAAAAATAAAAATTATTTGTTTCTATTCTAAACATAGAAATTCTTTATTGAAACTTTTATCACGTGCTACAAAGCGAAACACGTGTCACAAAGTTTATATGCAAGTGACAGTGACAGAAGTTTGAGTTGGTAGTACTGTTAATTTGCTTATAATCTGGGCCAACATATAATTTCATATTCGCTAAAAATATACCTCTCAAATTTTAGGTTTGGCCCTTTCGACACTAAATAAGTAGGCGAGATACTGCTAACAAACTTTATTGTGTGTATTAAATGCTTTGTAGAACAAGACTGAAGAACGTGGAGCACGCACTTAGTTTTATACTATTTGTGTGCTTCCGTTGCAATTTTCTAAGATAAGATTATAAAAGTATATATAACATATATTACATAATGAATAATTAAAATAAGCAAAAATAATATAATAACACTATTATAGAGTTCATATAATTCCTCCTCTTAGACGGAAAATCAGAGTTTACGGGAGTTGGCTCCTGGAAAGTTGGAGTTGTAGTAGTAGGCGTTGTTGTACTTTTTGGGCATACCAGCCATGAGTTTATACTTTTCCGGAAAGTGAAGAGAATAAATAAGATTGTAAGTCCAATGAGAGACCATGTTAACCAGGTCGTCCACGAGATTGATGTAGGTTCAATTGATGCAGGGTCAATCAACTGAATATCTTTTGTTTCTTTTACTTTGTTCTTAAGGAACTCTAATTCATTTATGGTATTGTCAATGTAAAATTTGATATTCAGGGTTTTCTTATTTCTGGTAAAAGAAATGTAGAGGCTTGTAAGTTCGTTGTAGGAAGGAAATAGTCTTCTTCATTAATTCGCAAAGTGCATCCTTCTTGGTTAGATATTAAAGAATCTTCTGTGAGAAAATGGTGGATAACGCTAGAACATTGTTCTTCTATATGCACCGTTTTGCTTGGTAGGATAAGCAATTGTCCGGAAGGTAACATGGTAATGCTGTCCTTAGGATTTTTCAAATAATAAAATGTACAATTTGGTTCATCATGATCAATCATCATTTTTGGAATACATGATGGTGGTTTTGATTATATCATTTATTTAAGTTGGTAATATTTGCCAACTTTTGGGTTTTCTTCTAACCAGGAATAAACGATATCAGAAGTACAAAGTGCCAAGAAACTTTCACTGGGAAAGATGGATATGTTTGAGGAGGACATAAATATTTGGAATAGGTTATATTCATTGACATGGTAGATCGGAATTAAAATTTCCATATATATTACTGAGCTTGATACGTAATGTTTCATATGAAATAAAGAAAATATTGAATTTTGATCTAAAGAAGGTAATTCCGCAGGTTCATATAAAGTGTATAGAATTTTAAAAATTTCGGCAATAGTTGTAGTTGAAATTACATCGGAATGTATGATACTCATATGACTAAATAATAAGCCATCTTCAATTTGGTCTAAAATTTCTAAAGTGATTAAACAATCGTTAATTAAGGTTTGAGTTTCAAAAAAATCGTTTGCGGTTTTCCAAAAGTTGTTAATCTGTTTCATAGCATTTTGTATTTCACTTGTAAATGATTCCAGAACGGAAAGCTTCGTGTTTAGCTGATCATTTATATTTTCTGATTACTAAATACAATTTCTAGTTTTTGTTCCAAAAGCTCCTTATCATCGGCACTCATTAAACCAAATAATTCTGAATAGATATTTCCGATAAAATTAAATATACCGCGTTTCTCGCGTTTTACAGTGGAACAAATGATTTCGAATTTTTGTTTAATACGCTCTGTGAGATAATGTAACTGAGTATGCCAGAACTGTTTTCTTTAGTTGTATTTTCTGAGGATACAAGAAGTCTATTTACATGTTCTCCTATTTCCGTTAAATTAAGTACGTGTACAAAAGAGTGGTAAAAGGATATAGTTTTGAGGGCCCAAATTTACAGGGAGGATAGGGT
The DNA here is from genome assembly GCA_025584915.1 of Monochamus saltuarius. Lineage (NCBI taxonomy): Eukaryota > Metazoa > Arthropoda > Insecta > Coleoptera > Cerambycidae > Monochamus > Monochamus saltuarius. The sequence goes on along the minus strand of CM046722.1, from coordinate 3,040,764 downwards.
TAGTCAGTCTCTCTATTTTTATTGTCATAGTCATGTTCTTCGTCAATATCGTCATCACCGTTATCATTGTCAGAAAGGGAAGCAGGGTCTTCATTATTCTGTAACAAAGGAGAACCTTTAGTCTGTCTTTTCTTTTTAACTTTACGTTTATGGTATTTTCCTTTCTTAGTTTTTACCGTTATGTTTAAATCTTGTAGGACTTTAACTTTTAAAAAGGAATTTTGAATTTTACGAGACCAGGGGTTTTGTTTTAAATAAATTTCATCATTAGGGTGTAGGACTTCAGGTTCGTTACGGTTTTGATTTAACTTTTCGTTGCGCGTCTGCTTACTCTGATTCAGTTTAGTTTTAATTTGTTCATTAAGTTTTCTGATAATTTCCGAGTATTTTCCACAAAGTCTTGGGTAGTTTCAACTTCATTAAGAATAGGTGAAGTATAGATATAGATGGATGGGAACAGTATCGAGAAAGGGGTTTGCTGAGTAGCAGAATGGATAGAATTATTATAAGAAGTTATAACCTCATTAAGTAGTCTAGAGGCTTATGGGGATCTTCTGTTTTTAATATACGGATAGATTCTAGCAATGTCGAGTGGAACCTTTCTACAGGGCTATTACTTTGGGAATTTTGTATTGAGGTTACATGAATTTTGATATTATGTAATTGACAGAATTGTTTAAAAGGGTATTGACAAATTCCTTGCCAGGATCATGAATTATATACCTGGGGGTTCCAAAGAAAGACGTAAAGGTAGTTAGTCCTTGAATAGTATCAAGAGCATTTTTAGATTCAATTTTAATCGCTTGTCCGAATTTTGAAAATGGGTCAAATAAGGTTAGAAAAATATTTTTATCGATAAAGAAAAGATCTATGTGAAGAGTCTCGAGTGGTTTAGATGGAGTTGGTGTATTTTGAATTTTGACTTTTTGTGGATTTCTATCGTATTTGGCTAAGTTACACGGTTCACATTTAGTTATATAATCATGAACATGAGTTGATAAATTCGGCCAATAAAATTTTTTAGAAAGTCGTTTGATAGTTTCATTAATTCCTCTGTGTGTGGTTTTGTTTCATGAAAGAATTTAATTTGGTCCATTTGTTCATCTTTTGAAATTAGATCTTTCAACAATATGTTAGAAATAATTATTTTAGTTTCAGGGACAAAATTATTAGCCAATACTCTCAATACTTTTTCTTTAATTTTATCTGAATGAAAATAAAGACAAGTTGTTTCATTTATATTTAGATACCTTTTTAGTATGTTAGTAAGTTCATCGTCAGATATAGAAGTATGACAAACTAGGGTGGTTCTTATCTTATCGGGAAATGGTTTCGATGTATGAATTCCAAAACGACTAGGCATATTTTGAGTTTCGTGTATAAATAATTGCCTTTTGTATCCATTAATACTTTTTTCTGTAATTGGTGGAGAACAGATAGGATTTTCTTGGGCGGTATGTTGTGTCTGAGTAAAACGATTTAAAAGTCCTCTTTGTTCTTCGGGAATTTCAGTACCTTCAGGTATATGTAAGGTACTAGCTAGTTCTTCATTAAGAGAATCAATAAGTTGATTTATATTTTCATCAGGAGGGTTGTTAAGGATAGAGTCTAGGTCGTCAATTTCGTTGGCGTTAAGTTCGTCTATTTTTGTTAGGGATAGTGCATCCGCAACTTTATTCTCAGTTTGTATAAGTCGTTTTACGTCAGTTTTCAAGGTATTACTTTCAGATGGTTGGATAATAGGTTTAACAGGATCGTAGTTATCTAAGGATGTAACTCGGATAGGATAGTCGAAATATTCAGTAGATGGTTCGTTTGTGTAATTATGGATGTCTACGTAGGCTAATCCGTTTTCTGCGAAAGATATTGATTCGGGTATGATAATATGATCACTTTCAATTTTAGGAATTAAAATTTCACCATTCTCAACTGAAACTGGAATTTGTGTTCTGAAAATTTCAGAGGCATTGACAGTAACTCTCTTGGAAATTTCTAATGGGTTTCGAACATATAAAGGAATTGAAATATTTTCATTAAAAACTGTTGCGTTTTTGTAATCAAAAAGTAATCCAAATTGGGTAATTAAATCTAAGCCTATTAGCCCGTCATAAAAATCGTGAAAGTCATATAATAAAATATCAATGTTATCATTACTGTAAAATTCATTAAAAGCGGGAATGGTTGCACAGAATTTTGTTTTCTTTTGGCCCATGCATGTTTTAAAACATTTGAAGATTGGTAGATACATTCAGGGTAATATTTTTCAATGATATCTGGGCGAATCATAGTTTTAGAAGAGCCGGAATCTATAAGCAATTTCAAGGTGGATTTTCAATTTTGATGTAAGATAGGGGTGCAGCTAAAATGGAATTATTTTCAAATATCATTTCCCTAGGTTCTGGTTCGAGGCTGTTTTCTGAAAATTTTCGAGTTCCGTATCTGGATTAGTTTGCTGAAAATATTCGGGTTGTTCGGGTTGTTCAAGGTAATCAGGATCTACTGAGTAATTTGGATATTCATATTCTTGGGAATCGTATTCTTCGGTTTGTAATTCGTACTCATGACAATGATGTGAAAAATTACGAGGGACGTTCTGAAATTTAGTTAGTGTAGTACTGGAAGTATCCATCGGTTCAGGTTCAAACTGTTTTCTATTATTTGAATAAGTATTTGTAGAACAGGGTTGTTGATTTGTATACTGTCTGGGGGGTAAGAAGGGTTTAGGTTGGTTATACGGAGGTCTTATTGGTGGTTGAGTTTGTCTTGGAGCAGGATAAGATGATGGGAATTGTCTTGGTAGAAAATTAGGTTGTTGATTTGTATTATATTGGGGTTTATAGTTATAGCTCGGTTTAGGCGGTAGATTTTGTCTAATAGGTAACATAGGTGGTCTTTGTGGTGGTTGAGTTTGGGGTAAACGACGACTCATATTTTTGTATTCAAAATAGGTTTCAAGTTCAAGTATAGCCTGAACTACTGATTCAATGTCGTTCAAATCAGGTCTAGATAGTATGATAGTTTCGAAATTTTGTGGGAGATTACTCTTTAATTTATTCAAAAGCAAGGAAGTATATACTGCTTGAGAGAAGTCCTTTCTTGTGGATCTGTATATATTAATTGTATTTTCTGCACAATTTTGAGCGCATACCTAGAATTTTATTACAGAAGGTACGTAAAGGTTCGCGGATATCGCGTTGTAATAGGCAAATTTCGTTCTGCCAAGTTTGAAGTGATTTATGATCACTATAATTAATTTTGAATTAAAGGTTTCTGATTTCTTGCCAGGTAGTTATTTCAGGTCTGCCTAAAATAAGCGTTTTTGCTTGTCCTCTCAATTTACTCTTGATTATGTTTATGAATAAACGTGATTGTATATCAGTTGGATGTGGCAAATCTAACGATATTATGAATGTTTCCACTGATTCTAAAAATTGGGTCAACTCAATTTCCGAACCATCAAATGGTTGTATTGTCGAACATAAAAGTTTAGTTTTGTGCGTCTAAATCTTTACGCTGTGAAGCAGCTGGGTTGGTGCTTACGTTTGCTTGCGGGTTTGACATTGTATTATTCTAAAGTTTCTTTATGCAGATAAGTTAAGATAAGTTAAGTAGGTCGAAAACGACTCAGCTAAACACGGCTCACTATCAGTTTCTGGTAGACTAAGCGTCCTTGCAAGTCCAGCGAGAACTTGATATGGCACAACAGATACACGACTTATGCGTATGTCGAGATCAACAAATTTTCAAGGTGAATTAATTATCTTCTTTAATACACTTTCTTATTGATAAATTGATACTAATTCTAACCTACCACTGTCAATATTCGTTTGAAAGGATAGGGAGTCAAGTACTAGCACTTCGGTACTCACCAGGTAATTCCGGTTCCAGGAAATTCCCTAAGGATGCAGCGGAGATAGATTTGGTGGTATTCCAAAACACAATAATCCAAACACAGGCGACGGGACGGACCTACTCAATTCAGCCCTTAACTATGCGATTTGCACACGGACGAGCTTACTAAATTCAGCTCTTCACTACTTTCCCGACGCGGTTATAGTCGTCTGCAGTTTTGCCTTCCTTATTAGGTCGAAATTAGCCACGTAAAGTTCGAGGATTCAGTATCTCTGACCAGAAGGTCTCCTACCTTCACTTTGATTAACAATTGAAGGAGTTAACTGATATCCTACTGACTGCGCCAATTTTAGGTTTGGCCCTTTCGACACTAAATAAGTAGGCGAGATACTGCTAACAAACTTTATTGTGTGTATTAAATGCTTTGTAGAACAAGACTGAAGAACGTGGAGCACGCACTTAGTTTTATACTATTTGTGTGCTTCCGTTGCAATTTTCTAAGATAAGATTATAAAAGTATATATAACATATATTACATAATGAATAATTAAAATAAGCAAAAATAATATAATAACACTATTATAGAGTTCATATAATTCTCAATATAGGTTTGGTAAGAGTTAACAAATATCGTGAATTTATTTGAAATATGATCGAATTACGTCTATAAATATATCTAGGAATACTTAATAGGTATCCTAGTAATTAAACAAAGAGGTGTCGCTGTTTACATGTTGTTGACGGCTATAGACAATAACAGGATCTGTCACCAACGCGCATGTCAACACACTCGTGCTCGAGAATCACGTTAGTCTTTGCATTTTTCGAGTGTGGCGTGGCTGCTGGTGTTGTGACTGTTGTGGTTGTGGATTGTAAAAAGTGTGTTTTGGCAGGTAGATGATTATTTGCCTATAAAGCCCTAACTTTTAGCGTACGCTATATTCGGAGGCCCTAAAATGAGCGATGATGATCGAGACATCGATGTGGAAAGCGACGTAAGTGCTTGTGAATTTAAAATATTCTCGCGATCAATATATAAACAAATTTCTTCAGGATGGGGACGACTCGGATTCACGCCAGGCCTTACCTAGACAGACTTCCGGAAGCCAGTATTATTCACAGGTAAAAAGTTCACGATCGTGATTAGTATGATAACGTGATTTAGCCAAGTGCTTGCAAAATACATTGTTGACATGTTTACTACTTTCTATTTGAATTATTTGTTAATAAATGTCATCAAAGTAGTTCTATAATCGTTTATATTGCAATATAACATTTATTTTTTAATATATGTATCTCCATTTTTGTACAAGATTTGTTTGCTTTATTAAAAGATAAATTCATATTTTCCAGGCAGAAAAAAGGGCCCACCACAACGCTTTGGAAAGGAAACGTCGAGACCACATAAAAGACAGTTTCAGTAGTCTAAGAGATTCTGTGCCTGCCCTAAGCGGCGAAAAAGTGGTATGTCTTGTCCGAGTTAACAATCTATCGGTGTTAGTATTTATTCAGGTAAACGAGCAATTGTAGTTCTCTCATTTCAGGCCAGTCGAGCTCAGATCCTGAAAAAAGCAGCCGAGTACATTCTCTTTATGAGAAAGAAGAATAACTCGCATCAACAGGATATCGAGGACCTCAAGAGGCAAAACAGTCTGCTGGAAGCGCAAAGTAGGTTTTCTAGTATTGCAACACGTGGCAGTGTGCTAAATATCGTTTCCTTTTCAGTACGCACGCTAGAAAAAGCGAAAGTTACAGGGTCCTTTGGCGGAGTAGACGCCGACATCAAAGATTCTACTTTTAATGAAACTGAATCTGATACGTCTGATACCGAGGGATCTGTGCAACTGAGGAGGCCCAAGAAGATGAAAGTGGGGCCTTATCACTAGACAATACGATTGAATTGTGAGTATTCGACGTAGCGCTATCCGCATTTAAAGTAATTTTCCTGTTCTTCAGCTACGTACCAGTTTGAGATGTAATAAAATGACGTGAAGGATGCTGCGACCTGTCCCCACCCCGAACTGGCATAATTTCACCAGTACCTTATCGGTGTTTTCTGTAGTAGTACGTTCTCTAGGGAGAATTTGGTCACTCGCAGTCGATAAATGTCCATTTTATTTTTATAGGTTTTACACTTTTAATTTTTTGTTTTGTATAGTCTTTGTTTTATAAAGTTTACTATTACTTCTAGTAAAGGCTAAGAGCTTTGTAAAATACATTGTTTTCGTTGATATATGTAAGTACAGGGTGTTGCAAAACGTCGTTCGGGGAATTCTAAAGCAAATTCTACATCCCAAAATACGAAAAGAATTCCTGTAAACGTAGGTTTCGATTTCGAAATACGAAAATATGTTTTTTTTTAATGATACGTATGTCGGGACATACGAAGACATTAGCATATTCCCAGGTTATTGACAGTTGAGAAACCTTAGAAGAAAGGTACTTGATTCAGGCCAGTTTATTCGGAAGAACATAATGTGTCCCTCGTAGGATGTGTCGTAATATGTCGTTTATAATGGTGCATTATTATTTAGTTTATTATTATTTTTTTTATAAAATTATTAATGATTGCTATCGATATGTTACTGGTAATGTTAATAAAGTGAGTTTATTGCTAATACTTTCTTGTAAATTTGGCATTTACGTTTTAATACAAATGTGGTACATCAAAGTCAAGGAATCGAACTGATACTAAATTTTTAATATATTTTTAAAAATTATTTAGTGTGTTCTTTAAAAATCCTCAGTAGCTCGCTAAACGACAAATGAGCAAGAAAGGCCAGTGGCGTAGATTTTCCGGCCAAAAAAAAGGTACTCCCCCATATCTGCAAGTCTGGAGGGTATGAAATGCAATCGATTATACCAAATTATATCCTACGTATCATTCACCCAAATTTAAGTGATTATTAATGAAAAATTTAGAAAACATTTAAAATTTATTTGATAGGAATGTTTTTGGCGTTTTTGGATATAGAATCTGCTCTAGAATTCACCGAACAACATTTTTCAACACCCTGTATAATTAATATTAAGGAGGAATTAAAATAGTTATTGATAAAAAGAAACGTTTTATTTTCTTCCGAGAAAACTTTATTAGGCAAAAATTTATATTTTGATATGAAATACCGGTGTTTTTTTATACATGGTTTATATACTTTACTCATATTTTATCAAAATCGGTAGATCTAAAAAAAAAAAAATTATAAAACTGGGTGCTGAACGCCTTTCCAAAAAAAAAAAAAAACATGTTTACCGTGGTTGGCTACCGATTTCATACAATACATAAGCAATAAGTATCACATCAGAACCAGTCAAAATCCATTGTTTTCATTTATCTTATTTACAGCGGTTGTTATGACAACGAGGATGCGTATAGATGACCAGAATTAGCGGGTGTAGTAGTTTTCTTGGAGCCAGCAGTGTCGTTTTTTCTGTGTCAATGTTCGATTCTTTGCTTGCTGTGAATATTCGTCAAAATGTTTCTATTTTATGATTCTGTCTGTGTTTTGTTGGAAGGTCCATTACAATACTATATTTTTCCTAAAGAAACTTATCTGCGTAACTCAAGGACAGATTTGAAAAACATTTCAAATGAGAAAGGACTTAAATGAACCGTAACAGTAGAGAATCATATTACATCATCGATAAGTTTGCAACTTTAAAAGATTGAAGAATAGACCTTATATTTAAAACTTAAATGGGTTTATTAGATCCTTTTTTTAATAAAAAATAATAAATTTGCCGCAAAGTATTATTTACCTTTTCACTTCACTTGTATTTATGTCCATGACTGAAATGTGGGTTGTAGAATGCGCAAGTGTGCAAAGTATAATAATTATGTGCATCTTAACATAGACTAACAAAACTTGGGGTAGAGACGAAAATAAAAAGCAGTCGTCACAACTAGGAATCTCAATATTTCTACCCTACGAGTATTTAAGAAATCTGATTGTTTTTAATTCAAGTGGTATTCGAAGAAAAAACTGCTCCCATTTATTTGAAGAAAGATCTATAAAACAATTATTTGTATTGTATAATGTACCACAAGCAGAATAAATAAAAAATAATAAGGTCTATGAATATATCGATCGGAATTTTGTAGATGCTAACATTTTCATGATCTAAATAATAGTGTCCATTCGAGTAGGAGAATCTCAAATCTTTCCTTCACAAAATTAAATCTATATTCACTGCAGGACACACAAGTTGATGCAACAATGACTGGCAAGCTAGTTATTAATTTTGGGTGAATAGGCAGGAATAAAAGCGTCAGTAGAAGGGAAACAAAGCGGAAGTGGACCAAATTAGAACAGACGGTGTACAAGTACATTTTCACTTATATTTCACCACTATATCAAACGTATCTTGTTTCATTCCTGTTTATTTGAATAACAGAGTAAAAAAATAGATATTCCTACACCTTGGTAATATTGGAAGTGTTTATTTATCCAGACTAGAAAGTTTCTACTTCCAAACCTTTTTAAATTAATAGTAAGAAGCTTCACAACGTTTAATTTTGAAGAAAAAAAAATGAAAATTTAAAAGATAGGCCAAATTCTGCGTTATACAATTTCAAGTGTGAAATTATAAAAACTAGTTATTACCCGAGTACGGAAACAAATTTCTTTTACATTATTGTCCATGTCTTATTTTCTAAGTAAAAACAAAATTATGTAGATTTAGTAACTTTATAAACAAAATATAATAATTTCTAACCTTCAATTTTACACAATATAATATAATTTTGTATTCCGAAAAAGCCAATTGAAAAAAAAAACTTATAATTGGTAGGGTAGTTAGTTTCCCACATTATTAATAAATAATGTATGATAAAATCTGTTGAACAACTTTATTTAATACAAATATTAAGGCTCATCCTTTGGAAATTTAAGTTACATTTTCTAATGTTACATATACTTATCTACTGTTTCTGTGACCTTTAAAGAAACCTTAATTTACACCCAAATAAATTAGTTTATGGAAATATTGAATTAGGAATTGAAGACTGCATTATAAATCCGCCTGTAACTGATTGCCCATCAGCTGAATCTTCTCCCCAGGCTTAAACGCTGGCATCCCCATATAAGGGCACGTGGCGCATCTAAATGCATCGCCTAAATAGCAGCTACCGCAAGAAGATTTTGGAGCATCTTTAGTGTCAATTACTTTGCCTGTCTTGGCTTCTGCCGCTAATTCATCGGCCAATCCACACGAACAGTCTTTGCAAGCTTTACGTTTGCCCGTAGTGCCACACACCCGGAGCGATGTAGGGTCGGGTTTTTTCAAGTCGTCTTCGTCCAGCAAATCGTCTGGATCAATGGTTTCTACATCATCATCTAACAAATCGTCTATTTTCCAAACCTCCGATGTTCTCTTTGCCAAAATTATGTTCGACGAAGAGCCTACTTTGAATGTCGGCTTGGATGCTGTTACATTTCCTCCTGTTACCTCAACATTCATAAAACCGTTTGTGATAAGTTCAAACTTGATATGATCTTCATTGATTTGCTGACTAAGGAATAATTGCCCACCAGGTCTTAATATTTTCAATAATTTTTTCAATATTTCCTTGGTGAATTCTTCGTCCGGCAAATTTGAAGCAATTACATCTGCTAAATCATTCTGAACACTTGAGAGATTCTTTAATGTTGTAATTGTTACATTGTCAAAATCCTTTGTCTCTTGGGTAAATATTTCTAAATCACTTTCCACGCACAAAACCAGCAATGAATTTGATTTCGGAAGTTCTTTAAAGATATCCATTTTTCTTTGATTTTGTAAAAAGTGAAAACAAGAACAGTCAATTTTATCTAGAACAGTTTCAAAAATTACTTGACAAATTTTGTAATCAATTCACCATAACCTATTATTAATACATGACCTTAGATTCTTACCACAAAACATATAAATTCTTACTATAGCCACAGTCTATTATAATAAACTGTGCTATAGCTGTTCTGTGCTTAGAATATTAATTCGTTTGGTAAGACAGTTCAAGATCTTTTATATGTTTTGTGGTTCAAGATGAGTTTAAGTACTGTGGTTGAGAGTGACCTGACTGAACTGATAGCTGAAATATACATACAAACTTTAATAAAAATTCTTAGCAAAAATTTGCCCATAATTTTCTGAAGAAATCTCTTGTTCTTACTGATAACAGCACCAAAATGGCTCCAAGTTTCCAAGTGGATAGTTTTGTAGACGGTAGGCATGAATTTCTTGGACAGTAGGCGGGTTGTTGTTTGTTTGTAGTTCGTATGATTGGTGGTATCAATCGCCTCAATTCAAAGCAAGCGACAAAAAAATGTCGCCTCAGCGCAGTGATAATGAGGCGAATCCCCTGCTGGCCCTTATTGAAATTAAATTCTTTATCAATTATCAATATGCAATGATGATTCATAAATTATAATTACTGATTAAAAAGAAAAAATAAATCCAACATCGAAAATGAACAGTACAGAATTGATAAAATCAGTTTAATAACTTTTACTCTCCGTTTAATAACTCTCCCATCGTACACGTACACGTTGTCAAGGTCAAAACATGGTAAACAACTGTTTATTTTTCAGTTTTATTTGAGCAACATGACAAATGACCAATAAATTTTAATAAGGTTATATTTAATAATTTGTCACCCAGCATAAGTTTTTAAATGAAATTATATAATTTACCAGTATGGCAGCACAAGTAGACCAAAATTCCGAAGAAAATTTAAATATGAAGGAATGTTACGAAAACTACATTCTTATCGATGTGGGTGCAAATTTAACCAACAAGAAATACAGTAGAGATTTGGATTCTGTAATACAAAGAGCAAAAGATTCAGGTAAATTTTTAATATTTTCTCAGGTAAATGTTCAATGCAGTGCTTCTAGGTGTACAAAAGATTATGGTTACTGGCACGTCTGTCAAAGCGAGCAAAGAGGCTTTGAGATTAACCAGGATTTATCCAAATACACTATATTCCACAGCAGGTAAATCTAAATAATATTATCTTAAAAAAGAAAATAAGTATGCAAGTGTCAGTCCATCCATATGTGTTTTGCTATTATAAAAAACGGTTGCATCATTAATTATATTGCCCTAAATTTAAAAGGAATTCACCCGCATGATGCCAAATCATATACAGACGAATCCTGGGAAGAACTTAGGCGTTTAGCTGAAAATCCAGAGTGTGTAGCTATCGGAGAATGTGGTTTAGACTACAACAGAAACTTCTCAGAACCAGAAGATCAGCGAATGGTGTTTAGGAAACATGTAAGTAATTCATAATAACAGCTCCATCTTTCAATACAATCGAATCGTACATTTCAGATTGAACTAGCGATTGAACTGAATAAACCATTATTCGTACACGAGAGAGACGCTCACGAAGACCTGCTACAAATTTTGGACGAGTTTAAGGGAAAACTGCCTCCTATTTTAGTTCACTGTTTTACCGGAAGTTCGGAACATGCCCTCGCCTATCTAGACAAAGGGTTTTACATAGGATTAACAGGTACGGGTTAAAAAATATATAAACGGGATTGTGAATTATACTTTTTTCATTTTTTAGGTTACTTATGTAAAGACAAGTCAGATACGGGAGTTCGGAAACTTTTGGAAGACGGTTCGGTACCTTTGGATCGACTTGTGGTTGAAACCGACGCTCCTTTTATGTATCCCAATACTCGTGCCTCCAAGTTACCCGTTCACGTTAAAGACGGTCTAACCGAAAGGTGGGTGCGACAAATATTTTCTTTCTACCTATTTCTAACTCATAATCTCATATTCGTTTAGAATTAATGTGTTATTTGTTTCACATATGCTGTTGGCTCTGCTTAATATATAAAAAAATAAATAATTCGTTAGTGTTTGAAATTAAAAAATTTATTGGAAGAATCCACGATTTTAGTTTTTCACTATTTTCCGCATAAAATAATGATCGAATATTTTATTAGCAATAAATTTGATAACGCTCATAAATGATTATAAGATTTTTGTTGTACCATAAAAACGCTATTTATATATTTGTGATTTTTGTCGATTCACTATGTCGAAACTCTGATATTGCACAACTTGTATTTGAGTGTTAAATATTTTAAAAGATCTAAGATAAGGATCGGGTATTTATTTGATAGTCCAATTGATCAATCAATTTTTAAATTAATACTTCATACGTACTACGCAATATTTTGTATTCAAAAATGCTTGGCATCTTGACAACAAAGTTTTTTGTCAAAATATAGATCACACGTTAAAATAGCAACTTGGCATAGATTTACAATTTTAAATTTGTGACGTCGCAAAGCATTCAAGGAAATTGACGCAGTATGATTTATTTTTAGAAAACTAATTTTCCTGTCGGGTGTAACCTTGATTCCGAGAATTTGTGTTTGTGTATTTCCCACAAGAGTTCATTATATCTGTTTATTTAAAAAATATGTCAGGATGAAAGAGTTAAAAGCTTTGTTTTTGTGTATTTTTTTTGTTTATCTACTATCTCTAAAGTTAATCAGTTAAACCACACAATTTTTATTCTAGAATTTCATTAAATGATAAAGCAATGTCAAGTATGTGATAGAGTAAAAATAACTTTTATTGCGTGATTAGCTACGGAGAACTTAGATTTTCATGTAGACTTTAAACTTTCTAGAAATTGCAGTGGTTTTAAATTACACAGTTTTATTTTAATTTGCCAATTAATGAATCATTTTTTAAATTTACTTCTATTTTATTTATAGAATACATAATAACATAATAAGGAAAAAATTCACAAAGGTCAAATAGTTTTTATATTAAACACACCTTACAACGCTATAATTTCTTCAAAGCTGTTCATTTTAAGTTAGCCACATTTTTTTTAGGTGTCAAATTTTGAAAAAAATGTATTAGCAACTTTTTTATCCAATATTTAATAATATGTTGTTATGCTGCACTCAACATGCCCTGTCCTAATTTCTATAATGAGTTGTTTAAATTCCTGATATAATTTCATTTATCTGAATTGTTTATTGTTCTATTTTCTAATTTTCTAGTTTTTTTTTTATATGCTTTGTGAATTTTGTATATTCAGGATGTCCTGATTTTTGATGTACAGGCCAATAAGTGAAAAACAAATGAAGATAAAATGTCTTTTATTAAACAGACTATAAGAATGAGGATATTTAGAAACTATAATTTTCTCAAAATTGCAAATACTAAGCTGGCTACAATTTTTTTTAGGAATTAGTTTTTGAAAAATTATATTAGCCATTCTTTTATAAGAAATCTAATTTTTGTTTATTTGAACTATAGTTTTCTCTAACTTGGGGATTCCCATCTGACTACAATTTTTTTAGGCAGCAGTTTTTAATCAATTTGTTTATATGGTATCTAACTTATTGATTTGAATTATTTAATTATCCTATTTTTCTTTGTTCATTTTTTCTGAGTGACAATTTTATTTTGTTTCCTTTGTAAGCTTGTTTATACAGGAGTTTATACAGGATGTCCCGATTTATAGGGGTACAGGTCATTAACACAATAATTGAAAAGTAAATGAAAACGAAAATAAGTGTTCTTTATTAAATAGATCGTAAGAACGTAATCTAGTAACATATCCAAAAATGCCTAAGCCTGCTACAGTATTTTTAGGTGCCTGTTTGGGGTAAATTTGATTAGCAATTTTTTTTATCCAGAAAATAATGTTATTCTACAGCAAAAATGACCTTATTAGTTTCTATATAGTTCATTTCACTTATTCTAATTGTTTTTTTTCCATTTTTTATTCATTCTTCATTAATGTCAAGAAAATAGAATACTATTATGTTATTAGATTTTGAAGAAACTAATTATTATTAATATAATTTTAAAAACATTAGCATTTAACAAAATCTTTAGCAGGTTTAGCATGTCTTGGAAGAAGTATTCAATAAAAAAAAATATGCAACCATATTAGCGACTTGTACGCCTATAATAAAGACACCCTGTATAAAATAGTACCCATGCAGAATTACATATTTAGCATTAACATTTGACTTAACAAAGCAGTAAGCAGTAAAGCAGTTTATGGAGCAGTGAAAACATAAACAATGTTACAGATCGATGACTTTTCTGCATCGCTACTGTACCTTCCAACGAAACGAACCCTGCTCCTTGCCTGCCATAGTGGAAATGATCGCCGCCTTCATGAAGAAGAAACCGGAAGAGGTCGCCTTGTCGACGTCCTTCAATGCCATGAAACTTTTCGGGCTTTCGTAATTCGCAACGTTATGCTATTTTTTTATTTTTATTTATTTCCTAACTGCTCATCGAAACAATTATTGGACTGCATATCAAACGAAAGTAACTCTTGTATATTTTTCGAAGAACCTAGGCTTAGTTAGCTAAATATTGCCATAGTTGTAGAAGAAACGTTTTTATCTGCCTTGGGAATATTTATTTACAAAGACGAGACGAGTATTTTTATGCAAACGTATAGATTTTGTAGGTGTTGTTTAACATTGTTTATTTACGCGCTTTTAAAGACAATTGTATCGACTGCAATTTTGTTGAAATAGAAACGGTGGTCTCTGGAAAGCTTTATTTTTTTAATGGGACATGAAAACGAGTAGTTTTAGTTTTTGTGCAATTGAAGGGGTGCATATTTTTATACACGGGAAATTTCATACTTTTAGTTTATATATTGTTGCCTGTTTGTGATATATTCCTTTAAATTTTTGTTATACATCAAAACTGTGCCTTATATATTGAAAATAAAAAAAGATTAAAACGCTATCGTTTTTTTATTTTTCTTCTTCCACTTAGCATCGTTTCTGGAATAAATTGTGAAAAAACAGCTGAATTAAAAATGGATTCCAAATATCATTTATTGGTGGGTATTGTTTATCTTTATTATACAGTAATATAAGTTGATACGAATATACAGGCTGTTCTGCATAAGAACCGACACTGGTATATTCAGGGCTGTCCAAAATATTATAATTAATCGAACTTACCTATAAACAAACTTTCTCCAAAGTAAGCAAATATTACGTAAAAAAAAATGGAAAACATAGGGAAAGACGATTATTTTAAAAAGTATTAGTGCTATGCAGTACGAAAAAAAAGTAACTTTATTTTCAAATGAACTTTTTCAGACAACAGAAAATAAAGTTTGGTATAATTTTAAGGGTGAATCACCCCTAATGAACAACCTTGTAGTGTTTTAATTAACTTTGAGCCAGTTTAGTAAAATTTTGCACACCCCTATATGCCCCTGCTCTATCGATTTTTTTGCGGGACACCCTGTAGTTCGAAATCAGAAATTATTCGAAAAAATTAACTTTAGTTCACAAATTTAATCAATTCTGATGCAATATTACAAAATATTTTGTAAACAATTACCAAGATAAGCAAATCGAGCAATGTACTTTACATTTATTAAATTTATATGTATTTTGAATGTTAACAGTAAATAGGGATTAACCGATATTAATCTGCAAATTTCTAGAAATTACTTTTTTGTTTTTACAGTTGTAATGCAAAAAATATACATATTTCTTAATTAGACAGATTTATCCACGTTTCACCTGCTACATTTCATAAATTCAGGTACTTTGCGCGTTATTTTATACAAATTATATTCTAGTTCCAGCCAGGAAAATATGATTTACGGGAAAAATCATTGTATAAATAAATATTTATACAATGGAAAAATGTATGACGCAAAGTACAAATTGATAACAAGAAATAGTAAAACGCAAAACATGAATCAGCTGATCGATATACAAAGAGGCTAGACAAAATAATAGTGACTTTTGCAGCCAATCTAAGGAAGAAAAAAACGAACATTCCCTAAACACTTTTATCCTTTTTTTGGTCATAATACAATAAATTAGACAAATATATTATCAATACATACTTAACATTTTTATGTAGTTCACAAAGCGATATACAAATTTTATAAAGTTCCACTTGAATAATTTATCTATAGAAAAATCCAGAATATGTGCTTTGGGTTCTAGATTATATCGAGGTGGGGGATGCTGATCTTATAAAAGTCAGAGCCACGTCAGCTTTTTTATTATTTGCAATTGAGAAGTTGAGCAAGAGAGTTCGAAGTGAAGCTTGTGAAGAGCTATTGTGATTTTATTTGATTAGTGTTTGTGATAAAATATCAGGTACGCATTATTACATTTTCTTTTACTAATTTATTAAATCCGAACGAAAGTATTTGATGCAATTTGTTGTCAGTATCCCAAGCAACTTTTCCTTTGTTTTAAATAACAAAATTTTTTATTAGTGATATTTTATCGTGTATACCATATTTTTAAGACAGTAAGTTTCAAGTTCCTCTTCCAACGTATAAAAACGCGTTTCTCGTTAATTATGGAATGAATTGAATTTTATCGCCGAATTTATAGAACAAAATGGCGGACAGTTCCGACAGCTTGACTGACGTCACGATTCCTTTGTTCTAGAAAGGTCATTCATAAATTAACAAAATTTTTGTTGTTCCTTTACAGAATGCAGATCTTTGTGAAGACATTGACTGGTAAAACCATCACCCTCGAGGTGGAACCGTCCGATACCATCGAGAACGTCAAGGCCAAGATCCAGGACAAGGAGGGCATCCCTCCAGACCAGCAGAGGTTGATCTTCGCCGGCAAACAGTTGGAAGACGGCCGTACTCTGTCAGATTATAACATCCAGAAGGAATCCACCCTCCACTTGGTGTTGCGTCTCCGTGGAGGCATGCAGATCTTTGTGAAAACCTTGACCGGCAAGACCATTACTCTGGAAGTCGAGCCTTCCGACACTATTGAGAACGTCAAAGCTAAGATCCAGGACAAGGAGGGAATTCCCCCAGATCAGCAGAGGTTGATTTTCGCTGGAAAACAGTTGGAAGATGGACGCACTTTGTCAGATTATAACATCCAGAAAGAATCTACCCTCCACTTGGTCTTACGTCTTCGTGGTGGAATGCAGATCTTTGTGAAAACTCTGACTGGAAAAACCATTACGTTGGAAGTAGAACCATCCGATACCATTGAAAACGTTAAGGCTAAAATTCAAGATAAAGAAGGCATTCCACCAGACCAGCAACGTCTGATTTTTGCCGGCAAACAATTGGAAGATGGACGTACACTTTCTGATTACAACATTCAGAAAGAATCTACCCTTCACTTGGTCTTGCGTCTTCGTGGTGGAATGCAGATCTTTGTCAAAACACTAACGGGAAAAACCATTACGTTGGAAGTAGAACCATCTGATACCATTGAAAACGTTAAGGCTAAAATTCAAGATAAAGAAGGCATTCCACCAGACCAGCAACGTCTGATTTTTGCCGGCAAACAATTGGAAGATGGACGTACACTTTCCGATTACAACATTCAGAAAGAATCCACTTTGCACTTGGTTTTGCGTCTTCGTGGTGGAATGCAGATCTTTGTGAAAACTTTGACGGGAAAAACCATTACGTTGGAAGTCGAACCATCTGATACCATCGAAAATGTTAAGGCTAAAATTCAAGATAAAGAAGGCATTCCACCAGACCAACAACGTCTGATTTTTGCCGGCAAACAATTGGAAGACGGACGTACACTTTCTGACTATAACATCCAAAAAGAATCCACCCTTCACTTGGTATTGCGTCTGAGAGGAGGCATGCAAATCTTTGTAAAAACGCTCACAGGAAAAACTATTACTCTAGAAGTTGAACCCTCTGACACAATTGAGAACGTTAAAGCCAAAATCCAAGACAAAGAAGGCATTCCCCCAGATCAGCAACGTCTCATCTTCGCCGGCAAACAGCTTGAAGATGGACGCACTCTTTCCGACTACAACATCCAAAAAGAATCCACCCTTCATTTGGTATTGCGTCTTAGGGGAGGCATGCAAATCTTCGTAAAAACTCTTACAGGAAAGACAATTACTTTAGAAGTGGAACCCTCCGACACAATTGAAAACGTAAAAGCCAAAATCCAAGACAAAGAAGGCATTCCCCCAGATCAGCAACGTCTCATCTTCGCCGGCAAACAGCTTGAAGATGGACGCACTCTTTCCGACTACAACATCCAAAAAGAATCTACCCTTCACTTGGTATTGCGTCTGAGAGGAGGCATGCAAATCTTTGTAAAGACCCTCACCGGAAAAACGATTACTCTAGAAGTTGAACCCTCTGACACAATTGAAAACGTAAAAGCCAAAATCCAAGACAAAGAAGGCATTCCCCCAGATCAGCAACGTCTTATCTTCGCCGGCAAACAGCTTGAAGATGGACGTACTCTTTCCGACTACAACATCCAAAAAGAATCCACCCTTCATTTGGTCTTGCGTCTTAGAGGAGGCATGCAAATCTTCGTAAAAACTCTCACAGGAAAAACGATTACTCTAGAAGTAGAACCCTCTGACACAATTGAAAATGTAAAAGCTAAAATCCAAGACAAAGAAGGCATTCCCCCAGATCAGCAACGTCTTATCTTCGCCGGCAAACAGCTTGAAGAAGGACGAACACTTTCCGACTACAACATCCAAAAAGAATCCACCCTTCACTTGGTATTGCGTCTTAGAGGAGGCATGCAAATCTTCGTAAAAACTCTCACAGGAAAAACGATTACTCTAGAAGTTGAACCCTCTGACACAATTGAAAATGTAAAAGCTAAAATCCAAGACAAAGAAGGCATTCCCCCAGATCAGCAACGTCTTATCTTCGCCGGCAAACAGCTTGAAGACGGACGCACCCTTTCCGATTACAACATTCAAAAGGAATCCACCCTTCACTTGGTACTGCGACTTAGAGGAGGCATGCAAATCTTCGTAAAAACCCTAACTGGCAAGACTATTACTTTGGAGGTGGAACCTTCTGATACGATAGAAAATGTTAAAGCTAAAATTCAGGACAAAGAAGGTATTCCACCAGACCAGCAGCGTCTTATCTTTGCCGGTAAGCAGTTGGAAGATGGACGTACCCTGTCAGACTACAACATTCAGAAGGAGTCGACGCTTCATTTAGTACTTCGTCTCCGCGGAGGACAGTAAAATAGTTTGTTACCTACAATGTTTACTTCAAAACTATAAATGTATTTTCACATTTTATTTAAAGGCTGAATTTTTTATATTTTTAAGCTTCAGAATAAAAATTTGAGTAATAAAGGAAAGGTTTACTGAAATATTAATTTTTATTTGCCCTTTCACATTTTTTCATAGTTGATCAAATTCGACAATTTAAAAAAGTTTTAAGTCATTCGACTTAAATATTGCAAGTGAAAATATTAGTTTTACTGGATTAAAATGAAATTTGCAAGTTTATAGTTGTGGACAAAATAAATTGTAAAAATATTTCATTAAATGTGAAAAGAATATTAATTTTTAGCAAAATACAAACAAAATTTTTATATACTGCCATGGAACTTTAAACAATTTTAAGAAAGTGAAATTATTGTCAAAAAAATATTTTTTGATTTGTATTTAATCAACAAATATAAATAGCGTTTACTGTATTTAAAATAAAGCTGAAACAAAATAAATATTTGTAAATACAGCTGTAGACAAAAAAAAGTTTGAAATTTTAAGTATAAGCACAGAAAAGGTATAAGTAATTTTAAGATACAATTTTTTTGAACAATATTTTTATAGCAGGTACAAATAAAACAAGATGATTTTCCAATTTTTATTTCAACATGTTAACAAAAATACACTTCTGAAAGTAATGCTATAAACAAAATATATTCAAGCTAGTTACAGACGGTGAGTTATAACATATCTAAAGTATTACAAAAATATCGCTTGTGTTTATATAAAATGCATAGAACGTTACACACCTACGCTATAATATATATTTATTATATCTATGCGGTTTACTTGTCTGTATGACTCATTACAAATAAAAAAAAATAAAAATATATTCTCTCACCGTCCGTAACTAGCTTAAAAATTCAAAAAATATTTACGGCTGGCCCAAAAAACTTTGATATAATTTTAAGACAATGCAACCATTAAATTCACAACACAGTTTTTATAGCTAATAACAAAATTAATAAAACCTGTTTCATAAACGCCCATAAATTTTTTATTGTCACAGCTGTACAAGAAATCAATAATGTGGATCTAAAAACATTTTGTCGTATTAAATAAAATGCCATAAAAAAGTTCAATTAATGTTCTTACAGTAAGCTCAATGCCAGAAATTAAAAACATAAGTATAGTTAGAGCAATTTTTCATACATTTTAAAAATAGTACATCCACATAATATTTTAAACACATTTACAATAATAATTATGCTGATGACGTCTGTCCCTCTCCACCAAACGCACTTTTAATAATTTCTTCGTTATACCTTTTCGCCCTGACTTTTTTATAGGTGTGTGTTTTAGTTACTTTCTTGGTTTCCATTTTTTCAAGCTGTTTATCAATAACTTCTGTGGCAGAAGTTTTCTTTGGAATGTGCACATATCTAATATTTCTCTGACTTATGAAAAAGTTTGGAAATACTCGTTCAGTACCTGGAACAAAATGCAAGAGTTACAGTTGCATTTAATACATATACTACAAGTCACATTTAAGATTAATGATAAATTTATTATACGTCAACTTTTACCTTTTGCATCGTAAAATACTACATCTTCCATTTCAACGTTCATCTGCCCATCGATAAAAGTTATTTTTCCTGTTACACAACTTTCATTTCGCAAATCTATTGTGGTGTATTGGCCTTCCAAACCTTTTACAAGACCGGTCAAAGTATTGTAGAAGAAAAATTTATCCTCTTTACTCAGTGTTTTCTTTTCTACTATTACTTGTTCAGAACTATCACCCATTCTCAATGTGTCAATGCTGAAATTTCAGATATTTATTTAACAATAAATTAAATACTAAGAATACAATTTATTTTAAATTTGTATCATTTATAAATTGCAAATCGTTTAAAAATATAAACGTCAATTTTCTTTCGTCTTCTTCTTCTGCTGTATATATATTTTATCTATGTGCTGTATGATGCATGATTCATTTGCACTACTGATATGTTAAGGTAAGCGCATATGTATGTATCTACGTCGAACGAGCGTTAAATTGTGTTTTATGAAAAAGAAGTTTTGATAGCGTAATTTTTTACTGAAGTACAGTAATAATTATGAGTTACGGCTTATTTAGAACAGACGTATACAAATAAAATAAAAACTAATTAATATACAGAGTAGGTGATATACTTTTTTATAGAAACGGCACGGATTTCTTAAATTTAAGAAATCCGTGAGAAACGGACATCTTCATCTAACTGAACCGGAACAATACGAAGTAATACGAACTTATGATGACTACTTTTTTCAGTTGTTGTGTTTATATAAGTGACGAAATCGTTTTTATCGACAAATTTTTATGTAAAATATCTCAGCCAATTGTTTAATTGTTTTTGTTTTTTGTCTCAAACTTGGCCAAAGCGATTTTTATTTTGTGATAATTTAAATAATAATGAGGAATAATAAGTTAAAAAACTGTATAGATATATTTTAATTAGCAGCTCTTCAAAAACAATAAAAAAAATAACCGTACATAACGGAAACCAAATTGCTTATTTAATTGAATTATTTAATTTAACAAATGTATTCAATTACGGTACATCGTCCGAAATGTAAGACTAACAAGGTTATTTTTCGTTTAGACCTAATCACTTTGGACGCATTTTCCTGATTTAAAGGACCGAAGGAAGAGATGTTAACACCTTTGCGATGTCGAGTGACGGTAAACTAACAATAATTTAATTTACGCGATTTCATTAACGAACTATTGGTTTTGGGTTTAATTTATATCATCTAATTTGGATACTAATAACCATAATAACAACTTACACAGTAAAGCAAACATAAAACCTGGGTATATTTACAAATTTTCAAATCAATAAACTTGCTTCTCACCACTGAGCATGTGCAGGGTTGCATCCCCAATCCTGCTACACCCCTAATGTGGGTAGATCAATGGATTCCTTGATCAATATGATGAAATAATTGTGTGCACAATGCAATAAACTTAAATCTAATCTAACATGTACTTAATAAAAGTAGTGCAGTTTATTTACGACAAATTCCGAAAGGGGTTAATGTATGGGAAGTAGAAAGTCAATATATTAAATGTGATAATTTGTGATTGCTTGGGTAGCAGATGGTGATGGGTCTAATAGTTGTTTATTATTATTATTACTAGTCTTGAAAGTCTAAAAATGCAAACTTTAAGAAAGAAAACTAGCCCTCTAAAATGTGAGTAAAGTGCTTTGGTGTTGCTTGAAGCTTGTGTTCACACGTATTCGAATGTACGATACCTCATTCCATTGTATACCGAAAGCATCGAAATAATTTATTTTAGATAAGAACGAAACCACTCGCTTTCTCGGAGATGGGGTGAGCTTTAAGGCAAAGCTGATAGGGATCCTGGAGGTGTCCGAAGCAAGAGGTGACAGAATGTGCCAAGAAGCCCTTTCAGACCTGAAAATGGCCATTAGGGCTGCAGGGGAACACAAACAGAGAATAACGATCAACATTGCCATTGACGGTTTACGTTTGAGAGACGAAAAAACTGGAGTGAGTTAAATTATTCATATAGATTTAGAAACAATTAGAAAGTATAAAAATTGTGTTGAATTCGGATTAAATTAGATACGGAGTGTGGTTTTTAATGCATACTCATTTTTTATCGTAGGATTCTCTTTATCATCACCCTGTCCACAAGATATCCTTCATAGCACAGGATATGACAGACTCCAGAGCTTTCGGATATATTTTCGGGTCTCCTGATACAGGTCATCGGTTTTTCGGTATTAAAACCGACAAAGCCGCTAGCCAGGTGAACCGCTATTGCATATTATACGAAAAAATGTTTATAAAATTTATTTTAGGTTGTTATAGCGATGAGGGATCTTTTCCAAGTGGTTTTCGCTTTAAAGAAGAAAGAAATAGAGCTCGCCAAACAACACTTGGAGAAGACTTGTTATCCTACGTCTCCTCTGTTTTCAGATAGTTCTAGCTCCAGTTCTAAAGTAAGTCCGTCCTTAAAAATGTCTCTAAATCGTGTACATGTTGTGTATATAATAAAATTAGTTGCAGAGCGTCCCCCATGTGTCTATAAAATCGACGACTGAAAGTAAAACGGGTGGCGCAACAAACGATGCAAAAGGCTCTGGCACAGCTGTCGCAGATCTGGTCGATTTAGAATTGGAACTGAACAGTTTACAGCAAGGTCTTAATCAGATGGAGAGAATAACACCGTCAGACCCGTTTGGCTCCAAGGATGATCCCTTTGGCGATAGCTTCATTAGTTATCCTAGCGTAAGTGATTAATTGTATATGGCATGCATTAAAAAACATCACATATATTTTATGTTTGCAGAAACCCATTTTACCTCCTCCTCCTTCTTCGGGACGGGAGAGGTCCAGTCGTACTTCTGATTCGAGCAGTCTGTTCAGCCCGAAAACTCCGCACACTGCCACCAGTGTGGAGCACGACAAGAAGAAAGACTTTTCTTTCTCCCACGAATTCAACAGTTCTCACGAAGAGCCGAGCAGCGGAGACTGGTTTACCCCTTTAGAGGGTAACAGTATATTCGAGGAATCGCCTCTGCCAATTCAGGAGCCCACGAAAGATGAAAAGCACGAACAAACTAAACAGGAAATTCTGTCGCAGTTCGACGTTTTCACCGAACTGGACCCTCTAGGTAAGCAAAATCGAGTATTTTATTGTTTTGTGTGCTTTGGACATTTTCATGTTGGTTTATTCATGTGTTTATTGCGTTTTTTCCCCCAAAGTGTTGGTATGGTATGTTTTGATTTTGAGCGTGACATTTTTTTTTTAATTATCTGAAAATTCTTAACTGTGATTTACTATTTATGGCAGTGGCGGCTTGCCAGGTGGTGTAGGTGACCGATTTACGTAATATTACCGGTTACATGTATATAAATTTATATTTCGATATTAAAAATGCTTTCTGTTTGTTTTTTAGATAAAAATACATTGCTGTCACTTAATCTATCAAAATCATTATATACATAAAAAATAATAACATTTGAAAATGTAGAGTTGAACGAAACAAACGTGACTACCAATTTCATACAATGCATAATCAAGTTTCACGTAATCAACATCGGCCAAAAGCTGAAGGTCAACTTTATTTGAGGCGGTGGTTATGACAACCAGGACACGTATAGCTGACAAGAATTAGCAGCGTCGTCAAACTCAAGAACTATTAAATAAACTTATAAATGTAGAAACTTATTACATCATCGATAATTTGCAGCTTTAAAATATCAAAAAATAGACCCTATATTTAAAAAGTAAATGGGATTGTTAGACATTATTTTATTTATTTTCGCTTCGCCTGTTGTTAAATTAAGTCCATGAGCCGCCACTGATTTATGATATTAAAAATTGAGGTTCTCTGTGGTTTTTAACAACTTTTTAGCCGCTTTTAAGAAGCTTTTTATACTTTCACCGATCACTAGAACTTAGATGATTTGTATTTCTGCGTTATGAGATCATATCATGAACTGCAAAATTCACCCGCAAGCAGCTTGGGTCGTTGCAAAGTACCTCATGAACCCACTTCATCCACGAAATACTCTATCTGTGGTAAAATAAAATAACAGTTTAGACTTTTAGTTCGTTTTCTTTTGGTTTCATTTTAGTTCAGTACAATTAACTACGTTTGAAAAACTATTTTATTTTACCGTAGGTACTGGTAGAAGTAAGCCATATATTGATCGCAAACATTTCTTTCAAGAACTCAAAAACCCACCCAAAAAAGTCCTCAATGATTTGGTCGCTCAAACGACACAGGAACAGCCATTGTTCAACACCAATTTCAGTCAGGTCGCTCCCAAACCGACAGCCGTGGGTCCGCCTGTGTTTACTACGGATCCGTTCGGAGAAGATCCTTTTGTTAAGGAAGATCCGTTTGCTGATTCGGACTTCTCGAAACAAGACCCCTTCGAAACAGAGTTTGCAAACTTCCCGATCACACAAAACAACTTCGACAAGTTGAAATTTGACGCTAACAAAGATAATCTTCAGTCTTTAATGCAGAGTAACTTGTCGAAGTCACCGAAAAGTTCCATGCTAGAAAAACAAATGTCTCTTGCCGCCGCATCTCCAAAAACCGTACAGTTTAACAAACAAAACACCTTTGATATCCCATTCGATAAATTCGATGAGAAAAAGTTCAGTACGTTGTCTCAGTCTCGGGACAATCCAAGCCTGGATATATCTTCGGAGAGCGAATGTGCCCCAGAGCCCCCGCCTAGACCTGCTGCCACTTTAATGCAAATTAAACCCCCGCCTTTGCCCCCTAAAAAGCAAATCAACGAACTTACGACAAAACCACCGCCTCGGCCACCGTATCATACGGAGGAGTCACCCTACGACTACATGGAAAAATACGAGACCGCACCCAACAGTATGGAGTACATGAAGAACTTAGAAAAAAGTCCTCCTTTGCCTGTACCTGCGAGGAAGTCCAAGTTCGAATCCGATTTCATTTCGGCACCCGAAAGACCTAAAAAGTTCAACATCCATACCTCCGAAGACGATTACTTGACACCGATATCGTTTCCTGAGAAAAACGTGGACGTTTTATTACCTCCACCACAGAGGAGCGTCAAGAAACAGAACCTCCAAGTTACGGTCTCTTCATTTTTGGATACGAAACCGAATATAACTACGAAGACTCCCAGTGAAAGCCTGACGCCTTTGGAAGGTTTGGACATAACTCTCAGCCAATTGACCTTGACCGGTCTGAACGAGCTGGCCCAAAAACTTAACATACCGGCCAGCCAGTTAAGCAATATGACATTAGTTCAATTAACAAATTTTTTATCAAACTTTATTAAAAGTAGTAGCACAGTGCCTGCGAGTACGAAGTCGGAAGTGAGCAACTGCAACACCAACAGCGATTTCCCCACGTTTCAAGTGGATTTTGCCGCAAATTTCAATAACCTGAACAACAGTAGCGGCGATACTGCTTACGATAGATATGCCGTCTTTAGGGAATTGATGCAGGAAGAGATCAAACAAACAAAGATAGACTCCGAACCCGAGGAAATACTAGAGGAGAAGGAGAAATTAGAAAATACTGTAAATATTAACGTTAAGTTAGATTTAAAACCTTTAAATGAAGAACCAAGTAATAATACCGTAGACAAGTATGCGGCGTTGAGGGAAATTGAGATAGAAATGAAGCAATCCGAACTCGAGAAAGACGATAGTAATCAGAACCAATACCAAAACGAGATCGAGGACATAGCGGAGGAAGAAGAGGAGGAAGAGGAGGAGGAGGACAACACTAACGGAGAAAACACCAAGGAAACCGAAGACATTAACATGATCAACAAGGAAAATAACTTCGTGGACGACAAAGAAAAGGAAATCATTTCCCCCATCAAGAGCAACATAATAGAATACTCGGAACCCTTGAATAACAAGGACGTTAAAGTTATAAATCCCGTCAAATCCCCGCTGAAGTCGCCTGTTCAAGTACCCATCGTTAAGAGCCCCATGCCTAGCGCCATCACGGAAATCGTGCAGTCCAACACACGTCTGACCTCGGGATCTCTATCAGACGTAATCAGCGGTAGTTCCCCGGAAGTCGACAACACCGCCAGCAACTCGGACGTGGGCAAGAAGCTGACAGATGCCACAGGTAAACAATTAGTTACAGTAGAGTGATTTTATTCACTTTTGTTCCAATATCGTATCTATTGTGCTGATCTTACGCTTTAGGAGAGTCGTGGGCAATATTTGACCAAGGAAATGTGCCCTCAGAATCGATTAAAGAAAAACAGACTGTGCAGAGCGAGGAAGGCATCTCTCCGTGGTCTAGTGACTCTAAAGAGTTCGGGAACGGGTCTCCTCCGGATTGGAGGAGCAAGGACTCGGGCAGCGGCACCGAACAATGGGCCAAGAGGAGGAGGGACCAGGAAGGGTGGTGGGATACGTCGGCCGAACCTGAAGGTAAGCAAAAATGAAGGATTTAGTTGTTATATTTTGACGATCATAGTAGTTTGCCAATAGTTGAACAATTTCCCAGCTTGTTAATTTAATAATTTCTTTGTAGTTCATTATTATCCGTCAAACCGACGTTCGACGGACAGTTACGACGAGGAGTACTATGAATGTTACGAAAGGCCCAGAAGGCGCCGACAGGGTAATTGGCAGCATGGGGCACAAGCGACGGGCGGCCATTCCTCCAGTTCCAGGGACGTTAGTCCCTGGGAGGAGGAACCAAGACGAAGGGAACCTAGAGACGGGAGGGAGGCCAGGTCGGGATACAGGCACCCCAGAGGACCTTCATTCGAGAGACACAGGGAGAGACGCCATACCGACAGCTGGGACGAAGAGGACGATTATGAGTAAGTTATAGGTGTTATTCTATGGTCGAGTATTGTAATTGCCTCATTTAGGTACGATGAGGAACACGGCGCTCGTTTTCACTGGTCGGATAGACACGGACCTCGAGAAACTGACCGAGAAAGCAGGCACAGCACTGGTAGTAGGGATCATGACGGTGACAGGTGGGGGGAAGATTGGAATGAAGATAGGAGGCACAGGAGAAGGAGAGATCCTAGGGAGAGGTGGTGCTGTCCCGATTGGGAACAAGGCGAACATGGTAAATAATAATAATAATTTTATATTGAATTGCTAAAAATGGACATTACTAATCAATTTGTTACATTTAAAGGGTTGGTACAATTTATGTCTTGTGCTGTTTGCAAAAAATATGCTTTTTATTATTTAAATATGACAGAACTGTGACAGTCATAGCATGTCAGGATTGTCAGGCGCTTGTACATAAAAATTACAAATACACCTAAACATACTTACTGTGAATGGTTTTCTTAGAACTCTTTTCACAACACAAACACTCACAAATATCAAGCAAGCACTAGAGAAAAATGAAACGCACTAGTCACAATACTACTATGACAAATAATACTTTTAAGTTAGCAGCTGACAGATTGCAATGTTGTCAAACATTACAGTATGTTACAATTTTAAGAATTTTCTAGGAAACTTCAATTGTTTCAATTGTATCAATTAAGCAACCCATTTTTTTAAAACATGCCCCCAATTTATATTTATAAATATTTTAATAATTGACGTATTGGAATACTCTTCACTTTGGATAATTTTAGATAAAGGTGCCAGATATGTCGGCAGCAGAAGGCCAAACCCGGATATGCCCCCCGGAAAGTGGCGTGATAGAAAACACGACGATCGTTACTACAGTAGAGAATCTCAAGAGTCTCCCTGGGAAGACGAGTATTCTAACGATGCGGAAGACTCCCCACGATATCTATCTGCCAAACGGAACTGGAAGCAACGACCTAGTAGCGCTTCGGAGATGGATAGGAAAACGGGAGAGTTGAAACCCCGCCATTACTTAGGAACAGGTATTTAGACAAGATTTCATAATATTTCTCCCTTAATTTTCCTGCTAATACTACTTATAACATAAAATAAACTAGATGAAAACTTTTGAGTATGTATTTTCTATTTTTATAACTTTAGGTTTTAGAGGGGAGGGTTTAACGAGATGATTTCTTTTCAGGTGGAAGCGATGGCGAACGTGACAGACGATACAAGTCTGCCCGACGATCCCGCAGTCGAGATTCCCAATACTCTGAGCCTTCCCACAGATTCAAAGCAGATGGTGGTCCCCCCAGCCGACTACCTCCTCACAGAAGCAAACCACACGTTCATCCCAAACCATTGGATGGTGACTTCTCTGAAGTACCTTCCAAGAAATTATTAGATTCAAAGTTAGAAAGCAATAAAAAATCTTCTACCTTATCCAGAAAAAAGACTAAAGACAGTCCCAAGGCCGAAGAGAACCTATCAAGTACATTCCCTAGGAAAAACACCGCCCGTGGGGAGTCGTTATTTGAAAACGATTTCGTAACTTCAGAAGACAGTCCCGTTGCAAACCCAAGGCTGGGCCCCAAGTTCAACTACGAGAACGATTTCGAAACGTCCGAAGCTGAGTCGCCTACAGTAAACAGAACCATGCGCAGTCTTAGACAACAGAGTTTGTACGAGAAGAATCCTCTACCCTTGGATCGAGACTTTAAGAGAGCAGCTTCTTTGAAGGATTCGAAGACCTCCCCGAGGTATCAGCCAAAGTCCAAGATGCTTTTCGAAGACGATTTCTCCCCTAGCGAGAAATCCGAACCGGTACCTGAAGACAATAGCATATCAAGTATTAAGGAAGAGATCGACAAGGAAGAAGAGGACTCGTTTGGGGCCAATAATGTAGAGAACGCCGTGAACGGACGCAAGAGGATTCTGTCGAAAAACCGGCTGTCTGGCGGCCTGCGCTCGGACGCTAACTTAAAAAAGTCTGAATCTGTAAATATTTTCGCCAGAGAGAGCGATCCCTTCGACGACGAGTTTTTCTGCGGAGAGGAGAGGATTGGCGTTGAGAAAACGTCTCCGAGGAACACGGAGCTTAGATGGACTGAAGATTTCGAAAACTGATTATAAGAAAATTAGGTAATATATATATATGTACGGCAGTTTGAAGAAACAGTTAATACGATAATGAATAGATAGATATAATTACCAGTGTTGATATTATTTTGTATATTTTTCAAACTGCCTTTTTACGACTTTTAAATTCTAACGTTATTGTTATACATTACAGATTAGAGTTCGTACTAATTTATAATTTATATGTAATTGATTATATTTAAATACTTTTAAATTTCATTGTATAATATTTTCAAAATATAGTGGAACATATTTGTATGTTAAATACTTCATTTATTTTATTGTTGCGCCTACCTCTTTCTTTAATATACTTTTTTATTTAGTTGTTACCCTCGTGTTTTTATTTTAGACAGACCTACACGTAATCTGGTAATAAATTCGTTACTTCTCATTAATTTAGATGTTTAACTGTTTATTTTTCGCGCCAATATGCTGTTACGTAGACTGTTACAAATTTCTAACCTATTATTTTGAGGTGATGGTGGGCAATATTGGTAGGCATCAGAATTCGTGAAAAAGTCCTTAGAAATACTGATGCCAAGATTTGAAGAAGAAGACGAGTATAACCTAAATATTTTACAGTTTTTTTACACGGGCTCATGTTGGAAGAAGAAGACGAGGATAACCTAAATATTTTACAGTTTTTACACATGTATTTTAATTTTGCAAATGAGTTTTAATTATTACAATGAAACTTGAAAATAAACGTATATTTATTAGTGATTTACCAGAAACTCTTACTCCAGATCAACTAAAAAGCACTGTAAATAATTACGGAAATGTTACCTCTGTAGAAATTAAAGAGCGCAAGGAGTTGGGGCTAAAAAACAATTCTTTATTTTTTGCTTACATTAACGTTGACATAGACGATAGAAGTTTACAGCAATGTAAGTACTATTTGTGACATAAAAACACATCAGTTACTATTGTTTACTTTTAAGGTTTTAAAGATTTCTCTAACGGAAAATGTCTGGGGCAACGTATTGCTTTACAAATTGCCAGAGAAAGTTTCTTGGACCGGTTAAAGCGAGAACGTGAAGAAAAAGGTGATTCTCAGAAAACTGTAAATGTATCAGATTCCTTTGAAGTTCAGCAAAATAGTAAAAACCTAAATCAGACTAGTAGTATAAAGGTAGAAAGAACTAATAAAACTAAAAAGATTGAAAGTGAGCAAAGTGATTCGACATCTAGTGAAGATGAGAAGAAAGATATTAAAGTTCCAAAACAATTTAGTAAGAATAACCAACAAAATAAATTAATTAAAAATGAAAAAGAAGAGATTTCGTATGATGGAAACGAAACGTTAGATTTAGTCATTAAGAACAACAGAGGCAAAACTGTGGACAGAAACGGTTTGAAAATAGAATCGGTAGGTAAACTTCCGATATTGACGATAGACAAATCAAAAAGTAAACCAGAAATTAACTCATCCGAATCGAATTTAAAAAGATTGCAGTCTCTTAATAATTTGAAGAAAGCTCATAAAACTCAAAAATCGTTGATACAACAAGCCTTGTCGAGGATTGATAGCAATTCAAATAAAAAAATAATTTTTGACGAGACTAAAAATGTGAATAACGAGGCAAATCATGGAAGTAAGAAATCAAAGAAATCACTTTTTGATGAAGACCTCCAAGAAGATGATTTCGAACCTAATTTTGAAATCAAAGAACAATTTCAGGGAGAAAAAGGACAGAAGGTATATGTAACGTTCTACTAAGTGCAAAACAGATAAATAATGTTAACATTTTCTAGTTATTAGAGCTTCAAACAAGATATAAGAATGATAAACGTTTCCTCTTGGATTCGAGGTTTTTAGATGAAAATGGAGATGAGAAAGAGACCGATAATCATTTGGAGAATGAAGAAATATCTTTGGAAGAAGAGAAGAAAAAGGAATATGATATCTTGGAGCAAATTTTAGGAAAGAAAGTGGTGCCGAAGCATAAAACGGAACTGGGAAGGTATTGTATTGTTATATTTCTTAATTTATGTATATCTGTACGTTTTCTAATAGCC
The DNA here is from genome assembly GCA_025584915.1 of Monochamus saltuarius. Taxonomy (NCBI): domain Eukaryota; kingdom Metazoa; phylum Arthropoda; class Insecta; order Coleoptera; family Cerambycidae; genus Monochamus; species Monochamus saltuarius. Next base: position 3,009,425 of record CM046722.1, on the reverse strand, counting down.
AGAAGAAAGTTATGCTGCGATTTGACCCGTCACAACCTGAACATTCTAAATTTGAAATAAAAAATGAAACGAAAAAGGAGAAAAAGAAAAGAAAAAGAGAAAATTCGGAAACAGATTTACTGAATGAAAAGAAACAGGAAGAAAAGGAAATACCAGAAGTGTCAAAAGAAATATTTTATAAGGTTACAGAAGATCTGAAGGACAGCTTGAAAGAAAAACAGGAATTCAGCTTGTTGAGCATGTTCGGCAAGGCAGAGGAAAAAGGTAAATAAGCAAAGGAAAATAATCGTGTTATTTTAATATTTTTTTTTTCAGAACAAATCAATGAGGAAGAGACTACGAAACAAATTTCTAGGACCAGCAACAACTTTATCAAAGAGAAAAATCCGTTCCGTTACGACTCTTCCGATGACGAAGACGAAACCAAGGACATCCCCAATAAAGAAGATACACAACAAGAAACACACACAGAAACAACTCAAGCCAGAACTAACGCTAGAAGTTCATTTTGGTCAGAGCCCTTTTTCTTCACGGAGGACGACTATCGATTGCAAGGTAGAATTGTAATACCGAAAAGTTGACTTTTTTCTAGATTTTTCTTTGCAGAGGGAGTCGATTTCATCGAAAAAATGGGTACCAAGGAGGATGACGATTTCACAAAGTTACGGAGAGACTTAAAAGGGATCGTGAAAGCGAAGGTGAGGAATAACCAGAGGAAAAATAGACCGTTCAAAAAGAAATTGGGTGGTAATAAGAAGAAGAAGATGTTGAGAATTAAGAGAGCATTGAAAAGGTAGTGATGGTGACAGTGAAATGAGGAGGACGGATAAAGGTGGAATTACACAATCACCAGATATTTTCTGTTGCACAGAACGAAATATGGAACTATAAATTATGAACTGAGACTTTTTTACTTATACATGCATATATTTCTAAGAAATATTTTTAAATAATTATATTGTCTAATTTAGTACCTCTGTTAATATTGTTATTAATTAGATAAAATAAACAAATAATTCCTGATCTTGCTATTTAGTAGATTGGTTAACATCTAGAGACTAATTGGACTTGTCTTCCTGCTTATCCTGACGTTGACTAATTGATATTATGCAAACACGTAATTCCAGGAAACAACTACTCTGCGGGCTAATGCCCCGACCAGCATTGAATTACACCTGGAAAACCTATAGTAACAGCTAGAGTCATTCGTCAGAAGCCCACCAGACATATACCGGTTTCGAGCTTATTAGCTCTCATCAGTATGCCATAGGTAAGGTATCCGACGAATAATCCTAGCTGTTTAGTCTGTCTAACCCGACAGAAGGGACCATGAGTACGCGGTGTAGAACTAACTACTACTAACTGTCGGATACCTTACCTATGGCATACTGATGAGAGCTAATAAGCTCGAAACCGGTATATGTCTGGTGGGCATCTGACGAATGACTAGCTGTTGCTATAGGTTTTCTAGGTGTAATTCAATGCTGGTCGGGCATTAGCCCCATTAGCCCTCGGGGTAGTTGTTTCCTGGAATTCTGTGTTTGCAAAATATCGTTTCTTGCCGAACGCGATAAAGGTCGACAGCTTTCAATGGTGTCTACTGCATGTAGAACGCTTCGTGTCTGTGACATTTTCAGTCCGGCATGGAGTAGCAAATGGCCGATAGATGTAGTTAGTTCTACACCGCGTAATTGACATTACCTTTCACCTCTGAAAATAATAGAAATAAACTACTTACCACAAATCCATATTAGGTAATTATATATAAACTTATTATAGTTCATGATAATTTCGAAGTGCTCAATCTAAACGGCTGTAAAATTATCTCGCACATGTGGTGGTGTTGCTTCAGATATCTAATTTCATGAAAGTTGATGTCAAAAACGGGCATTTACTACCGATATAGTTACATAACATACCTGCTAATTCTTGACTTGAATAAGGCATTGTTAAACAAAATAATTTATTTATTTTCAAAGTTTTGTTTCTCTTTTATTTCATTTCACTTTTTCTTCATTAGTTTAACCCTTTCGCGACGGGCACCTGTTATATCCGAAAAAAATGGTCGTGTTCGACATACGGGAAACGGATATTTACGCAACGGCTGAGGAACGTTTTCGAGACAGGCAACGTGTTGATCAGCAATTACAGGTCGCGCCATAATTGAGCATGTTATGCGGGGCGGTAGTGAGTTGAATTGTTTATTACAATGGCACGTAAAAAGTTTTATACAGTTCCAGATTTTTTTCAGCATGAAACATATAAAAGCATATTTTGTGAAACACAAAAATACTCTTCGGAACGGGAAGCGGTTAGATCAGCGTACATACATCATTGATTCGTAACGGGAATTAGATAAATCAGCAAACACTGACGGCACCCGTACAGGCGGCCGAATTAAATAAAAAGTTCCCCGTCGCGAAAGGGTTAATTAAAAACAGATATTCAAACGATTTTAATCAAGTTTCGAGGTTATTCTACGCAACCTACTTCAGAGTATCTACTAACAAATAAAACACCTTTGCACATATCGGATCAAATTTATTACTGATTTAATTTCCAAAAATTAAAAGAAACGTCACAACTTGAAAGATTAAGCCTTACCCTAATCTTACAGAAAACTAAAATTTACAACAAATGAAAGAAAATGGGTTGTACTTACTTTATCTAAGACATTTAATTTCATGAAGATTGATGTCAATAACGAGTATTCGCTATTAACGCACATTCTGAAATATCTGCTAATTCTTGACTTGAATAAGGCATTGTTAAACAAAATAATTTATTTATTTTCATAGTTTTGTTTCTTTTTTATTTCATTTCAGTCTTTCTTCATTAGTTTAATTAAAAACAGATATTCAAACGATTTTAATCAAGTTTCGAGGTTATTCTACGCAACCTACTTCAGAGTACCTACAAATAAAACACCTTTGCACATATCGGATCAAATTTATTACTGATTTAATTTACAAAAATTAAAAAAAACGTCTAAACTTACTTGAAAGATTAAGCCTCGCCCTAATCTTACAGGAAACTAGAATTTTACAACAAATAAAAGAAAATGGGTTGTACTTACTTTATCTAAGACATTTAATTTCATGAAGATCGATGTCAGAAACGGGTATTTGCTATTAACGCACATTCTGAAATATCTGCTAATTCTTGACTTGAATAAGGCATTGTTAAACAAAATTATTTATTTTCAAGGTTTTGTTTCTTTTTTATTTCATTTAACTTTTTCTTCATTAGTTTAATTAAAAACAGATATTCAAACGATTTTAATCAAGTTTCGAGGTTATTTTACGCAACCTACTTCAGAGTACCTACAAATAAAACACCTTTGCACATATCGGATCAAATTTATTACTGATTTAATTTCCAAAAATTAAAAAAAACGTCTAAACTTACTTGAAAGATTAAGCCTCGCCCTAATCTTACAGGAAACTAGAATTTTACAACAAATAAAAGAAAATGGGTTGTACTTACTTTATCTAAGACATTTAATTTCATGAAGATTGATGTCAATAACGAGTATTCGCTATTAACGCACATTCTGAAATATCTGCTAATTCTTGACTTGAATAAGGCATTGTTAAACAAAATAATTTATTTATTTTCATAGTTTTGTTTCTTTTTTATTTCATTTCAGTCTTTCTTCATTAGTTTAATTAAAAACAGATATTCAAACGATTTTCATCAAGTTTCGAGGTTATTCAACGCAACCTACTTCAGAGTACCTACTAATAAATAAAACACCTTTGCATATGTCAGACCAAATTTATTACTAAACTCTAAAAATAAAAAAAAAAGTCAACATACTTGAAAGAATCGGATTACGTCTCGCCCAAATCTTACAGAAAACTAAAATTTTACAACTAATGAAAGAAAATGCCTTACACTTACTCTATCTGTAAAGTATTTGTTCTATTGTTGAACAAATCCATCGTTATGGCGCTGAGGAAAACGGGAATGGACTTCTGGTGGCCCAGATGCAGGTTGATCATGTCCTCCAGGGTGGCGCTGAAATTATTCTCCAGCAGGTTCAGGTCCCCATCCTTGTTCAACTGGAAGCACAGCTGGTCGTCGGTGTGTTCCGCGTACATGCTCCGCAGCTTGTACAGGGAGTTCTGCGTCCTATCAATCTTGTACCCCAGCAGGTTGTAGATGACGTTCCGGAACTCCTGCATCTGCGACTTGAAGTAGTCCTTCAGCATCTGCGTCTGCTGCTCGTGCGTCTTGATCTGTTCCTTGAGGTCTTGCATCTCCTTGGGACAGACGGAGATGTCGCCCAGCTTGCTCACTTCGATGCCTTCCTCCATGTTCTTCAACTTCCGTTTCAGCTTTTCCACCTCTTGCTCCAGCTTATCGACGAGGTTTTCTCTTTGGGCGAGGCATTCGGCCAGGGGGTTGTTGGCTAGGTGGTAGGCTTGGCCCCCTTGGAAGGTGTCCTGGCCCACCAGGTACGATTCCAGCTGGATCTCCAGCTCGTCTCTCCTGTCGCGGAGTTTTTCATTGTCGTGTTTCAGCTGCTGGATTTCGTCTTGCAGTCGGGTGATTTGTTCGGCTCTAACCGGGACCATTTCTAAAGTAACAATAATTGTTAGTCACAAAATCATAGTATATTTATTTCATGCATCAAATTTTGACTTTAAACACAAAATTTCAAGTTCAAACACCAAATTCCATGTTGCAATTTGAAAGACCATATATATTTTTTATATATTTTGAGTTCATACAATAAATTTCGATTTTCTAGTTGGAACATGAAATTTCATGTTTGGACATGGAATGTTGCGTTCAAATATAACGTTTACAGCTAGAAATTTATTGTTAAAACTAACTTTTGCGTCTGAATTCAACATTTCATGTTAAAACTTTAAATTTTGCGTCCAAACTAAGTTTCATGTTTTAACTCAAAATTTCGTGCCTGAATTTGATATTTTATCATTAATTGGTTATTTGAATTTAAACATAAAATTTCACTTCAAACAAAAAATATCAATTTCAATAAAGTTTTGAGTTGAAACATAAAGTTTTGAGTTCAAACATAAAATTTCAAATAAACATAAAATTTTGAATTCAAACATAAAATTTAAAAATACTAACAATTTAGAAATCACATAAAATTTCAAATACAAACACAAAATTTTGAGTTTAAACACAAAATTTCAAGCTTTAACCATAACAATTTAGAATTCAAACACAAATTTTTATGGCAGTTTGAATTGGAACAAAAAATGTCAAATACAAACATAAACAGCAGAAACTTGAAATTTGAAGTTAAACAATAAATTTTAAGTTCAAACATGACATTTTGAATATAAAATTTCGAATTCAAAGAAATTTCAAATTTAAACTCAAAATTTGATTTGAGATATGAAATTTTTAGTTCTGATACAAAATTATGAATTCCAATACAAAATGTAGAATTCAAGGGTGAAATTATGAATTTGAACAAAAATTTTTATATTCAAACATGAAAGTTTGTGTTAAAAAAAATTAAAGTTCAAATACTAAACTTTGAACTTTTATACAAAACTTCAAGTTGAACATTAAGAATTTAGAATTCAAACGCAAATTTTTAAGATCAAATATGAAATTTTGAATTAGAACACGAAATTTCAAACTCAAACAAAATTTAGAGTTGGAACACAAAATTTTGGGTTTACACACAAAATTTTTTTTTCACACAATTAGAAACTTCATTGACATAAAAAAAAGAATATATGGTCTTTCCACCCTTTTGTATAACTCACCTGAATATATATTTGGTTGAGCAGCCTGAAGGTCGTTTTCAAGTTTAACGATCATATCACTGTACCCATCGATGATCCTCTCCAAGGTCTCAATGCGGTCCTTTTGAGTCTGCAATTGGTTTGTGGTACTCGTATTTGTGCACATGGTGAGATCCTTTTCGTAAGAATCCAACTGCAGGCGATAGCTGTCCCTTTCCCGACTGACCAGAAGAAGCTTCTTCTGCATGCGGTGTATCAGGCTCTGCTTTTGGTCACCGGTCGCCTTCAGTTCGGCCAGTAGTTTCTGGCATTTTTCCAACTCTGCTTTGGCACCTTTGGCTTCCTAAACGTGAAAATAGAAGATTTTGTAGAAGATATGTAAGAGAAATAGTCATTACATGAATACTTATTTCGAGCTGCAAGTCAAAATTTTTGAGTTCAGAATTTGAATTTAGTGTACGAATTAAAATTTTGCACCTATTTGAATTTGATACCTATTTAGCGTTTGAACTTGAAATTTTATGTCTCAACTTCAAATATCATTTTCAATTTTAGAATTTCATATTTCAACTCGAATTTTGTGTTTGAACTTGAAATTTTATAAGGCGTGAATTTGTAATTTCATCTTCAATCACACAATTGACATTCTAACTTTACTGTAAACTTGTCCTTACATGAGTAATTGTTTTGAGTTGCGACTCCATTTCGACTTTCTCAGATGTCAGTGTCAATTCCTGTTGCTGTAACCTTTCCACAGTCGATCGTAAGAGATGAGGTAAAGCAGAATCTGATTCTGAAGATTCACAGATGCCACGGGCGACGGCCCGCCACTCGTTTAGATACATGGCGTTCTGAGTCTCCTGAACCTAAAGCAGCAAAAATAGATGACACTATAATTAAAGAATGTAATTACTTACTTGTAAATCGGCTAGTTTTTTCTCTTGTGCTTTGAACTTTGTGAGGCGACTCTTCAGATCGTAAACCTCTTCTTCAAGTAACAATTTATTACGAACTTCTTCCTTTAACCTGACGTTTTCTTCTCTCAGTTGTTCATTTTCTTTCTCCATTTCTATGTAATTAGCTAGTTTGTGAGCTTGAGTCTGAAAACAATGTAAAAACTTAGTAACAACATTAATAATAAGTAGAATACTTTACCTTTGCTTGTTCCTGAAATTCTACGATATTTTCTTTTGCATACTCCAATTCCTTAATATAAAGTTTCGCTTTTTGTAGTGCCTGATCTTTTTGTTCTAAGTCTCGTTCTAATGAATTTTTTTCAGACAACCTTTTTTCTAAAATCGACACACACATCTTATGTAAACAATCACAACATTTACAATTCTCTACTCACCAAGTTCGGCAGCCAGTTTTTTTTGTGCCTCTGCGTCTTCTTCAGCTGCCTCTAGCATAGTTTCCAGTTCTGTAATTTTTCTTTCTAATCCTGGTATAATACTGTTTTCTTCCGATTCAATTTGTCGGGTTTCTTCTTTGCACTCCTCCAAAGTTTTCTCTAACTTTTCCACTTGTTCACAAGTTTTTATTTTTAGTAAATCATATTTGTTATTGACTTCTACTAATTCACGCTTAATGTCAGCTTCCCTTTTTCTTATACTTTGGAGATGATTTTCCAGTTCTTCTATAGACTTCTTGTCGTATTCATGTTGGCGTTTCAGAGACTGATTTTCTTCGTCAAACGTTAACTGCATCTGTTTCCTAAGTGCATGCATATGACTTATCCTACTTTCCAGGTTTAAAATTGTATTTCGCGCCTCGACTAAATCAGCTCTTAGTCGTCTCATTTCTCTAGGAGATCCAATATAAGATAAATCCAATTTATTTTCCTGTTTCATTCTCTTCACAGGTGTTGGCTCATCAAAACTGCTTTCGTTTGAGTTTGAAGAACTTATGGAACGTTTTAAGGGGGTGTATTCAAAGTTGTTCAATTTTTCAGTTTGTGCACTAGATTTTAGATTTTTCACCATCTTCATGATAGTATCGTTCACGCTTTCAGTCATTTTAAAGACTTTAAATTTCCTTGAATTATCTAGAAATGCACCAACATAACCTTACACTTTATCATACTTTCTTTGTATGTCTAAATTGTCTATATAATCATTGGCACCTGAATTATTTTATTTCGTTATTCAACAAGACCTGTTTATAAACTTTAAATAATAAATCCTTAATTCAATAAAAATAAAAAGTAAGTAATCCCTACACCACTTTACACAACAAACTAACTTGACCGCAACATTGCCAAATGGTGCAACGTCGAAAATGTTTTATTAGTCTTTGTAAATAAACTTTCTATTTAACAGAAATGTATGCGTTATACATAAACAAGTTAATCAATTTAATATTAGTTACAGAAATTAAATGGTAGTGGATATTAAATTATAGTAAGGAAAAGTGCCGGGTTAAAATTATAGTGTAAGTGACAACGGTGTAAAATTATTACTATTCGTCTGGTAGAGAAATTTCCCTCCCTAAAACAAACTATTTGAAATTTAGGAAAATCAATAATAATTTATGAAGCCGAGGATCTCCTTTAAGAGTATATTAAAACACGAGAGATTTTGTGGTTTTGTTAATTGTAAGTATGTACACATTTAACATAGTTTAAAGCTTAAATTTGGTTGTAAATTGGATTTGTTTCATATTTCTGAAAAATTTTGGCAACCTCCTGCATAATTGCGCAGATTAGTTGAGCCAATGGCGACCTATCTCGTGTCTGGACATGCGCAGTAGTTTCGGTACTGCAGAAGCGACGAACGCCATTTTGCAAGCGTCGCGCGATTGTTTGAGAAACGCTCTAGTGGAGCCAGTGTTTTTAACACGGTAGTACGAGTGTATTTTCATTACAATTTAAAACCAAAACGCCGGTATGGGTGATTATCAAGTAACAGGAGTTCAACAGGATGTACTCGGTGCTGTGCAGCTAGAACTCGGTGGAAATCCCAATACCTTGGCGTTACGCCGGCCTTTCGACCCTTTGGCCCACGACTTGGAAGCCAGTTTTAGATTGACGCGCTTTGCGGATTTGAAAGGCCGCGGATGCAAAGTGCCCCAAGAGGTTCTCAACAAGCTCGTGGAGGGACTTCAACAGGACTACAACTCGGCAGCGGAGCACGAACATGCACATTTCATGCATATGGCCATTCCGAGGATCGGAATCGGCCTTGATTGTTCGGTAAGCATTATCATTGTTTGATCTCTAGGTCCCGCGTTGCACAAGTGTTGTTGAAAAGTACCCGATATCGACAAAAACCCCACGAGTTTTTTTTGACAATCGTGTCCGTTGTTTACGTTTTGAAACTGACCTACTACCATTTATTTTATTGTATGGGCTACCAACTATTAGTTATTGTATATTAAAGGTACTAATAAACACTACCAGTTTCTTCTGCGAGTTCCAAACTTTTCTGCTACTTTCATATATTTTCAGTGAATTAGGAAAAGTTGGTACAGAACGTTGATTTAATAATTGTTTTGTCATTGCATTGTTAAGTTAGTAATGAACGCATAAGTGTATTCAAATTTATACTTTATTGTATTAAGGTAAAACGTTTGTAAATATACGAAAACACGTTCAAAACGCCGGGTAAAATGTATTTCTACATTATGAACTTTTACTAGGTACACGTGATATATTTCCGCAAATCTAATCTTAGATATTCACGTGATTGCGCGTTATTATTTTTCTCCGTGTTTGCAATAAAAACATTGATTGAAAAAGGCATATAAATGATAATGAGCAGTATAAAATGAAGCAGTAGATAAATAGTGATGGTCTAGCACAGTAAACATTAGTTCTCTCACTTTTTTTAAGGAAATTTTAAAGTTTTCTTTGTACATTTAAAATGAAAATAGAATTTATTCAATTTTGTTAAAAAATATCTTGTTTTTAATTTTTTGTGGAGATATTTTGAACACTGATAATGCTAGATTATACATTTTATAAAAATACACATTTTTGTATTAGGTTACTCCTCTTCGCCATGGTGGGCTGTGTCTCGTGCAGACCACGGATTTCTTCTATCCCCTGGTGGACGACCCATACATGATGGGTAAAATAGCTTGTGCCAATGTCTTGAGTGATCTGTATGCGATGGGTGTGACAGAATGCGATAACATGCTGATGCTCTTGGGGGTCAGCACGAAAATGACTGAAAAAGAACGAGATGTCGTTATTCCGTTGATCATGCGAGGATTCAAAGACTCTGCCCTAGAAGCAGGCACGACCGTGACTGGCGGTCAGACAGTAGTTAACCCATGGTGCACAATAGGAGGAGTCGCTACGACAGTTTGTCAGCCCAACGAGTACATTGTTCCCGATAATGCGGTTGTCGGAGACGTGCTGGTTCTGACTAAACCTTTGGGTACCCAGGTTAGTAATTCTTACATTAAATGTTGCTATTATACGTTTCGATTGTATCGACATCATTTAGTTTGTACGTTATTAAAGAAATATTGAAACTCGATATTTTTGCTCCTATTAACCACGGAAAATATTTGAACAGCTGCGGATAAAAAAACCTACCCAACTTAAAACGTTTAAAGAACGAAACTAACAAAATTCTGTTATATGAAGAACCGAAAGCAGCAAGGTTAGACCCTTTTTATTGTCTACAGTTGTACATATGTATCAGTGTAGACTTCAAAGATTTGTTTTTATAATTTTAAAAAATTGCGCTCAAAATCAGAGAAATACATATGTAATTATAGTAAATGTTCAAAATGTCCTTCGTCCACTGTAACACATGCTTCACAATGATGCATTAAAGGGTTTTTCACTTGAGTAAAAATGTTATTGTTATTTCTAATTTGAGCAGTGTATTATTTGTGTCGACTGTATTTTTGAATTAATTTCTTCATATACAATTATATGTTTCATACGCCAACATAAAAAAAATCCAATGGATTTAAGTCGGGGGATTGTGGTGGCTCTACAACTAGATCACCATTTCCGATCAATACTTTAAAGCCTCCTAACGTCTTAGATCAGCAAAAAGATTACATTTTGCTCTTAAAATTACATAATTTTCATATGGAAAAGTTTGTTGATGAGCTAATGCATCACCCTGTACATAGCCAAAAAAATTAGAGAAAAATAAAATGACTATATTTTAAGTCTAAATAGACTGTAAAAAATTTGTTCATAGGCCTATTGACTAAAAAGGAATATACAGGGTTAACTATGACTTAGTAAAATATTTTTAATCACATGCATAGGAAGGCCTAAAAGACAAAAAATGTATTTTGGAAGTCTAGCTCGATGTTTAAAAAATGGAGCAAAACCCTCTTTTCTCCCAGAAAATTGAAGTCTATCACAATCGTCATCCTAGATGGTTTAGATCGGTCGTACAGCGTTAAATGTGGAAATGACGAGAACAAACACTTTTATTACCCATTTATTCTAAGAAATTGAATGTAAGGAATACCTACTAATAGAAATCTCGTGCGGCAGTCTTTAATTATAAAATTTTGTGTGATTGCTGTAGCTCCGTTAAGCCCTCTAGTCATGTTATAGGAAAATATTTATACTCAACATAAATTCCTTTAATTATTATCAAAACTGAATGATAACCTAGAATTTTGCATTGCTAGTTGCATTCTCTCCAAACATCAAAGAACCCTGGTCAAAGTTTAAATCTTATTATAAAGGTCAAGAATCAAGGATTTTTAAAGAGTAAACGTCTCGGAATGTTATAGTTTAAAATAGTACTAAATATTTTATGTAAAAATTTTCAATTATTTTCATCATAAAACTGTCATTGAATGTCGGGGTATTTTATCAAAAGCTCAAATCAAACTTACTAAGCCCACAATGATAAAAACACCCATTGTTTTAACTGTGTTGATTTAGATTGATTTCGAGTGGCGATATTGCCGTTTTTTATACAAAATGAGAACGTAAACAATAAATATGTATAATTTATCATTATATTCTGTTAATAAAGACACTTTATTAATATTATAAAATTATTCTCACAAAATTGCATAGTTCAAATTTGTCCGGTAGGTGGCAGTCAACGCACACCAGTGGCTGGACCAACCGGAACGTTGGAACAGAATCAAGCTGGTCGTGAGCGAGGAAGACGTCCGGAAAGCCTATCACCGCGCCATGGACTCGATGGCGAGATTGAACCGTATCGCCAGTCGACTGATGCATAAATACAACGCCCACGGCGCCACCGACATAACCGGATTTGGCTTGCTGGGCCACGCCCAGACCTTGGCCTCGCACCAGAAGAACGAGGTGTCTTTCGTCATCCACAACTTGCCCGTCATCGCCAAAATGGCGGCGGTGGCAAAGGCGTGCGGAAACATGTTCCAGCTGTTGCAGGGACACTCGGCCGAGACATCGGGCGGTCTTTTGATCTGTTTGCCCCGCGAACAAGCGGCGGCCTACTGTAAGGACATCGAGAAGCAGGAGGGCTACCAGGCGTGGATCATCGGCATCGTGGAGAAAGGCAACAGGACGGCCCGCATCATCGATAAGCCCCGAGTGATCGAGGTGCCCGCTAAAGAGTAAATATTTAATATAATCGATACATTTCAAGTATTTTTTGACATGTGACGGGCCGCAAAGCTGCGTCGCGTGGTTTCCCACAGCTTGTAGATTTATTATTTGATTATTTTCAAGCATTTTTTTTATTCTAAGCTTAAGTTTCTGTGTCGGAATTTTATAGATTTGGATATAGACGTTCCCTTCGCGCCAGCAGGTTGCGCGCGAGGTTCTCATTTAGTATGTTAATGTTGATACTTTTAAATTACTTGGAAACTGTGTTTCGATATACTCTGTTTCGCAGATTATATTATTTTTAATATAGGAAAGATGTTCGGTATTTTGTATAATAATTTTTCCAATATAACTAATTATTCTACACTTTGGGTTTTATTTAGTCAATTTTTTTTCTTTAGGGGTTTTCAAATATTAACTGGCAGTGATCTGAGCGTGTTCTCTTTCTCTAAAATCACAAAGGGAGCAAAGACAGATAATAATAATAATAATAATATATTTAATCCATTGAAATAATAAAAGTTACATTGGACAAGTCAATTACACAACAATTACAAAAACATTAATAAAGTACAAACATCGACAGATATTAGACAAACATTGTAAATTAAGATAAACATTGTAAAATATAACAATTATGATATGTGTATAAAATAATATTAAGGATCACCCCTATATAGTAACCAGAGTACGTAGAGTGCATTTTTGTAAACCCCCATTAAGAAAACTGAGAAAGTAAAAATGTATTTTGAAGGAAAAATTTGGGTAAATAAAATTTTAATAATGTTGGAGTTAAAAATGTGCCTTAAAATTGTGTATTTTAATCTGCTGATATCTTGCCTAAAAATTGAATTTTATCTATGTAGTGTACATAGAGGATAAGAATCAAAATTTGTAATAATTTATAATGCTAATATTTTTATTTTTCCATAAAATTTCATTACATTTTTAGAGTAGTTTAAATTTGCCTCCATTTAAGCAACCAATAAAAAATCTAAATATCCGTTGCTGTCCTATATCTATAGCCAATAAAAGGCAAGCACATTAACCAATCATCTGCTAAATCGCAGTACCCGCGTATTTTGTATTTTTCGCTATTGCTTTGATAAGCATATCACACAATAAAACCTTGATATTTAATGTTCTCCACTGAAATCATAAAATATTTTATGATTTCTATGAGGAAAAGCCGTAGTTTCTATAACCGCTGCCATTTTGGTTCCTATGTGTTGGGAGTTGGGGATAATATGAGCGTTACGCACTGAAGTGGCATTACGTCGAATTAAAATCGATTTAGTTCTACATCTCATGGTCACAGCTTAAATAACAATCAGCTCACAGACTCTAAGGCGGCACCTTTGAAGTATTAAAACATGAAAATTTGCCCATGAAGCTTGTTGTCTCTCTCTAGTAAGGGATACAAGTCATGATCGGATTAAAAATAGTTGTACCAATTTAGGAAGTGTCATACTAAATATAAATTTGTTTTAATTGAAAATGTTTAAAAATAACATAACAGTATAAAATACAAGAAAATCAACAAACCACAAGACACAGCATTCGTGCGCCAATAACGCAGTCGTTGACGGTATGGCTATAAGGGCATATTTTACAACCACACGTCCCTGCCGTTATTTATCCCAAAATGGCGGCATGCGCGAGGCGTTCTCGCTCATACGAGTCTGTGAGCTGATTGTTATTTAAGCTGTGTCATGGTAGTCTTAAAATAATACTCGACTATTTATATGCTCATTTTGGATTATGTTCACTGACGACATGAACCAAAATGGCGCCGTCACGGATGCAACCTGTAAGGTTCTAAATACAGATCTTCAGTTTTGGTGAAAGGATAGGTATGCTTTGCACTTATTGGGTGTTTTCGAAAATTCACTCTGTGTGCTCAGTACGTTCAGATCACTCCAAGTAAATTTTCGTAAACCTCAATTATTAGATCAGAGATTATCTCCATAAACCATAAACGTTCAGATAAAACAAGTTGCAGCGCCTCGAGTGTTTGAGTGGAGAACTATTTTCTAAAGTTAATCTTTAAATCATTCACATTTTTTGCTTATGATTGATCTAATAATTCTACTTGAATATTTTACTATATATATTTCATCAAATACAAAAATAGACCTTGAATAAGGAGATACATTATAAAATATATGCAGTGCCAATCTGTAAATTAATAAACACTTTTACCTGAGGCAAAAACTCTTATTTCTGATAAAATAGTTCACACTCACTATGCTTTAAATTAATTTAAACTTAAAATACAACAAACGCACAGTATTTATATTTTCAAAGAAATTTGAATGTTTCATCTTCATCTATGAAAATATTTCATAAATGTTGATTTAGTTAACACCAAGTACGCGATTTTGAAAGGTAATTTGAGAATGGTTGCTTAAGCAGCTTCTCTATATTTGTTTTCTCTATGGTCAGAATCGTGTTTTTATAAAACAAACAGTGTCGTTCAGCTAATTTTTATTTTACTCAAACATTTTTTAATTTAACAACATGTAAAGCATAATTTATAGACGTATCACCGCACCAGTGCCAAGTATTGGTGAAGATATTGTAAAACATTCCATGAATAAGCTCTGTCCTACAATTACCTGAAGAAAAAAAAACAATACATCGGTCGGGTACATAATAATATTGTGGTTAAAAATTAAAGAGACTTTGCATTTATAGATAAAAGAAGCTGCAACATCACAATTTAATAATTATTGGTATATCGTCTGCTGAATCGCAACACCTGTGTTTTATCCGCGAGCAGCAACGTGATTTAGCAGACGATGATTACTGTTTCGGTAAAAACGTAAACAAAATATAAAAGCTGAAATCTTACAGTCTTCCAGCATTCTTTGAAGCTTAACAGGTTCGATGAATTTTTCAAACTGATGCGTTCCTTTGGGTAGCAGCCTGAGTACGTTTTCACTCATCACGATCCCTAAAAAATTAGCCAGGAATGTCTTATTTATGGTGGTAACGAAAATCGAACCATTCGGTTTAAGGCATTTAACACAAGCTTCTAGAAAACGACTTTTCTTCGAAACATGCTCTAAGATCTCTGAAGCTACGACGACGTCGTATTTTTCCGTATGGTTCGAAGCATGTTCTTCAATAGAAGAAGTTAAATAGTTGATCTCGAGCTTATTTTGTTCGGAGTGGGATTTCGCTAGTTGGATTGAGTTGGGGTTTGCATCGATCCCTGTTACTTTACCTCCTAGTCTGGCTAGAGGTTCTGCTAATATTCCGCCTAAGGAAAAACGTGATAATAATTTCCCGTACAAGCAAAAGAGGTATAGAAAGTGTACTATTCTAAAATTTACCTCCACAGCCAACATCTAGCAGTAAGATGTCCTTTAAAGGCAGGGGGTTATTTAATTTTTCTTTGTCGAGTACTCCTGTATTAACAAGCCCATCTCTAATCAATGGTATCCTGAGCTTATTCAATGAGTGCAAAGGTTTCATGGGTCCAAATTCGTCCCACCATTCTGCTACAAATTTTTCAAAATGTTTGATTTCTTGCTTGTCGACGGTGCTGGCCGTAGCTGATGCTAAAGTTCTGAGAACAGTTTTCTTAAATTTTTAGACGAAATTACAATTAATGATATACCTACTGAAATAAATTATGTAAAATTAACGTTTTTTATTAACATAAATAAAAAAAAATATCTCTTTAAGACAGGTATCACTGGTATCAGACTAGTGGTATAACTGCGTTTTTCAACCGGTAGCGTGTTAAGCTTTGGTTTCCTAGGAACAGTTCTTATATACAGGGTGAGTCAGTTTTTTGTAGACAAACTTTAACAGAAGATAGAACACATGTTTTTAAGAAGAACAGTTTCTATAAACATATGCGAGATACAGGGTGTTGAATAGAATTTTTTGTTCTCGAATTTTCATTATAACTTATAAAGGAATGCTTAGATTTTGTTCATATTTGGGGGATAATGCTTATTAATTAAGGGGCATAAAACAAGCGATAAGAATGTTTAAAAACTTGCACAGTAGCGGAGTGGAGGGGGTGCTCAACCCCTTTCTTAAACAGAACTTCTATGCCACAGTTTTATCACAAGTGTGTTACCAGGCTAACTGACCTATTATAGTTGCTTACCGTATTTTTGGTAATTGCGAGCAAAAGGCGGTTTTCAACATGGCTCTCTCACTGTAAAAGTAATTATAAAATAATAATGTAAATGTACAATCTATTGCAATGATAAGGGAATGTCATTATTACTGCAATAGATTGTAGATACCTATTACTACAAAAAAATAAAAATAATAAAATAAAAAGAATGAGGCGTGAAAAATTCTTGCATTTTATTTTACCCTATCCTTATTTAATATCCACACAACGTCAAAAGTCTAGGACGCCCCCCCTTATACTTGTTAAAGAAATATTTTTGTCTATATTGTTTTCTGAATATTATTTTTGTGAAAATAATATGTTCGATAAACTGAGTACTTAGAAAATTAAAAACCAGCAAATGTGTGACATTTTTGACAAATTTTATTAAATGAAAAAGAAGTAACATAGCAAGTTCTCTACTTGACTAATAGTCCATATGACCTTCACCACGTTCCAATAGCATATTGACACGTCTGTGCATTGAGATAATCATGCGGTTAACGATCTCTTGCGGAATATTGTCCCATTCTTCTTCTGCCGTCACGACTAGATGGCCAATCTAATCTATTGATACGTCCTGCTTCGAGTGTGTCTTGAACTCTTCTTGCGCGATGTGGTCGAGCGTTGTCGTCCATAAACACAACATTTTTACCAATTCATTACGTAGGGGGTAGATAATGGGCGTAATAACTTGTACGACGTAAATATGACTGATCATATTCTGTGGTATGTGAATTGATGGAGTGCGGCGGTATTATTCCACCCCAAAACATTACGGTACCCCCTTCATACAGAGCAACTTCACAGGGAAAATGAAGTTGCTGTTGACGACTTGGTTCTCTCCAGACTCTTTGCCGATTGCCATCAGTAACCAGCCCAATTCTCGTTTTAAATAAGACCCACCGCCACGGGCGTAAAAGCCAACCCCTATGTTTTCGCGCGCACTGGAGACGACTAGCACGATGCCTTGGAAGTAGAGTGGGGACCCGTAATGGTCTTCTAGCACGTAAATTTGCGTTGAGGAGTCGTCTTCGAATAGTAGGTGTCGATATAACACGACAAAACGTACCTTGAAAGTGGGCCCTGAGAGCTGAAGCTGAAGATGTGCGGTGTCTACGGGCATATTGCACCAAATACCGATCGTCCCTTTATTAGATAGGTTTATCCCTTACTCAAGGGTGGTAACACCCTTAGTCTATGGAATAAGCGCACGCTAATCAAGGTGGTGCTTCTAGCGCAGTTAACGTACGGCTCCGCGACATGGAGCTACGCGGCAAAAAGCCACATAAAAAGACTACAGGCCGTGGAAAACATAGCCTTACGCATAGCCGTCGCTGCGCCTTGGTATTTCAGAAACACAGACATAAAACGAGACCTAGACTACACCGACCTAACACATACCATACACACACACAAAAACCATTAACAAAGCCACAGACCACGACAACCCCTGCTTAGGCAAACTGTCGACTACGCCCCCGCCCCGACAGACAAACACAAACGTCCAAAACACCAATTCCTTGACCTTCCTCCCTGACAAAACACCAACCCTCCTTCCCCCGTTAATCTTTTCTGTTTCAGGACAAGAAGAAACCAAGACCAAGAAGAAGACGAGAACATAGACAACCCAAACCCAAACCCTATCCTTACCTAGCGCTCGCATCTCCCGAACCGTAACAGGCTCGGGAAGAAGAGCATCCTATGGCTACAAGCCACTCACAAAAACCCACTCCCAACAAAGACCACCCCCGGGGGTTTAGGACGGCCGGCGAAGAAAGAACCTAGAAGACACGAAGAGCGCCAGAAGAGGCCCCCCTGCCGGCGGAGGTCAGCCAGGGCAGGAGGAGGTTCCTCGAGCCGACAGCATCGGCCGCAACAGCGGTCGAGGCTGACCGGAGAAGGGAACCCACCTCTACGAGGCCGCCCAGGTCTACAGAGATGGTGAAGGATAAAGAGCGATAATACCGCTCGATCTTAATCTATACAAGGCCACCGTTCGCCAATAAAATAACGGTTATTAGATAGGTACTCAAGGACGTCTACTACGTGGACTGTTTTCCACTGTATCAAATTCTTCATATCTGTGTACTATTCGTACAACAGATGATCTAGGAATGCCCAACATGTTCGATATCTGATGATTAGAATGTCCTGCTTCATGTAAAGCAATCATTCTTGTTCAGGTAAACGCAGAAATTTCACGTCCTAGTATTATAATGTACAAAATTTCAAAGGAACACTTGCCTGAATACACTGCGAAACCAACCAGATTTGTAAAAATTTTGGTAATGAAGTTCATGGTCTGTAATTTTTTATTGTCTTTTTTGTTCTCTTACTACATGTACATTTTTACCACATTAAGAGAAACCACTAGGTTTAATCAAATCATTTTATATACAGGGGGTCCAAGACTTTTGACGTTGGGTGTATGTGGTTATTGCTATAAAATTCTTATTTGGCGGTTTCAAGCTTTGTGGCCGTAGGTAAATTATTTTTAACCGCTAATAAGGAAGCCTCAAAGTCATATACATACTGCAATAAATTATCAAGGTAGTTTTGCTTCGGTGTAGAAGAAATGATAAAAAAAATGTACCTACAGTAAGAAGGCGATCTATTTTTACCAAAACGTTGATATATTTTTATTGACTAATTGCTTTAGTATAGTGTAAATCAAAGTACAAATATTTCGTGTTTATAATTATTGCTGGCAATTACAGGTGTTTTATTAGGATTTAATTTTTTTATTATATATACTATTTTTATACTTTAGTGAAGTTAGCCATAAAAGTTATCCATAAAAAATAAAATTCTTCGGAACCACACAACATTTAATTAGTTTAAAGTAACAAAATGTACTTCACCTTAGCTACTAATGTATGTATATATTTAACAAAAAAAATCTGAACGCGCGCTGTTACCAGATCTGGAGCAAGACTGAAATGATAACATTTTTACCGCCGCTATTGTCCCCGGACAAGCCGTTCTAAGGATATAGGATTATAGAAAACACTTTATTTTATACCCCTGAACAAAAAAATACAAGGTGGGCCATCCATCACGGATAGTCAAAATTCAATTGCACCATCTGTAAACTTATTACCATCAACCTCAGCGATTTTGGAAAAATTGCCCAATAGTCAAAGCTCGATTGCCCAAGTAGAATATGTAATTCCTGAAAAAAAAAGTCAATAAACCTTCCTCAAAAAAAGACGCCGCTCGAACAAATATTAAACACAAACACAAAATAAATATCCTACACCATTTAAAAAAGCACTTTACTGGCCGGAAGAAACGTGCAAGCGAAAAAAGGTATCTGAAATTAAAAACATATCAAAAAATCAAAAATATACCCTACAGTAGCCATAAGCGACGAGTTTATGGAACATCAACGAAGAATTCAAGAAGATAAAGAACGGAACGTGGAAAAAACGAAAGAATTCAAAAAAATAAAGAAAAAAGGCAGATAATAAAAAACAAAGGAAACATCAACAGAAAAAAAAGAGAGGAACCATATAACAAAAATGAGTTTGTTATTATTCAGTATGAAGGTGAATATTTTCCTGGTGTTGTATTGAAAGAGGTTGAAGATGGTGTATCAAAGCTATGGCTATAACTGGACATTTTTGGAAATGGCCTCAAAAAGACGACGTTTTGGATATTATTTCGAATATTACCAAACCCAATCAAGTGTCTCAAAAGAGGCATATTCATGGTCCCAGAAATAAATGATCTTAGAAAAAAATAATTGTATTCCTTTTCTTATTTGTATCTAATAGGTATGTGTTTTTGTAATAATAATATATTATATATTGTTTTAAATAGTAATAATACTAATGGACGGATAAAAGGGCCATGGTGGATGGTATCAAGAAAAATACATTTTAATGGACGAAAAACGGGGATTTACTGTTTTGGAACTTAATGTATTTTTATTTGCTAATTTTGTCAAACATAGTAAATTTTTTTAGTTGCGAAAACAACAATTTTTAAGCTTAAGTAATATACTTTTAGTACTATTCTTCGTCATTTTTTAAATGTATGTATAACTTATCTTTTTATCATTTTTTGCAATTACGTTAGTCGATAAACAAATTACTTAAGATTAATTTTTAAGTCCTTTAATAAAACTGATGAGGTCTATTGTTTTTAAGAAATATTTAAATGGGGATGCCCCTTTCCGCAGAGTTATAGAAAGTAGAATGTTTAACATTCAAGTTTATTTATAGTTACGATGTCTGTACCTGCACTGCTCTTGGCTGTGCCGTTCTTTTCACTAGGTAGGTATTTATTATTTTTTTAACTGGAGTAAGATTTTTATAATAATTTGGGCAACATACAAAAATTATTTCCTGAGATTAAATTGTAGCTGAATGTGCAACGTCAAAATGTCACTACATTGGCAGGCCAACAATAATATTACGAGTAATAATAATATGATAAAAAAATCTTTGTTAGAATATAGTTTGTAATACAATGATATCTATATTCTTAATAATGAAACAAAAAAAAACCACAAATGAAATATAAGTACTGTTGTTTTTTTATAAAGCCACGAAAATTTGAAGATATATTAGATGTGACGACGCGTAAACTATTTACGTGTATTTTAATTCTAGTCCTACTTTTAGATTTTACATAATTCATTTAAGAAAAAAATAATTCACAAAAGTACATGTTTCCAAACAACAAAAACATAGAAATTGATTTTAGCAAATGTAAACCAAAAACAAATATCTAAAGTCCGCTTTACATTAACAATTTCTTTGTCAATTAATTGATCAAGTGACTTCGTCAAGTCAATTGACAAATGTAATACTAAAATTTGGACGTCAAATAAATTGATGAAGAACTTCGTCAAGTTATTGCCGACTTAAAACTTGTTCTAATTTTTCGTCAATTTTACTTCAATTCGGGAATACCAACCTAAAATAAATGTAAATATTTAACCAGTAACCGAGCAGCAGCAACAAATAAATGCAATGGAAGCTTTTTTTGCCCTAAAATATAATTATTAAAATTCCTTTTTATTTTTAACAGTTTTTGTTTCGTATACAAATGGGAATGATATAATGCCAAAAGTTAAAATTACTTTTAGGTTGGTACGGGTGAAATCTGACAGCAAAATTGTTAAGAAACTTGCCAAGCCCTGAACGTAATGTAAAACCAAAGTGCGACCTTGAAGAAATTGATGAATTAATTCATCAATTTCTTCGTCAATAAATTGTTAGTGTAAAGCCCGCTTAACATGTTTATATGAGTGACAGGTTTATGAAATTTAGATAGAAAAGTAATTGGATTATGTAATTCAGGATGTCTAAAAATACGTTTAAATTTGCAGAGGTACATACAATAGTCCACAACCAACTCCTTTTTAAATAAACAAGAATAAGAAGTATCAAAATAACAACCATTTTAAATATTAATCTAAAAATTTAAATCACACCGATTTTCAAATCTCTACTTTTTAGGCAACTGCTGCATAGACCAATAGCAAAGCATCTAAAGCTGTTTTTTGCGACGAAATGTGTTCAACCCGATTCAAAACATTATATTTTTTGTTGAAACAGTGACGTCACACACGTCGCTGTTTAAACCGTGTTTAAAACATACTCTGAGTCCGGTTTGAACTCTATAGTCAAAAAAACGTCAAAATGTGATATATTTCTTTCGAAGTCCTTCCGGTTCATTTTCGTCATATAATCTGGCCATTGCAAATATTTCAGTTATTAAGAGGTGATGCACTGGATTTTCTCTTTTCGGGTTGTTCTTTAGGATTTTACGTTTAGCATTACGTGCAGCTCGTGATGAATACTCGTCGAATACAATCAGTGGCGTAGCCACGGGGGGGGTTTTGGGGGTCAGAACCCCCCCATGGGTTGGGTTGGTTGGGTCATATAGGTAATGTCTCACTACAAACCTGCAATCACTCTATTCGCCAAGATTTAGCAACGCGGTCAGTGAACTAGATCTCCTACGGCAACCTTACATTAGGCTTCATCTGCATTAAATCATTTAAAAATTAAAGGATATGGATAAATATTTAGAAAAACATGGCAAAAATAGGGACAACGGAGACCTCTGAAAAGGACCATCTCGCCACCAAAAAAAGCAAAGCGCCTCTGCAGCTATCGACCAACGTGTCAGACTGAGTATATTTGGCTAATAAAGGGTTCAAACAATTTTTCTGCAAGATGTCTAGTATGCAAAAAGGATTTTCAATTAGTCACGTTGGCCTTAGTGATGTCAAACAGCACTCTAATACAAAAGAGCATAGAAGACGCGAAAATGTCGAAATCTTCTCAAATTTTAGCAAATTTTTTTGCAAACAGAAAATATTCAAGAAACTATCGATGTTACTGCAGCAGAAGTTGGGCAAATCTACCACTGCGTTAAGCATAGTCAATCTTACAATTCGTTAGATTGTGGGCTCAAACTTTTACCAAAAATTATAAAATATTCTGAACTACTAAAAAAAATATTGTCACAGAATTTGCCCCGCTCGCACCCAATTCGACGACTGTGGTATCGCGAAACGCTAGATTGCCCCTACGCGATTAGACTTATTTTAAGCAATTTGACCTTGAAAATTTCAAAATTTTCGCCTGCGGCGCTAACCTCCCTCCCCTCTTCAACTGATATAATAAAAAAATAATGTGTCCTGTATCTTAAGTTGTTGCCAAACTATTTATTTTGGCAACGGACACAGCGATAATTGATTACAAAATGAATAAGTGAAAAAACCACTAGTACGTTTGTCTTTGTAAAAGTTGCAGGTAACTTTTACCGCTGACAAAGTGACAATTCACTGCAGCATGTGGGCTTTTTATATATAAATTAAATTGTCTCCCTAAAAGTTTGCTATTCATTTACAAATGACGCGAAATCAATGCGTCATCATCACTGGGAAGTGTTTTAAAAGATATGTACCATTTCGCAATTTGATTTTTCTAAAGCCTGTTTATTTTGAAAAGATTTGACATGGCCATAGAGTTCAACTAACTGTCCCCCAGTCTGTAAATACACATAAGTTTATTGAGGTGCATATAGTATTCACTAAAAACGTCAAATTGCCTAACCATACATAAGTAGACAATATTTTTTCTACGTTCATGCAAAAACCAAAAAATGATATTTAGATGACACTTTAGTCTAGGAAAATGTGCCGTCGATTTGAACGTTTATGTTTGTCATGATCACAAAACGCTGTAGTAGAATGACAGATGAATGCAATAAACATTTTATTGCACTAGTACAATAAAGAACCACTTTTTCCACTAAATATAGTTCAATAAAGTTTTGTTTTTTGCATGAACCATTTTTGATTAATTAACATTTATTTGCGTAATTGCCAATTGCAGATATCCATCAAAATACTTTATAAAACAGTATTAACATATCTATTGCTCAATTTCTGAAATGGTTAAATACTAGATATCTTTTATCTCGATCTTTCAAAATGTAGAATTTAGGAGGTAGACAATTGAATAATTTATTGATTAAACTACGTATTAATAAATAGGGTGAACCTAAATATGGTTGTAAGAAAGAGGGCATTCATATTTTAAAAACAAATATATTTTTGTAATTATGTAAGTTTAACCCTCAAATATAAAGTTAATGTAGTAAAATACTGAAACAACAACTGCTAAGGTATATACAGGGTGATTCATTAATAATGGGACAGAGCTTAAGGGCATGTTGCTGACCGCAAAATAGAGCGATTAAGCCAAATATGCCTTATCCGAATGTTGCTCCTTTTCGATCTACAGGGTGTTAAAGTTGAACAAATATTTTCGATTTTTTTAAATATCTTGAGCATCTCTGAACGGATTGTCTTGAAAGTTTGTACACCTATGTTTTCTGATTACCACCTCAGAAAACATTAATTGCTGAAAATGGCTACCCTATGCATCAATACATGCTCTAAATCGTCTTTACATCTGTCTTCTAAATGTGGAATATTCCATGTTAGGCACTAATGCAGCTTCATTCGCTATGCACACGTTGCTTTAGATGCCCCCAAAGGTAGAAATCGCACGGATATAAGTCGGGTGATCGGGGTGGCTAAGGAGTAGCCCGCCCCAACCGATCCGATTTTCTTGGAACGTAAGATTTAAAATAGTCGCTTACATTGCAAATAAAATGTGCTCCGTCGTGCATAAACCATACACGACAGTGAACATTAAGAGGAACAGCTTCTAGAAGGATAGGTAGGTGTTCCTGTAAAAAATCCAAGTATGTTCGTCCATCTTTTCAGTAAAATAAAAGGTCCAATCAAATAATTTTCAATCATTCCTGTCCGTACATTGGCTGAAAATTGGTGCTGGTGTCGCGATTCATGAATGGGTTGGTTCATTTGAATTTCTGATTACTTTTCCATGCATAAAATGTGTGTCGGCCAATTCTTCAAAGGAATCATTCAACATATCTTTGTAAAAATAACTAACCACTTCAACAACAAATCACTCAACACTTTGCGCTATCTTCTTTTGTTTAGATCTGACATGGAATGTATGACAAACTGACACATGCCACCTAGATTATTGTTTTTTAATTAGCATTCCAAAGTTGATCGATTGTAATGATTAATAAATTAATGTTTATCTCGGAAACGGTGTGTTACGAGGAAAAAATCCAAGAGACACTTTTTAAGCAGAATTAACTTGGCTTTACGAAGGCGATACCAATTTGTCCAAAAATCAGAGTGGACCCTTTATAACATTATAGTTATTTTCAAGGAATTGGAATAGTTTTGGGAGAAGACTGCCTTGCCAGAGACTATGGGAATGGTGGTACAGTATGTGTATGTAACGCAGACCAGTGCGACACCATTGCTTCCGTAGAGAGTGTAGATGAAGGAAGCTATCTAATTTATACTTCGAATAAGGCGGGACTGAGATTTCATATTGACAATGGCACCTTTGCTGCTTCAAATACAACAGAAAATATAATCACTATAGATCAGGATGAGACGTATCAAGAAATTTTAGGCTGGGGAGGAGCTTTCACTGATGCCACTGGCATAAATATCAATTCTCTTAGCTCTGGGGTACGAGCCAGGCTTTTGAGGTAAGCGATCTAGAACTCTTATCAAGATGCTGAAAGCAACTTATGACAGAATTGTTTTTAAGACAATTGTAAACAAAATTAAGATAAAATTGATATATCAGAATTTTGTATCTTGGAATCCAAGTAAATTGAATAGGTTATGGATTATTGCACTTAGTTTAAATTATCTGATACTCGCGTCAATAATTCAGACGTCTTACGTCACGGCTGACGTTACACATTTGTATTTGGTCGAGCTAAAAACAATCATTTTTTGCAATTTTAGTGCAACATATAATGAAAACTTTTAGTGTAGTATATAGTTTTATTACTATCAGTTGCAGTTTCTTAAATATTTTGAAGAAAATATAATGAATTATTCATTTGTTCGTATGATGTAAGTGGATGGATACACTAAGCAGCAAAAAAGTTTTGTCATTTAAAAAGCATGATGCCATAAGTGGCAAGTTACGTCAACATTAGATGCAAATTTTTCAATTTCTCGCCTCCAAAAACACTAATCTCTAAAATGTATGCAAATACCTATTTTTTTAAAAAGTTACTTACAAATATCGAAAATAAAATTTTAACTTGATACCCTGTATCTTTTTAACCATCAACTTGTGACTAAGGTAAGTTTGACAACATATCACATTATTTTGTCAGGCTTTTACTCTTGCTTTATGTTACATTAATTTTGGAACACCCTGTATATAGCAGGATTGCTGTAGGATTTTTTTTTAATATTTTTATTGAATTTTATAGCAGACCTAAATGTCTTAATAGCTTTTGAGAGAAATAATTGTAAAATTTTAATAACAGAAATATGTTGTAAAATGTTAAAGCTGAATCTTAATTTTGATAAAATAACATTTTTAAAATGTCTACATTGACTTCAGAAGATTAATTTTAAAACAAAAAGTTCATATAACCATAGGTTTGCAACAGCTCTATTCTAGAAGTTTACGAACAAAACTGTATGTTTGGTAACGTAATATATGCAACCCACATTACACATTGAAGAAGGGGTAAATTATAAAATTTTTAGATCATATTTTTCTGAAGATGGTTTAGAATATAGCTTATGCCGAGTACCAATCGGAGGGACCGATTTTTCAACCCACGCTTATTCTTACGTCAATGATACGGAACCAGATATTGACCTGACCACTTTTGCTCTAACAGAGGAGGACTACGAACTTAAGGTATTTGGAATTTAAAAAGGGACTAATTTGTGACGCGAAATATTTTTAGATTCCATTGATACACGAAGCTCTTAATCTGACCAACAATAATCTGAGACTGTTTGCTTCTGCGTGGGTAGCTCCAACATGGATGAAATTAAACGGGGCTTATTCAGGTATATTTGGCTTCTTGAAGACAGAAATGTATCAGTCCTGGGCAAACTACTTTTTAAAGTTCTTGGAGTCGTACGAAACCGAGAATATATCGTTTTGGGGAATAACAACAGGAAACGAGCCAAGTCTTGGATTTGTCCCTACAGACATACCTTCAGTAGCATGGACCCCTGCTCAAATGGTGTATATCTTTCGTTATTTCTATAACTGTTATTTAACATATTTTATACAACCGAAATAAACTGAACTGTGACTGTAAATTTTTTTAGAGAACTTGGGTTAACAACAATTTAGGACCGACATTAAGAAACTCCACATTTTCCAACATAACTATAATGGCTATAGACGATCAAAGATTATTTTTACCCTGGTATGTCGACTTGGTACGTATTTAACTAAAAAAATGTCTTATTTCGCCTAACGGAACCTTTGTAGTTGTTCCTTAATGCTGATGTGCGCAACTATATTGATGGAATAGCCGTTCACTGGTACTGGGACACACGAGTGTCTCCTTCTAAACTAACAACTACCCATGATAGATATCCTGAAAAGTTTATTCTTGCAACAGAAGCTTGTGTAGGTACGTCTGATGTCAATAACTTTTAATTTTTTCTCTATAAAAATTTTGACCTTCTTCAGGTGACGGCGACGAGATATCTGTACTATTAGGAAATTGGACGAGAGGAGAAAAATACGTTTTTAGCATCATCGAGGTGATGATAATAAATATATTATAATTTCTACTTACTTTGTTTACAATTATTTGACACTGACACTAACCACACTTTTGACAGGACGTAAACCATTGGACTACAGGTTGGCTAGACTGGAATATGGCACTTGACGAAACAGGAGGGCCAACTTATATAGATAATAATGTCGATTCCCCTATTATTGTAAACGCAACAGGAGATGAATTTTATAAACAACCCACATATTATGCCATAGGACATTTTTCTAAGTTTGTTCCAAGAGGTTCAGTCAAAATATCATGTTCCCAATTTGCCAGTGATGTACCCGCGACAGCATTTAAAAGACCCGATGGAGGAGTGGTTGTAGTTATTATGAACCAGTAAGTTGGCAATAGTACTAAAGGGATTTTTGGCTTAGTTCAATTTTTATGTTGCACACAACAACCAATAATTTTGAAATTATAAATGTTTTTGCAACCATTACAAAAACTGTTGTATTTTCAGGAGAGATGAAGAAGTACCCGTTGTAATAGCTGATGAGAGCAGAGGAGAGCTGAATTTAAATTTAACTGCTCATTCGTTTACATCTATACTGTACTGGTAGAAAATAAAAAAAAATATCCTTCAATAGGTTTATACGCCAAAATCAGTATAAAGAACCCTTGTCTTCTGGATACAAAAAATAAATATTAACATTTCCTTTACTAGTCTTGACTGTTTCTATGTGTTTTATTAAAAATATTGCTGCTATTCCATACGCCAGGCACGGTATACCTAAAATTATGAGTTAAATAAATTCAAGAGGAGGTGTTAAAGTAATTATATGATTACCTAAATTCAATACCTTAATAGCACGGAAAAAGTAATCATCAATGATCAGATTTTGCACATTTCTTTTTGTGCAGTGGTATTTGATATAAGGAAAACAACCGGTTCTCAAAATGTGGTAGTTTGATTGCCCAACTTTCCAGTTAAAGTGTGATTTACCCCACTGATCGTCTGTAATGCTGCTATACTGCAAAAATAATAGAGGATTAACTTTGAACCAGCATAAAAGTAATTTGAAAATTAGCTCCTACTGCTATTATAGTAACTTGAACATAGCATTCTCTTTCTCTATAGTAAATTTTTGAAAACTGTTTTTTTGTTATGTTTTAGATATTATTTTAATAGCCATTTAAGATTCAAAATAGACCGCATTAGTGATGACGTCATAAATTAGACAACCAGCGTTACAAGCGTCATGAGAAAATTGACGCAAAAACTTTCTTGTAAAATACCTAAAGATCTAAAGGGAAGGTGACTCAACAAAATACTATTTTCTTTCCTTGTTCAATTATCACACTTATTTAAGAAATATCATTTGGTACATTTTGCATATAGGAATTGTATTGGTCAAAACTTGAACAACAATTCTACTAATTCGAATGTGAAGATCCCGTTAACTTTATTTGCACCAAACACAACATTAAATATAAGTTTTATAAGGGTCATTATAATAATACTCGATTGAAATGCAATTAATTGACACAAAGTAACGTGGGCTGAATACTAATGTGACGTCACACTAATGCGGTTCATTAAAAATTTGTATTAAACCACGCCTACCTACTCATCGCGAAAAATCGGCTTACTTGCATCTGTTAGGTTGGTATTACTTCTAAACAGAAACAAAATTTAAAAATCTTTGCGGGAATAGTTGATTTGATATGTTCAATATTACAGTAATTTACGATAATTTTAATTATATAATTGTTACTAACTTTTACAAAATAAGAGGTCCACGGAGGTTCATTGCATTGCTTTATGTAAGTCGTCAGCACTTCAGAAGATGTCGGCTTTTCTTTGCTATTTTTACTAAAATTATAAAATATTGTCCTGGCCTGATTCCGATACATTTATAACCTGAAATGCAAATCACTAAACTATCTAATTAAAATAACATTATAAGCAAATAAGTACCTGGTATAAAATTAAATGAGTTAAGAATGAATAATTAATACCTACTCCATTCGCTATAGCAATGAATTGAATTAGAAGGGGCAATTATAATTATTTATATTAGCTATTATACTATTGTGGTACTATTATAAATGGGAACAACGACTGGAGGAGCATTTTTAAACCATTAATGTCTGTGACGTCATACCGCAAAAGAAACATGGCCGCGCAAAAGTAACAAGTGTCCAAGTGTCAAAACATAGGCGCTCGTTAAGGAGTAAATTACAAAGAAAACCGTGGAGTTTTCACTGAAATTAATGCCGTGTAAGATGTGATTTTCATGTCGAGTTTTTGTAAAAAAAGAACCGCCCTGTGAAAGTGCTCCTGGAAAATGAATTTTTAAGAAAATGTATTAAACTGCATTCTCCCATACCGACACTGAGTTTGTTATACTCGACGTTTGTGATAAATAAATATTTGTGTGACTGTAAACAGGTAGAGGTGTAGGTGTTTGACTCGATAAATTGGTTTTTAAAGTTAGGTTAGAAAATATATTTCTAATCACAGATAGTAATAGAATAAAATGGTTTGTTGAGATTTTACGAGAAAAAATGGAGAAGCAGGCAGAGCAAGAACTTCTTATACCCCTTTCTTCCGGTAAGTACTCCCATAAAATGTTTGTCATCTGTTTTTACAGACTACTAGAAATGTTTACAGACTTGTAAGTTGTCTTACCTACCTTGTAGTTTTTAATATTAACGCATTGGCACAAACAATACATTTGATCTATTTACATTTACGGGCGTGGATTCTATCTCAAATTATTTGCTCCTGTGGTGTCTAAAGTTACGTGCCTAGGTTTTTAAATTTTTTAATTAAAAATCTTCATTAATAGTAATAGAGGTACCTATTCGTTTATATACCTAGTGTCTATTTTATTAGAAAATTATTAGTGTTAAGTAGGTAAATGTAAAATGTTTTAATTTTGAAAGATTGCATTTTGTTGTTTTGTTTTGCTCAATTTAGGTATATTTTGTGGTTCAATATATCAAGTCCTACGTTTGAAAGATAAGGCTATTTAGTGATTTATAGCATGTAAACTTTATACTGATGATGGGGTTCCTATTAGGGCAGGTAGGATTTTGTTAAAGTTGGCTAGATTTGCGATGTAATCTACTTAAATTGATAATTTTGAGGGGGTAACCACTGGGATCAAAATTGTGACAAGATTTCGCAAAATAGAGTTTCACATTTAATAAAAATTACTTCGAAAATTACTATACGTATACAGGGCGACTATAAAAGTTTGGAAAAAACCACACATTCGGAGGGCTAAAATATGATGACCTAAATCAAGTACCTTATTCCAAAATTTTATAGTTTTCGGGATTTTTTATTCAATACTTTGACCTTTTTTTCCTTAAAAAAATATCTTGGAGAACCGTTTTTTGGATCTTAGATCATCACATCTTGGGTCTAGGAACATATGGCATTTTGTCCAGATCTTTTAGAGACACTGTATTGGAAGTACAGGCGCAAAAATGTTATGACGATTTAAATCCACGTGAAGTACTGTAGGTGGAGCCTTCTACAAATGGCAGCAAATCTGCTGACATAATTCAATTTTTAGTGTCAGAAAATTCCTCTGTACCAAGTTTGATGTATTTCCTACAATTTATAAGAAGTTATTGAAGAAAAACTAAAATAAAATTGTAATTTCAACACCCTGTAGCTGGAAACTATAAAATTTTGGACTAAAGTAACTTCGAAAGCAACTTAATTTAGATAAGCATGTTTTGGCCGTCGGAATATTCAGTAGTCTGTTTTCCCAACCTTGGACAGACACCCTGTGTACGCGAGGTATTGAAAAATTTTCAAAAACATCTCGATGTATTAATTCAAAAAGAAATCTTTCTAAGATCAGCTCAGAATTGTGACATAAGGTGACAGTATTGACATTCTTTACGGGTATATTTGCCTCCAGATGACGCGGAATCTTGCGTGATTTCTCTGGATTTCGCGCAATTTCTCGAGACTTCGCAAGGATTTCGAAAGATTTGTAACAAGATTTCCATGAGTGGCTCCCCTTGTCATTTTTACCGTTTTATTATCACACATATGATTTATTTGTCACACAATTCATTGATATTGTATGTCAAATATTTGCTAGACAAAATAAGAAAGGAGGGCGTAATCAAATCAGATCTGTTATCGAAACTTAGAAAACGAAGCCCCTTGAATTCGACGGTAAGGTTTCCACAGGGTTCCAGAAAGTTCCACTTCCACTTAAATCCCACTTCTGACGCCATATTGTCACGTGTTTCCTACCCAACTTCTTTTACCATAAAAAAACAATCAGTTAATTATTCACAGATCTTTATTAACACTCTGTACAGCACTAGATACAACTAATATCCCTCTGTGCTTTCGACTTATCGATCATACGCCATGGCATAATAATGCAAGCTGCGACCTGCGAAATCGAGACGGGAATAACGATAATGACGCAAGTTGACAATAATAGATCTGTTCCAACAGCCGTCGAGAACTGGTTCAGAACCGTGAACAATGTTTGAGCAACGCTGTCTTACGTCGCATTCGCCGAGAGTACATTAACAACTGAATTGACTAACTAGTTCTGGACGGTTCGGAATCGATTCTTGCTGTGTTATATTAGGTCTGTTCCAACAGCCGTTGAGCACTGGTTCAGAACTGTCAGAAGTGTTTGACCAACAGCGTTTTACGTCGTAATCGCTGATAGTACATTAACAACTGAATTGACTGACTAGTTCTGGACGGTTCAGAATCGATTCTTGCTGTTGTTGGAACAAACCTATTGCTATTGACAGACTATACGGGTATATTTACCTCCAGATGACGCGGAATTTCTTGTGATTTCGCTCGATTTCTCGGGATTTTGCAAGGATTTCGCAAGATTTGTGACAAGTGAGTGATCACCCCCTGTCATTTTTATCGTTTTACGAGTATTCTCACACGATTTATTTTTCACACAATTGGTAGATATTGTAAGTCTGATATTTCTCTTTACTTCGGTGAAGACCACAAACGCAGTCATCTAATTTTTATTAACCACCTTGTAGATTTTTGATCTGGAAAACTGCATAACAAGCTCATTGTTCCACATAAATTTTTCGTTCAATGTAATCCCGTTGCTCTCCATCCTATTATGTCAACGGCGTTCCGAACGTTGTGCGAGAAGTAACTATTGTTTTGTTATTTGTTACATAGCGTTATCTGCCCACGCTTTATACTGTTAGATTAAAATAAATTGGACTTATCTAAATTATCGCACGTGAATCACATAGGTATAAAAGAGTAATTTAGATCTAGGTAAATATTTATTTGAGTCATTTCCAGTAGAATCTGTTTATTTTGTGGAAGCGCTATAGAAATATCAGCAACCGGGCTTTTATTTTAAACTCGGCACATCACAGAAGGCGACGTCGAAAGTTGTTAGGCATAAAGGCTTGCGCATTGGTTGTCTAACGTTGTTTATACAAAATAAAAGTTGCTACAGTGTCTGACCAAATGTAAAATTATGTACCTATTTCTAGACGTGCATGTACTGAGTGTTCCGCTCAGTAGAGTCTACTAAAATTATTTCAAATTTGAAACTGGAATATATGCCATCTAGCGGTAAAATTTGTGTGATAAATTACCGAGGGGTGTGACAATTTCACATGATTTCTGATTTCACTTGATTTCCTTAGATTTCATTTGAATTTTATGATTTTAAAGTATCGAGCTTTGCAACTAGCTGGCGAATTTGATATGCTAAGTTTGATTAATTAATTGTTTTCTTATATGACATTTTCTAGTATTTAAAGAAAAGTTCAAAACAAATTTATGTCCAAAAGGACGGCATTTTAATTTGTAGAGAGGATGACACAGATGGCACATTTAAAGTAAGGTGAAATATAAGTGGTCTGCTTACTTCCTGCTCGGCCTAAGCGGCTCGACTTACAGGAAGCGACCTACATTGCAGCAGGTACTTGACGCAGACCTCTCGCCCTGGGCGACGAGCCATTAAATCTGTAAATGGTACTGCAGGAAACAACTACTCCGCGGACTAATGCCCCGACCGGCATTGAATTACTCTTGCAGTATCTGTATGAACAGCCAAGAACCCTTGTCGGCCACACCACCAGACATAGACCGGTTTCGGGCTTGTTAGCCCTCATCAGTATGCCATAGGTGAGATGACCGACAATTGAACTGGCTGGTCCTTCAACCTTGTACTAAATTGTAGCAGGTAGCTAAAACTTAATCCCCAACAATTCGTCTTTGTCTATGCCGCTTCGATTTCTCGGTCCATTTCTCTTATAAGTAAACAATATAAGAACAGCATTTTAAAACATGGATCTACTTTAAGCATCATAACTGGGTTAAGAGGGTTTTTAGTAATTCAAATAAAATTATTCAATATTATTATCAAAATATTTATTTAAATTTAATGAATAGACTTATTCCACACAAAAATATATGTATTTTGAAAATTCAAATTATGGTGAGTAAATGTAGTGTTGTATACGTAAATGTACAATAAAGAAAATAAAAAAGTAGGTATATTAAAATTCATCCTCTGAATATTCTGATGAATTATCTTCGTCTCCTAGATTGATAACGATAGGTTCCACAGTAACGTCAATTAAATTATCGAGTTCCCACATTTTCTCCTCTTCTGTTTATACATGATGTATACATCTTTGCCAGTTATATGCAGTTACTCGTTCCAAGGAATTTTTTAACAAAATTTTCATGTCACTTAATTTAAAAGTCGTATGATTTCGCGCTATATCTCCTTTTACCTGCGCCCAGACTAATTCGATTGGGTTATATTCACAGTGATAAAGTGGTAACCGTAGTACCGTTATTTGGCGATTTGTTGCAATTTCATCGATAACATATTTTTTCTGATCTTTATTAAGATTGACAAGTTCCTTTTTCACCATATTTGTTTCAAAAGAAATGTTTTTTCCGGATAACCATTGAATTATATCGGCTTTCCTCCAAGCAGTCGTAGGCGTCCGCTCGGTCTACCGTGAATGGTAACTGGCATTATCCATGACAATTACAGACCCCGGAGGAATAAGATCCAACATCTGTATAAAATACTCTTCGAAAACATCTGCGTTCATGTCTTCGTGATAGTCACCTGTATTTTTAGATTCAAATAAAAGTAAACCGCCATCTACAACACCGCTGGCACTACCTATATGTGTCACTATTAATCTTCGCCCTTTACCTGAAGGTGCCTTGAACCCTGTTGAAAGTCCATCCAAAAGTGCTTGTAGAAAACTTTTTACATTTT
Source organism: Monochamus saltuarius (assembly GCA_025584915.1). Lineage (NCBI taxonomy): Eukaryota > Metazoa > Arthropoda > Insecta > Coleoptera > Cerambycidae > Monochamus > Monochamus saltuarius. The sequence goes on along the minus strand of CM046722.1, from coordinate 2,974,655 downwards.
GATCTTGCCATACTTTTGTACAGTATATCCCTCGTTGACCCAAGTTTCGTCTAGATAATAAATATTCCTTCCTACGTCACGGAATTTTCTAATTGATCTTAAGTAGGATCTTCGCCAACAAATAATTTCATCTTTATCGATAAGAACTGGCTTCCTGTTCTGCTTTTCCCAGCAAAAATTCAACTCTTGTAAGACGGCCCATAATTTGCTTCTACTGATTTTTGGCAAATCGTTGTCCTCTGAAAGGTCACTTAAAATTTTGTTTAGCGTTAGTATTTCTTTTGAAAATAAAATGAGTGTACAGCGCACATCTTTTCACGCGTTTAGCAGGCACGTAATCTGATGAGCTCGACATTTTACCCAAACAATATTATATCCACTGGCACAATAGTCACTAAACCCAAGTCAAACTTTTCTCTACTGCACTAGCACGTCTTCGTATATTCAGCTCTAAGACTGGATTGATCTGTCACAATACACTGGCTCCTGCCCTATGATATATTCAGTAAAATATACTAATGTACACCCGTTAGCATTAGTGTTACCCGATAATTACCTGAAACGAAGTATTACCACGCCCATGGCCGGTTCGTATCTCGGGGTTTTATTACTCTCTTTCATTTCCAAACGAATTATAACGCCTCGAAATTGGCAAAAATTGTTATAGCACTATTTCTGCTAAAAATAACGGAAGTTATTTAATGCAATTATTTTTATCATTTTTGTATATTTTTTATATCTGAGCGCCCGTCGCGCTTGTTAACAAGCTAGCGATTAGTCACTCTAGATTTTCGGACGCTGACTATAAAAATATACCGTGCCTTCATAAATGATTAGAAGCCACGTGATCAAAGTCGAGGTTTTCAAATCAATCGCAGAGCAATAATTCATATGCGAATATCCTTTTCCTCACTACGGCAATTGAGAAAGACAAGAAATCTATTTGCATACGAGTTGTTCTTCGAGAATCACAGTCCTGGTCACGTGGCTAATCATTTATAAAGGCACTGTATTACCTATTAAACAATATTACTGGACTCAATGCATGCAACGAAATAAATTTTCTATCAATGTCTACATCGCCTCTTATTATTTAGTACAAAAAAGCGTCTCAAACAAATGTTTTTATTTAATGTCTGAATGAAACAAAGTGCTGTTTTTTCGCTTCTAGTGATACAGTCGAGGTGGGCACATTGGACCCTTCTCACTTTTTCCGTCAAACGAACCAGCGTTAATCAAGTTCCCCCCAAGTTAAATTTAGACAAAACCCAATTTGGCTACGTTCATTACATTTCACTGATTGCACTTTTTGTAAATATATAGTTTGCAGAGTTGAGGAGGGCATTCTTTTTTCTCACTTTATCCGATGAGTGGAATCGCAAGCACGATTAATCCGATTATTAGACAGAGTGTGGCACAATTTTCTGTTGGTACTTAGTAAGTTTATAAAATAATTGTCGCGGGGTGTGACACTCCTGAAATCTGTAAAATCATGCAGATAACTGAAAATTGAGTGAAATCATGCGAAATTTTGTGAAATCTCACTGAAATCAGCAAAATCACGTAAATCAATTGAGCAACTAATTTCATTTCGTATACTTATTTGTCATCTGTCAGAAAACTTAATTTTTTTAATATTGGTTTTGCGTTTTTTCTTAAATTAAATCTTGTTTAAGTAAGTTTGTATTTGCTTTTATATGCTTTTTGGTATTACAATATAGTTGTATCTTTCTATATTATATGTTTAGTGCAAATAAAGGCGCGTTTACATATGCAACGATTTGCTGGAGCCAGTATTTAAGCCAATTGAACTTGCATGCCAGTAAAGGTTTACACATACATTATAATTTTATTGCGCTAGTTTCATTTGTTGATTGTTAGCTGTAATGATTTGTACTATAGTCAGCGGCAATTGTAGAGAGTGACTAATGTTATAAACCTGCTCACAATTTATAGCAGTCAACACAAAGAAATATACAGCAGCCTGTATATTTTTTCTACATCCTGTGCCACGTATCTCTGAGAGCATACTCGATTAGACTGCTCCTGCTACGCATGCGCTGTTGCTTTTCATTGGCTGCGACGAATTGTCGGATGCAATTGTTTCATTTCCAGCGCTATCATAGGCGGGTATATCGTACGGGCGGGCAAAATTTCGGGTATATCTTTTCGTTAATTTAATTTTGAATGTAATTAATTTTATTAGTGATTTGATCGAAGTGAGGAATATGATGATGACATGTAATGAAGAGTTTAGAGCTCAAAATATGAGTATAAAGTGATGTTGAAATATGTATTTCATTAACAAAATTGTACATGAATAGCATATGTGTGCAAATAAAAATGTGATAAAGAAGAAGAAAGCTTGAGGTTGTATTTTTGATATTAGTTTTCAAAAAAAAAGTTCTATTGCTATATACCATATTGCAAGATGAAACTTAGTCAGACAATGGGTTTATGTTTATGAAATAAAACCTTAAAATCCTATCCAAAAAACGGTTGTTCAAGAAATTTTTTTTTTAAGAAAAAAAAAACGTAAAAAAATTATAGGTATTGAGTAAATAATAAAGTGCACAAAATATTTGTGAGGATTTAAATACATGTGAAGTACTGTAGATGGCGCCCTATACAATTCACATTTGATAACGCCACGCTACTAATTATATCACTACAGCGGACTGTATAATAAATAGTTAACAAAAATTACTATAAAACTTACCAACAGACGATGTTTCCCAAGCGATCGTGTTCTGGGAGAGAGGATAGGGATAAAAATAAGGAAAAAAGGACTGACGAACTGAACCACTTCTCTAAACACCATCCAGTTAGTTTACACCGTCTTTAAATGTTCCTGACCCTACAATTTGATCACAACTGCACTTTTACCAATTAAAGAAAAAAGCCAAAGCTATAAATTACTATTCAAAACGTTCTACTAGACTGTCGAAACTCTAACGTGTTTCAATAAAAACAAAACAACAAAAAAACCTACGAATGAAAAAGCGCTACAAAATATCTATTTTATTTCTAATATACCGCCGCGTATGGCAGTGGCGTAACCAACATTAAATTTGAGGCCATACGACAATTTTTTGTGCCAGAAAACTTACCACCACCAAGTTTTATGCATTTTCTACAATTTATAGTAACTTTATTGAGAAATAACTAAAAAAAGTTCAACACTGCATCTCGGAAGCTATAAACATTTGGATAAGGTAACCTGATTTAGACCATCATATTTTGGCACCCGGAGTATGTGTATTTTTCTCAGACTTTTACAAACACCTTGTATAAGTATAGTCATTTTCGAGGGAATTTTTATCAAATGCGAAATCCTTGAAATTGCCCGGAATTTCGCGAAATCTGTTGGAAATCTCTACTTTGGAAATCTTGCCACAATTTTGGTTCCAGTGGTTACCCCCTTCATTAAAATGATCCTATTTCTTGCGAGACGACATTGCAAGCAAAGTTAAAAACAAAATAACCCAGCAAATTATGACTTAATAACATATCGGACTGTTTTGCGAATTTCGCTAAAAGTTTACTTTCCCGCCAATAAATAATTTAAATCAGAAACTGCGAAATTTGCGCCCATTTTGACGGAAAATCGTATTTTTCGCTATTCCCGAACTTCCTCTATCGTCGTCTGGTCTTCTGGGGCTCTTGAAAATTGTACAGTTTCCGGATGTGTAAACTAATTTCAGGTTAACTTCTCGGGATGCCTTCCATTGCCGGCAATAAGCCGTATAGGCCCGTTGAGAACTGATACAAATTGTATTTTGATGATCGGCTTGAAAGGTCGAAGATTCTTGAGGGTTCTCTTAAATCTACGTTTCCTAATTAACTTACCCACCACCTAAAGGGGAATAGCCGTAGATTCTGGACACATCGTTAATGAATTTTCCCTCCTGAGTTTACCGAGCTGTATTTTACGTTGTCTACCGTCTGCGTCTGTATGAAGCTATATTGTATCTGAAAATATAAAGAGTGAAACGAGGGGTAAACCACTGCTTGAAATTTGTGCAATGAAATACCATTTTTTAAAAATTTTACCCGTAAATACCTTATTTTCCCAAAAAAATACGTCATCAAATAAGCAAATACCTCAAAATACCCAAAAAACAACGAATTACCCTGAAGTGCCCAAAGAATACCTATGACTATTACCCAATAATATCTTTAAGTACCCACAAATACCGAACAGTACTCAAAAATACCCTTAAATACCCAGATATCTAAGAAATTAAAAATACATTAAATGACCCACGATTTTATTTAATATACCTTTAATTTTCCAAAACTGTCTTTCATATTCTTAGAAATTATTTAAGGATTCCTTTGACTCGATCTGAATACATCTGGAAAGAACATTTTGGATTACATCAAAAGTATCATAAACTCATTGGCTAACTAAAAATAAACTTCTTCCTCGTCTATGAAATCATAATATTCGGTCTATACAGGGTGTCCCTAAAATTATTGTCCGGATCCCAAATACTCATCGGGTACCATCGGTGTCTCCAGTACAACCAAAATCTTTCATTAGCAAGTGTAAATACATGGGTATCGAGGGAGAATTCAATTTTAGCCCCAGCTTGCTTTCCGTCATGTATGATTAGAATTAGATAATTGGCAGTTGTTTACATAAAAAAACTTTTTTGTTAAATAGAATATGAATGTGGTAGGAAAACCTAATTTAGCAATATTTTAATTTTTATTATAGACTCATTCACTTTTTAAAAAGATAATAAAAGGCCACATAGTGATTTAACAGTGCCTCCGAAAAATTTTACAGAAAATATTTTTGTATCTATTTTTAATAATTTTTATATTTGCCATTGCGTCGGTCAGTTGTTTACTTATATTTAAACTGTGCCATCGGCATAACGCATGCGCGATCGCCATTGTATTTAAAAATTGGCGGGAAAATACTAGTTTTCTCTTAAAATATCCATTAAATCGGTAAATACCCATTATTACCTTGATAGTACCCAAAAAATGTAAAAAGTACCTTTAATTACCTACAGCTTGTACAGCAAAATACCTCAGTGGTTTCCCCCTCGGAGTGAAATGACCGAATCAGTTTATTTATATTATAAATATCAAATTTCACTGTTGTGAATGAGCATTCTGATGCTACAGCAGAAGCTGTGTAATCGGATATACTCTGAGAGGTATGCGGAACATACAATTTTATACGGAGTATTTACGAACAGCATGTATGTCTTTTGTGTTGACTGCTATAAACTATGAGCGAGTTTGAAAACTGAGCTACTTAAGCGAGAGCCCCTATAGAAGTTAAAAAAGAAAAACGTGAGGCGATGTCCTTGACATTGTCACGCGTACTCTACACGACAGGACCGGTTTCGAAATTTGCTGTTTCTTTGGTTTGATATTTTTTTGTCTTGAACGTTTTACGCCACAGCACATAATATACAACGTTTTTCTTAAATAGAGGTCAAAAATCCAGCAGCCTATTCTGTGGCCAAAAATGCAGATTTTTTTGTTAGATAAATGTGGGGTCTTTGCAATTCAAACATGTGCAAACATTCCTGGAGTAGCTCTTATCACAACCAGCTATAATTTTTAACGTAAAGTGCTTCTCAGATTCAATGTAAACCTTGTAAACTAATGTCAAAAAAATCTATAGGGTAAAAAAGGTCATCTTATGCGCCATTGTATTATCTTTCCTGTTTGCTTCTTTATACTTTTTTGTATTCCTTTCCGATTAGCAACAAAATTGATTTACTTGATCAAGTGCATTTTTACACAGTTACTTAAATTACTTAAACATATCTTTTGCATATACAATATACAGGGTATTAAAGTTACGGTTTAAAAAACTATTTTTTTAATAATTCTATTGTTTTGTAAGATACACACTTGAAATTTTGCACGTACTTTTATCTTATTCCGGCATAACTGAGGGATGCAGTACCCTTTATCTCCTGCGGTTATTTCTAAGTACGCCTATGCAGTTTGTATGCAGTATGTGGTTAATGGTATGGCTTCTATTTTGGGACACCCTGTATAGCTAAAAACCTTTATCTTTTGCTACAGAATACCCCTGGATTATTGACGTATACTTAAGAAACACTTTATACAAGTTACAGATTCTGTGACCATGGGTTGCTTGATAATAATTGCTTATTTTCACGTTCTCTGTTACCCCTCTGAAGAAACACACGGTATTCTTGCGCGCAACGGTCGAACTAGTTTAGTATAATTGCAGTTGTCACAACTGGGCAATTGAGTCGCTGGCTGCCATTGTAATTCATAAAGACACTTAAAATTTATTTTTAAACACAAAATACTAAATACGTTGGCAACAATTTTAAGTACCGCATATAAAACAAAGAATGAAAAATTCTATTAATACGCAGAATGCACAACGGCACTTGAGTGTTGAAATTTGTTTTAATTCGTACACATATTCCGGCTCTCATGACAACAATGTAGATGCGGGCATGGGAGAGGAAAATGTACGTGGAATCCCAAATTCGAAGGTGGCCATTGGGAAAACGGTTGTATCATTTGTTTCATAGGCACCTTTAATTTATTGTTGAATTTTGTGCGATTTGCAATGTTGGCATACACTTAAAAGCGAGGTTAAAAGTGTTAAATTGACCAGCAGTAGGTTTTGTGTTTAAAATTTGACAGTTAATAATAAATGAAATTAAAACTAACGAAATTGTTAAAAATGAGCATAATTTTCTCTGAAACATAAATTTATTTGCTCTTCGCTGAAAATTGAAATTTACTCTGTGTAATAAATGATCATTTCTTATAACCTTACATTTATTCATAATACGATTCCACAAATCTCTGGATTCAATTGTCGAGGAATAAACAAAATCCTTCATGTTCCTTAAAGAAAATAATCACAGTTGTTGAGGTCTGGCGATCCTGGTGACCAATTTTGAAGACAATTGTTTCCTCGTCCTAACGATTTATTTCGAAACATTTAAAAAGTCTCTAACAGTAGCACCAAAATGAGGCGATGCCCCATCATGCATAAACCAAAATTCTAGTCTAAATTGCAACAGAAAATCTTCGATTACATCAGGCAGAGTAGTTTGCAGAAATTCCAAATAACTTTCGCCATTTAATCGATTTGGCAAAATATCTAGTCCAATTAAATAACAATCAGTAATACGGGCCCAAACATTTTTCTTCAACTCGCGTTGAAATTGTCTAGGAGTTATTGCATAGGGGTTTTCATCGGAATATTCATATATGTAGTTGTGAACATTATTTGTAATTCTTCTTTTTCTTGTCAAGATTAATAGCAAGATAAACTCTCAATAGGTCACTCGTCGATCCAAATCTAGAGACAACAGCTCTTGCACTTTTTGAATGTGATTTGTTTGCGGTTCATCTTCAACTGTTTGCAATTGCTTTCTGCTTGTGACTGTATTCAGGTACAGCTTTGAGTAACTGTACTCATGTTCTCTTAACTATTAGCAGTGAACAGCTAAGGTTGCGAGTTATTGGCTTCATTTGTGATATACTGACATGAACTAACCAGTTCGAAACCAGTACATAAATAGTGGCACCGCTGACGACTAACTGCGACGGTTTGCTATAGGCATAGGTGTAATTCATAGGCGCAACATTATTTAGACACTCAGTACTTAAATAATATTGTTCATGACAATGGTACAATCAAATTTAATCAGGAAATTGATGTTAGCACATCACGGCAATCTAGATCCAGAAGTAAAAATAGGAAATTAAGTGGTCTAAATCATTTCCCAAACAAGTACTGTCGCACCTTAAATCGTTTCTAGAATCAAAAACAGTAAAATTATACAGGGTGTCAGAGATTAAAGTCGGAATTCAGAAATTAAAGTATGAATTCAGAGATTAAGGTCTGAATTCAGAGATTAAAGTCTGAATTCAAAGTTAAAAGTATGAATTCAGAGATAAAAAAAATTGTAGACATCGCCCTTCTAGGGCTTCGTATCAAGCAACATCTTGTAGTGTTTCAATTTACTTGAACTCATAGTCAAAGAAGACCAATAAAAACCTAAATCATGTACCAAATTTGGTTATTTCAAGTTAAAGTACTTCAGAGATATTTTTTTTTCTAAATATTTGGCCCCACTTTGAAGGCCTGTATGCCACTTTGGGACCCCCTACTATATGTTACCTTTTCTGTGTCGGTTCTCATGCGGAACACATTTTTTAATTGTTTCCAAAGGCCTTACAAAATCTCATCTAAAGTGCTTTGTAATACGGTGCCAATTTTGGTTGTATATTTGTAGTATAAATATTCTTACAATGGTTTTGTGACATGCTGTTTTATAAGAATTGTTTCGAGAACGTTTTCGTAGCTGTTATAAAACACTAAATTGCTAGTTGGGACATGGTAACATTTCCTGTTGAAAAACACGTATAGGTGGCTGGCTTCAGCCGCAACAGGACGAAAACGTCTCCGTGCGGAAAAATGCGCGAAAAACTGATTTTCCCCAGACTCGGCAACACTGATTAGTTCCGATTTGTGTAGGGCGCCTGCGTCTGCAATCGATTTGGCGTTCCGACGACCCGGCCGGGCATCTTCAGTAGTTCAGGAGCTTTAGAACGGCTCTACGTCAACACTCCAGGCTTTAGTACAACAGGTATTTTATGTTGTTTGCCTATTGATGTGCTTTTCTTTTGTTCCGAAAGGAACGCCCGCTTTGATGTGACGCCGCACCTCAGCTCCGCTTTCACCTGTTTTATTGATGGATCCTGTTAATTTTCCTTTTTTTTTTTGCTAGACTTCACGCTTTTTTGCACCTTTCGCGGTTCTTACCAAGGCTGGCTGGTCCACCTCGCACACGATTTAAAGAACGTTTGCACATCACTATTAGGTATATCTAGATAAAGCATCTAGGAGTTTTCATTTTTTTTGTTCAAAAATCATCGATTTTCCTTGTTTTCAAATCATGGAAGGCTGCTGAATGTCTCAGGGGACCAATTCTCCCAATAAATTTAGTGATAGTTAATAGAACAAATTTAATTTCGCAAAGGCATAAAGGATTAACCACTACTCTCATGACTTTTATTGATTGGTGGACCAAAATCTGTTTAAAAAATGCATGCGTTTAATTTCATTTTATTAGTGGTTTTTGTATGCTAAATAGTTTGTTGTAAATTGTGTTTCTTATTGCACCCTCAAAAATTTTAAATATTTCCTGATGATATTATTATTATTATTAGTATTATTATTATTTAATATTCGTCCTTTTAGTATTTAAGCATATTTCGGGTCTGTATAGCAACAGGATGTCGAGGATTCAAGGACAAAATGTGTGTTCTTAGCGAAAGCGAACCATTCGCTCTGCGATATTGTGTCTGAGATTTTTGCTTAAAATGAAGTCTCTGAAGTCTAAATACAACTTTGCTTATGAAATACAGTGCGTTTAAAGTGGAACACTGAACTATCCGATTTCAGTAAAAATTTCACATCAACGATAAAATATCCGGAAATTTTTCTCTTGATGTATAGCCTAGACGATATTAAATTTTGTTCATATTTGGATGACATCTATGATTACAAGCAATAATTATATTGCTATTTAGCACCATATTACTTAACTACACTTACCTCATATTTTTTACAATTTTTTTCGACAGGTCACCAGAAATTTGATAATTTTAAAACCACTCTTACCAGTATCTTACTTGCTTAAATCATTTGTTCTTGATCTACTCGGGATAATTTTCAAAACGTTTGTGACCTCGAATATTTCGAAAAATAATTTAAACACCAGTGATATTATAAGTGATTTATAGATGATTTTTTTCGTCTTTGATTTTTCTTTGCATACTTTCTAGTGTCCAAAATTACTAAAGCTGTCTATCAATTTACTTTATTATCTTTATTATCATGTTTTCATTGTGGATTTCAATTGAGTTGAAAAGCATTTTGACAAAGTAGGTAAATATTCTTTAAGAAACGTCGACTGGCGACAAATTTTGAATTCTTTATTTTCGCGACGTGAAGCAAACTTTGACAAGGTTTTGTGTTGATGTCGAGCTTGTTTCCTTTGGAAAAATATATTTCATCGTCCATCGCCTACTTCGCAAATTAACGACGTGTTCTTGGGAAATTATTTTTGGATTTGATTTGTGTGCGATGTCAATGGTAGAATTTATTTGAGTATCATACGATTCCTTGTTGTAATAAACAACGATGTCATCTCTTAATTTGCTCTGATTCGCCCCATCGATGACCTTGCCGAATCTAATTGTTGAGGTTTTTTAAAGAATTCTGGTGAGCTTTAAATATATACAGGGTGTGCATATATCTACATATTCTAATGATTTTTATGTCGCTTGAAACTATATCGCACCATTCCATCCCAGACTTAGTTGCGGAGTCTTTTGAAATTTCTTATATTCACTTATATCGATTAAATGTACTACTAGAAAGGTGGCAAGTCGGCTATCGCCGACTTGATCTTTCTTCGGGCTAAAGCCCTCTGGCTGCGCTGCGCACGGCATCACACCGCTGCGTAGTGCCTTTTACTTAATTGCCATTACTGCGCTCGGCTCTACGCCTGTGATTAATAAAATGTAAATGTGACTTTGGTTGGACTCCCTATGGTGGGGAAAATCCGGCGCTCTATAATTTAGAAGAGTGGTTGGCATATTTTGGTAATTAGTGTATTCTCGAGTTTGGTTAATATTTTTTCAACATCCTATTTTTTAAATATTGAATCTGGTGGTCTTTATGTGATGCTAAAAGTTTCATCAAGAATTTGTTTTTAATTCCATCACTAAAGGGTTTTTAGAGAATAGTTCGTTATTTTTAAACACTCTATATTTGCTCCGTTAGTTAGTGTCATAATAAATCCTTGATGGAGTTTTATCAAAAAACAAATTTAATTCCCTTAATTTTGAGTTTTTTTTATAACAGTAATAATTTTTTTCAACACATTGTATACGAAACAGTCTTGCGCACGTTCGACAACCGTCCGAAGCGAAAAAACCAAAAAAATTTTTTGAAATTTTTTGTCAATTTTTATTTTAACACTGTCTATCAAGCCTTTTTGAATCACCCTATAAATTCAAGCGACACGGCAATGAAATGACTACCGCCATATTGTCTAGCTCATTTTTACCATGTTTTCACTCGTATTTATGCAAAGTTCAATGTAAAAACGACCTCAAACCCCAGCACTCGGGTACGGGAAACTTTTTAGAGACTTCAAATTTACAGTCTTTGGTCTTTGCCGGGCTCCAGTCCGCCTATTTTTCCAAATTTCCTACGTTTTATACCGAGATGTCATCGCCGGAGCATACGTTTGACGTTTCGGTGATTTTGGTTTGGTTTCGTTATCAGACTTAAGGCATGCTGGACATTTCAAATTTAAAGTTTCTATAAAATCATTATTGTCATTTCTTTACTTGTATATATAATTTTTGACAAAAAAAATCATGTATAGTAAAAAATAAATAAAAAAATTATTATAAAAAAAGTTGGTCTGTACGGGAATCAAACCACCGACTTCTGAACTGATAGATCTAAATGCTACCAATCGAGCTACTACAACCTTTGCTCACGTTGTTGCCATATTATTTCAACGTCTATATTACCACATAATACGTAAACAAAAATATTTAAAAATACCAATTCAGTTTTTGAGCTATAAAATCATCACCAAAGGATTCGGGATATATCAATGACAACTTCTTGTAGCTGGAAGGGCCCGAAAATTGTTCCAAAACACATAATCTGTTTTAATCCATTTTGACTTTTCGTTTGACGTTTTTGTTGAATTTCTACAAAAGGGTGTAAACAACAACAAATTAGTTTGACTTTTCTGACGTTTATGCCGTGCAAAACGCATTTCGTCTGCCATTTGTCTCGCTCTATCCTCGTTCCACTCGATAAAATCGCTATCTTCTATAAAGGGGCGTAACCGACTCAACTATCCTCGTTCCACATAAAAAATCCGCCGTTTTTGGCCGAGGAGCCTCGGCAAAATGGAAACTTAGCTAGGAAAACGCGAAAAAATCGGCGTCAAAATATGCCGTAGGCAATCTAGAAAGACGACGAAAAGCGTAGCGTTTACCCATTCGGCGCTGCACGGCTCGCAAAAAAGCCTTTGTAGCGGTAAAATGGGCAATTTTCTAGTAAAATGTGCGAGCGAGAGTAACCTACAGCTTTTAATATTTAATAATAAGTAAGTAATGGGACATCCTGTATAAAACTACACTACTTCTTCCAATTTCCCAAGCGGTTTTCGCGGCATGAATATTTACCTAGATTTGTACGTTCACAAAAAATAGCCACCTTCGATATCGCGACCCTGAGCGAAGCCATATTTAAAGGTTTCCAATACAAATCCTAAAGTAAACTGTTACAAACACTGATGGATGTTGCCCAAGCGTATTGTTTACGTTCTAAAGTTATGATGAGTTTTTATTGTTCGGCAATTAACGAGATATCATTGCGAAATGCTAGTAGTCCATTGCCGCGGATGTGAAACAAAAGATGGTTATCCAGCCGACTTGTGATTGATGGCGGTGTGAAAAAGTTTTCTTCGATTCTGTAAAGGTCCTAAGACTGCGTTAATTTCCGATTTGCCGACATCGAAATAACGATATTTTTGTATAATTACTGAAGAAATTAGTCCACCAATATACAGTGTGATCCTTAATTAAGTACAAACATTTTAACCAGCAGTAAAGTTCACTGTGTAGAATACTTAATTGTTTTTTCTACAAAAATTCATGAATAAAAAGTCAAATTGTAAATACATTTTTTGATTTTGCAATGGAAAACTTGTTGACGATCGCTGACTTTCTGGACCGACACTCTGATGTTAAGGCTCTCATGAGTCGTGGTAGTTTAGATTGAATATGTATGCCACAGCATTGCCACTGTTTCAATAATGTCTTGAAATCTAAGTTTTTATATAAATAGGCTTCAAGAAACTAGGATTTTTAGACATGTCAAACAATGATTGAAATATGTTTATAAAAATGTTGGTCCCTTTGTCATTGCTATACTTCACCAATGAAGTATGTCTATGTAGGTACGTATATGCTTTTGCAATAATAATGACACTTCCTCAAAACAGTTTTTGAACTTGTGGAAGTTCCAAGTAGAAATTTCATTAAATCTCAATTGATAAGTGAAACAACTAATAACTAATGTTAAAAGTTGATAGTAGATTTCATTACAAATACGTCAGCAGTTTAATTACATGAAATTGAAAACAAAACAGATTTACTAGTTTACAGTTATCCAAAATTTAATTATTATCCATTTGTGCTATAACTGATTTATCACAATATTATCGTTATCACTATCACTACACTTTTATTATGATTGCAGTCTCACTATCACTGCACTACATGTCAACCTTTTACCTGTTTGAATAATGCGCCAGATTTTACTTAATTATACTGTATTTCACTCAATTTTAATTAATTAAATACACAAGATAAGACACTGGAAAGAAGAACACTGCCCGTGAATAATAAAGCGACTAAAATACGTTTTTGTCAGTGCTGCAACTGTGAAAACAGATGCGTTAGGCATTGCCTTACCACACGTTTTTCAACTTGCCCTGCAGTCCTTGCACCGGTAATCTCGCTGGCTGTCTATGGCTCTGCTCCCTGCGGGACATTGTATCTACCGTCCGTGGACCTGTGACACCCCAGTCATTCAAGCACATCCCACGCAGGCCACGTTGAAGTCAAAATTTTATAGAAATTTTCCATCAATCTTTTTCTATTGGTATTAAAAGCATATGTCAAACTGGTTATTTTGTTTTTCCTCGTTTTGTGTACAAGTTTATTTTTAAAATGTAAACTTTTTCTTGCGAGGTACGGTTAAAAAGTTAAAAATGTTTCTTTTGGAGTTTAGAAATTAAAAATGTTTTTTTTTTTAATTTGAATAATCTTTAGCTTAAAATAACCGACTTTGGACCGTATATTTATTAACCTTTACTTTAACTGTGGAATATTTCCCTGGGTTTTCTACACGTACTGAAGAACCATTCTGTATATAAGGGTTTCTCATGTATTTTGTGTTTAAATAACATTTTATCGGAACATATAAACTTCGGATATAAAAAGTATTCTATTAGCCTCGTTTTGAAACTTGCCGTACCAAACATTTTATCCTCCTGACGCCGAATACTGGGAAAATTCAATCCAGTTGTTGGAAAACTGATTTTATGGAGACATAAATTGACGAGTGACGTCACAGACGTCATTTTATAAATGGAAATCATTTTATATATATTTTAGAATGTCGCTACGGGATTTAGCAGTGAAAACTTTACTATGTAAAAATTAACTTTGGTAAATAATTTGTGAATATTTATACAGGATGTTTTACAAGTACGTTCCCTCAAAAGAGCGATGGAAGACGTAAAAATAAACATTTTTATCAAGAAATCTATGCACTCTAGAAAATAAATCAAGAATTATTATGCAAATTTAAGGCCACCTTGTTCAATGAACTAACCTAGGTCACTAGTATGTTAATGGTAGCAGGACAAATTTTACAACGGGATAAATCTACTTATTATGAGCTTACAGCGCATTTTTTAACCGTGCCTGACCGCTGTTCATTTCGAAATCACAATTTGTGGAAAAACTTTCATTTTAATCGCAAAAATGGCGTGGGACTGCGTGTGTAAATCTTAGCTACTGTATTCGACAGGAAAAACGACAACTATTGGAGTGTTTCACAGTTCGGAATATTATAATAATTGATTTATGTTTTAATAATTAATATTTATTTTCGTGTAATACTTAAAAATATCTAGGTTTTACAGTAAATAAAGAGTAACAATTTTAGAGAGGTAACTATTACTTGTTATATGGCAGCAACCACTGTTATAATATCCATCATGCCCAATTAGTGTTAAATAAAACCTTTTTAAATTATTTATTATTTAAGTTCCACTATTCATTCATTATTATGAATGATGGTGACCTGTAGGAAGAAAACTTGGTACTTCTCTTAGGTTTATTTCTCACGTTCCTCTAGCAGCACTTAAATCTGCAGAAAAGTGCTTGTGGAAGCGGTTCTGGAAGCGCTTCCGATAACTGTCTATGATTAACTTCTTGAAGTTCACAGACGTAATACGGAAATATTATCTTGGCAATTGTAATAATAATATTGTCGGCTGCAGATTGATATGCGTTTAAATATATCATATTCAAATCAAGAATTAGCAGATATGGTGTAATTGCGTCTGCATCAAAGGTGTCGATGCCCTATTTTTTAAACAGACAATGAAATTAATCAAATACAAATACAAATGTGTACTGTCTGTAACTTTTTGCTGGAATTGACGATATTTTATCTTGAAAATTAAATTTTAAATAACAAATTGCTAAATTAAAAATGTTTTCAGATCCTTTATTACCCTTTAAAGAAATGCACTTATTATCAGAAATTCCCTGTATAGACAAATATTAACTTTAGGATCATGAGTCTTGTGTGGCGAAGAGACAGTAGGCTATTAGTATACAAGCTTAATAACTACTACAAAGTACAAACATTTTAACAACGTTCTCAGGGAGGCCTAAAAGAATAACATCATCATTTCGATGTTTAAAAAGTGGGACAAAACCTTTGTATAATTGTATATCATTAGCAACATGAAGTATGCTCTTTTTTTTGAGGGAAGAAATACACCTTAGCAATTCATCAAGTGGAAAGCTTCATTCTGGATAAAAACCAATACTTTTAAAAGTCAAATAGGTACTTTAAAAAATTTTGCTGTATTTTTTGTAAGTTATTAGCAAGAATATTATAGCTTGGAGCCCATACTACTGCCGCATATTCTAGCTTAGATTTCGCATATGACGTATAGTTTTTATTGCAGCACTATTTGTAAAATCCCGTGTACATCGAACAATAAAACCAAGAGATTTCAAAGCTTCAGAAACAACTGCATTTACGTGAGGAGAAAACGATAATTTGCTCAAATCGAACATCAAGGTCTCTGAACATGTCCACTCGTGAAATAGGAACGCCATTTAGTGATAAGCAATTGGCGTTGATTTTTTAGTGAGACATAACACTGCATTTTTTTATAATTTAAGATTTCTATGAAGTTCGACACACTCGATCCTTTTGTACAATTTAACATCATCAGCATATAATAAAAAGTTAGTATCCAGTTTGTAGCCAATATCATTGATAAACAAATTGAATAACAGAGGACCCAATACCGAACCCTGAGTTACACCTGATGTAGCAATATATTTTGCTGGTCTGAAGGCATGAATCTCAATATATTGAGTAGGACCGTCGAGATAAAACTGTAATAAAGTTATCAAATCGTCAGAGAGACCAAAATGTGACAGTTTACGTAGCAGAAGACGGTGGTGTAAGCAGTCGAACGCTTTAATTGACATTGAAATTAGGTCAAAAAACGTCTACTTTGGACACTTCATATTCTGTGTGTATACTAACTAGTCGGTTTTAACGACCATTTCCATTCCCTAACACTAATTACTGGTGCTCGCTATGTGGTGCATGATAACGTTTTAAATATAACTGTGCCTACCTGTTTTATCAGAGTGCCGATATCGCGTACCTAACTGGCCACTGTCATTAGAATTTTTTCCCGCTATACCTAGACGTGCGAGGAATATCGTGTCACTTGTGCCTTGTGCTAGGTTTCTGTTAAATTTTTTGACGGTTCTTGGCAGGATTCCGGAATCGTACCACTCGGAACGCAGATTGAAGTGAGTACAAAGTACTGTCACGGAATTTGCCCCACTCACTCCCAAACCGACGACTGTGGCACCGCGAATTGCCTAAGATTGCTCCGATCGCCCCTACGCCATTCTGGTAAACAAACAACATGCGTAAATCGAGGCGTTACCAGAAAATCGTGGAAACGACGAGAAGCGTTCCAGTCGTACGAGAACATGGATCTAGAGATACTGGAATATACCTGGAATATTCGTTGGGTCTATAAAAGAAGAATAAACGGCCGAGTTAGTTAGTCTTGTATAAGTCTTGTGTTACAGTCTGAATTAAAGTGTTTAGTTGGAGATATCAAAGTGATTTAGATAGCGATTAATTAAATAAGTGTTTAGTTGACCTGTAATTAGTAGTGTTCAGTAGTTAATAAATAAGTAATTAATTAAAGGATTGTTTTTCTGGAAGTAAGATAAAAGACGGATTGGTAAATCCGTGACAATTTGGTGTAGGAAGTGGATTTAACTGTAAGTTTCAAGATCTTTCTGGAACCCTGTCCACAAAGTGGGATTTAAGTGGAAGTTTGATTTCTGGAACCCTGTGCGCGGGTGGAATAAATACCTAAGTGTGGCATATCACCGCACTCGTCGTGACTCAAGGAAGTGAACGGTGGTATTCGCGAAGGACAATCTCGAACATTCTAGAACTTTGTACAGGAGTGAGACAAATACCCAAGTGTGATATATCACCGCACTCGTCGTGACTCAAGGAAGTGAACGGTGGTATTCGCGAAGGACAATCTCGAACATTCTAGAACTTTGTACAGGAGTGAGACAAATACCCAAGTGTGATATATCACCGCACTCGTCGTGACTCAAGGAAGTGAACGGTGGTATTCGCGAAGGACAATCTCGAACATTCTAGAACTTTATACGGGAGTTAAACAAAGACATAAGTGTGACACATCACCGCACTCGTCGTCACTTAAGGAAGTGAACGGTGGTATTCGCGAAGGACAATCTCGAACATTCTAGAACTTTATCCGGCAGTGAGACAAAGACCCAAGTGTGGCATATCACCGCACTCGTCGTGACTTAAGGAAGTGAACGGTGGTATTTGCGAAGGACAATCTCGAACATTCTAGAACTTTGTACGGGAGTGCGACAAAGACCCAAGTGTGGCATATCACCGCACTCGTCGTGACTTAAGGAAGTGAACGGTGGTATTTGCGAAGGACAATCTCGAACATTCTAGAACTTTCTACCGAAGTGAGACAAAGACCCAAGTGTGACATATCACCGCACTCGTCGTGACTTAAGGAAGTGAACGGTGTTATTCGCGAAGGATATTCTCGAACATTCTAGAACTTTCTACCGAAGTGAGACAAAGACCCAAGTGTGATATATCACCGCACTCGTCGTGACTTAAGGAAGTGAACGGTGTTATTCGCGAAGGACATTCTCGAACATTCTAGAACTTTCTACCGAAGTGAGACAAAGACCCAAGTGTGGCATATCAGTGCACTCGTATCATTGTAAGGAAGTCAACGGTGACATTTACAAACACATTCCTGGACATTCTAGAACTTTCCAAATAGAGTGAATGCCTGTAACTAGAAGTCAAGGCAACATGGATGCGCAACTAGCAAAGCTGTTAGAAATGATGCAAACGATGCAGGAACAGGGACGTATGATGCAAGAAAAGTTGGAAGAACAAGGACGAACAACACAAGAAAAATTAGAAGAACAGGGACAAACAATAGAAAAGAAATTTGAAGAACAAGGGCATAAAATCGAAGATCAGTCCCAAACGATGCAGGAAAAATTAGAAAAGAAATTGGAGGAGCAGGGACAGACGATGCAAAAGAAATTAGAAGAACAAGGACAAACGATGCAAAATAAATTAGAAGAACAGGGACGGACTATGCAAGAGAAATTAGAAGAACAAGGGCGTAAAATGGAAAACCAGATTAAAGCAATGCAGACAAAGTTAGAAAAATTAGAGAATACACTAGAACAAGAACTAGAGGAGCAGTCACATAAAACACAAGTAGAAAAGAAACTGTTAGCACAAAAAAAAGAAATAGACGAAGAAATAAACTTGGTTAGAGAAACCTGTGAAGAACTCCGACATAAGCTAGACAACATAAGAAAGGAAGGCGTAATAAAATCAGAAGGATCTGTTATCCGAACGCAGAAAACAAAGCCTCCTGAATTCGACGGCAAGGTCTCTTGGAATGTCTATCTGCGTCAGTTTGAAGCAGCAGCTGCAGCAAACGAATGGTCTGATTGTGAAAAGGCTACTGCTTTAATAGTTGCTCTACGAGGGAAGCTCTTGACGTCTTGCAAGGAGTTCCTGCTGGGCAGCAGAGTAACTATGACCTTCTGAAACAGCATATGGAAATGAGATATGGTGATAAGCACCTGCAGCAAGTGTACCAGGCACAATTGAAAAATCGTCACCAGCAGAGTGGAAGAATTTACAACACTTTGAGACAGACGTTGCTCGACTGGTTCGATTGGCATATCCAACAGCCCCGTTCGAATTTGTAGACCAGCTCTCCATCCAAGTGTTTATCGACGGCCTAAGAGATTGCGAAACACAGCAGGCACTACGGCTCGCTAGACCTAAAACGTTGAATGACGCTCTTTCGCATGCACTGGAATTTGAGGCAGCAAAGATGGCATCCGGTAGACATGTTAAAGTACGGACTATCACTGATAACAGCGATAATATGGCAAATGGAGACATAATCAAAACGTTGAAGGAGGTCATTAAGAAACTCAGCCCAACTACCAATCCGAAGAGAGAACAATCTGATAGTCGAAAGGATCGCCTTGTTCAATGCTGGAACTGTGGGCAGATGGGACATCTGAAGAGACAGTGTAGGGCCACAGTCGCAGATCAGCAAAGGCGCGGCTCCCAAGCGGCAGCCTCTAAGGAATATGTTAAAGTGCGGACCATACGTGATAATAGCAATAGGATGGCAAATAGAGATAATCAAAACACTGAAGGAGGCCATTGATAAATTCAGCCTAACTACCGCACCAAGAGAGGACAACCCGATAGACGAAGAGAACGCCCACTTCAATGTTGGAACTGTGGGCGGGCGGGTCATTTAAAGGGGCAGTGTAGAGCGCCAGTCGCGAATCGGCAATGGCGCGACTCCCAGGCAGGCAAGGAACATGGAAACGCAGACGCCCTGTCTAGACCTTGTCCTACCAACAACAACAAGCACTGTAGTAGTCTTGAAAGGAAAGTGGACATCTCATCTGTTCCTTGCATGGTGGTATCAGCCCAACCTGAAGACCGATGGAGTTCAGTGGCGATTCGGGAAGACCAGCAAGCTGACTGTGACATCAAGCCTTTACTAGACTGGAAAGAAGCCAACAACCGACCCTCTTGGGCGGAAGTCAGTAGTAAAAGCCCAACATTAAAGAGCTATTGGGCTCAATGGAATTCCCTGGTGTTGGAAGACGGTATCCTAAAAAGAGCATGGGAGAACAATGACGGAACGGAGGTCAAGAAACAAGTACTACTCCCGAGGTCACGGGTCAAGGAAGTGCTGCAGGAAGTACATGGAGGTACTGGTGGTGGACATTTCGGTATCAATAGGACTCTACAGAAGATTAGGGAACGTTTCTACTGGTTGAGCTGTAGGACGGATGTAGAAGATTGGTGCCGAAAATGTGACATATGTGCCGCCAGCAAAGGACCGAAGACCCGTTCCAAAGGCAAAATGCGCCAGTACATCGTAGGAGCACCGTTCGAGAGAATTGCCATTGATATCGCTGGCCCATTTCCGAAAACTCAAAATGGAAACCGATATCTGTTAGTCGCCATGGACTACTTTAGTAAATGGCCGGAAGTATACCCTCTTCCCAATCAAGAGACCACGACCGTAGCAGAAGCCCTAGTCAGCAACCTGTTCTGCAGATTTGGTGTGCCCATGGAACTGCATTCAGATCAGGGCAGAAATTTCGAATCAGGTGTGTTCCGAAAGGTCTGCGAGCTTATGGGAATCCGAAAAACCAGGACCACCCACTGCATCCCCAGTCAGAGGGTATGGTGGAACGCATCAATGCCAAACTAGAAAACAAACTGAGGATGTTTGTGAACGAAAACCACACAGACTAGGACAAGATCATTCAACTCTTCATGTTAGCTTAACGCTCAGCTGTCCATCAAACAACTGTGAAGACTCACGCAAGGATCATCTTTGAAGAGAGCTTCGCCTTCCAGCAGATTTGGTATTTGGTCGTCCTGCGGAACAGCCCACAGAGCCAGACACTTACACCCATGAGCTAGAACGAAGACTAGCAGCCGTACACGACCAAGTCAGAACTCGAATGCGACTAGAGAGCGATCGCATGAAGACTCGATACGACGTCCGGGCCAATACCGTCGGATTCCAACAAGGTGACCTGGTGTGGCTGTACAACCCCACGCGGAAGAAAAAAAAATCGTCTAAACTACAGAACCATTGGGAGGACCCCTATACCGTTATTAAAAGAATCAATGACGTCGTCTACCGGATACAAAGGACTCCCAGGAGAAAGATGAAGGTCGTCCATCTGGAGCGTCTGTCCCCATATAGAGGTGTATCTGATCGGGACGATCGGTCTTAAGGAGGGCAGTGTCACGGAATTTGCCCCACTCACTCCCAAACCGACGACTGTGGCACCGCGAATTGCCTAAGATTGCTCCGATCGCCCCTACGCCATTCTGGTAAACAAACAACATGCGTAAATCGAGGCGTTACCAGAAAATCGTGGAAACGACGAGAAGCGTTCCAGTCGTACGAGAACATGGATCTAGAGATACTGGAATATACCTGGAATATTCGTTGGGTCTATAAAGAAGAATAAACGGCCGAGTTAGTTAGTCTTGTATAAGTCTTGTGTTACAGTCTGAATTAAAGTGTTTAGTTGGAGATATCAAAGTGATTTAGATAGCGATTAATTAAATAAGTGTTTAGTTGACCTGTAATTAGTAGTGTTCAGTAGTTAATAAAGAAGTAATTAATTAAAGGATTGTTTTTCTGGAAGTAAGAAAAAGACGGATTGTGAAATCCGTGACAGTACACTGAAAGAAATCGAATCAGTTTTGCTAACATAATAATATTCAGAACGTGCATACAATACGTAAAGTACAATTATTTTAATTCTATTAATTGCAACAAGAACAGCAATTTATTAAAAAAGATCAATGTCCTCCTAAACTAATATATTCGAAGAAATAGTATAAATGTCCTTAATATATATATACAGGGTGTCCGGAAAAGACGTGTACAACGGAAGACCACAGACTCCTGGGTTCAAAATAAGCCGATTTAGCCCAATTTACTTATTTCCAAAATTGCTTCGTTTAGCCGCTAGGGAGCGCCAAAGTTCGCGAAAAATTTTTGTTTATTCCGAATATCTCGAAAACGACTTCATCGATTTTAACCATTTTTGGGCTACGCAGTTATAAGTCTAACCGACACTTTTTGACATTATTTAAAATCTTTTGCAGTAATTAGAAATATAAGAAAAATCATGTATCGTGCAAATATAAGCACATATTTTTTTAACCCCCTGTACAATTACTCTCAGTTTTTTTCTATTAGTAGATGACTTTATTTGGAAACTTTTTTATACTTTCAAAATTTTGAAGAGATGAGCAGTTTAGGCAGAAAAATATGTTTCGTATGTCAACAATATCAGCATTCGTTCTGCAACAAATAACGAAGTACCAGAAGCTGGCTCTGATATTTTAAGTATCAGTTGTCTGTCAAATCTAAGCAGCTACTGAAATTAGTCTCTCGGTTTATTCTTCTTGCTCAATTATTTAGTTACTTTAGATCTTACTTTATTTGTTGTTGTTATTGTTGTGTTTGCTTCTGTTCGTCATTTTTCATCATGGATACGTATACATATTCCGAACAAGTAGATATGCTTTTGGTTTATGGAGTTTGTCATGGTAACGGCCGCAAAAGTGAAAGGCGTCTTCGCGAATTTGGTTCTATTCAGCAAATGAATGCGGTTCAAGAGCGTCAACGTACCACGAAAACTATAGAGGTGGAGGAACAAATGCTAGATAAGATAGGAGAGAACCCAAAAATTTGTGCCAGATGCATTGGACATGACATGAAAACCCTGAAAAACGTTTAGCATTTTGTAATTTTATCCAAGATCAAAAGGGCCATGATATCAATTTCAGCAAAAACATTTTATTTACAGATGAAGCATATTTTTCTAGGTCAGGAATTATTAATAACCATAACAAACACGTTTATACTGATGAAAATCCACACTACTGAAATAAGACATTTTTCATATGAATTCAGAGTAAACGTGTGGACGGGAATTATCGACAACTTTATTATTGTTTCGGTTGTGCTTCCACATCGATTAAATGGGGTCAACTATTTAAATTGTTTACAGCAAATATTACCTAATTTATTGGACGATTTACCGTTACTACTTCGTCGTAACATGTGGTTTATGCACAATGGTGCACCCCCCATTTTAGAATACCCGTTCGTCAGTATTTACATAATCTGTATCCTAACAGGCGGATTGGAAGAGCGCCGCTATGAAATGGCCACCTCGAGCACCAGACTTAACCCCTTGCGATTATTTTTGTGGGATGCAGTAATAACCAAAGTACGAGTATATGCCTATGCAGTTAATAATGAAGAGGAATTTTTAGGCGAATCCAAGACGCAGTTAACATTTTACGAGGTAATCCAAAAATCATGGAGAGACTGCACTACAACTTCCTAAAACAGATAATTTGTTGCGTACGAGAATACGGTGGTCACCTCGGTGGTCACTGAGCATTTAATGAAAAAACATCATAACTCTTTTTTATTTGTTATATTAATATCTTATTATCTTGTATTTATTAAATAAAATATAAATGAGTTTTGAAATTTTCGTTATTTGTTGCAGAACGAATGCTGATATTGTTGACACACGAAACATATTTTTCTGCCTAAACGGTTCATCTATTCAAAATTCTGAAAGTATAAAAAAAGTTTCTAAATAAAGTCAGGTACTAATAGAAAAAAGCTGAGAGTTATTATACAGGGGGTTAAAAAAATATGTGCTTATATTTGCATGATACATGATTTTTCTTATATTTCTAATTACTGCAAAATATTTTAAATAATGTCAAAAAGTGTCGGTTAGACTTACAACTGCGTAGCCTAAAAATGGTTAAGATCGATGAAGTCGTTTTCGAGATATTCGGAATAAACAAAAATTTTTCGCGAACTTTGGCGCTCTCTAGCGGCTAAATGAAGCAATTTTGGAAATAAGTATATTGGGCTAAATCGGCTTATTTTGAACCCAGGAGTATGTGGTCTTCCGTTGTACACGTCTTTTCCGGACACCCTGTATATGTATATCGTATGTGACAGGACGGGAATGATTCTAGAAAGTATTTATGAAATAGAATGAACATGTTCCTCAATTTTTTTCTTAAATTAAGCGGTTTTCAATGATTTTAGCAATGTTGGAATATTGTTATACAGGGTGTCTGTGAAAGGTTGGGAAATCTCGGAGCTGGAGATACTGGTGACCAA
The DNA here is from genome assembly GCA_025584915.1 of Monochamus saltuarius. NCBI lineage: Eukaryota > Metazoa > Arthropoda > Insecta > Coleoptera > Cerambycidae > Monochamus > Monochamus saltuarius. The sequence continues at coordinate 2,950,413 of CM046722.1, read as the reverse complement.
TAAAAGTCGATTGAGCTAAATATGCCTTATCCGAATGTTGCTGGTTTCAAAAATACAGGGCGTTCAATGCTAGAATTTTATTTTGAAATATCTCAATAACTTGTTTTAACCTTATGTTTTTTGGCACGGCAAATAAGAATTTTTAACTAATTTTGACGTCACTAGCAGAGGGCGCCACTTATGGCACAGCATGTTCCTTTTAAATGGCAGAACTCTTTTGCTGTTTAGTGTATCCAGCTGTCTATTGAAACAATCGATTCTCCTACCTGGAATTCGTCTCGTATCAGTATTTTGACAGTTTAGTGACCTTTATTTCAAATATAAATAAATGCCACTGCACTGTCAAATCACTCGATACGAGACGAATTCAGTAATCAGAATCCGGCTGCTGTTGTATCTAAAAAAGGTATACCTTGTTGAAGTCGTTAGGAGTAACCATTTTTGAAATAATCGCATTTGAAATATTCTGTGCAGCCGGTATCGATTTCTCGCACCTCCGTTAATATATTGTTCAAATATCCTCTTCAAGTTCCTAAACATCCTGTATGCAAAGCAAGTAAGCAAGTTTCTCGTACCTGCATTAAAAAAAATGTGTTACAACTATCTCTTGCACCAAAAATCTGTGCCACAACTATCTCTTGAATTGATTTTAATTGCTAAATTGGATAATTTGGGGCTATTAATTTTATAGCAGCAGCTTAATGATAAATCGGCACTTAATGTTAAACCTAATATTTAGAATACCTAGAGATTAAAGAACCAACAGAAATATTTAAAGTATTTAAAGAACGAACATCAAAATATTACATATACTGACGAATAAATCGCGTCTTCTAAAAATATAAGCTTGAGGGTGTACAAAATTAAACAATTTGAAAAAATCCAAAGGAATCAACTAATTGCCTCGGCTTGGTGAAATTTGAACGGTTAATTTTTTAAATATCCGGAGGCCCATTGAGGTAATCATGCTTATTCTGCTTTGACAAGAACCCGTAAGTTTGAAACGATTTTTTGAGTCCTTCACAGACTGTTGTAAAATAGTAAAGCCAGTAAAATTAGCATAATTCGATGGTCATATTTTCTTTTACATATACAGGGTGTCCGGAAATTAAACCGACAAACAAAGACAGCAAATTATAGGGATGATTTCATATTGGTTTGGCATAGATCCTCTCATCAAAAAATGGTTCCTACGGGAGGTGGGACTCTTTGAAGATGGCCATTTCTCGCATACGAATACTCTAGCCATTTTTTTACTCTGAAATACACCCTAACCACTCAGAAACTTTTTATACTCCAAAGTTTTCGATTTTGATATTAAAAATACCAAAAGAGATTAAAATATTATTAAAAATATCAGTTGACCATCCCAAATGTGACGCTTATGGTTAGAATTAAAACATTTTTACATCAAATGACTGTCCATATTCTTGAAATAGTGTTTTCTACAAATACAAATAATTTTAGACATTTAAGAACTGAATAGTATAGTGTTTAGCAAATAACAAGAATGTTATCTCATGTTACCTACAAATATTTTTACACGAATCGGGGGACAAAGTGTTCAATTCTTTCCGCGATACAATGCGACAAGTTTAATAACAGTTTCGTCTCGTATTGTTGCACAAAATGCTGCTGACAACTGCAATAATTACGTTCTGAAAGCTACTTCAAATGAATATTCCTACCGCTGGAAGTTCTATTTTCGCTGGCTGTCATATCAACAATGCAGTATACTTTTTCGAAATAAAATACTGCTTTAGCTGGAACTTTGATTATTTCAATGCGATATAATTCTTGTGGTCGAGTGATATCCCAACATTTCTGGGTCACCCTGTATATAAGTGTTGCTATATATGAAATAGTAGTGCAAGGTAATGTTAATTGAAACAGTGTAAATATTATAAAAAATGTCTGGTGCGTTATATAATTCATGAGCGAGATTTAAAATAAATGTAATATATATATATACAGTGGAAATTATTTACATTGCAAATATACATTAAAGTAATGTGTATTTAATTACACAATTAATATATATGCAAATTTCTTTAAAAAACGTGTGTGTGTATAGGTGTTTATATCTAATTTGATTAGAAGTGTGAAAGCATGGGCGTCCACAGAAAATTTAAGGGAGGGATAAATGTAAATAAAAAACCAAACCAAGTTGGCCGTCTTGCTTGTGCGTGTGTAGCGGGCTTTATAGGCTGTCGGTTAGAAAGTGTTTATTTCCATAGACTAATAAGCATGTTTCTAAGCGACGGTGGTGAAGATTATCTGGTTTGCGTGTGTCGTTGAAGATTGACGGCATCGACAATGGGTCTCTGATATACACACCATGTTTGCTAACTCTTGATTTCATCAAGATATTTTTAAATAAAAAACGTTGTAAATCAGTCTATAGCCGACAAGATTATATATGTTTAGATATTTAGATTTTCTGCTGTAATGTACATAGCATGTTTATGCTTTTACAAAGCTTTGTTAGGTATCAGCACATTTCTAAAGAGCAGCACATGAAAATCAATTATCTACAATTAAATAACAAAAATTAAAATAAATATCTCCAAAATCAACAAATAACAAAATATAAAAACTTAAACATGTATTAATGAAAATATTAACAAAATCACTTATTCAAGTAAAAATAAAACATAACCATAAAATTGATAAATAAATAAATACAACATTTTCAGCATGCGAATAGCATACTTCAGAGTATAACCTTCATTAGCAGCCAGGATCGGTCAGTGGTCGCGCGGTTTAAGGCGTCAGTACTTGAATCGAGGTGACTGGATCGCTGTGGGTTCGATCCCGGCAGCCGGTAGACCGTATATAAGCTATATTCGTGGAGAGATTGGCACCCTCTCTGCGGGTATGGTATGCTTGAGTCAATGTGAGTCGTTGGGCGCAAATGCGGTCTGCTTAATAATAATATGCCGCCCCCTCTCCCGCACAAGTCTTTGACTTCTGGGCTAATCCTCGTGATTGGAATGAGGGGTAGAGATATTATTATTAGCAGCCACATAATTGGATCGATATGATCTATTTCAAGAGCTAATTCCCGCATTTTTTATTCTTTTTTTTGCACGTGACATACATTTTTGCCAGTCTTCCGCACTTACTTAATTAAATATGCTATTCTGTTTGGCTATGTCTCCTTTTACTTGTGCCCCTATCGATTCTACTGGATTTAGTTCAAAATGGTAAGGGGGTAGTCTAGTTTTCTCCAATAGCTTGTAATATATTTTCTAACGTTGGCAATTAATTTTTTAAGAAAAAGGTGTGAACGTTTCGTCATATAGCATATTTGGCATCTTCAGTTTTTTATATTTTTCTTGTACTTCTCCATACGCTTCTTCTCAAAATTTTGTAAATGGTTCATTTTGAAACACCTGTATAAAGCGCACGCGAAAATCCTATAGCATCGTTAATGTTATGGAATGTCAGGATGTACTTCGCTGAGGCAAGCCTACATGCGAGAGAGATAGACTTATACATATGCATTTGAAAAACAAGGATAACAATGTCAATAGTAAAAATATCACCATTAGTTAATTCTAATGCTATTTAATAAAATAACAAAACTGAACTAAACATGAAACTTGTATTTGGCGATATTAAACTTCTTAGGTAAACATGAAATAAACGATAACATATACAAATTTTCCAATTATTGAGAAGTTTCTGAACTAGATATGACATCTCTTTTTACTAGTTTACTAATTCATTCAACTGTCCATAATTTTTAAATGGAGTATGATGTAAGTATAGCAAACTGTTGAAAAAACCATATCGTTTCAATACCGACTAGAATTGTATTTGTGTTCGTGTACCCGAAGATGCCTTTATTGCCGATTATTTAGATGTAACGTCCGAAATCTCCTAAAATTTCGCACATTTTCCCTCAACCCCGTTTCACCGACCGATTCGTCTGCAGATATCCAGCCGAAGGGTAGCCGTAAAATAGTTTACGACCTTGTTTATTCGTATTTGATTATCTAATAAAATGTATTTAACGCTTCCATTCGGCATAAAACGTCTCTGTTCTTTATTGTTATTCAATGACCTTTTCCGAAACTCGCTGAAGGATTTAGTGTAACATTTACAGGACCGGCTTTTGGCCAAGATGCTCTTGCAACGATTTTTATGTTCTCCAATAAAGAAAAAACTGCGTTTCTTAAAAACTCAACATCGATGGCCAACTGACGGCTACAAAATGAATTGTAGTGGTTTTTCTTAATGTATTAAAAAAGTACATGTACTTAGGGAACAAAAAATACAATAAAAAATTGCAGACCATGAACCTTTACTTTGTTTTTACAAAATATGACCAGTCAAATTAGATTGGCCAGCCAACTCTCCTGACATGAATCCTATTGAAAACATGTGGGATTTCGTTGCTAGAGCCATTCATAATCATATTCACCCACCTCAGACTGCAGATGAGTTAGTCGTGGCGACAGAAGAGGAATGGAACAATATTCCGCAAATCTCAATGCACAGACGTGTCAATATGCTATTGGAACGTGGTGGAGGTCATGTCGACTATTAGTCAAGTAGAGAACTTACTTTGTTACTTCTTTTTGGTTTAATAAATTTTGTCAAAAATGTCACACATTTGCTGGTTTTTAATTTTCTAAGTACTCACTTTAGCGAACATATGTTCACAAAAACAACACCAAGATACTTTTATAAATGTACGAGTATTTGGTTTTTCTAACAAAAAGATTTTTGACGTTGTGTGTATTTAAATGGTTCTACGTTCAGTGACAGTTTATATGGAAGTATTACTGATAAACGGCCTTCTATCCCCCCCTCCCCCCTTTGTCGGACAGGTATAATAAGTGAGCTGGCTAAAGTATATAAAACGATTGTGTTTTAAAAATAAACCAGCCAGTTTACACCAACATTTACTTCTGGGTAAACATGGACTCTATAAACAATCGTTTGCTAATCAATGTTTTAGTTCGTTTTTACATACTTTTATTTTTAACGAGCCGTAATTTGCGCAACAGTGCCACGGGTAGGAATCGATCGCTTCGTTAAAAGATGCGCGCAATACAGGATGTCCGGGATAGAACTATCCATATTGACCAAAAGTTAGAATGTACTGCTTACTGCTTATACATACTCGTATACATTTTATTTAGATACACCCTGAATATTAAAGGCTTAACATATGATGCTCTGTTATTTATTGACGTTACAAGCAAAAGTTTAGTCATCATTTTCTTAATGACAAGTCCACACGCGTATTTCTAGATTTATAGACAATTTTTTGTGACAAATTCTATTGTCAATGCAAGATAACAAATAAGATATTGTTGCGAAAGCTCACCTACCTTTTTAGTTTGTTAATTATGCTCAGTTTACGTTAGAATTTATAGCGTAAAACTTCTAGAACCCTAAAAATACCTATATAAGCGGATCGGTTTCGCTGACACAGTTCAGTTTATATTGAGCAGTCGAAGGCGATTGACAAACGTCAAAGTAAAGCGTTGACAGTTGTGAAAATTTGTTTAAACAGTGACAATAAAGTTTGTTTGTCTACGTGACGTGTTTCCACGCTAACCCAACATAGAGGTTACAATATATTTAAATGTGTACTGTGATTTGATTAGAGTATGTTATTGGGGTTTAGTTAAGATTATTTTGGGTTTTATAACACCTATTTTATATCGGCAAATTTAACTGCCTTTGCCGCTGTTAATTAATAAAATAGTTTGAGATACCTGAATAAGTTACAAGAATTGTTTAAAATTTTGTCCACCGACGTGTTAATACATTTGGGCCCGTCTTATCCAGTTTCTACGAACGGTAGAATTTGATACGGGCCTTAAAAACATTACCTACTAGATGATACTGTAAATGCGTAATCTTCAACAGATGGCGCAGTCAATGAAAAATAACGTTTCGATTTTATTTATGCCTACTATTTTACCCCTTACAATGACAGTCTAAGCTTAGGAAAGAGCCACCTACAGTCATCGTTCGACCGGCGTCTGTCCCGGGGTATAAAAAGGCGCAAAAGGGTTTAAATTTAGCGCCTTTGATGTGTGCAAAAATTAATAATTCGCGCGCTTACGTAAGCACCCTTCGAGCTGGACTTTTTAGAACCGAGATCACATGTCAACTTCGCGAGATAAAGGACTCTAGACTTAGGCGGTCCAATTTATTTTTAATCGTCGCCTTTATACAAATCTAGTTTAATTATTAATTTCAATTAAATTCCTGCAGAACTATTTTATCTGTTTTTGAACCGAATCGACAAGAACCTTTGTTGACGATTTATTTGTTACGGTTGGCACGTTTAAAACAAAATGTTTTTCTTCCAAATGTTTTCTTTTCAAACATTAATTTTAAACATGTTAAAAATTTAATATACGATTTGTATTTTATTTTTAATCAAACTGATATTAACGTACTTTATTCCTGAATGAACATAAAGTATAAAATACTTAATATACAGGATATTTCAATGAAAACTTGACCCTCTCTATAATTAGAAAACCGAAAAATATTTCAAATTTCGCCGAAACCCGTCGATGTTAGTTCTTGGGGGAGCTTTTTTGATAGTCAAGCCAACTCGATATGTTCATCCCTCTAATCCCTAGCAACCCCAACTTTAAAATTTCAAATGGAACTACCCCACTTGTGGCACATCATTTTAAAGCCCTTTTCATTGTCAATACAGTGATGTATCGTTTTTAGAAATCGGTTGAGATTTGACAGAATTATTGGCTAAAAACGAAAAGTTGACAAACCACATTACTTATCTTTATTGTCGATCAGTTTACAGAAAAGTCACAAATAAAAAAGCTGAAGCAAAAAAAAATTTGTACGAATACAAACCTTATTTCTTTTTAAAATAACAAAAAGTCACTGTTACACAAAAGTTGCCGATTTTGGCTTGTGACCACGAAATCGTTAGTTTTTCAACAATTTTGAAATATTTTTCGGGTTTCTAATTATAGGGGGGGGGGGTCAAGTTTTCGTTGGGATACCTTGTATATACATGGTGTCAAAAATTTCAAATATTTCTATTATTTTTCCTGTAATTTCATTGGCAAAAAAGATTGTGTGATTAAATTAGAGGGATGACATTTTTTTAGTAGAGACTATTTTTTCATTGATAACTTATTCCAAAATATACTCCAGTGGCGTAGTTATTGGGAAAGTATGGAACTTTTTTTGAAAAAAAAATATTGTACGTTACCTACTGGTTTTTCTAAAAAATGTATTGAATTTATTGTTACACATTTCTATGTACTTTACAGGAGTACTTTATTGCCACAAATTGATTGTACACTTTAAAAACATTTAAAATTTATTTGTTTATTAGACGAGCAATGCCCAATTTAGGTGCAATTATAGTAAATGTATATAAAAAGAACAAATACACAATATAAAACTTATTTTAAAAAACCAGTAGCGTACCATTTTTTTTTTTCAAAAAAGTACCCTATTCCCCAATAACTACGCTACTGGTATATATTTTGGAATAAGTTATCTATAAAAAAAATAGTCATCCCCTACTAAAAAATCTCATCCTTGGGGGATGATTATGTCACACAATATTTTTTGCCAGTGAAGTCGCAGGAAAAATAATAGAAATATTTTAAACTTTAGACACCCTGTATTTCCGTAGAAAAGCGCCCTTTCAAAAATGTTTATAGGGCAAAACTTGATTATTTTCATGGGTACAATACGTCATTAAAATTTGACAAAACTTACCATTAACACACTGTATATGTAAAACATACAGGGTGTTATATTAAAAAAATAAAATAGACATAAAAATGTATGTAATGAGACGTACATATATTGGTCCACTGCAGTGCAACTATTGAACAGAAACAAATATGTTTTGTTTTATTTAAAAAAAAACACTAATTTTGCCAACCCTGCTTTTCTCCATTGGACTATTTGTCTCTCTCATATATTAGGCTGAAATAAAGCTAAATTCCATATTATTATTATCTATTACGCCACTACCTTTATTAATTTTTGTCTACTCCTTTAACGATTGAACTAACACTCAATTCAGAATTCATTATCGCATTCCGTTTGTAAAACGTGCTTCCGATCTCTTCAACGACCAATTCCAATATATCTTATCCCATACCCTCTTTCGTACGTGTTTTACGATGCACTTGTTTAATATCCGAGTCCGACGTCTTCAATATACAACCTTGAGTACTCAATTTCCGGAAGGTCACTTTTTGCGCCGTCCGCGATATATCGGCAGGAAGAGGCAGTAAATCCACCCTACAGTGCGTTTGTTTACCGCTATAACAGGAGATAAGTTATTTGACCCATAAAACAGGTTTACTTCCCCCGACACTGGCTCATTCTCGAATAAATTCCGGAATTAGGTCAATCAGGCAGCCCTGACGGTCGCTGCAGAGTGAAGGGGCGTCGAAAACTTCGAAGGACCTTACCAAGTTCGAGTCGCCTTTGGGTTGTTTGTTGTTTGCGAAAATAAACAAATGCCGGGCCGACCTGGATTAAAAACGAGTCGATACTTCATTGAAAACATGAAGTGGCGAATACATTCGAGTCACCCTCGCGATTTGTAGTCGTTTGTTTAGCTTGACTTGATATTTGTGACAAACGTCAAGTGATTTATGACTTTTTAACATACCGATACTTCATTCATTTCTATACTCTTCAAATTTCTCGCACTTAAATTAATGTATATTCATAATGTTGTTAATGATGAAATAATAATGATGTCAATGTCAACACTGTTAACTAAAAACCTTTAAAATGTCAATTATATTAGTCGAAGATTAACGTTGCCACTTCGTAGATATATTTTTGCGTTTATTATTTATCCTTGTTAATCCAAAAGCAAATAAAATATTTTTTTCCATAACTCAGCAACGAATTGTATTGCTTTCTGTGCATTTTTTGTTTTTTGTTTCCAAATTTACTGCCAAAGTGATCTAAGTTCCATTTTCTAGTTACTTTTCCTTGTATATGACTTCTTCATTTACTTCTCTTAGTTTAAAAATAGAGTATAACAGACAATTCTTAGTGAATAACACTCCCAGTTCCTTGACAGCACCGCTGGAATGTCTCAAGGGTCTGTTCTGGGTCCGTTACTTGACATCATCTTTATTACTGATCTATCTCATCAATGATCAAATGCCCTGCGTTTTTTCTTATAAATCTCTTCAACAGGATTTAGTCAATATAGCCAAATGGCGTTCATACTGACTGATCCTTCTCAACAAATCAAAATGTACTGTCCACCATATTGGAACTCACAATCCTCACCAGTTGTATATTGATTGATTGTATTGATGGTCTTCCAGTGCAAAGTGCATATACGTTTGACATATGGCTCTATTACTCAGAAGTAACTTTGAAACTTTTCTTCAACCTTAACAGGACTATAAACGTCAAGGAAGATCAGATTTTTTTCTACCAAAGCAATGCTATGGCAGCTATCATTCAATTGTTTTCAAGGTACACCTGTTTACATCATCAAAGAAATGAGATTCTTCAGTATGTTCAGAGAGTTTAGATGTCGATTTCCCTGCAAACGGTTGTTTTTTCTTCTTCAAACAGAAGTATCGAATTTTTAGATAAATCAAGTCTTTCAGGAAATTGCACAAAAATTTCAATAAAATTAATGACGAAAATGTTATCATTTCTTCATCTAGCACACGCTCTTTCTATACTTTAGAAATATTTTACCTGTAACTGCATCTCTATAAAAGCAACAGATGTTCCAAATTTGAAAAAAAATCGTTTTACTATTAAAAAAGTTATAGCGCGTGAAACGAATTAAAAGAAATAACTTTGAGGTTACGTAGTGCCACTGACACATTATTGTTTCGAGTAGTATCACCACCTAAATTTTCTGCGCGGAGTTTTCGGGCACCCTATGTAATATAATATGTTTTAGTTTTAAAAACATTCCACAAATCAAAAACATCGCTCTTTTGCTATGCTGTAACCGGCGAGCAAACGATGAGCATTACGGGTTGGGGATTTGCAGCAAACAAGAGTCAGTGGCTGACCTGTGGAATATTTATTTTATTTAGTCTATTTGAACTAAATGAAAATACTTATTCGTTAGTTATTTTGTGTTTCATTGTTTTTAAATTAAATTGTATTGTACTGTAGTTAAAGGTTATGCTTTGTTAATTTATTTTTTAAATAGTACAATTTTAAAACATTTTAATGTTTAACTTAAAATTACGTTAATGTATTATTTTCCCTGTTCATTGTAATAATTTGTATACAAACAATATTAAGTGAACTAACAAACATTTTTAAACGTAATATGATTTTTATTTCTTACTTTAAATACATCAGTAACATTTTCTTGGAAGTTTTCTCGCGCTTCAGACCTGTTCTGTTACCGGAAGAGCAACCGCTTCCGTTGAATTAATACCGAAATTAAAAAGGAATCTGAATACATCGCCACGGCAATCCTCATCTACACGTTTTCTGCGTTTCAGCCGAATAGCGTCGATAAGCGGAATATTTCGTGTGAACTTTCGCCTATCGCACACCGTGGATTGTAGGTGGAACCGGGTAGGCCATAAATACTTTGCTAATTGAATAATAGACACAATCGAAGTCGACTCAGGACCGGCCTCGATCAGTTTTGCGCATACAATTTTTGTTTTCGTGCATGGATTCACAATTTTTCGTCTCACGATCTAATTAATACTGTCCATTTGTAGTGGGGGGATCTCAAATCCTTACTCGATAAAATCAAATCTTCGATGTGGACACTCACACTGATTCAACGAATCGCTGACAAGTCGGCAGTCGATATTGAGATGGTAGGTAGGAAGAAGAGCGCAGACAGAAGGAAAAATTTAGGCTGGGAGTAAAGAGTGGATCGACTTATCATCGGTTAGTGATTGTATACATTTCCACTTGCATTCTAAAACTATATCTATCCTATTTTGTTAGATTTTTCCTAAACCTTACTTATTAACAATTTACTGAAATTGATAAGAAATATATACCAACCTTTTTTATATTTTGGAATTTTTACTGTAACGAGTCGCCACTGGTAAACACTTGTTTTGTAGGTATCCAGGTATAGATTGCATCTTAGATCTGAGGAAGGAAATGTGTTATCTGTTTCTACTTCTGCTGTAAATAAATATAATTGATGGCATTTTTGTTATCGATATTATCATTTAAATAAAATGTTATTGTACTCTACTAAAATTGATATAATATATACTTAAAATAAATAAATCTTTTGATAATCAACGTTTTTTTTATATTTTTCATACGTTTCAAGTGCGACAAATGAAAAAACAACCTCATTTAATCTTCTGTGGTTTTCGGGTTGTTATGCCATGGCTCTTAGGTGACTCCATATTGCCTAGCCCGAGAACAACAAGAGCAGGTTGAAGATTCTCAGCACAGGCCAAGTATTTCCACATTAATACTGTGATTGGCGGCGGCTAGGTACCTAGGCCACGATAAAGAATGTACGTAGTTTGAATAACAGTACGGGCTGTGAAAGCCTTAAAACCAATAAACAACCACCTCATCGATCTCGTTGGGGTTTATTTGACACATTTTATTATGCACGGTTTGGGCGTAACTATTTAAATTCACGTGTTTCTGTGTTGTGTCGTTTCGTATTTGAAGAGATTTATGCCCTTGACTGCAATTTATTACTCTAGCTATTTGTTTTTATGGGATTAATTAACAGGCACATAAAATTTATGAACATTATTTAATTATACAGTCCAGTTGGAAAGCGCGATTGGGTTCGGATTGGTGTTTATTTTCTTTAGTCTGCAAATAATTTGGTAATCTATTCGCTTCGATTGTGGCATGAAGAAAAACTAGCTGTTTTAAGAATCTGCCAATAGTTTGTGACATCATTGTTAGTGTAACACAGCTAAGGGACTGGGGGTGCTAAGCATCCTCAAAATTTAAATTAGCAACTCTCAAATAAAATTTTCAATCGACAAATTTGATAGAAAAAATAACCTTGAAGTAAGGACTATTATACACAACACTATATCGACATATTCTTCAGCTATTTATACACTCTCACCCTAGTCGTGTTGTTTTTCTCATACTCCATACTGCTTATGTTCTGACCTACAACACTTTCATATTATGTTTACATTGTTTTGTTTGCCTTACTTTTTTAGTCGGTATGATTTTATGAGTATTTTATGTTTATTATGTTAGTGATTAGTAGATGCTTACTTGTGAATAACTCCACTGATTCTTCTGGTATCAGATGCAGGAGCCAAAAGATCGATGCTCAAGAGACACGGAGATTGGCATTCGACTTCTGTCACAGAGGGGTACATGGAAAATTCCATACAAAATAAACAGGCGATAGCATGAAATACCACTTTCATTCCAAAAACTCAGTTCATCAGCAGTATCGGGATGCAGTTATTTTATTTTAGCTTTACGCACATGTGCGCAAAAAAGATTGTTTTAAGCACATGTACCTAAAAGGCTGTTATTTCGATACTGAAATGACAATCCAAATGTCATTATTATGCAACGATTTTACGAAAATTATATTTTACTGACGTTTATAGAAAAATATGTTCCAAATAGATTTTCTGTTGGGATACTTTTTATTTGTCATTATCATTGACTTCCTGGTGGAAAGAACTCATAGGCGCCAGCTATATCTAACTATGTAACTGTGTCCGTTCGATAATATTGAACATATTAATAGGGAAGTTATAGTTCGTTAGCCTGCAGACTTCTATTTGTGAAGGTATTTAGACCAATTAAATGTAGCTTAGCAATTTTGCACCACTTCATTAATTAAGGCGGATTATAAAATCCAGTTATGTCGTCGAAATTTTTCAAGTCTAGTATTCGAAAAGGGTGCTCGACTTGTTATTCTTCGTATACAGGATGAAACTCTAAATGGACGTCGTACTTATATGGAGACTATATACGTTCGAAAAGCAAAGTGTTTTTATAAAATTTATATTTTCCATTGCAGTTACGCTCTCTGTGTAGCTTGTTTAATAAGATATCAACATTGTCCAAACATTTTCATCCATTTTTCTCTCCATTTCGCGTGTAAAGTTTATATTTAAAGCATTACACACAAATATTTGACATTACAAAAACTAAACTTAATTTGCACTTATCAATAATATTGGTATTATATTTACTACATTTTACTTGACCAATGCATTTGCAGAAATTTCCACTTTGTATACATATTAATTTGTTTAATGGGATGATATTCAGTTTATCTAGTGGTTCATATCTCCGCAACCGTTACTTTGCGGACCCATGTTTATTAAGACTTTTCTGCTTATTTTGGTTCATACTATTACCTCCTGAAATATTTTACACTCTTTTTTTAACGCTTTGTATAAAAGACTTTCATTTAATGTTGGAATCAGATTCTAATTCAGTTTCCTATCACATTCAATTTTATAACTTCATAAAATTTAAGGTTTCAAATCAAAATTATATGTCAATAGTTATTTTCGCACTACATTCATTATAATTACTTTTTGTTGCTTGCGCATAAAATTGCTTATTATAGTTTATTATTTATTCTTTCACCATTCCAATTAATCTTTACGCACTTTTTTTTTAAAATTATATATTCCATTCCAGGTTTATTGAATATTAGTATTTTAATATTAATTTACATTTCCACAAAATCTGTTACACCACTGGTATTCGCTTTCATTGCACGTGAACTGTCACATGTCACTAGTTTGTTTTGATGATGTTGACTGCAATTTACAATAAATGGCGTTTGCTCCCTCTATTTTTTTTATTATTCTGAGTTGATAACGCACTTGATTACTGATACAACTGAGTTCGTGTACTGCCCAGTGGCGTGGACAATTTAAAAAACTAATTATAATTCGACTAGGTATTGTATTTGATAAAAATAACGAATTCAGAATTCTGGAGAGCACATAAAAAAACTCGCTCTAATTTATAAATTAAGTAATTTTCTGGAATCGATAATTCGCCTATTCAGGGATCGTGAAAACAACCTTTTAAAAACCAAACCGTGTTGTTCCTTCGGCGGCACGAACAGATGGTTGTTCACACGCCAAAGCCAAGGTTTGCCGTCCCGTGATACCATAGTTTAAAGATATTAGACGACGGTAATACCCTAATATAGATTTTGCCTCGAACAAGTGGGTTTGATTAGATTCTTGTATGTTTGTAAATATTTCCAAGGCGCAATACATAACAATAGACTAGTTCTGCAAAGAGTGATCTTATTTTTGAAGGACGAAAATGCTAATTTCTCTCCTACGCAACAAAGAGGATTGCTGGTCAGGGTCGGCTTCAGGAGGAACAAATTTAATCGAAAGAGAAGTTCTTTAACTGAAAACTATATTATGAATTTCGGAAATTAAAAAAGAAACTCTTGTAATGTTTGCTTCATTTACAACCATATATTTATGTAATGTTGATATTTTCAACAAGTTTGAAAGAAACATATTTCTTTGGTTAGGCAAACTTAGTTTCAAAATAACCCTTGACTGTTCCGTTTGGCGCAAGGGCTTATTTAATTAATCTTTATTATTTTTCAGAAGTGTGGCAAAACCCAATAAAACTAAAGAAAAACTAAAATTATGCCACAAATAAATAGCTTCAGACAAAACATATTTCTGACTTTGACATTTATCCAGATGAAAAGTGACATTTAGCAGGGTGGAGAGTGATTACTTTCCACCCAGGTAAATGTCAGTTTTAACCCAGGTAAATGTTAACATTCTATGAATACCTAACCAAAATGTTTGTTTCAAAAATTATCTTATTGCATATTAAGACATTATCAACAAATGTTATTCTCATTAAGCATTATTTTACTAAATTAATTGTAACATTCGATTAATTATAAGCGGCAACAGAAATTGTTCCATGCTGAAGATCCTGCGTAGAAATGCAACGTTCTTAGTACTAGAGTTTGGCATTTCGCCAGATATTTTTGTGGCAGCTTTAACCTGAGAATCTGTAGGTTTGTCAACGTACCCTTCCACTACGGTGGAAAATTTTCGTCTCCCTAACTTCTTCAACTGGAGAATATCACCACAGCTATTTACTAATAGTGTGGCTGTCCTTTTTCGGAAGCAGTGTCCCCTATATGTTTCACAATGCGAGAGCTTTAGAAACACTGTATTTTTTTGGGAAATTGACTTATCGAATTGTGACCAAATGCCTGGCGAGTACATTCCTCAAAAAGGCCGCAATGTTCTCACTGGAGAGAGTACCTGACTTTTTGGATACATGTCCTAGATTTTATTGTTTCAAAAATGCCAATAACTTCAAAAATTTGGAGATATCCACTTTATCTTTAATATTTAAAGTAGTACGCAACATTGAGTAAATGAACCAAAGGGTTGAAGGCTTTTTGATTTTGGTAATTTCGCTAAAATGTGGCAGCACAATAGCTTTCTGAACACCTTTTTGCGAGCACCAACTCTTGAAAACATAAACTTTATCGGACCTTGTACTACTCTTCTTTGATAACAAATCTTTTTCCAAACATTCAGAGGCTTCTCAGTTGAGGAGGAGTACAAATAATGTCTTCTGAATCGCTCATTGTCTTCGAAAACACTTCTTTGATGGCAATCTATCAAATATGCAAGCAATTTAAGTTTGTATGTTTGACTTTTTTAGTACCATATCATTGTCAAAATGCCAACTTGGCGGTTTTTTTATCTGTAGTCAGGTTATACAAATATCTTACTTTGTCAATTTGCACGTAATTATTTTTGTTACAAAAACCGTCACTTGCATTTAAAAGGTATGGTTGTAAATAAAATAGTATACAAACCTCGGTTCATTCTTGATGAAATACATTTTTAGACAAACGAAATTGATACAAAGTAATTTATTGTCACCAAATAATTCTTGTAATGTGTTGCTATCCTCTTTCATGCAAAAATTAAAGGTTGTTTTCTCAATAAATCGCGTGTTTTGTTTTTCTGATGGTATATTTAAATTCCGCAAGAGTTACTTTATGTATCCATTCAAATATTCAAATTTGTTAATATCAGAAGTATGTATCGTGGGAATCTGGACTAGACACTTCCCGTGAAGGACTAGACACTTCCAGTACGGATCGTGGCTGGACGAAGAACCATCCGAATTCGTGGATGGCGTCACCGCTTGGCCGGTGTGGTCCGTGCGAAGAATAGCGATAAGAAGGAACTCGGCGTGCCTCTTTCTGGTAGGATATACTTAGATGGGATATAGCGGTTTCCTTCCGATATTGTCCGATGAAAACGGCAGATATGAGCGCGTGTTAACTGGAGCAGGTCATGGCATAATCAGTCGCAGCCGGTCGAAAGCAATTGGTTTTGTTATGAATGCGTTCGTTATATATGTATGTAAACGTGCAACCAACTAAGGCGAGGGCAATTTAAATGGCTTATATGGGCAGCTGCCTTGTGCTGGGCCAGAGCCGGTTCAAGCCGTATTGTCCTTTTGTTGTCTCTATATTTCAACAACCAAAGAATCACTTGTTTTATATAAATTTATGCACTACCGAAGGTCTGTGGTTAAGAATCAACTCCCATAGATAACTTACATTGCCGCTAGTGTACCCAAATATCATATCCTCACCGGAACAGAGCAACATGCTAGAAAAATAGGATTGCATTTCTTAAATATGGGTAAGCAACTATGTTTCGTGTTCTTTTACTGCGGGCGCTTGTTTACGAGTGTGATCCTGATATCATACAAAATAGGAGCTGCGATTATCGCTGTTGGTTACTGAAATTGCTGTTTATAGAACTCTTATCATGTTAATATACACATATCTATGTCTTGCCAGTCGTAGTAGTTTCCAAAACTGTCACTATACATCTTAAGTAATGTAAAATTTCAATACAAAACAATAACTACTATAAACAGGACGATTAGAATTTATTTTGCACTACATGTAAACTGAGAGTGCCGATAGTGCAGTGAGTTAAGATATACCAGATCCAGTGCTGTCGGTTATTATACCTTTTAGTTCTGTATTCAGTGAGGCTGCTGTTGCAATGGTTGTAAGTTTACTGCTCTCGTTGCATTATTGGCAAGTTCCGTAGACTCTGCTGAAGAAGGTAACAATTTATTTGCGATTGAAGTTTTATTTTTTATAGAATCTTCTATATACGTCTGCACTCTCGTATTAGAACGCCAGCCCACATGTCATATGGGCCTCTGCGTGCTGACAGAGTGGTTGAAGAACGTCTAAAGCAGTTTCTTGTATACATTTCCTGATAAGGCAAATTGAGATAAGTTGCTATTTCTTCTGGCACATTCATTATTTTGTTGACGCCAACCAGTTGGTTGACACATTTGTCCCTGACATACTTCTCTTGTCTTGTAGCAACTGCTGCACTTCCACTTTTGAACGCAAAACCACCATTTCCCGTTCTAGATACAAAGAACTAAATTCGTGCTGTCAAAATTTTCAAACCATTGGCAGAAATGCATTTATTACGATTCGTGACAAGCATATTTTAGTGTTATGATCTAGTATCAATTTTAGATATTGTTTTCCTTTAAAAATTGTATAGTATTTGTTTTAAGTAGATATTTTCTATGGTATGTACCCATATTTGTTTTATTACAGGTTTACTTCAATAAAATGAATCATTGTAGTAGCAAGAATTTGATATTTAAAAATGTTAAATAGCTTGAATTTGACAGCAGAGCGCCGTGAATATAAAATTGTGCAGCGATCCTGGTTATTTGATACCATATCATTATTAATAACAATGTTTATTTTTATTGATTCTACAGTTATCAACGCCGCGAAAAGTGACGTACAATTTCATGCCATCTCGAACGACGATAACCGTCGATTTTCTGGGGAAAATGGCATTGGGCAAAGTGAACTGGATGCGACCCTGTTCAGAGCCGCGCGTCCCTAACTCTAATAATTAGTTGCGCATGGATCGCGTCGTCTGTCTCCATCACTCCATTAGAAAGTGTTAAAACATCCACCGTTTAAGATCTCGATATTTCGCATCACAAACGACTTTGAACTACTTGCATCACCGCCGCAGTTACCTAAGCGATCGAAAAAAAGACATAATAATCGCGCAATTAAGCAAAAATAGCGTAACCGTTGATTAATACCACTTTCTCTAACGATCCTTAATTACTTTTTAGAAATAAGGCAACGCGGGCAGCCAGCAACGCTCATAATTCCCGGTTGTTACGGGTCCGCTCGCCATCGTGCATAGCTAAACGTTTCGCAGTTCCGTTTTTCCCTTAAAATTAAAATTAAGTTGTGAAGGACGCCGCAGCGTTCGATATTTATAAAATTGATAATCCATCGATGGTTTCTACCACAGAAAGCGGCGGTTTTGTAAGAAATTTAATAAATATCGGAAAGTATTAAATGTACAGGGTGAAGAACATTCAGTTTTCAAATAAAGTACAGTCATGAATTTTGCTATTTATGAAATTAGCTTCAAATAACCCAATATGTGACACGGTATTCCAAGAAACAACTACCTACTCTGCCGGCTAATGCCCCGACCAGCACTGAATTACATCTGGAAAACCTATAGCAAAGTTGAAAGTATAAAAGCTTATTAACTCAGTATGTCATAGGTGAGGAACCGACAAATAACCTTCTATGTTTTCAGTCTGTTTTACCCGACAGTGGAGACCACGAGTATCGCGAAATAGAACAGCTAAATACTAGAGCATAAATGCATCCGCGTTTGGAAAATTATCTCTGTGGATGCCTTTCCAGAACAGCTGTTTCCCATTGTCGCATATTGAATAATTAGCAACTAATTAAATTGTCATAAAACTTAAAACATTATATGGAACACAGAAAACGAAAATGCGTGTGTTAGTGTAGGTTCAAGGTGACAAGTAGTACAACAATAAAGTGACGTCATAGGTATCGCACTTCGAGAAAGCCCTCAACAGCTCGGCAGGATACATTTTTGTATTTCGTATTTTTAAATCATTTCGAACTGCTCCTTTGATTTTTTCTTTACAAAATTGTATTTGTAAGAGTCCCCTTGTACATAGAACTTTTTTTTAGATAAGTTATTTATTCAGCAAAATTTTATTTGATACTATCTCCTACATGCCTGTATCCTATTACAAACAATAACGCCTTATTAACTTATACTGTCCCATGAGCTCGTAGAGTAAGGAGTCTTTCATTTTATTTGTGTTTAATTTAAATTGTTCCTTTATTTCCTAGAAATTTTTCGTGAAACTGTGGAAAATATTATGTTAAACTGATTCACTATACATATTTTTAGATTAACGTCAGTGTAAATGTCCCCGGACAATTTCCTCTAATTAATAAAAATAAATGACCGAGAAAATATTTACGTTACTAGCGGTTCGGTGTAGGTTTAGAGAGATAAATAAGAAAACCAAGCTATGTACGAGTAGAGAAATCGATAGCAAGATAATAAAATTCGGAAAATTTGCATCGCTATATGAATGAGAGCATAAACCGTAGGTGAAACTATTTTAATAATGTTTTTCACTATGCCATCTAAAAATAGTACTTTTAATCGGAATTGTTAAAGTTCATATACCATGAATATTTTCAAAATGTAGTGGTATAGTTCAGTAAGTTCTAAGTGGTGGTCAAGACATTTATTTCACACAATATTATCAATATTGTAACCTCTACGTTGCCTTAGCCTTGAAATACTCCGCGTAGAAAAACGAACCTTTATTGTCACTACTCGATTGCAAATGTACTTTGAACAATTCAAACTGTAAATTTTTTACTTTAACGTTTCGGACATTCACGTTCGACTTCTCGACATAAATTGAACGGTGGAGGCAAAGTCGATCTGCTTATATATATTTTTAGAATTCTGGAAGTTTCCTAGGTCCTCGACAACGCGTCTAGAACCAAATCGAATATCGGTGGTTTGGCTGCTTCCGGGCTGCTGGCCACGTCGTCGGTTTGGGACTCTTGACGTTTCGAGAGTATGATGTCTAATCATCAGTTCGTCATAGACTACGATGACGTCACAAATGTGGGTCGTATGTCAAAAAGTGCCTTTTTTAAAAACAAAATCGACGTGCCAGGGGATTTTTTCGAAAACTTCTCAATTTCAAAAATAATGAATTTGTTCGTTACTTTTCGAAAGCACTGTATATATCCCTGTCTAAAAATTATAAGGTTACTGCTGATTCCTGTGAGTTTTAAATTCTTCACACTTGCTAGAAATTTGGCTACAGTTCTCAAAAGCTATTAAAAATGAATTAAGTGTGTGACAAAGAAATGAATCAGACCTGGTTTTTGGCTTATTTTTATCTGGCGACTTCAGTGTGAAATATAGCCTAAGGTCAAATAAAATATTAATTTTTTTATTTTAAATTCTACGGTATATCACATATTTCACCGACAAAATTTTGCATATAATTCCTGTACAAAAAAGAAAGAAAAAAGGTCAACACTTGACCTCTCTTCGATACGATAATTGCAAATCGAATGGATGACGTTCAGTATTTCGAGTTCCTTCGAATTGATCTGCTTGGACTTCTGGAATATGTCAATGCAACACAGAGCAAGACTAGTCAGATGGACGACAACATAATGCAATGTAGCCAAACTTATCTTAAAACGTTCACATTAAAAAGATACAGGCTCTCAAAGTAAAAATTTTATTTTCGATATTTGCAAATAACTTTTTAAAATATCCAAATATTTGCGTACATAGATCGTTTTTCTTTAGGGCGAAGAATTTAATTTTGTTTCTAATTTTTGTCACTAGTAGAGAGCGTAGAACCGTCTGTCTATCTGTCGAAACAATCGATACTCTTACCCTTTTTATCTAAAAAGGGTTTTGAATCATTTGTCAACCTTCTGTGGACATTATAAACTCAGTGCGCGTGCGTCTGATGGTTGGAAACGGTTTCTAACTGTTCTACGAACACGCGTGAGCGTTATAGTGACAGTGCTAGTAACCGGTAGTGTATGTGAATAATGCAGTGTATTATGTGTAAGTGGGTGGTGGCACACCATTCCCGTAAGGACGGCATTCTACGGATGTGTATACACTTTTTAAAGTGTTAGGTTGCTCAACGTCAACCTATTCTTGGTAATTTGAACCCTTCTCAGGTGGGACGTCTATGGAATCTTGTCCCCTGCAACTCTCACCTCTCGTACTTATCTAAGTGTTGTGATTGAACCACTTTCTTTTATTTTGGACCTCGGGTATAGGATAATTTTGCGGTTGCAAATTTTGCATCTTCCTGTGCGAAATGTTCAAATTGGCATTTATGCGAATGTTGTTCGAGTACGTACGTAACAGAAAGCCCACCCGTATTTCAAAACCGTCCAAAACGAGGTGCATCCTTATTGCCATACCATTGTTATTGGCCCGTTTGTTTGCATAGACCAGTTAAAAATAAAGCTGTTATTTCCACTAGTGCGTACGCACTAGGTACACGTCGTGAATCATTTTTTCGTTCGTTCAGGCCGTAGGAGACATTTTATAGCCCGATTGTTGTATCCTCTCCCCGTTTGAGTCCGTAATGGAAGTCTATAAGTAAACTGCTCCACAACAGTTAAGGAAGTTCACAAATCTTGAGTTTCTTTTAAATTTTGACAACTTTTGTTGAAAAATATTTTTGATATGCCATCCTGAATGTTTACTCTTTTATACGAGTAGCTTTGTTTGTTCCTCCTTCAAAAGCATTTTCAGTTTTTTGCAGTATTCTTTTCGCTGATTTTAATGCAAAATTCAAATTCTTAAAACAATTATAAAAAAAGTTTAATACAGCGTATGCCTTCCTCGCACTCCAATGACTGTCTGACAACGCCTTTGCATACTGTCTATCAGATTGTTGAAGTAGTCTTGATCAATTTCTCGCCACAGGCGTGGTGAAAGCCCTCTGAGTTCCTGAAGTGTATGTGGGGGAGGTTGATGCGAATCTAAGGCTCTTTGTAGTTGGTTCCATGCGTGCTCAATTGGATTGAGGTCTGGCGAGAGAGGCGGCAGTGCCAAGTGAGGAATACCATTAAATTCCAGAGCATCAGCTACAATTCTCAACGATGAGGTCGCGCATTAGCGTCGAGAAATAAAAAAATGGCCTAATTGCAGCATGAAACAAAGGGATGACATTGTTGATGACTTGTTCGACGTAGATCTGTCCATTCATGTTTCCATCCAGCACCAACAACTCTGTAGGCCCATTAAAACAAATGCCTCCCCATACATCAACTGTATCATCTCTGAATTGATGAACTTCCTAGATGGCACTACGATTTCTGGGTCCATACTCGAACACGCCGACTATCCGAAAGCCGTCCATATCTCGACTCATCTGTGAGCAATACAGACCTCCATTGATCATTCCAATTCATGTGTTCGTTAGCCCAATGCAACCGAAGTCGCATATGAGTTTGTGTCAGTGGAACCCTTCTCAAAAGTTGTCGTGAACGTAGATTAACATCTCGCAGTCTCCTACGAACTGTTTCAATTGAAACAGCAACACCAGAAGCGTTTAAAAGTCGCTGTTGCTTGATCCGACAAGTACTCAGAGGTGCTCTACGGGTGGATACTTTTAGAAACCGGTCTTATGCAGGGGTAGTAGATCTTGGGCGTCCACTCCTCGGTCTTTCAATGACATTTACTGTTTCTCTATATCGGTGTAGAAGCCTTGAAATTACGCTTTCACTGACCTGAAAGAAGTTAGTAACTTCTTTTTGAGAGCGTCTCGCCTCGATCATTCCAATGGCCTTATTGGCTTCAGCTTCACTCAGTTTACGTCTAGGATCGCAAAACAAAATGTTTAGGTCTTGAATAAGAATTGACTATATAAAGTCGAAACAACGACTGATTCAAAATTCTTAAAAAGATAAGAACTAGTCGAAAATTGAAAAAGTTACTCAATGATGAGCAAAAAAAAACACTCGGATAAGAAGTGAGTAAACATTTTATTTATTACCTAGAACCATTTGGAAAACAAAAAGCGTCAACCTTTAATAGAAATCTCGATATTTGTGAAATTCCTTAACTTTTGTGGAGCAGTGTATTGATTCACTTTGGGTGGATATAATTGGGTGTTTATTTATGTTATGGCTAGGTTTTAGCTATAATAACGGCATGAGCATGTCGATTGTCCGGAAAAACTGCGGTCGACTTTATTGTTTGGTTGAGTCATTGCTGATAGGTACGCCGATTTCGATAAAAGCGTACTTACATCATCGTTTTGTTGAAGGTTTCCAGATATTAGTAATAGTATACGCAGAAGATAATGCAGTAGTTTCTGTAAGTCAAATTCTATACAAAACTTTGATTATGTTTGTATTTTGAATTCTGTCACACCTTGTTATAATAATACGATAGCAGTGTCAACATTGGCCAATAGTAGAGAGTGCGCGCTTAGTGTAAGTCTACACTGCATTGGATTTAATCACAATGCAACGCCGAAGCAAATATTTCGCTTTATTGGTGATTTATAAGCTAATATTGTTATGCCTATCGAAATTCACAAAATTACGAAATACAGTATGCGCCAAAAGTATGGAATAAATTCAATAAAAACGAAATAATTATTTTATGGGAAAAATCCTCGAACAGGTCGATTTTTAATTTAAAAAATTCATATTTTAGCGTAAAATGCGATTTTCAAATGTCATTTGTTTTCGAGTAATGATGTCATCGATTTTTTTTAAATGGCAACACCATATGTTTTTCCTTGATTCTGAAAGATCGTTTAATTCTCTATCAGACAGTACTAAAATTTTGCCCTCTTACATCGGAAAGTTTTCGAGTAAATGACGATTGAATGTTAGAAAACGTAAATTTTATCCATAAAAAGTAACAATTCTGAGGTATGTATAATAAAATATAATTGATTATTTTTTATACTTAAATTCGAATTGCCATCCACCAACTTCTTGACAATGCGCAAGTCTGTGAAGAAATTCTTCTTGCACATTATGAATGATTTCTGGGGTAACTCTGCGTATTTCGTCCCGAATGCGATTTTGAAGTTCTTCTAAATTACGTGGTTTATTAATGTACACTTTTGACATCGGCAGTATCACAAAATAAGGACTCTTCATTTTTAAAACAATTTAACAATAAGTAATTAATTAATTAATAATTAAATTCTGGTTGCCTCAATCGTATTTGACCCCCTAATATATTATTTTGTTTTATTAGATTGCAAGTTAAAGTAAGTAAGTTTTGATAGCAAAAACAACAAATTAAATCAAGTCACCTCAGAAACTGTTTCTGGCAGCTAAACAAAATCTAATCAGAATTGACATCTGTCAACTGCAGCGTTTATTGGATCGGTTATTATTTTTTTTCTGGGATAGTTGAAGGAATAAAGTGTTGAAATTATATATTTTTGAATTCAGCAAGTTAAGAATCCGATGACAAAATATAGGGGTTTTATTTTAAAAAATATCCGATGACGTCATCACGCGAAAACAAATGAACGTCGGAAATGCGTTGGTATAGAAAAAAGATTCTTTTTAAAAAGCAAAATCGACGGGTCCGAGGAAATTTCATGAAACTTCGTTGTTTTAAAAATAATGAATTTATTCCATACCTTTCTTCCACACTGTATATTATTTTGTGGGGTTCTTATCCAAATAAGTTATAGCGGTGAAATTTCTGTCTTTTAGATTTTTGAAATTCTGCAATCATTCATGCAACTCGAAAAATGAATCATTTTCGGACACTCCTCAGAATAGAACTTTTCCTTTTTATTTTGTGCATCTCATTTGACTAATTATGCCTGAAAGGTGAAGTGGGCCATGCTGTACCTGTACAGTTGAAGCGATGAACCGTCGAAATCGTGGAACGTCTTGAGGACGTAACAGGAAATATCTCGCATATCAGGGGCATGGTGAGGCTCGCGACGCAGGGGAAGAGGAAACTGGGCGATAGGGGCCTTGTTCGAGCAGGAGTTCGACACGCGTTACAAGACATCCCCGGGAAACGTTTTCCTGGCGATAACAGGACGAGAGGCGTCGTTCTGGGCGCGTATACACCGTATCGCCGATCTGAAATATCGGGAGATAATTCTGTTTTAATGGGTTCGAGTTGGGAATGTGTGCGCCGTAATGGAATATTCACGTAATTAGGAAACGGTATTTCGTCGAAATGGCGCTCGGAAAAGGCGGTTTGGCTGTTGCTTTCACACCTGTTCCACACAAGCAACACGTCGCCAATACAGGGTGTTAAAAAAGAGTGTAAAATATATCAGGAGGTAATAGTATGAACCAAAATAAGCAGAAAAGTCTTAATAAACATGGGTTCGCAAAGTAACGGTTGCGGAGATATGGACCACTTCGTTTTTCAAACATTTTATTTTATTAGGAATAAACCGACAAAGAAAGCTTTTAACAAACAAAAAACAAAGTTACAGAAGATGTTCAAAGTGCCCTCCGTCCATTTCCAAGCAGGCACGACGTCTTCGTCTCAACGATATTCGAAAACACCCTCCTTGGTTTGGATTTCTTGACACTTTTGATTAATCCGTAGCTGCAGCTCTTCCAGGCTATTTACTGGAGTACCATACACTAATGTCTTCAAATATCCCCAAACAAAGAAATCTAGAGGGTTCAGATCAGGCGATCTTGGAGGCCATAAAACAGGTCCGGCCCTTCCAACCCATCTATGTGGAAAAGTTTGGTGTAAATGCTCTCTAACGGCCACGGAAAAATGAGCTGGAGCACCATCATGCTGGAACCACATTTGTTGCCTCTGATTCAAAGGAATGTCTTCCAAAAACTCTTACAATGTGTTCTGCAGAACGTTGAGGTAAACAGCGCCTGTTAATCGGTTTGGTAAAACAACAGGACCTAGAAACCTGTCGTCTACAATACCCATCCAAATGTTTAATGGAAAACGTGTCTGATGTCCAGATTCTATTAGAGCATGAGGATTTTTGTCGCCCCAAATATGCGTATTGTGAAAATTAAACACTCCATTTCTTGTGAACCCGGCCTCATCAGTAAAAAGAATGTTAGCAAGAAAACGAGGGTCTTCAGCACCATGACGTAGAAACCAGCGGAAAAAAACCAAACGTGCCTGATGATCATTTATTGGATTTAAGGCATGTACTCGTTGCACATGGTATGGATAAAGCAGTTGCTCGTGAAGGATTCTCCAAACAAGAGGACCACTAATTTCTACCTCGGCTAATATTCTCCGCACACTCGTACCTGCTCTGCTCTACCAGTGGCTCTAGGAGTGGATACCGACCTTGGTCTTCCGGATAAATGGCACTGTTTGCTCAAGGACCCGGTATCACGCAATCTTTGGTAAATTCTTCCAAACATGCGTTGTGAAGGAATCTGGCGATTTGGATAAGCGTCAACATAAAGACGTCGCGCTTCGGTGGCGTTCCCATTAGCACGACCATACATGAAATGCATGTCTGTTAATTCTGCGTTAGAGTAACCAGCCATAGCGAAAGAAAACTTGTGCACTGAGAACAACTGTCAAATACGTACTGCTTATTTCACTAAACATCAACCAACTATTATAAGAAACTACACACATATACGTTTTTCCAAAATAAAAAAAGGGGCTAAAAACATAAAACATTCCATATCTCCGCAACCGTTACTTTGCGGACCCATGTTTATTGAGACTTTTCTGCTTATTTTGGTTCATACTATTACCTCCTTAAATATTTTACACTCTTTTTTTAACACCCTGTATTACATAGACGATCGATGGTTACCGGTTTTTCAATACGAGTCGGCTACCCGTGGTACCACCGCAACTTCCTCGGACAATTCCAGCTGTGGCTTCCCAGTTCCTCCCGTCGACACCGAAATCGAGACTTCACAGTCCACGGACCAATTCCGCGCCCGTTCCGAGGCAAATCGGGCCGAGAAACGGCGGTTCCTCGAAAAAATCAACCTTCGTAAAGAGAGAAGCCAGAAACAATGGACGGTGCAAGTGTGAAACGATGTGAATCCAAGTATGCCACGCATTCGGTCGTTTCGATCTTTGGTCGCAGATTACGGCGAGCTGTTCCTCCGGCGCGATCTTCCGGTCTCACCCGGAGCCGATTGCCGGGTGTTAGTGTCGACGTCGACGTGATCTAGTGCGGGTTGCTACGGGGTGAGTTCGATGAGATCTGGGACGGTCTCGTCGAGTGGTGGAAAGTGGAAAATATAGTGACGGCAGTGGGAGTGACGTGAAAAATGTTTTCGACGATCAGACATTCGATTTAAATATGGCGCGTCGATATTGAGCGAGCGATGTTTACAAACTGAGCACTAAAGTAAATAAACGTCTACACTAAAGGTGTTCAGTTGGGGCCATTCCTTGGACAACAATAATGTGATTTAAATCAACTCGGCCAATTTTACTTACTTGAGACGTTAGATGCATGAGAAAGTACACTGATAAAAATTATTAGCGATATTGCACGATGGATTGTTGGTTATTTATTGCATAGATTACTAGTGTGAATTAACACACCAGATTGAACTGCAACGGAAAATTACTACTTCTGAATATGCATTTTTCATAGTAAAATCGTGTTGTACTCATGAAATGGAATTGTGTATTTAAAAAAACCGTGATTTTACATGAATGTTAACAACATTTTTATCAGCGTACTTCTTTTTTTCATTTTTTTTACGATAATTCTCTTATTTGTTGGGCAATTGTAGTCATATTTTGGAAGATAAGGGTTTTTTATGAGAGAAACACGAATATCTAATTCATTATTGAGTTAAATGTACAGGGTGTTCTGAGGGCCTGTGCATATATTATTCCTTTCAGACTTTTTTAAGGACAGATATTTTTGAAACACGATTTTAGAGAAAACTGCGTATTTGTTGAGCTTGAGAAACGAAGCATAAATTTTAACAAATTATTAATTCAAAAAGTTACAGTTAGAAATGTTGTTAATAAAACAGTATGAAACACAACACAGAAAAATATGACAAACATTTAAAAATTAATAAAATAAAAAAAGTAACCACTAAAACCAAAACGCAATGGCAAAAACAAACATACTAACTGTAAAAACTGTTTGAATTTTTGATTTATTACAATTTATGTAAGTACTCATTTCCAAGCTTAACTAATAAGCCAAACACAGTTTTTTTTTTCCAAATAGCTGCATTTTAGTGGAACGCAACAACAAGTAAACCTTTTTTAGAGCTAATCGAAGCTTGTTTCAAAACAATTAATCATTTTCCAAAAATCTCCCCTTAAAAAAATTAAAGAATATAATGGCATAGGCGCTAAGAACGCCTTGTACATTTAGCACAAAATCCAATCAGATATTATGTTTGTTAAGATGTAACTGGTCTGCTACTTCCTGCTCGGCCTAACTGGCTCGACTTGCAGAAAGCGACCTACAATATCGTAGGTACTTAACCGCAGACCTCTCGCGCTGGACGATGCGCCATTAAATCTATAAATGATATTACAGGAAACAACTACTCCGCGGGCTAATGCCCTGACCGGCATTGAATTACACCAGTATCTGTGTGAACAGCCAAGAATCCTTGTCGGCCACTCCACCAGACATAGACCGTTTTCGGACTTGTTAGCCCTCCATAGGTGAGATGACCGACAATTGAACTGTCTGTTTCTTCACATATAAATCGAGTGCAGGTGAGATGTAACTGGTCTGCTACTTCCTGCTCGGAGTAATAAGTACCTACTACAATATAGGTTGCTTCCTCAAGTCGAGCCACTTAGGCCGAGCAGGAAGTAGCAGATCAGTTACATCTCACCTGCACTCGACTTATATGTGTACCTACAAATGAAGGAACAGCCAGTTCAATTGTCGGTCATCTCACCTATGGCATACTGATGAGGGCTAACAAGTCCGAAACCGGTCTATGTCTGGTGAAGTGGCCGACAAGGGTTCTCGATATACTTCTGGGGCATAATAAACATTCATATTTTTATTTTAAGAAAAAGCGTTTGTGATATTTTCACTTATTTACATGTTTCTTAAATGTTACCGTTACCCAACTTAGGATGTGATAGGCTATTGTTTTTACACGGTTAATATTGTTAGACTTGAATTTGGCTTACCACGATTTATGTAACAGCATTGTGTTTTTGTAAAATGTAGTTCGCAGTTACAAAACGATTTGTACAGAGTGGGACTACTGTTGGAATTGTCAAAAAATTTTGCTTTTGTCGAAAAATTTAAAATTGAAAGTTTTAACCATACCGCATTATTACTTTTTCCTCATCCTGTAAATAATGTGTTTCAAAAACAAAATTTGGTATATATTTATTTATCTGGAAAATTCAAAACTGTTGTAAGAGTGCCATCTTCAGTGATTTTTCTGAGTTATCAATGCTTCAAATTGTGCGGTTATTGTAAACAGTACCCGACTGATGTTTTCCACTCGTTTTTCCGAACGGATACAATTGTATCTCTCAAATCAAGCTGTCTGTCACCTAGGACGATAACAATTGACTGATAAAACGGACGGCGGTTGTGCAACACAACTCGAAGCGCGCGTGAAACGAACAAACCTCCCAACAACGTATATCGATCAAGTGGACGACGAGTGCGAAACGATCCGTCGCGGAGTGCTGTGACTCTTCGTCGGTGGAGCCGTCGACGATGCGCGTTCGGGGATGACTTTGCTCTGCTCCCCAGCCAAAGGATGCAACTGCTGTGACAGGATCAAGGAGGCGCTGTTCTCAGTCATGGGGCTTTCCTGTCTCGCCAGAGGTAAATTGATTTTGTAACGAGCCCGATGGGCGATCAACCGGTGGCGGTGGTTGCTGTACAGGTGGTTGAGGACTCGTAGGTCC
This sequence comes from Monochamus saltuarius, assembly GCA_025584915.1. NCBI lineage: Eukaryota > Metazoa > Arthropoda > Insecta > Coleoptera > Cerambycidae > Monochamus > Monochamus saltuarius. Next base: position 2,920,681 of record CM046722.1, on the reverse strand, counting down.
CGTACTTTTCAAATAGTGCGCTCAGGGAAATCCTTTAGTTGGTATTCGAACAATGTTGTGCAATGAAATTTATATCTAATACACTTGTTTATACAGGGTGGCCGTATTTACTATGAATGGTTTTCTTAGAGCTCTTTTCACAACACAGGATAATAGTTACAAAGTTCAAAATGACTTATGTTGCTTGCAAGAAGCGTTTCGTAGCCAGATAGTTTTGTCTAGATTCGCTGTAATTTAATCTGCCATGCAGAAAAATTACATAAGAATGAAACGCACTAACTACAATAGTACTATGACTAATATTACTTTTAGGTTATCAACAGCAGCTTGATATCTTGCAACGTTGTCGAACGTTGCAGTGCGTTGCAGTTTTAACCAGTTTGAATTGTTTAATTCAATAATACTGATCCAAAAAACTGTACAGGCGTTTTTACTTAACCTTAATTGTACCTTAGTTTGTAATTTGGTAACATAGTTTTTCATATTAAGCTAGTTACAGACGGTGAGCCATAATATATGTCTGATATATTATAAAAATATCGCTTGTGATTAAAATGCATAGAACGTTATGCACCGACGATCTAATATATATTTATATCTATGCGGTTTAATTGTCTGTAGGAATATATCTCATTACTAAGAAATAAATATATATTATATTATAGCTCGTCGTCCGTAACTACCTTTATTGCGGTTGTATTTTTATTTTTGAAATGTATTTGTAACCAAACTATTCGTTTTAGGCATTTTTTCGTAAGTTTATCGCTTTTGGTCAGATATGTAAACTCTTAAAATTGCGTCATTCATATCCGGATACCTTGTTTGCAGTGAGTCCAGAAAGTAACTTATAAATTCATTATTACCTAAATAAACAGTATTATTGAAAGTTCCCGAAACAAGCCGATTTTTGATTTTAATTTGTTTTTTCAAATAATAGTTTAATATACAGGGTGATCTACCTTCGAGTAATAACATCATCACCGACAGGTTTTTTAAAAGTGGGACACCACACACCAAAGTTTTGATTATTTTTTGACAAAAATACGGATATCGAAAGAGGTTGTTCGGACTTGGAAAAACGTTCGAATATTATGAGCGTATTTGTTGATAATCAGATAGTTTGGAGATTATCAGTAAGAATTTACTGTGTAAGATTGAGATTAGCGATAATGTATTTCAAACAAGTTAATCTATTTGCAATACGTTGTCTCATTATCTGTGTTTATCTAGTTTTAGCAATTTCGCCGCGAAAAATTCGTAAGATTGATTAGCGGTTTGATTTCTTATACTAACAACAATGACCCAAATATTCGGCCTTCCCCTGTCCCCATATCGTAGCAGGTGTTCAGCTAAACTAAGTCAAGTCAGAGGTCATTGACATAGAGAAAAGTTGTTTTTACAAAATTAATTTCCATTGCAGTTACCCTGTCTCCTGTTTCATAAAGTTAATTTCAAAAGGGAACAACATGCAACACTGACAAGCGTGCTTATGCAGCTTAGTGGCGGCGTAGGCAAGAATTTAAGTGCAATGTAAAGCATAATTTATAATTTGACTATTGATTTGATTCAGAATATAATAATTTCAATTTACTATTTTGCGGAACATGTACCATTGCCCATAAAAGCTGCCACCCCCACTTAAAATCACACTTTGTATAGCAATCGACATTATTTTGATACGTTCTATCGACCTCTGAAGTTTAATTATTTATAACTGAAACACCCTGTAGAAACGCAACTGGAAAATGCAGCAGGTACGGCATCATGAAATATAAATTGTAGAAAAAAAGTACGTGATGTTCTATAGTTTGTTTTAAACAACCTTACATAAATAAATTCGGAAGAACATTCATAACTTTTGTATTTGCCATATTTTCTTTTAATGAAATATACAGGGTGTCTGGAATATGAGCGCCTTTATTTTGTTGCATGATAAATTGTAACAAACAAAACATATTTCACTTAATTTTTTTTCTCTGACCAACATTGACACAGTTATGACAACATAATATAAACAACTATCAACCAAGCACTATGTACAGCAAAACGAAACGCACTAATCACAGTACTTTTATGGCTAATAAGGCTTTTAGGTTAATAACAGCAGGTTATAGATTGCAGTGTTGTCGTACGTTACAGTTTTAATGATTTTCTGGGAAACTTCAATTGTTCACTTCATTAATACTGATCAATAAAATAAATTATAAAGAAATTGCGTTACAAGAGCTTTTAGTTAATCTTAATATCTTAGTTTGTAATTTCGTAACATAGTTTTGCATTTTATTGCAGTTGCAAATATTTAGTGTAGTACATATATAGTTTTATTGTCAGTTTCTTAAAATATTTTGATGAAAATATAATGAATTATTCATTTGTTCGTATGACGTAATCGTCTGAATTTTGGCCGCAACCATATGCTATTGGAAGGTTGTAGGTATTTTTTTAGCTTGACTATGCAGAATCCAACGTTTTTCGCAAATCCTAGAATTGGTAATTAAAGGTTAATTTTGCATTCAGAAGTTATTTCGATTTAATAGGCTTTGAATGCGTTAATAATGTAGTATTCTTTACATAAATAATTATCTTAATCGGTATTCTTAAAGATATATGCAGTCGATAAAGCTGCTGAATTATGCCAAAATAACTTCTTAGCGAAATCCTCCCTGAATTATGGCGGAATTTAACCTGATCCCCCGGCCCCAACAATAAACAGTCCAGATGCGAGAATCCTAACGAATGTGTGTACCTACCTGCATACCGAACACCGCACTACATTGTAATGCCTCTATTTTTAACCGCCTCACCTTTGGTTTTATAAAAAATCACCGGTTGTTTAATTAATTTATTATTTTACCGTATTTTACGCTTTGTATATACCTGCACGAAAATAACCCGGTGTTTATACGAGATTTATAACGACTTAAACAATTTTTACACGATGGAAGGTCTTGCGGTTCGTTTTGGTGGCGTAGGAATTATAAAGGCCCAACGGTAGCGGTAATGTTCAACTACTTTTACTAAGCTTTCTAGAAAAATGAACAATTTTGTCAAAAGTGTCGATTTTTAGTAAAATTTCGGTTTTTGAGCATTATTTTGTAGTATATCTAGAGAAGCTCAATGTGATTTCGGTTTGCAGTATCTCGTTTCCTTTTTTTAGTCAGTGGTGCTAGAAGGCATTCACTTGTGTTGAGGTAAATGCATATTAGTTCACGTGTCAAAAATTCCGTTGACCAGATTAGTTGTTTTCTTTTTTCTATCGCTTTTTTCATGCTTAAGAAGAAGAAAATTACAAATGACCACCAAAATTCGATGTGCAACATACTGTTTCAACCACCGAGAAGAAGGCTTTAGCATTTTTCGCAAATATTTCAGGAAAAAATATAGAATACAAAAATATTTCTCATTAAGTTCTGCATACAACATATTTGTACAGTTTTTCTTTGCGACACTACTTTCCAAGCTAAAACTGCGTGAAAGATTGACCACGATGCTCCATTTCACGCGTCACAGCAGTACAGGAAAGTACCTCAGTCGTTTGGAGTCAATGAATCCACAAATGATCACCGGGCAATTAATGCAGATGGAGAAATCTTTTATTTTTCGTATCTCAACGCTGAATGAATGACTACTCTTTAAATGAAAGAAGAAACAGATAATACCAGTTTAATAATTATATAAAGTAAAGACATCAGAATAGATTATGAAAATATTAAGTGAATGAAATTGAGTGGAATATTTAAATCGTTGTTTATTGAAATTTATATCACATTAACAGTTTTCTTTATTCAATACTGTATTTTACGTTTGAGATGATCACGTGACGTTCTTCAGTTGTCTCCAGTTTATTCAGTTTTTGCTGCCTCATCATTCTTCTTATCTAATAGTTGAACTGTCAGGAGGTCGATGTCAATAGGTTCATCGAGACTCTAAAAACTGTTTGTGAAATAAGTGTAGTGTTTATTTATGATGTCCAATATTAGGAAAATATTTAAAATTGGCAACGTCGTATCAGGCCGATACCAAGTAAATTTGGGAACTGTGAATGAACCAAACAGTCTGAAAGGGGGTATAATAATGATTTGAAAATATATGTTTTTTCAGTATAAGTTTAAAATTGTCAGAAATGTCCGTCCAACTGTTTTAAGTTACATACACTGAAGACACATGTACAACTTAACTGGTCGAATATTTGTAGCAGTTTTGGAACTATTCCCTGACTCTTGTGGGAACAGACCTATAATGACGCCCTTAACTTCAGATTTAATTCGGAAAATTAATAAAATTTCATATCGCTCTTATATTTTTTATGTTCACCTGAAATGATCTGTGCCTCCGCTAACTCGATTTCTATTATTTAGTTGCTGATGTGGGCCAACATTCCCACGAAAACAATGGCTCGCATGTAAGGTACTGTTATTATAAGCATCTTCGGTGTGTACTCGATTATTACAATGGCAAAAAAATCGCACACTGCTCGTAATTATGTGTATGCGCGGGTTAAGTATGTCACGTTGTGAATGGAAGTCTCATATCTTATTACATACTGTAGTTTTATCATCTCGTTGACTCGGAAGGTAGCTGCTGCATGGACACGTTACTTTCTATCTACGAAATAAACACCCGAACTTAAACCGATGCTGATGATTTTTTATTAGCGATCTGTTATATCATAGTTTTCAAAATAGTAGAAATTGACTAATTCACAGCATTCAGAGAAGAGTACGAGAGGCGAGGGTTGCAGGTAACAAGATTCCATACGCGTGCCATTTGAGAAGGGTTCAGAAAACACAAAATTACTAAAAGTACGTTGACGTTGAGATAACTTTGCATTTGATAGTTTACTTTAAAAAGTTTATAAACTTATCAATGTCATCCTGTTCACAATAATTGTAGAATTCCGTCCGCTTGGACAGCGATGGCCTACCACCTGATGCGCACTCCGCGGATATCACACTTTCAACATTTATTAATAATAAATTGTATTATATAACACACTATACACAACAGTCAAGCATTTAATACTTATCGTCGGCTATGATAAGGCGTATTATCCATCACAACTACAGCACCAGGTTCCATTTGTGACAAGAAAAATTCAAACTATTTTTCAAATACTTCGCTATCTATATCCTCATGATAGTCTCCTGTTCGTCGTGATTCAAAACCAGTAAATCCTGTTCCAAAAATCTTTCTATACTTCCAATATGCGTTATTATTAGACGCTGGCTTTTCCCAGATGATGACCTTAATCCAGTTGAAAATCCTCCAAGAAATGTCTGTCATTTGCTTCGGATTTTACAATCATACCACATTTGTCACCGTATGGCTTTTATTTATCCCTGTTTCGTCAGTTTAATATTATTCGATTTAAATTTCTAATTCTAGTATTTGTCTTAAATAGTTTCTAGGCCATATCACTATTTCGTCTTTTTCCATCACCATACTGTCTCGATATTGTTTTATAAAATTTGTATCAAGCATAACCACTTTTCTAGATATTCTGAACACAGTATCATCCTGTGAGATAGCAAAATTTTCATTGTTCTGCAAATCGCGTATTTTTGTCGTCATCAACCTGCCTTCTTCCTTCCGCAAGTTTTCTCTCTTTGTTGCACGAATACACTACGGACATTCTTGTCAACTATACATTTCAACCACTTACACTCATGTTTTGGTCTCGAGCCCTAATTCCTTCACATATTCTTTATCATCTGATATTCCTCACTTAGTAGATTAGGACGTTTACGATATTGAGAACCCGCTGTATTCATTTTGTTTTTTTTTGTTTGTTTTTCGCATAGTCTTACTTTAAACAGCTTCAAACAACTGTTCTCTTATTTATGATTTATTTTGGCATGCAAATAAAATAAAAACTCCTTTATTTACTTCACTAAAAATTTCCTCATTATCTCAAGATTAGGCAGGACAAAAAAACATCTTCCAAGAATATTTACATGTACCTTGGTAAGCTTTCAGGCGCTCATTTCTAAACTGAATTTTTTTTCTCTTTTAAATGTGTTTTTTTAAATATCTAATGAAAATATAATGTGGAAGATTGGAGTCTCTGGTAAAAAGAGAAGGTCAAAGGTACGCGACCTTTGACCTTAGCGATGTAGTCCTTATACAATGTAGTTTACGTTACATGCTTGAATGCAGGGAAGGGGGAGTAGAAAAAGCATGCCAGCGCTGGCCTAAGGAGCTTAGAGTCTGGGTGTCTGTAAATTATTTTATTTTAATGACTTCACTAATTTTAATAACGACTAATATTTGTATCCAAAATTAGTAGCCTCACAAATAAATTTAAATTAGTCTTTCATAAAAAGAACTAAATCAACAACACACAAGATTATTACAAACCACTCATATCAACGTCTTTCTAGATATAGATGGATGTAAATAGTTTGAATTTATTTCTGTTATTTCGCCGGTATTTTCCTATTGTTTATCGATGTTTTAAAAACGACACAAAACTTCTTACTTCTATTATGCAAGTAATTCGTTATTCACCCTTACAGTAGTTCCGATATCTATCAACAGATGTCGGTAACTTCGTGATTTTGCCATTTATATTAGGTACAAAAATATAAATCAGTCGATCGTAGTGACAAACGTTTGTAGCAAACACCAAACTATGGAATATCGAAATTGATAACGGTCAGTTTTAAATTGCACTTACGGTTTTTTCAACTTAATGTCTTTACAGCTAATACTAACGAAACGATGCACAACACAATGCCACTGAGCGACAAAATCTACAAATTTACTAATTATAGTATTAGTATAGTATATATAGAGTTGTGTCGAAGTTGTCTTTTAAGAAAGGGTTTCAAGCATGAATTTCTTTTCCAGATGAATGTGGCCAGAGCGGGGGCGAAGCCGACAGTGACGAGGACGTCATCACAGACTATCACCTGCCAGTGTTGGACATGCTGCCTCGGCCCGGACCCCTGCCCACCATCAGCGTGACGCCGCACTCGCCCGCCAACAAGACCTATCCGGTGTTGGAGGACAGCCTGCAGCAGGTCCGAGAGCTGCACGAGAATGTCCAGCATATGCGGAACGTTACCGTACAAAGTAAGTTCGTTAGCTACATCTAATGGTCATTTGCTACTCCATGCCGGACTGAAATGTCACAAACACAAAGCGTTCTACATCGCAGTAGAAACCATTGAAAGCTAGTGACCTCGGTATGTTGCAAACACGGAATTCCAGGGAACAACTACTCTGCGGCTAATGCCCCGACCAGCATTGAATTACACCTGGAAAACCTAGACTGTCAAAATCATTCGATCGTGTCGAATTGAGTAAACGTCATTAGCTTCAGGACTTCGATCGCGATGCATCAAATGACATAAGGAGAAAACTTGAAAAGTTAAAGCGCTGATGAAAATATATAAATTTTTGAAATGTGATTTAAGAAAAATCTAGAAATACAAATATCGGGGCACAGGGTACTGGCAGTAAAGACATATTAAAATGTGTTTAAACTATGTTAATGGTGAGAAGTCTGAATTTATATGAGCTCTAGTCATTAATAAAAATCACAAAAAGTAGAGGGCCAAGTATGGATCCTTGAGGAACACCTGAAAGCTGAAGAACGGTGTGACATTTTAAATCTCGATATTAATGCTGTCCGTCAATATACGACTGAAATAAAATCATCAAACAAGCAAACAGTCCTAATGAGTTTTGTTAATTGCAGTGAATGATCAAACCTGTCCAATGCTGTAGAAAAATTTGTGTATATGACATCAACTTGACTTAGTAACTGCATCCAACGTTCTTAGTAAGACAGAAATGTGGACATTTTTAGTCTGATAATCTAAATCGAATATTTTTAAAATTTTGTATGCAGGTTCTTTTTAAGATTTTATACACATTGGATGATAGATCCTGCCTGTATAAATCTCATAATTTCGATGGCACTGACTTTTTTAGAAATTGTACTAATGGTTTTGAAATGGTTTCTTTCGGGAAACAGCGCCATTTTGATGTTATAATTTTTTTAAATTTAAATTTTGCTTCACAGAAAATAAGGACATTTTTTGTGGTAAATGCGGTTTTAAATTCAATGTCACCATGGAAAACTTAAAGACATCTGACTTATAAAAAAATTAGTTTTTAATTAATGTTCAGAAAACATGCATTTTTTAATATTTTTTTAATAGTAAACAGCTGGGATTTTGTATTTAATTTAAGTACCAACAATTAATTTACACTGAAATAACTATTTTAAATTAAATAATGTGTGTTTATAGAGAATATGATAATAATTTTATATCTAATTATAGTGTATTTCCTAAACACATTTGTCGGCTGTAATTGTTCTTAATTACTTAACTACTTCAAATTCATTAGTGTTAATTGTGTAACACATACTTTCATATAATGATCCATCCTAGGCTATTAATGATGTGGTATTATTATTATGGTACATAATATATTAAGTAAATAAATTTTAACATTCAGTATCTCTCCAGAGAGAAACACAGGAAGTAGTTCATTTAGCTTAACTTTTCGGGGAATGTAAGGCAAATTGTACAATTTCTAATAAACAAGACATTTAATTTGTGATTGATTTCACTATCATCCCACTTCTGCAGTCTTTGTATGCCTCATTACTCCTTATCAGCATTGTATTATCCTAGATGTAGCAGATATGTTTGTTTCCAGGTTCCTATGGACCGAATTCCAGGGATTTTGCGGCTTTCGCCCTGAACCCGCTGTTAGCTCAAGTGGCCAGACTCAGCGCAAGCTGTCCTGTGCTCAATGAAACCATACAAGATCTCGATGTGATAGGCGGATCCTTGGGATCGTCACCGTTGCACCAACCACCTAGCAGGAAAGGAAGCGGTAAGTTGATAATAATAATTCGTCTTAGTACATTTTCATTTTAAACAAAATAATTGCTTTAATTTTTTTTCATTTTAATTTTTTCTTCTTGCCTGAACGTTAGGCCTCAGGCCTTCTTTTTCCAGTGTCCCTGATTTTAGTTGGTACTTTTGGGGCATCGAAACACACGATTCTTTCTTACTATTCGGGGGTCATCCAGGTAGTCTCCCTTTTGAAGGTATGCCGTCTATTTTCTTTTAAATATCAGTTGGCGTTGTTGGAGTATTGTCGTCATTTTCATCCAGTTATGTATATTGTCTTGTTTTGTCGTCAAAGTGTCTTATGTATGCTTTCTTGTTGGTATTTGTTATTACACGAGACCTATTTATATATGGCGTATCTCAATTTTATTGATCAGGATGTTACCATTTTATTGAGGAAAGTTTATGTAATCATATGTTACAAAATTCTTGGATTTTGATAGAGAGGGCGTTGAAGTTTTCAAAACAAAAAATTCTGTAGATCTAAAGGGTAACAGGCATACATTGTTTTCCTAGGAACTCAAGATTGGTTGTGTCAACCCGAAACCCAAAGGAGACGATCATGGACAGCTTTAGAGGACCTCACCGGCAACAAAGACAAGATCAAGCATACCCGCCAGAGAAGGTAACTTAGTTTTCATTTGTTTTGCTCTAATACATTGCTCTTCTTTCTGTGAAGCATTTCTCTGAGCAGTATGGAGTCAGAAGCCGACGAATCGTCCCTCATAGACAATGTAGATGGCAGCACTGTTAGGCTTCTAGGACCGGAGGCACCAATTGTGATAAGGCATAGGGGTACGAGGGGTACCGCTGGTGGAGCTAGCACTCATTCTTTGAACGAGGCTGATTTACAGGTACGTTAAAGGACAGTTAAGATTGAGTGGAAAGGACACAATATAATTTTTTCCAGAATGATTTTAATAAGTTGAAGGCGAAAAGGGAGGCGGAACAGTTACGGCTATTGCCGGCTAGGTTGCCCCTGCAGAAATCTATCTCGACGCCATCTATCATCGCTGTTAGGGATCTAGCGCCTGAGCCGGCTCTAGCCGGGGCACAGCCTACTTTACCTCTGTAAGTGTTGCCGTTATGGCTTTTCAATTCTTTTTTACTATTTTTTTTAATCCAATATTTTTAATATTTTTCACACCGTCCCTAGTTATCACTTATATTGGATTAAAAACCTGATTTGAATTTTTACCTGCTTTGCATTTTTTGATTTTTAACAAATTTATATTTTTTGCACAGTCTTTATAATCAAGATTTTGCATGGATTTTAATAACTACTACTCCGTCATTTTGGATGTTTTTGATACAAACTCAATTTTTTTGTCTGTTTTGTATATATTTTTGAAAATATTAGGTAAAAATTTAATACAAAGTAACTCCCGTTTTTGCAAATAGCCAGCATATCCAACATATAAAATAAACATTTTCAAATATCCTAAAACTTTGATTGCATACAGAATCTTTGATAAAATAATATACTTATTGAAAGCGTTAATATTGCGAAATTATTTAATAATTTCACAATTGGCGCCCAACGTGGGGCCAATTATAACCGTTATTTAATAATTTATAATAACATCAATTATACATGATTAACTATAATTTCTAATTGGCATAAATTATTAATTATTATTGTAATATATTTACATCATTTGTAATAAAATCCTTATTTTTTAAATTTTACATATAAAAATTGCAATTTTATTAAATTATTTCATTGAATTTTTGGTATTAAAATCTGGATTTGTCTTATTGCAAGTGGTGTATTTTAGAAGGATATGCTGGCCTCTGTGTATTTGATTAGCTAGAGCAGTGTAGTGCATGTGCTTAGCTTGGTGTCTAGGGGCCGCCCCAGTGGAACGGAGAGCGAAACCGAAGAGGAGGGTAGCAGGTCCGGACACGCCCATTACGATCCACACTCCATCGCACACTTGCACCAGTAAGTAACGAGCATGCATGGGCTTGCATGGTGCAACCCTTTTGCACTGTTCTCCACTCCACCAACACGATTCTTTTAAATCTTTTTCTTATTGGAACGTTCTCTATTTTCTCCATATCTCATGTTTCTTAGGAGTTATAGGGATCATTAGTTGTAGATAGCAACAGTTTTGTCGTTCTGAATTAGTAGTTTCTGTATTCTTTGGTAAATTCAGTTTAGTTTCAGTTGTAAGATTAAAATTAATGTTTATGTTGAAGATCGTTTAACAGAAATTGAAATTGATTCTTTGACATGAGGGAAATAACTCGGTATCATAAGCTTCAGTATAATAATTTGTTAAGAAAAGAAAACTGACACAGTGGCCATAGAGCTGTCAAATCTAATGTTGTCAATTTAATGTCAAATGTTTTCTGTCAACTGTCAAAAAAAGTAAAATTACTGTCTAAAGCTTACTTATTGTGTCAAAATTTCTGAATAAAACGTGTAGTTAATATTGCTTTATAATTGTTGGAGAATATTGTTAACTTCAAGTCTGTTGTTGCTCGTTTTTCAGTGTTCCATACGATAGACATTCTGAGAAGCGACGAAAAAGAGGTAGTCTATTCTTTAGGAAAAAGAAGGTAAGATTTTTCTTCAAATCATTCCCGTTTTAGTAATTTGTACCATCTGTAGGATAAAACTAAAAAAGTTACCCATCAGTGGGTATCTGGCTGTTATGGTACCTCTCAAATATGTGATGTCTGCACCAAACCTTTAAGCAATAAACCTGCCCTATACTGTGAGGGTAAGTTCTATGCCTTCAATTTATCTTATTTCATTTCGTTAAATTTTAAACATGTTCTAGGTTGTGGCACAACGGTACACCAAAATACATGTAAAGACAATATACAAGAATGTGCTAAGAAAAATTCCAAGGTATTAGTTTTATATTATCCTTTGCCTTGTTACTGTCTGAATTTAAACCGAAACTATATGTATTTTAGAGTACAAGTAAATTATCCGGATTTGCTGCTCCGTTGACAAACGCGAAGAACTCCATCGCAAAGCGGGGGTCCGCCTCTCTGCCCGGCTCAACGACTACTACTACTAGGTAAGTGACAAGAACACCCGAATCTCCTAATAACCACCCTTACGATGACCTCTGATACTAAAGTACCTGTAATGGTAAGAACTTAAGCAAAATAACTGTCAGACAAACGGAAAGTCAATGTTATTTTTGTTAACTGTGTAGGAACTTTGAAATCTATGTTGTTTATATGAGTTCTGATTTAGATTTTTTAGTAGTGTTGGCAATTGGCATGTCTCTCGAAAGTCTCCGAACTCTCTCTCGGGACCGTTTTACCGAAACTCGACTGAAAGTCCTGCATATTCTCTATTACTTTAGTTCTTTAAGCTCCTGTGATGTCAGTGCTCGAGTTAACATCGGCGAGATCAATTTTACGCAAAAATTTGCTAACTTGTTCCAAAAATATTATTAGTTACTCGTTAAAAGAACAGTACATTACTTTTTTAATATATTAAAAAAATTTTTTCGTTATGTTTTTCACTGTTAGTCTTGTATATGCATATACAAGTAGTTATTGGTCAAACTTAGAAATGAGAGTACTAGATGGCGCCACTCTCAAAAAATCCCTGTCCCATCTGTTTATAGTTTAAATGAAGGTGACAGATTAATTTGGGCAGTTGCTGTCTAGTATTTTCTAGTAATTTTTTCTATTGTCTCAAATATACAAATAAGGTTATTGAAATAAAATTTTTTGTAAGGTTATGTTACGTCTCTCTAAGCCAGTAACTATAGCGACTCTTAATATATCGCGGATTTTTTGTAAATTATGCAAACTTTTTCGAGAGAATTGCGTTGTGTTAACTCATCGTCACAAAGACTAATTAGTTAACGAATCGTTGTTAGTTAATCTCAAATTACCTGGTAAATTCTAATAACTACTAATTATAACCTGTGATTCTGTTACATGTTACACAAATATATATATTTACTTGACTCTCTCTCTCTCTTCTCCCTACTTTACTATCCTTTGCTTGGCTTCCATCACTCTGTTATATGTCGTATTTATTGTGTTGCTCCGCTTCGTAGCTTGTTATTGCTAGGAATTTTGTTTCATCCCCGTCGAATAACTTTTTCGTCTACATTAATGTCAAAACTTGTCGCACGACAGACGGAAAGGTTATTCGTGATGCCTTCCTAGTGCGTTAGGGTGTTGTGTTAAATTATTTGTTTTGTGTTTAAGTTGATTTTGATGTTTACAGCAGTTCACTGCGAAATGGGATAGATGTACAAAAACCATGGTTGAGATACACCGTTACTGTGCTCAGTATTGGTTTTTGGCGTATATCGTATGTTAGAAAGTATTCTGTATATAGTTTAGTGACGGTCGTTTGTTTACGTGATGGAAATTCGCAGTATTTGTTGACGTTTGGTACTGAATACTTTACCAATCTTTTTCAAGCACATTAAACGATGTGAAGTACTAAATATTGCCAGTTTCTTGTATGTTTACATGCGACAGGAACAAAAAACGACCGATTTGGATAAACGTTAAAATTTTTAATTTTCTTTGAGTTGTTCCCTACAGTGTTTGTGGGTATAACTTAAAGGAAATAATGGAACTTTTGTGTATTGTGTGTACAGTACGTGGACCCTGGTAGTTATGCTTTTTCCGAAAATATAACTTTCAAAATTTGGGGAGATTAAATTTACAGCTAAAAGTCAAGGGTGGGATAATTGTTAAGGCAAATAGCTGTTACATTTGGGTGTGTGGCTAATATGTTGCGTGTTCCCTGCCCCTCCCCTGCAGGAGGAGTCAGCTCTGCTACTCGCCATGGCGCAGGGTTGCAACAAAGCTCGGAGTGAAGTAAGTCCCTACCCTAACCGTCAGTCCCAGCATATTCTCTTTACACATCTTTTCTCTGATTTCTAACTTTTGCAAGTCCTCATCTTGTGTTACTTTCTGTACTAATCAGCTCTCCTTTGTTTTCGCAATACTTAAGGATTTTTGTTTAAACGGCGACAAATTTTCTTTGGTATTTATTATGTTTGAATGGATTTTGCGAAGGCTTTAACTGCTATCCGCCCTCAAGCATGTATTTTCTCTCCTCTGTGTACTGAATCGCAAATCACCACCACAAACATACAGTTTATATCACTTTATCGAGACGATTCTGTTTCCGTTTTTTTTTTGTTTTCTTTTCGTTGTTCCAGTTGGCCTCGCTTGTACGGGCCGATGCTGCGGTCCACGTGACAATTTTACTCACATGTTTTTGTTTTCAGCCAAATATTGTGTGATGACAAAGATAGTGATTCTCATCATGGACACCATGACTCCGCAAAGTAAGTACCGCTTTGTTTTTCTGTACCTTATTCCGAAATAATCATTCGTTACTCAATAAACTTGTCTATGAAGCAAACTGTAATAATTTACTTCATTGGCAAGACAAACCTAAAGTGCCTAGGTTGATAAAATGCCACAATCCAATTTTAAATAAGATACCAACATAAGAAATATTAATTTGAGTGGAAAAAAAAATTATACGTATATAAACAAAAATAATAAATATATGAAAAACTATTTTATTAAAAGTTGCGGTGCTTGATTAATCTAGATGCTTTTGACAAATCTGTAGTGTGGCGACTCTAGTGTTACTAATTGGAAGTACAAGTGTCAGGTCTCAACTGACATTTTATCTTGACATTTCAGCAATTTAAGTTCTTAGATTGACAAAATACCCCAGTCAGTCGTCAATTTGGGGCAGAATCACTATTACCAACACTCAATGTATTTTTTTTCCATAGATTGACAAACTTGTCAAATATGCCAGTCTTTCTTATGTTTGTTAGATATCTGGAATGGTTTCAAACTGTCAAAAATATTCGACCAGTAAAGTTATGTATTTGTTTTTAGTAAATATCATGCAAGAAATAGTTGGATGATCATTTTTGACAGTTTAGAACTACTTTGGAGTCTATGCTTGAACATAATATTTATCAAGTCGCCCTTTTGAGGTGAGTGAAAACAATCGATTGTGGTACTTGGTTAACCTAGGAACGTAGTGTGCTGCCACTGGTGGAAAATCATTGAACCGAGGCAATTTGACACAGTAGAAATTGCTCGGGTAAGATTAGATGATACACAACAATAAATTGTCAGAAAATTTTATGACTGTAATATGGCATAGATTATCCTCATTATAATATTGACTTTTTAGTGTTTACATTGTATTAAATCAACATTTTTTATTATAGTTCTAATGTACTTGTCGGTGTAGTAAACGCTACTGAAATTTTACATTATTATTAGTATATTACTTGTGTTGGTTGTTTTCTATTAATTTTATGTTCAAATTATCGATATTATGGATTCTGCAAAAGATCTAAACCAACTGTTTCTGTTGTACAGGAATTTTAATTTATAGAATATTATAAAAATATTACCGTTGGAAAAACGTTTTCCTGCAAATTACACAATGTTTCACAGGTATTATGAATAATCTAGCAAAGTAATGCTTCTATTTCAATTGGATGTAAACCTGTATTCAGTATCAACCTTAGGTTCTTATTTTTAGCTTTCCCGACGACGTCCCCATCATACCGCTAGAATTTTTATCCGATTCACCTCTCACCGCGGCTGACTTATGTGCGGACCTTAGCTTAGGCTTGCATGAAACGGAACCGGATTCGTGGTCTCCGTACGTGGGTAAAGAAATATCCAGGAAACTCAAGGAGAAAGAGGTTAAACGACAGGAGCACATCTACGAGTTCATTTTGACTGAGAAACACCATTGCATGACTCTATTAGTCATGCAGAAGGTAGAAAAATGATTTCCGAGGGAAAATTTTTGGGTAACTGACTTGAGTTGTAGGTTTTTGTGGACGGGCTGCAGAAATATTTTCAACTGGGGCCGAGTTTAGAAAGGATGTTCCCGAGGTTGTTGGATCTGACTGAGTTACATTTAGGGTTATTGTCGAGACTTAGACAGAGGCAGAGGGAGAGTCCCGTGGTTTCTTCCATTGCCGACATACTGCTGGAGCAGTTTTCCGATCACCACGCGTCTAAGTTAAAATCTGCATACGGTAATTCAGTAATTCTAGTTTCGATAGTAAAATTTATATGATTTATAAATGATTTTTAGGTGAATTTTGCAGTAGGCACAGGGACGCCGTTGAAATCTACAAATACTATCTCCAAAACGACCAGCGTTTTGGTGAATTTGTTAGGCACTGCCAAACAAACCCTTTGCTGAAGAAAAAAGGCATTCCCGAATGTATCCTGTTCGTAACGCAACGCTTAACAAAATATCCGCTACTGATAGAGCCCCTTATAAAAACCAGTAAGGAAAACAGGCAAGAGCAAGAAGCCTTACAAAAAGCGTTGTCTCTAGTAAAGGAAGTCTTGGTGGAAGTCGACGCTCAAGTGGCGGAGAAAGAGAAGGAGGACAGGAAGTTAGAAATTTATAATAGGATCGATGCCAAATCGTATACCGTACATAGGGGAGACAAGTTCAAAAAGTCTGACATTTTACAAGGCAACAGGGCTTTGAAGTTCGAGGGCGTGGCCATGCTCATGCAAGGGAGGGGCAAGATGCAGATCGTTTTGGTTATTGTACTCTCCGACGTGCTGTTTTTTCTGCAGGAAAACTCGCACAAATACTCGTTTTTTACTCCCGACAATAAGGTAAACGTGTTTAGCTAAATATATTGTTTCGTGGTTAGATATTTGAATGGTTGGTAACTTTTAGGCTGGTGTGGTGTCGCTACAAAAGCTCCTAGTGAGAGAGAAAGCTGGACAAGACTCTAGGGGGATTTATTTAATATCCTCGAATCCGACAGATCCCGAAATGTTTGAGTTGAAAGTACACAAACCAAAGGACAAGCAAATTTGGATTCAAGCAATAAGGTATGTGTAAAACGATTATTCATTACTTTTGTCAAATTTGATAGTTACACGAATTTTTATATTTTGATTTTGTAACAAAACTAATCCGGCAACATCCGTGCAGCTGTTATTAGAAAGTGCAAATTTCCTGATTTATTTTGAAGTCAATGCCATAACGTATAAGTCTGCATAAATATTTTTTGAAATTCAGGCAATTAAATGTATTATTATAAGACTTAAACGACCAATCAACATTTAAACCCCGATTCAAATATTAGTACATCATAGAAGATAGAAGCTGCGACTGTCCATACCGGTTATTAAAATCACGATTTAAAGAATTCAAATCTAATAATTTTTGTAAAACAGTTTATAAAATATTACAGTATTAATTCTTACAGAGAGGCTGTGCAAAGCTGTCCCGAAGAGGATGAAGATAATATCGCCCTAAGTTCAGAGGAACGTCAGAACATGATGGCCTCGAAGCAAAACCAAGTCCGACATTTAGTAGGTGAGTCGTCTTTAAATCGCACCCTCCGACGATGTCCCTGTACAAATTATCTACAAACGATGCATGAGACATACATTCCTTTACACTAGCGGTAGATCCTTCCTTCCTTTCCTCTTTAACATGATTCTCTTACGATCTCTTAGTGTAAATATTTTTTGTATTGCTCTGTACCCCGACAGACGCAGATTCGGATCTTGAAGGTAACCTCTTTACTGAAGAAAGCTGCATGGATATTGTTAGTTTTTTTCGACTTCTCTGCATCCTTTTAGCCCTTAAATACCCCTAAATTTTTATCGGCAAATCGACATATGTATAACTCCACTCCATTTTGCATTCCGCATGTTTAAGAAAGTGAATATTCATACATACGTAACGTTCATTTATAAAAAAAAGTTACTAATACTCACAGAACAAACACTAAACGATTAATTATTAGGTGCTCTGAAGTTATCGGCGGGGATGAAAAGCTAACCTAAAAAATATTCCTATCAGTCGCTGTATTGTACATATTATAGGTGAGTCGTGAGTTCTGACTAACCGCGTCGCTGCAATTTTTTTTTATTATTCTGTAAATGCTTTTTTTACATGAAAACCATCTTCGAAATGATGACAGCAATATTGACAGTCGATATAGTGCATGTGTGGGCATGAAATAGTTATAGTGAACCTAAAATGTATCTAACAAAAGGAACTAATAGTGTGCCATTTCCAAGTTTCATTGAAATTTTCACACCTGTTTGTAACCAATCAAATTATGTTGTTTTTAAACTACTGTGGTAATGATAAAATATCCCGAATGTTTCTCTTGACCTGGCAAAATTTTTGACATTTTAGATGACATCTGTCAGAAAAAAGTATTAAATTTAATTTTTCCTAACCCTTGCTTTAACTACACTTTGTCATTTGTTTTGTACGACTTTTTATTTTGACACTTAACCTATTTCACCTTAGATGTTTAAATATGACAGCAATAACAAATCAACATGGCTAACATGATATTCTTTGCAATTTAATTTCCAATAATTCAACTGTTTGGATTTCATTGAAATTTTCAAACCGAATATCACAATTTTATATTAACGAATATTTTTATCTTCCATTTGAGATAATTTGTGACTTGGTAAAAATATCTGGAAATAGTTCGAGCCCTAGTGCATCATAAATGAATATTTTTTAAGACGCAGTGGTGAAACATAACCTGAATGCTTTAATTTCGAAACTTGGAAATGGCTGTTTTGGAATAATACAAAATGAATGCTCGGCTAGCAGCATGTGATTGATTTAAACGGAATGCGTAACAGTGCTATGATAATACCTTTAATAGATTTTTTTACTAAAAACCCTTTTTATCTAATAGTTACTTCTTTGATGAGACCAATTCTGCAATGTCGCGAATAACATTGTTACGTTGTAGGTCTGTTACGCCAGAAAGACATAGAGCAAGCCCTACTGTTGGAAGAAAAAATGTCGTTACAGCTGAGGCTGCTGGCCGCAGCTGGATTGGATCCGCCGTCGCCGCCTTCTTACAGGCACCTAGTGAACGAGAACGCCGACACTGGGCAGATGTGGAAGGAGGTCTTAACTGCTGTCCAGGTAAGTCACATTCCGGCCATAATTTCCTGTCGTGCTTCATATATATTTCCTTCAGGAGGTTAGTCAGCTGGCGAGTTCTCTATACACCACTGGCACGAACCTGTCTCGAAGCGTTAGTTCGGCAGGCGAACACCAGAGCGACACTTACGTTTCCCCGATATTGCCCAAGCGGGCCGAGACCTTCGGCGGGTTCGATAACTGTAATCCGGGGCCATTGAAGTTGTTGGGGAAGAAACTGTCGACGTCGAGCACCCCCGCGGGCACGCCTGACTTGGACAACATTAAACCGGGCGATTCACGATTATTTGTAAGTGTCCTTGTTTAATAGTTCCAAAAATTCCATTTAATTAAAATATTTATTTAGTAAATATTTATAGTTCAATCATAAACTATTAGTAAGGTTAGTTAAATGTTCTGGTCACTTTTAAATAATTTAATACATTTCTCCTATTGATTTTAATCATACCACTCATAGGGACTTTAAACTTTAAACTGTGGTAGTGGTAATACTGTAATTCCCAATACTAATAAGTGATGTCATCGAATTATGCAACCCGACATACAGCAGCGATTCGTTTTTGCAGGAACGGTTGCCTTATAGAAACTGTGTGATATCAGGAGGGCCTTTAACCAATGGTAATACTGTAAATGTAAATAGCGAAATTCAGAATCAATCGCATCATATCCAGCAGTCGCAGCAGTTGGGCGCTGCACCGGACGGGCCCGCTCTGCTCACGTTGGGACGGGAACAGCAGTACGCGGCTATACAGCTGTCGCATTACGTCTACACTTTGCTCTGCATCATATCCCAACTGATGACGACGAACGAGAGGTAAAGTACGATCTCTTTTTTAAATATTCTTGTGATCGTGATAGATTCCTTAGTTTGCAAGCCCAAATAACGACCCTCAAAGGTGGACCGGATTCGAAACAGTACAAGCACAACCAGCAGTTGGAGGAGTTACGCAACTTGCAGGATAGATTGAGCGGGGAAAAAGCTGCGTGGGCTGCCACGAGAGACCAAGAGGCCAAGGAGTTGGAGGAGAAGAAAACGGAACTCTTGCGCTTACAAGTAAGAATAAATTCAAACCGTTACATCGTTTTACAAAGCTGTTATTTCAGGAGCAAGTCAGAGCTGAACAGAACGATATAACCCAGCAGAGGGAGCAGTTGTATCGAAAAATGGAAGTTCTGACCAGCCAAGGTCTGTTGATATCTCCCAACGTCGCCATACCGGTTAGCGGTTTGGCGGACGACAGCAGTAAAGAGACTTCGGAGGACAGCAGTCCCCAATCCGACAGTTCTTCGGCCGCTAGCGGAGTGAGTTCAACCGCCTCCGGTGTTAGCAGTGCCAATCAGACCTCTCTGGGTCACTCGGCTTCTACGGCTGAAAGACGGAAGGACTCAAAGTGGACAAAATGTAAATATCGCTACGGTAAGATTATTAATTGTGTTTAAAACTGTTTGCTCTGTGTAGGCGGTACTCAAACGAAATCCCAGCTACCGTTGAATTTGATATCGGCCACGAACCAGCAGAAAGTCTCCCAGAACGTGTCGATAAAGCAGCAGATTCCGCTGAAGCTGGCTTCGAGGTTAAGTTCCGGTAGCAGCGGAGAAGGGCTGAAGAGCGGTTCGGGTGGTCCGCAGCAGATGTTGCCTTTGAAATTGAGTCAGGACGAGAAGATCAGGAGAACCAGCACTTCTGGTTACCAGAGGCTGGGATCGGATAATAGTTTCAGTCCTCCGTCGGGAGATACGGTGAGTACACATTTTATAAACCTGTAATACAGTGATTTTAACAATGTGAGAGATCAAGTAACCAAACTTACGCTTGTGGTAATACTGGCACCATAAAATTCCCTAAAAGCAATGTAATAAATTAGTGAAACATAACCTAAAAATTTCTGTATGTCAAAAGCACCAGAAACTTCCACTTTCAGTTCAATAGACAAATTAATTAGGAGATAAACACTGAAATCTTAGTAAACATTACTAAATAATACAAATCAAATTTAACAAATGCCAAAATTACGAACATCCATGAATAAGGCAATTCAGCGTGCTGTCACCTTGCTGTCAAATCACTTTAAAAATGGCGGTTGTAGGACAAACAACTTGAAATTTGACATGATAATAAGCAGAAATTTGTGCTTTTCTGTAGATCTGTCAACTGGTGTGTTTTGCTCATTGTTTTTTATGCCTATTTCGTAATACCAAGGATAATTTATACTATTATAATGCATTTGTTTTGTTGTGTTACACAAATCTGCACTGTTTGTCCTACAGACGCCATTTTAAATTATTTTAGGTTAGGGTGTACTTTACTTAACCTAATTGTAAATTTGAGGTTAGATGGAAGAAGTGTGCAGAGACATTGAAATTGCCACAAAAAATCAATTTAAAGACTAAGAATCTTTACAAAATGATACGTACGTAAACACTAACCAAAATATGTCTTGTTTGTTTGCCCTCAGCGCCATATTGGTTTTAAAATTTGACAGATCGATAAAAAGTGAGGTTAGGATAGACAAAATGTTTGTTTTGACAGTTTTAAATGGTTTGAAATGCCTATTTTCTGTATGAGGCCTTAACGTTTTCACTTTGAAATTGAATATATATCTACATCTCATCTCTGTTTGAAATATCAGACGTAAATAAAATTTATATTTAGTTAATATTTAAGATGATAAAACTATTAGATGTTTCACTTTAGTGTTGAATTAGTAAACGGAAAATAAATTTCCATACATTTTTTTTATGATTTTGTTTGGTTGTTTTCGCAAAATTTTTAATACATTAATTACATATCGTTCTGATTCATGACTACTGAGAAAAGCAACGTCACGTGCAAAGCATTGAAGCTTTATAATCTATTCTTTGCAAGGGTTTATGAAAATTTGCTCCAAGTGATCGGAGCATATTTTGCTAAAACTATATGAATAACAGGAACGCAGATAATAATCCGAGCACCCAGTGAATTTTCTTAAATCCCTTTACAAGTCGAGAGTCATTGATATAAAGATGTTTCTTTGAATCGTAGACGCCGACTAGCTTAATGCATTCCCACACAAGGACAGGCTCCAGCCCAGCGATGATGCAAGCATCGCCCCCCAACTCGGCCTGCCCCAGCCAGTGCCAGAGTCCCGGAAGTGCCAAAGCCAACCGTACGCACACGTACCCGAAACTGCCGGACAAGTTCAAGCAGCAACCACCGGCCGACGAAGAAGTTATATATTTCTGACGTCTCTCTAGCAGGACAAAGTATTTTATTTATTCCCTTATCAACACAAAAGTGTGAATATTTTATCAGTTACTCATATAGTTGCATCCGTTTTAACTTTTTATTTTAGTATTATTTATTTAGCCGTTAGGGTTTTTATGTAACCATTAATTTTTAAACGTTTTTATTATTATTTATAATGCTTTTGGAGATACTTAAATTTTTTTACTTTATACAAATTGAATGTCGTAAATGAAACTACTTATTTAACTTGGCTTTGTTTTCCAAAAGTTGTGTTCGTCTTCCTATGATATTCGCAAAAATCAGTATTCTTAAATATACTCAAATCTTATGACAATACAATATTCGAGGATGTTAGTTTAAATCTTTGAGAAACGTAGGGGTACTTTCTAGTGTCTCGCGGGTTTTTCGTTCTTTCTTGTACATAAATTATCCATAGGTAGTCAAAACCGACAGAGAGTCGTTAAAAAGTGTTTTCAAATTTGATTTCGATCGTTAACTATTTCATAGTCTTTTAACTTCCAAAATAGCTCTCCAGACCATCGTTGGTTACTGTAATCGTAGCGTAGGACCGTTCTTCACAGAGAAAAAACTTCCTGACCTATTTTGATCTCCTTTGTATATTCGTAATTCCGTTGGTACGTAAATTTATATATAAACAAAGGCCTACTATATTTTTGTCTCTTCAGGTAAATGTGTAGCTTAAAAGGGAATATTTTTATAAGATCTATTTATTCTTCAACCTCAACAAGTAGATATCTGTGGTAGCTTTAAAGAGGAGAATGTTTAGGGTCTGAGTTCGTACGACGTTAAAATTTAGTTTAGAACTCGACGGTGAGTATATTTGGCGCCGTTTAATACGATGCGTTACGTAAACCTGTTACTGTTTGAGAACGTTTTGTATAAAATTCCTTACCATTGTTTCTAAGTGTAGGTAAGTGGACACGTAAATTTATCAGGCGTCACTTTTACGATGGAGGTTAGGTCCAGAAAGTAACTGACAGAAAATTTAAATTTACATTTGGAAAGTGTAAATTTATGGTTGGTAAATGTAAATGCAACTGTATAATTAAGTCTTAAGTTCATAATTGCAACCCGTCAGTTGATTTATTACATAAGTGGCTGGTTCAACTAAGTGCCAAATGGAAAAATTAGGAAAATAAATTATTTTTGTTTATTACTACTAACATTAGACATCATAGTAACAAATAATCAATTGACAATTGTAAAGCTACATGGATACATGCAAATTTACAGTTGTAAATAAAAATTTACAGTTAATTCATTTTACAGTTGGTAAATGTAAATTTACGATTAATAAGTGCAATGTAAATTTATGGTTTGTCTCTGACCAGAATAAAACACCCTAAAATATAAAAAATAATCTGTAAACAGTTGTAAAGTTATGTTGGATACATGTAAATTTACAGTTGCATATATATAGTTGGTAAGTATAAACTTACACTTGATAAATGCAAATGAAAATATTCAGCTTATAATTTTACAGTTGGAAAATGTAAATTTGCATCTGATAAGTGTAAATTTACAGTTGGAGAATGCAGATTTGCAATTAATGGCTTTAAATTTATGGTCGTAATTGTATGTAGAATATTTGTAAATTTTCAGTTCAACTAAGTGCCAAATGAAAATTTAAGGAAATAAATTGTTTATATTGTTAATTTACGATAAAAATTTGGTACAGTAAATTTTCAGTATAAACTTACTGGTGTGTAGAGTAAATTTACAATTAGTGTCTTCAGATTCATGGTTTATTGACTTGTTATGTAAACTGCTGGTTCGGTACACAAAAAGTTTACTAGAATTAATTTTTTTTGACAAAATGAATCATTGTAAAATGTAATATAATTGACAAGTGTAAATTTTTATTAGATTATATATACTTTTGATGTAAATTTACAAATAAGTTGATTTTACAATTATTGGAAATGTAAATTTACAGTTAACGTCATAAATGCATGGTTATTATTGTCAATTGATTTATTGTGCTAAATCTAAACTTTAGTAAATTTAACCTATTATAAACTTGGAAAATATAAATTTACAGCTGGTAAATGTAAATTTACAGTCAATATTTCGTACAAATGTAAAATTTAGGAAAATAATCCATTTTGTTTGTTTTCTGGTCAAAATGAAGCACCATAATACAAATAATCAATTGGCAATTGTAAATTTACAGTTGAAAGGGTAAATTTACAGTAGCAGATAGTTACGTAAAATTAAATTTTATAATATTACAGTCACTGTGACAATCATACACATTTGGTTGGTTTTTATCTATTATTTTTTTAAAAGGTGCGGGACATTAGTTTATTGTAAAATGTAAGCAACTTCGGCTGGATCGTAATATCCGTGTTCACTTACCTAATCATCGTGTGTAAGCGTATCCGATGAGTTACTTATCAAACATCTTTGACGTGTTAAATTAGCGAGAGAATTAAGGAAACCAGTATTTATATACCTGTTACTTAGACTGTGTTAAAATTTCCTTCCCTAGGTACTTAAAATTCTTCTACTCTGCAATAAATGTACGTCGACTGAGTAAATTTTAGATTTTCAAAGATTAACCATTGTTACTTAGGTGATACAAATAGACTTGTGTCATTGTTATTTGACTGTCACTAATAAAACAAATGCAATCTTGCCTTGAAATTTTTCCCGGGCTCGCCTCCCTCGGGACGACGCGCCCGGGAATCTAAAAAAATGTTCTGTTTATAAAATATATTTATTGAATCTAATGTAAATAAAATGACGGAGAGAAAGTATGTTTTAAAAATTATATCTACTTATATTTTTTGTAGTTTTTTAACAATCTTTAACAGTTTTTATTTGTGCTATTACTTTATATTCACGATTAATTGTGCATTACATTCCATGACGGACGGATTATTGTAGCTTACTTTTTTTTCCAACGAATTTTTAGATAAGCCAAAATTTATAAGGTGTACTTAAATAGGGTTCATTTTTTTATTGGTTTGTTTTTAACTAATTGGTATGCATGTAAATAAGACTCATATTTATTGTAAATATATTTGATTAAAGTGTATAAAATGATATAAACGATTCCGTTGGTTTTAATTGCGTCGCCAATACCAGAATTACTCTAAGCGCTTATAAAACGACCAATTTTCAAGACGCCACCATTTATCGAGTTTTTTTTAACATTTCAAATAAATGTTATAAAGAGGTAAGTAACCAAGAACATCAAAATTCGGTGGACCTAATTAATCAATAAATTAAATTTACAGTTAAGTGTAATTTTCCAATTGGTAAGTGTAAATTTACAATTAACCTCCTAAATGCATCGTTATAACTGTCAATTGATTTATTGTGAGCCAAATATAAAGTTTAGTAAAATTAACCAATTGCAAACTTGGAAAATATAAATTTGCAGCTGATAAGTAGTACAATTTTACAAATATGTACAAAAATCATTTGAAGAATGTAATTTTACAGTTGATCAATGTAAATTTACAGTCAATATTTTGTGCCAAATGTAAAATTTAAGAAAATCCATTTTGTTTTCTGGCCAAAATGAAGCACCATGATCAATTGTAAATTTAGAGGTGCACATGGAAACTTACAGTTGTAAGTGTAAATTGACAGTAGCAGATAATTACGTAAAATTGCATTATAGTATTACGCTCACCAAGACAAAAATATTTGATTAAAGTGTATAAAATGATATAAACGATTCCGTTGGTTTTAATTGCGTCTCCAAACCAGATTTACGCTAAGCGCTAATCAATTTTCAAGACTAGCCACCATTTATCAAGTTTTTTTTAACATTTTAAAATAAATGTTATAAAGGGGTAAGTAAACAAGAACAACAAAATTAGAGAGAACCTAAATTAATCAATATACTTATAATAAATGTAAATTTACACTAACCTCCTAAATGTATGGTTATAATTGTCTGATTTAATATATGACAAATCTAAAGTTTAGTAAAATTAACCTATTGCAAACTTAGAAAATATAAATTTATAGCTGATAAGTAGTACAACTTTACAAATATGTACAAAAATCATTTGAAGAATGTAATTTTACAGTCGATAAATGTAAATTTACAGTCAATATTTTGTGCCAAATGTAAAATTTAGGAAAATAATCCATTTTGTTTGTTTCCTGGCCAAAATGAAGCACCATAATCAATTGGCAATTGTAAATTTACCTTGTCACAGTGTCAAGTTTCCAAACAACGTACATACATTTAGAGGTGCACATGTAAACTTACAGTTGTAAGTGTAAATTTACAGTGGCAGATAATTACGTAAACTTACATTATATTATTACGATTACCATGACAAATATATTTGATTAAAGTGTATAAAATGATATAAACCAGATTTACTCCAAGCGCTAATAAAACGATAAATTTTTACGACTAGCCACCATTTATTGAGTTTTTTTAACATTTTAAATAAATGTTATAAAGGTAAGTAAATAAGAACATCAAAATTAGAGATAACCTAATTAATAAATGTAAATTTACAGTTAAGTGTAATTTTGCAATTGCTTAAGTGTAAATTTACAGTTAACCTCCTAAATACAAGGTTATAACTGTCAATTGATCTATTGTGTGCCAAATTTAAAATTTAGTAAAATTATCCTATTGCAAACATGAAAATATAAATTTACAGCTGATAAGTAGTACAATTTTACAAATACGTACGAAAATCATTTGAGAAATGTAATTTTACAGTTGATCAATGTAAATTTACAGTCAATATTTCGTGCCAATGTTAAATTTAGGAAAACAACCCATTTTGTTTATCTTTGGTCAAATGAAGCATCATAATATAAATAATCAATTGGCAATGGTAAATTTACATTGGACACAGTGTTAAGTTGCCAAATTTCAACGTACCCATAATTAAGGTGTACTTAAATAATAATTAGGGTTCATTTTTTATTGGTTTGTTTTTAACTAATTGGTATGCGTGTAAATAAGACTCATATTTATTGTAAATATATTTGTTAAAGTGTATAAAATGATATAAACGATTTCGTTGGTTTTAATTGCGTCGCCAATACCAGAATTACTGCCACTCCAAGTGGCTAATAAAACGATCAATATTCAAGACTAGCCACCATTTATTGAGATTTTTTAACATTTTAAATAAATGTTATAAAGGTAAGTAAACAAGAACATGAAAATTGGAACCTAATTAATCAATAAATAATAAAATACAAACTATACAAAATCGTAACTATTACATCAAAATTACTTAAGTACGCAATAAGGAAACACAAATCACTATAGGCGAGTATTAATTAATAAATATAAATGAACTTCTCACCCTATATTGGAGTAGATTGGATACTTGAGTTATTGGGTATTATTTTGTATTTTACCATTTTTTTTCTGATAATTTTGACACAATACGCAATAAATTTTAAAGTAATTATGACATTCTTCCCATAAAAAGTACAATTATTAATGTTGATGAAATGCGTTTTTATTATCAGTCAGATTACATGTGCCACTATATTAAAAAAAAATATCAATATCTCTCGTACTCGAAGCCCTTAAGTAATACTGTTTAAGGTAAGTACCTGTTAATATCCCCCAGTAATTTATTTAATATGCCTCTAATGATTATTGCACTAAAGCATTAAAGCTTATCCGTTCTTGGTACGCTATATCCTGACTAGTCTAACTTAGGAATGAAAACACTAGATGGCGCCCCTTCCAAAAAATCCCTGTTATTAATGTTTGGGGTAATGAAAAAACAATTGCATGTTTTCAGAAAATGGTTTTTTTTCCAAATCAAAATGACCAACTTTCCACCCTGTCTGATACAAAAATAAACAATTTTTTCCTATAAAATTTTTCTAAAAAATTTGTAATGTTTTGTAAATTTGAAATTTTTGATATATAAATTCAGCGTGCTGGGTCAGCTAGTGTAGAATGCTCTTAAGCTCAAACTGTTAAATATAATTTATTTTTATTATGTCCTTTGCAGTCTAATTAGTATCTAATAAAAATCTGTAACAATAAATTATTAAAAAGCCGCAAAACAATGACAGCAATTTGCGATCTCCCACTCCAGCTGTCATATACTGACCGATGGTTGCCATGACGACCTCCGTGCAGATTTTAGGTTGCAATTGTAGAGCCCATTTCAATATTTCTACATGCAATTCTTAAATTAAATGATATTGATCGCAGGTGACGAGTACGAGTGGCTGTTTTTTATTATTTTAAAAAATATTACATAAAGCTATTGGGAGATATGCTACTATTATATTATTATAATATTCATAATTTGGCAGGGAGATACAATAAATGTTCAAATCTTGGCAACTTCAAAAAGAGAAGAGTGAATTTATACCTTCATAGCCTCAAGTTTTTACTAACACCAGTGTTTATAAGTATAGTTAGTCAACCGGCCTTAGTTGTGGACCATGTCGGCTAGATGGCGGGACTATAGTATGTGCAAAATCTCTTAAACGAGCTCTAGAGAAGCCGGTAAACAAAGAGACTGATTCAGTTTACTGACTTTCTTAGGGCTCGTTTAAGAGGTTTTGCACATATTATAGTCCCGCCATCTAGCCGACATGGTCCACAACTAAGGCCGGTTGACTAACTATACTTTATATAAACACTGCTAACACTAGTCATGCCGCAAACTTTAAGGGTTTTTTTGAGTGTCGCCATCTAGTATTCTCATCCTTAAGTTCACTAGTACTATAAATGTGCACCTCAGGTTTACAGCCTCTAGTCAAACTTAGAAATAAAAAGAATAGATACTCGTTTAAAACCCAAGTCATCCTTATTTACACCATAGACAAGGGTGGCCTGGACTTTAAAAGAGTATCGCCATCTATTGTTTCTACTCATAAGTTTGACTGGTTGATTAATTATATATAAACAAGGATTGAAGTCATTCCATTATTATAATAATTTAAAGTCAGAAATTACTGCTACACCAAGAATATTATTTTTGTTAATGTGTATTAAGGTTGATAAATTTGGTCCAAAACTTTTTCACTAAACAAATTCGAATGAAAGTGCCATCTATCGGATTTCTCTGGCTTTACAGATTTCAAGAATCACACAACAGATGGCGCTTTGTCATTCACCATTCATTATCGGCGATCTACAAGTCTATAGAACACCCTTACTTAGTTCTAATGTTACTCTGATTTTAATGAAGCTCACAGCAAGTGCCATATTGTCTATTTAATAGCTATTTACCATTTCTTGGACAAAGTTAGCTTACGTAAAAGATTATATTAGGGCAAATCAAGTTCCTGGAGGCTTGCGCTCCTCGATCACCTGCTTACGTAAAACGTTTAAGTGTCAACTTACGTAAGTGGACAAAGCATACCGATAATTGCTGTCGCCTAGTCTTCATTCTCGGGTGGAGCCTCATTTTGAAACACCTGGTACACCGTCACCGATTGAGTATTGTCGTTAAATTTGCAGGAGACGTAGAGCTCCGCTATTCGGAAAACGTAGCAGTGACTGCCCCAACGTTCCCTTAAATATACAGATCTTGGGTCTTCTTTGAGTACGTTCGTTATAGTAGTCTTCTTCTCTTCGCCCTAAAAGAAAATCGTCAGAAAACGGAGGAAAATAAATTGTTAAATATTACCTCTGGTCCTAGTTGAGTCAACTGGGCCAAAGCCCTATCTTTAAACAGGACCGATAGCCTAGGAACTGGGGGTTGGTCTATCCAAGAAGGTACCCTGATGTGACCTTCTGGTGTACTCACCGCAGGCACAGCCGTACTAACTTGGGCTTGTGCAGGTTCTTCCTCTTCGCCATCGGGAGCTTCCCGTTCACCTATTCTCGAATTGGACCTACAAATTTCACAAAAATAAAAATTTATCAAAGGCAAAACGTACAAAAAAACCCACAACCTTCCGTAAAACGACTCCTCGTTCCTGGAAAGAGTATTTTCCGTTGCTGGAGAACCTAAAGCATGGTCTCTGGGGCCATTCTCTTCCCCGTCCATAATTCGCACATTTAAACTATCCAGACTGTCCACAATATCCGAAATACTGGCCTGATCTCTTGCAGAGTTTGACAAACTATCCCTAGAAAAGTTTGTCGTGGATTCAATCTCATTCACACCGTCCCCACTCGCAGTCAAATTCTCATCTAAATATGAGTTAGCTAAACCAGGATTATCATACTGAGGTATGTAAGGTTTGATATCTAATACCGGGGTTTGATCCACCATATCAACACCACTACAATATATCAAATAATATTCGTGTTAAAGTCACATAAACATATTAATAACTCACCTAAAATAGATCGTATTGTCCATAATCCTATCTATCTTTACTAAAGACAGGCCTATCGGGCATGGCCGATGTGGAGATCTAGTAGCAAATACTCCAGTGCGAATTCCGTTAAGTCTCGGTGGTGCAACTTTGGCTCTAACGTGAGTCGAATCGTTTTTGTGAAAATGAAACAGAATCCACAT
The DNA here is from genome assembly GCA_025584915.1 of Monochamus saltuarius. Lineage (NCBI taxonomy): Eukaryota > Metazoa > Arthropoda > Insecta > Coleoptera > Cerambycidae > Monochamus > Monochamus saltuarius. The sequence goes on along the minus strand of CM046722.1, from coordinate 2,890,168 downwards.
ATGCGAAAACTCCTGTAACCCTTCCAACGCATGATTCGGATTGGTGAAGACAGTGCTACTTAACGTCAATTTAGCTATCATGTCGTTACAAATACCCGGTTGCCTTGGGGTGCCCCTTTTTTCCGGAAAAATTGTACTAATCACTCCTATATATTTACACTCGAATTCACTACTGTCGCTATTAGTTGCTGATGGTCCTGATGCATCCTGACTGCCCTCTTTCCTTTTACAAGTTGGGCATTGCCATTCCTCCAATTTTCTGTAAATAAGATCACATTCCTTCCTATGTACGTGGTTTAAGGATACGAGTTGCTGGCTAAAAGTTAGGTTAAGTTTAGCTGGGAGTTCTGAAAATTACACGTAAAGCTGGCTATTACCGTAAGTTATGGATTTCCTTCCTGGCTACAGCTAACTGATTTTGCAAAACGACTGGATCCAAAGATATATCACAAATTGAACCAGACATTTTTCTGTTATTGTTTTGACATTTTTATTATGGCAACTCTCAATTCTCAAAATTCAAAGTTGAAGGAGCGCATGTGCGGAAACGTACACATTTTCGCCAATCAAATCTCGCGCTTTCATCAGCTTGTTTGTTGCTTAGTTTTGCCGTGATCTTCGGTCATAGAGGGTAGAGGGTAGTTTATGGATTTTAAAAAAATACGCGCACGGCTCGTTTATAAAAATAATTTCGCGTAAAAGTTCAGTTTCGATTGTAATCGTTTTTAGTGACCAGAAAGTGCTTTTGCATGACCATGGCGAACAGAATGAGACTTTACAGTACTTGTAGTGTGGTGATTTGATTGTTGCAATTGTTTTAAAAGTTTCTGTGAACTTTTTATAAAATTCTTCCATAAAAAATAAAGTTAACTCCTAACATGTGATATTGTGCAGATAATTATGAGGCCGTCCGCTTTTATGATATTGCTGATACTCTTCTTTCAAAGTAAGTTTTTTTAATAGCTGCAATTATTTGTGTAAGTACCTATTTGAATTTGAAGCAACATGAAAATATTAAATGTACTTCGGGGTACACCCATTTATTATATTCTTTGGATATTTAGTATATAGGTACGTGGGTGTGGTATTAAACAAACTTTCAAATAAATTACGATTGATTTACTTAAATATTCCAAACAAAAACTACTCAAAACTTGGGGTAAAAGTGTTTGTTTTGTATAGCGTCACCTAAGGTCAAAATTACTGTTTGGGGTTTTTGTTTGTATGCCGATATATTAGTGTCATGTACTTTTTCATCAGCTGTAGAAAAGTTTCTTAACAAAGTTCGAAACATTTACTGAGAACTCTCGATGTTCCCAAAGTTTTTTTGCAGTCATTTGTCAGTAAATTTTATCAATGTGCTTTTTAAAAGCATCAGTCATCAGTCATAAGAACTTAAGTACGTTTATTTTTTTTAACATAAGGAATAGACACCTAAAGAGTAAAGTAAATTTCAGTACTTGCAAATTATTTTTTTGCTTTATTTGAAACTTGAAACCGTATTTATGTTTAAGTCAGTCGTTTTATGTCGAATTTGACAGTTACCATCAGAACTATACTATTATACAGGGTGTGCGTGAAATGCATACAACTAAGTATGCACTTTATATTCTTATGGTCAAAATAGGATGATTTATATGCTAATTTATCTATATGCAAAAATTAACTGTTAAGGAGTTAGGGGGCGTCAAAGTTTTTGAAAAAATATCAATATCAATTGGCTATAAAACAGAAAATCGTTTAACGGTTAAAACGAAATTTGGTATACCATTGATTAAAGGCTTTTTTTGATGATATTAACGTTAATTAGCCACTTGCACAAATGCATTAAATTGGATATCTTAGTTACAAAAAAAAAACATATTTTTTTTGCAATTTATCTGATTGTCACAATTTTCTTCTGGTAGAAGCTAATAGCTACTTTTTAAAATAAAGTTTGCCTGTTCCAAAATTTTGATAACACAGTTTAATCGCAAAAAATTCTGTTCATGAAGATTGACGCTAAAATTTGGAAGTATTTCCCTTTTTACATATTTTAAGAAATCATGTCAAATTTATAAAAACCATTTTGGTATCCTGAAATGGAACGTCCGCCGATGTAAAAAGCACTCGCAGCAGTGTTTTTGTCCTCAGCAGGTATTAAAAATTATGATGAAACACATCTTGATGTACAAATATGTATTACTTTATAGATTAGTTTAAAAATACAGAAACAGTAGCGTAACGTAATCATAATTTAGGTATTTAATGATTTTTTTTTATGAAAAGAACTTTACAACTATTACAAATAATTATCTTTATATAGGTACCTATGTTTTTTTAATCAATTAAAGCAAACGTGCCATCAAATTTTACTTCATATAATTCCTATGTTAAAATATTAGATCAAGAAAAGAAATTTGCATCAAGAAAAGCCTTTCAATATACTTATTTCCAAATGGCGAAGTACCTAGGTACCAAATTTTATTTTATTTCTCTGACGTTTTTCCATTTTATTACTATTTATTGTTATTTTTTAAAGAATTTTGGCTCGCTATGTATTTTAGGTCAAAATGGTCAAAATAGTTGATAAGATACAGGGTGTTAAATGATATTATTTTAGTTTTTTTTTTCATTTATTTCTTAATAAATGCTAATATTCATACAAAATTTTGGGATTTGATTTTTTGGGTCGAGGAATTGAAATTTGTTCCCAGTAGGTTGTACCTAGTTTATAGAGGGCGCCAGCTGCGGTAGATTGAATGTGTCAAAAACGACAGAACTATTTTATATTTTAGGGTATCTCATCTTTGGTATCAAACTCTTATTATCAAACTCTCTTTACACAAAAAGGTACACTTTACTTTACTTTACTTTTTTTTTCGACGAAGTTGGCTTTGACAGTTGAGAGATATAGTTAAAATAATTTAGAAATGTCAAAAACAGGGGTTAATTTAGAATTAAGAAACGTGATGAATAGTAAATAACATGCTTTTTTGACAATAATTGCTCATAAATAAAATAAGACAACGTTTACACACAATTGATAAATAGATGCATTGAAGTTAGAAACGGACATTTTGAAGAGATTTTAATTTCTCGACCCACAAAAACCCAAATGTTGTTGTTAACTATCAACTTTTGGACAAAAATAAGTTTGTTTACCTATATCGAAATATTTTGACTCGAGTTTTTATATTAGGAGTCTACCCATGAATTGTGGCTTGTTATCTAGGGATCGCCCTATATGTATATCGTTGTAAAGCAAACACTAAGTTTTAACTAATATGTTTTCGCTACAATTTTAATGATAATAAATAAATTTTTTGACTCGTCATAAAAAAGTACATCAGTAAATAAATAAAATTGATACCAAATACAATATCCTTACCAAATAATGTATTTAATTCTGTAATAAATGTCAGTAAACCAAAATATTGCAGCCCTGCACGCATAAAGTATATTTAATTCCTAAACGGTAGAATGATCACCAAATGTTATTTTCTAAATAATAAACAATATCATCCAAAAGTCGCAGTACTAATAATTTCTTTGATTTTCAAAATACGTTTATGACTTGCAAAATATGACATCGTCTCTATAATAATAATTAATTCTTAAAAAATGAAAAAAGATCTCATGATACGCAAGTGCTTTTAATTTTAGGAATTATATTTTATTTTTATTTACGAATACAGTATATTTTGTCAACGAACATTCTTATACAGGGTGTCCTGAAATAAATGCAACATAGAGCAAGAGTAGATCTCTGATGACAAAGCAATGCGTTGTTGCCAAACTTACCTTAGTCCAAAGTTGATGGCTAAAAAGATACAGGGTGTCAAAGTTAAAATTTTACTTTCGATATATGTAAATAACTTTTTAAAAAATCTAAATATTTGCATACATTTTGGGGACCGGGGGTTTTTGGGAGCGAGAAATTTAAATAAATTTCTCATTTTGGCGTCACTAATAGAGGGCGCCACTTGTGTATTCATCCGACTATTGAAATTGTCGATTCTTCTACCTTTTTTTTATCTGAAAAAGGTATACCTTGTTGATGTCGTTAGGAGTAAATGTTTTTGAAATAATCCTATCTGAAATATGCAGTGTACCGAGTAGAAACTGTTTTGGTTTCAGGTAAAGAGCTTTTTCCGCTGAAAATACAGCAAAATGTTACTAGAAAAAGTTAATCAGGAGAGTAAATTATGACGACGTTCAAAATTACAAGAAGATCGGCAAGGTTTGATGAAATTTTTGTGTGTTGACGAAAGCATCGTTGAAAATTCGGTGATTAATGGCGCCCTCTAGTAGTGACGTCAAAATGAGAAACAAATTTGAATTTCTCGCCCCCAAAAAACCGCGATCGCTATACTGTATGTTAATATTTGGATTTTGTAAAAAGTTGTTTACAAATAAATTGTAAATATTTGTAAATTGTAATTTGCAATAACAGAAAATAATTAATTGTCAATCTTTATTTGCCAATAAAAGACCTTTTTTTAAAGAGACTTTTGGATTCCAGTTATTTGTACAACAAGAAATAAGTATGGGAGTAGAAAAAACAAAAGACGCCACTGGAGTTGATAAAATAATTCAAATTAAGTCGGAAGATGTCTATGGTTTTTATAAAAAAACATTTCAAAAAATCGGAATTAGCGTTCTTCAGATATTAATATAACCCCAAACTTTTTTTTAAATTTCAACACTGTATCTCCGAAAATGAAGCATTTCCGGACACAGGTTCTTATCAACTTTTTCTTATTTTTGTTCAAGGAAACACCTCCTGATTTTTTTCGCCATATTAACGGGACACCCCGTATATGACTTGATGGAATAAAATCAAAAAATATAGTTTTGTGTGCTGTTCTCTTTTATAATTCACTGAAGAACTGAAGTTTTTGTTCCTGTCCCACTTCAAGCTTTGCGAAATATGGTCGCTTTAGCAAAAATGTATAATCCTGTTCCATAGCCCCGCATATCCAGGCTCAAAATAATAGTTCAATAGTCGTGCGGCTTAATAATTTAGCGATTCGCGTCGGTAAATAGAAAAAAGTAAAAAGCACATGGCGGCACAAGCCAGCGGGCGGGCACTGTCCATTGTTTTGCCTCATAGAGAAAGTTAATCTCCGCTGAAAACGGGTCCGTTGGAAAAAACCTAACCGGGTGGTTTTCAGGCGACGGCGAAGATTAAAATAGACGTGACACGGGGAAATCTAATAATTCAATGGGCCTTTTAAGCCGCGAGGCGTGGCCGTGTCGGGTCGTTTTGCGCTCATTCAGAACAACGGCCCCGATCCAATAATCTGAGCAACAATGCCGCGAAAAAATAATGGGAAAAATAAACGGAGACCGGGATCGGGCTGCCGCCGGACACTGCAGTGTTGCCAGATAATAGTCCAGATAGCTAGTGAAAAATTTTAAACGTCATTCCTTAAACCCCTTAAACCATTGAATTTATATAACCAATGCTTCAAACGTTCCATTTTGCGACTCAGTTCCCCACTTTTAAAGATACAAAATTGTACTCTTTGAGGATGATCTTGTGGCATTAATGCTTCGTCAAATTATCAACAAAGAGGATCTTAGAGAGAAGGTTTACAGCTGGACACGTATTTTAAATTAAAAACCTTTTGTCGTACATACAAATATTAAATTATTTTATTGATTCAAATTTATAAACATATTAGCAATCGATATCGTGTGTCAATGTTACACAAGTGAAATTCAAAACAATTAAAAGTGTCCAGTTGCAAAAGTTACCATCAAACCAAACTATGTCTATCCTTCCTGCTCTCTCTAAGAACCAAGCGATAGACTTGCTGGCTGTTCCCATTATTTCAATAGGTAATATAATTCTGATGTACTCAGAGTTAGAGCAGAGCCAGAGCCAGTCCATGGCCAAAGATCGGCGGTCAGCCGTTGGCTGGCTCTGATCTCTAGAAGAGATTTTCCCCAGCGCAAAGGTCTTATTGTAAATATGGCTGTTATGTTTGTTTGAATAAATCTGTATTTTTATTAAAAGGTTGAGTTTCTTTACCTCTCGCACGAGCCAAGCGAGTACCCCTGATATATAAGAGAGGTATTTTTATATGTTTATAAATGGTGCAGGACAGTCACACTTTCCGTGACATTTTGTAGAAAGCCCCAGACTTCCCTGCTATAGAGTCACAGGCTTTACGTGCCAATATAGAAGCCCCTAACTATAATTTTTCTTCTATATCAGCGAGTTATTTTATCTTTTATTTCTGTTATAATTCTCAAATGTTTCAATAACTTTTACAATCTATGAATTATCCCACATCATGTATAAAAATCCTTTGTCTCACCAAAGGATAAAAATCGGACAAAGCGGGATTTCCCCATACACCTGGCAACTCCGGCTCCGATCCAATAATCTGAGCAACAATGCCGCGTAAAAAATAATGGGAAATACAAACGGCGACGCGGGGTTTTCGGGATCGGCGGTCGTTGTTCGTTTGTTTGTTTGCAAAATGGACGTAAAGTGCGGCGGGAGCCTATAAACAATCTGTGTTTACTCTGCGGATGATAAACCAGCCGAAAACGGCCGTACCGGCATTAGCAAAAATGCCCGATACACGCGCGTCGCCGGCTGATTTACATGACGGTCATTCGACAATTCGACATTCGGTTTACATTCAGCCACGTTTTTCACGGAAATGAAGCAGACCATGCTAACATTCTGTCGGGGAAAATACGGGAACCGAACTTGTTTTTAAAAACTAGGTCGATTAAAATAAATAACGATTTGCCAGATCTAGGAAATATTCTGGTCATTTTCACATGGAGGAATTCATAACTAAAGTCAAATTATTTCTTTAGTTAATCTTTGAAAATTAGTTAAAATAATAAGCAAACCTCTCTTATTTTTATATGTTTTATGGAATATATTCACGATGAATGATGCCGTGGATATCGAAAAAATCGATCAACATTGCCTTCAGTCGTGACTTGGACATCTTCGCTTTTGTTGGCCGCTCTCCACCCTTTTCCACCCGCTGCGGACTTTGTTTGCGGGTCTCCGGGTCATACTCAAATATCCAGGGTCTCATCTCTAGTGACTACCCGACTTATCCAGTCTCTACCGTCGCTCCGAATGCGTGACAATAAATCCTCGGAGATCGATTTTCGGATGTCTTTCTGTTCACGATTGAGAACTTTTGGCTCCATTTTTGCGCAAATCTACCGCATATTCAAATTTTTGTGTAACATCTTGCGAACGGTTTCTTTGTTGACGTTTAACTCGTCAGACAACGCACGAATGCTTAGGCGCCGGTCAGACGTGATCAGTGCACGCGACGGGAGCTCCTTCACGTGGATCGTCTTCTACCGATTGACGCCCCTCCTTGAACCGTTTTACCCATTCAAACACGCGTGTTTTCGACATGCACTCGTCTCCATACACCACCTGCAATTTTCGAAGGATTTCCAAAGGTTTTTTGCCTGATTTCACTAAAAACTGAATGACAACACGTTGCTTGTAATTTGAGTCATTTTCACGACGCCATCCTTCAAAAAAATACACATAAAACACAAACCAAACGTGCTATCGACTTCAAGCTTGGACTGAAACTAAAAGGAAGGTCCTCCACTCTCTAGAAAAACGTTGACGAACAATGCAGTGTTGCCAGTTTCCGAGTTCTAACTAAATTCCTCGTATTTTTTCTTGCCTAGATAGTTAATGGCATTGCCCTTCTTCGCAGGTTAATGAGCTCATTTGGGTCTGCATTATTTATTCCTGTTGTTTCCCCCCGACAACGAACGAAAGTTAGACGTCGCCGACCAGATACTCCTAATAGATTCGACTGCGAACGTGCCAGGCCTGCCTAGCCGCCTCCAGCTGAATATTTCAGGGCCCAGCGCCGACTTGTTCGGGAGGTAAGAGGGCCCGCCGCGCTAATGTATATTAAATTTGGGTAAATGGTTTATTCACACGTGAAATTTTTCTGGTTCGTTCCTCCTGCCGAGTCCTGGGGTAAATAAATATGCGATAAACGAGATTATAAAAAAGGAGCGTGTTAAGAACGCTGTTTTATTTGATATCTTGGAAATGAGTGTTACTTTCAACTTTTAGGTACAAGAGATCATACGTTTTGGGGAAATGATAGGGGATACGTTTTGTGTGGAAGACAAACAGTAAAAGGTGTGTTATATATAGATTATTCGTATAATCGTTGCGGCAAGAATTCAGACAACTACGTCGTCTCACGCAATTGGTTTTATTGTCAATATAATTTACGATAGTTTGTCGCGTTATAAAGAATAGTTTTTAGCATTTTTCTGTAATATGTAGTGCAAACAATTAGTGTAGCATTTAGTTTTATTATTCTCAGTTCCAGTTTCTTAAATATTTTGATGAAAATATATTGAATTTTCATTTGCTCGTATTATGTAAGTCGTCTGAATTCTTGCCGCAACTACCACTCAGTCGGTAGAGCATAATACTTTTAATTTCAGGGTCGTATATTCGAGCCCCACGTTGGGCGCCAATTTTTTTTGTACCTACGTATGGATGGTTTCGTGTACTTTTTGTATTGTTTATATGTTTTTATATTAAAATTGTGCGTTTAAATTCGACTCAACGTACATTTCAAGATAATATAACCACATAGTGATTATTTGTTAATCTCTATGGTAAAATCATGCTAAAAACTAACTAGTGGGGTCGAAATTAGAAGGATCTAAAGGGTTCTTGTCTAACAAAAGAAGTTTTTTTATGCTATAACCCTTACACATTTGTATAGAGCCAATACACCATTCGGAATCTCCTACTATAGAAAGTTACGATGCTGAAACAACGATCCCAACTTTTCGCAGTTGTTTTAAAGCGACATAAATAACATATCCGGAAACGTGCACTTAATTACCATTTGCACCATAATAAAAATGACATTATAGCCCCCGTAATAACAGAAACAGTACTCGAAACGCTCCTGGCTGTCTCGCCGACCGTCCCGGACCGATAACAAATGTTATACGCTCCTCGGCGAGCGTGCTCATAAATCCGCCCGGAAATTTTTTGCAAAACTGCACACACACATACACTGAATACCTAATAACCAAATATCATTTATAATAATAATAAATTAGGCGGCCCATCTACGTGTTCCGGCCTTAATGTAGCGCGAATTTAAATTTATAATTCGTCCCGCCGCTCGTAAATATCCGCTTAGTCGGGGAAAATCCGAACGAGCACTACTTTGTTAGGATCAACTCCTCCAGACGGGTCCCCGGAAGTCATCCGGTACGTTTCGAGCTGGGGGAGAGCGAAATCGAAGGCGCGGGAAAGGGTAGAATATTGCGGCAATCAGCCGATTCAAAGAGGCGTTGAGCGTGTCTTGCTGTGATCTTCTGGGGTGCAAATAATGTCGGGAGAAATACGCGTTTGATTGCTGATTATGATTTCGTTGAGCTTTGTTGGCAAAATATCGGCGAGGATTGATAATGAGGGATAAATTTGATGTAACCATAGATTTACTAGTAAAGGGATACATTTTGAAGCAATCATAGAACGTCATAGTACTTACTAATTTGGGCGACTGGAACGTTTGATACGGACGGAGCTTTACCATATTATTATTTAATACGATATGGTGATATATTGCAATTATAATTTAAATATGGATCGGTCAGTAGTCGCGCGGTTTAAGGCGTCAGTGCTGGAATCGAGGTGACTAGATCGCTGTGGGTTCGACCCCCGCAGCCGGTAGACCGTATATAAGCTATATTCGTGGAGAGATTGGCACCCTCTCTGCGGGCATGGTAGGGTGGAAGAATGTTCGCTTGGGTGATTGTGAGAGATTGATACCGGTTGGCATTTGACTACCCCCTAATTAATGAGGTTTTCCAGGTTTCCCTCGTTACTGCACTGAATGGTGGTTAGGGCCTACCAACGTAAGTCGTTCCTGGGCGCAAATGCGGCCTGCTTAATAATAATATGCCTCCCCCTCTCCCGCACAAGTCTTCGAATTCTGGGCTAATCCTCGTGATTAGAATGAGGGGTAGAGATATTATTTTTATTATATCATACTAACACTTCTTTGCACCAAGCTAATATAAAATTTATTAAATATATTTACGAGTATTTCATTGTTATTCCATATTAACAAAATGGAGAGGAAATATGGCAATATTTCTTCCTGTTCTACGCATGTGTTCGTCGATATATCAGTCTCGCCACTACATATAGTAAGTATCGATATGCAGGGTTGCTGTTAGTGGTTTCTCGGTGTTTTCTAATAAAATTTGTATTTTAAATTGTTAAGAAAATGATGTGAGTGCCAAATGTATGGAAAATTGAGCTACATTCACCATGAATTATCTTCTTCTTCTTCTCTTATTTATGGCCTCCATAATTAGGTACTTGGCCAATGAGTTGTCTTTTCATAATGTACGTTTAACCATCGTCTGCTAAATCGTAGCAGATCGAAAAAAGGGGCATGTCTTTCATTATGTAATTGTGACGTCTTTCGTACCTTATTTAAACATTCACAATATTACGCTTAATGATCTTAAAGGAACAATATCATGCAGCTTACTTAAACCTTTAGCAGAAGAACAAATTTATTTATAAATACTCTCTACTAAGTACCTCACGATTCTATAGTAACATTCTCAACGGTTATTTGTCTTTTATTTTCACAACTTTCGAATAGTTTATGGGAGGCAGCAATGCAACATTTTAATGTAGTTTTCTTCAGCAACGTTCACCCAGAAAGTACCTGTTAAAGTTTTCAATAGGGCCGGGGCATTTGAGCACGGCAGTTAAAAACTTTATTAAACTTCGTCCCCTGGAAGTTAATAATGCGTGTAAAAGTCTCGGTAATCGATAGAACGAATCCGATAAAGAAAAATCGTGGTGTTCCGAACAATTATGGCCATTACACATTTATTTATTGAAAGTATATCAGGATAATAGCGGGAAATTTACATAAGCAGAATTCACTTAACGCCAGACGTTTATCTGCTGATATTTGGGGCTGTCGATAGATGACGTTACTTAAATCTCGCTGATCATATCGAATCTGTCACGTATATGAGCTTCATCCTATTGGTTCTGCAACCACAAATACATTTATGCAATTTTATAACATTATTATCATAAAATTGTTTGCCTAGAAATTTATTTTGAAATTTCAGACAATCAGTCCGAGAATTGCCTGCAATTACCTACAAAGTCGTGTTATGTCCCCGACTGCAGAGCAAATCTAAGTTCTTCAGCATTTTCAGCTCATCCTGGCAACGGTTAATTAACCTGGATATAGTTTCAGAGAATAGGTACAGAGAGAAACCATATTTTAACAATTAGTAGATAAAGCGCGCAGGACTAACAGTCTGCGGCATGCTTTTAGAGTTTGAAGCAATGGTAATTAGGGATGGAGGGAGGAATTTTCATTTTAATTGTGTGGATATGCTTAAAACTTAATAAATGTACACGAATGATTCAAAATCAGGAACGAGTTCTGAAATTTCGTCTGTTTTGTGCGAGGGTCAAACCGATGGCAAATTGTGGTGTAAAAAATCCAGGCATTACTAGAAATTGCAGGACATTACTGATATTAATAGGCAAGTGAACAAGGGAAAATTTGGCCAGTGATTTACTCCTCTATCGCTAGACTATAAGAACAAGAAAATTTGTTACTTATTGCGAATGATAGACAACCAAATTTACACTGATGGTAATGATTAACATAAAATTCCCTAAATATAGTAACTAATAATGCCAACTGATAGCAATTTAATGTGCTGGAAGCTAAAAACGGTCCGATCACTTAGGAACTGTTGAAATATCTATTTAATCTTCACGCTGTACAAACACTTTCTGAATTCTCCCTTACTTATTGTCGAACCAAAGTGGTGGAACTTTCGAGGTAGTTCTACGCAGTTCTGAACTCGTATATCACAGGCGATTTCTAGCGCATTTGAAACTCTTAAAGTGTCACTCGTCTGGTAACTAGGTAAATAATCGTCTTGTTTAGCCCAGGTATATTGGGACTTGCTTCGTTGAACTTTTTCAATCTTTTATTTTCTCTTTCAGTGGAAGGAGTAAACATAGACAGGTGGTTTAGAGAGAGAGAGAGAGGGACTGTAAATACTTTATTACGAGTAGAATGTATCATATTCATATTTAGCCTAAATGTTCTATAGAACTAAGGTCTGCCGATGCAGGTGGCTGCTTCCCTTGTTACGACATGAAAATAATCAAATTATTGTATGTTCTTAAATATGTTTCCATATTATTGGAAACAAGCTCAAATTACTCCCGTTTTTAAATCCGCTCATAAAAATTTAGTTAACAACTATCGACCTATTTTAATGCTTTCTATCCCTGGGAAAATATTTGAAGCAATTGTTTGCAAAGAATTGATTTTCAAAACTAAACATTTAATAAAAGAACATCAACACGGATTTTTTAAGGATCGATTTGTGGTGACGAACTTTTCATTGATTCAAAATGTAATAGTTTCAATGTATAATCATAAGCAAGTGGATGCTGTGTTCACCACAACACTCTGTAAAGCTTGAGAATATCGGTATACATGGTACTTTGTTAAAATGGATAATGTCGTATGTACGTAACAGAACACAATGTGTCAAAATTAAAAATTGTTCTTCGTCTTATGCTGATGTCACTTCTGGTGTTCCGCAGGGGTCGCACCTTGGACCTCTTCTGTTCTCTTTGTTTTTATATGATATTTGTGATGTTTTTCACATTATGAATTCTCTCTCTTCATTGACAATTGTAAACTTAATTAACATATTGCATCCGTTGTCAGAAAAGCTTATCGTAATTTAGGTTTTATTATGAGAACAACTAGAGTGTTTGCCGATCCCAAATCTATAATTTTGCTATATAATTCCCTTGTCGAAGTGTTCTTGAATATGCTAGTATAGTTCGAAATCTATTTAAGTTCGGTTCTACAAATTCTTTATTTGATTCTCCAATTTATTTAATGCAAAAAGTGTACAATGAATATTTTAATGACATAGATTTATTTTATAGATCCTTCAATCAAATGATAAATGATGCCATATCAGTTTTGATATAGTTATTTTTTGCTGTTTAGTTTAGTCTGGTGCTAGAATTAGTTTAGTTTATAATATTATTAATTTATCTATGAGCAGCGCCTACACACAGCTTTTATGTCTAACCATATGATTGAAATTTTTGTAAAGTTCGGGGTTTCCTTAACTGTATAAATAAATAAATAAATACGTAAGTGTATAGATAAACCCTAGAAACTTATTTATATTTATCTGTAATGTTTAATGTATGGTACAGATATGAAACTATTCCATATCATTGTTATTTAGATTGCATATGGGCCAAAGTTTTTAGTTGAATATTAAAATAAATATTTAGACATGAAAACGAATTTATTTTATAGAGATGCAAATGAGATAAATGTGAAATTCAATGAGTTTTAATGTTTCATGCGAAATTTCTACCTATGTGTTGAATTATCGATTTCGTATTATTTAATTTTTAACGATACACCGACAATTACAGTTTTAACACGATACGAGGAGAGTGCCCTATATAAAAATAATATACTATGCACATTTGTAATAAATAAAATTGAAATGTTTAAATATTTTGTCAGCATTTGCAAAATTTGTACATTGTTTAATTTTTTATCACAAACAAGTTGCTATAATTCCATGCAAAATTAAATAACATTTTTTTGTACCCAGCTACTGAACCGATGTAAAGCTATGATATTTATTTGACGCTGTAATCCATATATCGGTAAAATAACGAGAAAAATATCGTAATTCCACGTGAAAAAAATGATTGGGATATAAATTAACTTGTGGGGTGCAGATCCACTTCAAAACACTTATTATGATACACGGTATACAAAGTACTTACTACATGATGCATAGAACGAGACAGATTTTAAAAATTGCTAAGATAAACAGTGCCAAGCGAAAGTACCTTCCACTTTTGGATATATAAATTAAATATTATTTACTTTATAACTATATATTTGCTATAGGTTTTTCAGGTGTAATTTAATGCTGGTTGGGGCATTAGCTCACAGAGTAGTTGTTTCCTGATATTACGTTTTTGCAAATATCGTTATCGCCTAATTGCGATAGAAGTCAGAAGCATTCAGAGGTATATACTGTAATGTAGAACCCATTTTGTGTGTTACCTCTCAGGTCCTACTGGCGACTAGATGTAGCTTCGCTCTCATGGTCCCTTCTATCGGGTTTGACAGATATAAAACAGTTGGGTTTATTCGTCGGTTACCTCACCTATGGCATACTGATGAGAGCTAATAAGCTCGAAACAGGTATATGTCTGATTGGCTACTGACGAATTACTTTGGCTATTTGCTGTAGTTTTTCGGGTGTAATTTAATGCTGGTCGGGGCATTAGCCTGTGGAGTAGTTGTTTCCCAGAATTCCGTTTTTGCATTTATATACTCGTACTGTAGTTTAATCAAGTTTAAATTGCCATCAAAAACATTGTACAGTGCCTTCGACATTGTCTTAGGTCCACTTGATTACGAACGTTAACCATATTTACACAAATGGTAGGCCTGACTAAAAAAAAATCCGTAAAGTCGAGAGAACTATCGATCCGCATACAAGCGCGAAGCTGTCAGTGCATTTTGTCTAACTTCACTATAAATAAGAATCATGTCATGTCGATTAACTCAGCATTGTTGTACACATGAGCCATTTTGAACATTTTAAAGAATGACACTCCCATGATAAATAAAATAACGCTACTGGCCTCGTCCGTTTACCAGCTAGAGAGCATATCCCCACTTCAACCTTATTAGCCAGGTAGAAGTGTTGCGACGCGCTCTAGGCGCAAAAATTTGTTTACTGTTTTTGTAGCCATTGAAGTGCAGTCCCAGCCACAGCTACGTGTTTCGTTATAATGTCAGAACTTTAAACATTGTTTCCGCGAAATCTATTAGACTTTTATTATAATTTTTTTGGTAATATTGACTTCTTATTTAAGGGTGCACATATAATCAAAGTTTTTCGAATAAGTTCTGAATCACACTGTATAGTATTATATTTTTAGAGTTTAACGTACATATTAATCGTATTAAAATAAAATATTTTTAAAATATTAAATTTTTTGGTGTCAAAATCCATCTGAGCAAGTGGGTCTTCTTGAACATTGTTTAAGGCACTGTATTAAGCACATCTCGAGCAACGACTAGGCGTACCTACATATGTAAAATGTACAATAAAGCCATTTTTATGCCCCCGCACTTTCCTCATTCACTTTTCATAATTATGCCACTGCTGTAGTCGCAAAAAAGCCACTTAACATTTGTACATATCGTGCAACTGTTGTACAATTACTACTCCCTTTTTTAGGACCGTTGTTTACATACTATGGAAAAAAGTGGATGTAACTCATTTATTTTTTACGTGCTCGTTTTCATGTGTCCCATTCGTAAATACTTCATGTTTTTATTACTTTATTTCTCGTAAAAATATATCAGAATGGCCGTAAAGATGTCATCTTGTACCGAACTAATTTATTTGGTTCGTTTTTTTCTCATACGGAGATACTGAGGTTATTTTGCTGTAAAATTGGAAAACATATATAATATATAAAGAAAATAAATGAATGTAATGTTATATAACTTGCACCATCGTTAGTAGTGTGTGGACTTTTTAAGTAAATAAAAAGAGATAGAATCTATAGGGAGATATAAAGGCGGTATTCCAAAAATTGTACTACTAAAAATTTACTACTATTAGTGAGTATATATACTGAAAATGATAATGATTATGTAAAATGTTCAAATTGTGCACCGTTGGCTGACTGACAGTAGCCAAGGCGATTAATAAATTCTTTTTGGACATTATCAATAACTTCAGGAGGTATACGATGTATCTCGTAACGAATTCTTGCTTTTAAATCTTCTAAATTAACCGGTCTAGTAACGTATACTTTGCTTTTTAAGTATACCCACAAGAAATAATCTAGGGGTATCAAATCAGGCGATCTGGTTGGCCACTCAATCGGCCCCCTTCTCCCTATCCAACGATTCGGGAACAGCTCATCTAAATAAGCACGGACAGGTGTTGCATAATGGGGAGGTGCGCAGTATTTTGAAAATTAAATTTTAAAATCTTCAAACATTGTTTTCTTGAAATTTTTGTTATGTAACACTAATTGTTCATAATGTATGTATGTAGAATGACACGCTCTTTCGCTATTTAAAAAATTGTCGATAAAGTCACAAATATGGGTCGTATGTCAAAAGTGCCTATTTTAAAAACAAAATCGACGTGCCAGGATTTTTCGAAAACTTCTGAATTTCAAAAATAATGAATTTATTTGTTACTGTTCGAAAACACTGTATTTTATTTTACTATTACGCACATGTGCGTAAAAATATTGTTTTAAGCACATGTGCCTAGAAGAAACAAAGTATACTTTACTGTCATTTCGATACTGAAATGACAATCGAAATGTCATTATTGTGTAACGATTATACGAAAAAGTAGTAGAAGTTTTTTTTCTTCCTAAATAAACGTAAATACTTCAGTAGTCCGCGCAATCTCCGTAGCGGGTTATCATCATCTTCCGTAGTAGATGGTGAATCTTTTGTTTCGGGAATAATAAATTGATAATTATCAATCGCCGACAAAAGAGAGATTGATCAATGTTTCCGGTGTTTCGAGACGCCCACTTTTTAGTTTATGACACTTATTTGTTCTTAACCATCACGCCGCTTTGGTTTCGTTCGGCAGGGGATTCTTTTCGAACTTCCCGTCGATGGAAAGAAGTGTCCTCGTGCCGGTATCTGGCACTGATATTGGGGAGAGATTAACGGAGTTCAAAAGGTGGAGGAAGCTCAAGGGGATTTGCGGCTGTCGCGAAAAAACTGGAGCACATGTCGCGGAGTGGATTCCGGCGAAGTGCGTTCCGTCATAATATCCTGTGGGGTCTCGGGGTTTTTACAAGTTTGTCAAGAAACGTTTTAGGTGCAAATATTGAAATGTAACGTTTTCTAAATGTTATCGTTACGAAAGTTGAACTAGATTCAATTACAGTTTTCTTTACTATTTTCTATTACATTTATTGGTCTTTTGTGCAAATACAGGGTGAGTTAGTCATAATGTCATTAATTGTAACCACGTATTCGGGAGGCCTAATAAAGGCAGAAAATCGAAAAAATATTTTTTTTACTCGACCTTTAAAACAATAAACAAATCACGCAATAAAAATCGGTAACACGACGCTCCTGGTGCGCTACAAGCTTTCTGATAACGCACCCATACGGCAATCGAATGCCGGATTAAACATCGTTGCCACATCATGTTTACATACATAATATCGTCTAACACTTTAGCGTGTTATTCAAATTTACCCCCATTTAGCACTTTCTGCATTTCCCGCATTTCTTTCCCCCCAAATTTGTATATCATGCCACACATTTGGAGAGGGGATGGAGAGAATACAAGCAGTAAGCAGTAGTTTGTTTATTTCGGTCTCGCGCATTCGTCGTAAATTCACAATGGATAATTGTACAAATCCGAATATGCGGAAATGGTAGTGTTATACGGAAAATGTTGACGAAATGCGAATGCCGCTGTTACGAGATATCGGAGATGTCTAACCCAACAGTGTACAAGTGCAACTTTACTCGAATTGTAATTTTTAACAGGGGAGTATCATCCTACTTAAAAAAACAATAAATTTCTAGGCTAGATGCACGTAACTACAAACTAAATAATTAATTGTACTTAAGAGTAATACTAAAAATTCGTATTCAATTGTAAAACGTAATGAAAACGTAATATCAAAATTATTAAACTGTAATAACCTAACATTCGAAAATATTTATTTATTATCTAAATTTGTTTTTATTAATTATTAATATTTAAGGAAAATTCATTCATGTATCTAGATAAAAAAAGTTGGCTTTACTCCTGGTCGTTAAATAACAGTACAAAAACTAGGTAACTAGGTTATTGTATTGAACTAGTGATACGGTAGGTCAAGATTCACTCTCGATAACTTTTTTGAGCATTTCGGTCTTGGACAGTTTTCTGCCGACAACACGATGGTTTTTTTATTACTTAGTATTTAAACACGAAACACTTTTTAGCTTCTCTTAATAATTTACCCATTGGGCATATGTTTGTAATGTACGTAAATGGTTTATTACTCGGTTTATTATTAGATTCGTTGGAGTTTTGTGATTTTAATGTAACTAAGCTAATTTCTTTGCAGTCATAACAGCTACACTTGCTCAGAGGAAAATCAACAAGCTGTCGGTTTAGCTTTCAGAGCGATTTGTTGTCAACGTATGGACAGGAGTGTACGGGTATCGTTTAATTGGACCGTATTTTCTACCGGAAAACCTGAGTGGACCGCGTTACTTGCAATTTTTAATAGAATTATTTGATTATTATTATTTGATTTCATTAACATTTTAAATTATTATTGGCTGAAGTTGAACCAACATTGCATCTCAGGTCGACATCAAGTTGAACTGTGAGCTATAATCGACCAAGGCTGTCAGCGGTGAGTGACAGTCTGAAAAGGGGGTTTAAATAATGATTTGAAAATATTTTTTTTCGGCGTAAATATGCATTTAGATTTTTTTTAATCGCGTATTCGCATTATTCTCATTA
The DNA here is from genome assembly GCA_025584915.1 of Monochamus saltuarius. Lineage (NCBI taxonomy): Eukaryota > Metazoa > Arthropoda > Insecta > Coleoptera > Cerambycidae > Monochamus > Monochamus saltuarius. Next base: position 2,871,541 of record CM046722.1, on the reverse strand, counting down.
TTCCCTATCTCCTTTTAAAATTAATGACATTATTACCGACTCACTGATTTATGTTTACAATCTTATAGATTTTATATAAGTATATATAAGGTTTGTTTTTGCAGCACTTGGAAACGGTTTGAAACTATCCGTCCAACTATTTATTCCGTTAAATTCAATGGTAACGCGTTCTCAACTTAACTGGTCGAACATTGCTGACAGTTTCAAACTGTTTCCAACGGCTGTAAAAACAAACCTATAGTGTTCATTAGTACTAGATTATTTTCAAATGAGAAAATTCACCTTTTTTCTGCTTTATATACTTTATATAAGTATATATATCAGTGTATTCATGCAAAATGATTGGATTTGAACCTCTACAGTAAAGCTCTGCACTCAACACCGTGAAATGATGGCATCCAGGGTGGTCCAACATCGCCTACATTTATCCCAAGTCAAAGTAATTGACAAAATTTACGGCCCTAACACAGCCAATTACCCTGCCAATTATGGAGCGAAAACAGTGCATTATTACGGCCGTCGTTCTCCATTACACCTCGTCGTCTACAAAGGGCCTGCAAAAAGTCCTCTCCGGGTTCGATGGAATTTTTTTGCCTCTCCAACCCGACCGTTTAATTCGATAGAGTCCAAATCGCTAATGAAAGGGACGCGTGATTAATACCTCTGCTGCAAATCGCTGCAGGCCGGGTATCGTCATAACAAACGACGATCGAAATCGGTTTCGACGCCTACTGCGACGCGATGCACGACGGCTTGATTGATAATTGTTGGACCGAGGCTTTTGTGCTCCTTATTTATGTTTTTATCGATTCAACGGTCTTTATTACGGTGATTAATGGTTCATGCGGGTGTTGCTGTCTAACACGCTTAAGCGTTTCTGTCACCTTTAAGAATAAACATCGTATACTAGTTTATAATACAGGGCGATGCCCTCATAATGTATTTTTTTTTAATCTCTTATTCAGAAGGTCTAATAAAGACAGAACAAGTTTTTACAACTTTTGCAATTTTTTGTATTTTGTAGGTATATCATTTTTGGATGCGTTTCAGACAAAAATGATGATATAGTATTGTCTGAAAAACTGTTCGAATATTAAATTTATTACCGATTCTTCTTAACTTTTCTGATAATATAGGAATGTATAGAATTTTTATTGTATGATTAGTTTATGATTTATGCCCAGAAGTCGAAGACTTGTGCGGGAGAGGGGGCGGCATATTATTATTAAGCAGGCCGCATTTGCGCCCAGGAACGACTTACGTTGGTAGGTCCTAACCACCATTCAGTGCAGGAATGAGGGAAACCCGTAAAACCTCATTAATTAGGGGGGGTGGCCAAATCTCAACCAGTATCAATCTCTCACATTGATCCAAGCCAACATTCTTCCACCCTATCATACCCGCAGAGAGGGTGCCAATCCTCTCCACGAATATAGCTTATATACGGTCTACCGGCTGCGGGGGTCGAACCCACAGCGATCTAGTCACCTCGATTCAAGTACTGACGCCTTAAACCGCGCGACCACTGACCGATCCAATTAGCATTGACAATTTACGTCTATTTTACGTTTTGACGTTTGCTATCAAAAATTCATTGGTTTGTCAGTGCATCCTAGATTTAATGTCGTAGACATTAATTATCAATGCTAATACGAAGAAGAGGAAGCAACATTGCCATACTTTCCATAAATCTATGTACACAACCTATCCCAGAAATTCCCCAAAGCCGGTTGTGAGATCTGACTTCAATAACTAATAATAATAATAATAATAATAATTTATTAATCCATTAAGATCAAAATAAGGTGGGGCCACCTTTGAGAGAATATCCCTGGCTATGCGCTCTCTGTCATAACCGACAGATGACGTGAGTATGCGAGATGCAAGTGTTTTAAAAAAACCTGTTTCAGCGTTTTCTCGAACTGAATTCTTGAATTGTTTATTGCTTAAATAGTTTCCATACTGTAAAGACAGGTCATCCCTCGCACTAAATCATTTTATCGAGGCGTTAACTGAATCAAAGTCGAATGTCGACCCCCGTAAAACACCGCCTGCAATTTATTTTTACTCCGCGTCGTCGTCGCGCGGCCCGGAACACGGAATTCACAAAAGGGAATCGCGGGGCGCTTCGGTCGCTGATAGTCGAAATTGATTGCGACATATTAAAGGGCCGCGACAACAACGCGGTTCATTAATTCGTTCGAGTGTTTCCATGTAGGCTGTAGGGAGTCAATTTGGTGCCGTTGTTGGATTGTTGCGGTTCTCTGACCACCTCCTCCCGTGTTTTGCCGAAATTGGTTACCTGAAACCGGCGTACGACTAGAGAAAATAGCGTCGGTATCGCTGAAATTGAACAGTGGTTTCTAAAGGCGCCTTCACACGAGGATCGGAAATTGCTCGAGAACTGTTTGTAAATATTAATGGGAATCGGAATGGATGAACACCTAAGTTGGAAGCCTCACTGTCAATATTTTATCGGTAAATTAAATTCCGTTAACTTTGTATTAAGAAATTTAAAACATGTTTTTGAAATGCCGCATCGACTCTCTGTCTACTATGTTTTGACAGAATCACAGATACGTTATGGTATTTGTTTTTAGGATAGTTCCACCATTTGTTTCTAAGTCCATCCAGCCACTGGCAGCGTGTAAATAAGCCTTTAGTTCGTAACATGCGATAAGAAAGAAATCGTACATCTGAATAATGCTTCAACCGGAAGCAATCAAAGTAGTCGTTTAGATACTCTTGTTGCATTACCGTTGCCGGCCATTTTCCGTCGACGTTCGTGATCCTCTCCAATAAATTCACCAACTTGTTAATTGAATCAGGACATAACATGCAACTTATAGAAAACTTTTATCCGGGAGTAGGGGAGGGGGATAAAGTCGCTATTTCCGAACCTTCGTGGGGGCTATCCTTGGCTTCCGAAATGCCACGATACGTTGGGAAGCCATAAATTATATGGGAATGTGAATGGGACCGGAATTGTCGACGGTGTTCCCCACTGTTCTTGAGTATTCAATATTGCATGTAACATATCGATTGATTAGTTGCTAATTTCTTTGTAGTTGAAGCTAAATTTAAGAATTGTAGCTTACCGGCACTGGATTTATATGTGAACCTACATATGAAGGAACAGCCAGTTCAATTGTCGGTCATCTCACCTATAGCATACTGATGAGGGCTAACAAGCCCGAAACCGGTCTATGTCTGGTGAGGTGGCCGATAAGGGTTTTTGTCTGTTCACACTGATACTGCAGGTGTAATTCAATGCCGGTCGGGTCATTAGCCCGCGGAGTAGTTGTTTCTTGCAGTATCATTTATAGATTGAAGCTAAACGGTTCCTTTTTGTTCACATGGTGTTCAAGTATAAGGAAATAATCGTATAATGCCAAAAATTTAAACAAGTAATTTTACCAATTTACCAGATACCAAATTATTTCATAAAATTGAATCAAATGATTTTCGGTAGGTGTATTTCTTGCTTCTCTCAGTTAACTAAAGTCATAAGCAAAACAGAAATGTAGGTCAGAATAATTTTATTTTATTTATTTGCAATGTAAGATTTTGAAAAATCTGTTCACGCTTTTGAGTAGAGCAGAAATAGTACACTGTAAAAATTATGATTTTATTAAAAAAATAAAATTCAGTTCAAATGAACAACAACCAAGTGTGCTAACAAAATATGTATATATTAAAATTAGCAGTATAGTATCGGTCAGTGGTCGCGCGGTTTAAGGCGTTAGTACTTGAATCGAGGTGACTAGACGGAGTTGGTTCGAGCCCAGCTGCCGGTAGACCGTATATAAGCTATATTCGTGGAGAGAATTGGCACCCTCTCTGTGGGTATGGTAGGGTGGAATAATGTTGGCTTGGGTCAATGTGAGAGATTGATGCCGGTTGATATTTGACCACCCCCCCTAATTAATAAGGTTTTCCTGGGTTTCCTCATTCCTGACCTGAAAGGTGGTTAGGGCCCACCAACGTAAGTCGTTCCTGGGCGCAAATGCGGCCTGCTTAATAATAATATGCCGCCCCCTCTCCCGCACAAGTCTCCGACTTCTGGGCTAATCCCTGTGAATAGAATGAGGGGTAGAGATATTATTATTATTAGTAGTACATAGGTATTCTAATAAGGGACTTTTTCTTCTACCAGAAAAACAAACAGTTAATTTTTACTGATATTATTATTAACTACTCTGTACACTACTGAATACTAATTACAACTCAACTAAACACTATTTCACTTTGAAACCCCAGCAAATTTCCAACTAAACACTCCAATTCAAGACTGACTGACTCGGCCGTTTATTCTTCTTTTATAGACCAAACGAATATTCCAGGTATTTTCTAGCATCTCTACATACAATTCTCGAACGATTCTCGCCGATTCTCAATATTCCAGTCGCGCAGCATTATTTTGTTTGTTTACCAGAATCGCGTAGGGGCGATAGGGGCAATCTAGCGTTTTGCGTTACCACAGCCGTCGAATTGGGTGTGAGCGGGGCAAATTCCGTGACATATAATTTTCTTTGTCTAAAGTTACAAACAAATCAGGTTACAGGGTAATCTGAAACGTCAGAGTAAACTACTAATATTTTTAAGAGTTATAGTCCTAATTAGATTTAGCTTTATTACAATTATCATTAATATTTGTTATAGTTAAGTAAGTACTTACCATTTTCCTTGACTAAACCTCAATTTAAATTTAATTATTCCCCATTTGAACACAGTGAACGAGAGGTAACTGTACACAAACACCGCTACATTACCAATATGGTGTAGTGACGTGTGTTGGATCAGCTGATATTCTGCAGCTGCGCAGTTGTGCTCAACCAGTCAGGAGTAGGGATATAGACCACAATTAAGTTGTGTGCGTGTTAAGTTTACACAAAATGGTGTACTTTTAACACATCACTGGTAAATATTACACAAATTCAGTATATTTTATTATAATACTAGTAATTTTAACACATTTAACTATTAACACGGAAATTTTACACATCCTAAATTACACACTGGAAATCTCACTTGCGCAGCATCTGTTTTTACAGAGTAACTAAACCCGATTTAATTAAAAATTATTATTAAATTGCAGTTATACTTCATTCCATAATACTGTCGTGAACGATTTTTTCCGGACGACCGTTGTCGTATTGTTAGGCGAAAATGGTCCAGGAATCGTTGAATTTCGAAGTAGAACGGGCATAGACACCCCACCGATAATGTTTATCCACCCCCTTCGCACAATGAATAGAAACAATGTCGAGGATTCGACAGTTGGAGACACGGTCACACCATTTACATAATAATCCCTTTGGAGGGCGAAATGCGCGTTTCATTTCGCAAATCCACCCGGGCCGGTTCGATGTAAATCAGGCGTTGCGCATTTTTACCTATAAATCATCATTTATTTGGAAGAGATCCCCGTCCGCGGGGAACAAATATCTACTCTTCAGTTATTTATACCAGCCCCGGCCCGCTGTGATAAATTAAAATTTAATATACTAATGAAATTTCGCCGGCGGCTCAACTTTTTCCGAATTTATATTTTATGGATAGTCACTTAGGCGGCGAGACATTGAAAACACGCCTCGCTGTCTCTTTGTACATTTTTAATAACGCGACAAATTCCGACACTGCAAAATAAAAAAATGATGATTGTTTCTCTTATAGTAAAATTATTTTTAAAATCCTCAAATTCCTCATCTATTGTTATGGTTGGATTTATGAGTTGCCACAGTTTCACACGTGACTTAAGTAATTGCAGAATGTTTTCATTAAACCAGGTATGACTTTTTGTAGTAAATTTAGCTTAGATTAATTTTTGTTTTAGATAATTATTGAGGAGCTTTGTCTATGAAATTGTTCATTAGCATACCTAGATGTTTGATATCAGAGAACATACATATGACGATAGGAATTGTAGAAAAATTGATCTATATTAGCTTAAATAATTACAAGCCACGTGCCCAGTAATTTTGTTTGAAACGGTTATTTTATTTCCTTGGAGTTGGTAATTAAAATCTGGTAGCTTTATAAGTTACTAAAAACGTTGAGTGAGAAATTATAGATAGAGGCGCAACCTTATAGCAGCTCTTTGGTTCTAAGATTCGTCAATTTATCGACAACTGATTGTTCACGGAGGTTTTCGTTGCTTGTTAAACCATTGAATCACACAGCATTGACAACATTGACTGTCGTTAACAACAGTTCTCGACAGACGGACAAATCTTGGGCCCAAAAAACCCCTACTGTAAAACACGGTGTAACACAACGGAACGTCAAACATGAAGGCCTTTATTTCTTGTCCGACTTTAACAACATTTTGCCCTATAGATATTTTCTATTAGGGCCTTCGTTTTCAAGATACAGGGTGTTAAACTTGTAGAGCGAATACGCATTTCGCCATTAAGGTTGCGCCTCTTTCTAATTTCTCACTCAACGCTAAAAGAATAAGACAAGGTTACATTAAAACACAATATTACACCGCTGTGATTTCAATGGCTGTGATTGCTGTAATTTATTCATTACATTTTATTCAACCAATCTCGCGCGTGACGCAACCATTTCGCATTGTTCATTGTAAATGACTCATTAGCACATGTGACACAAAATTGGCATTTCTGTATCTTTCAGTAGCGTTCGTCTTTTCTGTATTTCCCGCGCCGTTGTTGATTCATTTTATCGTTGCGATTGTCTTATATGGTTATTTGAACTATTTTCAAAACCTTCATTTATTTTGTTGGAAACCAAAAAAACAATTTGAAGTTTGAACAATTTTGTGTGCTTATAATGCCTGATAAAAACGATTCAGAGGTAGATTCGGCACTGAAGAATCGTATCAAATAAATTGTGGGTCATTAATTCCCACAAAATCAAAGGTGAGGTATGAAAAAGTCTATGATGCCTTCAGGAAATGGTTGAATAAGAAGAAAGCGGAGATATCTGAAAAAACTTTGCTGGCTTATTTTGCTCAGAGAAATTGAAGATTGAAGTCTCCGGGAAGCTTATGGGCAGAGTACTCTGTGCTTAAAACTACGATCAACTTAAATAATGGTGTCGATATATCGCAATTTAAGAAGTTAGTAGCATTTCTAAAGAAGAAAAATATTGGACATTATGCAAAAAAATCAAAGGTATTTACCAGAGAAGAGATGAACAAATTCCTGCTGGAAGCCCCCGATGAAACCTATATTATGATGAAAGCAGTGATGATAATGGGAGTCGCTGGGGCTCTTAGGCGTGATGAACTTATGAAGATGACATTACGGATGAAGGTTCAGTTGTCATTGTTAAAGTGCCTGATACCAAAACACATATTAGTCGAATTTTCACAATCACTGACAAGGCCAATGAAAAAGTCCCTTTTTGACGATTTTGCGAAAATATACAGGCTTAAGACCTAAGGAGACTAACTCTCGTCGATTTTTCTACTCAGTTCGTCAGGGAAAATGTGTAAATCAACTTGTGGGTATAAATACATTGGGACAAATACCACAAAAAATTGCCGAATATTTAAAACTGCAAGATCCAAAATCCTATACTGGACATGCTTTTAGAAGACGTCGGCGACTTTATTAGCAAATACTGGAGTTGACGTTATGGCACTCAAACGTCATGGGGGCTGGAGGTCTTTGTGATAACATTAATGTATTATTTAACTAACAGAAAATGTAATTTTAGGTCTTATGGTGTCGCTGAAGGATATGTTGCAGAGTCTTTAACAAAGAAAATAGAGTTTGCTGATAAGATTTTACATACCAACAGCGGCAGTGACAATGAATTTGACTCCAATCCAGTGTTTGAAGACAGAACTAATGAAGATTATTCTAATCCTAACATATCTAACACAATAAGTAATAAAGAAAACTCAATTACTGTAAAAGCAATAGATAAAAACGAGGGAAAAACTATTACGTTTAAGAATTGTACAAATTGTGCCTTTAATTTTTACAATAAATGAGCCCAGCATTTGTTGCTGAAAAGAATTACTGATTTTTACTTACCGCACTAATGCTGATATGAACAACACTATTATTTTTTTGATTTCTATGGAAACAAGCTACAGTGTTGTATATTCAACTTACAGAATGTGTCAACAATGACAGTAAGTGCATATTTCAGAACGATTGTACGAAAATAGCTATTATGCAATTTTGATAGACATTCTAGTGACACTGGCGCATTCGCCATTTTATACAAAGATCAATGAGCATCGCATAGTTAAAATCAACCAAAACGTGTTCTACATTTTTATCAAAAATAAATAAAAATCGATTCCTAAAGGTTATTTTTCTTGCCTGCCCCCGCGGACTAAGGGAGGCGTCACACTTTCATAAAAAATATAAATGGTTGTTCTCGGCAGGATAGAGGCGTGTATAGCAGCTTTGAATTTCGCAATAAGAGGATCTTAAACGCGTGTATGCCTCCGAAAATGATGAACGTATTTAATAATTTAAGAAAAATGGAATAAAATTCCGGCGGATTACGCTGTAAGCTCGACGCGATACGGAGAATGAACCAGACGTTCGTATGTAAGACGAAATTCTTTTGGCACGTTTTTAATAAAAATATTTCCGGAGACGATCGACGACTGTATTATCGGCGGGAATATGTCCCACTCTACTTGTTCAGCGGACTCTGCGAAGGACATCTCTGGTTATACAGGGTGTTTCAAAAAGACACGGCAATATTATTAGGGCTGATAGAAACGTGTAGGTATGTCCTAGAATCACTCAAATCAAATTTTGAATGTAATTTAATGCCTCGCCCCTATGGCAAACTAAGGAGAGCTAACAAGCTCAAAAGTGGCATATGTCTGGTGTGCCACCAATGGATGACTTTGACAGTTTGCTATAAGTATTTCTTTTCTTATACAGGGTGTCCGGAAATGATGAGCAAAAAATTCAGGGTATAATTCTAGACCGAAAATAAATGACCTCTTTCTATAACATTTTTTCCAAAACTGATTATTAACGGAGTTACAGGGTGTTACATTTAAAATTTTATTTTCGATAATTTGTAAATAACTTCTTAAGAAATCCAAATATTTACATAAAATTTGTAAATGGGAGGTTTTTGCGGATGAGAAATTCAAATATGTTTCTAATTTTGACGTCACTAGTAGAGGGCGTAAGAATATACAAGGTGAACCTTAAATAAGTACAAATTTTTGAACCAACAGATCAGTTTACTATGTAGAACATATAATTATTATTTTTACAAAAAAATCAAATTTACTATCACTATCACTTAAAGTGTTTAGAAAGTTACTTTGCTCAATGATTCCACAAATTATCCATAAACGTACATAAAAGCTCACCCACTTACTGAAAAACCAACTTTACTTATTGCTAAAACAATTGTTTTTTAATTAGAGACAACGGCAAAAATAGAATTTACGTTAAAAAATTATTCATTTAACAGACGATATGGCAACCCCGCTTTTAGTAAGTCATATGGTTTATTTTATTAGGTTACGTCAGTGGTCTATCTGGTCAGCGGTCCTTAAAATATGGGTATCTTAAAAACGTTATATAAACGTGCGTATACCCATTGGGCATATTCTACACTTACGCTATATCCAGATATGTAAATCTCTTCTCTTGCCACAGTCATCATGGAGTACTGTAGCGCAGGATAGTGGCTAAATATCTAATTATATTTCAGTATTGCCTAATATTGTATACATTGATTATAATAAAAAAAAACGTTGCACTTAAGGCGCAGTTAAATATTATTAAAATATAAATCTGTATTGTACATTTAAATACATTTTGAAATAAACGTTACCACGAAACACATTGTTTCAGTGTTTATGTCTACCTTCAGTTGAAGACATTTTAATGTATTTATACGATTTATTTTTCTTATGAAAACGTTGTGCAGAAAACATGTTTATTAACATTTGGATAACACGTTTAATATATTAATAGTTATTTATGCAACAAGTGCAAAAAGTAAGTGTTTATTGCACGCGACGTGAAATTGCCCAGCGAGGCCGTCAGGCCGAGTAGGACAACACGTCGAGTGCAATAAGCACTTTTTGTACGAGTTGCATAAGTGCAATAAAGAACCACTTTTTCCACTAAATATAGTTCAATAAAGTTTTGTTGTTTGCATGAACGTAGAAAAATTCATATATGTACCTATTTTAAAAGTTTAATTCGATATTTTACACACGTTGCACTTAACGTTATAAAAGAACGTATATTTCTAGTGTTTACTCCAACTTCTGGATGAAATGCGAATAGTATTAACGTATTTTAAACGATCAATTTTATACGTTTAAGTTTTTAAGTAAAAATAAACGTTGAAAATTTTAACGCAAACGTTTAATCAACCAGTACAACGTTTTAAAAACGTTATATAAACGTACGTGTGTCCACTGGGTTACAATGTATTTGTACTTCTACTTAAATTATTGTGCTGAACTGTACACTGTACAGCTCGCCGGGACATATTCAGAGTATACTTGTAAATTAACGAAAAATGCTGCTTAAATGCTGTCATTACCGCAAAACCATTGTTTTCCACCCTCGTATCGACAAACGAATATATGTATTGATGGATTCACCCTTTGTGTGACCGTAATGGACGGATAATTTCCGCAGAATAATTACCAAACGCTTTTACCGAAGTAAATCCTCTTTTTTAATTTTCTCTGAGTTATTATTCACGACAAAAAGCGTTCGTCTTTCGTTTCGATCAATTATAAAGTTTTCTTTTTAAAGGAAAATATACTTTTGCTGATTATTTTCGTATTATTGATCTTTAAACATTCCGTAGCTATAGGTATATCCAAGTAAGTTGAAAATTATGACTTTTTTTGCTTTGTCGTTCTTATAATAGGATTTAATTGTTGGGAGCTGAAACATAATATTGTAGACACGTGTCTCTCCAGTATTTTCTCGTGTTTCTGGTTCTTCCACCCGCAGGGTGATTTAGGGCAATGTATACGCCTATATTTATATGCTACAGCACCCTGCATTGTACATATTTATTAGTAGAGGGAAATATAAAAGAGTACGGGATATATCAAGGGCGGATAACGCCACGCAGTTCTGTTTTAATTTCTATGGGGTGGGAACGCACAGTGGCGGAGCAATTTAAATGCAGAAAAAGGTTATAAAATGGAAAAAAGGCACATTTTAAAAATATTTTCATTACTATGGTGTCATTCCAAAACCGTTCGAAATATTGAAAACCTGAGACAGAGATTCACTTAAATTTCGAAAAGAGGTAACCGCTCGTTTAAATCCACTGAAATGTACGATATGTAATGCGTAAAGTCCATTGCGCATCCAAATAAAGGTACCAAACTTAGGAGCAGACAAAAGGAGGCACATGAAACTCAGCAAAGACATACTTCATTGGTTATGTATGTGGGTGCGAGAGAGACAACCATCTGCACGTACGATATGAATTATGTTCTTAATTTCCCACTATTTTGTTTGTAAACACGTCATTGGCGTACAGCGTGGTTCCTTCTTTTATCTTGTATCTCGTTAGTGTTATTCTTTGTGTATTTTTGTGGGTTATTGTTGGAACATGTCATGTTTTATAAGGGACTGTAAAATTAACCAGCATATAGCACGAAATAATTCTTCATATCCAGAATTCAATTTCATTTCAATTCAGAATTAGCTAGGCCCCTACTGCTCCGCCATTGCTAGAGGCACAAAACAAAATATGGCGCTGATCATGAATAATCCATTCGCGCATTCCAGTCATCATAATATAAAATTACATTTCAGTGTTTAAATCACATCCTTCTATGTGTAATAATAATAAGCTGTGGAGTGCAAACACGGAATTCCAGGAAACAACTACTCTGCGGGCTAATGCCCCGACCAGCATTGAATTACACCTGGAAAACCTATAGCAACAGCTAGAGTCATTCGTCAGATGCCCACCAGACATATACCGGTTTCGAGCTTATTAGCTCTCATCAGTATGCCATAGGTGAGGTATCCGACGAATAATCCTAGCTGCTTTCGTCTGTCTAACCCGACAGAAGGGACCATGACATCTATGCTATACTGATGAGAGCTAATAAGCTCGAAACCGGTATATGTCTGGTGGGCGTCTGACGAATGACTCTAGCTGTTGCTATAGGTTTTCCAGGTGTAATTCAATGCTGGTCGGGGCATTAGCCCGCAGAGTAGTTGTTTCCTGGAATTCCGTGTTTGCAAAATATCGTTTCTCGCCGATCGCTATAAAGGTCGACAGCTTTCAATGGTGTCTACTGCATGTAGAACGCTTCGTGCCTGTGACATTTTCAGTCCGGCATGGAGTAGCGAACGGCCGATAGATGTAGTTAGTTCTACACCGCGTAAGCTGTGGAGTGTTTGCTGAAATGTGAAAGGTCAATGACCTTTGAGCTAAGGTCACTGACTCAATACCGTTATAACTCCGAAACCGTTCGAATATTGAGACAGGGTCCACGTAGCTTTCGAAAAGAGCTATCCGCTCGTTTAAACTGCGTCCTTCTAGGTGGAATAATAATAAAGAGCTATGGAGTGTTGGTTGAAAGAAGAATGACTTATATTTGGAAAGACTAGATATAGTTTTGTATTAGCCAAATACATCAATATATCTAAAAACAATTTTCAGGAACTAGATGTAGAAAATACGGTAATTCCTCGTGTATAATCTTCTATTCCAGCTCCTCTAAAACCTGATCTATTTCAAGACAATGTCACCGGTGTGAAGACAGCAGCCAAAGATAGCAGCCAAAACGAACGAAGATACCTGAATGACCATAGGCGCGCATGTGATGAAGACAAGGGACAGACAAACGGCGCATGCGCGCCGGATTCACTCTTTTGGTTATTATGGACGAAATATACATTAGATTAATTCCTACATCAGAATTTGGCATTGGTCTTGAACTAATTTGAGACAAATAATCAGTCCCTAGGTGGTGAAAATGGAAGAAAATAGACAAAAAATGTACGTAACTAAGTATGGGCCGGTTTGTCAAGATTCTCCTTAGAAATCTCCAGTTAAATTTTGAACGACTTGAACGGGGGTGAAATTGGAGAAAAATTCTTAAAAATTGGAAGAAAAATTCGTATCTCCGGAAGTACGCGTTGGAGCACTTTTTAGTTTATTAAGGCCTTCTCTAAGAATATCTAGTTAAATTTTGAACGACTTAAATTGGCTTCCAGGGGGTGAAAATGCAGGAAAACTCTTAGAAAATTGGAAGAAAAATCCGTATCTCCGGAAGTACGCGTCGGAGCACTTTTTCGCTTTTAGGGTTTGTTAAGATCCTCCTTAGGAACATCCAGTTAAATTTTGAACGACTTAAATTGGCTTCCAGGGGGTGAAAATGCAGAAAAACTCTTAGAAAATAGGAAGAAAAATCCGTATCTCCGGAAGTACGCGTCGGAGCACTTTTTCGCTTTCAGGGTTTGTTAAGATCCTCCTAAGGAACATCCAGTTAAGTTTTGAACGACTTAAATTGGCTTCCAGGGGGTGAAAATGCAGAAAAACTCTTAGAAAATTGGAAGAAAAATCCGTATCGCCGGAAGTACAAGTCGGAGCACTTTTTCGCTTTCAGGGTTTGTTAAGATCCCCCTTAGAAACATCCAGTTAAATTTTGAACGACTTAAATTGGCTTCCAGGGGGTGAAAATGCAGGAAAACTCTTAGAGAATTGTAAGAAAAATTATTATCGCCGGAAGTACGCGTCGGAGCACTTTTTCGCTTTTGGGGTTTGTTTAGATCCTCCTTAGGAACCTCCAGTTAAATTTTGAACGACTTAAATTAGCTTCCAGGGGGTGAAAATGCAGGAAAACTCTTAGAAAATAGGAAGAAAAATTATTATCGCCGGAAGTACGCGTCGGAGCACTTTTTCGCTTTTAGAGTTTGTTAAGATTCTCCTTAGGAACATCCAGTTAAATTTTGAACGACTTAAATTGGCTTCCAGGGGGTGAAAATGCAGGAAAACTCTTAGAGAATTGTAAGAAAAATTATTATCGCCGGAAGTACGCGTCGGAGCACTTTTTCGCTTTCAGGGTTTGTTAAGATCCTCCTTAGGAACATCCAGTTAAATTTTGAACGACTTAAATTGGCTTCCAGGGGGTGAAAATGCAGGAAAACTCTTAGAAAATAGGAAGAAAAATTATTATCGCCGGAAGTACGCGTCGGAGCACTTTTTCGCTTTTAGAGTTTGTTAAGATTCTCCTTAGGAACATCCAGTTAAATTTTGAACGACTTAAATTGGCTTCCAGGGGGTGAAAATGCAGGAAAACTCTTAGAGAATTGTAAGAAAAATTATTATCGCCGGAAGTACGCGTCGGAGCACTTTTTCGCTTTTAGGCTTTGTTAAGATCCTCCTTAGGAACATCCAGTTAAATTTTGAACGACTTAAATTGGCTTCCAAGGGGTGAAAATAGAGAAATACTCTTAGAAAATTGAAAGAAAAATTCGTATCGCCGGAAGTACGCGTCGGAGCACTTTTTCGCTTTTAGCGTTTGTTAAGGCCTTCTCTAAGAATATCCAGTTAAATTTTAAACGACTTAAATTGGCTTCCAGGGGGTGAAAATGCAGGAAAACTCTTAGAGAATTGTAAGAAAAATTATTATCGCCGGAAGTACGCGTCGGAGCACTTTTTCGCTTTTAGAGTTTGTTAAGATTCTCCTTAGAACATCCAGTTAAATTTTGAACGACTTAAATTGGCTTCCAGGGGGTGAAAATAGAGAAATACTCTTAGAAAATTGAAAGAAAAATTCGTATCGCCGCAGTACGCGTCGGAGCATTTTCGCTTTTAGAGTTTGTTAAGATCTCGTAAGGAATATCCAGTTAAATTTTGAACGACTTAAATTAGGTTCCAGGGGAGGATCTTAACAAACCCTGAAAGCGAAAAAGTGCTCCGACTTGTACTTCCGGCGATAATAATTTTTCTTCCTATTTTCTAAGAGTTTTTCTGCATTTTCACCCCCTGGAAGCCAATTTAAGTCGTTCAAAATTTAACTGGATGTTCCTTAGGAGGATCTTAACAAACGCTAAAAGCGAAAAAGTGCTCCGACGCGTACTTCCGGCGATACGAATTTTTCTTTCAATTTTCTAAGAGTATTTCTCTATTTTCACCCCTTGGAAGCCAATTTAAGTCGTTCAAAATTTAACTGGATGTTCCTAAGGAGGATCTTAACAAACTCTAAAAGCGAAAAAGTGCTCCGACGCGTACTTCCTGCGATAATAATTTTTCTTCATATTTTCCAAGAGTTTTCCTGCATTTTTACCCCCTGGAAGCCAATTTAAGTCGTTCAAAACTTAACTGGATCTTCCTAGGCAAGACCTTAACAAACCCTGAGAGCGAAAAAGTGCTTCGACGCGTACTTCTGCAGATACGGATTTTTCTTCCTATTTTCTAAGAGTTTTCCTGCATTTTCACCCCCTGGAAGCCAATTTAAGTCGTTCAAAATTTAACTGGATGTTCCTTAGGAGGATCTTAACAAACGCTAAAAGCGAAAAAGTGCTCCGACGCGTACTTCCTTCGATAATAATTTTTCTTCCTATTTTCTAAGAGTTTTCCTGCATTTTCACCCCCTGGAAGCCAATTTAAGTCGTTCAAAATTTAACTGGATGTTCCTTAGGAGGATCTTAACAAACGCTAAAAGCGAAAAAGTGCTCCGACGCGTACTTCCGGCGATACGAATTTTTCTTTCAATTTTCTAAGAGTATTTCTCTATTTTCACCCCTTGGAAGCCAATTTAAGTCGTTCAAAATTTAACTGGATGTTCCTAAGGAGGATCTTAACAAAGCCTAAAAGCGAAAAAGTGCTCCGACGCGTACTTCCGGCGATAATAATTTTTCTTCCTATTTTCTAAGAGTTTTCCTGCATTTTTACCCCCTGGAAGCCAATTTAAGTCGTTCAAAATTTAACTGGATGTTCCTTAGGAGGATCTTAACAAATGCTAAAAGCGAAAAAGTGCTCCGACGCGTACTTCCGGAGATACGGATTTTTCTTCCTATTTTCTAAGAGTTTTTCTGCATTTTCACCCCCTGGAAGCCAATTTAAGTCGTTCAAAATTTAACTGGATGTTCCTTAGGAGGATCTTAACAAACGCTAAAAGCGAAAAAGTGCTCCGACGCGTACTTCCGGCGATACGAATTTTTCTTTCAATTTTCTAAGAGTATTTCTCTATTTTCACCCCCTGGAAGCCAATTTAAGTCGTTCAAAATTTAACTGGATGTTCCTAAGGAGAATCTTAACAAACTCTAAAAGCGAAAAAGTGCTCCGACGCGTACTTCCGGCGATAATAATTTTTCTTACAATTCTCTAAGAGTTTTCCTGCATTTTCACCCCCTGGAAGCCAATTTAAGTCGTTTAAAATTTAACTGGATATTCTTAGAGAAGGCCTTAACAAACGCTAAAAGCGAAAAAGTGCTCCGATGCGTACTTCTGGCGATACCAATTTTTCTTCCAATTTTCTAAGAGTTTTTCTGCATTTTCACCCCCTGGAAGCCAATTTAAGTCGTTCAAAATTTAACTGGATGTTCCTTAGGAGGATCTTAACAAACGCTAAAAGCGAAAAAGTGCTCCGATGCGTACTTCTGGCGATACCAATTTTTCTTCCAATTTTCTAAGAGTTTTTCTGCATTTTCACCCCCTGGAAGCCAATTTAAGTCGTTCAAAATTTAACTAGATATTCTTAGAGAAGACCTTAATAAACGCTAAAAGCGAAAAAGTGCTCCAACGCGTACTTCCGGAGATACGAATTTTTCTTCCAATTTTTAAGAGTTTTCCTCCAATTTCACCCCCGTTCAAGTTGTTCAAAATTTAACTGGAGATTTCTAAGGAGAATCTTGACAAACCGGCCCATACTTGGTTACGTACATTTTTTTGTCTATTTTCTTCCATTTTCACCACCTAGGGACTGATTATTTGTCTCAAATTAGTTCAAGACCAATGCCAAATTCTGATGTAGGAATTAATCTAATGTATATTTCGTCCATAATAACCAAAAGAGTGAATCCGGCGCGCATGCGCCGTTTGCCTGTCCCTTGTCTTCATCACATGCGCGCCTATGGTCATTCGGGTATCTTCGTTCGTTTTGGCTGCTATCTTTGGCTGCTGTCTTCACACCGGTAACAATGTCGAGATCTTGCTCTAGGTAGAAAAAATTGTTTACTTCAATTACAATGCGTTGCTTGTACTAATGTACTGCGGAATGTTTGTCCACACAGTCTGAACGTTTGGCAACCCTCCACGCGCCGCCACTGACGCGCGGCGCTGCAAAGGGGCAGTCGGCATTTAATTAAACGGCCGGCGTAGAGGGAAAAAGTGTTCGAGTCTGACATTAGCAGGTTGCCGATTAGACTTGGGATCGGGAGTACTTGAGTAGCAGTTTTAATTGCTCCCCTTAGCCAATACGCCCGACACGAATAAGGCGGTGGAAACTTTTTCCGGGTAATCCGATACATCAACTCCGTGTGTGACCAATTTATGCGTCGAGTGCGGAGACCGTACGGCTCGGGATCAGGTGTTTCAAAAGGGAGTTTATCAACTTTAGCAACGATGTCACAGTTTCGTTAGTGAACTACTTTGGAAGGATCGCCTCTAAGAAGAGTAGAGGCATCGGCGTGGGCACGGTGCGGCCACGGTAACTTTCCGTGCTGTTCACAGGTGCATACGGCTACTCCCGGAAATAATATTTAATATCGCAAGAAAGTTACCATGATTTCCGGAAGAATTTGGTGCCCTGAATCCAATTCTTTCCTCAGAACGGCGTGATCACATCAAGACTTTGAACTTTGAAATATTTTAATTTTAAAGTGAATAATGGTTTTAGGACACATTTGGAGTTTACTGTTTGTTGCAGACAATTTTACCGACACAAACTAAACGAAACATCGTAAAGAAAAATTCTTGCTTCAATTTCAGTTTGGGAACGACTCAGTTTGATTTTTTTCCAGCAATATTTACCAGATTGAAGTTTGTACTGTGTACAGAAAATAAATTTAAGCAATAATGTAGATTCACTGGGAACACCTCAACCTTTTTGTTTATAATGTTCTATTTTTTTAAATTTTTGCGCAGAAAATGTAACTTTGGAAAATTATTACGAGTAAATATTAAAACTATTATGAGCAAATAAAGCAAATGACCATCAAAAAAGTTTATTTAAATTAAGAACTACCGGTAAATCATTCATATTCATTGAAATGCGTTATTTGGTTAACTGTGAGAACTGATGTTACCAACGTTATACTTAAATTTGGAATTGGGTCTGTAGTGCCTTTACCATGAATAGTCAGTTTTTTTTGTTACTTATTACTTTCAATTTATATTGCGGCACAACAATATACTTTATAATAGACAGGTGGATTTTAACGGCTTGATGGATCCAGAGAAAAAAGATGGAGGGAACAACGAAGCAACTGCGGACAACGTTGTTTCTGGGTTTTTGCCTTTCATCAGCGCAATGCAGCTTAAAAACAGGATGGAATAAGGGCACGAACACAAGAGAATGACAAGTAGCATGCCTATCTCTATTTGCGGCTTCGTGTCACACAGCCTCGGTATTGAGGCCAAGAGCAACAGTCGCCGCGGAAGAGAGTCCAGCAACTACTGTCAGGGTCTCAGCCAGGAAATATACAAGAAGGAAAGGAGCTTAATGGATCATAATCTTATAAGAGACAGGTGGATTTTAACGGCTTGGCCTCAATACCGAGGCTGTGTGACACGAAGCCGCAAATAGAGATAGGCATGCTACTTGTCATTCTCTTGTGTTCGTGTCCCTTGCCCTTCCTTATTCCATCCTGTTTTTAAGCTGCACTACGCTGATGAAGGGCAAAAACCCAGAAACAACGTTGTCCGCAGTTGCTTCGTTGTTCCCTCCATCTTTTTTCTCTGGATCCATCAAGCCGTTAAAATCCACCTGTCTCTTATAAGATTATAATTCATTAAGCTCCTTTCCTTCTTGTATACTTTATAATGTTCACCCATTCTAGCCAAATGAATGTCTTGAAGATAATTTTTTCTAAAATGAATAATAAACAAGTTATGGAACAAAGAATGACTATGTAAAAACAAATTTCTCATTCTCTTTGTATAAATAAATAGTAAAATAATAAATAGTTTTTAACACATTTTTTTCCTAGAAACATTGAATACATTTTTACACAAAATTAACTTTAATATCTTGACAAATTGCCGTCGTATAAAAAGTAGAAATTCTTTGGGAAAACAACTGTGTTCGTAAGAAAACCCGATACTTTGAAACTACTAATGGACTTGTCCGACGAAGAACTTGTCTCTTACTTTCCCAACTCCCGATTAAATCATTTAAGCAGGTAAACCGGCAAAATAAATGACTCCGCAAACTCTCCCCCCTAACGGGAAAGTCCCCGCTGCTGCTAAAAATACGTTCGCGACGAACCGGCATGTCCCGTTCCGAACTAATGGGCTCTAAGAGAATTAAACTTAGTAAATCAAAACAAAAATGAATGCATTGTGCCTGAGATTTGTGCGGAAAACATTTAAAACTAAGCGCGACTCGCAGAAGTTTCAAATTAGACACATAAATAGTCCGTTCAAGGAAGAGCGCCGTTTCCTGTAGAATGCGCGCTTGTTCCGCAAACTTCCCATTGAATTCTGAGCAATTATGCCGGCATGGAAGCTCGAAAAACTGCGAGGAATGTTGACGAGTTATCTGTCCGCGTATTGGTATGTTAAACAAAACCGAATAGTTTTTTACTGTGTGTAGAAAGGTATTTTAAGCTAATATATCTCAAATCTCCTACAATTCCTATCAATGAAGTCATATGTATTTTCTCTGATACCAAACATCTAGGTATGCTAATGAATAGTTCCACAGACAAAGCTCTATTCAATAATTATCTAAAGAAATTAATCTATCTAAATTTACTAACCTGCTTTAATGAAAACACTATAAATATCTAACTTCACTTTTGGCAGTGGGAACTCGAAAATTCAACTACAATAGATGAGATCTGACCTATTTCTGCATTTTTAGGATTGCTTCTTCAGGTGGCCTCCTTTAAGTTGAGTCAAATATCTAACTATAAAAATTATTATATAAATTAAAATTATTTGAAATTTGAATAATGTTTACCCTTTATGTAAAAGTTTTTATATATTTTTAGGTATTAATAATATTGTGTGAAACTAACTACTCTGTGGACAAAAGCCCCAACCAGCGTTGAATTACACCCACAATATCTACCCATATATTCCTTATTATTAGCTTTTATATGCGTGGTATATTTCCAAATTTGCGGGAAAAAGAGGGATGCGTGATTGACCGTGGTAGATTTGAATAAACACCCCAAAAGTGTTAAAAATTATAGGTATGTGGTCCTGAGTGGCAACGCTATTTTGCTTCAACGCTCGAACGCTACGCTACGTCGTCAGAAAATTTGTTGCGTATAGGTTGATTTGCTTCTCTTTTAAAATATGGAATATATATTTTTTTCTATCTTTAATAAGCTTTACGTATACGTGGTTCAAATTAATGACATTGTGGCTGAATCACCCTGTATGCAGTAATTATGGGAAGTTATTTTTTAGTATGTTGTGATTAGAAAGAAATAAATTTCGAATTCAATAAAAACGTGAACTTATGCATCATCCCGACCTGTTCTCAGGCGAGTCAGGGTCAAATAAATCCAAA
Source organism: Monochamus saltuarius (assembly GCA_025584915.1). Taxonomy (NCBI): domain Eukaryota; kingdom Metazoa; phylum Arthropoda; class Insecta; order Coleoptera; family Cerambycidae; genus Monochamus; species Monochamus saltuarius. The sequence continues at coordinate 2,850,894 of CM046722.1, read as the reverse complement.
CATAAATATTTGCTGGTTTTGGAAAAAGAAAATTAATTAATCCCCGCAATATGGAAATGTATATGTTAGAATTATGGTAATTCTGCTGGGGTTGCGTGTCGGAATCGAAAAAGCGTAATCCGCCGGCAGAATTAGCGATAAGGGATTAGCGTTGTAACTTTTCAAAACAAAAGATTATACGGCGGGGGTTTTTGCATGACCTCCGCGACTTGGCGCGGTTGTTCGCACATGCTGGGCAAAGCCGATTAACCCGGAAAAGTCTTCTAACGTTATACCCGTACGTAGGGATTCCGGAGCCCTCAGAAAATCTGTAGTCCGTCTAAAAATTATGAGAGTTGATTGACTAAAAAAATTTGTCACATCTGATTCTGAAATTTTATTACTTTTTTCTAGTCTAGACTTCTCACGTTGTTGTATTTATTACACAACAGAAAATTCAATTCCATTACAATAATTTAGAAAAAATAATGTTTCTGCTTCATAAACAACTTTGAACATTATTTGGAGAACGATTCTTATAATTTTTATCAATTCTTTCTGGAAATATTTGTACTTCGTCATGCTTAACCCTGTGTAAACATATTTCGCGACAAAATTCTATCAGTTTATTTTCAGCACCAAATATAAAACGGTAGCAACCTTTTTTACCACGCGTTAAGCGCTGATCTTATTCTCGAGTCCACTATAGCAGTGACGTGACTAGATCAGGACCATCTTTCATTTTATTGCACTTTTTTTATAAAATAATATTTATTATCCTAAACTCATAATAACTTTAAAACAGTGTACTGGTTGTTATTGATTAACCACCTTGAATTCTAGTGGCTTTTAGGCTTTCTCGTCCAGTGCTATTATTTGATATACAGGGCGATTAAGAACTTATCTAAATAAAAAAATTAGAATTTGTAGGAGACTCTTACAAATACAATTCTCTAAAGAAAAAATCAAAAACGGCAGTGCAAAAATGATTAAACAGTACACTTCTGCACGGCACTCGAAACCGGTCCACTGTAATACCTGACAAGGCAAAGCATGCAATTGGCGACCGCACAAAAAAAATGAAAGATATTCCCAAGGAAAGAAACAAATTCTAACACCTATTTTATATAGCAAATTCAAATGCTTTGATCGTGGCAGCCATGGTACCGTCCCTTGGTATTAATGCTTCGTGTATGATACTCCGCACTGCTGCAATACGCCGTGAACGCCCTGGACTTCCATCTCTTCCGAGATTTGTTTTCACATTTCCTGTGGCTCCATTTGACACATGTTTACCGAGAAATCGTTCTGCTACATTAAAACATCCATCAACTCGAAGCTGCTATACACGTGAAAAATTTTTGATACTTGAAAAACTAGTGTAAATACTCGCAACACAAAAAAGTTAATACCTACTATAAATAATCGGATATTAATATTCGTAATCGCCTGTCTAGAATTCTTTGACCTGCCCTTGTTGTCCTCAGGCTAGGCTCTGTGAGCGCGAGAACAACAAGGGCTGGTCAAAGAACTCCAGCTAAACTATAGGGATGTGCACTTTAATTCTGCTACTGGCAGCGACCAGTTACCGAGGTCACGGCATAACAACCCGGAAAATCACTATATATCACTCTGTATTCTATTTGAGGTACGGTTGTATTCGCATTCGCAACAATACGTGTTTTTCCATATCCGATAAAGACATTAAATGTGGACGGTGTAAACCGTCTAAAGCCGGGTTCATTTCATTACAAAAACGCCGAATGAAAAGCGAACGGGAAATAGAAACTGTAATATGAAACGACACTGCTAACTTGTTTCTGCCGTGGCTATCTATGTCAAGTGTGCCGCTGCTTCAGATTAGCTTTTATTACACATAAACTGGAAGATAGTTGGTTGGTACTTTTTACCGGTTGGAATAGTAATTGGAAGATACATTTTTCATGCATTGTTTTATTCGAAATGCATATGGATTTCCAGTTATACATTTTCAATTGAAACCATGCCTTTGTAATTATTAATACTTTTGCAGTTGTGCTGCACATGCTATACTTTTCACGTTACCGATAAAATTAATTATAAGGGGGTATTCTATACCAGCAAATAAAAGTAACTTTCTTGTATCTACCTACAACCATCAAAATTGCAAAATTCTTTAAAATTTTCTTTGTTTAAGATACATTAATTTCAAGTTTTCATTGATTTTTCAGTCGTTAGCAATACGGTCAATGAATGTTAAAATTTGTAGAAAAGAACTTCGACCTAATCCAGAACCAAAATCTAAGTTGTCTGGGTTTCTTAAGGTGATTTTTATCCACTGCATATCTCATATATTTGGCTTTTTCTTTTTGTGCAATTCCTAACATACATCTTTGTTAAAAAGCACACCTTTCCACTACATCATTCACCGACATATGCGCGTTTAATTCTTGCTTCCTCTGACACTCATTGTTTACCATACAACGTTCTCTATCTAAAAATTAGATCGTTTACGGCTACGCGTTTTTATCAGATTAGTTACTAACACTAGGAATGGATTTCATTTTAACAAATTATTAGAATAATTAATAAACTACGAAAAATATTAACACCTATTTCCCACATTGCAGGTGAAAAGCTAGATATATCCGTATGTCATAAATTAAAGATAGAAGTAGGAATAAAATATTGAAGTGCTGGCTTTATTAATAGTAATACAACGACTTGTAAATCTATCTATGATTTTGGTTTGGGAGTATACATAGACGCTCGAATATCGTAAGTTTCGAGTTTGTGAAAGCGCTGAAGCTTTTTAACAGACATTTTGCGACTCGAAATTAGAAAGTCGCCAGTTCACGAGTCGCAAATTACAATTTAGATGTAGTAATAGCGACTGCGACGTGGAATGTTACTGGTCCCCGATGGCGTATCATAGCAGTACGAGCTCGATCTGTCCTGGAAAGAAGTGGAAAGGACGATTCCATTACGATGCGACCTCTGGACGTAAAAGTAAGCGTAATGAATAAAAAATAAAGAATACATTTTTTTTATTTGAGAGCCCATTTTACAGATACAAATTATCTTAAGTTGAGAAAAATTGTTTTCGGCGGCCTATATCTCAAACATCTTTGAACCCACAACGATGTAATCTTGTACAAGGGGGTTTCTAAAGGTGCTGATTAAGAATATCTTCTTCTAAATAAATCGCTAATACTTTTTTTTTAATCGACCCTCTTTCTCTATCTTAGAATCGGACGCGTCTGACTATAATCAAATATGGTTACGTCTAAAGACTAACTTTATAGGGATATATTCACCACTAAAGTTTCAAAGTATTCGGATATCAGGTGAGGGAGATCCCAGGGTGGCTCCATGAAAAGTGGGACACATTGTATATATTTATCATATAAACAACTAAAACTACTAACTAAATAAAATAAATATACAAGAATAAAGTTCAACAAAATATTTCTTCTCCAAAGTTACAAATAAGAAAGTTTTTCTTTTGTAAAGAAATAAAACAAACGTTATTGATTCTTCACACCGATTCGTCATTAGTCGTTGGTTGTTACTTTGATTTTGGTTTGATTTGATTTAGGCAAAAAACGTTCCCTAGATGCTGGAGAATCACCTAAAAACCATACATAGTTTCCATAGAGTTTGCGCATGTAGTATAAATAAGCTATGCTGTGGTTCAGAGAAGAGATGGCGCTAAAATAATATAACGCTACAGAATTATTATTTTGTGGTAACGTTAAAGTAGAAATATTTTTAAAGTGAATGATTTTTATAGCCATTTGAAATTAGTTTTCAACGAATTTGTCGTTTTACTACATATTTTAAAACCAAGAAAAAAAATATTTTAAAACGAAATTTCTCTAGAATTACCTTTAGTTTTCCTATTTTACGTAGAATGGAGAAAGAGAAATCGAATTATGCTCACCTAGATTTTTCATGACGATCAATTTAAGCCCACGGAGACCTCTGTACAACCTTCCCCGTTCTTGCTACACACTATGCAAAAACGGGCGGATTTTGCGGTCACTCTTTCCTTAGAGTTGACAACACTGGCTAATGTGATGTAGAACATGTTGATATCCTCATGACGTATCCGTCAAGTTGATTTATGACAGACAAAAAACCGTGTCGGCTTTGATCACATAAAAGAAGTGGTCTTACTTATATTTAAACTGTGCCACACTAGCAGAGATCAGACCGTTTCAGACCATGAAGATGCTTTGTTCGGCCACTCGTTATACGCGTATGTTGTGACGCCAGCCAGCACAACGTAAATAATCAGCTGGAATCCGGGCCCGGATACACCCCGCCGGTTTTGTAAATCAGCCCGCTCAGCCAATCGCAGGAGCCATTAGAGCACGACAAATGTATTAGCTCTGCTGATAAATTGAATAACATTATGGGGGCGCAATTGTTTAATCCGCTGTAGTGGCGAGCTGACCCAGGCCAGTAAATTTGTTTGCGCAGCGAACGACAGGGCCAACCTAAGGTCAATTACTTCCAGATGGGTGGAACGGGGTTACCTAGAGCGTAAGTAAGGGTTCTAAGACGCTGCCAGGGCTGGACTGCGAGAAATCCGACCTACGATTGCCTACGAATTGCTTTTGTATTGTATACACATTACAAGACAGTTTCTTGACAATATTTGGAAGAAATGTCTTGTACGAAAATGGTGACCATTTCGTAGATATTAATTTGCAATTTTTACAATGAAATATTGTTTCTGGTACGGTCCTGGATGCAGTGGTTATAAGCGCTTTCATGTAATACGTGCTTATACTAATTGGTAGACTAGCTATATAACCAGATGGACGTTGTTGGATGGTAAGAGGTTGACTCTTTGGCGATAAGAAAGGCCTTATTTTTTTCTATCGTCTCTTAAAATCTCATAATAAAAAACTACGAAATAAAAAATATATAAGTAAATATTATTGATATAATTCAACGCGGGCAGAGGCATTTGTACGCCAAGGCATCTCTGGCACAACATCCTCTATCAAAGGAAAACTGCGTGCGTGAACAACAAAAACAACTCAAAGCTTTTAAAGGCGATTAATACACGTTAGTGCAGAGAACGTTATCGTGTTGTAGTGCCGCGTACTTTTTGTAACGGCGAAAGACTCTTCGATGTGAAGCTGGCACGTGTTCTCGTTGAATTTTATCGCGTACTTTTCTTCGCATCTGTTTCTTGCCAGTTTGAAATTTAACGCCGACGTTTGTGGGAAGACGCTCTCCTGAATTTGTAAAAAATCAAATTAATTAGACGACGGGGTAAATAAGTAATAGATTTCCGTTCTTGTTGCGGATTTAATCCGAGTCTCGGGAAGGGTGATTAGTTAGGAGAATATATCAGCAGGCCCTAAATTGAAGTAGGCTGAGGAAATTATTTCCGCAGTGTATTTTGGAACGATGTGGGGTAATAATTCAATCATATTTAATTTAAAGCAACGTTATTAATGTTTTAATGTGTGTTTTATATGTACAAGGCCATTAACCCCTTTATAAACTGCTCAGTGAAAAATAAATTAAATTCCATGGATCAATGTTCATATAAACGTAGGTCGCATCTTTCTTCACTCAGAGGTTATAGTGTTTGTATTTTTTCTATTACCATTTATTAGAATCTTTATTTGTACAGTTTTTATGTAATGTAATGGAAACACTCGTAGCTAGAGAATATCTAAATAGATTTCCTCATAAACGTCAGCCGCTGCATTCTATATTCAGTACATCATTTACAAGATTTCGCATGACTGATATTGTCGCTCCTTTTTAAACTATTATGCACTGATGTAAATATTCAAGATCTTCAAATGCTCGACTACGATTAAATTATTATCATTTGATTTTACAACGCGTCCAAGATAACAATTTTATTTATATAATTCTATGATCAGATGAATCCAAAAGATATGCGACCAGAACACGTAATTTCTAACAGATTTAGAGTAAATGTTTATTGTGGAATTGCACCTGATATCATCGTGTCTTCGTAGTAAACCTATGTATAACTTGGCGCCCAACGTGGGGCAAATGGTAAGTTATATAATTAGCAATAGAAGTAGGAACCAAACAATGATATATTCTTGTACACTCGTGATTATAAAAAAACATCGAAAAACAGTATACATCATCATATTTTGAGCACTCAACTTATAACTTGTCAAATGTGGGGCAAATATTTCAGTCAGCTGCACTAAACCTTCCCACTGGTGAAAAAAACTTTTTTAGAGGCATCAGTCGACTTTTGGTTGGTATTTCCCGGCAATTGCCTTCTGTGTCTGCGTGACGTCGCTGTGGCTAACCGGCGACACCCTCGCGATCGTCGCCGGTATCAAATTTAATATTTTCCGGCACGAACACGTCCAGGTCGAGCGATTTTTAGCGTAGCGGCGCATTTCGTATTGTCTAAACGGAAATTATGTGTTTGCTTTATGCGGTTCCTGGAAATTTAATTTAATTTAAATAAATATAGAGCCGCGAGTACGCCCGGCCATTTATTATTATAATAATGAATATAATATCGGTTAGTGTAAGCGTTATTGAAACCGCATAATTTGCCAGAGAGCTCGTACGTATCACGGTAAAAGCTTTGCAGCAAAAAGGTATTATTTAATCTATATATGGAACTAAATCCGTCGGTTTCGCCGTGAGCCATTTATGAATGAAATGTTTGATATAATAATGGAGAGTTCTCTATATTTGAGGCTCCTTCTAGCACTGTGGCTATAAATTAATTTGACCACAACTATATTATAACATATATTATTCGTCTGTCTTCAAATATAATGATGCGCTTGATGTACTGTACACCTCTGTAACCAAATTTAAATTCTTCAGTGTTGCAGTATTTAGTTGTAGAAATTTATTAGCTTCATTTACTTTTTTAAATTTACCAAGTGAACAACGAATGTCAAACCTAAAAGTGTTTTGAGAGTTTTGAATTGTAATGTGTCATGTTCATGTTATGAATATCCAAATATTGTATAATTTTTTTAGTAAAAAGTTTGCTAAAATATTGTTCATAGTTGTGGACAAGTATTCTACTTGCATATGATATAATTCACTCCATCATTATATGCTCGTTGAATAATATACTAATAGTATATTTACATTTAAAGGCACGTAATAAAAAATGAAATGTGAAGGAATTATTTTTGTTACAGTATTACTAAATTATATAGCTGTTGCAGAACCTGTAATTTTTAAAGAAAGCATTTCTGAATTAAATTAAGTTGATTTAGATCTAGAAATAGAAAACTATTTTTACTTAAAGAATCTGTGAGTACAGTTTTTTGGAACCTCGATAAATTAAAGTACGGTTAAGAATAGAAAAACAAATACTTCGTGACATGTTCGCCTCAAAATTGTTTTATATCAGCTTTCCCAGGCGTTGCTCGACGAGAAATGTTTTAGATCCCATCTATTTTATTTTCGTATTATGAAAGGAAGTATTTACAATGGAATATGTGAATATAAGATTAGAAGTTATCTTGGAGTTTCATCAGATCTTCTGCGAAGTCCATTGTGTTTGCCGGAATCCCCTTTTCGTAGAGAAAGACACCGAACAACAGAAAATGTAACTTGCAGCCTTGCTGGAGCTGGCTAAATTTTCCGAATAAATCCGTTTAATGTTATAAAGAGAAGGATAACAGTCGTCGTGGAGGAAAATGGAACAAATACTTTTCCGATTTGATATTTTTTCCTATTTATTCAATTTATAATACATGAACAACGCTCATGTTTGTACCTGGCACAGTCTGTCTGATCTATAGAATAATAATATCCCGCCCTGCCCCCACACATCCAATAATGTCACTACGGTATACCGAATGCCAATGAAATTATTAGATAAGTCATAGCACCCAGAGCGTTCTAGATACAGATTTAAGATTTAGAGGACATAATATACAGGGGAAAATGCAAATTATTCGATATTTGTCACCTCATCTATCAAATTTTAATTGTAACTGCATATTTTTACATTTTTTGATTCTAAAGATTTCAGGTGCGGGTGCACTTATTTGAGAATTATTGTAGCCTACTTGATTTTTTAGACATATTTATTTCTATATTTGTTCTTGAACTTCAATTTAGTTTTCATTGCCAAAATGTGTAAACAGATTATTGTATCATTTTTATTTACTCTTGCTAACATTTGCCCCACGTTGGGCGCCAGAGATAATTCTGTCAGTTGTAATACATCTAAAAAGTCTAATTTGGTTTCCATTTTGTATATAAACTGAATAAAAAAGAACTTGTTTCATTCAATTTGCATGCTGTAGCGAATTTTACACGTTGCGGGACCACAAACGCCTTGTAGAAATCAATTTTTTCGGAGTGGTGTAAACCGCCGTCGTCGCCTTCGAATATTTTCGAAGAATCAGCCCACAGGAGCATTTGAATACCCTGCGGAGCAGAGTCCTCGACGCCACCGATTTCAAGGCAAACGTATTTGTTGTATTTGCAGAGGACCGACTACGATATCGCTCCACTTTTGAGTCCATAAGTGTTGGCTTGTCGAACGTGTGGAGTTAGTTCGAAAACGACCTGTGTGCGCGAGATTGCCAAAGGGCTAAAACAAATATTTCTTAGGCGAGAAGCAATTTAGAGTAGAGGAATTGCACAGGGTTTTTCAACTTTTGAAAATTGAAATACTTGCTTTATTGAATGAGATGTCCTACATCTAATGGACAAGCTATGTGTAGCAAGCTTAATTTGATTGAATAACACGTTCTACCATTTTTTCCCTTAAAATATTAGTAAGTATTAGGGGACATAGAATATAAATTCAATCAACACGGGAAGAGAATGAGGAACGTGAAAAATCGTGAAAGAGAATCTAAAGCGGATTGAATTACTTGGTCTTTGTTGTCGAGTGTTAGATATATTGAGATTTAATTTAAAAATGTGTAATGGCTTCAAATAAAGTTCCGAATGACGTTCTATTACCAAACTCCGTCATTCTTTAGAACCTGTTAAAAGTTTTATGAGAAGTATATTATAAGCACTATAACAGGCTATATTAAATCATTCGATCGAATAAACTTTTATGAAATCTTGCCCTGAAGTAGAATGGATGAGATATCCTTCGTATGAATCCGGTTTAATACTATATTGACTGAATGTAGCACTGCAGTTACATGCATAGAAATTTATAACATATTCGATTATTACAATCAATGTAACAAGTAACCCAAGCATCACATGATTGTTTAAGAAACGCTTATGATACAGATTTATTTTCTAAACATTTTTAAACGTGTCAAAACCCAACACAATAATCAATCTCGTATCACGTGATAGTAAAAACTAATAACAGCGCTCATATTCACACGAAAGTATAGGTTAGGAGTTAGGAGCAAAGTGTTGTGAGTTCTGAACAAAAACAACTTGTACTTTTCTATTTAATTTCAGATTTTGTGTTCTTTCTGTGTGATATCACAGATAAGAAATGCTTTTTAGAGTGAGAAACTGCATAGGTACGATACGTAGGATTGCCGATAGATATCGCGACAAAGCCGAAGGCAATTATAACCAACTTAAAACTGCACCAATTCCTCGAGGAGGATAAGAAATATCCTATTTATGTCACGCCGTCATTTCTTTTAATAAGGAAGCCTGCTCGCTATGAGGTTCCTTCGCTAATTGAGCCCCTAGAAAATCCATGTTCATTACTGGGACCAGACAAAAGTCGTCTAGACGGTTTGTCAAGCGCACCAACTCTGCCGAGAACAGTTAAAATCAAGTCAAACGAAGGACGCGGCAAGTTTTGTCGCTGAAATTCCGTAATTAAAACGGGAAAATTCAAATATGGGCGAGAGTTGTTCTTAGCTCGTGCCGAGTACATTTCAAATTAGCACACAGTTGTCAAAGATCTTAATTGGTTCCAACTTGAAAAAATAACAATTCAATTACGAGCGTTGTCAAATTTTAAAGTTTCGGTAGAACACACTTTGCTCCGTAAAGGGAATGACTAGAGCATTAAAGCATAAGATTTTGTCGAAGTATTTATCAGTTCATCATTTGTTTGAAACAGAGTTTAACTTTTTAATAACTGTTTTCGTTTCGCCAGTCTTCATTGTTGGTATCTTCTTAGTTATTTGTGAAGTGGTTCCTGCTGTGCCAGTCTTAGAACCGACAATAGACACTTAAATTAATTTTTCAGTTAATTTAAATGAAATGAATGCATTTTAATAATTAGTTTTCATGTGTCAAAAATGGCTTACGTGCATAGCGACTTGGAATTGATAGATATCGTCTTAATTTATGGTGATATGAAAATGCTTTAGCAAAACAATTTGCCGGTAAACCTGTACCAAATGCAGCTACTTTTGCAGTGAGTGCAAGTGTAGTGCAACGCGGATGTGAGACGCGAAATTTTAAACCGAACCGTGGAAGATATGGAGGTTCGGTGCGTCTACGGCGTATTGCAGCATTTCCAGTGCCATTTTTTTTGTGTTTAGATATTTCAAAAATGAAGAGTATCGCACAGAAGTGGACACTATTGATGATTTACTCAAACGTATCCCAACATTTTGCTGTTATAACATCAGGTATATCAAAATATTTTATTAATTTAGACCTCAAATGAATTCTATTAATAACACAGGTCCACAAAAAAAGTGGTGTGTGGTGAGGGTCCCATTATATTCTGTCTATGTATTTTTTCCCGCTAAACACGAATCTGAAGTCAAAATTGGGGGTCACACAGCAAATTTTAGAGAAAACCCATAAAAACGATAATCACATCAAAAGTTTACACAGGTCCACACAAAAAAGTCATGTGTGCTGGGAGTTAAGACTATACTTTTCTTTTGTATTTTTTCCCTCTCAACACGAATCTGAAGTTAAAATTGGGAGTTACACGGCAAATATTTGAGAAAACCTAAAAAAATCACTTTTTCGTAATTTATTCTGTATGATACTCTCTAAAAATGAAACTGAGAAATACTGTGAATTAGTGAATATTTACTATTTTACAGCTACAAGTATACCAAGGTAGTACCTTTTTTAAAACAAAATCGACGTGATAGGGGATTTTTTCTAAAACTTCTCAATTTCAAAAATAATGAATTTATTCGTCACTTTTCTAAAACACTGTATAATTGCTAATGTTGGTTATGCAGGAATCCATTAATGGTTCTATTATAATTTTCGTCTATTTTTAGAGTAAGAGAAATGGTTTCTTTTCTGTTTTTTAAACTTTTGTCTCATCTTGTAAAGTCATTTTATTCATGAATATTTCGATAAAATCCTACCGACTGCGCCAGTCATGATTTGAATATCAAAAGAAAATTTTAAAAAATAATTTACATAAAAGCCACATTTTTCTGTATAAGGCCATATATTTTAAAATTACGCCGTAGGCAGCTTCTCACGAGTAAACAAAAATAATTTAATCAGCGAGTACCGATACGGGCTCCTTTTACAAAAATAATTATTTCTTAGAGCCCAGTAATTATTTCCGCGGTTGCGATTAAGCGATTCTTTTAATTAACGTGCAGCCGAGGGTTCTTTCGCTTGGCGTTTAGGTAATGTCCTTTGTGCAGCCGGGCAGTTCCTTTATCCTAGCGCACTGCGAAAGGGGGCGGTACCTTTGCAAAGTTAATAAAGGTTGACTAAATATTTAATAAGTCTTTGTGTAGCGACTGCCTCGTCGAGGATAATAATATTGCGCACATAATGTGCATATATAGTGTAACGAACTTTGCAAAACGGATTACGGACCGGCTATTACGGCGTTTTCGTCCATTACATTTCATAATCGTAGATTCATAAGTTGAGGTAACGTTTTCGCTTAGCGTTGTGTAAAGAGCTGAATTCTGCGTGCTTTAGATGCAACATAGTATGCTTTACTGCATGTGATCATATTCATCAAAGCTTACGAATCGAACTGTAATCTAAATCATTTGATTTTAATAAAGTATCGGCGATGTTTATGTATTGCCATCTCACGATGTAGTTTCGAACTACACGCATAGATAAAGGCAATGCAGATAAGCTTGAATCGTCCACATGTGCATATTGTGACAGTTCACATGCTGGCAGCCATTTTGAGACATATCTCAAAGAGTAAGCTGTGGTAGTATCATATGAATTTTGTTTTAATGGATAGCAAACAAAAAAATATAAATAGAGCACCATTGATTTTATTATTATAACATTTATTATTTCTGAACTAAGAAATATTTCTCTAAATAAAATAAACTTTCAGATGCTTTTAATGCATGTCAGAATATGAATACAAAAAAAAATCTGGCTCGAAAAAATCTCCTGGCACGTGGATTTTGTTTTTAAAAAAGCACTTTTTGACATACGACTCACATTTGTGACGTCATCGTTGTTCGAGATATGACGTCATCAACAATTTTTTTAAATAGCAACCCCCAATTTTGACCATGCTATTTGAAAGAGCATGTCATTCTACATAGATACATCATACAAAATTATGGTGTTACATAACAAATATTTCAAGAAAATAATGGTTGAAGATTTTAAAATTTAATTTTCACAATACTGAAAAGGATAATGAGTATGTAAAAAATTGACTAAATTAAATGTTGTGCACCATTGGCTGCCCGACAGTAGCCAAGACGATTAATAAATTCTTTTCGGACATTATCAATAACTTCAGGAGGTATACGATGTATCTCGTGACGAATTCTTGCTTTTAAATCTTCTAAATTAACCGGTCTAGTAACGTATACTTTGCTTTTAAGTATCCCCACAAGAAATAATCTAAGGGTGTCAAATCAGGCGATCTGGCTGGCCACTCAATTGGCCTCCTCTCTATCCAACGATTCGGGAACAGCTCATCTAAATAAGCACGGACAGGTGTTGCATAATGGGGAGGTGCACAGTAACGTTAAAATCTGGTTCTAAAGTTTGGTTTGGTCAACTTTGTCATTTCGGTGTTTACTTTCTTACACTTAACTATTGCAACAATTTTTTTATATATTATCTTGTCTACGCATTAGGATTTAACAAATGTTAAATTTTTACTTTATTTAACTTCTAACAACAGCTAAAGTCATTCGAAGATTAGAGGTTTTTCAGGTATAATTCAATGCTGGTCGGATTTATTAGCCCGCAGAGTAGTTGCTAGAGGTAGCTCTGCTATTGCACGTTACTCATGGTACCTGCTATCGGGTTAGACACATTTAAAACAGGTAAAGTTTGTCGTCGATCATCTCACCCATGGCATACCGATGAGAGCTAATAAGCTCAAAACCGATATATGTCTGGTGGGCCGAATTTCGTGTTTGTAATTTGAAGTTGTTCAATTTTATAGTATCTATATAAATAGTACACGAGGGTCAGAATCCTTCTGTACAATTTAAACTATTACAATTTGTTGTGGGTTGCCTAAATATGTGACATCACACTAAACGACGAGTATAATATGGAAAAGGCTATCGACACCAGTCACCAATAAAACATATGCCAGGTGGTTATGAACTATGGCAGCGTCCTTTTTACTAGTGCATAAAAACTTTTTTATATTTGACAAATCCAGTGGGAAATATCTTGTGACAAATTATGCCTCAACACAGTAAACAGACCACGCTCGTAGGTCGACCTGAGTAGTATTTGCCGTTGTATAAATTTCCCAATGAACAAGTTAATGAGTCGTACGGACCAGCACTTATTCTCCGTCCTTTTAAAGTTGGCCATTTAATGTACGTCATTTTTCAGGATGCCACAGAGAAATTCTCGTTGCGATTCTTATTGAAATTTATGCCGATGCGGCCGGGCCCCGTAATGAGCTGAACCCGATAAATTTCCACGTTTTTTAGTTTATTTTGTGTGTGTTGCCGGTCTTCTTTCATTATAAAACACTGGGGAATTGCCACTTAACCTAGATTTCAGTCATATCCATTCCGCTTAGCGTTATAGGCTTCCTGCCACGGTACGAAGTGTACAACGAGGAGGGATAAATATGGATAAGAGTGCATTTAGCGAGGTATGTTGTGTAATAGTGACTTTAATTAATTTTCTCGGCTTTGTAGATAGCTGCTGTTACGTCAAATGTTTCAAATCTAGCGCAAAAGCTGACGCAAGCCGGCATCTGTATTAGGAGAGCAGGGATGTGAGGAGGTAAAGCGGTCCATTAAATTTTAATTGTATGAATACATTTTCAAGAAAAGTATTAAGAAAACAGTCCGTATGAAAGAGGTTCTATACAGGGTGTAACAAAAAAGCAGGCCATCTCGTTAACTGCATATTTTTAACCCGACTTACCTATACAGAGTGATTCATTAATAATGAGACAGAGCAGATTAAGCCAAATATGCCTTATCCGATTTTGGTGTATCTGCTAGTGGGCACCACCAACGATGATTTGGACCCCTTTAAATCGCTACGACTTTTTTTTGCTACACTGTATCTGATTTTGGACTGGATCCCTATCTCTTAGTAGTATGGCCCACTACGCAACAATTTGACTTTTCTTTTAGATAAATTGCATGCATTATGAGATTTAGATGCGTTTTTCTCAGAAACCATTGCTTCTAGCGACATCAACACCTTTTTTAACTAGAAAAAAAGACAAATATTCCAGTCCAAAATGAGATATAGTGTAGCATAAAAAAATTGTAGCGATTTAAAGGGGTTCAAACCATCGTTGGTGGCGCCCTCTAGCTACCAAAATCGTCGACATATTCGATTTCTAGCCCCAAGAAACCCCGCTATACCAAATTTCATAAAATACGGTCGATGCAATCGAAAAATAATAAAGGAAATGTTATTTATTTTTTCAACTAACACCCTGTAGATAGAAAAGGAGCAACATTCGGATAAAGCATATTTGGCTTAATCGCTCTATTTTGAGTCAGCAACATGCCCTTAAGCTCTGTCTCATTATTAATGAATCACCCTATATACAAAAATGCCTCCCTTAAAAGGCACAGTGTTAAAGTTGAACTTTTAAAATTGTTTAAATTTTTCCATATTTTCTGATTTTTTGTAACACCTTGTATATTGTGATAAAATTAGAAATGTTTTTATTCACCATTCTTTAATTAAAATGCGAAAGACCTGGAATTAAATCACCGGATAAATACTTTTTTTGTATCAAATAAAAAATGTTGAATCATTATTATGTTCTTTGTGAAACGTAAAGATTGTATTGTGTACGAATTTTTTATTGTGGAAACTATTATTAACTTTAATAAACGTAGGCGCTTACAATTTTTTTAAATTTCGAATTGAATGTGTATCTGATACACACCTACGTTCATTCATTTTATAACGTTGTTATGAAATATTCGTTTAGCGCGGGAAATTCCGATTCGATAAAAGTCACGAAAAGGACGATTGCAGTTTTGTTAGCGACGCGAGTGGGAGGACCAGAATTATGTGTCGAGAATGATTTTGTTGTTATCACTGTTATAGGGCATATCCATCGTATCGATCCATCCCTTTTTAATAGTTATTTCATAGTCGGCTCAGCAGTCGAATTCATCATATACTCGAATCAAGAATTCAGACGTCTTACGTCACGGCTGACGTTACACATTTGTTTTTATTGTCAACGTAATTTTCGATATTTGGTCGCGTTAAAAACAATATTTTTTTGCAATTTAGTGCAATATATGATGCAACCTTTTAGTGTAGTATATAGTTTTATTACTATCAGTTACAGTTTCTTAAATATTTTGATGAAAATATAATGAATTGTTCATTTGTTCGCATGACGTAAGTCGTCTGAATTCTTGTCGCGAGTATTTACAACGCTATGTTAATTATGTTTGCTACAACAGCCAATATACCACACATAGCACTATACCAGCTGTATTCGCGTAGGTTTGTTATGTGGGATATATAACTAGTTAATATTAATGCTACACAGATTGCCTTATTCGCTATACACGCTAAAATCATAGCTATCATAGGGGATGATAGCTTTATTCGCTGTACACCTTAAAATTAGCCAGTATTGTGACCTCTCACACTATTACGCTAGCTATTTTCGGTATACACGTTCAAAATAACAAATATTATTACTCTTCAGATAACTATGTTAGCTATTTCGTTACTTTCCCTATACATGTGCAAATATTCAATACTACACACAACACAGCTTTGTGCTAGTTATATTCGTTATACACTTGCTAACTGTGCTTGCTATTTTTGACATAGACGTTAAAAACAGCATATATTACTACTTTATAGATCGCTTTGTTAGCTACGTTCGCTTCATGCGCTACACACGTATCCAACGTTAGCTATGTTCGTTATACACGTTAAAAGAACTAATACTGCTTGATATTGTCGTATTACTCATATACGTTAAAATAAGGAATATTGATCCTTATGCAATTGGTAATATTGGCGGTTCTGTATCTAGATGTAATCTACAATTGAAAATATAGCTATACTAGCTACGTTCGCAGTACACGTTAAACATACTAAATATTACGCAAATCGTTATATACATGCTTGCTATACACGTTAAAAGTAGTCAATATTACTACCAGAGAGATAACTATGTTAGCTATGTTCGTTTCATACATTATAAATAGCCAGTATTGTGAACACACACAGCATTTTGCTAGTCTATGTTCGTAATCACTATATTCGCTACATTAGCTATACACGCTAAAATATCTTATATTACTATCACGCGTAGCGTTACGCTACTTACGTTCGCTATGTACGTGAAATATAACGAATATTATTGCCACAAATATGTTAGCTATGTACGCTACGTTCATTACAGAATGAAATATTCATTCTATGCCAACTGTGTATGCTTTGTTCGTTATAAAAATAACCCCTATTGCTTTAAATGAACATAGAATAATTACGACACTTAACTATATTCGTCGAAGCAGATTCGTTTCTCGGCTATAATGTTTTAAAACGTCTTTGTGGATAAATAATTAACGAATATAGTAATATTTATGACTTTCTCAGAGCATGCTTGATTTCTGTTAACACTTACGAGTACAATACTCAAGGAATTGTGCAGACAATATGATAAACGTAAAACCAGCCAATATTTATCTGTTAGCAAAGCAGGTTATGAAATTCACTTTGTGGATATTACCTCCAGCATCTGTTTTAGCGTATATAGACCGACCCCGAGTTACAGTACTGGATTATATTGATTTATAAACCGACTGATTTATAGACTAGAGACGTTCGACTGCATATTAGCTCGTAAGGAAATTTGTACACAGTGCAGATCAACTGTAGATTTCCATTTCCATTCGTGTCCACCTCGCCTGATACTGTACTTCCATTATTAAAGAGACGTCGATAAATATAACTTAGTGCTTCCTTGTCATCAAAAGAATGGAGTTCCAATCTGTAAAACAAACAAACAAACGAGTTACGGAAGAGATAAGGGACATCTGAGGCAAGAAAGGAAATGAGAATTTTATGATGAATAAAATATAAAAGATAACACAAGTTTGTGTACACCAAAGTAGGAATAATGGAAATATACCACGTGGTCCATAGAAGTTGATCGTATCAATGGCCGTGCTTTAAGGAAATTAATATGGATTGAATAGATTTAGGTTGAGTGTTATTATATGCACAAATAAATAGAAAATGTCGTGAAAAAGGGAAATAAAAGTTTCTGGAATAGTAGAAGCTAGTGAGTTGCTAGATATATTGAGTATTGTGGTATGTAGAACACGAAATTTATTAATGTGGTCGTTCTAGAAAACATTTTAGGTTGCATGATGCTTACAAGTTTATGACAGGTAACTGTATAATACTTGGAATGTATAATCAAATAAAGTGTCCTCTATTCAGTGTGATTTCAAATTATATTAGTTTTACATTGAAAATTCTAAAAATATACTTTAATTCGTCTCTGTACGAACGATGTTTGCACGCCAGCGTTTGAGACAAACTGACGGGTAGCGGACGTCTCTGCAACCTGAAATGGACTTGCCTTACATCTTCTGTCTTTGCCTGTCTCGTACCTCCGCCTAATACTATTTGAACGTAAGCGGCTCCTTTAGCAGGCTTTAACTTAAAATTCACTTTTACAAAGTTATTATCAGTTATTTTCAGAAAAAAGTGTATATAAATTAATAAAATAATTCGCCGCTTCTGGGATGCCCATTTATTTTGTTCTCTTTACATTTTAACCCTTAGTTTATTAGTGTCGAAAGATATGATTTAGAGCATCCAAGAAATTAAATTTTTTCTAAGAAAACTGCCGCAAGCCGCATCAAAAACAGATCATTATACGGGAGTTATTTTGAAACTAGTTTCAAGATACCTAAAGAGGCCTCTTAAATATCATCTGTTTTACAAACGTGTTGGTGCGTTCACACAATTCATTGATATTATCTACTTCAGTACGGTGTCCATGGTTTTCTAAATACTTCCATATAAAGAAATCTATAGGATTTAGGTCTGGAAATTGCGGAAGTCAAGTACGCTCGCGAGTTTTATCATGATTTTTCGTACGCTAAAATAATTTCTATTATTTTTTCGTTACTGCACATATGTCGTTACCTTAATGCAGAACTAGCCTATGTCCATAACTAAAAGGGAATAGAAAGCTGATTTTTGATAAAAATGAACATTGGACTAAGGCTAGTTCTCCATTAAGTTGAATAGTGCCATTTTTTTTAAAACAAATAGATTTCTTAGTTAAGAGTGCATTATGGTTAAAAATTATCGGTTAAATTTATGGGATTTTTTGCTAATGAAGACCAATAAGTTTGAAATTCTAGACGCACGTTGTATAATATGATCAGTTTGTCTTCACGGTTTAAGTTTTCTTAGTTCTCATAGTGGTTTTCTTATACCTACTCTGAAGTTTTATATGCGAAACGAAACTGAAGTACCTACATCGGTTAGCAAGAAAGCGACAGCAAGATGACATGTTTTGATTGACGTATCAGCGACGTTGAAACAGATAAGTGATAGACGCGATTTCGCCACATTTAATTTTTTGCGCGACCACTTGAATGTAGCGGTCTTTTATGAAATCTGATCAATTTATTACTTGGAAAGGACAGTTGCAAGCAATACAAAAGAAATTAAAGCGCTGTGCACGCACGCGTTTGACGTGTGCGGTGTTTAATTTGCTTGAGTTAGTCTTATCACAACTGTTTATAAGAGCAATAAGAAGCACATAAATTATGGCTTAGTCGTAGTAGATTCGAAGGAACTCGGGACCATCTGAGGTCGTCCAGTCGACCGGAAAACGGTCCTAAAAACCGCAGGCAAGGTCCTAATCTTTTATTCATCCATTTTAACACCATTAACACCTACCACGCGTGTCTAGTATGATTGTTGGGCGATACCCTACCAGGTTTGGGGTCCGACGCTTATAAGCACCTTTTGACTTCATTATTATTTCATGACCAACGATGTAGATATATGATATGAAGTCCGCAAATCTAGATTTTGGAAATTCAAAGTAATCGAAACTGCAGTATTAACAATAGCCGTATATACAGGGTGTTTAGTAAAGATTGGGCCATACTTTAATGGCCTCCTCTGACGTAAATAAGGTAATTTAAAGCAACTTATCAATACGGCTTTAGACAAGGAAGAAGTATAGTAGATCAAGTTTTCAACAACTGTTGGGTAATAAACCTGTATAAGGTTTTAGAAGAATTGGAAGTCAGCAAGAAGATGAGGGTGATACGCTTGGTATTTAAAAATACCGAGAATAGAGTAGAGTAAATAATAGAACCATGGAAGAGTTTGAAGTAAAAAGACGGGATGAGACATGGAGGTCCATTATCATTTGTGTATATGAAATAGTGTTTAATCGGTACGAAGAATAGTGTTCTACTAAGAA
Organism: Monochamus saltuarius; assembly: GCA_025584915.1. Classification (NCBI taxonomy): domain Eukaryota; kingdom Metazoa; phylum Arthropoda; class Insecta; order Coleoptera; family Cerambycidae; genus Monochamus; species Monochamus saltuarius. Next base: position 2,831,135 of record CM046722.1, on the reverse strand, counting down.
AATCAAGAATATCACTCATGAAAAATTATTGTTGGCTTACTTTGAATGCTTATCTAAGGAAAGAAAACCATCTTCTCTCTGGTCGTATTATTCGATGATAAGAAGTATTTTATTAACAAGAAAACAACGTCGATTTTAGTAAGTACCTACAGCTGGTTGCATTACTAAAACGTAAATCAGAAGGTTACAGACCTAAAAAATCCAAAATTTTTACTAAACAAGATGTCACAAAGTTTTTAACGGAAGCATCAGATGATACATGTTTATTTAAAAAAGTTGCTATGATAATTGGACTAAGTGGAGCATGCAGAAGAGAGGAACTGACAAATATGCTTGTTGAAAATGTGATAGATGAAGGATCGGTTTTTAGAATTACTTTACTGAATACAAAAACAAAGGTAATGCGACAGTTTTTTGTAACAGCGGGGAATATCTTAGGATTGAATATGGTAGAACTTGTCAGACAATATGTAAAAATACGACCTTGCAACACAAACCATCGACGTTTTTTTGTCAAAATAAGAAATGCACGAAACAACTCGTTGGAATTCACACCTTTGGTAAAATGCCAAAAGTTATTGCCACTTTTTTTAATTTACCTGACCCTGAAGAATATACCGGACATTGTTTTCGGCGATCGTCTGCTTCATATTTGGTCGATTCTGGAGCTGATATGTGTACCGTAAAACTCCATGACGGATGGAAAAGCAATACTGTTGCTGAAGGTTACATCGAAAATTCGAAAGAGCAAAAGAAAAAATATCAGAAGCAATTTTTGGTGCCAACAACCAAACAGGATTACAAGTTTACCAAAAAGCATCAACTACTGATGTAAAAACTCTAGAATCCATTGGAATTAATATTGCAAATTGTAGTAATTGCTCTTTTACCATTTATAATAAATAGTTTTGTACGTAGTTATGCATTTTGAATTAACTTTTTTTTATCTCTCCATCACATATTTTTTTATAGAGTTCATTATGGGACTAAGTACCATAATGAACTTCCTTATGTCATCAAAATTGAGTGACATAACGTTGTCATTATGACATGCCATCAGATAAAATGTTATTTATTTAATTCCTTGGGAATTTCTTTCCAATTTTTGTCCGGTCACCGATTGTATATTTTTAAATTATTTTCGAACTGCTCTTTTTGATTTTTTTATTGTATTTGTAAGTCCCCAGGACATTCAATTTTATTTAGATAACTTCTGAAACACCCTGTATATTACTAAGTTAGGCAACCAAAATCACAACGACCTGTATCACAATTTATGATTAGTAGAAACTAATTTGAACTGCGTCGGAACGCGACACAATTGAAAACAATATCAACTTATAAGCAATATTTTAGATTAAAATAAAAAAAACTCTTCAGAACATAATCAAGCCAATAAAAAATAGATGATAAAAAGCAAGAAGGAGCACGGAGCGCCGGCTAAGCCCAAAATAAGTCGCTCCCCTAATCATTATTAAAAGTCCCGAACTGAAAATGAGGTCCTTATATTTGTTTTACTTAACTTTCCCCAACCGAACGGCTGGAAGATTCAGTGACCTGCCGAACAAGTCTTTATCCACAGGCGCTTAATATTAACCCAGAATTCCGCTACACTTCCGATACAGCCGGTGTGCTGAGCACCAGCCAAAGTTTCAGGAGGGATTTTTTGCTCCGTATCTATTATAATCCCGAAGTACCGTTAGCTGTTCTTTACATGCTGCATCGCCACTTTGCGTATAATGTGATAGATATTTCTATAATTAATTAATTACGTATACTGTACAAAAAATATACAGGATTTATCACTTGACGGCAAAACTCGTATTGAACATCGGATTATATGCAACCAAAAGCTTCAAAATGTGCATATATGCATATACAGGGTGTCCGGAGTACGTATCAAATATCCCCAAACAAAGAAATCTAGAGAGTTCAGATCAGACGATCTTGGAGGCTATAAAACAGATCCGGCCCTTCCTACCCATCTATGTAGAAAGGTTTGGTGTAAATGCTCTCTAACGGGCATGGAAAAATGAGCTGGAGCATCATCATGCAGGAACCACATTTGTTGCCTCTGATTCAAAGGAATGTCTTCCAAAAACTCATACAGTGTGTTCTGCAGAAAGTTGAGGTAAGCAGCGCCTGTTAATCAGTTTAGTAAAACAACATAAATAAACGGAATATGCATACGGCAACAGTTATAGGAATAATCTTGTTCAGAAACATTTGCAAAAACTGTCAATTATAGACCTAATGGTGATTTGTGTGTGTATTGAGACAGATTCCACCTCTCTCTGATAACTATGCACACGCAAAATTTTTGTTTTATCAACATTAAAAAGAAGGTCATAGGAACCAAGATAATCAACAATATCATTTAGAACGACACAACATTTCCTTTCCAAAACTTTGCTGTCTCTATTAGACACAATCAATGAGATATCATCTGCATATACCGTAAGATGGCAGTCAGACACAATTCATTCACATAAATTATAAACAACACAGGGCCCAGCACGGATCTCTGAGGTACACCCTTATCAATACTTAAATAATCAAATTTAACTTCATTAATTCGATTTTTTACATCAGAATGGTATACAGCTGATTAAACATTTGGTTGTGACGTCACTAAACAATAGAACATCAGAAGTTAGGCCTTGGTTATCCAGGTAGAAACGTCTGAGGAGACTTTCAGGGACCAAATAAAAGTGGTGGGTTTTAGCTTCTGCTTTCCCGACAATAAATCTCGATATTCACGCAATGCATACATCGCGGGCCGCCTCCGCGTGAATATTTGATGGAGGCGTCGATGCAAGGCCCCACATGGCGGCAGTATCCGAAGGCAGTAAAACGTAGAATGCCGTTTACTGGATGATACACTAAAGGGCTGGCCTCAGGATACATAAAATTTACAGCTCTATTTTTATGGTAAAAATTTATGTGTTACTGGGACTCAAAAACCTCATCCTGTCGGAGCGAATATCGACGTCTGTTGGCGCTTGAGACGCGCGAAAGGACGCGGACGTGTTGCGGACAGTGTTGCCAAGTAGGCATCGAAAATATTCCATTTTAAGACTTAATTTCCCACTTTTAGATATACCCCACATGCCACGTTATTGTTTGCTAGTTACTGAACTTATTCCTAATAGTAAAACGCTTTAGGGGGAATTAGTTTCTCATGTGTCACAAATGGCTTACGTGTATAGCAAGTCGAAGTTGATGGATATCGTTTTAGTTTATGGTTCCTCAGGGTTCGAATTTGGGTCCGCTACTGTTTCTTCTATTTATTAATAACCTTGTGTTGAATTGTGGGAAGCTTTTGTACGCTGATGACGTCAACATTTTTACTTGCATTTCTTCAGCAAACCAGGCCCATAATCTTCAGTACATTGCTGGCTAAGGAAGCGCCTCTATTACATGAGGAAGTGCATAACATCTCTTTGAAGGGGTTGTGAATAGGAAGACTAGACAATACTACATGCACTCTGTGAGTGCACTGCCATCTCGTCAAGAGAATCCGTGTTGGAAGAACGATGGCCTTCTATGGCCTACATTAGAGAGATCTCCCTTAGCAACGTTACCACCTTTTTCTCCTTATTAGGTTGGCGGCTCAGGTGGGTTGATCTCCTAATGGGAGGAGGTACAAGGGGCCCAATGGAGCCTAGGTGCTGTAGCCTTTTTACTACCCTCCCCTCAATTCCAGAATGAGGAACTATACCTGCAGTTAAACTATTTGTACTTATTTAAGGTTCATCTTGTATACATTATCTCCAGTTTTCTTCTAGATAAACGAGTTATCTTTTCGTTTATTCATATTATAATTTTCAAAGCCTTATTAAGTGATTCAATAACTTTCACAATGAATTTTCGCACACCACACGTAAAAACCTTCGCAAAGGCTAAAAATCGCGCAGAGCAGGATTTTCCCACACGCTTGGCAACGCCGCTCGCGGCGTTATTTGCCCGCCAGCGCCTCCACAACTTATCCAGAGTTACGGCCGGAGTATTTTACGGCGTCCTTTAAAACGATGTAATCAGCAGATCAATTCAATTCGAGGAAGACGCGAATTCTTCGGAATTTGACAAGTAACGTAATATAACCGAAGTCGCCGCACTGGCCCCGGGATGTCATACTTGCTGTCGTAGTTTATTTGGGAAGGGCTTAACTCGATTTATCTAAGATTTCAGAGATAGGTGCTGCCACGAAGCTACTAGGTCAAAATGTTAACGTTGATTAGCCGGTATTAAGGTTAGTACAAATCCTCGAAAGTCAGAGTCGTACTTGGGTTTTATTAAGTGTACCTAAATTCAAAAGGAAGAGATTAATAATTGCAGAATTAATTGTTATATGGAGAAGTTATAACAAGTATTTTTATCTAATTAGCAGTTTTCTGGCATGTTATAGTAGTTTTGAGCAGAATGTTAGAAAATTATTAAATATAAAAAAATAAATTCAAACAATCTCAGAAGTCGGAGAAACTTTAATTACTTAAAATCTTTCTCTGATCTTGAAGCTCATAAAATACATACAATCTGGCAACACTGGTCTGAATAATGATTCAAATTGACTACCAGCAAAAATGTACACATTACAATACGGTCCTGGGAATATAAACATGAACTTTTTCATATAAGACTGATTAAAAATATTGTTAAGAAACTGCTCTTAATTTTTCAAATGTTTTAGTAATTTTAGTTGTTTGTTTCCCAAATTAATGAAACTTAAAATTATTAACATGAAGGTTTTAATTAATTTTTTTTAATTAAGTTTTTTATAATTAAAAAATAAGAATAAATTTGACACATTCTTTTATCTGTTTCAGAATTTCATATTTTTTGAGAACCCTATATATATGAAAATCAAAATTGATCTATGGCAGTATGATTATTTTGATAAGTTTTTATAAAAAATTACACACTGTACCAAGTGTCTTTCCCTGTGTCAAATTTAGAAGAGATAGTTTGGTTTTTTGTAATGTTATTTCAACAAGGACCCAAAATGAAAAATTTAATATGAAGATCCCTCCCTGAAATGGCTTGTGGAATACACTGGTAACATATTTGACCATCATTCTGGAACACCTTGTATATGGAGGTAACATCTAACGAAATGATAAAGTGATTTGTAGGAATAATCTGGTTTTTACTAAAATTGTGAAAATGCGAGGAATCTTTTATATGGTATTGACATTCCCCAATAATATTTGAAATGCAATTTGAAAGAAATTTTGATAGGTTTATAGGTGGGGGCACCAATATTACTAACGATTCCAACAGTCTCAGGACATATACACTATATAAATAAATCTGTGGTCAGGAAAATTCTACAATTTAATGACGGGTGGTCTTCAGAATCCCTTGTTCCGCCACTGCCCCAGATCGTTCTGTTTCGAACAATATGGACTTCAATAAAACCTCGACGACGCGGGTTCCTAATCTCTCGCCGTTTATATATAGGTGGATTTTCCTTCCGCCGTAAGAGGTTTTCTCGTAATCAACCATTTTATGGGATCAATAACGTCGGCGAGCAAGTTTTCTTTGTTAACTTAACAAGCAGAGATTAGCCGATGTAGCAAAAGCGGTGTCAACCCCGGCGTGATTTAGCCGAGAAGTTGGCACACACGCCGTCCTAATTATTCCTACGGCGTGGCAATCCCTTATTCCGGCCCATTCATATTTCAAGTCACATATTCGGTCTCATTAAATTAAATAAATGGAGTAAATCGCCGGCCGCCTGGAGGCGTTCCCGCTGTCTTGTCGCGAGACTGTTTTCTTTTTGCGTTTTAGGGCGTCAGATGGAGAAATAATTGGTTTGTGCATGATTCGAAAGTGTAGCAAAAGCGAGTTGTAGAACGAGACATACTCTGATAGAAATGATACTAAATTTACACATTTTCCATACTATGTGTTACTGTAAAGAAACGGGTATGATTTTATCGGTCACCAGTTTAATGTGGTTTCCATTACCAAATAATTGACTCATGGTCCCTTCTGTCGGGTTAGACAGACGAAAGCAGCTAGGATTATTCGTCGGATACCTCACCTATGGCATGCTGATGAGAGCTAATAAGCTCGAAACCGGTATATGTCTGGTGGGCGTCCGACGAATGACTCTAGCTGTTGCTATAGGTTTTCCAGGTGTAATTCAATGCTGGTCGGGGCATTAGCCCGCAGAGTAGTTGTTTCCTGGAATTCCGTGTTTGCATTTATTTGTTCGTTTTCGTTTAGAAGTTACAAGCATTTTAAAAAATATGTTTTCATATTTCAGTGAAACTAGCCTGATAAATAAAAATGATGGTGATAATAATTATCAAATTTGTCTCTAAATGTAATGGAGCATTTGAAAATTTGTTTGATTATACGGGGTGATACTTTGTCTTGTGAAAAAGGTCATCACTGGTACTTTACGTAAGCTGCAAATTTTATATTTTATGTTTTACAGCACAATCCATTTGAGTTTGGAATGCTAGGTATACATTATATGTTTATCGTAGAAACCTGTTTTATAAAGTATAGTTTTTCGTAAAATGTACTAGTATATTCATAAAAGAAGAACATCTCAAAGAAAACTAAATACATTTCAATCCATTTTCGCTTTCTAAACCGTATTTATTTGTTACATTTCAATTTTGCAAAGGCCTACATTTGACAACGAAAAACGTATTTTCTTATCATAATAGAAACAAGCCCCACACTTCGAACAAAACAGCCTTAATTACTTGTTCAAAGAAGTACGTTTGAAACATTTTTTATAAGCCGCGATGAAGCATTTTATTTCACCGGTAGGCAAACCATGAAATTTGGCAGCAGTCGCTAGACAAAAGCCTTCTTTTGATAATAAAGCAATACTGTAAGCAAATTGAACTTCAAACGAACCCTCTAGAGTGTTTAAATGACCTCTATAATTACGCCCCCTTCTTCTACATTCCTGTTTCTGGATATCCGATAGCTCAGTAACTAATAGGTAGAGGCTTCAGTTTTCATATCCTATGCTTTTTTTGTGACGAATCCAATGGCCAAATTGAAAATCCGATATCCTGCTGTTTTTAGGTATGGCAGGGAATCGTTGTTTCTCACGTTTCTTAACGACGAACACTGTGACGGATTGAGGAACTGAATGTAATCGAAAAAAAAGCTTCTACATTAAACGGGACCTACTTCTAACCGCCATATATTTTTATCATTGAACACTGAAATTATATATTTCTCTAATGGGAGTATTACAGGAAGATCGGGATAATAGCGATGTGGAGGAAAATAATCAGTAATGAAGGAATTCCTCAACAAATTAAAGTGATGTGTGTCAAACTTACCTTAAAAACGTATGACACTACAAACAACTTTCAGAAAAATTACTTATAAAATTTAGTTTAATTTTAATTAATTTATGAATGCTAGTAAGAATAAAGATTATAAAATTCACAGTGACATTATTTTTATGCTGGGTTTATGTGGCGCCATTTGTTGGGAGTGATTATATTTTGTGAAATATTTAAGGGAAAGGAAACGACAATAACAAAATATCAATGACAATTATATCAAAATATCGTTATTATTACATACATATACAGATTCGGAAATTGCGGATCTTTACAGAGAAAGTAGAAATTGCCGCTTCATTCCAGGGAAGGTACGAACTTTAAGAGGAGCGGCGACGTGCATTGGTCTAGCATTCCCCACTACTACGGTAATCGGTTCCGTATCGCCAACGCCAATTCGCCATTGCAAATCTAACTGTCCGGTCAACTGATGCCAGTGTTGTCAGATCTCATGCATTCCGAGGAAATCTCATGCTCTCATATTTTGATTATAAAGTCTCATGCTTTTTAATAGACACAAAAAGAAATAATAAAATTATTAAAATTACTCTTTGAAATCTACCAAAACAAAGACCTAACGAGAAATAAAGGCAAAATCGAGGGCAAAATTGAATAGATAGAGGTAGGTATCTACAATATTTGGGTACTTGAAATGTCCTTTATTGTAGACTGCTCTCTTAATAGGCCGCCTCCAATCTTGTAATGGTTCTACGATCAGGAATGAGGCGCTCTGGATACCTTGCTCGATATAACCGTACAGCTGTTTTTTTATTTTTTTTTGTGAGTCACTGTAAATTAGTAACATACGAACATTTTCTGAATGAGAAAACATTTTCTAAGCATAAAAGTGATACGTTTGACCTTCGTATTGAGTAATGATAAATATTTTGTAACATTTACACACTATAAACAACGAATATTCAATTATTTTCCAGCGACTACTTGATCCTTGCACTGCTAATGTGATTTTTAGGTGGTATTTTTTTGAGACATTTTAGGACAATTCTGCTTATAACTTTTAAATGGGAAGTAATACAGAAAAAATTCTCTAACAAAGCTTTATTAGAAAAAAGAGAGCTTATTAACAGGAAAACATTTGGATGTGTTCTATAGGTTCTTTTGGGACACTGTGGCAAGTAAAAGATTCACGAGTTTCCTTTCTTCCTTTTGTCTTTATAAGTAGATACAGCTACAATATAAAATGTACCCCCAGAATATTCACGCAACATAATTTGAGATGTGACATAAAAGTATGTAATTTCAACAGCACTGAAGTAACAAACAAAACATAACGGTAACAAAAACCCGAACAATTATTACGTCAACACGAAAATAATTCTAGTAACACAAAATAATAACACAGGACACAGGGATACTTCTACAATACCAATAAGAGCCGAAATTTATTAGCAAGCAATGTTTGACATTTTCGTTTCAAATACCAGTGACGTCACGCGTAAGTTTGTGGGCAGGCGGAGCGGAGGGAATCAGCAGTTTGTAGGCAACCTCATCTGTTTGGAGATCTTGGTCTCAACCAATATGAACTGATAACTGAAACTCCAACCCACACAGAACTGCTAGTTTTGAAAGCTGAATTCATTCTGACGGTTCCAGCAGTGTTATTGGATGTGTCTACCACTCTACCACTCTAACAGTGGTATTCACAGTCCTCCGATCGCCAGAGAGCGGTCTCCTGGCCGAAATTATGTGAATTTGATACATAGGTATATGTTAGAGCCGTGGTTAGAGGTTATCAGTAAACCAGTGCAGCTACAACCATGTGTGAACACAAGTCAAAACTCGCTTATGCCATATTACTAGTTTCCAAAACATCTGAAAAAGGTCCGAAGTATAAAAAAAGTCCAAAAATTGGACTTTTATCCGCCAATTAACAGTTCCAGTCACTTGCCGTAGTGGGGTGTGTCGTAGACGGCAATAAATTTTTATTGTTTCAGATTTTAATCTCGTAAAGAGAACGGTCCTCACATTTGATATGGGTCTGCCAGCTAAAAGGATAATTGATTTATCATAGTAACCGGGATGAAAGGGATCGGGCCTTATTCAAAACTAGCGGCCCAGGTTATAAATTAGACCGATAATGAGACGGGGCGTCCCACAGAGCCGGCTCCAGGTTGTACAGAGTGTTACTGAAACAAGTGCGTCAATTAAAAGGGGAATTGAGGACGTAAAAATATACAATTTTTATTAAGCAGCTGAATTATAATAGTTTTCAATATAAAAAATTGCCAAATCAAAGGATATTTAAAAAAATCACCAGATATTGTTCAAACACTAAATCTAATAAAATTATATAATCAACTTACTATACATGGTTTTTTACTGTATTAGAAAGGTATTTTAAGCTAATATAAATCAAATCTCCTACAATTCCTATCAATGAAGTAGAAGATTTGATTTATATTAGCTTTAAATACTTTTCTAATACAGTAAAAATGTTACAAAAACTATTAATAAGGAATATATGGGTAGATATTGTGGGTGTAATTCAACGCTGATTGGGGCTTTAGCCCACAGAGTAGTTAGTTTCACACAATATTATTAATACCTAAAAATACAGATTCGGAAATTGCGGATCTTTACAGAGAAAGTAGAAATTGCCGCTTCATCCCAGGGAAGGTACGAAGTTTAAGAGATGCGGCGACGTGCATTGGTCTAGCATTCCCCACTACTACGGTAATCGGTTCCGTATCGTCAACGCCAATTTGCCATTGCAAATCTAACTGTCCGGTCAACTGATGCCAGTGTTGTCAGGTCTCATGCTTTTGCATGAGATCTCATGCATTCCGAGGAAATCTCATGCTCTCATATTTTGATTACAAAATCTCATGCTTTTTAATAGACACAAAAAGAAATAATAAAATTATTAAAATTACTCTTTGAAATCTACCAAAACAAAGACCTAACGAGAAATAAAGGCAAAATCGAGGGCAAAATTGAATAGATAGAGGTAGGTATCTACAATATTTGGGTACTTGAAATGTCCTTTATTGTAGACTGCTCTCTTAATAATTAGCAATGAATACATAAACGAGTATGACAGTCTACGGATATGCGGTGTGTGTGCTGTATTCACGCTGTATTGCAGTGATTCTTAACTCTATTCCGTAAGGGTACCTAAATTTTCTGGAAACAACAGATTTTACGACCCGTGAGTCACCCTGCGTCACGTCAACTGCGCCTCAACGTTCGCCCGGCCTAACAATAAAATAAATTAGAAAGGTTACGTGGTTAATAACTTTTAAGTAAGTACCTGTAAGTACCTACTTACAATGTAATATTATGATAAAATAGCAGAACATAATGCTTTTTAATGAAATAAAAATGGCATTACAAAATTAATTAAAAATTAAGCTGTGTCATGAGGTGTTTTTTGATAAATTCTTATGCTTTTTTCTCCAAACCTCATGCTTCTTTGAAATTATTCTCATGCACTGAATTTTTTCCACCTGGCAACACTGCTTGATGCGAACACGCTGTGGTGGAAGTATGCGTGTAGCATGACACAAATACACGCAAGCGACAAAACACAATTCACCATCGATCCTCACTTTCCAAATCTGTATATAAAAACAATTACTATACATGGTGTTCCGCATAAGAACCGACACAGAGCAGGAGCATGTAGGGGGTCCCAAATTATTGCAGTTTAACCAAACATACTTATATACAACGTTGTACACGGGCAGAATTACAGGCCTCCAAAGTGAGGCCAAATATTTCGAAAACATTTCTTAATATCTCTGAATTACTTTAACTTGTTATAACCAAATTAGGTACATGATTTACGTTTATTATTGGCCTCCTTTGACTACGAATTCAAGTAAATTAAAACACCACAAGGTGTTCATTGATAATATTATATCAAACTTTTTTTCATTGATCGAATTTAAAAAGAATGATAATATTCCGCGCATAATTTAATTTAAAACATTTTTTTACTCTTGTTAAATGTCAACATTTTAATAATGTTTATTAAAAGAATTCAAAAAGTCAGTAGTAGGCTTTGTCTTTAAAATTTGACAGTAATGAAATTATTTTATTCCTGCTGTTTGTTGTTGAAAATGACTGGACAGATGACATGCTACTTGTGCTAGATTTCTGGGAAGGCAACTGTAGAAGAATCGTGGAAGAATATCGAAGGAGATTCCTAAATCGAGTGAATCCCCATCCCCATAGATAAACATTAATGTCGAAAGACGAGCTCGAGAGATAGGAAAGTTTTCCAATAAGATCCGAGAACTCTTATATCTCACCTGCACTCGGTTTATATATGAACATACATATGAAGGAACAGCCAGTTCAATTGTCGATCATCTCACCTATGGCATACTGATGAGGGTTAACAAGCCCGAAACCGGTCTATGTCTGGTGGTGTGGCCGACAAGGGTTCTTGGCTGTTCACATGTCGCATCCACACTCTCGGCGAGACAATCCGAGACCGGTCGAGCACGAGAGTGTTGATGGAGCCCTCGTCGAGTATCGCGCTAGCTATAATAGCCCTCTCGCCTGCTTTCGCCGAGATGTCTTGCCGACAGTGTAGATGCGGTAACACAGATACTGCAAGTCGGGCATTAGTCCGCGGAGTAGTTGTTTCCTGCAGTATCATTTATAGATTTAAGGATTTTGTTTATTCCTCGCCAGTTGATTCCCGAGAAGGTTTGTGGAATTGTGTAGCGGTCACCGACCTACATCTGTGATCCCTACAATTACAACTTAATGACATTTGCACTAAAGCAATAAATAAATCAATGCCAATAAAACCATAAAAGTACCCTCTGACCTGAGCCCAATTAAAATCAAATAAAGAGATGGTCAGGGATTAACCAGCCCCCGAGACCTTCCTCGAGAGGTCCGCTGAAAAACCACGGCAGTTACTTGTCGCTCCTCTTCCGCTGAACATCCGTCCAGACTTCTGTATTGGTGGAACATTCTTTCCCAGTTGTTATATCTTTATTAATATATTTAACGTGTTACAAACCGTGGACTTGTTATTTCTAATCTAACAACCCCACAAATTGTATTATGAATAAATACGTTATAGCACTAATTCTAGTACAAACTTTACAGAAACACAATATATGTCCGAAGGACACTAATTAACAAATCGCTCATGTTTTCGCGGACGCATCAATGATTAAGCGAACAATAATTAGTATTTCGGGGCGGCGCCCAACCCTGAATTAAAATTAGAGCAGCTCCTCCGCCCAGCGGCACAGCCGGAAGTTCATATTCATAGAACATTAATATACAATGTAGTAAACTCCGGCGTACCCGCGCCGCCGTCATATTTCTCGAAACGCATTCACAAATCCCACATTTTGCCATGAAAATTGGTAGTGCGGTAAAAACGGGTAATTTAATAATAAGTTTATTACCGACACGGGTCGGAACGTTGTGATTTACTATCTGGGATCGTAATGCGCATATCTACCTTGTATAAGTTTGTATCTGTAAGCTTGCAACTGTGTAAATCAAGTGTGCGGTGGGTTTATTGCATTGTACGCCTCTCATTAACATTCAATTTTATTGTTAAGGCGCGATATTCATTAGGCAGCGGTCACACTGCTTATTCAAAGGCTTCCGCGTCCAGTTGGTTGGAGTAGACTTACTTTAGATACCAGTATGTGGTCAATTTCGCCAATTAATAATTTAAAACGAAATGAAGTATACAGGGTGTCCCTAAAAGGTTGGGACAGCGTTTCGGCACATAAAGTGTACCTGAAAATAAGTCGATTTAACTAAACTTGCCTTAGTCCAAAAGTTGATAATCACGGAGCTACAGGGTGTCAAAGGTTAAAAAATAAATCGGGTTTTCTTTAATAACTTCCGACTGTTTCACGTTAATTTCACGAAATTTTGTATCCAGGGGTTTCTTGGGATGGCAAATTCAATTTTATTGTCCATTTTGGTATATCTTCTAGAGGGCGACGGCGACGATTTCGAACCATTTAAACCGTTACAACTTTTTTGTTCCACCCTGTATATTATTTTGGACTAGAAAAATATCTTCCCCAGTCTCTTATAGTTAAGAAAGGTTACCTTTTTGAAGTCGCTTGGAGCAACGGTTTCCGAGAAAAACACAGCTGTAGCACCATCATGCTGGAACCACATTTGTTGCTTCTGAATCATTTTTCCATGGCCGTTAGAGAGCATTTACACCAAATTTCTCCACATAGATGGGTAGGAAGGACCGGACCTATTTTATTGCCTCCAAGATCGCCTGATCTGAACCCTCTAGATTTCTTTGTTTGGGGATATTTGAAGACATTAGTGTATGGTACTCCTGTAAATAGCCTGGAAGAGCTGCAGCTACGTATATTAATCAAAAGTGTCAAGCAATCCAAACCGAGGAGGGTGTTTTCGAAAGAGTTCGAAAATCGTTGAGACGAAGATGTCGTGCCTGCTTGGAAATGGACGGAGGGCACTTTGAACATCTTCTGTAACTTTGTGTTTTTTTGTTTGTTAAAAGCTTCCTTTGTCGGTTTATTTTTAATACAATAAAATGTTTGAAAAACGAATAGTGGTCCTCAACCGTTACTTTGCGGACCCATGTTTATTGAGACTATTCTGCTTATTTTGGTTCATACTATTACCTCCTTACATATTTCACACTCTTTTTTTAACACCCTGTATGCTATGCATATATTCTAATGATTTTTACATCACTTTCTATAATTATTAATCAAAATGGGTAATAATTGGTCACCCCCCACCAAAGTCATCCAGTTTCCAGAAAACAGGCAGCCTTTGCACATGTAAAATTTAGTCTTTAGTTTCTTTCTTTTAGAATAAATTGGGGATACCATTAATTTACGGATTAGACAGCAACTAGAATGCCATCTTTTTTATATTTGAACCGTTTAAAAACGAAAACGACAGAAGTATCGCACCGACAATGTTACCCGTTCACTCATTTTTTGTTTCACGAAATTATAAATAATATAGTAAACATGAAATGAAGTTGACAACCTTTGCGTATAAAGGCCTCATAGGTAAAGGAACACATCCCACGGGCAGCTTTTTTATTTGTTCGTAAAAAAGTTTTTTGTACACTTTACCCTAAAAAAGGATATGCTGGTGTTTTTTTTATAATAAATTTTATATTAGCCTCTGAAAATATTTTTAGCGCTTACTTTTAAACTTTACGGTAATTCCCTCGGTTTTTGTCGGTGTACGTTTCAACATGTTTATTATATCGAGGATTTCCGCTTTCAGATTAAAGTAGAAACGAAGGCACTAACTAAAATACGAGTTGAAAACTGTCTAATTGCTAATTATACGGCTAGATTTAACGTCCAACACCTTTTAATAAACCCCCGACAACAATACCAGTTTTAAACAAGGAAAGTTATGTTTTCCGCGGCTTGTTGTATGACTCATCCACTGTTATAGCAATGTGTAAGTTATTCTTTCTCTCCTACCGGGACAAATTACCTATTTACTACTAAAATATTATTGTTCCGTCCTTTCTTTTCGTCGAACAATGTTCCTTCGTTACGAAAATGTATTCTATGGAATTGTTCCGGATCGATTCGTTCAGTTAAAGTTTTTTTTCTTGAATGCAAGCCCAATACGTTCGATGTTATTATACAGGGTATTCCAAAAAAGGTCTACAAATGTCTGTTACATTAAACGTTGCCTCCATATTCATTCAATGGGATTAGTATGAATGTAATCGTAGAATGGTATATCCCTGAGCCGTAGCCATGTCATCAGTATCGTATTTCTTTGCATTTCTTGACTATAACCAACTATTTAAACAGTTATCCACATTTCAGTAGTTAAATACCGTTGTACACTGTTAGAAAGATTATAACAAATTGTACCCTTAAATTATTTTATGAAGAATAACAAACAAACACTATGATTTTCAAACAACACCTTAGAGTTAATTTTCGCCACATAAACTCAAACAACGTGTCAGTTTTATAGAGGGTGAAACAGATATTAAAAATAAACACAAAACATGGAATAATAAAATAACTAGCTCGATGCATGCGTTCAATATCAAGAGAAGGCAAAGTAAAATATTTAAAAGCAGTGTCAATCGCATGCAAAAAATAAACTAGTGCCGTAGGCACAGGTAACAGGTAGATGTCACGAGCAGTAGTTGAAATGTCCTGCTCCAGCCTCACTTTCTAGGATTGACAGTCGAGGTCGACAAAGAGGTTATGTAGATACCGCTGCACAAGTATGGTCCAGCGTAAAGGAATAAGCTGTGGCAAGTTACAAATGGAAACAAAACATGTAATATTTGTGGAAAAGGATTTGACAATTTCAATACACGTAAATTGAAAGTTAATATGAGATACTTTTGCCCCGAATTAAACTAATAGTTTCTTTAAGTAATACACTTCTTGATGCATTTGTTTTAAGAGTTGCGGCACTAACGTATAAAACGTATTTAAATCGTCTTATTATTTTCACGGACAGTGTTTTTCTCTTGAACTATGATTGTGATTAGAGATTCTGGTTTATATTTTCAATTTATTGGTGAGGTATAGGATTGGCAAAGGGGGGGAGATGGTCGTTAATATTTTCATAAATAAACATATTTCAGTCACTCTTTGACATATCTAAAAATTGTAATTAACTTTGATGAAGCCTATTCGAAGACAATAGTGCAACACTGGTAACGCTGTGGAATTCACATCCACCTTGACTCTAAAAAGGTATTAGTATTGGAGTCGGATCAGCGGTTCTCAATAAGTTTTCGATTGAAAAATTACGAAATTTATTTAAAATTTGGCTTTTCTATTCCCGATTTTATTGTAAAAAAACTATTAATTATGTGTTCTACACAGTGAACTGTTAAAATATTTGTACTTATTTAAGGTTCACCCTGTATATTTTGCATAGATTCACAAATTCTAAAGATTTTTGTGTCACTTGCTTGAAATTATATTGCACCACTCTATCCCACAATTTAGTTGCGACATTTTTTATATTCCCTTTTGTCGATGATATGGACTGTACATACAATTCTCTCTGTGTATTCGGGCTACACATCCAAGGGCATCACGGAATTGGTTGATCGTGTGTCGACAGGTCGGTGTCGGAGTGGCTTATATAAACCTTAGTGACTCCCGCGGGCTGCCCCCAGTTTTACTAGCTCCTCAATTATTCACCATGCGGCGTATATCAAGTACCTGACGAACTCATCAATTAGTCAGCGGATGCCTGATCGGAATCGCCACCGGAAAATTCCGGGCCAATTGGACGCCGCCAACCGGGACATTGCACGGGTTCTTCTGCATAACTGAGTCTGCACAGCGGTGCTTTATCTAGCAGATATTCTACCGACAAACGTTCTCAGAATAAATACAAATATATAATGTTACAAAAAATTCTCTAAATATATATATAGAGTTAATTACCACTAACTACAAAAAATTTAACCACGTGCTCAGGGACGCCTAAACCACAATAAGAGCGATGATACACACAGCGGTTTGTGCCGACTCGGCGGTCGAGTCGGCCTACGAGTCGGCACATATGTTTGTGTTTTCAAACGATGCAAAACACACACATCGGCAATTGTTGACTGACGGTTGAGAGCCGTCTCGACACGTCGTCTACTCGTAGAAACGCGTGCGGTTTTATTGCTGAGGCGGCGCTTGTTTACATTATTTTGTATGACAGCTGACACACACATCGTTTTCGGTGGAATACAATTTCTCATACGAGTGTTTTTCTTGGTTATTTTGTCTTTTATATAGTTTGTCAAACGAAGCTATTGACATTCGAGTGAAATTAAAAAAATTTCTTTGTTTTCTCGTACTTCAGCAAATATTGCATAAAAATGTCCTTTAGTTACGCGGTCATTTACAATTGGATGTATCCACATTCGTCGATTCCCTTTGATTCTTCTTTTCCAACGCAAATATAACAAGCCCAAAAGTACTACATATTCTAAATCGTCGTCCATTCTGACACTTGGGTACACTCGTTTCTGTTTCTGTCGCAATGTTGTGAACTTTCCACGGTTGCTCGGCTGCCGAGCCGAACAGAAACAGCTGTGTGTGTGACCGGCGGATCGGCAGCCGACTCGACCGCCGAGTCGGCACAAACCGCTGTGTGTCATCGCTCTAAAAAAATGATTTTGGAATTCTAGGTCGATATTTAAAAGATGAGGCGGAAAATGGGCGATTATGATAATCATCGTTCAAAGTGTAAAAACAATGAAAATAAACATTTGTATTAACAATACGTGATAGGTAACAGTTAATTCGGTTAGCTGCAGTATTCTGCATTGGGTTTTCGTTCGTTTCAAACTGTTAAAACTGCATTTTCACTCATTACAAGAAAATAATTTGATTGCGCCCCCAAAAATTACTAATTAATCAACATTATTCACACACAGGTTATCTCAACACACCTATATACAAGTACTAAATACTAAATAATCACCATTACTTATTATGAATATTACTTACACACGTTTGAAAATACGTAATGGTCGAATATTCTCTGAAGCTATTTATTTGTGGCATAATTTTAGTTTTTCTTTAGTTTCATTGGGTTTTTGCCCCACTTCTGAAAAAATAAAGATTAATTAAATTAGCCCTTGCGCCAAACGGATCAGTCAAAGGTTACACAGGCACACAAAAAAAAAGTTATGTGCCCGAGCTCCGACCTATGGTTCCCCATGTATTTTTGGTTCCCGAAACCGATTCCGGGGTCCGTATAGCCCAGCCGTTCCATATTTGTGCGCTACGGTAAAAAAATGACCAAAATATGGCCATTACATGGAAAAGACACTGTTCACAAATTTTTATAGAACTGCAACCCTGCTAATGACGGTGACGTAGGAAGTATTGTGGCTCCTTTCTTTCTTTTTTAATTTTTTTTTTCATTTTATTTTATTTTTTTTTAAATTTTTTTTATTTTTCTTTATTTTTTTTTGTCTATTCACTGTGCAATGCTACATGAACACAATCCTCTTAAATCAATTCGATCCCGAATACGGTGAAGTCATATGATTTTTTCTGACAGTTTGAAATTTCTTAGGATCAATTTTCTGTCAATTCGTGGCCCTCAAGTGACAATTGGGATGTGCGAGGTCCTATCCAACAACTGATTCATGTTTGGACCCTTCAATGGCAGAGATAAAGCTTTGCGCTTATTTTCAGGTAATGGCCAATTTTGGTCATTTTTTTGACCGTAGGACGCAAATATGGAACGTCTGGGCTATACCGACCTCGGGATCTGTTTCAGGAGCCAAAAATACATGGGCAACCATAAGTCGGAGCTCGGGCACAGAACTTTTTTTATTTTTGTGTGCCTGTGTTATTTTTGAAACTAAGTTTGCCTAACCAAAAATCTCACAGTGAAAAAAGCAGATACATTTACTATTTTGAGAACGAAAACAGAGTTTTTCGAAACGTCAAAAATACGGAAGTGCGCGATAGTGATGTGATTTTTGTTATTTTTAACTTATCTGCTTTTTTCAGTGTGAGATTTTTTGGTTAGGACTTAGTTTCAAAAATAACCCATGACTGATCCCAATCAAACTAAAGAAAGATGTCGATTTTTTCACATAGGACTATTTTTTTCTAAATATTGCCAAGAAGCTGGTCTTAAAATTTGTATACATCTTAACTCTTAAAGTTAACTCATATCTTAGTTACATTAATTATTAAAAAGTTTCCTCTAACGAGCTAACGTGACTTAATTTCTTAAACACAGCAGAAATAACTTTTCCAGGGATCTTACAAACTTCATTTGCCCATTTACGCTGCACTTCGCCTCAAAGAGAGTGTGCACTACATCGTAGGAAATTCCTGCATTGAAGTTTTAAAGGAAATGGGGGTTTATTCCCGAAAGTGGCTTATGTATACTGTGTTTACACTAAGCACCGGCGAGTGAAAAATATTTCCTTTGAGAGACGGTTTTGTGTGTTTATTTTGGAATGTCGTCCGGACACAAAGACACTTGCCGGGCAATGAAAACGTGCAGTCTGGCGACAGTGCGGCCGCTTGAATTTGTTTTAAAGGGATTTCATGCACGTTGCGTTCCGTAATTGTCTTTTATGCCTGCTTCTGAAGCGTGGAATAAAGTACAAGTCTTTAAAAATTCATTTGTTTACAGCTCGGGGCATATCCGGGAGCGATGGATTTTTTTTAAATTGGAATTTGAATCGATGCATCCAGAAACATTTAATGCCCGCAAAAGCACATCATGAATAAATGGAAAAACATTTAAAGCAGAATATGAACTAACCATATTTTTTGATTGGTTAAATAGCCTTTTAAGTCTTAATATACAGGGTGTTCAATAAAGAATGGACAAAGCTTCAGATGTAGATAGTTTGGATAAAAATAAGCTGAATTAACTCAACTTACCTTAATCCAAAAGTCGATACTAACGAAGGTACAGGGTGTCAAAGTTGAAAAAATAAATCACATTTTCTTTATTATTTTTCGGTCGCATCGACCGTATTTTATGAGATTTTGTATAGGGAGGTTCCTTGGGACTAGAAATTCGGATATGTCGACGATTTTGGTGTATCTGCTAGAAGGCGCCACTAATGATGGTTTGGATTCTTTTAAATCGCTACGACTTTTTTGTGCTGCACTGTATCTCATTTTGGACTGGACAAATTTTCTTTATCTTTTCTAGTTAAAAAAGGTGCACTTTGTTGATGTCGTTAGAAGCAGTGGTTTATGAGAAAAACGCATCTAAATCTCATGATGCATGCAGTTTATCTAAAAGTAAAATCAAATTGTTGCGTAAGTAATGGGCCATACTGTAACAGCATAATGCGACATCCTATCTGTAAACTTGTCCTTTTAAATGCAATAGTTTTTGTCGTATCGTTTTTAATAACAACTAATTTGTCAAGTGTTTCAAATATCAAATTTGACTGTAAAAAGCAATTTCCATTTCAAGTAAACAATAACTTTAAAATTAGTGCATGAGGAGGTATAGTTTCTGTAGTAAATCAAAATATCAGAACACTTCGAAGAAGATATATTAAAACATGAAATTGCAAGTTATCCGAAATCAATGAATCATCCTGACGAAGTTAAAAGCCCTTAAAATTAGGGAGACAAATTGTTTTATTAATGTTTTAAGAGCAGTTTAGATAAAACTTTAAAACTTCCTGCATCGACATTTCTTCGGTCGGAAGCGCAAGATTAATTTCTGAAATAAATTACTTTCGTTCCAGAGCCGTACTGAAAATAATTAAAAAACTGGTGAAATGCTCCAAACGTTATTTATTATTTTCCTATAAATTGCACACACCGTTTAAAATTACCACTTCATTATTTTTCTTCTACATCTAAATTTTCAGCGTACACTTAAATTCTAGTTTAACCTCTATGCAACTATGAGATCGTCCAGTGCCGGCATGCATGAATATTTAAGAGTCCCACTTGAATAGTGTCACAAAGAGGATGCATTTATTATCATCCTAACATTTTACAACCATTCGAAGCGCCTTGCCAATGGGCCATAAAATTTCCTTTTCAGTGTAGGTGAATTATGTTGCTTTATATTTTACCGGCGCGATAAAATTTTAACGATGTACAAGGTGAGTTACGCTCTGTAACTTCCACTTTAAATAGTGCCATACTTTGTGTGGTTATATGCAAATTCATGCCTTCCATAGGACCAAGCTGGTCGTACCAGAAGGATAATCCTGTATTTTCATAAACACTTGATCTGTTTATTCATTTGGTATGATCGTTTAATAAAGTTTATGCTCACAGAAGTAGCGACTAACTTAAATCGTAAAAAGATTGTGCTTAGGCCGTAAGCAGACCATCAATAATATGTGCATTAGTCAAGACCACGTGCTCAAAATGTGAATAGACTGCAAAATTGTACACAAGCTGTGCTTATACTGTAATTTCCATCTAGATTGTAACCAAACTATGTTAAAACCGTTAATAGACTGTGCAAAATAAAGTTTACTACGTTCAAGTTACGAAAAGACTGTGCTCAGATCATAAATAATCTGTGCATAGATTGAAACCGGTATTTCTGACTGTGCAAAAGCATGTAAAAGATACTTTAGACGCTGGAGGATAGGTTGACGAAATATTTAAATTTTTTTTCTCATTTATTTTCTCTCACTTCGGGTGTCTCTCAAGGCTCGAATTTGGGACCAAATTTGTTTCTACTTTTTATCAACGATCTTTCAAATGTAGTGTCATGTGAAAAATTGAAATTTGCAGATGATTTCAAACTGTAACTGTAAGTCAATGTCCTTTACCTGTAAATTTAATTTTTTGCTTATGATTACTGTCTTAATGATTACATTCTTGATCGGGTTGAAAGCTTTAAGGATTTGCGAATAGCTTTTGACAACAACTAACTTTCATTGAGCATATTAATAATACTGTGACTAGTGCATTCCGTACTGATGGATTTATATATCGCAACTGTAGAGACTTTACGTACTTTTAAAAACCTTATTTTGTGGCTTAATAATCTGGTTATGGTGTGCACAGTCAAAGATTGGAATCAGTTCAAAGAAGGTTCTTAAAATGTTTAGCATATCGACAAGATGGCTTCTATCAGTTTTAGCATGGAAGCACTAGAAGTACGTCGAAATATTTTAATTTGTTTTTTGTACAATCTTTTAAATAACAAAATTTACTGCACCATCTTGTTGGCCAATATAAAAGTCCGAATTTCGCGAGGCAATGCCCGGTAGCAAGCATTGTTTTATTGTGATACTCCCAGGACAAGTATCTTAACTAAATCTCCAATTAATTTAATGTGTGGACTGTATAGTAAAATTGGAAACAATTGCGATATCTTAAATGATAGTATGAATATGATTCGTAGTTTTGTACGTCACTTGGTATGAGTTGTTAAATGTTTATAGTTATAAAATTGTCAGTTTGAGAAAATTAAAAAAGAGCTGTCTCAAATAGTGAGGCGCTTACCTTAGGTATTTATTATTGAAGGGAATAACTCCTTAATAAAAATCTCATCATCAAAATCATAAACTTTCATACCTCATTGGAAGTTTCTAGTAGAAAAAACTTCTCAAACTTAAATAAAACGTTTATTTTACAATTTAATTTTTTATGTTCGAATAATTCCGCTGGAACTTCTCAGGAGCTCGCGAAGTTTTCACGAATATAGCCAATCGAAAATTACTTTATTATAAGTTTGAAACTTGGGCTTTCATAACACTAATCGCAATTAGTTGGGGCGGTGTGTTATGACTGCTGAAATTAATTGTTTCGACTCATGAAACTTTAATATCGGCATCTATTCGATTAAATAAGGACTTTCGGAAATATACAGGGTTTTAGAGGTTTGACTACTGATAAGATAGATAAAGTATAAATGAACAAACCAGTTAAATAGTACAAAGTAATAGCTCAAGCAGTTATTAAAATAAGTTGAGTTATTATATCAAGGACTTTTATCACGACTTGGCAACAATGCGAATACACGAACTAGTTCGCTGCGCCTGTTCAGCGTGTTTGCGGGTTGCTTACCACATGCTCTGGACGGTCTAGGGAGAGACTTCTCGAACCATACCTCTTGTGTTACGTCTCGAATTTCTTCGCCAATGTCCAATATATGGTTCTTCGTATTCACATCGATCTGGACCATAATTTTCAGGTTAAGCACTACCAGTATCAAGAAGACGTTAAGATACCTCAGCGGTCTAAAGAAAAATACGTCGTTCTATTGGAGAACATTTTAACAAACAAAGAAAAATTAAGGAAATAGTGCTACAGAAAAGCTCTTCCGACCAGCGGCACACATTAACACTTCGCAGTTCAGATATCAACTGACCTGTACTCCCTATCGGTCCTACAGTACAATAAAAATATTTTTCCAAAACTGTTAAGTTTATGGCAGTCAAATCTAAGACCCAATCAATATGCAATCAGATTTACGTGCATAATAAGCAGAATAACACTCCCACGTGTATGAAATGTAAGGAATGAGAACATATAAATGGTTTAGTATCTACTTCTTCACGTTCTGATTTTCCAAATCATTATGTGTCAAACGTGTCACGGACTACGACATGTAGCCATATCTCAAATTAATCCGTAAACGTTTAGTAAACGGTCCCTTAATGACCTCCATGAAGCCGTCGTTTCAGTCTTTATGGATGAGAGATTTCAGCGAGGCTGCAGTTTCCCAACGGCTGAAATATCGGAAGGGTATATTGCCGACCTAATCCGTGTGTTAATACTGTCTTTAGATAATGGAAACGTTTATAGCAGCAGAATAACATAATACATGAGTTATTATCACATTCTGGTTATTACCAAGCATGTTCCCTGAAATATTCGTAAATAAGATATTTTACACGCGAGTTACATCTGTTACAATTTCTCTTCGCACAAGTATCTAAAGTGAGTTGTCAATACTACAGCTATCAGTACTGAAAATTATATGACTAGAAACTTTAATAAACATAACCTCGTAAACGCACTGTTTTGCAGTTATAGACCTTAAAAAGTGCAACTTGAAATATAGTTTTTATGACTATTTGTTGGAAAAAGAAAATATAATGAAATTTTCAGACTAGTCAGATTTAGAAAGGTAATAAATAATCTTCTGCGTTCATTTTTCTTCTACAACATTTATCATTAAATTTTTCTGTATAAAAATGTTTCTGAGGGATTTTCCTCTTTTTGTGAACTGTAATTAAGCTTTTGGGATGGGATAGAAGTATCAAAAACTAAATAAAATGTAATAACGTTTCTTTATTGACAGCAATGGCTAACGTTCTCCAGACACAAACAATCTCGTTCTTATTACAACAAAAAAAACATATAACAAAAAAGACACGATAGCGTACATGGCTTTCGTTTCGAGCGCGATTCAAAAGAGTGTTAAGCGCTCTTTATTATTCCAAAATAGCAACATACAGTTTTACTGTAAATAAAAAATATGATAAAGGTATTTGCCGTAACAATGTTTACTGTAAATTCCTTTACCTGTTAACAGTTATAGCAATTTTTAATATTTTTTTCTACGTTCATGCAAAAACAAAACATTATTGAACTATATTTAGTGGAAAAAGTGGTTCTTTATTGCACTAGTGCAATAAAATGTTTATTGCATTCATCTGTCACTCTACAATAGCGTTTTGTCATCATGACAAACATAAACGTTCAAATCAATGTCACATTTTCCTAGACTTAGTGTCATCTAAACAACATTTTTTGGTTTTTGCATAAACGTAGAAAAAATATTGTATGCAACTCGTACAAAAAGTGCTTATTGCGACAATTTCACGTCGCGTGCAATAAGCACTTACTTTTTGTACTTGTTGCATAAATAACTATAATATATTCTCGTGTGTAAAATATGTAAAACCGATCCTATTTTAAATTAAGTTTACTAAACAGTGACTCTTTTCATCACTTTGATTTGCTTACTGGTACAGAGATGATAATTTTTAAAAATAATATAGGTAGCATAATTTTGACGGGCTTTGACTAGCTAGTAACCTTCATTTCAAGTGTCAAGTTCACATAGCCTGCACGTAGCCCTGATTAAAAAAAATTTTCGGATTCGAGTTTGTCGCATCGTTTCTTTGCATTTTCTGAGAACATTTGTCATAGTAATGTATATTTATTTTACATTATCAGAAAGTAGAGATTTCAACGAACAAAAAGCCCCCTGACTTTTTAAAAAAAGCAGATATTTTGACGTGAGAATTTTAGATTGAAAATTAGGGTGCTTTTTCGATATTAAGTCAAAATAAGGTGAAAAAATAAATATTTTAAATCAAAAAAATTACAGTGTGTTTGGGACATAAAAAAATAAGTTTACACCAAATTTCGTGAATATAATTTTTTTTTGAAAAAGAAAAATGAAAAACCAAAAACTTGGTTATTTGAGTTTTTCACATAAATTTTGAGGTTATGTGAAAAAAGTGTAAACACAAAAGTTGTAGATCTTTTTATTACCTACAACTTTGCCAACTTTTTTCCATAGGACTTGTAGTTTTGCTGGAAATCAAGATAAACCGTTTCTACCCTTAAAAACTCACCCCCTTCCTCTTCCCGACTTCAGATCACCGTAAATTATTTTTCTTTTCATTCTTGTTGTATTCTCTTCCTTTTCCAATGGGTTTCATCCTACTATTATTTTTGTTCACTTTTTACGATTTTCAAAGGCTTCAGCACTGGTCTAAA
Source organism: Monochamus saltuarius (assembly GCA_025584915.1). NCBI lineage: Eukaryota > Metazoa > Arthropoda > Insecta > Coleoptera > Cerambycidae > Monochamus > Monochamus saltuarius. The sequence goes on along the minus strand of CM046722.1, from coordinate 2,805,658 downwards.
ACATTAACTTAGCGTTCTAAGTGCGCCCCTGTATATGACGTCATCTGCGATTGAAGTGCGGGCCTTAGCAATAACCATGCTTTTTAAAAGCCGATTCATCCGGTCGGGACGACAAACCTTTTTAAAACGTCGCTCGCAAATCGCCGAGCCATTTATCAGTCAGCTACCCAAATACTCATACCATATTGCCGGGCAATCAGCGGACAGTGCCGGCTCCGATCCATCACTTGCCTACCTAAAATTCCATTATCAATCACTGTGGGAATGCGGACTCGTTTGCGTCCGGACGCTCGTGCAAGAACAAACATTTTCGGGGTAAGTGCCGACATGGCCTGCTGTAAATCACAGCACTCGCCGCGTAATACACATATTACGGTGGAATCCTGGCAACAAATAATGACCTGAGCATGACGAATGTCACGCAATCTGCCTGGGCCCGTCCACCTTTGGATGATAGTGGACGGTCGACAAGCAAACCAAAATATATCTAGTCTGTTTAGAAATGAAAGAGAGTAATAAAAGCTTATTATGTATGCAAATCGTAAATAAATGTAGTACTGGTGCTTATATTCAATATTTTTATATTATGTATTATTGGTGTAGATGAGGAGTACTTTTAAAAAAACTTTGTGTGACTGGGTTGTACTAAATTGTAGCAGGTAACTAAAATTTAATCCCCGACAATCCGTCTTTGTCTATGCCGCTTCAATTTCTCGGCCCACTTCTCTTATAAGTAAACAATATAAAACAGCATTTCAAAACTAGAGGCTACTTTAAGCATCATAACCGGATTAAGAGGGTTTTTAGTAATTCAAATCCGGGTTAAGAGGGTTTTTAGTAATTCAAATAAAATTATTCAATATTATTATCAAAATATGTATTTAAATTTAATGAATAGACTTTTATTCCACACAAAAATATATGTATTTAGAAATTTCAAATTATGGTGAGTAAATGTATAGTTGTATAAATGTGCAATAAAGAAAATACAAAAGTAGGTATATTAAAATTCATCCTCTGATAATTCTGATGAATTATCTTCGTCTTCTAGATTGATAACGATAGGTTCCACAGTAACGTCAATTAAATTGTCGGGTTCCCACATTTTCTCCTCTTCTTTTTGTACATGATGTATACATCTTTGCCAGTTATCTGCAGTTACTCGTTCCAAGGAATTTTGTAACAAAATGTTCACGTCACTTAATTTAAACGTCGTATTATTTCGCTTTACATCTCCTTTTACCTACGTCCAGACTAATTCGATTGGGTTAAGTTCACAGTGATAAGATGGTAACCGTAGTACCATTATTTGGCGATTTGTTGCCATTTCATCGATAACATATTTTTTCTGATCTTTATTAAGATTGACAAGTGTCAAATGTTCCTTTTTCACCATATTTGTTTCAAAAGAAATGTTTTTTCCGGATAACCATTGAATTATATCGGCTTTACTCCAAGCAGTCGTAGGCGTCCGCTCGGTCTGCCGTGAATGGTAACTGGCATTATCCATGACAATTACAGACCCCGGAGGAATAAGATCCAACATCTGTGTAAAATACTCTTCGAAAACATCTGCGTTCATGTCTTCGTGATAGTCACCTGTATTTTTTGATGCAAATAAAAGTAAACCGTCATCTACAAAACTAGTGGCACTACCTACATGTGTCACTATTAATCTTCGCCCTTTACCTGAAGGTGCCTTGAACTCTGCTGAAAGTCGATCCAAAAATGCTTGTCGAAAACTTTTTACATTTTTATCTTGCATACTTTTGTTACAGTATATCCCTCGTTGGTTGAGTAAAAGTTATTCACTATAAATCCATACTTATGTATGCATATTTATACAATTATTAAGCTCAAGTTTAAATTACATTGTATTTATGTTCTTTGATTACAAAAACAATTACATAAGTGATCAGTACAACTTTGACGTCATTGATTTTGGCTTTGTCATCTAACTACCTGACATACACACAGGGCGATCTGGATATTTAACAGTCATGAAAAGTACGCGATTCCCCGAAATGAGGAGAATTGCTGCCGCCACAACTCTCAGGCGGACCTTCGAATTTGTCACCAACCGGGGTTACATTTCTCGCTGGCTTATTTACTTACCCACTTCCTTAGAGTCTCCCGCCGTTGGGGGCGCTTTTTTTATTCGCCCTTAATATGAATTTCCGTGCGTGATAAAGGATGTCGCATATATCATTGTAAAACGCTTTAAGAGATTTTCGTCTCACTGTAGAAAACATAAGCCCTCTGGCGGTTTTTTTCTCCCCGAATTTGAATAGTGCTCAAGGAGTTGCGTTGTATGAATAATGAGCATTTTCGCGTACACAGAGGGAGTTTTTGTGGGGCGGCTCATCGATAAGAAAAAATCCTCGTTGAAAACACCTTCGGGATAGATTACTATGAAGTATACCCGCTTTTTTATTTAAGATAGATGCGACACTGCGCCTAATAAGTGCGACACAAGCCATTGGCGTGGCAGGCATTTATGATATATGCAGAGCAAACAGTAATTTTCCGTGCTACTCACAGCTGCGTACAATAGCTTCATAGCCAAAAGCCAGAGACGACTTGATAATAAAATATCTCTACCCCTCATTCTAATCACGAGGATTGGCCCAGAAGTCCAAGACTTGTGCGGGATAGGGGGCGACATATTATTATTAAGCAGGCCGCATTTGCGCCCAGGAACGACTTACATTGGCAGACTCTAACCACCATTCAATGAGATGAGGGGATTCTTCTAGTGTTTGCTTTTTCTTGCTAGACAAGATCTAAAAAAGATTTACAAGACGGGGCGATATTTAAGAGAAAAAATAATTATTCCATTTCTATTGTAGGTGTACTTTATTTAAAGAGCATCCAGTATATAAAATTATTCTTAAAATCAAAGTTTAACCAGTCCAGGTCTAGTTCTGCTGAACTACACTCCATCTAAAAATTATAGGCAGTTGAATGACCTGCAGATATAACGTATACTATAATAAAGCATAGGCGTACGTTACTTATCTGAAAAGGTTAGAAATGATCAGTAAATATAGGTAAAAATAGGTATGAATGGAGATATTTTATTTTAATAAAGTTTAATTGGTATTAGTATATATGTTTTGCTGTAATGCAAGTAATCATAGCAAGTTTATGATTTTACGAAGCCTTGATGTTAGATATAGACAAATTTTCCACTCCTATTTTTTGTCCCCATGCCCATGTTCATTAAGACTTTTCTGCTTATTTTGGTTCATACTATTACCTCCTAAAATATTTTACATTCTTTTTTTAACAGCCTGTATATAAAGACTCACTCAATACATACGAATAGTAATTTCAGTCGACTTTCGATCCTCTCCACGTAAATAACTATTCTGAAGTCATACATGCAGATGGCACTAACTGTGTTGGTGTCCCGGACACCTGACACTAATTTAAACACAAATGTTTTCTTAGAAGTTTCGTAGAATGTATACACATAACACATTTGCAAAGCAAATTTATACTTGACTAACTCCGGTGTCTTGATACAGGGCCCGTCGATTCTGATGATTTATTAAAATTGGGTTAATATTGATTACTAACCTTTATTGAACAGAAAACGAAAAAAGCTGACGAAGGAAACTTTGCGGGCAGTACTTTAAATTAATTTTAGCGCGGTTTATGCAGTAGTGAAATAAATGTTAAACGTTCAACGTCATTTGTCATTTTAAATGGAAATTAAAGTGTAAACATTGTGTTTAATTATTCACTGCGAAGCGTTGGAAGAATAAAAACTTTCAGAAAAGTGCGGAACTTTCGAACAAGTTTTACCACCCTCGAGACAATAAATATGCATAGTTTTAACTTTTTACGTTGTTTTGTAAATACATCGTAACGCTAATAGATAAAGTAAAATGTTTAAGAAATTAATTACGGTTTGATCGAGTAAATAGTAAAATTTTAAAATGCAATCTGCTATATTGCAAGTAACTCAGTTTGTACTGAGGAAATGTCTTATTCAAATCAAGAATTAGCATTTATGGTGTGTGTGTATGTATGTTTGTAATTTGACCCATTGCTGTTGCAACCGATGAAATTGGGCAAACGACCGAAGCAATTATTACCGTCGCTTACAAGTATGCTTAAAATTAGCACTATACGAGGTCCGGTTCCGGGAATTTGCCAATGAAAAAACAAGCAAATTAAATTTCACCAAAATTTTATTATCAACATTCACAATAGTCTCCCTCTAACTCTACACAACGATTCCACTGTTGCTCCCACGATTGGAAGCACCTTTGGTAATTATCCGCAGTTAACCCGTTACAGCTTCTATGACCTTTTGTACGCCGTCATGATGAGTTTCCTTGAGGTGCCACTTCATCTTGTGAAATAAAAAAAATCGTAGGGGGCAATATCGGGGCTTTAGGGTGGACGCGGCAACGTTTGAATGCCTTTTCTGCCAAAAACTCTTATACAATGAACGAGGAATGGGCTGGCGCATTGTCGTGGTGCAAGATTCAATCGTTCTCGGCGAGTTCGGGTCACACACGGAAAACGCGGGCCCGCAGCCGTTCTAGGACGCCAACATAGAACTGTCCAGTCACTGTCTGGCCGGCAGGAACATATTCACGATGAATGATGCCGTAGATATCGAAAAAAAAAACGATCAACATTGCCTTCAGTTGTGACTTGGACATCCTCACTTTCGTTGGCCGCTCTCCACCCTTTTCCATCCACTGCTGATTTTGTTTACGGGTCTCGGGGTCATACTCAAATATCCAGGTCTCATATCCAGTTACTATCCGACTCATCCAGTCTCTACCGTCGCTCCGAATGCGGGATAACAAATCCTCGCAAATCGATTTTCGCATCTCTTTCTGTTCACGGGCGAGAACTTTTGGCACCATCTTTGCATAAACCTTTCGCATATTCAAATTTTCGTGTAACATTTTGCGTACGGTTTCTTTGTTGACTGTTAACTCGTCAGACAACGCACGGATGCTTAGGCGCCGGCCAGACGTGATCAGTGCACGCAAACGGTCAACATTCGCGTCAGTACGAAAGATGACGGGAACTCCTTCACGTGGATCGTCTTCTAACGATTCACACCCCTCCTAGAACCGATTTGTCCATTCAAACACGCGTGTTTTCGACATGCACTCGTCTTGGACTGAAACTAAAGGGAAGGTCCCCCCTCTAAATTAAGGTTTTAGCTATTTATTTTGATGAAGTAAATCATTGGATCAGTAATAATTATTACACCAGAAACAATGAAGAGCCTGTGATTGAACTGAAGTCAGAATTTTACAATTCCAGGACAGCATCGGAATTTTTTTAGAAACAATAACTATTATGAACGCTGACTGCTACATAATGCGGCATTTGTTCATATGATGATCATGCACGTTGTTACTACACTGGCCACCTGTTATCGTTACTCTCTGTGTCCATGTCCTTCCAAAGTCCACGCTGGATAACACGCCCTGTACTATGGTCTGTTAGTTCTTCTAGAAATTTTTCTCACCGACAAATCTGCTTCGCTCAACCCAACAATCTGCTCCCTCTCAAAGCCACAAAGCTGGGAAGTCTGCCCAAATTTACGTTTTTTGTTCACATTCCTTTCCGTCAATAACAATAAACTTTATCAGAAGCCCCAGTCAAAAATTCTTCAATAGGTATGTGCTCTTTCCACTACTGCAATTTTTTTTAATTTGTATCTCGATTCACTCTTCAAATAAGCAGTAAACTTGTTATATTTTCCCATATCTATATTTTTGTAGACCTTTGTAGTAGCCTTCAACACTTAAGAATATGCGTGGATAAAATGCTACTTAAAACACTTGTACAATAAATAACTATTAATGGGTGTCATATTGAAAAAGCCTAAGCATATTATATGCCTGATTTTACAATAAGCTCACTACATGTATATTCTAGAAGTTTACCAAGCAATGACACGTCGATAATACGTTCAAAATACATATGTGGGAACAGTATTATTCCTGCACGAACTATTTTTATTGCACAGCCCACTTACCCAATGTAATCCAATTAGAGGTTTCTGCGAAATCACCGAATTTATTATTCGATTCATTAGAGCCGGAGCTCATTATATCGACATGATTTGTTATGTGTAACGGGCTACAAATATGGTACGTATTAAGTTTAATGAATGCTGGGGGGTCTATAATATGTGCGTTATCGAAACATTCGTAAAATTAATATCGGATGGAGTTTAACAATGAGCTTGATCTTTTACCGCCGAACAATCGAACTATGCGCGTCATACCGTCGGTTAAATTCGAGCTCATAACGCGAATGTAGCTAATTGATTGCTAACATCTAGTCATAGGAAACGGGCGGATTATGTATGATGCCATACGAGGATATTCGATATAGCCTTGTCTGTGAAGATATGCGAATCAAGTTGACTTTGCTGTCGCTGGATTTCGTTAGTTTTTGTTTTTATAAAATGGCCGTCGTTTTCAGTCAAGTCCTTTTAATACCAACGATGCAACTCACTTTGTAATTTGGAACTGAAATATTGACGTATTGAGAGTATTACTTTATGTTTGGATGACATCGCAGTTGGTATACTATTTTATTCTGCTTAGTTTGTTACAGTAATATCTAGAGATCGTATATCGTTCGCACATGACGTCATTATCAGGGGCGCACTTAGGACGCTAACGTTTGTGGAAGTCAAGTAAACACGTACATTTATTGTCAAATACAGTTAATATCAACGTCTTACCTTGTACTGGTGATATGTATGTTGTCCAATATGGTCCATATTAAGTTGTGTAGTCTACAAAGCACTATACTATTCACTTTTAGTACTGAAAAGAGCTGAATAACCAGCACTGTATTCGGACTGGTGCTTTCAAAAATATTTTCTTTATATTCGCTACCAAGCTGTTGACGTTTGGATAGCACTGCCTAATTATTTTAGCAACTCGATGAAGACCATGTGCGAGACATGACACATGCACCGCATTGCGGTAAATCTCACAAAACCGTTTCGGATCCATTTTTATGTATGCAACCGCATCTGTTACCAATAGCAGCACGCGACCTTTGTGCACTACATAGTTTACTCGTGTCATAACTTCTGAAGACAATAGACGTGCTGGCATTGGTGTAGTCTCATCCATGCCTCCCACTAACACATTTCCTATATTCCGACACCACATGGGTTGGTAGTTTCATCAACACCGATCCATATATGTTTATCCTTTAACTCAGAAATAATTTTTTCTTTCACTTCCTCGTACAGTAACATTATTGTAATTTCCATTAACACAGTTTTGCAAAAATTATCCAAATTCTGCATTATTTAGTTTATTTAAAGGAATATTACACCCCACCATCACTTTTACTAAGTCGTTGTTAAATTGTTTTTGACGTTCACGGTTTGTCATACTATTGCTCACACGAACTTTGTGTTATTCCGAGGGCATATGTTCCACAATACGTGTTTTATAACTCCACGATATAACTCGTTCACAAATTGTGCACTTTAATTCTGTTCTGTCAAATTCTAAATCTGGATAATCTTTAATCCATTTCTCCACCGTAGAACGAGTGGGAGGCCGACGGAACATATTCAAGCACCGAAACAGACAAACCAACAAGAAACTCGACAAGAAACTAACATTTGCTAATAACGCGGTATCGTCCCTACAAAGATCCGACACGCACAACGTTTCACTGCGAGATTGATACTGGCAATTGGAAAGCGGAAGCGACTGAGACCTTGACATATGCGGGTAAATAAACAGGGTAAGGTTTGTCAACACTGTCCATTATTTTGCAGATGATATTTGGTTTTAATAAGGAATATTTAAATATTACGATTTTCAACCGACGGACCTGAGATGTGCGAACGACATACTATCTTTAAATATCCATGCAGAAATTACATACATGGTGTCCAGAAATAAATACAACCTAGATCAAAGGTAGATTGAGGCAGATTTAATGACTTATAAAAAGTATCTTACTGCTAATATAAAATTTTTAATTACGAAAATGTCTATATTAATAAAAATAATAGCATGCTTTCAAAGCAGCCTATACCAACTTTGTTGAGTTGTATGTACTGTGTATTTTTGTTTAAATGGCGAATCTAAATACAAAGCTGTACATTTAAAAATTAATTTAATTTAATTTAAAAAGTGTACAGTTAGAAGCATAAGAGGAGCAAAAAATAAATTATTTAAAGTTCCCCGTCTTTTCCAGAGCGACTCTTTCCGAAAGGTCAGTACAAATAGCGCTGACTTTTTGCTCCCCGCACTAAAAATACACTTTAATTAATTTTCAAGGGCCGTTAGGCTACCCCTGTTTCCCATTCTGATAATTGATTCCCTCTTATTACCCCGATAGTGCCCTATGCCCGTCCCTTGTTGCTTTATTTGTGATGCTGAAAGGTCATCCCCTGCTAAATATATTTCAGCGGAGGTTTATCCCGCTGCGGTCGGTTGTTTTTCTTCCCTAATTCCGTTAACTCCACCTTTATTGGGTTTTATTGGACTATTAGTGGACTTCCACTTGTACCGGCCAACGGTCTCGTTGTGGTGTACGTTGCTTGGCGGTTAACTGCAGTCAGTTCATTACAAACTTTTAACTCTACGGAAACGCTGGGAATACTACAACTTCTCACGGCGTTTTAAATTTTCTTCAAACGTGAGTGAAGTGTTTCTTTACTCCATGCTTCAGGTTCACTGAGCCTACTGCTGGGATCCTGAATAATTTGCAATCTATTTGGTTATTGGTCTATTACAATATGCTCAAGACGTAGTAATAGTTGTTTGCAATACAAGGACTGTAAAGATTTATATTACAACACGAAATGTTAAATTTTTCTTTAGTTTTTGGGTTTTTGCCACACTTCTGAAAAATAATAGAGATTAATTAAATAAGCCCTTGCGCCAAACGGAACAGTCAAGGGTTATTTTTGAAACTATGTTTGCCTAACCAAAAAACTCACACTGAAAAAACAGATAAGTAAAAAATAACAAAAATCACATCACTATCGCGCACTTCCGTGTTATTGACGTTTCGAAAACCTCTCTGTTTTCGTTCTCAAAATCGTATTAAAAATGTTAAACGTATGTCAAGTTTGACAGTTTAAAATTTATTTATCTGCTTCCATAGAGATGTTAAATGATTTTTATTTTATTGTTACTTACTTCTTCTTGATACAACTGTAGCCAACAAGGATCGATGTTCACTGAACAGTTTGACACACACTTATCTCCGTTCAACAAAATAATCGCGGTCTCTTTTAATTTTCTTTATGTTGCATTATCTTCCTTCTCTAAAATTTTTGCCGAACCCCATTGAATCAAATGACCATTTTCCCAAGCGTGTTTTTCAAATTCCCGTCTTTTTATGTAATTTTTATGTTCCTCAACTCTAACATTCATAGGCCGAGACGTTTCTCCAACATAGTGTTTATTGCATTCACAAGGTATGCTGTAGATGCAATTTTTTGAATTTTGTATATCATTTTTTGGACGCGTTTTAGACAAAAATGATCGCAAAGTATTAGTTGTCTGAAAAACTGTTCGAATATTAAATTTATTACCGATTCTTCTTAACTTTTCTGATAATATAGGAATGTATGGAATTTTTATTGTATGATTAATTTCTTTTATTTGTCTTACAGTGTTCGTTTTATCTGTAATATTTTTTAATGTTCTATCAACGAAATGTTAAAGTTATCAAAGAGGCGTTAGCCGAGTTTGATAAAATATTGAGTGTAGTAATATGAATTTACAACAAGATTTATCTTAATTAAGTAAAATATATTTAAAGTCATCGAGCCTGAGGGACAGGTGGATCTGTTATATATAAAGAGTTTTCTAAGGCTTTCAACGTAGTTAACCATACCATAATCCTGTCTAGATTAGATGAACTTAAGCTGTCTGATAATTTACTACAGTTTTTTAACTCTAATTTAAATTATCAGTTTTATTATGTTGCCTACTGTTTACGGCTGCCTTAGGGCTATGTGAAAACCAATTTTGTCCAGCGGATGATACACCACTGACTGCTCCCCAATTGGGCCCTGCGTTAAGTGGGGTAGAAAAAAGGTTACGAAACTTTTCCCAAACTTTCTTTGGTACTTTATACAGATCGTCCAACTATAATCTACAGTATGTAGACGAAGCGTTGCAATTCGTGTGGCGCTAAAGTGGATAAAACTTGAAAAGTTCCGGAATCTTTCCCTCTTTCATCCGTTTGGATAGTTACCGTCGCCATGCAGCTTGTACTATGTTGTAACGAATGATACTAAATGCAATACCCCTGATGGTTAATAAAGTATAACCAGAGGTGACGCAGCGTGAATCACGGCGAGTTTTTGTGAATCTAAGTAATAATACGAGGGTTGTCTGTAAATTAAAGTCTCCAATGTTTTTTCAAATAATAAACATCATTTTATTGCAAAACAAGTACATAATCTGAAAGCTTGGACTTTTAGTTATTTTTCAACGTAGTCCCCGTCGCGATCAATGCATTTTTGGAGATGTTCTGGGAGCTTTTCCATACCCGCGTCGTACCACTCTCCCGTCGACTCACCCAGGAAGGTATCGACGGCTGCCTTCAGCTCTTCGTAGCTGGAGAATTTCATTCCTCCTAAGTGTTGTTTCAGGTTGGGAAACAAATAGTAGTCACTACGGGCCAAATCAGGGTTATATGGAGGATGGTCTATGATTTCCACAAGCAAATGCTCCTCAACTTTCGTCACTGACTCGTCCGAAACTGATGGACGGCCTTGCCCTTTTTTATGTCCATACACATCGGTCAACTGACGATGAATTTCAATAGGGGGTGACCTTTTAAACCACAGAAATCTAATCACCAAACGCACTTGGCGGGAGCGTCGATTTTTCCTTCCAATGTTAACGGCTGCTAAGCCAAGACTCCAAGACTGACCGTCACAGCGAGGTAGTTACCAGCCAGATTAGTGGTGGGGGAAGCAAGGAGCACGGTGCTGTTGTCAAATTTAAGCTAGGGGAGCTTGTTGGAGACCTTAATTTACGGACAACCCTCGTAGTTATTGCGCATTTTCCTTCGCAGCGTGACGTGACGCAGTTTTGGCTCAACGTGATCCCGCGGAACGCAGTGTAGTTGCCACAGTTTTCTTTAGAAATCACAGCGCGTGTTTGAAAACTTGGAAGAAAGATTAATCGAGGCTCTGCGAATTTGACAAGTTTTGTACGATACAAGCCATGTAGACTACATGAGAAGAAAATCGTCATCAAATTTTTTAGCTAAGGCAAATTCTCCATGAGGTTTTGTTTTTTTCAAGTACAAACTTCTCACTGACTTTTTATTACTACGCATCTGGGTGATACACGAAGCCATTTCGAACCCAAACTCGTCTTCTGAATCAGATTCAGAACTAAATTGAGAATCAATGAGTGCAGTAGCAGTTGTCATTTTTCAGTAATGTGGCCTGCCTCCGAAGTAAAAACTGCAATCGTATTTGCTGCATTTGACTCACGCTGCGTCACTTCACCAAGCTGCGTCTCATTTTGCGCCGAGCCTAACTGTTTAGTCATTTTGAGCTTAGCATCATTAGGATTATTTTGTAAAAGAGGCCAGTCCACTTTACTGCATAAAAATTGTGTTTTATCGCAAATTATCTTTCTAGGTTTAACACAATAGTTGTGTGTACAGTGTATTTACCGAATGTAAACAGTAAGCTATATCAGCTAACTTGTAGGGGTATACATTTGTAATAAATGTGTAATAAATTATGAACCAGGAATTTTGTTGAAATGGCTGGTGTAGCTTCAAAGCACTGAATGCATGGCCTACTAATAAAGAAAACCGTTTCCTCCGCGGGACGCCAGTCGGACAAATCGCCGCTTTCCCCTTGCAAGGCGTAGAATTGGCTTTGAATTGTTTAACCCGAAAACCGCCCTGTAAATCACCGCGAAGCCGGAAAGAAGCGGCGCGGCTTGAAATATGACAGCCCGGAGTATTCCGGAGGAGCGGCTCATGACGCCTGCGGGACGCTACTGACGTTTATTGGGGTTGAAGCGAGTAATTACGGACAGCTGGGAGAAGGTTAATGTAGAGGTTTAAAAATGAGTTTTTTTAGAGCCGGAGTATCGAAGTTCTTAACAATGACGGATCGCATTTGCGGGTTAACTTGGTATTTAGTGTGTCATGAACCTGGAAAAATCGGAATATTTTAAGGTAACAACTCGAGGAAAAGTTAGAGGGAATATAACGAGGTAGTTTGGTGCAGTTATGCAATGATATCTAGCGGTGGTCTAGCGAAGATTTTTCTTGGTATACAAGGTGTTTCTAAAATAAGTATTTATATTTTTAGTACAAAAGAAGACAACAGCGTGATGGAGGATAAAGTTCACTCTAATCTGTTTATGAGTTTATATTATTAATAGGGAAACTACATTTACATTCACACTTACTGCTTTAGTCACATGTAAAGTTTTAGCTGGTACATGTCAGGAGTTACCGGTCCTGTTAAACTCCGAGCTCCACTATCTCTAATTATAAAATCTATTTATTAAAACTACAATCAGATAGGTTTTCAGATTCACTGTTCAGTCTACTAGTTTGCTTATTTTACAAATTCGAAACTCTACTGTAACTCCACCTCAGGGATCTATTCTAGGGCTCATATGTTTTATACTGCTTATTAATGACATTATTAAATGTCTAAACAATGGGAAATATCTATTATATGAAGACAATATAAAAATCCACCTACAGCCTAACTAAAAATTAAGAGAGTTAAGAGTTCAATTAATTACACGAAAATTTGAATATGCGAAAGATTTGCGCAAAGATGGCGCCAAAAGTTCTCACCCGTGAACAGAAAGACATGCGAAAATCGATCTGCGAGGATTTATTGTCCCGCATTCGGAGCGACGGTAGAGACTGGATGAGTCGGGTAGTCACTGGAGATGAGACCTGGATATTTGAGCAGTGGGTAGAAGAGGGTGGAGAGCGGCCAACGAAAGCGAGGATGTCCAAGTCACGACTGAAGGCAATGTGTTTTTTTCGATATCCACGGCATCATTCATCGTGAATATGTTCCCGCCGGCCAGACAGTGACTGGACAGTTCTAAGTTGGCGTCCTGGAACGGCTGCGGGCCCACGTTTTCCGTGTGCGACCCGAACTCGCGAGAACGGCTGGATCTTGCACCACGACAACGTGCCAGCCCATTCCTCGTTCATTGTGCAAGAGTTTTTGGCAAAAAGGCATTCCAATATTGCCGCATCCACCCTATAGCCTCCTGCGATTTTTTTTATACCCCAAGATGAAGTCGCACTTCAAGGGAACTCATCATGGCGGCGTACAGGAGGTCAAAGAAGCTGTAACCGTGGTGCTGAACGGATTAACTGCGGAGGATTATGAAGGATGCTTTCAATCGTGGGAGCAATGTTGGAATCGTTGGGTAGAGTTAGAGGGACACTATTGTGAGGTCGATAATAAAATTTTGGCCAAATTTAATTTGCTTGTTTTTTCATTGACCAATTCCAGGAACTTAATTGCCACACCTCATATGTTTACCTAATGCCCATTAATATTTATAATAAACAAATAATTTAAAATTCAGTTATTTTATTTTACTTTTACGCGTAAAAAAGATTGTCTTAAGAGCATGTGCCCAAAACACTGTCATTTCGATAGTGAGATGACAATCGAAATGTCCTTATTATTTTACAAAAAATAATTATACTTACGCGAGCCCGGACATGGGCCCTTAAAAGAGACGTGGGTTCGGGGAATTTGCTTCCCAGTTCTCCCCTCCCATCGGGTCTGTTTCTGAGGATATGAGAAACTGGAAAAAACGCTTCTTCCAAGTTTAGTCCGCTTTCGTATGCCGTAACGAGCCCGACTCCCTGATCTACGACAAATTTATGCCCCCCAATAAACCAGGATTATTCGGGATAAAGGATTATATTAAATAAGAGTACTGCCATGTTTCATATTTGTTTATTAGATCGTATTTTTTATAAAGCGCCATTTCTATGCGCCCTTGATCCGCTTCCGCGCCACGATATAGCCGGCGTTGTTTACAGCGGGCCTTTTTACGTCCGGGCGGCCTCATCCGCACGAGATATATCGACAGGAATATAAAATAAAGAGACGGGATGTCCCGCATCGGCAATAATTTGATGCCTTATTAACTTTTTGAAAAATATGTTTTTAAAGTCGCTTCGCTTCACAGCAAACGAAAGGGGAGAAAAGCGAGGCGGAATGCCCCGACGGTCGTTAAAAATCTGTTTATGTTCGGACGTGCTTGAAGGAGCCCACAAACAGATAAGGGCGAGGAAAGACTACGGGAAATTTGTTGGATGGGGTGAGGGTGTCTTTATTCGATGTTCTGAATTGTTACAGTTAAAGGTGTTGCTGTTTCCTTTAGTATTCTTTTGTTTCTGCAATTAAAACAAGATCTTAATAGTATTTATTATAAGAAATCGAAAAGTCAGAAGTAGACCTTGTCTTTAAAATGCGAAGTTACTTATAAAACTATGTACTACTAATGTAATGTTGCTATAAATTCAAATCAAAGTGTTACATTTATGCTATTGACAATAATATACTTGTCGGAGCAGATACGTATCCAGAATTGTCAGGGAAAGGAAATAACTCAACTCAATACCTTCTTTATGCAGATGATTTAAAAATTTACTATGAAATTCACTCCGAGGCCGACTGTGTCCAGTTATATGATAATTTGAAACGAGTCGAAGATTGGTGCAAGTTAAATAATATTATTATTGAAATACCAGAAACCATATCTGATTTAAGGGTAACATTTGATAAATGTCTGATCGTTTCCAAATCCAACCTTATGTATGGATTTATAGCGCGTTACAGTAAGGAGTTTTGTAATACTGAAACTTTAAAAATATTATATTACGCTTATGTGAGACCAAAGCTAGAGTATGCCTCAGTAGTTTGGAATCCTCACTATCAGACCCAGTCTATTAAATTGGAAACTGTTCAAAGGCGTTTCCTTAAACTGTTGCCTTTTAAAATAGATGGCATTTACCCTGATAGTGGTATACCTCATGATTCTTTACTTCAGAGACATGGTTTAAAAGCTTAAGTGTTCGTAGACAGTGTCATTCAACCATATTTTTGTTTAAAGTAATGAACAATGTTGCCGATGATAGCATCTTCCATCTTCCTATTCCTCGAACTAATATGTTAATCAATCAAATTTTCTTTATTTCAGTGTTGCATTAACTATAATTTAATAAGTAGCCAGCTTGATATATTTACACAACTATTGTCCTTATTAAAAAGTATTCCTAGTTAGGTTAGTTTACTCTTGTCTTTGTTTGGAAAAATAACTGGTCCAATCAAATAACGATCAATAATACCGGCCCAAATATTTATCTGGCGTTGAAAATATCTAGGGCGTAGGGGTTTACATTGGAATAACCATGAAAGTTGTAAACATTTGTAATTCTTTTACCAGTGAAACAAGTCTCATCAGTGCAAAGAATTTTCTTGTGATGAACAAGATAAACTCGCAAAAGGCCCTCGTGGATCATAATCTTGAGGCAATAGCTCTTGCATCTTTTGAATATAGTAGATTACGTTTAAGAATTCGATGTACAGAAGTTCTTGATAATCCAGTTTCTTGAGATAAACGTATAGTACTTGCAGTTCATCTTCAAGTGTCTGCAAAATATTTTCGTCATTTTATATCCTTTTCTTGCACTAGGACGTTCTCGGACATGATTGATAAGCTTTTTGTCTCTCGAGCTCGTCTCTTGACATTAAAACATGGTTCCTTATAAGGCATCACTCGATTTGGAAATCTCCTGTGATATTCTTCCACACTTCTACAGTTTCTTTCACAGAAACCTAGCACAACTAACATGTCAACTTGTTCGCTGAATGTAAATTTTCCAGTCATTTTCAATAACAAACCGTAGCAGAGATAAAATAGTTTTATAACCAACTGTAAAATCTTAAAGACAAAGCCTGCTACAGACTTTTTGATTTCTTCTAATAAACACTATTAAAATCTTGTTTAATTGAAGCATAATTTCTTGAAAGTCTTAAAGTCTCTTAAAATTTAACAAGAGGAAGAAAGTGTTTTAAATTAAATCCTTAATCTTTTTCGAAATATTGGGCTTCACTTTGAAGCCCAGTAACTCTTCTATAAAATATTTTTGTTCTTTCCTATGTTGCGATGGGGGTGGTTCGAAAGTGTAACATCCCCAAAAAGCGGAGCAATTTCTTACCGGCCCCTACTCCATAATAGATTTAATTAGATAAATGGCCGGAATATCAACCGAACTGACACTAAAGTTCGCAATTTGAATAAGGCCGACGATTTGCCTAGATTGGATATTCCCGGTTTGATAAAGGAAAACATGAAAGGTGTTATTTCCCGGGAAAATGCTCGCGACAAGCGCTGAAAAGCTCAGCTGAATTTGTTAAAGTTTAACGTGCCTTTGTGTTATCGCAGCAATTATATTTTATAGAATTGGTCGATATCAGCGGCATACTGCAGAACCGGCATTGTTTCTTGTAGATGCAGACGCAGGGAGATATTGAAAATGTAGCCAGCCGATTATTAGAAGATGTCTGGAATTAAATGCAACATAGAGCAAGAGCAGATCGTTGACGACAAAACAATGCGATGTTGCCAAATTTACGTTAATCAAAGGTTGATGGTTAAAATGACACAGGGTGTCAACGTTAAAATTTTATTTTCGATGTTTGTAAATAAATTTTTAAAAAATCCAAATATTTGTATACATTGACACGCTTGACATCTATACCAATGCGTTGTGCTGAACATTTAGTTCATTTTGAAATGTCGTTAATTCCAATCGTCACATTATTATACCAACCTTTAGAATTTTTCTTCTTCCAAAAGAGATTTGGTTTTGCTTTTTCATCAACTTTTTAAAGAAGCGTGCTGGGTAAATATTTTCCTCTAAAATATTAGGCGTAATCCATTTACTGTTACATAATTTATTATCACCGTCTTTTCTCGTTTTTGAAAATAGAAGATTTTACTCGATACGTCCAGTTTATTTTCCATTATTTTTAATTTCACATAAGAAATAAGCAATTTTGCAGTAGGTTGCTTCTCCTCCGCCCCAAGCTAGCATAACATAATGCTTTTTAATGAAATAAAAATGGCATTACATAAGTAATTAAAAATTAAGCTGTGCCAAGAGGTGTTCATCTCATGCTTTTTTCTCCAAACCTCATGCTATTTTGAAATTATTCTCATGCACTAAATTTTTCCCACCTGGCAACACTGCCTTATGCGAACAGTGGAAGCACGCTGTGGTGGAAGTATGCGTGTAGCATGACACAAATACACGCAAGCGGCAAAACACAATTTACCATCAAGATCCTCACTTTCCAAATGTGTATGTCACAAGAATTTTTAATGTACAGTTAGATTTTTCAGTGCCTCACAGCAACTTTTAGTGTACTGTTACATTTTCCAAGTATACCACAACATATTTAGTGTGCTGTGGGACGTTTCCAAAGCAATACACTAATGTTTAATATGCTTTAAAAAGTTTTCAATGTGCGGTAACACTCTGTATCAACCTTTAGTACATTGTGTATAATTTTTCTAGTGCACTACAATATGTTTTAGTGTTGTGAAACCTTTCCAACACAATGCATTGCATTTTAGTGCCATGAAGTGTTTTCTCTTGCTTTTTTCTCCAAACCTCATGCTATTTTGAAATTATTCTCATGCACTAAATTTTTCCCACCTGGCAACACTGCCTTATGCGAACAGTGGAAGCACGCTGTGGTGGAAGTATGCGTGTAGCATGACACAAATACACGCAAGCGGCAAAACACAATTTACCATCAAGATCCTCACTTTCCAAATGTGTATGTCACAAGAATTTTTAATGTACAGTTAGATTTTTCAGTGCCTCACAGCAACTTTTAGTGTACTGTTACATTTTCCAAGTATACCACAACATATTTAGTGTGCTGTGGGACGTTTCCAAAGCAATACACTAATGTTTAATATGCTTTAAAAAGTTTTCAATGTGTGGTAACACTCTGTATCAACCTTTAGTACATTGTGTATAAGTTTTCTAGTGCACTACAATATGTTTTAGTGTTGTGAAACCTTTCCAACACAATGCAGTGCATTTTTAGTGTCATGAAGTGTTTTTCAGGTTTTACTGAATAATTTTTAGCGCAGCCTGGAATTTGTCATAATTTATATTTAGTGTACTGTGACATTTTTCTAAGATAGAGAAATAACTTTAACAGTGCTGTGGGATTTTCTAGTGCGAAACAACACATTTGTAGTGTACAGTGAGATGTTTCAGTGTGCCACAACAATTTTAAAGCACTTTCAAGTTTTTCTAATGTACTGCGACATTTTTTAATGTATATGAGATTGTTCAGAGACCCAGAGCCATTTTTAGTGTACTTCCAAATTTCTCTAGTGTACTATTAGACTTTTGAGTATGTCGTGATAATTTGTTGTCTTTTGACATTTTTTTAGTGTGTACAATCTGAAATACCTGGTATTCTATTAATAATACAATTGGGAATAACATTTTATGCCTACTAGATCCCCAAATTTTCAGGTAATTTTTTTATTTTTCTAAGACTGATTTTGATAGCACCGAAAAGAGCTTATGTTTAACAAAATAAGGGTACCTAATTTCATAACATTTACTTTAAAAATTAAAAAAGTTTTGAGAAAAGAAAGAAAATGCACTTGTCCGGTTTTCAGCCTTTATTTCAGGAACCACACAAAGTATTGTATATTTGTTTTCAGAAATTTTTTCCTAATGTACATTTGGGGATACCTGGACTACTGGGCAACCCTGTATATGATCCTGTAATTTGAGATTTTGTTGCTATTCCTTACATTCCTTCCTCGTGTATCAAGGCGTATATTTATCTTCTTACTTCCGAGATGAAGAACCGAATGTGAGCAGATTAACGTTTCATCCTCCAGCGACCCACTTTAATCGCCCGATTTTTTAGGAGGGCGACGTTAGAAAGTATAAATAAGCCCCAATTTAACACGTCCTGCATTTCCGGAGAGGGCTGGAGCGGAAGTGGGTCGTACATCCTCCCTTAGAGGGGATAAAAACCCGCTGGCAGCGGAAAACAAAAATAACGGTCGGCGACGAGGCGAGAGGCAAAAAGTTAAATCGTTCCTCTCAAATCGCAATTATAACGCAGCGGGGGATCGCCTGGTAGTGTCGAGGGCAGATTATGTTAAGAATAAGGAATAAGGAGGAGATTTTTGTATTCCGGCGCGTTACCTTAATCTAAATAAGTTCCAGATAACGCAGCTTATTATTTATAACGCCAGATAACGAGAAAATTGTAAAAAAATGTTGCTCTATCGGGACGGTTATGAAACTCGCGTACCGAGACGGAATATTTAATGGTCAGGCTTAATCAGGACCGAGGAGCGAATACTAATCTTTTCCTTTCTTTATATTTTTTTGCAAGTCTGGTCGGTTCTCGTTAGAAATAAAATTATTGAAGCGTAAAGCATAGTTAATATTTAGAGTTTGTTATTTCACTGGACAAATATTACGCCGTGTGTAAATTTTCACTCATTACAGGTCTATTAGGATTACCAACTAACAGCAACAACATATTCCGTGTACAGTTAAATAAAGTGTCCATCTATTCTAAGAAAGAAATACTAATAGATTTAAAGAAAAAAGTTTGAATGCACTCGCAGCAATCTTTAATAACTATAGAATATTGTCCTCTATCAGTTGTTAGTCTTCGTCCCCCATACTTGTGTTACTGGTTGATGTATTCTCCAAACATCAAACATGCCAAATACTTCACTGCCGATGGGAGTCCAAGTAGTCGATAAATTGGCGTTTAATATCCTAATATCCTTATCCTCTTTAGTATCCTTATTTTTATACAGGGTGATTCATTAATAATGACGAAATTTCGTGAAATTTCCTTCAAGCGATCGAAAGATAAGAAAAACATGTTCTTCAATTTTGACACCTATATCTTTGTTATCATTGATTTTGGTGGATTTTTGGATTTTTCAGGATAAGCTAAAGTAAATCGACTTATTTTGATCACAGTATTATGCTGTTACAGTACGGCCCATTACTTACGCAACAAGTTGATTTTACTTTTAGATAAATTGCATGCATCATGAGATTTAGATGCGTTTTTCTCAGAAACCATTGCTTCTAGCGACATCAACAAGGTGTGCCTTTTTTAACTAGAAAAGATAGGGAAGAAAATTTTTCCAGCCCAAAATGAGATACAGTGTAGCACAAAAAATTCGTGCGATTTAAAGGGGCCCAAACCATCGTTGGTGGCGCCCTCTAGCAGATACACCAAAATCGTCGACATATTCGAATTTATAGTACCAAGAAATACCCCTATTCCAAATTTCATAAAAACCGGTCGATGCAATCGAAAAATAATAAAGCAACATTCGGATAAAGCATATTTGGCTTAATCGCTCTATTTTGAGCAACATGCCCTTAAGTTCAGTCCCATTATTAATGACTCACCCTGTACATACCCTTTTAAAATATATTTAATATGATGATTTAATCTATAAAAATTCGATATAATACAATTGTATACATGTAACTACATTCAAAATAGATAATACAACAAAGAATATTTATGAATGTATTCCAAAATCTGATAAAACAAACTAGGTTGCACTTTTCACTGATAAACATATATTAGGTATATTCGTGGAGAGGACTGGCACCCTCTCTGCGGGTATGGTAGAGTGGAAGAATGTTAGCTTGAGCCAATGTGGGAGATTGATACCGATCGACATTTGACTACCCCCCTAATTAATGAGGTTTTTCAGGTTTTCCTCATTCCTGTACTGGATGGTGGTTAGAGCCTACCAACGTAAGCCGTTGGGTCACAAATGCGGCCTGCTCAATAATAATATGCCGCCCCCTCTCCCGCACAAGTCTTCGACCTCTGGACTAGTTCTCGTGATTAGAATGGGGGTAGAGTAAATATTATTATTATTTGCTTTTTTAAGTTTATCAAGTGAACGATAAATGTCAAACCTGGAAGTAAAGTGTTTTGACAGTTTTGAATAGTATATTATGTCATATGCATATTATGATAATGTCAAAATATTACATATTTAAGAAAAAAAATGCTGAAATATTCTGCGTTCTACTTACATACAATGGCTGTAATTCACTCTGGTGATTCAGAACTAATTGAAAAAAATTTTTTTGAAATCAGTTCAAAATGATTTAAAAATACAGGTGGTTGAATTTTCGAGTTCCCACATTTTCAAACGTGAACTTAAGATATTTATACAATGTTTTCATTAAACCAGGTTAGTAAATTTAGCTAGATTATTTTTTTTAGATAATTATTGGATAGAGCTTTGTCTGTGGAATTGTTCATTAGCATGCCTAGATGTTTGGTATCAGAGAGCATACATAGGACTCCATTGATAGGAATTGTAGAAGATTTGATATATATTAGCTTAAAATACTTTCTAATACAGTAAAAGAAAGTTCTATATTTTAGAACAAAATTCTGTATAGGTACATTTTAAGCATCCGTCATCCAATTTTCCAGAAGTGGTTAGTCCTTAAGTTGGGCACACTGTACAAAATATTGTTGACTATCGCGTGTACGGAATATAGTTGCATATTTCCCGTCAATCTTGAATCTTAGGGTAACATAATTTGCATGTAACGTTATGCAACGAAAGAGACGCCAAACTAAACGTGGAATTTCTTAAATGCTCGCAGATAGTTGGCCGTTGTGGAATGTAACGAGGAAACAGATCAGGAATGCATTTTAGATGCCACTGGCACGTCACTATAGACTTGTTTAAAAGTCCTAATGGCTCAAGCGACGTGATAATAGTGAAGTGTTCGCATTTTTGTTACCATTTTTACTAGGCTTGTTCTATTTGCACATCTAACGATGATTTATTGAATAAATGAATCTGTATCCGAAATAAAATGTCGTATTGTCATTACAGTTACTTGAACAAACACTAAACGCGTCCATATTTCGGCTATAGAAGAAAAACTTTGTTTTACACACGTCGATAAAATTCTATTATCGTGTCCCGAAATGAATTCACTCGCAATTTCATCACTCGTGAATTACTTTTTTTCGGTCCACAATAAAATATCATACTATCGTCTTGTATAAATAATAACTATTTTTCGACCTCGATATATTTAGGCGCGACTGATCTGTGTATTATTTTCTGGCGAGGATTTATTATAGGTACATAAAAAGTGTCACTTTTTGCATGTGAATAAAAAACCATCAAAACCAGATTTATTTAATGCGAACGAAAGCCATGAATAAAAATGGAAATTTGATATAGCGATCCAGTGCAGATTTATGGCATGAAATTATTGTTATTGCAAGGCTACTCTGACCTCCCGTAAAGCTATTCTACCAAATTAATTTAAAAAAGTGGCTTTCATCTCTTCTAAACCTACTGAAAAATCCATGTTCAATAATAAGGGTAGGAGATGAAAAATAGTATTTTATTTTACCTGTGCTAACGAAACATAACCAAAAATAATACTAGAAATTGAATGCTGGTATAGTAGCCTAAAATAATAAAGAAAAAAATATTTTGTTTTAGTAGAGGAAATCTCTCTCTAGAGGCTTTTTTATTGGTGCACTAGAAATATTTTTATGTTTCTATGAGATTTCATACTATACTACTAGTGTTTTAGATCTATTGTAATCTAGGAAGTATAACCTAAGAATTTTTCATCAGATTTTTCTAGTATCACAGAACAAACAAATTTCGAGTGCACAGTGAGATTTTTCAGTGTCTAGCAGCAATTTTTTATATACTGCAGAATTTTTCTAGTGTATCCCAACAGTTTCCAGTGTGTTACAATTCCTAGTGTGCTTTGTAATTTTTAGTGTACCGTTTTCTAGTGTTGCGTAACAATTTATAATGTGCCATGATATTTTTTGTGTAAGTACACAAGTTTTAATATATTCTACTACTTTTTACTAGTGCGAGACATCACATTTTGAGTGTTCATGGAGATTTTTCAGAGCCCCGCAGCAATCCTTAGTGTACCGTAAAATGTTTCTAGTGTGTCGCGCGTTTCCAGTGTACAGTGAAATTTTCCTGTGTTCTGTAACAATTAGTATGTGATTTTTTTGTGTGCACTAATAATTTTTGGTGTGGCGTGATAATTTTTCTGTACGCTACAATAGTTTTTAGTATTATGTGTGCCGCAACAATTTTTAGTGTACTCAGAGAGTTTTCAGTGTACGGCAATAATTTTTAGTGTACCGTACTGTTTTTTTAAGCTATCACAACAATTTTGGTATAATTTTTTTAGTGTGCCCTATAATTTTTGGTGTGTCATGAGAACTTTTCTGTACACCACAATTGTTTTTAATATTATGTGTGTCGCAACAATTTGTAGTGTACTGTGAGAGATTTCAGTGTACGACAATAATTTGTAGTGTACCGTAAAAATTTTTTACACAACAATTTTTAGTAAGCTGCAATAGTGTATTAATTTCGTGCTAGGGAAATATCTTTGTATTTCTTTTTAATTTTGCCTATCCAAGCATAATTCTTTGATATATTTTTTAACGTTGGCTGATTTTATGTACTGATTTACACTATTAAACGGATATAAAGCGCTACACCATTTAATAGTAAGAGTAAGGTAGATTTAGAGCACACAACATAAAATCGCGCGAATGTGGAGCTAGAGAGATCATTAAAATGGCTAGGCTTCTCGCACGGATCGTGAATATAATAACATTCTTATGGTGTCGGCGGACTGGGTCTCATATTCTCTCAACTTGCACCCCTTTGTCTAATGGCATAACTTCTACGGCTTAAAATATGAAATAGCTCTCTGTGCGGTACATTTGTGATGATGGAAGTGGGCTTTTATTTAAAATTATAATACTCAAGCGTACCGGGCCGTTTGCCACTGTAATTGCGGTTTAAGTACATGTTCCGAGTGCTTTCTACAAGTTGTACAACACGGTAAGACGGTTACAATACAATTTTTATGTTGCTTACATCGTTTAGACTCATATTGCGCCTTAACATACAGGGTTAATGACCATTGTCTGGCGTACTGCGTTTAGTATTCCTTAAAGTCAATCATAAATCAGTCTAGAACTCGTAGGTCATCATTGAGTAACTAAAGCATTATAGGATGAATATCGACCATTGAGTTTTAAAGTGTTTAGAATAATGAAAAAAGTATTAAACCTATAATAAATCAAATTTAATTTATTTACTTATTAACATCAACATTTATAATAATAGACATTTAGTTTTTCTTTTCTCTTAATAAATAATTGTATCATTGTTGCCATCATTTTCGGAACGCATAACATCTGCCGAAGTTTGTGAAGAATTTGCACAAGTTGTGGATGTCTTTTCTTGCAAGGAACATCAATATTTTCCTTCGATTTTCCTTGCAATATCAAGTTTGTTAGATATGGACTCCTCAACATAACTTTCTGCTATGGAGAAGCTTCTCCATTCACCATGCCGTTTAATGGTTATAAGATCAGCACCTTTATAGGCCAATAAAGTTGTTGAAGTGCGCGTCATACAATGGTCAGTATATGCTTCTGAATTTGCAATATTCAGGAGTGAAGTAACTATTGCATAGAATAGAATATAATTTATTTTCCTGTTGACAAAATATACATTTGTATAGGAATGGTCACAATTTTAAAATAATACTAATTATCTAATGACATCTACTATCCTAAAACTCTTCTAAATTATAAAATACATGTGTCAAAAGAGAGCCCTTCAACATTTTCTTAAAGAAATATATATTGGTAACTTGCTTTATAGAAACAGGTAAAATGTTAAAAGTCCTTAATCCTAAATGACTAGGAAAGTTATATGTGACTACATATTTATAGGGTACATGAAAATTATCCTTAAACCTGGTATTTTTGTGATGGATACTACCATTCAGAACAAAATTACTTTTGTAAAAATAAAAACAGTTCAAACAAGTATACATTGACCAAGATAGGAATCCTATATATTTTTGAAACAATTCACGACACGAATAGTTTTTAGATTAGCCATACAACGCATAATTCGTTTCTGCGCTACAAACACATCCACTGCATGAGGAGTCGACCCCCAAAAGCATATGCCGTATCTTAATCTTGATGATACCTGTGCATGGTAAACCATGATGAGATGCTCTTGTGGTAGAAGAGTACGTAAATTTCTGATCAGAAAATATAAAGAATTTAATCTTGATGCCAACTGAACACAATGTTTTTTCCAGCTAAGACATTCGTCGATCGTAATACCCAAATATGTTACGCCTGTGTTAACCAACAATGTGTCCTCATTCAACGCTTTGCTTAAGGGTTCACAATATTTCTGCCTATTATGATCTCACAATCTTCGTTTTTTGTGCATTAGAACAAAGATCGTTAGATATATAGCAATTATTTAGCAACTGCAAAACTTTACATTTACGTTGACGTGAAATTAATAATGATTGATCATGCATACATAGTAAAATTTGCATCGGCAGTAAGACAATCTAGTTCGTTTGTATAGAATAAGAACAACACTGGGCCAAGCACTGAGCCCTGTGGGACTCCCATGTCAACATATTTGTACTCAGACCAGACCATTTGCATTCTAAAGTCCCCTACGTGCTTGAGAGTAGTATATTGTTTACGATAGGTTACACACACAGTTGAATGCCCTGCTGAGGTCAAAAAAGATCCCAACAGGGCACTCGCCTGCTTCCAAGAACTTCAAGAGACTAGAATAAAATCCATGCACTGCGGTTTGCGTAGACATGTTTGTCCTAAAGCCATGTTGATTTTTTGTAAACAATTTATATTTTGCAACAAATTTTAAAATACGTTCCAGATAACAATACTCAAAGATTTTAGAAAATGTCTAAGCAATGGATAAATTTTGCATATTTAATGGATCACCATTTTTATGGATTGGCACTATTTTTCCAACCTTCAATATGCGTGGAAAACATCCCGTAGAAAAGGACAGAGTAACTAGATGTGTCAACGGATGTATAATGAATGATAGGAGTAATCCCATCAGGTCCGCAGAAGTTTTTACATTTCAGCTTATTAATTAATACAGTTAGCATTTAATTTTCAGTGAAAGGGTTCAAAAACAAAGAATATTGATGGTACCTTTGCCAGTGTGTCAAAAAATATCCATGATCACGTTCGTATTTTAATTGCCTTTTATCCTCTTAAGAATATGAAACGTACGAACTACGTTTTCGCTTTTAATATCATTCAATTTTTTATATCGTAACAAATTTTTTTTATGCAATTTGCTCTTGGATCCTGCCCGGCTTGGGCGCTATAGAGCTCTACAACTGCTACTTGTAGGGCCATTCTCAAGCTAAATATCGAGAACCGCGTGATTTATTTCCTCAATAAGTAATTTTTAGGGGAATCGCTGTCATCGTATCGGCGATTTATCGATAACGTCCGAAATTAGAACCGGCCACTTCTTGCAGCAATTAATTTGACGTCGTCCGAAGTATTTCAATTCGACGGTCGGTTTTTTCGTCCCGTATAATTTGCTTAGGATTAGGCATTCCTCCAGCGTCTCACATATTCGCAAAATTATAACTCGGAACGCTCCTATTAGCAAAGTGGAGCCCCGGAGTTGGGATGTATTAAATTTCAAAGTGGGACCTAAATCTGCCTTCGGCTCGCCCGTAATAAGAAATACTTGGGAAGTAATAAATTTTAGGAAACGTAATATTGACAGAAAGCTGTTTCTTTGGCATCGGTGAGGGGTATAATACAAATTTCGCATGCGGGGCCTCTGAAATTTATGGCTGATTAATATTTCGGGGTACTCTTCGTTTGGCGCTTTTTACGATCGACGCGTTGGATGTTTTGAATATAAATACGTATTAAGCATCGTTCGAAAGTTAGGTACATCTACCGAGTCGCTAACTTTGTAGTAACTCGATCAAAAATGTACTTTCTTTCCACGTACTTGTAGTCGTTTGCGCTTGAAGAAACAGTGCTGCAGGAAAATGAGTAAAGCAAAGTGTTACATTAGAACGCTGTTAAAACTGTGCGGAATAAGTACACGATTGTTTCTTCATCAAAGATGCTCAAATCAAATTTGTGTTTCTTTTTCACAGTCTGTTGTGTAGAACTGGTTGTTTTTTATGTATTGTAAAGTATTTAAGATAATATAAATCAATTTTCCTACAATTCCTACCAAGCGTGAATCTTAAATAAGTACAAATATTTCAGCTACAGGTGTAGTTCGTCATATAGATGAGTCTAGTAAAAGTCATTTTTAAAAATTTCAAATATTTACCGATATTATTTTTTTTTGAAAATATGTACCCACGTTTTGAGGACCGCTGACCAGATAGACCACTGACGTAACCTAATAAAATAAACCATATGATTTACTGAAGGCGCGGTTGCCATATCGTTCGAGACTATCAATTAAACTTTGTTCAATGATTCCAAAAATTATCAACAAATGTACATAAAAGCTCACCTACTTACTGAAAAACCAACAGTTATCCATATTTAAACATTTATCCATATGTCAGAAGTTAATACCATTGTACACTGTTAGAAAGATTATCACAAATTATCCCCTTAAATTATTTTATGATGAATAACAAAAAACTATGATTTTCACACAACATCTTAGAGTTAATTTTTGCCACATAACCTTAAACAACGTGTCAGTGGCTTCAAGCTACGGCTAAACGTGATTCTTCGTGAGTCAAAATATTATCGATATTATCAAAACTATCGGTAGCTATTGAAAATTATCGATATTATCGGTAATATCCATAAATTATCGATAATATCGATAATTTTGTATCTGTATTATTATCGATATTATCGATAATTATCGATATATCGATAAATAATATTCCCAACCCTATTTCGTGCATATGCGTATTACCAGCTAACATGTCTATGAAAGAACACAAGCATTTAGCCGTGATATGGCAACGCAGGTGTGACGTTGCTCGTCTCATTTGCTTCAATCTGAAACATCGGGTAAAACAATGTTTTCTACTTTTATTTTTTGTCTTTCTTAGGCCTTCTGAATACTTCGTTAAAATTAATGACGTTATGACTGAATCCCCCCGTATCATAACTAATAAAATGCTTACAACCGTTTAATGTTAATTTCTAAACTTACTGAATTATCTTTAAAGCAAAGCCTACTAAAATTAGTACTAGAACTCATGCTATTCAGCAATTGAACATGCAATACTATTTTTAAAAATGTATAAGCGAAAATTTAAACCTATTTAACAATAGCACGAACTTAGAAGCAGGTAGGAATGATTTTTTACTACGCGTTTATTAAAGTTATCTCTTAGTCTATACAGGGTGATTTATTAATAATGGGACAGAGCTGAAAGGCATGTTGCTGACCTCAAAATAGAGCGATTTAGCCAAATATGCCTTAGCCGAATGTTGCTCTTTTTCGGTCTACAGGGTGTCAACGTTGAAAAAATAAATCACATTTCTTGATTATTTTTCGATTGCATCGATCGTATTTTATTAAATTTGGTATAGGGGGGTTTCTTGGTACTAGAAATTCGAATATGTCGACGATATTGGTGTATCTGCTAGAGGGCCGCACCAACGATGGTTTGAACCCCTTTAAATCGCTACGACTGTATCTCATTTTAAACTGAACGAATTTTCTTCCCTATCTTTTCTAGTTAAAAAAGGTAGACCTTGTTGATGTCATTCTGTTGATGATTTGTGAGAAAAACGCATCTAAATCGCATGATGCATGCAATTTATCTAAAAATAAAGTCAAATTGTTGCGTAAGTAATGGGCCATACTGTAACAGCATAATACTGTCATCAAAATAAGCAAAATTTCGTGAAATTTGCTTCAAGCGATCGAAAGATAAGAAAGAAAATGTGATTTATTTCTTCAATTTTGACACCTTATGCCTATATCTTTGTTATTATTGATTTTGGTGGATTTTTTGATTTTTTTAGGTTAAGCTAAAGTTAATCGACTTATTTTACTCGCAGTATTATGCTGTTATAGTATGACCCATTACTCATCATGAGATTTAGATGCGTTTTTCTCACAAATCATCAACAGAATGATATCAACAAGGTATACCTTTTTTAACTAGAAAAGATAGGGAAGAAAATTCGTTCAGTTTAAAATGAGATACAGTCGTAGCGATTTAAAGGGGTTCAAACCATCGTTGGTGCTGCCCTCTAGTAGATACACCAAAATCGTCGACATATTCGAATTTCTAGTACCAAGAAACCCCCCTATACCAAATTTAATAAAATACGGTCGACGCGATCGAAAAATAATCAAGAAAATGTGATTTATTATTTCAACTTTGACACCCTGTAGATCGAAAAGGAGCAACATTCGGATAAGGCACATTTGGCTTAATCACTCTATTTTGAGGTCAGCAACATGCCCTTGAGCTCTGTCCCATTATTAATGAATCATCCTGTAGAAAAATGATAGTTCGGAAAAAATACTAATTTCATTAGTCCGTAATTACAACTTTTCCCTGCTCGACGGCAAGCGAGCGATACAACAATCTTTCGGCTTCGAATCGCAGCAACAAACTTCCCGCTAGGAATTCCGAAATTGGGTTAACACAATGAAATATGGCCCGCTCCATTCCGCCTCGAATTAAACACCAGAAAAAAACAAATTAAAAAGCGTGGAAAACACCTCCATCAATCAACCGGGCTATACCGGAAAACTTTAAATATAAATCTGGAAAGCTATTCTAGTTCAATGGTATAAGTACGAAAGTTAAAATGATTCAATGGCTCCGTTCTACGCCCGTAAATATTGGGGGTGTGTATATAAATTACGGAATATTGAGAGACCGGAGTTTATCGGAACAAATAAATTTATTTTCAATTTCCCGCGCTGCAGATACGCCGATTAGATCTCCCAATTGGTGGTTTATTAATAGATAGTCGCCAGGTACTACTGTATTTACCTGTTATTATTTATTGTTTCAATATCTGCAGATACTACATTGATAAGAGTATAGTTCTGCATTCGTATTAAGTTTATGTATATTTTGAACTTTCGGCAAATCATTTATTTGGTAAAATTTACAATATACATATTCTCATCAAAAATAGTAAAACTCAGAACTAATACATTCATTTAAAATATACATTGACAAAAAATATTATTTGTAACATTACACGGTGGATTATTGGTTATTTATTTCTTAAGTCAATAGTGTGAAGTAATAATAATAGTATATGCGGCCACAGGATATATCCGGAGGTACGATGGAGCCTTACCGGTGTTGTACTATCATTTGCGATACTCGTACGAGATAGACGAGACGCCAGTGCTGCCTTATGCTTCGGGGGATATAGAATCCGTTGTGGACAATGAAAAGTGTCGAATTTATTGGAACTATTAACGCCCCATCCTCAGGGAAATTCAAGCCAATAAGCCTGATGTAGTCCTCCTCGACCACCAGCTTAGGACGATGTTTATGATTGAGTTCTCGGCTCACGCGGATAACAACATTGTTCTAAAAGAGGAGGAGAAATGGAAGAAGTATCGAGATCTTCTCTCCGAGCTCCGCAGGCTGTATCCAGACCACTCTGTTAAGATTGTGGTGGTCATTATAGGCGTCGTGGGTGGGATGAGACATACGCTGCATTCTGAATTAAAGATCATACCGGCTTACAATCGTTCTTGTTAAGTCTACTCAGAACACACGATTTACGGGCTCAATGATTACTGACTTCACGGAGTGCAGAGTGGTCGTTGTTTGACATCAGAGCACCTCAGAATATATCAGAGTTTCGGAAGGTGTGACTGGGAAAAAAAATATGCTTTATTTCAACCAAACGAACCTAACGTATAACCATTAAATCCCGCTTATAAAACTATGATACTTTTGTTGGAAACATTTTTCTCTCAAATACTTTAGTAATTTTCAAGATATTCACGTTTGCCAACTTAGATAGCGTCCCGGTATATATTTGGAATATAACAGCAGCATATAAAGTAATGGTATAACTTTCAAGTTATTTTGACGTCATATATTCATCTAAAATTATAGAAGTAAAATTACATTAAACATGTCTTATGCCTGTCGTATTTCAAATCATTCAGAATGTGTTTTTAGTTTGACAGAAATCATGTAATCTAACTGATTGAAACAACATGTTTTACTGTAAATTTACATTTATATGTCTATGTATATTTGCCTGTTATAAACATATCAGGTCCACTACATATGTTTTTTTTCCAAATATTATTTACGTTAGTGTATAAGCTGTCAAAACACATGGATGATTAAGACTAATAAAATGCTGATAAAAATTATTAGTGATATTATTACACGGTGGATTGTTGGCTATTTGTTGCCTAGGTCAAAATGTAAAATAACACAACTTTAAAGGAAAATTACTATTTATTAATATGCATTTCTTCATAGTAAAACAGAATTTTTGAAGTTTTCTTTGCGCCCGTTAGACACATTGGGATGGGATGTTGGTCGAGAAACCGCGTCACGCTCAAAAGGAAGAACAAATTTTTTTTTTTTTAAAAGAAGTATAACTTCCACCGTCTGGTCCGACGCAGACCCAGTTTTTTGTACATATGAAATGTAATATATATAACGTTACATATTTAGAAAGAAATCATGTAACTTTCATGAATATGTAAATGTACGGTATTCACATAGAGATTATTGTAATACAGTATGGATTTGGTATTTTTTACATTAATCTGTGATGTGAACAACGTGTAAATTTACAAATTTACAATCATTCTTTTCAGTAAATAAAGAAACTATTTTTGTAAACTATGTATATTCGTTTTGCTTTCCCGTATATTATGCTGTGAAATCGATAGTTTATTGGCAGAATAGATTTGTCAGCATATCGCTGTTTGTCTGTTTATGCAACTGAAGATATTAGCTAAATCTGTACGTTATAGCGTGACTTCGTGTAGGCCTTTGTTGACAAGTGATTTAATCGGTTTGCACATCAAGATTTACAAACATAGTAGGATTGGATCTGTTTGCATGGGAGTTTGTACAAGTTTACCATTCCCAGATAAGTTAACATCGCAGCAGAATATCAATTACAAGTGTCTTTATTTTTTTATACATTTTTTATTAAGTATTATTAATACTGTGTGAAAGTAATTACTATGCCCCGACCAGCGTTAAATTACATACATAGTATATATTTGCTCATATTATTAGTTTTTGTAGACTTTTTATTTATTATAAATGTATTTAAGTTAACATAAATTAATTTTCCTACAAATGAAATTATATTATTTGTTTAATTATAAAGCTGTTCATATACAACCACTCCGTTCTGTTCTACGTCTTTCTTTTCCAATCCGTTACATTTTTCTCCCTTATATCTATTTATCTTCCTCGCTTCCCTGGTGTCTATGTTTTTTCTTGTAGTTAGGTTTATTCCCTACAATTTGTTTAACTGTCCTCATCTTTCATACGTTCTAGATGCCCTAGCCACTGCACTCTTCTTCTTTTACAATTTCTTGTATTTTTGGTGCCTCATTATTTCTTCTTAGATAGCCTTCTTCCGTTTTCTTTTTCCCTAAAATTCTTAAGATCTTCCTTTCCCACCTTTCCCAATAAGTTCTCTTGACTTCTTATTGAAGATCCAGGTTCCACTGTTATACAGCGCCGACGGTCTCAAAATTGTTTTGTACATTCTAAATTTTACTCTTCTGGATAATTTTTTCGATTGCATTAAGTGGTTGACTGCTGCTGAACTTCTGTTTGCTTTTATTATTCTCCTATTAATTTCTCGCTCCTCATCACACTTAACTGTTATCAGCACCCCCAAATACACATATTCTTGAACTTCTTCAAACTCCACCTCTCCGTGCTGCATTCTCAATTTGAAATTGGTATCTTCTTTTGTTCTTCTATTCTCAAGAGCTTAGTTTTTTCTTAATTTATCTGCAATCCCACCTTTCGTGCTTATTCCACAAGTTTTCTCGTTACTTCTTCTAATTTCCTTCTCTCTTGCAATTATGGCCACACCATCTGCATAACTTATTATTTGGTGACTTTTAAACAATATATGTCATTCTCTGTTCAACTGAATCTTTTTCTATACTCGCGACAAGAATTCAGACGACTTACGTCACACGAACAAATGAATAATTCATTATATTTTCATTAAAATATTTAAGAAACTGCAACTGATAATAATAAAACTATGTACTACCCTAAAAGTTTGCATTAAATATTGCACTAAATTGCAAAAAATGATTGTTTTTAACGCGACCAAATATCGAAAATTACGTTGACAATAAAAACAAATTTGTAACGTCAGCCGACGTAAGACGTCTGAATTCTTGACGCGAGTATAGTACTAAATTAAAGAAAAGCGTTGAGAGTGTGTCCCATTGTCTCAGTGCTGTGCCAATAGTAAAACCTTCCGCACATTCACCTTTTATTTGTACTTTTAGTATTTTCTAAGGTCATCTTCAATAGTCTAATAGGTTTGGTTGGTATCCCAAATTGTTTCAAATTCAAAATGAAGAATATATGGAACAAGCCTATTAGATAAGACACGTTTAATCGTTCCCATTCGGGCCTATTTTGGATAATTGACAGAAACGTAATGCAAAGGCCAAGAATATCCGAACGAGGGCTATTAATCATCGCTGATTATGTCCCATTTATTTGCAAGGGGAAATATCAGAACTTCAAGACCAGCTGAGACACAATCCATAACTGCAACTTTATTAATGCCTCCGTCCGAATCTGTATTTGCTAATAGGCAGTTTGCATTCTAATTGCCGTTCCGTCCTTGTCGATTCGCGTCGAAGATTAATGTTTTCTTACGCTTCGTTTAGGCAAAAAGTAGAAAAGTAAACACCTCTTTACGTGATAATATTTCACACTGTCGCAGTCGTACGTGCGTACGTTTGACGTTTGTACTAGTCTTTAGTTGTATTTTTTCTTAGTTAACACTAGTTTATTAATAGGGCTATAAGTCGTTGTTATTACGAGCATGCACACAAGCGTGGTTTTGACCAAGAATTTAATTCGCCCTGTAATTATTATAAAATGTGTATTTATATATAACCCCAATCCTCATGTCTTATTAATGCAAATTAGTTTACTAATTCTGGAAGAGCTAGTTTCTACTTTTTGCTTGAAAAATCATTAAATTGTCAAAAAACCTCTTGCCAATGTCCAACTCCAATTAGTGGAAGCATGGAAGCGCTGATAACTGCCGCATCCGGGACCGTTTTAAAGATAATTTTTCGATGCTAAGTTAAATTTAATTTATATGAACCTAGGTACTCATATACTTTTTCATGTAAGTCTTTTTTAAGCTTCAAAGGGGCAATCAGGACTAAAGTAAATTTACCATTGTTCAGGGTGAACCTTAAATAAGTACAAGTATTTTAACCAGCAGTAAAGTTCACTGTGTAGAACACATAAATAACAGTTTTTTTTTTACAAAATAATGAGGAATAAAAAAGTAAAATTTTAAATAAATTTCGTGGTTTTTCAATAAAAAATTTGTTGAGGACTACTGATTAGACTCCTATATTAAGGTTTTTATGCACCGTTGCCAGTGTTACACTAATGTCTTGAAATCTAACTTTATATTTAAAGTAGGGCCCAAGAAAGTTAATAACTGGGACAATAAAGTATATCTATGTACGTTTATGAAATTGAAAACACAGATTCTCTACTCACAGTTACCTAGAATTTGATCATTATCTATTTTTACTACACTCCAACTGATTTATTACAATACTATTGTTATCAGTATCACTTTAAAAGTATGCTTATAGCATGGCGACCTTTTGACTGTTGGAATAATCGCCATAACTATATTCCACCAACATTATTCATTAAATATTCAAGACACTTAAAAACACTACTCATGAAATAATAATACAATTTATGTATATGAAGAACTACACCTGCTGTGAAAATATTTATAGTTATTTAAAGTTCACTCTGCATGTAATACCGATTAAAGGTGTAACAAAATTGTCCGTTATCAGTACAAGAATTGCTTGTATCTACCAGTGGGTACAGGTGAGTCTGAGAAATCACATACTTATACAAAGTAGGAGCGAGTTGTAGCGAAACAGGTAATTTTTACGACTTGGTTAAATGAAAGAGCTTTTCACACCGCCTTCATTCCGAGTGCAATTGCTTTCTCTCTACGAATAGTGCCGGTTAATAAAAGTTTTAAATGGAATTCTCTCTCCGCTCCGTGCCAGAGATTGATGAAAGCTAATTCTATTCCAGTTACCTAATTTACTTTTCTCTACGATTTTAATGCGGATTGTGCCTGGAAAATGGATTTCAAGTGGCGAGCGAAGTTATAATTATTTGCCGATTAACTATTTTTGGTTTGTATACTGCTCTGGTGGCTGATTTTTCATCACCGATTGGATGCGGGGACCAATCTGTGCAAGCCTCGGGCTGATTACTGTTTGCTGACTGTCGAAACTGCGTTAAGTTGTGGGATTTTTCATGCAAATATTTTGTCTGTGATACGCCGTTGCTTTTTGACGACCGGAATTGGATTTGCGACATGCAAAAATAGTATTCGGCAATAGATGCTACAGAGTTATTCATTTGTTCTGCATTTTTAGGATTGCTTCTTCAGGTGGCCTTTTTTAATTTAAAATTGATTGGAAAGTCACTTTTGTCTTAGAAGGGCCATGTCTACATTTTTTTTTTAAATTAGACTTTAATCTCTGAATTCATATTTTTAACTCTGAATTCAGACTTTACACTCTGATTTCAGACTTTAAACTTACACTGCTAACGAAATTATGGACAAATCGTAGTACTCAGAGCTTTCTAGACAGAGAAATGAGATTTAGAGGACATAATATAGAGGGAAAAATGAAACTTTACGATATTTGTCATCAACTATGAAATTTTACAACATCCTGTATAATTTTACCTGTTTTTGGTTCTAGACACGATTTAAGGTGCGACTGTACTTGTTGGGAAATGATTTAGACCACTTAATTTCCTTAGACCTATTTTTATTTCTAGATCTAGATTGCCGTGATGTGCTAACACTAATTTCCTGATTAAATTTGATTGTACCATTGTCATGAATAGTACTATTTAAGTACTGGGTGTCTAAATAATGTTGTGCCTATGAATTACAGCTGAAATGCCTATAGCAAACAGCCGCAGTTAGTCGTCAGCGGTGCCACTATTTATGTACTGGTTTCAAACTGGTTAGTTCTTATCAGTATATCACAAATGAAGCCAATAACTCGCAACCTTAGCTGTTCACAATCTGTCATAATAGTTAACAGAACATGAGTACGCAAGACGTAGCACGTGTGTACACATCTAGTAGTCATTGGCTACTCAAAGCTGGGCCTGAATACAGTCACAAGCAGAAAGCACTGTACAGTATCTGCTATTAAAGGCTCCAACGACGGCTATATTTTTAAAAGCGGAATTTTAGGAAATAACTACTCTGTCGACTAATGCCCTGACTGTATATAGCAAATAACCATGGTTAGTTGCAAGTACATTAGACATCAGTTTCGAGCTTGTTAGCTCTCATCGGTATGCCATAGGTGAGGCCAACGACGAGCAACCCTTGCTGTTCATGTTCTGTTATTACCGAAGGAGCATATAAGTACGCAAGGCGTAGCATGTAGTGTCTATTATTGAAGGCCCTATTCGGACCTTAAAGTCTCAATTCAGAATTTAAATTCTGAATCTAAAAAAATATATAGACGTGGCCCTTCCACGGCTTCGTACTTTTGACATTGTCGATATTTAATTTCAAATAATTTTAATTTATCGCTATATAACTTTTATAGTCAGATTTTGACTCAACTTATAGGAGGTCACCTGAAGAAGCAATCCTAAAAATGCAGAAATAGGTCAGATTTCATCTATTGTGGTTGAATTTTCGAGTTCCCACAGTTTCAAAGGTGAACTTAGATATTTATAGAAGGTTTTCATTAAACCAGGTTAGTAAATTTAGCTAGATTAATTTTTATTTTAGGTAATTATTGAATAGAGCTTTGTCTGTGGAATTGTTCATTAGCATACCTTGGTATCAGAGAGCATTCTTATGACTTCATTGATAGGAATTGTAGGAGATTTGATTTATGTTAGATTAATATACCTTTCTAATACAGTAAAAAAGCGCTTGTCATGCCCTATAAAAAAATAATCCAAGGCGGCGCAGGATAAAAAACGAACGCCGATCGTGGATTTTTGCTGTCCAGCGAAATACGTATACATTAATGGGATTTCGCTGCTCTTTCGAATTTTTTCCGTGTAAATCTGGGCGCGCTCATTAATTATTTATATCTGTTTAGATTTTTCTCCATTCATATTACAAACGCGCCTACAAATGCCCTCGTTGATTCCGAGGGACTGGCCATTTATTTTCCCCGGATCGCGGACGGGGCTCTAAAGAAAGATTTATTATTTTTTAAACAGACACTCCGATAGTTCGGGGGAGACGTTTATGTCGCCGGCCTTGGAATCGCGCGGGGGCTCTCAAGCCTTTCATCTATACCTAAGCTCCTCGATCAATCATCGTTGACCCAGTGCCGGCCCTTCGGTGCTAATTGATAGCTTCTCGACGCCGGCCCCGTCCCAATTCAGTTTTTATTTTGAATGCCCCGGAAGACAGGATTAAACAACATTGTCGCTAAAGTTGCACCGCCGAACAAGATATACAAGTGGTTCAGTCATAATGTCATTAATTTTAAGGAAAGATAGGGAGAAATAAGGATAATATGAGTTCGCAAATAAAAAATTATAAATGTTGGCTTGATGCGACGTTGCCAAATTTAAATATTTTCCTAGTATTGTACATCATAAATAAACAATCGCATTGACTATTTTTGAAACTAAACTGTTACGATATGTAGTAATTGTAAGTTTTATTTTTACATTTTGCAGTTAACATATTAAGTTGCTGTTACATATTGCACAGCAAGAACTTCAAGGAAGTTTGATCATGTCTTGCTAAAAAAATATTTTTTTTGTGTATAAATATCACGGTCTTCATTATTTCAAAATACCTTTTTAAGATAAGTTTGTTTGTAAAGAAATTGAACATAAATAAATTTTCCAATTGATCATACATACAAGGAAATAATAATAATAATATCTCTACCCCTCATTCTAATCACGAGGATTAGCCCAGAAGTCGAAGACTTGTGCGGGACAGGGGGCGGCATATTATTATTAAGCAGGCCGCATTTGAGCCCAGGAACGACTTACGTTGGTAGGCCCTAACCACCCTTCAGTGCAGGAATGAGGGAAACCTGGAAAACCTCATTAATTAGGGGGGTAGTCAAATGTCAACCGGTATCAATCTTTCACATTGACCCAAGCCAACATTCTTCCACCCTACCATACCCGCAGAGAGGGTGCCAATCTCTCCACGAATATAGCTTATATACGGTCTACCGGCTGCGGGGGTCGAACCCACAGCAATCCAGTCACCTCGGTTCAAGTAAGTAAATATGTATATAATCTTTGCTATCGATCTGTTTTGAGGTCGCCGTATTTCTCGCCGTAAAATGATCAAATTTGTGGTGTTTTTTGGTACAGAAATTTCGAAAAATAAAACACGCAGAACAAAAGTAATATCAAAATAAAATTCTTATTGTGTTGTTTATCTACTTTTACTATTTAAATTATCCTCAAATAAAATAATAACTTAAAAGCGTCTGTATGACACATTATTTTGCTATCTTAACCCCACATTTTAACAATTATTATCACATACATATTGTTACAGAAGCTCACCTACCTGTTAGTTTGTTAATTATGTTCCTGTTTGCGTTAGAATTTATCATTTTTGTAATACCTTGATGTTGACGTTTTCCGGAATATTCCAGGCTATATTCTATTTGTTTCTCGACACGTTCTGGAGATCGCAGAAACTTTGAGAACTCTAAAAACCTATATAAGCGGACCGGTTTCGCCGTCACAGTCAGCTTATATTGAGCAGCCAAACGCGAATGACAGAAACGTCAAAGTAAAGCGTTATGAAATTTGTTTAAGGAATATTTCTTGTGTAATCAAGAGTGACAATAAAGTTTGTCTGTCCTCGTGACGTGTTTCCACGCTAACCCAACATAGAGGTTACTATATAAACACAATTGGACAATCTTATGTACATAACTATGCAAGTTTATATTATACCAATATTTACATCTACAGTTAAATTAAAAAACACTATTTTCAAACATTTCTGTGGTTATACCTTCGTTTTACTTCGGTATCTTGAATACTCACAGGTGGCATGAGATAATATTTCCAAAGCTCTATATTATTCTGTTCTTAAATATCTAAAATTATTTGTATTTGTAGTTGCCTCTATTATACACGCAAATATTGTTACATGTTACATAACATGACGGCTTGATTTTGGCGGTAAAGTTGAGTCGGGCTTCGGTATACTGTATTCTGAAGTTTCATATACTGGAGAACATATTCAATTTATCGTCGTGTCAAGCCAAATTTGTTTCGACAAAGAAACTAAGAAATAATATCTCAGTACGCGGTTTCCTACTGTTCTAGCCCAAACATTAACTTTTTCCTGGCGTTGTTTGTTTTTTTTCTTCCAGTGAGGATTTTCAGTGTTCCAAAACCTAGTATTTTGCGTGTTCAACGCAGCATACAAAATTATTTTTAAAATCATAGTATATTGAGTGTCTGTCAAGTTCGAAAACCGCATGTATCTATCTCTTACAGTTTTCAAGCATATATTTAAGATCCCGTTGACATAAGTAACGGTGGTTTGGCAGGGAAATATATTTTTTCTTTTAACTGTAATATTATAATTGATGTGGTTTGGCCCCGGTTAGAGGATCTTCGATAATTAGTAGAAAATTGTACCCTCTATCAACTAGTTTCACGCTCTGACGGGTGGAAATATTGCTGGTTGCATTCTCATTAAAAATAATTACAAAAATCCACTTACGTAATCTTGTTGACTATTGGATATTTCAATTAATAAAGTTTTAATGAAGCGACGTCATAGCTGCGGATAAGGCGACTTAAATCGTCGTCAAATTAAAAGTTTCTGGAAATAGATCGATTTTTGTATTCAGTTCAGAAGTCTCTTCTCAAAGACTTGATCCCTGAAAAACTTCAAAGCGGATCAATGTTCATTAGCAACCATTGGGTATATTTGCTCGTTTTGACTTGGTAGTAGTAAAAAAGTAATTACTACTCCATTCAACTGTAGCGCTGACATTTTTATAAACTCAACTAGAAATTTTAATCTACAAGGCGATTCAGTCATAAAGTCATTAATTTTAACCACGTATTTGGAAAGCCTAGTAAAGACAAATAATCGAAAAAACTATTTTTTACTCGACCTTTAAAAAAGCAAATCAATCCGTAACTCCCAGTATCACGGTGCTCC
This sequence comes from Monochamus saltuarius, assembly GCA_025584915.1. Classification (NCBI taxonomy): domain Eukaryota; kingdom Metazoa; phylum Arthropoda; class Insecta; order Coleoptera; family Cerambycidae; genus Monochamus; species Monochamus saltuarius. The sequence goes on along the minus strand of CM046722.1, from coordinate 2,765,250 downwards.
TGGTACACAACACGTCTGATGACGAAAGCTTATAGCGTTCGAGCTTTGAAGCGAAACGGAGTTGTCACGTTAGGACCATATACATAATAATGTTTGAAAATTCAGGGTATTTATTTAAATAAACCACTGTCAATAGGGAAGTTGCATGAGTTTTATATTAGTTTGAAATGTATTATATAGTCATCTTTCCAACATATTGAAAGGTCAGAACAATAACATAATTTAACTGTGCCCTGTCTCATGTATGCAGATGATCTGAAAATTTTTAGTACAATCAAGAAGGCTGATGATGCTGCTGAACTTCAATACAATCTTAATCTCATTCAAGAATGGTGCAGGATTAATAATAATCTATCACTAAATATTAGTAAGTGCCATTTATTGTCTTTTTCTACTAAGAAACAGTTAATTTCTTTTGATTATGCCATTGAACAACGCACGCTTTCTAGACCTGATACCTTCTGTGACTTAGGTGTTATATTTGACAGAAAATTGTCTTTTAATAGAGAACTACGTCATGCAACTGCAAGGACTTATAAATCTCTTGATTTCATTATAAGGAAGTTTCGGAATTCTAGCACTTTGAAAATTTTGTATTCTCCTTTTGTCAGGTGCAATTGTGAATATGCATCAATAGTTTGGTGTCCTAATTACACTGTACATGCGGATGCTCTTCAGATCTATCTTAAATAACTATTAATTTTGTATAATTAGCAACGTCAACCCGTTTTATAAAAATACAGAAGCAACTCTATTTCTAAAAATAACAGTTGCTGCAAGGATTGAAAATTCAGCTCAGCCGAGAGCTCGTACAACTAGACTTTAGCCCAGGACGGTGTGGTGGTGACATTTTCCGTAGAAACGTAAAAGTTGCATGTAGGTCAGGCATGCGACCCAAACGTCGCACTCCTGGGGAAAATAATGATACCAGATAGAAACTTTGTTCATACAAGGAACTCAGTCCGGTAACACGAAATTATTAGTTAAACCTACAGAATCATTAAAACGATGGGTACGTATCGCTTGTATCAAACGAAAGGTTAGCGTTTTTAACGTATTTTACCTGTAGTATTACTCTTTGTGTATTATACAGGGTGTTAAAAAGAGAGTGTAAAATATTTAGGAGGTAATAGTATGAACCAAAATAAGCAGAAAAGTCTTAATAAACATGGGTCCGCAAAGTAACGGTTGCGGAGATATGGACCACTATTCGTTTTTCAAACATTTTATTTTATTACGAATAAACCGACAAAGGAAGCTTTTAACAAACAAAAAACAAAGTTACAGAAGATGTTCAAAGTGCCCTTCGTCCATTTCCAAGCAGGCACGACATCTTCGTCTCAACGATATTCGAACTCTTTCGAAAACACTCTCCTTGGTTTGGATTTCTTGACACTTTTGATTAATCCGTAGCTGCAGCTCTTCCAGGCTATTTACAGGAGTACCATACACTAATGTCTTCAAATATCCCCAAACAAAGAAATCTAGAGGGTTCAGATCAGGCGATCTTGGAGGCTATAAAACAGGTCCGGCCCTTCCTACCCATCTATGTGGAAAAGTTTGGTGTAAATGATCTCTAACGGCCATGGGAAAATGAGCTGGAGCACCATCATGCTGGAACCACATTTGTTGCCTCTGATTCAAAGGAATGTCTTCCAAAAACTCATACAGTGTGTTCTGCAGAAAGTTGAGGTAAGCAGCGCCTGTTAATCGGTTTGGTAAAACAACAGGACCTAGAAACCTGTCACCTATAATACCCATCCAAATGTTTAATGAAAAACGTGCCTGATGTCCAGATTCTATTAGAGCATGAGGATTTTCGTCGGCCCAAATATGCGTATTGTGAAAATTAAACACTCCATTTCTTGTGAACCCGGCCTCATCAGTAAAAAGAATGTTTGCAAGAAAACGAGGGTCTTCAGCATCATGACGTAGAAACCAGCGGAAAAAAACCAAACGTGCTTGATGATCATTTATTGGATTCTTTTAAATAAAGAACATATTGCGAAAAGAATACTGAAATCTGATAGTGGTAATGATAAATCAAACCGCGTTGCCATTTCTGATTTTACAGCATCTGAAAATAATATAACTATTAATGAATAACTTCTTTGAAAATTGCTCCAAGAATAAGGGTAGTGGCAGTTTCAGTGGTTTATTTAATTTTAATACTTGTGCAAATTGTATATTTAATATCAATGTGGATAAACAAACATTATTGTAAAAATTGTTGAATAAACTCGATTAATATTTTAAATTTAAGGATTAAAAGTGTCAACTTTAGCTCTTAGGATTAAAAATTAATAGTTTTGTTGCTAAAATACCATTTTTTTCTCTCAATAAGGAAGATGGCAGACTTAGAGTCTCCTGACAGTACAAACATGTCATAGTTTTGTTAATATCTGTTGTAAACTATTGCTATTTTTACTGTCACAAAGATAAATATATTATTTGAAATGAATGTTGTATGGTTTAGAGGCACAGAAGTTGCAAGCATCTAAACATTTCAATTTCTATGAATTGTATAACATTTAAACTGGAATAAGCTGCAAGTGCACACGTAACAAAATAAATCTTATATTCTTTTTCGAATATCCCGGGAAAAGTTCTTATTAATGCACGTTTGTGCACACCTTAACACAACTAAAACACATTACGTTAGAGGTTATATTCATATTAAACTGAGTAAAAGTGAATAGTTCTAATGTAGTACATTGTATTACTGTTTAAGAAAGGTATTTTAAGCTAATATGTATCAAATCTCCTACAATTCCTATCAATGAAGTCATATGTATGTTCTCTGATACCAAACATCTAGGTATGCTAATGAACATCCACAGACAAAACTCTATTCAATAATTATCTAAAAAATTTAATATATTGACTAACCTCTGGAGTGGGAACTCGAAATTCAACCACAATAACTGAGATCTCACTTATTTCTGCGTTTCATTAGGATCGCTTCATCAGGTGGCCTCCTTTAACTTGAGTCAAATATCTAACTATAAAGATGATTATACCAATAAATTAAAATTATTTGAAATTGAATGTCAAAATGAAATATCGTCAAACTGATTAACTGTCAATGAATATCATAACAACCTACTAAAATAAATAAAAATTAATAAAAATTTTTACCTTTTATGTATAGTTTTTTTTCTCATATATTTTCAGGTAGGTATTAACAATATTGTGTGAAACTAACTACTCAGTGGACAAAAGCCCCAACCTGCGTTGAATTACACCCACAATATCTACCCATATATTCCTTATTATTAGCTTTTGTAACATTTTCTACTGTTTAAGAAAGGTATTTTAAGCTAATATGTATCAAATCTCCTACAATTCCTATCAATGAAGTCATATGTATGTTCTCTGATACCAAACATCTAGGTATGCTAATGAACATCCACAGACAAAACTCTGTTCAATAATTATCTAAAAAATTGAATATATTTACTAACCTCTGGAGCGGGAACTCGAAATTCAACCACAATAATTGAGATCTCACTTATTTCTGCGTTTTATTAGGATCGCTTCATCAGGTGGCCTGCTTTAACTTGAGTCAAATATCTAACTATAAAGATGATTATACCAATAAATTAAAATTATTTGAAATTAAATGTCAAAATGAAATATCGACAACGTCAAACTGATTAACTGTCAATGAATATCATAACAACCTACTAAAATAAATAAAAATTAATAAAAAAATTTACCTTTTATGTATAGTTTTTTTTCTCATATATTTTGTCCACTGAGTAGTTAGTTTCACACAATATTGTTAATACCTGAAAATATATGAGAAAAAAGTAGTACATTGTATTACCACAATTCCTGAAATTTCCTAATTTCATTACGCAAAAACACATATATTACATAAATGTAAATTAAAAATTAGCAGTAAATATTATGCAAAATGAGCATAACAAAACTGAAGTTTTCACTCATTTTCATAAGTGTATGACTTTTTCTACCTCCAGTTTTAGTTTTCCACCATATATTTTAAACGCCGCGTATACGTAGGGGAAAGTAATTATTAATCAAGTTTTGGCAACTCGACGCGACGGCGCCACCCGTTCACAAATCGAATAATGTGCATTTAAATGCAAAAATATTTATTCGAGACTTGTCATCGGCTAAATGATTGATTATTTCCAAACATTATCAATTACTAACATTTCCTGACGTTCGACGTGATAAATGAAGTTTTTTGTCGGTTTCCTCTGCGACGCGGTTATATTTGCGCGTCGATCCAACTTGAGACCAGTTCAATTAAAGCGTATTATGGATGCGACGAACCCCAATTGATCTACGATTCAGAATTCATCGCTACATTTGCCTGGTTTAATTGTTTGCTTTGTTTAATATGTGTTTGCACCTTCTAATAATAACAGGTTTCTATACAGGATGTCAGGAATATTATTATTGTTAAACTAAACGGAACAACAGAGGCAAAACCTATTATGCTCAATTGAAAGAAGATAGGTACATTAAATACAGGTACAAAATAAGTACTTTCATAATTGACTAAACAAGTTGAACTGAAACATCATATAATAATAAATCTACCCCTCATTCTAATCACAGGGATTCGCCCAGAAAAGAGGGGGCGGGATATTATTATTAAACCTCATTTGCGCCCAGGAACGACTTACGTTGGTAGGCCCTAACCACCATTCAGTGCAGGAATGAGGGAAACCTGGAAAACCTCATTAATCATGGGGGTAGTCAAACGTCAACCGGTATAAATCTCTCACATTGGCCCATGCCAACATTCTTCCACCATATCATACCCGCAGAGAGGGTGCCAATCCTCTCTACGAATATAACTAATATACGGTCTACCGACTGCGGGGCTCGAACCCACACCGATCTAGCCACCGCGCGACCACTGACCGACTGGTTGATACTCTGCTTGAATAGAAGGTCTGCCTTATGGAAGTCTAGGCGGTTTCCTTACGCAGTTTCAATTGTAAATAAAAGAGAAAATAGTGTAGAGCGATTTTGAAATACTTTAAACGATATGCAGGACATTTGATCACTTTTGTGAATTTGAAAAGATATGAGGATTGAGAAACGTCTCGTCTGAAGTCGTTCTTAGATCTAGGTCAATCTGTCCCGATATTGATTTCACTCAGGATCCTTCTATGGTGCAATAGTGATGGGAATTTTGTTACCCATGTGAAGTATTGCATTGCCTTTGTTTGAGTTTTGTGGAATTAACCAAGATTTGCACCAGCCATCAATCTGTTGTGCTGTTCTGGAGGGTTTCCATAGATGTTTGTGTCGTCAGCATTAATACTATACGGGATAGTTATGAGACTATCAAGATCCGTCGAATATAACAGGAACAAAGTGGTCCAAGAACAGAGCCTTGTGGAACACCAGATTGTACTTAATACGAAGAGGAATGATCTGCTCCGTCACAAACAGAAAATATTCCACTGCACAAATGGTTGCAAGTCCATGGATTCAGTTCACCTCGAATTCCTAGATGGTCAAGGCCAAGGAAAAATCCAAGTAACGAACGTCCATAGGATCTTCGCGAGCAAGCAAGGGACCAATGATTTAAACATAACAGACATAACATTGGTGGTACTAGATTTGCCTGGGAAAAAACATGTTAAGATGTTGGTAAAAGGTTATGCCTTAAGGAGATATTCATTATTTGAGACACTATAATCCATTCCTGCGGCAGGTGGAACGTAGACCACCTATATTTGCGGACAGGATTAGCACCCTCTCTCTGGGTATGGTAGGGTACAAGAATGTTGGCTTGGGACAATGTGAGAGATTGATACCGGTCGACATTTGACCACTCCCTCAATTAATAATGTTTTCCAAGTTCCCCTCATTCTTGCACTGAATGGTGGTTAGGGCCTACCAACGTAAGTCGTTCCTTGGCGTAAATGTAGCCTGCATAATAATATGCCGCCCCATCTCCCACACAAGTCTTAGACTTCTGTGCTAATCCCGTGATTAGAATGAGGGGTATATTATTATTGTTTTTAAATAGGCACTAAATTTTCATACATAATCGGTAAACTTCTTATATCATAAGGTCTAAAGCTGTTACATTTCATTATTTTGTTATATATATTTGCGTCAAATCTTTGGAAATAATTCTATTGAATATATGTAAAAATTTTAATAAACACATAATAATTTTGAAGGATATTAATCTTTTGTTTTTTTTTTCAGGTAAGTTCTTGTAGGATAACGACAACGTAAGTAATATTTATCTTCTTCACAGTCTCAAGTTTTATATTTTGATAGCTTTTACAGAATCGTAGACAGATAATTTAATTCTAAAAGTTGTTTTCTTTTAACATTTTTTGATATGGTTAATAGTAAGAGAGAAAATTGGAGCGATATTAATTTATTACCCATTTTTTAAATTTCTACTACAGAGGCTGTATCAAAATTGAATCAACGATTATGATTACAGATTTGTGTTGATTTATATGTTGAATATCTTTCAATTTTACTTAAGGCTAAACTGTCATCATGAGAAATGTGACGTATATACATAGTTTCTCATATACGAGTACTATGTCTCATAATTTGAAACATATAAAACGTGAAGTCAGTGACCCTTAAATAAAAATTAGTTTATGCATTCGAAAAGTAACGAATAAATTCATTATTTTTGAAATTGAGAAGTTTTCGAAAAAATCCCCTGGCACGCCGATTTTGTTTTAAAAAAGGCACTTTTTGACATACGACCCACATTTGTGACGTCATCGTTGTTCGAGATATGACGTCATCGACAATTTTTTTAAATAGCAACCCCCAATTTTGACCATGCCATTTGAAAGAGCGTGTCATTCTACATACATACATCATGAAAAATTATGGTGTTACATAAAAAAATTTCAAGAAAATAATGTTTGAAGATTTTAAAATTTCATTTTTACAATACTGAAAATTATAATAATTATGTAAAAAATCGACTAAATTAAATGTTCAAATTGTGCACCGTTGGTTGCCTGATAGTAGCCAAGACGATTAATAAATTCTTGGACATTAATAATAACTTCAGGAAGTATACGATGTATCTCGTGACGAGTTCTTGCTTTTAAATCTTCTAAATTAACCGGTCTAGTAACGTATACTTTGCTTTTTAAGTATCCCCACAAGAAATAATCTCAAGGGTGTCAAATCAGGCTATCTGGCTGGCCACTCAATCGGCCGCCTTCTCCCTATCCAACGATTCGGGAACAGCTCATCTAAATAAGCACGGACAGGTGTTGCATAATGGAGAGGTGCACAGTATTGTGAAAATTAATTTTAAAATCTTCAAACATTATTTTCTTGAAATTTTTGTTATGTAACACAATAATTTTTTTCATAGTGTATATGTAGAATGGCACGCTCTTTCAAATGGAATGGTCAAAATTGGGGAATGCCATTTAATAAAATTGTCGATGACGTCATATTGTGAACAACGATAACGTCACAAATATGGGTCGTATGTTAAAAAGTGCCTTTTTTTAAAACAAAATCGACGTGTCAGGAGATTTTTCGAAAACTTCTCAAATTCAAAAATAATGAATTTATTTGTTACTCTTCGAAAGCACTGTAGACTGTTCTTAAGCTTCGACTTTTATCAGTTATATTTTTTTGGGTTTTGTTTTGTACTATAGTGATCTCTGATAGTTGTACAGTCTAACTAGATTTAAATAGTAACAATATATTTTGTTCTTCAATATGAATATTTAAATTTTGATTTTTGTTTATTTCGTCCATATGAAAATAGCAGGCATACAAATCTGGTATGGACACGTATGTTATGTAATCTCAAATTACACCAACCAACAATGTTAGTAAACGATCAAACTATCGGTAATATGATATTATTCAAATTGATGTCCTAAATTGATGGATGAGAAGAGTGGGAGATTGGCAGGATGCGCAATAGTCTTTGGCTTATCTCCCTCTTCCTAAATCTATGGTCTCTTCCGAACTATATTCATGCTGTATATGATTCAAATATTCTCCCAGTTGGTAAACACCCTTTCAACGGTGGGGCGTAATTGTAAATAAATACCTCGTTTTCCCAGATAGCCTTTACGTTTGGATCGAAGCTCCCCGGTAGGATTTGACGTGGCATCGCAAATAGAACACAAATAATAAGCTTAAGTAGACTTCCTTGTTCACCTGGAGTTTTTAAATTAAGTTAATGTAAAGCAAACTTCATACTCTTCACTTGCCAACTTTTAAAAGCACCGAATAAAAGTAATTCCACCGGCGTTGCACATATGTAACTGGAAAAGGTTGGGGAGCTCCATTCTTGTTCGGAATTTTAACAATTCGAATAGGCAGCAGGAAGTTTCGGCGTCTTTTATCATAAATCTTGGGACAGCTCTCGGGTATAAAAGTTTCCAGGGCTTGATTATTGAAATTGTGACGATTTGGTAACGTACAGGGTACAGGGCGATGCCCTTCGACCTTTTTGTCGTGAGTCGTTATCTGCTTTCTATTTCTCATACATTATCAGTGAAATTTGGTTGAATTTGAAAAAAGGGAAAATTTTATACACGAGTAGAAAATTCTTCATTTAATGAATGTGTGACATTTTTGACAAAACTTATTAAATCAAAAAGAAGTAACAAAGTAAGTTCTCTACTTGACTAATAGTTGGTATGACTTCCATCACGTTCCAATAGCATATTGACACATCTGTGCATTGAGATAATCAACGATCTCTTGCGGAATATTGTTCCATTCCTCTTCTGCCGTCACGACTAACTCATTTGCAGTCTGACGTGGAGGAATATGATTATGAATGGCTCTAGCAACGATATCCCACACGTTTTCAATAGGATTCATGTCAGGAGAGTTGGCTAGCCATTGTAATCTCTTGATGTCCTGCTTCGAGTGTCTCTTGAACCTTTCTTGCGCGATGTGATCGAGCGTTATCGTCCATAAACACAAAATTTTCACCTAATTCATTACGTAGGTGATAGATAATAGGCGCAATAACTTGTTTGACTGGTCATATTCTGTGGTATGCGAATTAATGGGGTGCGGCAGTTGATCATTATTCCACCCCAAAACATTACGGTACCCCGATTTATACGGAGCAACTTCACGGGGAAAATGAAGTCGCTGTTGACGACCTGGTTCTCTCCAGACTCTTTGTCGATTGTCATCAGTAACCAGCCCAATTCTGGTTTTATCTGAAAATAACACCCACCACCACTGACGTGAAAGCCAACCCCTATTCTTTCGCGCCCACTGGATACGGGCAGTACGCTGCCTTGGAAGTTGAGTGGAGACCCGTAATGGTCTTCTAGTATGTAATTTCGTTGTGGAGTCGTCTTTGAAAAGTAGGTGTTGATTTAACACGGCGAAACATACCTTGAAAGTGGGCCTGAGAGCTGAAGCTGAAGATGTGCGGTGTCTACAGGCATATTGCACCAAATACCGATCCTCCCTTTCATTAGATACTCGAGGACGTCTACTACGTGGTCTGTTTTCCACTGTATCAAATTTTTCATATCTGTGTACTATTCGTACATCAGAATATGATCTAGGAATGCCCAACATGTTCGACATGTGATAATTAGAATGACCTGCATCATGTAAAGCAGTCATTCTTGCTCGGGTAAACGCATACATTTCACGTCCTGACATTATAATGTACAAAAATTCAAAGGAACACGTAGAGCCCTTTCACACGGTCCACCGTGCAGCGCTTCTCGTACATGTACTTTTTTACCACATTAAGAAAAACCACTAGGTTTAATCGAATCATTTTATATACTTTATTTTATTAAGTTTTAGAGTTGGAATATAATTATGAATACATTAAGAAATTTCTTGTTTAAATTTAAAGATCTTGCTAAATTCCTCGATATTAAACATATGAGAATATTATATTTCCTATTAATTCATGAATTTCTCGCCCGCAAAAATCCCTGATTTACAAATTTTATGTAAATATTTGGATTTTTTAAGAGGTTATCTACAGATATCGATAATATAATTTTGAATTTAACGCCCTGTTTCTTTTTTATTATGCGTCTTGGGATATAGGTATACTCGTATGAGCTTAGATCGATTTATTTTCAACTAACGAATCTGTGGTCTCATTTTTGCTGCGTCATTTAAAATCACCCTGTATAATTTTATTATTTTGGCGCCAAAAATATTCAGTTAACGAGATGACCTGCTTTTTTGTTACACCCGGTATTGTGTACCTCACTCGAACTTTTTGTTAACTTTGACGAAACAGTACAGCGATTTTCTTTGCGGACGTGACGAAAATCTGTCAGATTATGAGAACATCCCACGCGCAACCCTTCGCTATTCCACGGGGCCGTTATAGTTTACAAGATGCTCGCGCTGGCAATCCAGTTTAGTCCGGCCGCGTAAAAAAATGGTTAACAATTTCACCGTCGACTGGCCCACGGCGAACCGCACTTCTTGCCCCATTTTTTGGGAAGAGGCAAGGGTTGCGCCGTCGAGCACCCTTTTATGACGCTATTAATTCCCACTTCAATGATCCTTGTGTTTTAGTGGTAAATTGGACACCGCAAAACATTAGGGGCCATATTTGCGCTGCTTCCGTCGTCGCTAATTACATTTTTAGTTGCGCCTGTCTCTTCTGATAAGCTAATTTTAATTAATGACCGGCGTTGTTGATCAACCTCGCCGTAACCGCAGGACGCTTACAGTTTGACGTCCGCAGAGAGGTTAGAAAAATCTGGTGCTGGCAATCCTGTGCGGCGTGACGTGATTTTTTATCCCACACTATAGTACACGGCCGAAAATCTAGAGACTCATGTTATAAACCTGCTCACAATTTATAGCAGTCAACAAAAAGAAATATACATGCAGTCCGTATATTTTTCCTATAAAATCGTATGCCACATATCTCTGAGAGCATACCCGATTGCACACTTTATGCTGCATTGGCTGTGGCGAATTGACGGATGCACGTGTTCTATCTCCAGCGGTGTCATGGGCGGATATCTTTCGGGCGGGCAAAATTTCGGGTATATATTTTCGCTAATTTAATTAGGAATGTAATTACTTTGTGTTCTTATGAATGGAGAATAATTCAAGGTCTACAGTGTATTCTCAAAATCGTCCTAATTTAACAACTGAGGAATATGGGATGACATGTATGAAGAGTTTAAGGCGCGAGGTCAACATATGAGTGTAAGTGATTGTCAACAGAAAACGAGTTAAATTAAAAGTAGTATTTAATTTATTTTGTTAATGCGTTGGCAATTTTAGTAATAAACACGATTTAAATTAAAATTTGACTTTTGTGGTCTCTGTTTGCAGTCGTATAAAAAGTATCGTAAAAAACTCGTTTGAAAACCTCTTTGCACGCGAGCGAGACATATTGGTCGAGTTAATATAATCAGGCTTGTTCGTCTAAAATTGATAGAGGTTTTCATATATTTAATTAAAGAATTCATTGAATATATGTAAAATTCGTTGCTTTAATCAATATTTTACATTGGCTAATGTAAAAATATGTACAAGTGTACATTATATTAACAAATATAATCATTTATTTAATACTTTGTCCGATAAACGGTATTCGTTAATATTACGCACCATATTTTTTTCAGTGATGCTTTTCGCGCCGATTAGAGAGCCGCACACAAATATTCTAGCGTCGTCGTATTTACTGGCCGATTCAATAAATTCCAGAGGCAAACCCCACAAACAACTCCTATTTCGGGGCCAATATGGGGACGCCGCAGCCCTCCGTTTTTAATTAAGTGCCGTGGACGCGCCTCGCCGCCGTTTATTTATCCGTGTACACGGTAGAATTACCGTGTCGCCCCAAACGTAAAGGCAAATGTATCGGAACGACCCGGGATTCGCGTGTCACAGGAAACAGGCGCGATTGTCAATTGTTTGGTTCGCGTTTGTTTGCTAGGCGCTCGCGATTAACAGGGAAAGATTCCTGATGGGTAAAGCCCGGACTTAGTTCTCACATATCAGGTCCGGACTTGGCGACGAGCGTACAGAGCCTTCAGAAATGATTACAAGCCACGTGACCTACGCGTATATGCAACCAACATTGCTCTGTTGTCAGTAATTTCTAGAAAATCCCTAAACATCAGTGGTGTGGTTGAAGGGATTACTGATATCAATAAATTTGTTTTTGAAATTGCTCGACTACTGAAATTTAATTCATAAAATTTAATATTACATACTTACTGACGAAAAGAACGTTTATTTGTTTCGTTTGAAATGTATTTAACTTTATTAGAAACAGAAAACTACCAATCTTCTCTTGTTAATGAACAAATTGAAATTCTCTGATTTTTTTATTGTATTGCAGGGTAAAAGAAACATATTTTACTGTATTAAAATTTATTTACAATGTTTGGGATAAAAACATTACGTATTGCTCGTATTGATCTGTCAGTGGTCGCGCGGTTTAAGGCGTCAGTACTTGAATCGAGGTGACTGGATCGCTGTGGGTTCGACCCCCGCAGCCGGTAGACCGTATATAAGCTATATTCGTGGAGAGATTGGCACCCTCTCTGCGGGTATGGTAGGGTGGAAGAATGTTGGCTTGGGTCAATGTGAGAGATTGATACCGGTTGACATTTGACTGCCCCCCTAATTAATGAGGTTTTCCAGGTTTCCCTCATTCCTGCACTGAATGGTGGTTAGGGCCTACCAACGTAAGTCGTTCCTGGGCGCAAATGCGGCCTGCTTAATAATATGCCGCCCCCTCTCCCGCACAAGTGTTCGACTTCTGGGATAATCCTCGTGATTAGAATGAGGGGTAGAGATATTATTATTATTATTGCAGTGTTTAAAAGCATTTATTTGTGTCATTTCTTAGTTATTTATCTTTGCTTGGGTATTTTGCCACTTGAGTAAAAATTAACAAATTAAAATAATTACACGTTCTGTTCAAAAAGGTGCCCTTCACTTGCTATGCATAAATTTATCCTCCTGTGCATATTTTCAAATACATTTTGTGGTTGTTCTTCTGTGATGTTGTCGATTTCTTGAATAATTGCCGCTTCTAATTCTTCGATAATATGCATCGCTATCTTAAATATAGTGTTTTTCAAATGTCCAAACAACAAATAATCCAACGGATAAATCCGGAGACCTGGCTGGCCACAAACCTGCACTAATCAATCGATTGACATAAAATTCTTCTAAAAATTGAATTGTTGCTCTTGCAGTGTGTGCAGTTGTTCCATCTTTCTGAAAGTAACCTACTTGCAGCTCGTCATCGTGTAACTGTTCTAAAAATGGCTCTAAAATAAGGGTTCGATATCTTTCAGCATTTATAGTTTCGTAGAATATGGGCCCTACTATACGTCTTCTTGATATCGCTGTCCAAACACCACCTTTTACGTTTACGACTGACCTTACGCAATTGTTTTTATTGTTAACATAATTTTCGATAGTTTGTCGCGTTAAAAACCATTATTTGTTGTAATTTAGTGCTATATATAGTGGAAAAATGTAGTGTTGTATATAGGTTTATTAGTGTCAGTTGCAGTTTCTTAAATGTTTTGATGAAAATACTATCATTTTTATCAGTGTAGTTGTATTTTTATTATTAATATATTTGTAGAAAAATTATTTGTATTAGAATTTTTTATAAGAGTTTTTGATGATTCTAATCAGAAATACAAAGTCATTTCAGTATTAGCACTCTATATTTTCAAATATCTATTACGTTTTCAGTACTTGCTGACGAGGGCTAGAATGCCGAAACAATCGTGGTAAAGCGTTGCTAGCTTTTCGAGGGACGACGAATTCCAGGGAAATAAATTTAATAAGGCCCGAAGTTGTGTATGTTAGTGCCGATAAAATAAGGAAACAGGCGAATAAAAAAGATATACAAAGGGATATTTTACATGAAAATGGGCACATTCTAGACCGCTGGGGCCCGGCCGAATTATGCAATATACCGCAAATTTACGGCCGTCCTCTACGCCTTTCTTGTTGCTGGGCTTTTTTCCTCTTTGCCTTTTTAAAATTCATAACTCCGTTTCGAAAATGCACACGTAACCGGGTCCTAATCGATACAACGTGCCTTTTGGACAATTTTTGAGGGGAAAGGTCCCCGTCTAGATTGGAATTGTTAAGGTGGAAGAGGATTGTGCCCTTAGGCCGCGATATCAATCGAATGGGAAACGTACGGCCTCTTTTTCAAATCGCACGCAGTTCCGCTTTCGCCTGTATCGTTTGGGGAGGTTGAGAGAGGAAATATTGTATATTAGTTTAGTTCGCAATAGTCCCTACGTTGTGGGGTTGTGAAATAATTACATTCGCTTTCGAATTTCAACCAATAAAATTGTATTCAATTATTTAACAGCTTTCAATGCAAAACTCATGGGGATCTTGCGTAAGACAAAGCAAGCAAGCAAAAATAGAAAGAATTGTCCAAGGAAAAAAATAAATAAAATTTTACACCTATTATCAGCAAATTCAACTACTTTTGCCGCTATTACTATTATTAATTAATTAAACAATTGTTCAAAATTTTGTTTACCGACGTGTAATAGTATATTACATACCTAGCGAGGAAATAGGTCATTACAGCCCAGGCTTTGTTAGAGCTAAAAGCCGTGGCTGGAATGATCCTTCCCGCGTGGCATGTACAATCGTTTGCAATAATAATGACACTCTCTTAAAACAGTTTTTGGACTTCTGGAAGTTCTGAATAGAAATTTCATTAAATCTCTCTTGGTAAGTGAAACAACTAATAACTAATGTTAGAAATTTAAAGCAGATTTCAATATGAATACGTCAGAAGTTCAAAAGAAATTGCAAAATTCATTTTAGTGAGTGTCATTAATATTGCAAACGATAGTACCTATACTATTTTATTCACAATCGCTTAGTTACAAGCTTTCAAAAACATTAATTTTAAGAAAATTTGTTATCATAATTGAAACTGAAACCGTTGCTAGGCAATATTATTGATTTATTGGTTATGACAATTAAGTCAAAAAATATTCTCTCCGTTACGAAATTTTATTTTTTCATATTGTCTGAAGCTATTTATTTGTGGCATAATTTTAGTTTTGCTTTAGTTTTATTGGGTTTTTGCCACACTTCTGAAAAAATAAAGGTTAATTAAATAAGCCCTTGCGCCAAACGGGTCAGTAAATTGTTTTTTTGAGACTAAGTTTGCCTAACCAAGAAATCTCACACTGAAAAAAGCAGATAAGTAAAAAATAACAAAAATCACATCACTATCGCGCACTTCCGCATTTTTGACGTTTCGAAAATCTCTGTTTTCGTTTTCAAAATGGCATTAAAATATTAAACGTATGTTAAGTTTGACAGTTTAAAATTTGTTTATCTGCTTCCATAGAGATGTTAAATGATTTTTATTTTAGTTACTTACTTCTTCTTGATACAACTGTAGCCAACAATGATCGATGTTTACAGTTTGATACACACTTATCTCCGCTCAATAAAATAATTGCGGTCTCTTTTAATTTTCTTTCTGTTGCGTTATCTTCTCTAAAATTTTTGCTGAACCCCAAATGTTGGTTGAAATGGGTAAAGAAAGTAAAGCTACAACATTATGGTCTCGATATTCGATGTTGCGAGCTGTACCTACTTAATATCAAGCAAAATATCGACATTAGCTAGTCTTCCAAATTGCGAGCATTTTTGAAAAGGCAGAATGCTGGATATAAACCAAAAAATCCAATGTTCTCTCAGAAGAAAACATCAGTACCTTCTTAAATAAGGCTCCAGAGGGATATCTTGTTGAAAAGGTCATATTTCTACTATTTCATTTTTATCAACTATGTGTTTAAATATGATCAATTTTTTTTCAAATATGTTCTGCATCACACTGTATAAAGAAATAGTAATCTTTTTCGACATAAAACACCATGGAATAATATTGCTGCCTAATTCCTGGACACCCTGAAGTATGTCGTACGTTTTTGATGAAATGTGAAACCATGGAACTTTATTTATTAAAGCTAAAATACTGAGTAAAATTCAAGAGACGACCCTGTACCAAATAATAGTTATTTATACCCAGACGATAACAGCTTCGTTTAAAATAATAACCCGACCAAAAAAGCCCGGATCGTCAACGCAATGCCTCCAAAGTACTATACCAGACCGAACAAATGACACTATAAATCAGGGGAGCCATATAATTTGCTCGTCCACCAGGCAAACATCATTTAACGAGCAATATGAGTAAGCTCATTCTACGCCACTGAAACATAAAACCGGGAAGATCGGAGGGATAATGTTTTTTAATGCAGTTTGGGGGGTTGACAAATTTCCTGCGATTTAGGCCGCTGGTTCCACAGAGCAGCAAAGTTTGTTAAAATATAAAAATACGAGATATGCGAGTGTAGATTTTTTGCAATTAAAAAAAAGTTTCAATAAATCTCTGTTTATACTAATAATATAAAAATGTATCGTGGTTTTGGGTATCTTTTTATACTATGTTTATTGAGTAAAGTACAAACTTGTTTTAAATGTAGATAAATGTCCAGAACTTTTCCTACACTCTTAAAAATCAGAATTACATTTTAATTTTAATTTAAATACATTTTCTGTTTATAATAATAATATAAAAATGTATTGTATGGTTTAGGTATTTTATTATACTATGTTTGTTGAGTAAAGCACAAAATTGTTTGGAAGAATTTACCAAAGATTGCATCATGACGTAGAAACCAGCGGCAAAAAACCAAACGTGCTTGATGATCATTTATTGGATTTAAGGCCTGTACTCGCTGCACATGGTATGAATAAATCAGTTGCTCGTGAAGGATTCTCCAAACAAGAGGACCACTAATTCCTACCTCGGCTGATATTCTCCGCACACTCGTATCTGGATTCTGCTCTACCAGTGCTAGAATTTCTTCTTCTGCTCTAGGAGTGGATACCGACCTTGGTCTTCCGGATAAATGGCACTGTTTGCTCAAGGAACCGGTATCATGCAATCTTTGGTGAATTCTTCCAAACATGCGTTGTGAAGGAATCTGGCGATTTTGATAAGCGTCAACATAACGACGTCGCGCTTCGGTGGCGATCCCATCAGCACGATCATACATGAAATGCATGTCTGTTAATTCTGCGTTAGAGTAACCAGCCACAGCGAAAGAAAACTTGTGCACTGAGAACAACTGTCAAATACGTACTGTTTATTTCACTAAACATCAACCAACTATTATAAGAAAATACACAACGTTTTTGCAAAATAAAAAAGGTGCTAAAAAACATAAAACATTCCATATCTCCGCAACCGTTACTTTGCAGACCCATGTTTATTGATACTTTTCTGCTTATTTTGTTTCATACTATTACCTCCTTAAATATTTAACACTCTGTATTTTTGTTGTGCAGAAAAACATTAAGTACATCACTTTAAAAAATGAATAGAGTAAATAAATACAAATTTTATTTCGTTATTTCGGGACACGCTGAGCTTGAGCGGATGTCCCAATATTTAAAAAGAGATTGGGGTTGAACATAAACTTTAACTCGCGGCAATAAAATAAAGCGCGGGCCATAAAACCGTAATATGGAAAAACGCATTTAGGAAATAAAGGATCACCCCTTATATCCAGACATAGAATTATCTGATCATTTTCCCCGTTCCGGCGCAGATTCCATTCCGATCCGATTTTTAATGGGACGGGGCGTCGGCGTCGCGAAGAAATACGCCGCGTCCCATCAGATATTCCCCGACGAGGCCAGGCGCGTCGAAAAAACTGCGTGACAGTCGCGAAATTTGTTCTCCCCATCGAACGCCGTTTCCCCGCTGCAGTTAAGTGGATAATTCTAGATCCTGATGCAGGCTTAAAGGGTTTATAATAATTGACGGCGCGCAGCTTTAAACGGTGTAAACGAAACGTGAAATTAACGACCTGCTTCGGTTTGAAGCAGGGGGAGTCGTCGGTATCTCCTCGTCCCTCAGCTGCTGTATAGGAAATAATACGGTGTTACTCCAAGAAAAACGGGCTCTTATTTATTTACGAACGATCCTAAAAATCCAGACCCAGTTTTTATCTTTAGCATAGGCCGTAATCAAATTTTGCAAGGCGTTGTCCCTCTTAAACGTTCTTTAATATAATTATTTTGCAGATGGTTATAAAATTCCTCAATTCAATTGGCTCTGCTCATAAAAAGATAATAGTAGTAGTAGTAGACACAAAAATATACATAGGTATTATTTATGGTAATAAAATAACAATTACATTTGGTCCGTCAGGTAGTGCCAACACTGGCCAATAGCAGCGGTTGGTTGGTAGTGTAAAAATATTATGGGTTTTCGAAAATTTAGTACGAGTGTTTGATTGTTTCTATTGTGATTTTAGAGAAAGAGAATATTACGTTCTGACCTAGACTTTACTAGAATGTTATTGAGTTTAAGTTTTTCTTAAAATATTTTAAAAACCAAAACTATATTATTATTAAATATTTTGTTAGAACACGTGATTTTTGAATTATAATTTTAAAAAATATACTTTTTTAATAGAGCCATGACAAGTAGCACTTTAATTCATAAATATTCCATAATACAACAAAATTAACAATACAAATAATACTTATGTAATATGCAAATGTTAGACATAGATAACACGGGCAGGTCAAAGAACTCTTGTGCCTTTTAATTCTGTTACTGCCTGCGAAATCACGGCATAACAACCGAGATATATATCAAATAATAGCACCAATCATGAAATCCAAAACACCACTATTTTGCTAACTATCTTGAATTCTCAATTGATCTTTTTTCTGATCTTTACATAAATATAACCAGGAACTTGCTGTATCCTTTACCATCCATGTATACAGGGTTAACTATGGCTAAGTACAAAAATTTTAACCACGTGCTCAGGAGGGCCTAAAAGACAATAAAAAAATTATTCCAGTATTTCGATATTTAAAAAATGGAGAAAAACCCTCTTTTCCTACGGAAAGTCGGCGCCTTTGATAAGTATCGACTGAGATGGCTTAGATCCATAGATAAGCTTACATCTGTCAACAATATCTACTACTATGCGGTCGTTTTTTGTAGCATTTCTAATTACAGAAACGACAAAAATTAAAATGACTGGAAATTTTACAGTCGTGATGCTAGTTGCATACGTTACCTACTCTGATTCTGTAAACCTGCGACAGACAAGTCGCATAGGCGGCGTTAAATAAGAATTTAATATAATTACGAAAATAATTTTTTATTGCTTTATAAATAAGTTTGCATTTTTTTTAAAGGGAGAATCCGTTAATTCTTAATTTTCTCTGTCCCCCCTTAAAATATTTGTACTAGTCATAGTTAACCCTCTATAAAAATATTTTGCTGACAAAGAAATTTCAGACCCTACCTGAATAGAAGTCCTAAATAAGCCACGGACTGTTATACAGTGCCTTCATAAAAGATTACAAGCCACGTGATCAGGGTCGAGATTCTGAAATCAATCGCAGAGCAATTCATATGCGAATATCCTTTTCCTCACAACGGCAATTGAGAGAGACAAGAAATCTATTTGCATACGAGTTGTTCTTCGAGAATCACAGTCCTGGTCACGTGGCTTGTAATCATTTATGAAGGCACTGTATCTAATCAACACTGTCTATCGTACAGATGTCTATTGACTTACCTCTGGTACTGCAAAACAAGTTGCAGTGTTAATTAAATTTCCCAGTGCGCAGTTTATGATGTGAACACATTTCTTGTTAATTGTTTAACACACTTATACGTTTTACATGTTATAAGTATACTAAAATTACTACTAATATAATGAATATGTGTAGTATTTGCCAATAATGTGTTAAGACCACTCCATTCTGTGTTAACTTAACACACCTCTGTGTTCTATATCTCCACTCTTAATTGGTTCTGTACAACTGCGTAGCTGTCGTATGTCAGCAATGTCAACACACAGCACGCCATCTTGGTCACGTTTATTACTGTAATACTATAATTCTGTAATTACTATATATTATGCAATAAAATTAACACCTTATTGTGTAAAAGTTCACATAACATTTATTATATTAACACAGTGGATTAACACAGCATTGTGTGCTCTTCTGTTGAAATATGTAACTTTTCTACAGTGAAAGATTAGATCGTCTATCGTACAGATGTCTATTAACTTTAGCCCTTTTACACTGCAAAACAAGTTGTGGTATAACTGAAATTTTCCAGTGTGTAAATTCAAGATGTGAAAAAGTTTGGTGTTAATTGTTAACACTTTTAGACATTCTACATATTACAACTCAGTATTAATAAAATATGATGAACACAACAATGTGTTAAAAGCACCCCATTTGGGTTAACTTAACACACCTCTGCGTTCCATATCTCTACTCCTGGCTGGCCCTGTACAACTGCATAACTGCCGTATTCTAGCACGCCATTGCGGTCACGTTTATCATTGTCACGGCTTAATTTTATAATTACTATATATTATACAATACAATTAACACTTTAATGTGTAAATGTTCACGTAACATTTGTTATATTAACACAGTGAATTGTGTTATATCTTTAACACACTGCTACATGCAGGGAATTGGATAAAAATATACAAAATACAAATAATTATACATTTTAACACACAATTGTGTTAAAATGTATAATTATTTTTTTACAGTGTACGCGAAATCAAAGGAACGACATAAATTTCCCGATACCGTATAGGAGCACGTTTCATGCATGCCTCACGCAAATCCGAACTTATAATAAAACCATAAAATTTCATCCCCCGTCCGACCACCCCTGCGAAACCGCCATTAAAATTTAATTAACCGCGATCCGTGCAATCGAACCAAAAACAACGCCCTCTAGGAAACCCGCGCGCTATCCAAATTAAATTTATTTTTCTCGTACGGTGCCGATCAAGGAGGCCGTGAGGCCCTGTTGTTGGAAAAATAAAAGAGGGAGGCATTAGCGGCCGCGGACCCATCCACTGGAACGGGAAATATTCCCCAGGGAACGCCAAATTATCCGGAAAATATTTTCAAAGTTCACACGAGAGGGCTTTTAAAATATGTTTAATTGGATTAGTTCGGAAAAAAGTAGTTAACTTTCGTCGAGAAAGCCGCAGGAGTTTCGGGACGCGTTTTAAATTCTTAAAAAATTGTCAGGGATTTAATACCGGTATCGGATTCAGGAACTTGAAAATAGATGTAATATAACCAACGAAAATAATTATGGAATAACTCTTTATGTAATCAGTTATGAAGAGTATGACGAGATCCCACAACATCGCACGAGTCACATAAAATTATGTTTCATAACGTATTACATACAAGATTTTTTCTAATTTTGACGAAATGGGAAATTCAAGTTTTTCAAATTGATTATTTACAAGTAGGTATAGTTTAAATTTTCTTGTCATTTGGCTTGGCATTTAATAGACGCTGATCCCTGTTATTACCATTTATTAGGAAAAATGTGTGATTTACATTCAGGTTCTGATGATAGACCGAGCGATATCGAAGAAGCGACAAGAAATGTCGTATGTTCACTGATTCCTGAAATATCCTAAGCGATATATGACGTGGCTTATAAAAAATTTGAGAAATGACGTGAACAGAAGAAAGTAAAACACTTTTTTTACTGTGTTGGAAAGGTATTTCAAGCTAATATAAATCAAATCTCCTACAATTCCTATCAATGATGTCATATGTATGCTCTCTGATACCAAACATCTAGGTATGCTAGGTGGCCTCCTTTAAGTTGAGTGAAACATCTAACTAACATAATTATACCAATAAATTAAAGTCGACATTTAATTTCAAATAATTATTATTACGATAGTAATTAAAAGAGGATGAACCAACGTATACGACTAAATTTCAGTAATACCTAATAACATTTTTTTTTTTAATTTAAGACGATATCATAAACAAGAGTAGGTACCTTATTTTATCTGCTTATTTTTTAATCTCAACTCGAATATGAAACTCCAGAAGAATTTCTCAAGGACCTGGCACATTTAAGGCCGGCGAGATAAGCTGAAATATACCCAAACTTTCTATTTTTCGGCGAGCGGCGACTGCAGCGACCCCTGCGAGGCGAATCACTGCTAACTCAATTTAAAGTTGTTATTATTTACGTCTCGTACGGGCGAGGGCAGCGCTGCAGGAGCGTTGGATTATTAGAAGGCTAAGTGACTTTTTTATTAACCATTAAATAAAAAATATGAAGCGCCTTGGAGAGTGACGGACTTGGTATTTTGGAGCGGTGGAGGAATATTTAATGTACGAGTAAGTATGTGAGGAAGTAGGAAGCTGTGCCAGAGTAACCTGAGTAATTATTTACTTATCGTTACGAACGGTACCGTAACGACCTTGATCATTGAAAGGAAGCAGAATTATCTTTGCATTTAATTTGAATGCATGGAATCCTCGAAATGTTATAGAGATCATCAAATTGTTTTACTTACCTACCTTTAGCTGTATAGAAACACCACAATTGCAAAGAAGGGTTGTTAATAATAATAAGAAGAATAAATAAAGCGTTAGGAAAAAATGTGTGGACAACGGTGCCTACAAACATATTAAACCAGTTATTACATAAGCTTTATTTTCAGGCTTTTTTATTCAGTACAACATACAGATGCTGATGATTTAGTCATAGTGGTAAGAGGTATAACTAAAGAAAGGAAGAAGGAAGACAGGAAGTTTTAAGTGGAGTACTAGACTGATGTGAGAGGGGGCAGATGTCTGTGAACCCCCAGAAAACAGTGATTGTGCCCTTCACAAAGAAACGCAAACTGATTAACCTAAGACCCCCCATTTTATGGGGAGAGACAATACCATTTGGAGAGGAAGCGAAATATCTGGGAGTTGTTTTAGATAAAACGCTCAATTGGAACAATCATATGGAAAAAGTCATCCACAAGGCCAGAATGTCCTTATGGACGTGTCGACGCATTTGTGGAATGTCCTGGGACGTAGGTCCTAAACAACTATACTGGCTGTATGTGATGGTTATCAGACCTATGATCACTTACGGCTCTACAGTTTGGTGGTCCAAAGGTCTTCAAAGGATAGCCAAAGTAAAACTCTCAGGTTTGCAGAGACAAGCTAGTCTGGTGATAGCTGGTGCAATCAGTATGACACCGTCAGCTGCTCTGGAAGTCGTCCTGGATCTACCACCTCTCCATATACTTTTGGAGAGAGAAGCCAGGTGGGCAGTATACATATTGAAGCAAGCGGCTATTTGTATGTCGAAGGCTAACATAATGGAGCACAGTGGAGGGCATAGAAGATCACAGCACTCTATCGATGGTCTCGGATGTTATTCTTAAAAAAATCAACTATAGATTGTCTTTTGAAATTCTCTTTCCTCGGAGGGAGGAATGGGAGCGAGGTGAAACTGACCTCCTGAAGGCAGATAGTTGCTGGTACACCTTGGGCTCCAAGACTCCAGAGGGTGTTGGGGCTGGAGTGTATAGTTGCAACCCAAACACCAGGCTACGGACCAGATTTTCTATATTTGGCAAAATGTATCTCTTGCCAGAAGATCTGGACAGAATCTCACCCAATAAGGTTATTGGCTTCATAAAGAGGCTAAACCTGTTGGGTGAAGTGTAATAAGTATGTGACAATAGACCACAGGGTCACAGTGGAGGGCTAGTTTTTGACCCACTCACTTAGAACTTAGAATAACATACAGATAAACAATCACTAACAGTGCATTTGACAACTAACTTACATTTCAACTGAACTATTAGATATAAGTAGAAAACAGAGTAAACAATGGACCAGCACACCCTAGTTGGCACCTCAGGCGACAGACGCAGCAGATAGATAATTGTAAAAATTTCAAAGGTCCAATCTAGATGGCGCTTTGATTGCTTACAATCCTTTATTTTTGAACGCTCCCACGCCAAGATATAAGGAATTACCTTACCAGTTGACTAAATGAATTCGTGAAGTTGACTTTAATTATGAACAATTACAGTTTATTTAACCAAGACAAACTACCTAACTATCTGGACCCCCAAAGGGGAAGTGGCTATCTCGAGGTACTCTAGCAGAGGAAGTGGTTTTCTGCCTAACTTCTACTGATGTATCTATATACTGGTGAGTGTAATGCTTGTCTCTATATAATTTTAAATCCCTCCTTTACAATATAATTTTTATAGTACCCTTCGGTTCCGATGTCTCCTTCCGTTGTTACTAGAGTATCACAAGATAGCTTTATGGTGCCAAGGATGGCTTGTTCTATTTTATGGATTTAGGGCTATTGCTCTGCTGACTGTCATGTTTGAAAGGCATACAAAATATGACATACCAGTGGAATCAGTTGATAAATAAGTAAGTACTATGTGTGTATGTGACTTTACCACATATTTTTTCATTTTCTTCGAAAACAGTGCATTTTAAACAAATTTACTGAGTACCTTTTTAATAATAAGGCTTAGACTAGACTGACTTAGAGAAGAAAATGTCAGCAAAGAAACTAGTAACTAGCGCCCTTCACTTTGTACTAAAAACCTAACAAACACCAACGTGTTCAGCACTACCAAGAATGCACCTATCTCAAATTTTAGTGAAAGCTGTTGGTCATTAAATTCCAAAATTTGATTTTTTTAAATTTTCTTACACGCCTTGTATCTCAAAAATGAATACCCCCATTTATTTTTTAATGTTCTATCAGCCCTAGTAATATTACCAGGTCTCTTTGAAACATCTTGTATATTTCAGCCTGCCTATCATATTAGTTTAAAATATCACGAGTAACCACTGGTGTCAGGGTAAGTTAAATGAGTTTATTGGACCCGAGAGGATTTTATATAACAGTAGAAACGTTTATAGCGAAGAGTGAACATGAAAATTTAACACTGACTATATTTTGATTGAATATGGTGGGTTTTACCACAGAAATCATTCACTGAAAGATATTTCAAAGAAATAATACAAATTCAAATTGGATAACTGTCAGTTTTCTTTTAATTAACTATGTTATCAAAAGGAACACTTTTCTTCTAGAATGAATACAAGAATAAACTTGACGATATTCTGAAGTATAGCCACAATATATTTTATCGGAATAGGATCGGAATTTATAAACTATCGAATTATATTACTACGCCTTTCAAATACAGGAAAATTGAAATCTTATTGAGCTTTGCGGATATATTTCACAGCTGAGTCTATTTCATTGCAATGCAATATATAGCTTCTGCTTTAATAGACTATAGATCTTCCTATATACGCAATTTGTTTATACTCTGAAATATCGGGCTTTTTTTCTTTAATAATTTGTTTATGAAACACAAAACTAAATCTCTGATTAAGAATTGGAGACCATCATGAGTTTCCGCTGATACCACCATGGATGTGTCATCAGCAAATAATGTAATCACATCTGCACTTATATTTGTAGGTAGGTCATTCACAAAAATTAAAAAAAGCAAAGAGCCCAAAACTGAGCCCTGGGGAACTCCAGTATTTATATCATACAGTTCCGAGGTGTGGTATATGATCTTGACATACAGTTTCCTCTGCGAGAGATAGCTGATCAGCCAGCTAAGAAAAATACCACGAAATCCTACCTTATATAATTTATGCTCAATAAATTTAAGATTCAAACAATCGAAAGCTCGCGAGAAATCAAAAAATAGTACATACACATGCCTACCTAAGTCAAGTTGTTTATAGACATGTTCTATTAGGCTACATGTAGTTATGATTTAACTTGTTGATACTACATCTCCTACATTGCAAATTACAAGCCATTATATCCAGCAGTTTCGCTCTATCCGACATCCGGCAATTTTGCGGTTGTAGTAAGACCGGTTCACCCCCATTTTTAGGAAGTTATTATGTAGGTGCTCGAAACTTCTCCAACTCGCACAAGAACCCCTCATTATCGCCCCCTCTAGGACTTTCTTTATTTCTTAAGTCTTTTGTTACACTTTAATATTCATCGGGAACGGTTTGTCGGATATTTGTATTCGAAATGAGTTTTTTCTTGCGGAACTCCGGCGACGCGCTTGTTAGATGAGTTTCGGAGTTAAAAAATTATGCTGTAATTCATACCTTGAAAGTTTTATCGCGTAAAAAAATGGGCAGGGAATTCTGTGACCGGCAACAAAAGGGAGGGCTTCGAGATAATGCAATTTACTGACTGTTAATATAGGGCAACTCACAGACTGAAGGTTTAGTCATCACGGTGGGCTTGAACATGGCTTAAATGAGAAGTTTTAGCACCACCGATTTTCTTTCGGCAAATAAATTAACTGGCGTAACATTTAATCAGCATCTCTCCAATATTCAAGCATACATTCTCCTCTCCAAATCATTCGGATCATTTCGTATATTCTTTGTCTTAAATCCTCTCCTGCGTACTTAATGTTTCTGCTGTTATTCCGTTTTCCCCTGGACTTTTGTTATTCTTTAAAGCTTCTATAATTATGTCTATTTCCTTTTCTGTAGGTTCCTCTACTTCCACTTCCTCTTCCTTTACCGGTATCATCTCCTCCTGATCCTCTCCTTCTCTTTTGCTCTCTTCATTCAACATATCTGCAAAGTGTTGCCTCCATCTTTCTCTCGCTTTTGTTTCCTCTCCAATTAGATTTGCACTTTCATCCTTCACATATATTACTTCCTCTTGAATCTTTTTTCCTTTTTATCTCTCTGTAGATGTTACGGATTTCTTTTTGCTTATAATGTTGCTCTATTTTATTTATTTTCTTAAACTGTTCTGCTCTCTTCTTTTGTCTAAACACTTTCTTTGCCTTTCGTCTTTGTTCCCTGTATATTTCATTATCCTCCTCTGCTGACTGACTGAAGTGCTTTAATCATTAGCTTGTTCTCTTCTCCGCCTGTCTGATACACTTCTCATACCATCATCATTAGAATTGCCTATAACAATCATTTACAGAACATACAAAATAAATTAAAACATGAGCCCAAATCTTTTTGGACTTTTATAAATAACAAAAAGAAACTTTCTAGAATCCCTGGCAAAATGATCTACGGCAATGAATCGTTGAATAGTCCTCAAGTAATTGTTAATGCCTTTGCCAATTTTTTTCAAAGTGTATATGCTCTCCCAGATAATGAAGATAACTTTAATTTTGGCGTTGATATTAATACGGTCCTGGATGTTGCTTGGGAGCCAATTACTGAAAAAGAAATCTTAGATGCAGCAAAAAAGTTAAAAAATAAATTTACTTCAGGTTCAGACAAAATTCCATCATTTCTGTTAAAAGATATAATTAGAACGTTACTCTATCTGCTATTGAAGCTATTCAATTTAATTTTAAAAACATCGGTATTTCCAGAAAAGATGGCAAAAGTTTGTCCTATACATAAATCACAACTGAAATCAAATATTATTAATTACAGACCTATATCTATCTTAAACAACTTTGCAAAGATTTTTGAATCCATTATATATCAGCGCCTATATATGTCTACAAAAAATTTTATTTCAATTCATCAACATGGTTTCATAAACTTTAGATCAACGACAAGTAACTTAGCAGTCTTTAGCCAATTCTTATGTGAGACATTGGATGAAAGGGGACAAGTGGATGCTATATTCACAGATTTTTCCAAAGCGTTTGATAAGATTAGTCATAATATATTGCTTAACAAACTCTCGAGTTTAGGTCTTCACTACAGTTATTTTCAGCTTTTGACATCTTACTTGACGCAGAAAACAATACGTTTATTACAAGGTTCTCCTCGGACATCTATATTGCTACTAGTGGAATACCTCAGGATCGAACCTGGGACCATTACTTTTCTTAATTTTCATTAATGACCTGTGTAGTGTACTAACTTGTGACAAATTGTTGTTTGCTGATGATTTGAAGTTATATTCTCGGATCTCCAGTGTTCATAATTGTGCTATGCTACAAGAACAGATTCAGCGACTCGAAATTTGGTGTCAAACAAATAAGCTTTTTCTGAACATTTCCAAATGCAAAGTTTTATCATTTAGTCGTAAATCTGACGTATTACAATATCCTTATGCTATCAATAATATTGTATTGGAAAGAACTGATAACATACGAGATTTGGGAGTATACTTTGATAGTCGGCTTACATTTAGTTATCACATAAATAATATAATTAAGTCAGCCTACACTACTCAGGATTTATCATTCGTAATTGTAAAGGTTTTAGTGACACATCTGTATTAACATCTTTATATTTTAGTTTGGTTAGGACAAAATTGGAATACGCCTCCTTAATATGGAGCCCCATATACATGAAGTACACTCTGGCCATTGAAAAGATTCAAAAACATTTTTTAAAGTATTTAACATTTAAGATTGATGGATACTATCCTGAAAGAGGATGTAATTATGCTGCGTTATTAAATAAATTTAATTTTACATCTTTAGAGAAACGCCGTAAACTGATGGCTGTACAGTTTTTGTTTAAGTTGTTACACGGTAATATTGATTGCTCTGTACTGCTTTCGCAGTTGAATATAAATGTTCCCAACCATGCGTCCAGGCACACTAGAACTTTTTTGTGCAGAAGAGCCTGTACAAATTTATTGTCGAAGGCACCAATTAATTTAATGTGTTCTAATGCGAATGTTATCTCTAACTCATGTGATATATTTTTGTGGCATGAATGAATTAAAAAATGTTGCACAAGTATTACTTTAACATTAGTATTAATTAGTACTTCACCTTTAGTATATTTATATATTTATATTTTATTTTTCATTGTAACTTAGTATTAAGCACTACTTGTTTGTTTCTTACATTATTAAATTGTTTGCTCTGTAAATGGTTTATAACTGTTGGGCAATAAAGGTTATTATTATTATTATTATTATTATTATCATTTCCTCCTTGCAAACCCTTTTTTTTGGTATTACTTTCTCACCTGCTGTTTGTATGACATTTTCGATCTTTATCCATTCTTCATTTATATTTGCTTCCAATATCTGTCTGTTTCCTTGCAAACCTTTCCTTATCTTGTTCTTCAATGTCAACAATATAGATATTTTTAATTGCAGTCTTAATGACATAAAATCCTACCTAAAATGATTAGATTCTAATTTTAGTGTTTGTTTATATATGCTTCTTTTGTATTTTTAAACTTTTACTTTTTATATATGCATATTGTACTGTGTTTCCCTGTCCTGGAACTGGGTTACTTGTACTGGTTGAACAGTTTAATATAAAAAAAATTAAAAAAATCAAGATAGAGGTTTTGGAGATCTATCTTTTAAGAGAAACCAGGTTCAAATCGGTCCATAAACAACTTTCGTACGCGAGTGTTTCCATTCTTAATGGGCCACCCTGTACCTAAATAAATAAATTAAAAATTGCGCACAAGCTCAACGTGTATTTGGAGTTTTTCACATCGGAAAATAGCTCATCGTGCAATTCGGCAACATTTCAAGTCATTTTTTTACCCCGTGCGGAAATAATTCGCGTCATCGTTTGTTTTATTTCTCAATTTCACTAGGTAAGCCCCATCAGATCGGACGTACCGATTTGTAAATTCCGGATAAGCCGGCTTGCATTTATTCGGTTTGGATTTTTGCCAGGCAATTAAAACGCCATTTCAACGGTCCTGGTGTAAAACCGCCCGCAAAACCACTGTATGTGTGTATTTTAACTCTACTCCGTGTGTATTTAATTATTGCATTAATCGGACTTTAATGCTCCGTAAATTGTGCCGGAAATATGGGCATCGCGACGCGCGGGGACGCGCTAATTGACGGCCACCGCTGTAAATCAGAAAATAAACATTCGCCGGATCGGAAATTAATTCGGCAGTGGACGGTTTCGGGGGGAGCGGGCGGCGGTTGACGGTGAGGAACGCGCTAAACGCTTTTTAATCCTATTTAAAAAAATTAATATGTCAAAAAATTTAAAGCTCCTGGAAAAAATTACCGAGGGCTGTTAATTTTATGATATGAGAAATACTAATTTAGAAAAAAAAGGGAACGCATACTCCAACGCAAAATTTATAATTGAAACCGGAATAATTTTGCTTGAAACCGGGTTATTACACTTTGCCGTCGTGCCAGTCGCCAACTGCATGCCTTACCTTGAGCAAGATCAGGTTTTATAGTGGACTAGTATCCAGTGTCATGCAGAAGTGTACTTTATAGTATATTAAACAACAAGGTTTGAAAACGACTCTTTGCACACGAGCGAGACAACTCGAGCGAGGAACGCTGGGAAAAGCAGTATTATTGTGCACCTTGTTTTCGGTAATTGAGAATATTTTTGGTGTCGTGTTTTTAGTGCAGTTTTTCAGCGTATGGTCGTTGTTTTCTTGTTGTATTCCAGTAGACTATCGTTGTTCTGGTTCTGTGGCAGCAGAAGACACTGAAGAGTCTATATTTTTCGAAACTTCCATTTTCTTTCTCAATCAGGAATCAACGTAGCCTTCGGCAACTGTACTGGATTTCCACCCTCCATGGCGTTTGAGGGTAAGCAGATCTGAGCCAGAATTAGCTAAAATTGTGGCCGATGAACGCCGAAAACAATGTCCCGTGTAACTTTCTGGATTCTCTAGCATCAAAAACTTGGCGATTTCCCTAGCCATGTTTCTAATTTTGTTGATGCCAACGTTTTGGCTTGAACATTTTCCGTTTTGGTAGTCTAAAAAAAACCTGCCTGTCTTCAGATTAGGAGGACGAAGAGCACAGTACTTTTTTAAGATAGTGTAAAAGTTTCCTGTAATTGTAAACCACCTTGGTACCTTTGTTTTTGTATTCTTCAGTTCAATCAGAATAGCACTGCCGAAATCTTTGGTGTCTTCTATTTTGAGATAACATAATTTCTCCCTTCGACATGTCCCAGATAGTTCAACTGCCACCACCGCCTTGATAAGTAAATATTTGTCGTCTGATGCGTCAAAAACCGGCAAAAGTCATCTTCTGTGAGGATTTGAGAAATCTTTGAGACGTAGTTTTCGGATTTTCGTTTGATTGGCGCTTGAAACTTTTTATAGTTTCCAAGATTTATGTTGTGATTGGCACTTAACGTTGACTTAAGCATCGAAAAAATTGTCCATATAGTTCTTCAAAATACACCATTACTGCCTTTTCTGAGAAAGTTTGGACATTTTTGGCTAGTCGCCAGTCCATAAATCGGCTTAACTCAGCTTCATACCTCCTTCTGGATTTTGTGGGCAGCAGTTCCGAACATATTTCGCTTGCTTTCTGTAAAATCTCTTCAGAATCACACATTTTCACACCCAAACTTCGGGAATTCAACAATTTTTTAAAGTATCTAATCAACAAAATAAAGGAGCCGTGACGGCTATGAAACTCAGCCAACTTGAAACATTGCATAATTTGGGTGACAACATCAAACAAAAATCACATGGAGACGCGTGTGCAAAGATGACACAACCGTGTGCAAAATGTTTAGCACACGGCGTGTGCTACATACCGTTTTCAGAGCATGTTTTCTGTATGAAAAACCCCCTTTTGCAAGGCAGTCGTATAAAAAGTCATTTTCGAACTGCCCTTTTTGACTTTTTTTTAAATTTGATTTGGAAGAATCCCTTGTACATTCAATTTTTTTTTGGATAAGTTTTGAATGACCTTGTAGAGAACCTATGGGTAAGACAGAAAATCTGAGAAGAAGTAATTTTAAAAATCTATAAGGCCATCTCGCCAAGCACCACCACAGTAAAAGTATAATCGATATTTTAATACTTCTAGCAACGAAAACAAAAAGTTTATCAAGCATTGGAATTATATAATGTCAAGTACAGATACGATGTAGAGAGAGAGCAAATAATCAATTGAATTCTCCATTATACTATGAACAAACAGCTACTATTCAGTTTAGCGGCAAACGTTGAGCTGTTTAAGAAACTATCAGCAAAAATTACCCAAGTACTGAACATATGCTATTTTTGACAAATATGAAAAGGCTATAGGTCGTTATGAGGCGTTTAATATCCGCCAATGTTGTCCATAAAATATTGAGTAGCAGATCAAATAATTAGTCTTTAGTTGCTGACTGCTCATGACAAATTTGAAATAGAAATGTTAAGGGTTTGTTTTGGAATTATCGAAGATTATGTATAATTTTAAAGAGTCTTCGACGATCCAAGAATTAATATAATTTCCATTGAGACTAAATTTCTGGCAATAATGTTTCATTATAAAACCATTGTCGTGAACATGGAAAAGCTTCTAGTCATTTCAGGAAACAACTCATTATTTGTAAGTATCCAGTCGATCCCTGGGAATATAAAACGCTATATCCCCTATATCGCCGTTATTGCGCCCTGCCCATGGCATGATACAAATCACGGGGAAATTTTTAAATTTAATCGGGACGCTATACAAGCCATTTCGCCTCGGTTTACACTCGCCAACGGTCGTCCAAGTTTATGACGGCTGATCGCCGTCCATCAGCTGCGTTCTCTCGATTGGACAATTGAATGATGATGAACAGGGGACTGTACAGACCCTGTTGGAATCGTAAACACCTAAACGAGAGTGCAGGTCGGTGTACGGAGATTACAGTCATTCGAATTTATAGATTCATGTCAATAGTGATTGGCGGACAACCTAAACAAAACGTCGCCGTGGGAGAATGCAATAGATTGTGGGATGGTCGATTTCTGGTACTAAAAATCGAGAATCGGAAGGAAATATGAATGGATGTTACGTTAAAAACATAAGTTGGGGTTGTACGAGGTGTGGCAATTAAGTTCCGGGAATTTGTCAATGAAAAAACAAGCAAATTAAATTTCGCCAAAATCTTATTATCGACCTTCACAATAGTCTCCCTCTAACTCTACACAACGATTCCAACGTTGCTCCCACGATTGGAAGCACCCTTGGTAATCCTCCGCAGTTAACCCGCTCAGCGCCACGGTTACAGCTTCTTTGACCTCCTGTACGCCGCCATGATGAGTTCACTTGAGGTGCGACTTCGTCTTGGGAAAAACTCTTGTACAATGAACGAGGAATGGGCTAGCGCGTTGTCGTGGTGCAAGATCCAGCCGTTCTCGGCGAGTTCTGGTCGCATACGGAAAACGCGGGTCCGCAGCCGTTCCAGGACGCCAACATAGAACTGTCCAGTCACTATCTGGCCGGCAGGAACATATTCACGATGAATGATGTCATGGATATCGAAAAAAACGATCAACATTGGCTTCAGTCGTGACTTGGACATCCTCGCTTTCGTTGGCCGCTCTCCGCCCTTTTCCACCCACTACTGACTTTGTTTACGGGTGTCGGGGTCACACTCAAATATACAGGTCTCATCTCCAGTGACTACCCGACTCATCCAGTCTCTACCGTCGCTCCGAATGCGGGACAACAAATCCTCGCAGATCGATTTTCGCATGTTTGGATATTATTTTACACCATGCTATGAGCTCAACCTCAAATGTGTCCAAAATCCAACATTTCTGATCTGATCTGTGTTGGTTGGTCTCATCCCTATACAGGGTGTCCCAGTGTGAGCGTACAAAAATTTAGCAAGGGGTAGACCAGACCAAAATTAAAATAAAATTCGTATAAAAAAAATTCTCTGATCCACGTCTACCGAGTTACAGGGTGTTATTTTGAAAAAAAATATATAATTTTCCGCAATAACCATTTCGTAGATTTAAGTAATTTTTGGGTGACGTGTACATCAATTAAAGGTCATTAAAATTACATGATGTTTGTTTTAATCTGACACCAGTGGTGGCCTAGGCCTACTATTCCTTATGATCTTGTCTTCATAACTCTTGCATATCCTACTTTTACGTGAATTGACTAAGTTCTCCTTAATCAGTGACCAACTCTGAACAAAAAAGATGCTCTTGTTACATAGCTCTAAAATCAACCATTTTCAAGTAAATTGAGTCCAAAGTACCGACTGCATTAATTTATGCAGAAACATACATGCTAAGATTTTATTTGTTGTTATCTAGTAGGTATCTGTCATTATAAATAACAGAGTTGCTTACAAGCGTTTTGTCAAAAATTGTTATGTCACACTACTATAAGTTACTATAAGTCAAGTCAATTTGCGTTAATCCCATTGTTGATGCGTTGACCACCCTGTTTAATGCATTTGTCAGACCAAAACTAGAGTATGCTACAGTTATTTGGAGTCCTCATGCTGATATCCACGTTAATAATTTGGAGCGCGTACAAAGAAAATTCGTTAAATATACGAGTTTTAAAGTTGATGGTGTCTACCCTCCACAAAGCACTCCACAGTTGGACTTATTGAACAAATTCCATTTGGATGATCTAGCCTCGCGTCGTACTTTTCTCTATTGTTTTTACACAAACTACTAATTTTAGCACTCTTATTTCATACTCGTTCATCTTCTGTGTTTAGGTTTGTTACTCCTAGAACAAATTTATTAAAGTATTCTCCTATTTATACTGTATGTACCAATTATATGTGCTACGAATTGAATCTAGATATCTTTTCTTGTTCTGTTAATGACATAAAACGTTGTGCTTTAAATTCGTTTGTAGTCTAATTAATCTGTTGTGATTTGGATTGCAATGTTTGGAATTGTTAACTTTATGCTGGCTTGTATTTGTCTTGTTATGGCATAATGTATTTCTTGTTGTGTTTACTTGTTGCTTATTTGTTTAGTTGTTTAAGTATACATTATTGTATTTTCCCCTGGCCTATAAATGGATTTAGTCTGTCTGGGCAGTGTATCATTAAAATAAATATTTGACAAATAAATCATGAAAAAAATTGTATTCAGGAAACTACATCGCTGATTCTGAGATGCCTGTCGTCTAGTCAAGTTCCGTGTAAACAATTTAGCGACTAGTGAAATATTTAAGATTAAAATGTATACACACACATAACAAATATTACGAAAACATCTGCCGCCACCGCCACCTGCGGCGTTATTGGAACAAGAAAATCGTCTTCGACTTCCTTAAAGTCCCCTCCCTAATTGCGTGATTACATTCGCCGCACAGAGCTCTGTCAGCGCCGCCGAAATGAAAATAAATGGAAAACTCCTCATTTCTTCCGTGCAATTTTCCCCGACGCAGCGGCATTCTTGTATCAATTTCCGATGTCTTCAATCGGGATCTTTGTTATTCCCCAGTCACGTTCCGCGGATAGACAGCTGCTCCCGAACCGCCTTCGGCCCGGCTGGTTTTAGGAAATTGGAATTTTAACGAGATATCTCCATTTTGAATAGTCATAGTTTCAGCTCTGCCCGTTTCCCTCCAGTTTAACGTCAACGGAATCTTGTAAACGTACGTAAAAATGCGGAGGCGACGATTAGACGTTTTCAGTAAAAAAACGACCGGGGGCGGTCGATTAGACACTTCCAAAAATGGATATGAACCCGTTTCTCTCCTGTTTAACAACAATCAATTCTTCCGGAGGCGACAAACAGATATTTCCAATAAAAAACGTTTGTGGGCTGTCGATTAGATACTTCCGAAAATGAATATGAAGTTTTCGGATGTTTATACAGGGTGTTTAAAACAAAAGGTTGTAACCATTGGGAAATAGCAGTGGAGGTTAAGGCTGGTTTCGCAGTTGAGTGAAACCGCGTCTTAGAAGGGATGTGGACTTACTATACGGAATAGGTAAAGAAATGTAATTTGTCTATACCATCTATAGGTATACAGGGTCTCTAAAAGGTCTGTACAATGCTCCACCAGATACAGTGCGGCTCAAAATAAGTCGATATAGATAAACTTACCTTAGTTCAAAGTTGCCCCGTTTAGGCGCCATACGACCCTGAAGTTGCAATTTTGAAATCGTTTTTTAATAAATTTAAAACGCCTTTCTGTTATTATTTAGCGGTTCTACAGCTCTGCAGCGCTTGCCATTGAGTAAACATTAACAACAAGGTTGTTGACCTAAATACACTTGGTCAAAACTCGGATTGCCGGATTGACTGAATAGGTATGTTTCGAAGTGTTTCTTATTGACAGCACAAAAGTTTTTTTTTACCGCCTGTATTTATATATAAAAAACGTCAGCCTCTCTTAATAATTTTACCTAGTGAGTATTAGATTTTATTTCACTATTTATGTAATGAAACGTGAAGGATTTAATAATCCAGTTAGCTCCACTATTTTGCATTCGTTTTTTATTATTTCGTTACAAACCGGCAAAACTATATTGTGTGAAAGTATCTGCACCCAACACAAATTTCTTTATTTAATAACTGTGAAACGTTTAAAAATTAACAAAAAAGGCACTAAAAACTGAAAAAGAAACACAAAACTACAACGTAAACACAGGAATTAAGTTATAACATGACTGGAAATTTTACAGTCGTGTTGCTAGTTGCCTACGTTACCTACTCTGATTCTGTAAACGTGCGATGCACAAGAATTCCGTTAATTCTTAATTTTCTCTATCCCCTCTTAAAATATTTGTTCTTACTCATAGTTAACCTTGTATATTACAGTAAATTATAAAAAATAATTGTTTTTAACGTGACAAATTATCGAAAATAGTGTTGACAATAAAAACAATTGCGTAACGTCTGCCGTGACGTAAGCCGTCTGAATTTTTGCCGCTACTATCTTTCATCTACAAAATTTTAGGACTCGATGCTTTTGATAATATAAAATTAATGACAATAATTATACTCAGAGCGTCAATGATAATAGTTATATATTGTGTAAGTGTTTTACGTAGCATTTTGTCCACGCAAGAATGTTTAAACGCAAAACATAGTTCGAGCGTTTAATATTCTTGGTCATATTTGTGGAATTTAATAAAAAAAAATATATTCGCTCGACTTGATATTTCTTAGCACTCAATAAAACACAAACTTGTGGATAGAAACACTTAACGGAATTTTCGAGCTACAATCTTGTAGAATACGCCGCCTTTGGATTTCTTTTCGTGTATAAGTTTTAGAATGTTGGAGTTTTGAAAATATCTTCATTCTAAACAAACTTAGGTACATATTCCGCTCGTTTTGTCCCTGTTCACATCAAATGTCAAAGAATCGTTTAGCCATCCGGCGGACGTTTAGCTACGTAGAAAGTCCGGAGACGGTCGATTAGGCACTTCCAAAAAAAAGGTGCGTGCGTGGCTACCTCGATTTAAATATCAATCGCGGTGTTGGCATTGCGGTCGCGTCCTGTACGTATTTTTTAAGCTCGCCCAGTTCACGTAATTACATTTTGGGCTCGAGGGACGGGCGCGCCGCGGCGCTTTCACGTTCTCCGTCGTCACCGCGGTCGCGGCGCGAAAATATCACGCGTCACGCGTGCTTGGGGGAGCCACGGGGTGCCTAATTAGTTTTCCTGCTAACCGGCCGAGGTTTGTTCGGGGATGTTTCCCGAGAACGTCATTGTCAGGCTCGTTATTTATTGATATTGCTAGGCTAATGTTTGTCGACGTTCCAAACGACATTCCCTGAGAAATTTAGTACGCTCCTGAATCTAGAAGAAATATTTTTGAATTTTCAAATAAATAACCTCTCGGTCTTAACCAATATAACCATGTATAGAGGGTGAACCTTAATTAATAGTTTTTTTACAAAAAAAGCCAGGAATGAAAAAGTCAAATTTTAAATAAATTTCGTGATTTTTCAATAGAAAATTTCGGGAGTCAGGGTGGATGTGAATTCCACAACTTGCCAGTGTTACACTAATGTCTTCGAATAGGATCCAACAATGTTCACTAGAATTTTTAGTCAAAGTCAAAGTACGATTGAAATATGTTTCTTTATGAAAATATGAATGGCCTTCCCTTTGCCATTCCTATACCTCAGCAATAAATTGAAAATATAAACCAGAATCTCTTCTCACGATCATAGTTATCCAGAATTTGTTCATTATCCATTATTACTACACTCCAACTGATTTGTCACAATACGTTATCGTTATCACCATCACTGATTATCACTACTTGACAAATATGCTTTAAACATGTTAACCTTTTTACTCTTTGAATATTTTATTTAATCACACTGTATTTCACGAAAAATTTTAATTGTGTGTATAATATTCATTTCTGTTTTTTCTTCAGAATGGTAAATTATGGACACGTGCTCGGCCTGCTTTGATAAAATCTTTGTTGAAAAATGGTTTCATCAAACCTCGCCGATATTCTCGAAATTTTGCACGTCTCCATAATGTACCATTCTGAACAACTTTTTCAAGTAACATTTTGCTATATTTTCAGCAGAAAAGGCACTTTACCTAAAACCAAAACAGTTTTTACTCGGTGCACTGAGCATTTCAAATAGGATTATTTCAAAAATGGTTAGTCCTACCGACTTCAGCAAAGTATATCTTTTTCAAATAAAACAGGTAGGAGAATCGATTGTTTCGATAGTCAGATGGATGGACTAAGCTGCAAAAAAGTTACACACGCAAAATACCAAGGGCCCCCCGTACCCACACCAATGGACCTTGTGGAAATAAATGGATTATTCCATCAAATAGCTCATCAAAATTTAGCTGTGTGTACCAAATTTCATTCATTTGTCACAACGCGATTGAGAGATATTGCAAAAAAATGATTTCCATTCCTCCCTCTTCAATGGGTCCCTGTGCCCTTAGGAAGCATTTCCGGACCCATGTTCATATGAACTTTTTTACTTAGTTTTGATCATAGAATCGGTCTGTTCAGGATTAGCAACTAATTATAAGACACCCTGTATATGTATAGATTGGGCGGAATTATAAAATTTAAAGTTTGTTGTAAAGAGCTTTCAAAATAAATATTACTCAACCCCCAATGCTATTTAAATATTTTGGGGTAATACTTACCCTTGCTTGGGGGTGAAAGTGGCGAAGTAAAAAATACAAACAAAGAATTTTTTTTTTTTTTCATATATTTTCAGGTATTAACAATATTGTGTGAAACTAACTACTCAGTGGACAAAAGCCCCAACCTGCGTTGAATTACACCCACAATATCTACCCATATATTCCTTATTATTAGCTTTTGTAACATTTTTTTACTGTTTAAGAAAGTTATTTTAAGCTAATATGTATCAAATCTCCTACAATTTCTATCAATGAAGTCATATGTATGTTCTCTGATACCAAACATCTAGGTATGCTAATGAACATCCACAGACAAAACTCTATTCAATAATTATCTAAAGAATTTAATATATTTACTAACCTCTGGAGTGGGAACTCGAAATTCAACCAAAATAAAAAACTATACATAAAAGGTAAAATTTTTAATTAATTTTTATTTATTTTAGTAGGTTGTTATGATATTCATTGACAGTTAATCAGTTTGACGTTGTCGATATTTCATTTTGACATTCAGTTTCAAATAATTTTAATTTATTGGTATAATCATCTTTATAGTTAGATATTTGACTCAAGTTAAAGGAGGCCACCTGATGAAGCAATCCTAATAATAAAATGCAGAAATAAGTGAGATCTCATCTATTGTGGTTGAATTTCGAGTTCCCACTCCAGAGGTTTGTAAATATATTAAATTCTTTAGATAATTATTGAATAGAGTTTTGTCTGTGGATGTTCATTAGCATACCTAGATGTTTGGTATCAGAGAACATACATATGACTTCATTGATAGGAATTGTAGGAGATTTGATACATATTAGCTTAAAATACCTTTCTTAAACAGTAAAAACAAACAAAGAATGTCCCCCTTTAATCTAAAATAAACTGGTCTGAGCGTTTTTCTACAATCTTGACGCAGTTCCTAGAAACGGCTCTGTCTTGTTTTCATCTGGCCACCCTGTTTAATTAAAAGGTTAAAAAATACCCCATTCTAGTTCGCATTTCTTACGCTTCGGTACACAAAGAAATCTGCGCCCAAAGAACTAATTTTTCCTTCCTTTATTATACGCTTCATAAACTGGATATTGGATTTCAACGGACCGAATCAATCACGGCATATGTATATGAATGATTCCCATTACTGCTCGACGTGGGACGGCAGCAAGTCACCTCGATTTCTCTCCGCCCCGCCCCCAATGCCGAAAAATTAACGACTCCCGTCAATAAGCATAAAGGAAGTGTAAATAATTCAGCGAGACGGTGGCGGCGGCGCGACAAAACCCGCCCGCCTCACGAAGATTAATGCGGGGGTGTTAGAAATGAAACAAACCCCCAGACGTGGCAGGTTAATGCATCATTATTTATTATTTTTGTCACTCCGCACTGGCGCTCCACTTTCGCGGCCTCCGTCATAATTTGTCCGCTGAAAAGAACGTCTTCTTAACCGACGTTAAAAACGGGACTGGGAAAGCTTTTAACTGATTTCCATTGGCGATGAACCAATGCCCAGAGCTGATGTAAAATGCGCTGTCATGTTTCTTGTGGTCGGCTTTTTGGTAGGTATTTCACTTTGAGCAGTACAGGCAATGGGGAAGTTGCATTTTATTTATTGGTTAACATTAATAAATTTCCATGGAATGTAAACGAAACTACGTGACCTAAAACGCGATATCATCGGTGTTACGTTGCACGTCGTTCAGCGCGGTTTGTTTCCGTGGATGCAGGTGCATCTTACGGTGTTGGTGATGTAAAAAAGCGTTTGTTTCTTGTATTTTTGTGGTATTTATGGGTTATTCATATACTTAGTGTAAGTACTGTGTACGTAATGCCATCATTATTAATGGTGATATGGTAAACTACAAAACCGTAGTTAAAAGTTATGTACTCCTGTTTTTACAATATAGATCCGCTTGTGACAATATCGATGACAATGCTGTTGGGTAAGTAGCAAATAGATGGTTTTACGCGGTGTAGAACTAACTACATCTATCGGCCATTCGCTACTCCATGCCGGACTGAAAATGTCACAGACACGAAGCGTTCTACATGCAGTAGACACCATTGAAAGCTGTCGACCTTTATCGCGTTCGGCGAGAAACGATATTTTGCAAACACGGAATTCCAGGAAACAACTACTCTGCGGGCTAATACCCCGACCAGCATTGAATTACACCTGGAAAACCTATAGCAACGGCTAGAGTCATTCGTCAGAGGCCCACCAGACATATACCGGTTTCGAGCTTATTAGCTTTCATCAGTATGCCATAGGTAAGGTATCCGACGAATAATCCCAGCTGCTTAGTCTGTCTAACCCGACAGAAGGGACCATGAGTACGCGGTGCATCAACTTTCCGGACACTTAAAGGTGGTAGCAACGCTACAATAACGTTGTTTTGTCACTTTGCCGTAATTCGCCATAACCTCAAAATTACATGTCAACGGCTCACATCTCGCGTATTTTTATATTTAATGTATCTAACTATTCTCAAAGAGAAACTTTAAGACACAGTCCAACAAGTGCTTCCGAAGACACTTGGTCTTCGCTTAGGTGCATTTTAAAATTCTCAGTATTACGAAATTTTAAAAATTCTCTTCAACTTGAAAAATAATAATGTTTAAGAGTTGCAGCGCTTTCTGTGTGTTCTTTTAGTTTTCTATAAAATGTAGTAGAATACCGAAATGTCTTCTTTCTGTGAAGTTTTTTTGTTGCTACCCATATTACACACAGACAGAGGATAAAGCTAGTAATAAATTAATGTATTTTCTATAACGTTAGAAGATCATATACGTTTTTATTTGTGCATTCTTGTATCTATAGTTGTGAGATTACTTAGTCATAACTTATTTAAAAATACTTCCGTTAATCTTCATGCAATGCTGCATTTTGTTAATATTACCATTATTTATAGACGCCCTGTATACTTCCGAGCCGTTATTCCTGGCCATAACTCACCTGAATATCAGAGTAGCCCCTTCGACCAAGTTATAATGCCTGCACCAATTCGAAACTAGAAATTTCCCAGCAGCTTACGGGAGAATGTATGTAAATTTAATGGCTCTATATTGCAGTCCAGCAACGACCCAGAACTACCAACGAACCGGTCTATAATCTGAGACGTTCCAGTGTGGGCAAATGTGTTCCGGGAAGTCCGAACGATAGGTTCAGATGGTTTAAGGTGCCACTGCTTCATCCGAGGCTTTTCGAGTATCAACAAATGTATCAACTCAAATAGAACACTGGGTGAACCTTAAATAAATACAAATATTTTAAACAGCAATACAGTTCACTATATAGAACACATAATTAATAGATTTTTTACAAAAAAATCAGGAATAGAAAAGTCAAATTTTAAATAAATTTCGTGATTTTTCAATCGAAAACTTGTTGAGGACCGCTGATCCGACTACGATACTAATATTTTTAAGAGTCATGGTGGATGAGAATTCCACAGCGTTGCCAGTGTTACACTAATGTCTTCGAATAGGCTTCAACAATGTTAACTAGTATTTTTAGACATGTCAAAGATTGAATATGTAAATATTAACTGCCATCTCCTCCCCTTTGCCATTCTTATACCTCACCAATAAAACTTGAATTTGGTTATTATCCATTTTTACTCAACTGATTTATCACAATATGTTATCGTTATCACTATCACTGATTATCACTACTTAACAAATATGCTTTGAGCATGTTAACCTTTTCACTGTTTGAAAAATGCGCCATATTTTATTTAATCACACTGTATTTCACAAAAAAATATTAATTAAATACTCAAGACACTTAAGAGAAAAACACTGGAAATTGTCAAATCCATTTCCACAAGTATTACATGTTTTGTTTCCACTTGCCTTTGCCACAGCTTATTCCTTTGCCCTGGACCGTACTAGTGCAGCTATAGCAACATATAACATAACCTCTATCAATCCTAGAAGAGGGGACTGGTACGGGACAATTCGCCTACTGCTCGTGACACCTACCTATTGCCTGTGCCTACGACACAAGTTTATTTTTTGCATGCGATTGACTGCATTTAAATATTTTACTTTGCCTGCTCTTGATATTGAACGCATACATTAAGCTAGTTGTTTTGTTATTCCATGTTTTTTTGTTAATTTTTAAAATCTGTTTCATCCACTACGAAACTACGACGTACGAAATGGTTAGCACTGACACGTTGTTTGATGTTATGTGGCGAAAATTAACTAAGATGTGTGAAAATCATAGTTTTTTTTGTTAATCTTCATAAAATAATTTAAAGGCATAATTTGTGATAATCTTTCTAACAGTGTACAATGGTATTAACTAGATAATTGTTTAAATAGTTGGTTTTTGGAATCATTGAATGAAGTAACTTCCTAAACATTTTAATTGATAGTATCGAGCAATATGGCAACCTCGCCTTCAGTAAATCATATGGTTTATTTTATTAGGTTACGTCAGTGGTCTGGTCTGGTCAGCGGTAGGTATTTTTTAAAAGTGACTTTCACTAGACTCATCTATACGACGAACTACACCTGCAGTTCTTAAGAGCTGAACAATGGCTGTCCAAAGACCCCACATTTCCATAACACAAAACCCTTTCCTTTGATCACAGAGTGCGTTCTTGGATTTTTGATCTCTACTTAAAAAACGCCCTGTACAAACTGCAGCTTACAAA
The DNA here is from genome assembly GCA_025584915.1 of Monochamus saltuarius. Taxonomy (NCBI): domain Eukaryota; kingdom Metazoa; phylum Arthropoda; class Insecta; order Coleoptera; family Cerambycidae; genus Monochamus; species Monochamus saltuarius. Next base: position 2,721,945 of record CM046722.1, on the reverse strand, counting down.
AATATTGTCGCTTTAAAATTCAGTAAATTGAAAAACATTCTGTTGTGGCGTTGCTCAATTAGATTGGTCCTGATTACAGGCAAAACGGTGACAAAGCCCTCACGTCATATTATCGGATAACTCGGTTGCAATATTTGCATGTTCTATGCATTTGGATGTTTTGTAGTGCGGAATAGCCAGTACATGCTGATAATTCACTTATATAGGCACTCTCATTGGTAAATACTAATGAAGCCGTTATTTACGAGTATGCTGTCCATATATCCAAAGTGTTATCATCATCAGTTAGTAAATTTGTATCTTCTTCAGAATATATTTACTAGAATAGGTGTGCGTTCTTAAAATATATCTGTATTCTATAAAATATTGAACGTATTATAAGTGCTTAAACAATAACATGTGTAATTATCCCACTTCTGATAAATTTTATCTAAACATATTCGATCTTATTACACTTTGTGTGACAATTTAAGGAATTATTTCGTGTGTGGGAAGTACTCAACCATTAATACATTAAATCCCACTTCTGATAAATTTCAGCTGAATATGTTCGCCGCGCCCAGAGCAACAACGAGGCTGTTAAGTTCGGTGTATTTGGAAGAGGCGTCAAGTTCCTGACGTCGGCGTCGTTGTCTCGCAGGGCCCACAAGAAACCCTGTGCCATCTCATGAATATGCAGACGCCGGCATTGTCTCTACGGCGTCCCGCAGGGGAAGCAACTTCCTGCTGGCTGCCACTTCCTGCCGCGCTCGCATCAGTTTACTTTTTACGGGCTTCGTTTTCGCGCGCAACCGGTTTTTCGGCACCACGTAGGGCGCCAGAAATGATAGATCTTTTATTTTGATTAATACAAACTTATAAATATAATTTATCCACGACCGTTATATTAAGAAGGTTTAATACGTCTGTTTTCCGTGGATTAATAGTTATTTATGCAACAAGTACAAAAAGTAAGTGTTTATTGCACGCGACGTGAAATTGTCGCACACGTCGAGTGCAATAAGCACTTTTTGTACGAGTTGCATACAATATTTTTTCTACGTTCATGCAAAAACCAAAAAATGTTATTTAGATGACACTAAGTCTAGGAAAATGTGACGTCGATTTGAACGTTTATGTTTGTCATGATGACAAAACGCTGTAGTAGAATGACAGATGAACGCAATAAACATTTTGTTGCACTAGTACAATAAAAAACCACTTTTTTCACTAAATATAATTCAATAAAGTTTTGTTTTTTGCATGACTGTAGAAAAATATCTTTTAACACACTAGTGGAACATCAAACATGAATCAAGAACATGTCTCTCTGACCAGTACCAGAAGCTATAACCTGAACTTACTATTATATATTACTATGTGTTAAGATACACATTTTAATTACATTGATGGTTGACTTTCTGATCCCAAGTCCTCAAAGGGCACAGAAATCGATTCCTTCTGATTTACCAATTGAGACAATTTATTCTATGTCCCCACATACAATTATAATACTGCGTCTTGATTGGTCACCTGGACTTGGAATCCTATGATAGCAAGATTTCCAAAGACATAAAATAAAATAGTATTTTTGATTATACAAGACTATTAATCGTATGTGTATTTAGTTTATAATTTCATATAAAAGTGTCGATTTCAGAATAACATGGACATAGAATAGTTTGGGCGTCAGGCGACGATGTACAGATTAGAAGACCAATTAGATAATAATTTGACTTTTTGTGGGGTTTAATTATTTGTCGCTGCTTAGGATAACATTGAAACATAATCTGAACACAGTTTAGACATCGTGCTATTATTAACGTATTTAATTAGGGTCTTTAGAAAATAGTAGGGTGCCTAAACGAGCCTAGTATCAATAAAGGGTTGACGTGACATAAAATGTCCAAAACCCCTTCGGGTTTAATGTATGAAAGCTGCCGCCTATAAAGGAGAGGGTCCAATAAAGCACATATGGAAATAATATAGAATACCGCCCGTCCTTCCTTCATATATTGCGGGTTCATGCGGACAATTTTTTGCAAATATTTTTGCTAAATTGAACATTTTATTAGTTATAAAAAATGTTACAAAAAGTTTTGTAGGTCTGGACTGGAGTTTTTAGTAGGAAATTTACTAGAATAGGTGATAGTTCTGAAAATTTGTTTCAAATGAGTTAGGGATCGTTATTATCAGGATGATCTTACAGTTGAAATACTTGATACTGATTTGATGTTTCAAAATTTCATCTGACGTCCATTGTCTACTCATAACAATTTATATGATGTCACAACACTCACGAAATTAGTGCTTCATTTTGTGTACTTAGTAAAGTACATAATCTGACTTTATATTGTTTTAAATCTCCTAATGAAGCTGTTAACCACTCTTGGACCTGTTTTTATCCGTCCTTATGGAATTGTACTATGAATTCTATACATCACATAATCTTCGTGACTTTTTATTTCGTATGTATTCATTTCTCGAGAACTATCCCCACAATGTCAGCGCCGACTAGAAAATGAGAAATCAAAAAACTGAAACAATTCCATCTCGTAGACAGACAGCTTTATTGAGATAAATTGGACAGCCAGTGGGGTTTGTTAGCGGCGTTACAAGCACATACAGAAGGATAAGTGACACTGGCGGGACCTGGACTCAACAAAGCCCCCTTGATGGATATGGTAGGCGAGTGCAGCGTCGACACCTCGGGGCTAAATCCAGACCGGAACGAGACCGTAAAGTCGACCGGATCCGTCCTTGTAGGGCACAGATAGGCTAATATAAATGTCCGTAACTTCTCTAAACTAGTCTTCAGATAAGAGAAACTAGTTCGGGATAGTTTCGTCCGGAGTCAGTGAAGACGGTAATACACCGACTTCCTTAAGAAATATAGCTTGCTGTCCATTTGAGAAGGTTCGGTCCAGTGCTTTGGAGAAATTGATGGAGTAGTCAGGGAAGCCTGCAACAAATTTTAATTTATTTCCCTAGAAAAACTGGATTCTATAAATATGTAAAATTAATGATAGTGGGGCTGAATTTACTAACAAAAGACATACCTGACATTAATGAGAGTATTAATGAAATGATTTTCTTCAATTCTAGTGGACGTAGAACATAACGATAGTTAAACGACATGGAGGATGGAGACGTCGACCGCTGTGGCATAAGCCTACGTTGACGAATCTATAACAAATAAAATGAAAATTTCAAACAAACTTTTGAATGCGATAATTGCACTATCAACTTCCAACTCGTCAAACACAGGACCGTATATTCAAAGTGAAGCAAAAACTGTACAGTTGGTTCAAGAAAAATCATTATTTCATTTGTCTCATCCTATACATTTTTCTAATTGGAAGCAACAATTACTATAAATATTTTTAATATCGAAAAGCCTAAATAAAATGTTTCGGCGTTTATAATAATTTCCATACAAGTTCTTATTAAAAATTGTTATTAATTTGTGTTTGGAAAAATAAAATATCTTGTAATCTTTTTCTTTCTTATGTTGTGAGTTTTAAGAAAAATACAACACGTTGAAGAGAGCATTAACACACTCACACTCTTATGTTATACATTACTCTCTACTCATTATATAATATACTATTTCTACATTATTGTTCTGCGTGATACATATTTATTTTAATAGTTCGTCAATAGTTTTAGGTTAGATGAAGGATGATGTTCCTTTAAGAGATCCGTCACCGATTCTCAAGTTCATAGTATAGTGCTAGAACAATTAAAATAGTCACTTAGGCAACCAGAATAACAACGACATGCGTCACATTTCATCATTAGATTACGTATTATAGTCTAACAGATGAAAGATTAAGTAAGTAAAAGCAAAAAATCGAAGTGAGGCAATAAAGAGTATGTTTCGACATCTAAACTGAGGGCTTTAAAAATACAAGAAAGTGATGAACACGCGTTAGGATCTTCGCCGCGTTTCCTGGTGTTCGACGGCACACGCCGCTCCCGATTCAATCTCTGCTGCTGCCTCGGGACGGGCTTCGCATGAGAAATAAGTACAAGAGTCATTTCAAGTTGATTGAGCTGTAACATGGTTAATAAGGAACCAGATAGAGAGGGCACGTCGTCGCAGGAGCGGCAGCTCGGCAACCCCGACGTCTCTCACGATCGTGACGTCGAGGAAACGGTCCCTAAGCGTCCGGGGAGAGCAAATGGTGGCATTTTTTAAGCTTAGAGGTGTTTGACTGTAACAGATTCGATTAGTTATTCTCCCCTTCGGCGAATTAAAGGTCTGGGAGCTGGAAAAATACCAGTCCTGATGAGACCTCAAATTAATTCTATTAATAAATAATTAATAACTATAGCGGCAAAAGCAGTTGAGTTTGTTGTATAAAATAGGTATTATAAAATGTTATTTACTTCTTTCCTTGGGATTTTTTTTAAGTTTTTTGTCCGGTCGCCAATTGTATACTTTGCCTTGTCAGGTTTTACAGTGGACTAGTTTTCAGTGCCGTGCAGATGTATTTTTAAATCATTTTTTAACTGCTCTTTGTATTTGTAAGAGTCCACTGTACATTCTATTTTTTCTGACTCACTCTGTATTTATCAGTGAAAACTCGTCATTTATAGATGTTTTTGGCAGTATTCGAATATAACATCCACAGCTGATACGTCGAAGGAAAGTACGGCACCCAAACACCTTCTATTTGCATGCGAGACATCACGTTTTCTGGTTAATAATTAATTAACGAAGATATCTCGCGCATGATTAAGTGATTCCCTAATTGTGTTTGATTGATTAGTGGGAAAGCCGGGTAAGATGGATGTGATGGGGCGCAGGGCGAGGTGCACAAACACAATTAGATATAATATGCAAATTGGGGTAAATATTTCCGTTTGATGAATAGTGGATATGGACTGTTCCTCCGCTACGTTGGTTTCCGTATTTACTTTCGCAACGGGATGTGTTCCGGAATAGAGGATGGCCCAATAAAATGCTGAATATGTAAACTATTACGTAGAAACTTCACTAAAAGTTACATGTGGATCATAAATTGGTTATCTACCAATTACACAATTAATATAAATACTTATACAGATTCAGTCATTATGTCATTAATTTTAAGAGAAGATAGGGAAAAATGAGTATAATACGATATATTATAATATTTTCAAACCCCTTTTTCAGACTGTCACTGACAGCGGGCAGCTTGACGCAACGTTGCCAAATTTAAATATCTTCCTATAGTACCTACTTATTGTAATATGTAATTAACGCTGTAAATTGGATCGGTCAGTGGTCGCGCGGTTTAAGGCGTCAGTACTTGAATCGAGGTGACTGGATCGCTGTGGGTTCGACCTCCGCAGCCGGAAGACCGTATATAAGCTATATTCGTGGAGAGATTGGCACCCTCTCTGCGGGTGGGGTAGGGTGGAAGAATGTTGGCTTGGGTCAATGTGAGAGATTGATACCGGTTGGCATTTGACTACCCCCCTAATTAATGAGGTTTTTCAGGTTTCCCTCATTCCTGCACTGAATGGTGCCGCCCCCTCTCCCGCACAAGTCTTCGACTTCTGGGCTAATCCTCGTGATTAGAATGAGGGGTAGAGATATTATAATTATTATTATTATTATTTTTTCAAAGTAACTTATTAAGTTTCAACATAAAATATATTTAAAATTTAAATTACAAAACTTCAATGGATAAAAATAAACCATTCACATTTCATTACATAAATAGTGAAATCGAGTACTAACTAGGTTAAATTATTAAGAGGCTGGAATGTTTTTTGTATTTAAATACAGACAGTAATAAAAGAAAACTCTCGTGCTATCAAAAAAGAACAGTCCGAGTCATACCTATTCAATAACATCAACAATTCGGCAATCCGAGTCTTGACCTACCGTATATATGTCAATAAGCTAGTTCTTAATGTCTATTCAATGGCAAGCACTACAGAGCTGAAAAACTGTAAAAAATAACATAAAATTTTATAATAAATGCCAACTGTAGTAATCAGCGCCTACATCAGATAAGCTGTAATCGGCACATTCGACACATTTAAAAAGTTAGCAGTTGAATTGCGGGCGGAATAAATCTAACATCGTTTAAGTCCGTTTTCCTATGCAGGCGAACACGCCGTCGCTTGCATTTGAAACAGATGCAGGCAACCTGACTTTTCTCCCTTGAGTCTCCCTCTCTGATCAGTCATGATTTTCGCGTGGTAGAGGTTGGTGAATTTTGTGTGTTTGTATCGCCATTGCAACTCAAGTTGGGTGTAAAGTGAAGTAGTGGTTGTCTTCTAGTCAACAGAGCCTGTGCGTCTGTTTTCGGTATGCGTCTGTGTTATTCAGTTCTTGCTGATCATGAGTAATAGATTTGATTCTGATTCGAGTAATATCACCCCCTAAATTTTCTGCACGGAGTTTCCGGTCACCCTGTATTAATGAGTAAAATGGCAGTCCTTTTGACTTAAAATATGAAGACAATTCTTCGATATATCATACTTTCGTACATTCTTTCCGGCACCTGCACCCAAGTACTTACGTGAGCTATTCGCGGTAATTCGAGCACTCATTTTTCATCATCAAACGTCGCGCTCTTAGATATAGGTAATATGTAACCGTCTCCGAGTGAAACCCGTATATTAAAGTTGTTTATTACTGAACTAATCCTGTTTATGGAAACGCAACCCAAACTATGGCTCGAACTAATTTCTAAGTAACAAGTTAATGTTACAAATTCAGACCTAGGATTATGTTATGTTATGCCTGAGTCACCCCAGTCTTGGAAATTTTCATAAGCCCAAACGATACTTCAACTAGACTATCTTGTGGTTTACATTTTTTATTGTAATGGCAACTTTCTCTGGTCGTATAGAAGGACATCCCTAACACGAGTAATTATCGGTTCTTATACAGAACACTCTGTATTTATTATGATTTGTCTTACTTTAAGACATTTATTCCACCGTTTAGGACAATTTTAACAAATGTAGGGCCAATATAGTCATATCCTTAATCCAGAGGAAGGACGGATATCCAGAAAAACACATTTTTTAATTACTATTTTGTAGTTTTTAGACATTTTTAGTGATTGTCCATTTAACAACGAAAATTTCGCAGTCCTAAATGCATGATTTTCATGTTTGGTCTTACAGAACATACCAAAACAGTATTACTTCTTTTTCTCAAAATATGAAAATAGAGCATTCGTCTTTTTGGAAAAACACAATCGAGTTGTAACAAATTACGTTCGAAAAACAACCTGTACCATGTACATGTAAATAATGTTCGGCTTACCTCAGCTTATCTGTTTATTAAATAAACCGTCAGCGAACACAGAATATGGAGTAATATATTAAATTATACGTTACAGTGATAGGCACACCAAGTTATTTATTGTCAATTTGTAGAGAAATGGCATTTAATTTAGGAAATCATTTATTATGGAACGCTTTATGAATTATTTAGGGGGTCTCTCTTCGATTCCGTCCTTCTCGTGATTGATAAAGTAGTTCTCGACCGTAAGACGTATAAATCATCTAAGGCGACACGTTTTTTTATTAATTTCGTAATAAATTTCTGTTGATTCACACACCAAATGCCTAAAGGAATCTACTTTGAAAGTACTACAGTGCTCCCCTGAAAAACTGTCATAAATTACCCCATTGAAAAGGCTAGAGATTGTGTGTGGGAGGGGCGATAGATTATTATTCGTTAGACGTCGTTAACTTTACAATAATAAAATAAATACACGGTGTCAGTCTAACAAAACATAATTTAATATGCCTCACACTGTATTTAGATGAGATCGGTCAGGTGGAGCCTAACTCCGAAAGACGTTGAAAAACATTTCTGAACATTCTTGGATTTAGAGTTGGATGATGTGGAAATCTTTCTATATAAATTAGCCTAGATTCAGTACCATTTTGGCCATTTCAGCATTTGAATATGCATAAGCCATTATTAAAACTTAATCTTACTATTGAAACAATCGATTCTCCTACCTTTTTATCTCCAAAAGCTACACCTTGTTGAAGTCGTCGAAATAATCCATTTTTCAAGTAACATTTTGCTGTATTTAGAAATCAATTGTTTCAACGGTCAGATGGATACACTAAGCTGCAAAAAAGTTATGTTATTTTAAAAAAGCATGATGTGCCATAAGTGGCGCTCTCTACTAGTGACGACAAAATTAGAAATCTCTAAGATGTATGCAAATAATTGGATTTTTTAGTTATTTACAAATATCAATAAAATTTTAACTTTTGCTCTATTTCTCATTAATTTCGGGACATCCTGTATACTTTTTGTATTATCCCATATTTTTCGAAACGTGTTAAATTTCAAGTCCATCTCTGACATATCCTTGCAGTATCCGCCGCCTACTGATAAATTTTCCAAATTTAAATTTCACTTTCATATCCAGGCATCACCGAGGCCGTTATTTCACAATAAAGATATCATTTTCACGATTGTTCGCATACTTTAGAGAGAGGGATTTTATGGAATTTCGTTCAGAGATACGAGCCGATGATTAAATATATTCTATTAATTTTATGTAACTGTTTTCCCGTAGAATGTAATTATAAAGTTTGGAAAATTGTTCTGAAGTATCCGAATAAATTTTATAACTTTACATCCGGTTCCACTCGAGGAATTTAATTTACGAATACTTTTATACGGTGACAATTCTATGTGTATATATCGATTAAACAAGTAAATTTAATAATGCCAAGTTTGGGAAAATAATTAACAATATCCCTAATTGTACGGCAAAAAATTAAAAGTACCTAAGTTTTAATTCGCAGTGATTAAATCGGCTGAAACATAAACATTTAATACAACTTATTACAAAATATCATTTGTAAGGTGCTCAATAACTTGTTTGAAACAGTGAGTTTAATTAAAATGTCAAAAACATGAACGGATAAGGAAATTATAACAAAATGTATTTGGACGTATTAATATAAGGCTGTATTTATTTAGTAAATAAATATCATTAAAACCGTATAAAATTCAGAAATATTCTCAAATTGAAAATACCACGTGAGTGCCAACACTGAACGTAAGAATTAAAATGATTGCGTGTATTTTTTTATCAGGACGAAAAATCAAACTTTAATACACTAGGACGATAAAATAAAATAAAGTAAAAGTCCTAGGACTTTAAAAGGAATTTCTATGATAAACTGTGTATTACGTATTAATAATAATAATATAATAATAATAATATCTCTACCCCTCATTCTAATCACAGGGATTAGCCCAGAAGTCGGAGACTTGTGCGGGAGAGGGGGCGGCATATTATTATTAAGCAGGCCGCATTTGCGCCCAGGAACGACTTACGTTGGTAGACCCTAACCACTATTCAGTGCAGGAATGAGGGAAACCTAGAAAACCTCATTAATTAGGGGTAGTCAAATATCAACCGGTATCAATCTCTCACATTGACCCAAGCTAACATTATTCCACCCTACCATACCCACAGAGAGGTGCCAATCCTCTCCACGAATATAGCTTATATACGGTCTACCGGCAGCTGGGCTCGAACCAACTCCGTCTAGTCACCTCGATTCAAGTACTAACGCCTTAAACCGCGCGACCACTGACCGATAAATTATCGAACATCTTCATCCATTTTTATAACTGAATGTGAATATAACACTCAAAATATGCATAACGCCAAATAATTTTTTCTGATGTCCACTTTTATTACAAATCAAGTTACGAGATTAAGTATATTTAGTCTACTTATAAGCAATTCATATTTCTATCAATTACCGAATAGTCGCTAAAATATTTACGATTCATTAGATTATTTGAAGATCTACTACTGAATGCAGTACCTATGAAATAAAATATTGTACGTGTCACGGACGAAAAGTACCATTAGGGTACTCGTAAATTTGTTCTTTAGTTAAATTAAAAACAAAAAATACATATTTCTCAAGTCAAATATGTATCCGATTGTTTTCATAGTATTTCTTTTGTCAAACACCCTGTATATAATATATATTTACGAGTATGTTTCAATTTTTTTTTGAAACTATGGGTAAAAACACAACACAAAATGCGCCGACTTTGTTATAAAATTATGTCAAATGTCAAATCAATAAAAATTTTCTTACTCACTGTTTTTAATATCGACGCTACCACAGAAGTAAACCACTAGTCAACTATAGCAGTTTCTGGCAGGCGAGTCTGAATATGAAAATAATCTGTGTTTACATCTAATCATGGTGAGCAGGTAAATTCATATGCTACTATTGCAAAAACATAACAACTTTGAATTATGTGCTGACTTGCTCAAATTATTCCAATCGTATCTTACTGACCGATGTCGATTTGTTCAGTGTCGGGGTTTTAAATCGTACACATTTCCTCAGAATCTGATGTCCTCCAAGGTTCAATATTGGGTCGTCTTCTTTTCATTATATTTATTAATGATATTAGCCATGACCTGAATGTTCGATACCTTCTGTACGCTGACGATGTAGAGTTGTTTTCTCGAACTGATTGTTTGAGTGAATGCGAAAGCTTGCAAACTAATCTTTTGATATTTAATAATTGGTGTTTTAACAACAATCTTCCATTAAATGCAGCCAAATATAATGTCTTTTGGTCGCATGCTACACCCACTACTTTGCAATTATAGGCTTAGTGATGGTATTCTTAAGTGGATGTTATCAAAGATCTTGGCATTTTATTTGACCCTGAGGCATATAAAAATTTAGTCTTTATTATAAGTAATTGAGACTTTAAAGATAATAATCGTACAAATGTGTCGATACATATCGCTCTGACAGAAATTTTTGGCTGTTTAGATTATATAGATATATATCTGTTCCAATTTTACATGTGCGCTTCGTATAAAACTATATTACCCTTCTTATTATCAACCTAATTCATGTAGCAGCACGTTTCTGGCGACCCGTAATATATTTCCTTTGGATATAAAGGTTCTGCGTCGCGTTAAAAGTAAAAAATGTTTGCCACATCTTCGCCGGGTCCCATAATAGTATATTTTTCGAACGGCGCCGGTTCCGATCAATTCCCTGCGTTCTTAATATTCCAAATGTGTGCGGGAAACTATTACTCAAACGTCAAATTTAATTTATCATTTATATAATGGATAAAGAGATTTTGAATGTGTTTGGGTTTTCGTCCTTACCATTCCTATTTTTGGGGACATTGAACTGAGTTCAATTTAACATCAGGGCGGTTAAAAAATCCATAGAGACGTGATAAATGAATCGGATTTCTTTAAATAATTAAATCTGAGCGCAGATACAGGGTGGTTAAGTTTCTCATGCTCCATTTTGACAAATAACATTTCATAAAGTCGTCGGAGACCAAGGAAGGAACACTCGAGGACTCCAAAATGTCAGAAGTACTTAGTCAGTTCCTCAACGATACTTCTGATAATGTAAAACTATTTCCTAACTGGCTCCTAAGTACTAACATTCTAAAAGAGCTATCCGCTCGTTCAAACCGTATCTCTCTAGATGGAATAATAATACAGGAGTTGTGGGGTGAAAAGTAAATGATTCTCCAGTTTAGATCACTGATATTGGTGCCATTACAGCTCCGAACCATTTGAGACGTTGAAACACTGAGAAAAAGAACCAATTTGTTACTTAAACTGTATAATTCCAACTAGCACCAAAGTAATACTAACTGAGATTGGAACCTTTAAAGAGTAACTGTCACCAATCTTGCTACTTTATTGTATAAATATCTTCATACAACAAAGTTACTGCTATGTATACTACTTCTGGTTACTTTACAGTTATGACTTATAAGTAGCTGACTTATAAGTAGCTCTCCTGGTTTTGGCTCGGTTACCAGTAGGGCGACTTTCACGTTTTCAGAACTAGAATGTGGCAAACTATAGTAGCAGCGACTAACTTAGGCGATCTTGGAGGCCATAAAACAGGTCCGGCCTGATCTGAACCCTCTAGATTTCTTTGTTTGGGGATATTTGAAGACATTAGTGTATGGTACTCCTGTAAATAGCCTGGAAGAGCTGCAGCTATGGATTAATCAAAAGTGTTAAGAAATCCAAACCAAGGAGGGTGTTTTCGAAAGAGTTCGAATATCGTTGAGACGAAGATGTCGTGCCTGCTTGGAAATGGACGGAGGGCACTTTGAACATCTTCTGTAACTTTGTTTTTTGTTTGTTAAAAGCTTCCTTTGTCGGTTTATTCTTAATAAAAAAAATGTTTGAAAAACGAATAGTGGTCCATATCTCCGCAACCGTTACTTTGCGGACCCATGTTTATTAAGACTTTTCTGCTTATTTTGGTTCATACTATTACCTCCTGAAATATTTTACACTCTTTTTTTAACACTCTGTATGTACAAGTTGTTTTCAGGTGGTGTTTTTCCAACAGGGAAGAAATTGTTCAATTAAACAGCCGGTCGTCAACAAATTTTGTTTTCTTAGTTTAAATACTCTAATTTAATTTCAATAATTCAATAGTTCAGTAATTTTATTTCAATCGTCTTTTATTACAAGAAAAATGTTCTTGCGGCAATAATCAAAAAGTTGACATCAAGAAAACTATTGCTCCAAAAGTTGGAGTGGACATCGATTGCAGCGGTGCGTGGTGAGACACACTGTATACATGTTTCGGCGATATTTTTAATCTCGACTGGAAATAATATCAATTTTGGGACACATTGGATAATAATAATTACAAATTTCGTTGTATTTTGTTACCATTCGATGGAACGGCACTGATCCGCTGGATCTGAGTGATACGGCAAGCAGCAAATTGAAAGCAAATTCGTAATCTCTCCTAACACTGCCTTTTGCTAATTCCGTGCAGGTTCGGCAAGTTCAAATTGAAATAACGTACAAAGTATAAAGTTACACCGTTTCTACAACTCATTTTAAACTTTGCTCGATACTTGTGAACTCACACATTAACTCACTCAAAGCAGCAGCCTTTCCAAATTTAAGCGTTTTCCTAATATTTTTCCTTTTGAAATTAAATCTGGGAATTCGCAAACAATTTTAATCAGTGATATATTACATTTCAAAATATCTTTGTGGGACCCAAAGGCGTAGCGATTCGGAAGTATATCCGCCTCCAGTTCGAGTGCATAATAATATACGTATACTAGCGGATAAAATTGCGCTTTGTACAGAACTCCTCCAAAGAATGTACGAGTAATATCCGTTCTGCAAGTTATTATTGCTCCAATATTTGGAAAAATTGTAATCACTGGATTCTTCGAATAATTGCTTGTTTTTAATTTTTCACTTGTTTATACTTAAGGGAGAAAACTTTAAAATAGGCGCCAAAATTCGATGTGCAACATATTGTTTAAACAAATAGAAGGGATGGTTTTGCGATTTTCTCAAATATCTCCTAAACTATTAATTTTTGGAAAGAAGAAGGAGCTGTGTTATTTTCCTCCACTCCACTCTGTTTCTCGCCTTTCTTTTTCAGTCCGTTACATTTTTCACCCTTAGATCGAACAGGCTATTTACCATACACTAATGTCTTCAAATATCCCCAAACAAAGAAATCTAGAGGGTTCAGATCAGGCGATCTTGGAGGGCATAAAATAGGTCCGGCCCTTCCTACCCATCTATGTGGAAAAGTTTGGTGTAAATGCTCTCGAATGGCTATGGAAAAATGAGCTGGAGCACCATCATGCTGGAACCACATTTGTTGTTTCTGATTCAAAGGAATGTCTTCCAAAAACTCATACAGTGTGACCTGCAGAAAGTTGAGATAAGCAGCGCCTTTAATCGGTTTGAGAAAACAGCAGGACCTAGAAACCTGTCACCTACAATACCCATCCAAATGTTTAATGAAAAACGTGCCTGCTGTCCAAATTCTATTAGAGCATGAGGATTTTCGTCGGTCCAAATAGTATTGTGAAAATTAAAAACTCCATTTCTTGTGAACCCGGCCTCATCAGTAAAAAAAATGTTTGCAAGAAAACGAGGGTCTTCAGCATCATGACGTAGAAACCAGCGGCAAAAAACCAAACGTGCTTGATGATTTATTGGATTTAAGGCCTGTACTCGTTGCACATGGTATGGATAAAGCAGTTGCTCACGAAGGATTCTCCAAACAAGAGGACCACTAATTCCTACCTCGGCTGATATTCTCCGCACACTCGTACCTGGATTCTGCTCTACCAGTGCTAGAATTTCTTCTTCTGCTCTAGGAGTGGATACCGACCTTGGTCTTTCGGATAAATGGCACTGTTTGCTCAAGGAACCGGTATCACGCAATCTTTGGTGAATTCTTCCAAACATGCGTTGTGAAGAAATCTGGCGATTTGGATAAGCGTCAACATAAAAACGTCGCGCTTCGGTGGCGTTCCCATTAGCACGACCATACATGAAACGCATGTCTGTTAATTCTGCATTAGAGTAACCAGCCATAGCGAAAGAAAACTTGTGCACTGAGAACAACTGTCAAATACGTACTGTTTATTTCACTAAACATCAACCAACTATTATAAGAAAATACACAACGTTTTTGCAAAATAAAAAACATAAAACATTCCATATCTCCGCAACCGTTACTTTGCGTACCCATGTTTATTGAGACTTTTCTGCTTATTTTGGTTCATACTATTACCTCCTTAAATATTTTACACTCTTTTTTTAACACCCTGTATACTGAAAAAAATTCATAACTTTACTGGTCGAATATTTCTGACAGCTATCATCTTGCCTTGCAATTCAAACTGTCAAATCTTGTCTTGACTTCAAAGACCGTGAGAAAATCGAGAGAAAGCAAGACAAGATGTCAATGCACAATACTTGAATTAGCACCACTTTTTCAGTCGCAACTCGATCGACACCAAAATAGAAACCAGTGCGTATAATTACCTAGTTTGTTTATGAACCCTCCATAATAACTGATAATTAACGTCAAAATGCACTTTTCAGCGGCACGATACTATTCGGTAAATAATTATGCCTGTACAAATAGTAATTGCATTACACTGGATGCTGAAATATTACGAAATTACGGGAGCCATACTACAAACATCAATATTCGCCGTTTTACATACCCATTGTTATTTTTCAATAAAGTGCATTCGCCGTTCGTATCAAACTTTTAATTAACCAACACTTGTCAGTTAATTCAATATAAACGGAACGAGATATTCATACAGAATAAATTGCCAGCGAAATTTAGGAATATCGGTAAAAATTTGCAAATTGTTTTCACGTAGAACGAGTACGAGAAAAAAATATTAAAAATGTACAAGATGCGTTTTTTCAAACGGATGGAAATAGTTCATGGTGAATAATATCTTTGAAATTGCCACACATACGTTGGTAGATACAGGGTGGTCTGATTGAGTTGGATGGCCAATTTTTTTATTTTTGAAAAACACAACTATACACCTTCTGAAAGCAGTAGAAGAGCAAAAATATGTTCAGATTTGTTTTTGGTGACCTACCCATCTGATTTTTCGTTTTTAGACAAACTTTTAAAGAAATAACAAATTTTTAACTGAATATGAGTTTAATTGCCTTTTTTTCATTTTTGAAAAAAAACTGCACCTTCTGAAAGTACTCAAAAAGCAAAACAATATTCAGACTTGTTTTTGGTAGCCGTATCTGATTTTTCGTTTTTTGACAAACTTTTAAGGAAATAACAAATTTTTAACTGAATATGAGTGGAATTGACATTTTTTTTATTTTTGAAAAAAGAACTACAGCTTCTGAAAGTACTCAAAAAACAAAACAATATTCAGACTTGTTTTTGGTAGCCGTATCTGATTTTTGGTTTTTAGAGAGACTTATAAGGAAATAACAAATTTTTAACTGAATATGAGTTAAATTGACAATTATTTTTATTTTTGAAAAGTACTCGAAGAGCAAAAAAATATTCAGACTTCTTTTTGATGATCGTATCTGATTTTTCAGCTTTAGACAAACGTATAAATAAGGAAGCAACAAATTTTTACTGAATATGAATTGAATTGCCATTTTTTTATTTTTGGTAAAAACTATGCACCTTCCGAAAGTACTCGAGACGCACCAAAATGTGGCGCAAAAATCGCTTTGCGATCATTCTTAGTTGGGTGGCAATTTTATGGTCTACTAGCGCAATATTGCACTAGCATACACCATTTTCCGCTAAAAAGGAACAAGCTATAAATTTGAAAATGGCGGTACAAATGAGCAACAAAATCACAGCAAAATATCCAGATTTCGTAATGTTCCCTGGATTTCTCTGGCAATAAATGGACAACGAATTCTTCTTGAGCTTCTTGTAAAACAGCCACAGGAACACACTTACTTTCTTGCAATTTTACGTAATTCAGATAAAACTGTTTAAGGTACAATAAATGACTATTATGCATATTTTAAGAAAGAAAAATATTGGATGAAATTTAAAATTTTAAGTATATTATACGTAAATATAAAATAGATTTTTTTGTGTAGGTACGTTATATTTCGCATTATATTAACCTTGTAACCGCTTGTTACGGTTTCACAACAATACTCCCCTTGCCCCCATTAAATCGGCGCCTATGTGTGATATAATGTCCTTGACACCCCACTCCCTAAAACGCAATCGAGAAAAGCACCAAGGCTATATTTGCCTTTCCAAATTTCTAATAATATTTATTTAATAGTCAGATAACGGGGAAAAATATCTCGGAAATAAAATTCCGGGACACTTTAATTGTTACCGAGGAAAGTTTGTTGTAATAACATAACTGGAAAGGTTTTCGTTCCATCGATTTTTTTTTTGTCCTAGACTCTTCCAACGACCGGACACAAAGTGGCTGGTTTTAATTAGTTCTCACCCCGCCGGCTTTTTAATTACGCTTTAAGGGTGAAACTGCCCCGAATCGAATGAAAAAAGGGAGAAATATCTGAATGTAATTTAGGCCTCTAATTTAATAAGGTTGGCGCTTCTAGGTGGGTGGCTGTAATTCGCTTGTTAAATACTTCTACCTAAAAATGTTCGTTTAAACAGGGTGGTCGTACAAATTATACAACGTTTTCATTTGTCTCAAGTTATAGCATAGATAGATGAGCAGTACACAAGTAATCACCGATAAAAAATCCTGTTGCAGAAGAATAATATCACTTCTCGCACGTATTAGGTGAATAACTATTCCTGCCACCTAAATAACCATAGTTATTTTATAGTGTCAAATAAGTGAATAAAATATTATATGGGAGACGTTCATTCTTTTACCTAATCTAGATAGCCATGCTTAGACAGTTGATAGTAATTAACAAACGCTACTTGTATTATTTGGATAACTATAATGGGCTAAGTGATTTTCTTGACAATAAATGTTTCTATTCCAGAGTTTAACTTCTGTTCGCTTCGCGTGGCATTGTCAACTTAGTCCTCAGCCTTTTTATTCCTAAGCTGTCGATAAACATCTTCCATCGAAAAATAAGGGGACGAAGTCGTGATCTCATTTACATATTTAGGCTTCTGGGATACAGCAGGGGAAGCACGCTGCGATTGCTATTAAAAGTAAATCTTTTATCGAGTTTAACACTGACTTGGTATGTTTATGAGAAAACCTATTCGTATAAACTGAGCCATTCATCAATGCATAGCACAAGCTGCGTAAGCAGAAGATCAGTTTCGGACGGTACGTTGTTTTTATAACGTCTAGGAAAGGGGGAAAATAGGGCTAAAATTCGATGCGAAATGTTGTTACATGCTTAATGTTTTTTCATTTGGTAATGTTTGCAATATCTGTATATTTAGTGCGGTCTTTAATCCAGAAAAAAATAAAATACAAATCCTGGGAATATTCGGAACAGAAGTCATTATCAAAAAGTGTATGGAGCTGTTATCTGATGGCCGAAAGTCCAAAAGACAACAGCTAAACAAAAGCTCAGTCAGGTACATAGGATTTCCTGCCTAAGCATAACTGGAGCTATGCGTACGACACCCACCATAGTAATGGAGGTGATGTCCGTCATCTTTGGATATTTATCTAAAAGAAGTGGCTGCGACAACTATACTTTGCCTTAAAAATACTGAAAATATACCAGATCTGAAGCGAGGTGGTCAGAGAGAGGCTCCTTTTACAGGCAGACACTGACAGTATTTCTCCCAAGTGTGTGTGTTTGACAGACCCTACACGGTACTGTCAGGAATAAGGAGACCGCCAGCGAAGATGTAATCAACATCACAGATGGATCAAAAATGAAGGAAAGTGAAGGATGTGGGGTTTATTCCAGATCCTTGCATATTCAATAGCAGTGAGAAATGGCTACCGTAGTACCTACAAACGGAATTAGTATGTATAACCATAGCCTCCAAAGAAATTGCCTTTGTACATACAACGGGCAAAACCATCAGAATCTACATAGATAGTAGACATTCACTACCCATTCGGAAAGTTCCATTTTGTATCACTGTGTAATAAAGAATATGTGAGTAAATATTTTGCTGGTCATTAATGGAGGTATCAGTTCGCAATCTAGTAATTTCACACACTATTACTGATGCCTAATTAGAAATGGATAAAAAAAGATAATCAACGTTCCGCTACACCGAGAAATATATGCTTTATATTGAGTTAAAAAAGTGTAGCTTTTATGCAGTGAATACACAACAACCTGGGGCACTTTAAGTTCATTAGCGAGGCATATCCGCACATAATTATGGAATGTATAATAATGCAGACTGTGTACCATTTCAAAATTAGCTAACTAGTTAGATTTATGCGTTCAAAGCGTTTCGGGTGAAATATAAGGAAACGTAATGAAACAGAGGACCAAGAATTTATAAAATGTCAACTGTGCAGCACAGAGAGAGTCCCTGCCGTATAATTTATGTGGAATTAAATGTAATTGTATTTGTCTGGATTTAGACGCCGTCTG
Source organism: Monochamus saltuarius (assembly GCA_025584915.1). Lineage (NCBI taxonomy): Eukaryota > Metazoa > Arthropoda > Insecta > Coleoptera > Cerambycidae > Monochamus > Monochamus saltuarius. Next base: position 2,703,133 of record CM046722.1, on the reverse strand, counting down.
TTGAGACAATGGAATTCGGTTTTGTCAAAGCCGACTCTGATACTACGCAGCGTTTGAGCGGGAAATTAAAAAAAATATTCTTCTCGCCTTTGTAGGCGGGAAGTAGAAAAATAAATAAATTTGTATGGTTTCCTAAATGTGTCGTTTTGTAGTAACAGTTATTTTCGAAACATCATCTCTTTTTTACCTTTTACCCTTACTCACTTGTTCTGATTGTAAAATATTGTTAAAACTACGTAAAAGATAAGACATTGAACGACACCGAACCAACGTTGTCTGAGGAACGGTTCCGTCCGTAGCATCCTTAGAACCAACAGTATATACGGTATTTCTATAGTAATCGTCTTTCTTTACAAGGGTTATTGAGGACGTGGATATAAACGAATTTCATTTAGTACACCATTTTCTTTTAAACATAAATTTACTCTTGGCCGAAAATTGAAGTTTACAATGTCTAATAACGTTTCTTATAACGTTACATTCATACGATTCGACAAATCTTCTCGGGATCTAACTGGCAAGAAATAATGTTCCCCAAAGAAAATAATCACACTTTTTGAGATCTGACGATCGTTCTATTTTATTTGCAAACTTAAAATTAAAAAAAATATCTAATAGTAGCACTAGAATAAGGCGGCTTTCTATCATGCACAAACCAAAACTCTAATCTAAGTTCCAACGGTAGATCTTCGATTAAATCAGGGAGACTATGTTGGCAAAATACTGGTCCAATCAAATAACGAACAAGATCCACAGCTATTCCAAAAAATGCTAGCGAATAAGAGAGAGTCTCATCGCCTTTATAGGTGTAATGAAGGTCAAGGTCTTCATTTTGAGTTATATATTCTGTATAAGCGGACCCATATTTCCACAGGAGATCCCTCCGCCCAGAGCAGTGTAGATCAACCAAAGTAGTTTGAATACCCTGTACATTGTTTGTATCAGACTTTCCATCAACTTTTGCGACTTCTGGCTGACCGACTCCTTTATATCCTTACTTTTATTACTTTAATCTGTGAGCTGGAACTGTGTTATTGTTTTCCTACACTTTAAGCAAATCTGATAGCTAGACGCCAGCCGAAAGTTCCCATTTTCCCTCTTTATAGCTTAATCCCTCGAAAGCAGGATGATTTTTTCTGAGTGGATTTGTTTCGAGAACATTTGTACATATTTCCATCGTTTAGTTAAAGCCCACCGTTATATCCTCGGCTCTTACTTGAATGATATTGAATCCTCATCGGGGCACTGGCGGAAAGTACGGGCAATAAAAGTGAAATAAAACCTGTTTGGAGCGATTTACTGCCAGGCGAGCTCTGTTTTTGTAAAACAGCTACGTTCGGCGCAGGAATTGTTAGATATTTATCCACTACAGGAATTACGTTGTAAATAGTATCCATCAAACATATAATCTGATTTTTTTTAAATATGTATGGAATGAAAACTTACCAGCTTTAGCAACTTACGAGTGGCGATGTATGTAACTGACAACACTGCATCGTTTGTCAACGTTTTTCTAGGGACCTTCCTTTTAGTTTCAGTCTAAGGTTGACGTCGATAGCACGTTTGGTTTGTGTTTGTGAAAATGAGTGGCTCAAATTACAAGCAACGTATTGTGATTCAATTTTTTGTGAAATCTGGCGAAAAATCCTCGGAAATCCTTCGAAAATTGCAGGTGGTGTATGGAGACGAGTGCATGTCGAAAACAGGCGTGTTTGAATGGGCAAAACGGTTCAAGGAGGGGCGTGAATCGGTAGAAGACGATCCACGTGAAGGAGCTCCTGTCACATCTCGTACTGACGTGAATGTTGACCGTTTGCGTGCACTGATTACGTCTGACCAGCGCCTAAGCATTCGTGCGTTGTCTGATGAGTTAAACGTCACCAAAGAAACCGTTCGCAAGATATTACACGAAAATTTGAATATGCGAAAGATTTGCGCAAAAATGGTGCCAAAAGTTCTCACCCGTAAACATAAAGACATGCGAAAATCGATCTGCGAGGATTTGTTGTCCCGCATTCGGAGCGACGGTAGAAACTGGATGAGTCGGGTAGTCACTGGAGATGAGACCTGGATATTTGAGTATGACCCCGACACCCGTAAAAATGTCAGCAGTGGATGGAAAATGCTGGAAAGCGGCCAACGAAGGCGAGGATGTCCAAGTTACGACTTAAGGCAACGTTGATAATTTTTTTTCGATATCCACGGCATCACTCATCGTGAATATGTTCCAGCCGGCCAGACATTGTTTTTAGTTGGGGCTAGTGTATTTTTATCTACCACTAGTGTATTTTTTTCTCAGTGTAGTGCTTTACACTTTCATAAAATCAATTAATATTTTAAATATGCCATCTATAATAAAAGTTTCGTTTTGCTTGCCTTTGCATTATAAATGCTTACAGTTTAACAATCTATTTTTTTCCAATCTACTCGTGTGAAGTCAGCTTAAGGGCTTCCCTTCTCGAGCTTATATCGCGGTTTATTTCTCTCCACAATAGACGATTTTTTCCCAGCCTCGGTAGACGCACTAAAAACATAATTCCTTTATCATCTTTATGATGATATAAAAACCGGACGTGTATTATCTCGCTGATAAAGAAGGGGGTTATTCAGGACGCTAGATATGGTACTCCTGTGTCGAAGTAATCAATCAACGTCGGCCGTGCCAGCGACTGGAGAGAACTGGCAGCGACCCATCTTGGAACAGTTTACAAGCGACGCGGCACAAATTAGGTCCCGGACCAAATCGACAATGAAGGATTTGACAGTTAGATTTAAAAAATAAGGGCGGAGGATGGCGAATAAATCGCCCTTTCTCGCGCATTCGCTTGCTTTTAAAATATTTGAAGGAGATGGAGCGCAAACACGCGGAGATTTTGAAATATTATTTTAGAAAAAATATCGAAAGCGTTAAGGTTGTTCTTCCGAGCATGTTTAAATTAAAACTTGTCATTGCAAAAATTTTTACTTACTTGACCCGACGACCACAATCAGGTGGATTCCCCCCGTCGGGAAAAACCACATAACAAAAAAATACACGCAAATGTACACAAATGCAGCATAATATTTTGTCTACTCGAAAAATGTCTTTGGTATTACGCTGCCACACGATTGTATGCACTTGTCACACTCCCATAAATCAGCACCTTATCCGTTATCTAGGCATTTGAACACATGTTTGTAAATACACAAAAAATGCGCGAAAATTTAAATTTGCAGAAAGCAAGTACTGAAAAATTATTTTAAACTAATAGCATCTGATGCAGTCACCATCTGTAGACCACTACTGCAAGGCATACTTCACGCCGATAAATTTTTACAGTTCTTGTGTTGTTGTGGAATTAAATTCTGTCAATACTAATAATAGCAACAATATTAACAAAAATCGACGATGTTTGCATAAAATAATTAGTACTACTTTAAACTAATTCCTAGATATTTGCAGTGTTATTTAAAAATGTTTCTTGAACCCTTAGAATATTATTTCATATTCTAAGCTTTGACCATGTTGTTTGATGTTTGAGGAGTATGCAACTAGCAACGCAATATCCTATATTATTTTATAACAGTTAGTGACTAATCTTTAATTTTAACCGTTTTATATCTAGTAATTAAATAAAAGAATGTATGTCATTTCTCAGGTACTTAGATATTATTATTATTCATAAAAATGTTTGTTTTCCTCGTTTCTACATTTAAAAACGCTGTAAAACACGACCGTATGGTAGTTGACATATCTAGCCATCTCGATGATTGATTGTCATAAGCGCGATTTTCCGAAGGAAAAGAGGGTTTTACCTTTTTTTAACATCTAGCTAAAATTCCGTAATAATTTTTTTATTGTCTTTTAGGCCTCCCTGATCACGTGGTTAAAATGTTTGTACTTAGTCATAGTTAACACTGTATTATAATTATTGTTAATTAAAACTTCAACTTTGCTTTCCTCTCAGTTATATCTGTTGTACATTAGTCTAATGCAACCCAGTGATATTTAGTTTAACGCATAACTATTGTGTTGGGTAGCTTACATAGGGTAGGGTGATATATGGAACAATGTAACAATCCAAAGCAAAACGTTAAACTTATATCATCCATGTATGCGACTAATGCTGGAAACTATTGCTGCTAGTTTATTAGCTATTCTAATTTGGACTGCATACCATATAATAAAGGCTCAAACTGTGATGTGAAGTTACCAGTTTCTAATATACAGGGTATTTCATGAAGTTCTCCCGGCACTAATACAGGATGTTCCTTGGGTTATTTCTAGAAAAAAAGTACTACACGAATTTGAAAATAAAATAATGGAAATTAATTTTCATTTTTATTTTCAGAACATTGGTAATAGTGATACATGCATTCTTAATTTAAAAGGTTTTTGAAAATTCCGCCTCCTACTTCAATACATTTGTCAGCACGCCTGTGAATTGCTCGCGTTGCATTTCTAATATTCGGGTGCTTTTCTTTTATTTGTGTTGTAGCATTAATTCTTTGGATTAGAGCTTCATGTGCTTCCATTTTCTCTTGATAAACCAAATCCTTCATCCAACCCCACATGTTGTAATCTAACGGATTGAGGTCTGGAGACCTAGCTGACTAAATGTGTGGTCTACCTCGACTGATCCAGCGACCAGGGTAATGATCATTTTGGTGAGCAGTGACAATTCAATATGAGGTCGAGCTCCATCATGCTGCAAGTACTTTCTTAATTCCTGGTCGCTGGATCGGTCGAGGTGGACCACACATTTAGTCAGCTAGGTCTCTAGACCTCAATCCCTTACATTACAACATGTGGGGTTGGATGAAGGATTTGGTTTATCAAGAGAAAATGGACTATTAGAAATGCAAAGCGAGCAATTCACAGACGTGCTATTATTTTATTTTCAAATTCGTGTAGCTCAATAAGTAAAGCAAATCGGACACATGTTTATATGAACTTTTTTTCTAGAAATAACCCAAGGAACATCCTGTATTAGTGCCGGGAAAACTTCATGAAACACCCTGTATTATATAACGTAACTATTTTTCCAATATATTAAAGGAATAACATAATTTAATAATTAAAAAAATTGAGAATTTTGATATACAAGATCAATCCATTTTTTTATTAAGGTTCACTTTATTTCTGTTGTACCTACATCTTTGTAACGAGAAGAATCGAAAAAATTACAGTATTCCAATCAAGTTCAGTAGCCAGTGACTTCTTCAATGCACTACAATGTTGCTGATAGACCTCAAACTCAGATCTTTCAAGCAGGACTTTGGTAAACGCACTTGTAATCTTCAGGGTCTTAGGATAGACGCAAAATTACTTTATACATTTATTCTATATAAATCTTATTATGTTTGTCTGCTAATAAATGTCTTGTTCTTTATTTTTAACTGTGCCTAAGTAATGACTCAAACCTCCGACTATAGTTCATTCATTTCAAGATACAGTGGATGTAATAATCATTGATGACACGTTTGATAACCTTATCTTTTAAAATGTCGATTGCTAAGCGGTTTGTTTCCAAGGGTATGGAGAAAATTGCGGTATTAAATCAAGGAATTTACTCAGAATTAGACCATAAGAAATTTATTACATTAAATATTAACACACAGGCCTTAATGTCGGAAATTAATATATCCTAATTCACTCCCTAGCTGGAAGCGTTTATAAAATGAAGCTGCTGTGCATCTTTTCGTCTACCCTATCCTCCTAATTTGTATTCCACATGTTGAACAACAATAATTCCCGAAATAAAGCTCCGCTGGTGGTGTTCAACCCCATGGGTGGCGAAATCAGGGGATAAATGTGCGAATAAACTTAGGTAAAGATATATTGCTGAATAAAACTAACTGGATTTTTGATATCTTAAAAATTGATATATTGCGAAAGAACAACCAAATTAAATATTATTGATCTTGTTTGCATGAAGCCATATTGATATAACGAAATGAGTCGTTTCACAGAATACTAAGTTTTACCATATAATGTCATTTCCAAAACTTTTGGAAAATTACACAGTAAAGAAATATCTCTACAATTAGTTACGTATGTCAATGTGAATTTTTTTTTGGTATGGACAAACGTATTTTTTTCCAATAAGATGGAAAGGTAGAATGGCGTAAGATACGATTAAATAAAATATGGTATGGATCTGCAAAGGCGTGCCCAGAATCTTTCAGAACAAAGTTAGGAATTCCATCTGTTTTATAGACTTCATTTAGACGCTTGGATTTGAAACGATACTTAAATAAGTTAAAGAGATCGACTGTCTTATGATAATTAAAATGTTTTTGCTTTATTATTTGAAAAATAAATCACTGGCTGGGTTGGGTTGGGTGTACGACTTTTTCTTATGATACTTAATTGTTTTTAAATGATCTAAACGTGGACGTGGAGAACTAGGATATATAAGATATTTTTATCTTGGAGTTTCCCTGCCATTTATATTGTGGTAAATATTTGGTCCTTCGGGACCGGAGCCGCCTATGCGTGATGTGCTCTGCTTATACAGTTGCGAGTTGTCCCGAGCAACGTTTACCTTCAACACATCTAGCGGGCGCTGCTCATTCATGAGAGGGCCGAACCGCGGGAGATCCTCGTGCGGGGGCGATAAGCCTCGAATGTGCCCCCATTGTAAGTGGCGTGTTCGGAACTTTTCCAGCCCTTTCTCTAATTTATTAAAAGTTATTATTCGGGGCGCTGTAAAACGCCCGAAGGGAAGGTGGTATTTAATTCGGGTCGATCTGTAAAGTTTTCGGTTCACTCGATGAGGAGTTTGTATCCCGGAAATTTAATTATTAACTCTTAAAAGTCTCTCGACAGCCCTGGACCGGGTACTGTTTAATTGGAAGCGATTTTAACGCTTATCGAGTGTGCCGCCGGCAAATCGCGATCTTCAACATGTTCAAATATCAAAGTATAAAGAACAAAAAAAACGTATTTTGAATTCACCTCATAAAACTCTACTTGCAGCCAGTTTTGTACTGAGGATTTCAAGGAAGAAATGATGAGTGTCTAGTCAATGCTGTCAGTACTATAGGTGGAGAATTAAATCAGAAATTGTTGACACAAGTAGTGGGACAATGAGAGAGCAAGCGAAGGTTAATGAACACATGTAATCTGATACATTATTTCCTATAATTGGCAGAAAAATTAAAATTTACACACGTCAAAAGTCTTGAAGCCTACGCCCCCCCCCTCATTCTTGTTAAAGAAATCTTATTGTCAGATACATTTATAAAAGTATATCGTTTTCTGAATCTTTTTTTTTTTGAGAAAAGAATATGTTCGATAAACTGAGTACTTAAGAAAGAGAAAATTAAAAACCAGCAAATGTGTGACATTTCTGACAAAATTTATTAAATCAAAGCAAGTTCTCTACTTGACTAATAGTCGGTATGACCTCCACCGCGTTCTAATAGCATTTAGACACGTCTGTGCAGTGAAATAATCAAGCGGTTAACGATATCTTGCGGAATATTGTTCCATTCCTCTTCTGCCGCCACGACTAACTCATCTGCAGTCTGCGGTGAAGGAATATAATTATGAATGGCTCTAGCAACGAAATCCCACATGTTTTCAATAGGATTCATGTCAGGAGAGTTGGCTGGCCAATCTAATCTATTGATATGTCCTGCTTCGAGTGTCTCTTGAACCCTTCTTGCGCGATGTGGTCGAGCGTTGTCGTCCATAAACACAAAATTTTCACCTAATTCATTACGTAGGGGTAGATAATGGGCGTAATAACTTGTTCGATGTAAATTTGACTGGTCATATTCTGTGGTATGCGAATTAATGGGGTGCGGCGGTTGAGCATTATTCCACCCCAAAACATTACAGTTGCTGTTGACGACCTGGTTCTCTCTAGATTCTTTTGTCATCAGTAACCAGCCCAATTCTGGTTTCGTCTGTAAATACGACCCACTGCCACTGGCGTAAAAACCAACCCCTATGCTCTCGCGCTCTCTAGAGACGGGCACGATGCCTTGGAAGTAGAGTGGGGACCCGTAATGGGCTTCCAGCACGTAAATTTGCATTGTGAAGTTATCTTCGGATAGTAAGTATCGATATAACACGGCGAAACGTACCTTGAAAGTAGGCCATGAGAGCTGAAGCTGGTGCATTTGGTGCAATATGCGTCTACGCGCATATTGCATCAAATACCGATCCTCCCTTTCATTAGATACTCGAGGTCGTCCACTACGTGATCTATATTTCCACTGTATCAAATTCTTCATATCTGTGTACTGCTCGTACAACAGATGATCTAGGAATGGCAACATGTTCGATATCTGATGATTAGAATGTCCTGCATCATGTAAAGCAGTCATTCTTGCTCGGGTAAACGCAGAAATTTCACGTCCTGGCATTATAATGCACAAAAATTCAAAGGAACACTTGGCTGAGTACACTGTTAAACTGACCAGATTTGTAAAAGCATCGGTAATAAAGTAAAGGTTCATAGTCTGCAATTTTGTATTTTCTTTTTTGTTTCCTAAAACTGTTGACGTTGTGTGTAATAATTTATATGTAATGAGAGCCAGAGCACATAAACTATATGCACAATTTTACTTTTTTGATGCAAAAAATATAGTAGTAAATAAATAGGCATGTTAGTAAAATATTACGACTGAATATGAGAATATTCTGTTCTGTCGAATTTAAATTCGGAATAATAAACTTTAACTTCCAGTCTCCAGTCTTGACAAAAAAAAGGTTTGTCTCGTCGCGTGAAAATCATTATTTGTCTCTTCTTCAACTTGAAAACAAAAACTCACGCAGGCATCAGTAATTTTTCATATTCACTTATACTGATTGTGACAAAAAATAATCAACTTTGTTATTTCATAAAGTTCCACTGTTTCTAAAGTTTCAAAGAGAAAAAATGTGAAAAAAGAACTAATTATATTCGACTTTTTTGTGATCTTGTGAAGGTTTATACTCAGAGTTCATACACTCCCAATTCAAATAAAATTAAAAAATGTGTTTTTGTATTATTTTAATATATCTAGCCACTTGCAAATACCATACTTGACTTTCTCTAAAATCCGATATAATTGTTATGATAAACGGCGACGGAAATTTCTTTTGTTATATTGTACAGCGCTTTTAAAAACGTGGGATCAGTTCCAAATATATATAAAATATTAATTATGTTATGTAAATCCCACTTCTGCGGAATACATTTTCATGTACCTCTCTGAATAAAATAATGATTACTAGTTCGCAATTAATTATTTTATATTAATGTCAGTCATCGTCCTTGAATGCACCGAATTCAATTTTAATAATGAAAACCAAAATTACCTCTACTAGTCAATAAACCATAATTCAATATGTACTTTATATGGATTTCTGTATTTATTTGTAGTTATTTCGACATATAAAAACGGACGTTAATCCGAAAATATAATTAGTTATGTGCTGTTGCATATATCAACGAATATGGAAATATAATTCAATGCATTCATATTCTGCACAGTACTAACATCATATACAATTATGTAATAGGGGAAATGATGATTTAATTTAAATGAACTTCTGTGGACCACAATTTTATAAAGCTGGTTTCATTAAATGAATTTTAATTTTCAAGAGGTGGCTGAATACGATCTAAAGGAATCCCACGCATGCTTAGTTCAGACAACGGCAACAAATTTAAGGTTTCTTGTATTTATTTGATCACAAAGCAGCATCTACGTTATATTTGCCGAGCTGTCGACGTTTGGACTTCAGATTTTAGCTCTAAAGTGTAGTTCCCACATCACAATATCCTGTGAAGTACTACTCGAATGTGAGTCGCATCGCACTAGTTATCCGGCGGGCTCTTAACGCTGCAGGACCTGGATAAATAAATTATGGTAGAGTACCCATTGTGGAAGCCTCTAGCGACACATTCAAAGCTTGATAGCTTTTGAAACCGTTACATACGAGATATTCGATTTTCGTTAGTTGCCACAAGGAATATTGCTTCTTTTATTATATTTTTATGTCTTTCGTCTGGATCTGAAATTTGATATTTCCGTGTGGAACGGAAACGGCATGAGAAAATATTGTATTACAAAAAATACAGGGGGTGCGAACTGCGAAGTATAAGTTTGTAGTTATGGTACGCAATAGTATAGATCAAAATAAACAAAAAATTCCATATAAACAAAATGGGACATTTTCCAGAACAAATGGCTTATAAGGTTCTTTTAAATTTATTGGGAAACACTACCAATTATTCTACCTTATATTCTCCAAACTACTACAAACTTCAGCATTCTTTGTTAGTACCTCCCATTTGACACGAGCTGAATGAGATGTTGCACTTAAAACTTTCATTTTTTTATAACTAATCGATGGTTTGAATCATTTACTCGCGCAAGATGATACCCGTCGGTCGATGTTGATGGTCTCGAGAAAGAATATCATCTTCGAGTCATTACTGTTCTTCCTTGAAGCTTCACTATCAGATGTCAAAGCAAGGCTTCACTTTTGGCTACAAAATACACGTTCAGACCTAGAGAGCATTGCCTATATGTTATCCGTATGAAGATAATCAACTGTGAATGGTTTATTGTCATTTTCGATCGTTTCCTGCACTGTAAATACCATTCAGTAGTAACTCAATGGTCAGTTATCAGTAAGTGATTATTAGTTATCGTGTCTTTTGGCAGTTAATGTTAGTAAGATGTTGTAACAACTCCCGTAGGTTATAGTTCTTTATTTTTCTGTATTTATAACTTTTCGCATAACGAATAATAGTCATACAACTCATAAAATGTCAAATATATGGAAGTAACGAAAGGAAAAGCCACCAACATAACCCAATTTTCGCCTCCCTTCCGGAAACAGCCCAGAGAGAACTATATTTAAGTGTTCACTGCCTTACACTTCATCTGAGCCCTGGTAATTCTATCTGCTAAACGCATTACTCGCCCCCCTGCCGAATGGAAACGTCCGCAAAGAGACGGCAGCGTCTCCTTAGTATCTCAGCAATCGTAAGTCTGAACTTTAAAAGGGTAGCGCCACATTTTATTGCATCTGCAAGTTAAACTGTTCCGCGAGAATTAAAGTGAGAGATAAGTGATTTTATTCGAGAAATGTTCACTCGCTGCGGATTCAGCTGCGACTTTAATCAGAGCTCTTAATGGTGTAATTATTTTCAAACTGTTCCGGGATATACGCAGTTAACTACTCGGGGCAACGCTCTAGGAAACTCGAATTTGCAATGAATATTAAGTGTGCTCCTTCTAACTGCAGCGATTAGTTTGTTATTTGCTGTATTCGAAGTTGTTTTCTTTTGCGAGAAACGAGTCTTTGCACCACATGGATTAAGTGCACTGCTAATATCTTTTTTTTTTTGTAGCAAAGTTTAAAACTTGCTTTATATTGCCCAAAACAGCAGATGAAGAACGACATGGGTAGATGAAGTACTTTAGTTTTTTGTTATCAATTCATACGACACGTTTTCCTGAGGAAAATCGACGTATTTTTTGTTAATATAAAAAAGAGCCATTTGAAATTTCTCTCTTGTAAAGTTCGTTGAACCAACAGTCTCCAAATAAAACTATTATTGGAACATATATTGTAACACGTCTAAAATACCAAAATTATTGAAGATAATATTTATAAACATCTCTTAAAAATCTGAAGGCATCATCCGGTTCCAAGCCTATCCAGTTCTTAGATTTGTAACCATTTATTTAGCAAAGTAGGTAATCAATTTGCTGTATCTTAAAACTTTATGAAGCGTTATTTGGTAAAGGATACTCATCAAACCTACTACTTGATTTGAAAGTCGTTTATCAGCAACGTTTCTCGTCTCCAACGAATATGCCCGAATTATACCTTTTCGCTCATACCATTGATATTGCCTTTTATATTTATGAAGATATATTTTTTATATCAGACGCAAATTGATTTGTCTTCCAGGTCTGAAGAAAGTTGATTTTTTTCAGCTACTATAGAAGAAAAATATAATATTATACACGACGTTAAAATATATGGTGGTGACGGAAAATAATTCCATGCCAGACTTAGCCCTAATAGAAAGAGAATACTCATCCGCGTGCACTGACGCACATCTGGTGAAAAAAAGACTTGCTTCAAAGTTGATTTGGTCAATTATTCATTTCCAAACTACCGGATTTCTTGAAAGAACTTAAAGAATATATAATGGGCTTTGAAACCATTAACCCTATTCTGTATTGAACAAATCAAAAGAAATTTAAATAAACTTAATTACATTACAGAAACGTTGTCGACAAAAGCCCTGCAGCCTAGATAGCAATAGTTGCAAAACAATTGAAAAAAGTACGCAGCCACTGCTGGAATGAGTTTTAATTGAAAACAGCGCTTGCGGTCAAACGCAAAATTAAAAGTTCCAATGTTTTGAACCCAACTGCTACTGAACTATTTGATGTCGAATGAATGTCTTGGAAAGAACCAGCTGGTTACTAATGTAGACTAAACTAGGCGACGACACTGTGGCCACCACTTTGTGGCTATACAAAATCCATTAATTAGTAAAAACGTATGCTCCGACATGTTATTTCTGGATTAGTTATTATTACAAAGACAAACAGCCATTATGGAAGTCTCTGGTTGACCAGAAAACTTTTCGTAATTTGACAAAGCGCTTCTAATAATATTTTGTGTCTGGCCAGGCTCTGATGCGAGAAGACAAACAAAAAACACAAAAGTCGGAAGAGGGCTGCGGCCTTATCGATAAAGCGAACAAAAAGGCTGGAAAGGGTGAGAAGTCGCCTTCTAGAATTATAATACTGTTTGCTTTAGCGACATTCGTAAATATGCCGTCATAAATGTGGACAAGAGACATTTATTATGTTGCATATGTAAACATTTGCAGTATTTTTATCCTCATAATATTATTTCAGGAATTGGTATAATATCAGTGGTTTAATATCATAATATACTGCGTGATAAAGGAAGGTAAACACCTATGTGAGTTCATTAGATTTTAATAATTTTTGGTTCAGGGCCACTTGCTCATTGAAAGGTTTCATTTTCAGACAAGATCAGAACACCTTCTGCAAAAAATTGGTTCAATAGTGTGTTGAGAACCCAGGTTTCTTAATACACATATTGATACTCTGGGCTCGGGTCTAATAGGATTGTCAATAATTTGATGATCAAACGAACTTACCTTAAGTGAAGTTCGATCATAATTATATGAATCACCCAGTCCGAAGATATCACTTATACTATGTAGTACGCCACTGCTGTACTCACGCGCACACTTTAAAGACATTCTACCTCTCTCACTCTCTACTTCCCTCGCCGGTCCGCTGTCCCAGTTCATTTCTTTTAAAGGATTCTCCATCGTAATCCTGGGGTTGTTTACTAATAGTTTAATATTAGTTTCAGGCCACACGATGTGATAAACCTCATCCAACGTTGATCACGTTGAAATTTGTAGTACCTATCATGTGATTGTACAACATGAAAAAAGCAACTTGTCAATTGTTAGTGTGTAGATTTTAAATCTAACATTGCATCTGCATCGTGTGTCGTCGGCATTAAGGGAGGGAGGGAAGTGATATCTTCGGACTGGGTGATTCATATAATTATGATCGAACTTCACTTAAGGTAAGTTCGTTTGATCATCTAATTATATTTCACACCCAGTCCTCGATATCACTTATACTATGTAGTTGTTTAAAGAATTGATTACGATGGCTTGTACTGTGATAATTTCACAGATTTAGATATACATGCATGTGAATAAAGTAAATAATGTCACTCCCTTGTCTGCTCTACTGCCCTGAAAATTTGCAAAATTTTGAAAAAGTAATGGTGGTCTATTGTAAAACTTTGCTAATTTAAATTATTTTTCAGCAGCTGCTTTTGTAATAATTTCTAATGACAAACCTTGTTTGTTACCCTGACAACTACATTAGAATAATTAGATTTAATGTAGTGGTAATTTTGAGACTCACAAGAATCGATACTGCCATATTTGCTATGAATTTTTAAAACCTGGGCCGTTTCCAAGTTCCACGTGTAGTCATATTTGGAAGAATCTACCTATGATGTGAGTTCACTGTTGTATACCTAAAGTTTCTATGTTTCAAGACCAACTGTATAGATTGAAGAACTTGGTTTACTTGGCCCTGTAGGGTTCATACACTGATAAATATTATTAGGGATATTACACGGTGGATTATTGGTTATTTATTACCTATGTTAATAGTGTAAAATAACACACTAGAATGTAATATTACAACTGTAATGGAAAATGAATTCTACTAAAGTACTAATGAATATGCATTTTTCCATAGTAAAACCGTGTGCACAGAACCCATCAAATGTAATTTTACGTTATTGTCAGGGGCGTGCGGGGAAATCTCCTATTTCAAAAATTACATTTTTGTATTTTTTTTTTTTTGCTTCCATGGACTGCACGCCCCTGGTTATTGTGTAATTTTACATGAAAAATGTAAACGTACGTTATCCACCTGTGGATTCTTTTAATACAGTATGGATTTGACATTTTTACATTAATGTATGATGTGAAAATAACGTGTAAATTTACAATCATGTTGCAATCAGTGTAGCTTGAGAATAGCATTTTATTGTGGTTGTTTGTAATTTAGTTCAAGAAGTTTTGGCTTAATTAAAGCTACTTTAATTTAAGAGTGCCAGTTGTCGAGTCGGGAGTCACTAACATTCCTTCCGCATTATTTGATCTTTTGCAAGACTTAACATCATGAAAAAATAAATGCGAAAAGAAAAAATCACTATATGAGTCAATTATTTTTGGATACCTGTAGGTAGCATATAGCGATATATTTTTCTTCTCACACCATTGCCATATTTGCCTGGGAATAGTATTTAATTATGGGAATCGACAGCTCCCCAATCTATTTATATATAAAATATTGGAAAATATTGCTTGTAGTACCAGAAAATTTACGTCCTCCATAGAACAACCATGTGTTTTTACGCTATTTGAAAAAACGCTCCATATCGTTAAGAAGGTATTTGTTATCTGTATAAAAAATCAAATTATAACCCAACATGTGTAATACACACATACACATATATACCACGTTCAGTTTTTCTAATATATTTCTACCGTTTTGAATCAGAAATAACAAATCTGATATGATTTTTACCTCGTAGTTCATATTATCTAGCATTAGATCTAAGTGTTTTCCACTTTGAAAGTATGATAAATATTCAACCCATTTTTCAATAGTTTGTATTTTTGACTGGAGATTTAATGTCATTACTACTATTGGATATAAAATTTGCACATTTTATCTTGCTTCCGTGTGCTTTTTTCGAGATTAATAAGAAAGGCCAAACGTGGCAATTATTAGATAAATTTAAAAAATCGTCTAAATAGTTTATACAGACAATACCTGCATGGCCAGGATATTCTATTACAGGTTTCTTAACAATTTTGCTGTCAGATGTCACCTTTACCAACCTAAAAGTAATTTTAACTTTTGATGCTATATCATTTCCATTTGTATACGAACAAAAGCTGTTAAAAAGTGAAAAATAATTAAAAAGCTTCCATTGCATTTATTATTGCCACTGCTCGATTACTGGTTAAATATTTACATTTATTTTAGGTTGGTATTCCTGAATTGAAGCAAATATTGATGAAAAATTAGAACAAGTTTTAAGTCGTCAATAACTTGGCGAAGTTCTTCATCAATTTATTTGACGTCCAAGTTTTAGTATTACATTTGTCAATTAACTTGAATAGGCCACTTGATCAATTAATTGACAAAGAAATTGTTAAAGCGGGCTTAACTGTTACATGGCAGATTGAACGGAGACCATATGAACTGATAGGTTACCTACCTATTTGTTCAAATGAAAACCTTAAGTACTTCTTATGCTCCTCGTATACAGGAATTAGAAGCATATAATAGTTTTTTGTTACCAGCTTGGACACTGATTTTATGTTTTCCATTATAAGGCGAGCCGTCGTAAAAATGTCGTTATAGTTTCTTTCCGTTCGGTTTCTCATTTTGTCAGCTAAGAAAATTCTCGAGAAAATATTATTTTTATGGTTATCAGTGCTTGCTAATTTCTTAGTGGGGCCAAAATGGAAACATACATATGTATATGTATATCACATTGTAAATATACGCATATATAAAATATAAAATATTAAGGAGGGGCACGGCCTCTTCTACGCGTACTCATGATCCCTCTCTGAATTAGTAATTAATTGACAATTACGTTTATTTGTCTAACCTCTTCTGCAGAAAATGCATTAAAAGTTAACATTTATTAACCTTGCTGGTTAAAATTGTAACAGAGGTATTTTATAACCATGTATTCAATCGAGGATTATAAGATTTGTGGTTATTCTCAACCACTGTTTGTTTTGCAGCAATCTTGGTAACACTTACCACTGTTAATACCTGCTTTTGCCTTGTCTCTCTTCAGTTCCCCTGACGACTGATTGAACGGTGAAGGCTATATGCTATGCCACACTCCCCCCCCCCCTTTTATTTAATAAGATAAACAAATTTTAAGTGCCACATATTTTGTGAAGGCACGGTTTTAAGTTTTGCTTGCTGTATCTATTTAATAATATATTTACCTCTCATTCTAATCCCGAGGATTAGTCTTGAAGTTGGATATTTGTAGAGGAGAGGGGACGACGACGGCATATTATCATTAAGCAGGCCGCATTTGCGCCCAGAAATGATTTTCCAACAACGTTCGGACAGTATTGACTCCAATGTTCGAATTTTTCTGCATCATAAAGATAGGGTGTATGACACGGTGCAACATTTAAAATAGCTATCTAATTTGATATTATAATTAAAAGGGTTCGTCCCGTATCATACAAGCAAAATGCACAGTTTTCTACCCATAAAAATGAAAATTAAAATTTTTATAAAGTTCTGAATACATTTTTATGTAAACAATAATATAACCTCCAGTGCTCTCCTATGTTTGCTTAATTTATAGGTTATTGGTTATAATAACAATAATTATTATTAATATTTATCAAAAACTAAATATATATAAAAAATGTTTATATAATTCTATGCAAAATTTTATACCGTGTCATACGACGTTAATAGTGTCTCTCAACACTTTTAGGTATATTATTTAGATTTGTTAAAATAATATTTAATTTTATTTAATTCAGCCATATATAAGCCCAGATAGTTTATGTTTTTGTTAGATGATGACGTCAAGATACCTATGAGATTTTGATTTATTATCGTCTATCTCGCTTGTAGATATGCCTTGTGTTAAAATATGGTGGAAACGGTACACGCTGTGCTCCCAACCGGTCACCCATCCAAGTACCAACCGCGCCCGACGATGCTTGGCTTCAGTTATCACACTGGTATTTTACATCGTGGTCGGGCCATTACCATATTACCCGTTACCTTGCTAGCGAGATCTGATAACTTCGTGCAGTATATTTACTCCTTGAATTCACATTCGGATTACAACCTAAAATATTTAATATACTTACCAGATGTAAGCTTTACTAGGACTAGTACTGCTGCGATTTGATGCCGACTCGCTCGGAGTGGGCCATCAATTTGCGATGTGTCCTAGGTACGCCGACATCTGGCAGGGCTTTTTCCGGCTGTTCAGTAATGGAGACCTCCACCGACCGTATCTGCTCGAGATACGCGACGATGTTTTGAGGCTATTCAGTGTCCAGTAATTGGGAGCTCCACCGACCATGTCTGCTCGAGACACGCGACGGTATAACGAGATCTGTGGTAACTCCGCCCCGCGCGGGGTACGGCCGATACCCTGGACTTTTTCCTGTTTTGAGGCTCTCAGGATTCACTTGACGAGCGATGTCGTTTTTGCTCATGATTCTAAAAAAAAGGAGGTAGCTGTTTGTTATTAATTTTCTTACCTGACATTAACCGCAGCAGCACCATCCGCGCGTGTCGAGCACAACAAGACGAATGAACTGGGACAGCGGACCGGCGAGGGAAGTAGAGAGTGAGAGAGGTAGAATGTCTTTAAAGTGTGCGCGTGAGTACAGCAGTGGCGTACTACATAGTATAAGTGATATCGAGGACTGGGTGTGAAATATAAGTTCTTGGGATATATTATTCCAAGCTATTTGAAGTTCATGGGTAAGAGCTACTAAGTCTGTAGGATGTTGTAAATGCAGCAGTCTGCGGTCCATCATGTCCCAGACATGTTCAATATGTGACAGATCTGGCGATCTTGGTGGCCAGGATAAACTGATTTGATCTATAAAAGGTATTGTTTGTCTGGCAACAAGAGTTCTAGCATTGTCTTGCTGGAAAATGGCGTTTTGGATGGTGGAAGATATGTAATGACATATAGTTTGACAATTTCCTGGATGTAGCGTTGGGCTATCATGTTGCCTCTAATGAAAACTGCTGTTGATCTGCTACCATACGCGATATACCTCATACCATAATCGCCTACTGTGTGATGCACATGATGCTCTCTGTCAAATTGTGAATCAAGTCTTTCACGACGTCACTTTCTCATCCTTGTATACTCGCGTCAAGAATTCAGACGTCTTACGTTACGGCTGACGTTACACATTTGTTTCTATTGTCAACGTAATTTTCGATATTTGGTCGCGTTAAAAACAATCATTGTTTGCAATTTAGTGCAATATATAATGCAAACTTTTAGTGTAGTATATGGTTTTATTACTATCAGTTGCAGTTTGTTAAATATTTTGATGGAAATGTAATGGATTATTCATTTGTTCGTATGACGTAAGTCGTCTGAATTCTTATCGCGAGTATACAACCGTCGTGCATCCCCACGCAAAAACGGGATTCGTCTCTAAAAATCGCATGATTCCATTCTTGGTCCCACTAAATCCTCTCTCTATAACATTGTAAGCGGTTAGCTCGATACTGAAGAGTGAGAGGCAGCACCGAATGTGGACGATAAGACAATAGACCACGGCCTTTCTGAGTCCACGCCTGATAACATCATACTATGCTACGTAAGGACCTGTTAGTCCTTCTAAAAAAATCTTTGATATAATTAACCACTTCATTCTGTTGAATATATTCGGTGCTACAGCTCAATTGTTTTCTATCTTACGTTTGTAGTTGATAGACCTCAGCAGTTTACTGAAGCGGAGAGTTTCTTTGTCCTTTAATAAGGTGTGGCTCAAGGATCAAGGCCTGGACCTCTGCTTTTTGCATTTTTTTGTAATTGATTTGGTGCAAGATATAAATAGTGGCCATTGATTATACAGATTATGTAGAAATTGTTTTTAAAACAAAATCCTTTGACTATCTGTTTTTACAATAGTGAGAAAAAAACAAATGCGAGACAAAACGTAAGGCTAGGATGAGCGAGGACAAAATTAAGATTCTGGTGAAATAGAGAAAGCTAAAAATACGAGTTAAATAATTTCTCAAATTGATTATATACCCAATGTCTTCTGAATCGCCCTATACAGAACTAGTATATCTTTCTGGGTGACGTTGACATAACTCCGGCTTCAAATTCATTAGTGACGTAACTAACCACTCTTTTTCAATTATCCCCGGCACGTGCCACATTTAGCGACCCCACTTTGTTCTCAATTCTCACCGGACCGTCTGGCTCGATCTGGGTCACTGTTGACCAACAGTGTCCTCCGGTTTTACACCTGCACCAGTGCAGAGTGCAACTTTAAAGTTGTGTCCGATAAACTTCAGAGGACTGGAACTTAAAGCCACTCTCGCCAGGAGCACGCCGCATTGCATTTTCAATGGGAAATTGCAAACAAATAGGATTGGAATGGTTTTTGCTTCAAATATAATGAAAACTGTGTCATACTGGTGTTTTTACAGACATATGTCATATTGTACTCGTATTTAGTATAGATTTTCGTAAATAAGGATTTCAGGTTTATTTACTAAAATTTTAACTCTGCTGCTGCTACTGAAGGAGGTGCTCTTGTACAAGGTTAATTATGCCTAACTACAAATACTTTAAGGTAATATGTCCCAAACACATATATGAGGAAAAAGGCTTCGCAGGCAGAAATTTCTACTTGTAAATAATCAAGGCGGCATAGGTGCAAACGGATTGATTGTTTGAAATATGACAATTAAGAGAATTTGTTACAAACCTGATTGATTCGATGCCACGTCGATTGAATTAAGCCATTTTGAAGCGAGGAGGCCACACTAGATATTAGTTCCTTAAAATTTGTTTATCTTTTTTTTAATTTCAATTGTTTTCACATTAATCTACGTTTTGATGTTTATTTGTTTATTTGATTTGTTTTCTGAGTTTTTTCCGAGACGTTTGTTTTAAAACAGTGTATCTCCAACAAAAACAGAGAGAATGTCGTCATTAAAAAAACAAAATGTTCACAAAAGATGAGGCTACAGTGTCACTACAGTTAGCAACAGCGACTGTAGCTGCTGCACCCCACAGGGTGTTATAAACTTCGGGAACTTTGACTTTTTGTTGCGTCCCGTATATGCTCAAATTAAATTTCGAATCAAAATTTCCGACATAGCATTCGTTCTTGAGAAATCAATGTACAATTTAAAAAAAGATCATCAAAATCAAATGAGCGGTTCGCGAGGAAGCCAACTTTAAAATTGGGGCTAGTTTTTAGTTGCCCGTTTTTTTGCCGTTGAGTGTAGTTTATGTTGGATAAATATCAATTATTTTCATCGATAGAACATGTTGCTCAAACATATCGTTAAAACCCTGTTTAATCCCTATACTGAGAGCTCCTACGCCTCTGGAAACCCGATCGAAAACATCTCAATTGAATACATTTATTTGATTCGAAACTCCAGGGGCATTATACCAGCTCGGTAAGCTATTCCTTTGTGCCGCGCTATCGTCTGGCTTAGGGTAAATCGTTATATTTTTAGGGGTATAACGTCGCTAGGTCAACGCCGAATATAATTTTCTTAGTCGGTCACATACGGTTCCCCGAAAATAAGAGTATATTGGAACATATGGCGCAGAAATACTTGCCAGAGAAAGAGTTTGTGTGGAAAAAAGTTATTATTGAGTTTGGACTTTTCACCCGACTTGGGGGAAATGGTTGATATTATTCTTGCTCGCCGACTTGTCACCTGCTATGATGTTTGAGGGGGAGACTGGGAGCAAATTACATTGCACATTGTTAGTGCGGTGAAGTTGGCACAACGGGGCTCTGCATCATTGTTACTGTGCTTTTCTTCCCACAAATAGGGATATACAAGGTGGTCCACAACCGAGGGGGAAACCACTGAGGTATTTTGCTGTACAATCTGTAGGTAATTAAAGGTACTTTTTGGGTATTTGTGTGTATTTATAGGAATTTTTCTGTATTTTTAGGTACTTTGTGTATTTTTGGGTACTATCAAGGTAATAATGGGTATTTAATGGGTATTACGAAGATAATTAATGGGTATTTTAAGAGAAAACTAGTATTTTCCCGCCAATTTTTAAATACAATGGCGATCGCGCATGCGTTATGCCGATGGCACAGTTTAAATATAAGTAAACAACTGACCGACGCAATGGCAAATATAAAAATTATTAAAAATAGATACAAAAATATTTTCTGTAAAATTTTTCGGAGGCACTGTTAACCACTACCTATGTGGCCTTTTATTGTCTTCGTAAGCTTTTAGTTTAGAAAATAATATATTGTGATTCGAATTAGATACATTCTATTGCAATAATAATGACACTTCCTCAAATCAGTTTTTTGACTGCTGGATGTTCTGTGTATAAGTTTCAATAGATTTCTGTGAGTGAGTGGAACAACTAAGAACTAATGTTTAAAATTGAAAGTAGATTTCATTACAAATATGTCAGCAGTTCGAAATAAATAGCCAAAATCATCTAAACAGTGCCATTATTATTGCAATAGATTGTATAGTACAGTACCATATAAACAAGTATCATATGAATGTTTTATAAGGCATTTACGCAGAATATATCCACTCACATATTAGCACATTTCCCTCTTCTGTTAACAAATTTTAGTAAGGTATAATTTCTTAACCTTTATCTTTAAATCAATATATTGCATATTATTCGATACGACGTGCTAACGATAAGTTTGGTCAAACTTCTCCGACATATTCTATTGATGAAAAATAGTAATAAAAGTGAAAGTCTATAATAAGAATTAAAATATTGTTATATTAGGTTTTTGTATCACACTCATAGGTATTCTATTTAACAAAAAAGATTTTTTATGTAAACAACTGACAATTATCTAATTCTAATCATACATGAAGGAAAGCAAGCTGGAGCTAAAATTGAATTTTCCCTCGATACCCATGTATTTACACTTGCTAGTGAAAGATTTTGGTTGTACTGGAGACACCGATGGTACCCGATGAGTATTTGGGATCCGGACAATAATTTTAAGAACACGCTGTATAGATCAAATATTATGATTTCATAGACGAGGAAGAAGTTTGTTTTTAGTTAGCTTGAAGGGAGCATGGTGTAGGTACTGGCATTCTTCTTGGGTGCGCCAATGAGTTTATGATACATTTTATGTAAACCAAAATGTTCTTTCCAGATGTATTTAGATCGAGTCAAAGGAGTCTTTAAAACATCTATATTATTTACGTAGATCTGTAACTGAAACAATTTATTAGGAAATGAAAGACAGTTTTGGAAAATTAACGGTATATTAAGTAAAATCGTGGGTCATTTAATGTAT
Organism: Monochamus saltuarius; assembly: GCA_025584915.1. NCBI lineage: Eukaryota > Metazoa > Arthropoda > Insecta > Coleoptera > Cerambycidae > Monochamus > Monochamus saltuarius. The sequence continues at coordinate 2,680,505 of CM046722.1, read as the reverse complement.
TTTTCGTTTCTAAGATATCTGGGTATTTAAGGGTATTTTTGGGTATGATTCGGTATTTCTGGGTACTTAAGGATATTTTTTTTCATATATTTTCAGGTATTAACAATATTGTGTGAAACTAACTACTCAGTGGACAAAAGCCCCATCCTGCGTTGAATTACACCCACAATATCTAACCATATATTCCTTATTATTAGCTTTTGTAACATTTTTTTTACTGTTTAAGAAAGGTATTTAAAGCTAATATGTATCAAATCTCCTACAATTCCTATCAATGAAGTCATATGCATGCTCTCTGATACCAAACATCTAGGTATGCTAATGAACACCCACAGACAAAACTCTATTTAATAATTATCTAAAAAATGTATTCTATTTACTAACCTGATATACCCTATATATGGAGTGGGAACTCGAAATTCAACCACAATAGAAGAGATCTGCTCTATTTCTGCATTTTAATATTGAGTGTTTTTCTTTTTTTATACATATCACTTCATTTAATAACCGTTTTTTGTATATTATTTTGTGTGCCGATAATCTACTTAATACGATACTTTTGCTTTTAAATTTGTGACATGTAATAATTGTTAGTGTGTGTGTAATTGTAGTTTCCTTTCTCATGTTTATTGTATAGATATTGTTGTATTTATTTTATTGTAATCTTTTAAACACACTTTTTTAATACTTTAATGTTAACTTTATCATTTATAAATTGTGATGTAACTTTGAATTTATTAAATTTATAGTGTCCTGTCACGATAAGTGACGAAACGTCGACAATTAAGAAAATTTGGTATTTTCTTCAAAATTTGGCCTCTAATTTCCCACTATCGACAACAAACTAAAATATTTGTACTTATTTAAGGTTCACTCTGTATATTCAAGGTGGGTAGTGTAGTAACTGCTCTAGAATAGAAAAGAATCGCCTGTATTCTGAAGAAAGGCTATTCAAATATTAGAAAATACGTGCGAATATGGTGTATGCTATAGGTTGTGCCATTATCGCGTTGCATAATGTAATTATTCCCCCTTGTTGTGAGGAAACCTAACAAACTAACATTTATACTTCGAACGTATTAGCTGAAATGTAACGTCGTTACCGAACTCGGTAATTGGAATTATAACTACTGATAGCTTAATGTCATTTCCCGAGTATACTTCATTATACTCATGAAATTGAAATTACCTCTCTTAAGAACACATCGCGGTGCTCGACTCGGGTTCGTCATCGCCGTCAAATTATAACAAATTGGCTAGAATAGGTGAGCACAAGTTAATTATTTAACTTCTAATTTTCGAATTTCTACGAGAGAAGCTACGCGTACAATATGGCTCGTTAAGGGAAACTTGGAACTAATAAGGTGATATATTCGATGTCTGGCGAGGGATGAATCGATCACCCAATTACATTGGTAACAAGTCGTGTTATTATTATGCTGCAATATCAACTGAAATGTGTTTGGTTCATGTACAGGGGCATGTACGAGGTGACTGTTTATCATGGGAAATGCGTTTTTCTTGTAAATGGTGAAGCAAAGTGAGCTGACTAAGACTTGAAATTAAGGTAGGGTAAGGTAACGAAATCAAGACCCCTTTATCGATACATCATAAGAGATAGCATCTTCGATTATTGCACCGATTATTAAAATCATTGTTTAAACAATTGGACACCTAAAGATGCGTTCATTTAAAAAAATGTCAATTTTGAGTTTTTTTCGAATTTGGTTGCAATTTTTACAACACCCTGTATTTTAAAAGTTGAATGTGGTCGCTGAAAGCTGCATCAAAACATTATTTTAAATTCCATTAATTTTAAAGGTTCGTAGAGATTGGTTGGGTTTTTTAAACGCCCTGTACCTTTTTCATTAATTAGTGTTTTAGTAGACCTTTGTTAAATATTTCATCAAAACATATTTTTAAATTCTCTGAGTTTTGAGAGTTTTTAGAGATTGGTTCCGTTATTTTAAACAATCCGTATTTTTTAGTTAATTAGTGTTTTAATAGACCCTTGTTAAAAGTTCCATTTTGACATTTCTTACAGATGGGTACGGTTTTTTAAACACGTTGTATTGTTTTCGTTAATTACTGCTCTAATAGACCCTTATTAGAAGTTTCATCAGTTTTATTTTAATTCCATGAATTTTGAAGGTTTTTACAGATTGGTTTGGTTTTCTTACACACCCTGTATTTTTTTCGTTAATTGATGTTCTAATAGGCCCTTGTAAGAGGTTTTATCAAAAACAACTTTTGGTTCGCTTAATTTTTATATCTTTTTAACGGTCAAAAATCTTTTAACACTTTGTATACAGAACGGTCGTTCACACGTTCGATAACCGTTTCGAAACGAAAAAAAAACCGAAAATTTCCTCAAAATTGGATTGGATTGGATTTTATGTTTTTGTCAATTTTTATTTTAAAACCCTATCAAGCTCTTTTGAATTTATTACGTTTGCGTCGAAATATATATAAAATAATGAAATAATTTGTATATGTTATAACTTCACCTCATGCCTACTAACATTTTAGTTTATAGGTTATATTTTAAGATGAGACCTACTCGTAATATCCTTTTGACATTTCTGACGTTTCATTTTGAGGTTATATTTTAACGTCATGTCCCTTTAATGTTTCGCTTTCATCCAATGGTATGCACGCGAAAAGCCTTTGATAATGAAATTAGAGTAATTAAACCGATTCCAGGTCGTGTGCATAAGCGAGAGAAACGTGTCGTCTTTTAATATACAGGTGTTCTTGCAAAAGAGTTTTATAATTTGTTCATAAACCTACAAGACAATGAACATTCTGGAATACTTACGCCCTTATAACCTACGAAATCAGCACCAAAACACATTTTAAAAAAATCCTTTATCCAGCCACTCTTCGGCTTACGAACAACGAAAATAGCATTAGTGCCAGTTCCCTTTGAATTTCTTATTTAGAAAATATATCTCTATAAACTGATAAAATACATCTTCAACTCTGCTCTTATTTGCTGTTCACTTTACATTTGAATTAATGTATAGTTATTTGTCATACGAGACACATATCTGCGTCCTCCATCTAAAATCTGTTACTGATATTTACAACATTTCGTTTGCTGGAAATTACCATCCAGTTTCTTTCGCTGTATTAAACCGAAGGCATTTTGCCAAGACGGATTCGTTTCGCAAAGAGACAAAAAGTTGACAGCCTCAGATTTCTATTAGATGGGAACTAATGGGTATTGGGTAAATGCTGATTGTATCAGTCTTGATACATAATATTAAAAAGAGAACAAGAAAGTTTTGTTTATCTTTATCTGAACTAATAATATGTTTTTATTTTCAGGTAAGTCAATAGATCTTAAGACAAAGGGTAAGTTATCAATTTATTCATTTATACGAGACACATAAGAAATGTATAAATTTGTATTGTAATAGTTTCGCACATATTGCGTACAGCGCTTTATCTAGGACTATCGAGGTTGTTAATAATAATTAAATAGCTTATTTCAGAAACAGCCTAAGTCACATTTTGACTCCAGAATTTTGTAAAACTAGTAAGAAAATTCGTCAATTTATGACATGAATGTTCGGTTCTTCCTTCTACATAAAGCTGGTAAATGTACCAAACAGCCTACTGGTAATGTGCCAAAACTGACTACTATTTCTTAAATAGGGCTAATCCAAATTCGTATTCTGGGCACTATTCTCTGCTATTTTGCAAACACGGAATTCCAGGAAACAACTACTCGGCGGGCTAATGCCCCGACCAGCATTGAATTACACCTGGAAAACCTATAGCAACAGCTAGAGTCATTCGCCAGATGCCCACCAGACATATACCGGTTTCGAGCTTATTAGCTCTCATCAGTATGCCATAGGTGAGGTATCCGACGAATAATCCTAGCTGCTTTCGTCTGTCTAACCCGACAGAAGGGACCATGAGTACGCGGTGTAGAACTAACTACATCTATCGGCCGTTCGCTACTCCATGCCGGACTGAAAATGTCACAGGCACGAAGCGTTCGCGATAAAGGTCGACAGCTTTCAATGGTGTCTACTGCATGTAGAACGCTTCGTGCCTGTGACATTTTCAATCCGGCATGGAGTAGCGAACGGCCGATAGATGTAGTTAGTTCTACACCGCGTACTCATGGTATGGCATACTGATGAGAGCTAATAAACTCGAAACCGGTATATGTCTGGTGGGCGTCTGGCGACTAACTCTAGCTGTTGCTATAGGTTTTCCAGGTGTAATTCAATGCTGGTCGGGGCATTAGCCCGCAGAGTAGTTGTTTCCTGGAATTCCGTGTTTGCAAAATATCGTTTCTCGCCGATCGCGATAAAGGTCGACAGCTTTCAATGGTGTCTACTGCATGTAGAACGCTTCGTGCCTGTGACATTTTCAGTCCGGCATGGAGTAGCGAACGGCCGATAGATGTAGTTAGTTCTACACCGCGTATTCTCTGCTATCTTCAGAAGACCCCCTTTTAGTCGATTGTGGGGTAGATCTTTTGAGTATAAAAAGACATGGCGAATGGCTATGAAAATTCTAGGCGAAAATATTCCCTTGGAAACCGAAAATATTCCCTCAACATTCAAATTTCTTTCAACAACATCTAAAAATTATGTACACACTCAAAATATTTCCTCCTATTCAAACCAATCGTAAGGCATGTCAGCAAGATATCTAGCTTGTATTGAATACCTAACCAATCTGCTATTTCCTGACTCAGTCTTGGACCTTTTGATTCTCATCAGGCGGAATCATATTGAAGCACAAGATATTCGCCGTCAGTAAAAATTATTTTTTAAGGTGCGGACTGTGTTACTCGAATGCCCTCGTACTGTCGAGGATGAGAATATCGCGGTTGCGTGAAGTATCGTCCGATGAGTTGCACTCTAACTGATTACCAACCGATAACAAATCACGGCGGATTATATCGAATGGGGCGCATTAATACTTCCCTAAGAACAATCGATGTTAATGGTTAGGAACAAGTTATAATGCACGGGAAACGTCTAGGAACATCTGCCCCAATACATCATCTCATCTGGGATTGCGGAGTCTGATTTTCCGAAACTAATAATTTAATTCCTCTGTACCAACATTAATTAAATGCTGTTAGCGGTCGGGACCTCGATTTATTATTATTTGAATAGGACAAAACCGAACTACTTAGCCAACCTATAGATTACGGCGTTTTACGCCCGTTTGTTCTGGAACGGAGCGGCAATCTCCAGGAAGGCATTATTATTAATGGATGCGTTATTTTTGCGAACAGAGGGCATTCGGACGCCTTCGAAGACAAAAGCAAGGCACCACATTATCTTCTTCCATCAGGTATTTATCATATTATTACATATCAAATTACAAAATATATTAGCATTACCTCTTAAATACCCTGTAGTAACTTTAGTTATAATAGAGGTTTAATTCTATAAAATACAACAAATAAAGCTCTTAGTTTATCTCTACGTTTAAAGCCTGTCGCCGATTTTACAGCACAACACATGGACAACAACTGCTTATCTTCAGCACGCCAATACTGTTATTCGCGCACATTGCAACAGAACAACAATACATATGTAAGATATTCAGGCCTATTCTGTAACTTTTAACAAATCGAATAGAAATGCACAGATCGAATCGTAATATTTACAAATCGGAATGGTCAATATCTACCGCGTTGATCCCTGGCACAAATTGGTATTCTGTAACTCATGTAGAAGTGCCAACAAATCGTAAAGGACAACGTCTATCTGACGCACCTCCGGTACAATGGCAACCCCGCATTTATCATGCGAATTTGACCTTTAACGACCAACTGACGTTTAGTGAACCTAACCTGACCAAATAATAGTAAAAGCAAATGGGTCGTTTATGGCTTTTACTTGAGACCTCGGCAGAGCAGGTACTCTAGAGCCGTTGGAATTAGGGGTATAAAATAAGTGTCTTGTATTTTTTACCCATATGTAAATATCTTGTACAGCTCGAATAAATTAGTATAAAAGGAATCGCCTTTTATTCAGCTACCATAAGTGTAAGGTTAACGTGGTAGCGACATTCTTTCAAGAGGAACAGCACTATCTGAAGACATGTCTTGTGCTACATCTTCTAAGAAAAAAAAATCCATCAATAATTATTATTTTGCAATATAAAAATAGTTTTTTAGGTTAAATAATACTGTCAAAGAAATAATCGACACTGCGCATGCGCTACATCACATTCCGATATCGAAATTGCACTTCGACAACGTTTGCCCGGTCGAAATCGATTTCTATTAGACATGTCGATAGTAGAAGCTAAACACAGTTACAGAATACCGATTTCGAAGAATTCCGATTCGACAAGTTAACCTCTACTCGATGGAACACATTTCTATTCGATTTGGAGTTATAGAATAAGGCTGATTGGATACGTAGGTAGATATATAAAATATGAAAGTGCTGACGACGAGCAGTTACGGTTTAATGTGCAACGACCTTTAAATAATGGTTGGTCAAAACTTCCCTTCAATTCAGAAAAATTAAGCAGTTTTTACACCGGAAACAAAGATTTACCGCTGTGTGAATCGGGCTACCTCTCCCGTCGGATAGATTTTGTTAATGCCTTTTTTATTAGGCTACAAAGCCTAACAAGACGTATTCGTTATGGTCGACCGCATAAAAAGTCTAATAAATCTGCAACAGTCCTGATATGGCCAGACCGTTGGTCATAGCACTGTTAAAATGGGCAATAAAAACAGCCGCCTGGGATTATGTCATTAAAAGGCTTACGGTTAGGACCGGAAATATTAGTATGTATTTATTTTAATTATCATGTCATTCGAACGAATGTGGTCCGGGCTTTTTTGGAATTAAAACGTTTTAGCATTACTTCATTCTATAGTAACAGTTGTGGTTTCCTTGACAAGTCGATAGCGTACGTTTAAAAATATAGATTTGCATTTGCAATATAGGAATAATGGAGTCGTATAAAATACTACGCCATAACGTGTATAATTTTCTGTTATGCATTGGAAAATTGAAACGTATTCGTTGTAATAGGTAAGAGCTCTTCAAACACCACCACAAGTTTATGACCTTTTAAGTATTCACCGCCGAACTAAAGCTCGTTTTATATCGGTATTCACATGCGCGGCGTAAAAGTGACATCGTGAAAATATCATTTGAATTTTGATTATATTTTACTTGGTAGATCTGAGAACTCGACATCATCGTTTTCGCTATGTGCCTATTTCCTATTACTAGTGCTGGGTGAGACAACAGAATTTGAAAAATTATTTCTCGTTTCTTTAAAGTCTCGTTCTTGTAGCGTTTTTGCGATAGTGTTTACATTCGTTTCTCAAGTGTTGTTGGATATCGTTTTCATTTTTGGTGAAGCTTCTTGTCTGTATGCAGAACGGTATCCCGGTACGCATGTGCCAAATGCAACAACTTTTACCGCAGTAGTGCAACCCGGACGTGACACAGGAAATTTGCCATCCACGACAAAGAATGTCCCAGTCAACAGTGAAGCGCAATATATCTTGTCTTGTTTCGCAATACTTCTTTAAAATCTTATTTTGCCTTGCAATTGGAGCTATCAAATCTGGTATTGGTCTTGTTTTCGAGACCAAGACAGGATCAAGAAGTACCAAGGCATGATTTCATCACTACCTATTACCTATAATAAAACTTATCTTTCTGTAGACTGTCCTTAAAAATCCCTATTCAAGTAGTATACATAAAAAGTTCTTTACTATTATGCTGTATGTCACAGCTTTCTGACGCTTATTACTTTGGAGGTCTCTGCGTGTCGTTATTCTGCTTATTAGGCAGCAAAATATCGACGCAATACTGATTCCTCAAATCGAGTCAGGTTTTTAAAATTATGTTTAAATTCCCTTCGGATTTACCGTGACATTTTCGTTATAATTTTTGTCAGCAGCGCTGCTGTCAACATATATTACGTTAAAGAATTATACCGCAGTGGCCTCCGGGTCGACATAATGCATTCCGCCGTGATTTCGCGAAAGATTTTTTACAGCCCCGACATCGGGATGTCGAGCACGAATACGGTCTGTTTGTGTGGTCTGGTTCGTGACAGAAATTCCCGTCAAGAAGTTTTTTATGTGAATTTTTTGTTAATGCATCCTATACTTAAAAAGTACGTTACCTATATTATGTATTCGCATTAAATGATACATTTCTTATAAACCAAATTAGGTAATATTAAGACGTAAGCTATTACAGTGCCAATATCAAGAAACATATATAAGTTTTCGTTACAGTTCTGTGGGATTATGTTTAAATGATGAAAATGATTGTTTGTTGGTAACGCCTACGCAGTAAAGGGAAGGACAATAGTCTATTCCTTTCAAAACGTAAGAATAATGAATTTTTATAAAGGAAATATTAACTGTCACAACGAGGGAATTAGATTTTGTTGCTGTTCTGGTTGTGGTATATGAAGTGAAGACAGAAACAGAATGGGTTGGTACACTGAGAGAACTAATTTATAAGCGGAGGCAAACTTACAGTCACGTCAACGTACTAACCGCTTTCCTTGCAATGAATAGTAAATTTAATATGAACCTTGTCTTTAAACTCTTCATGTAACTTTAACGGTCTACTTCATGGTCCTTCCTATTGATTTACAATTTTGGTTCAGTACGCGGTGTAGAACTAACTACATCTATCGGCCGTTCGCTACTCCATGCCGGACTGAAAATGTCCGGGCACGAAGCGTTCTACATGCAGTAGACACCATTGAAAGCTGTCGACCTTTATCGCGATCGGCGAGAAACGATATTTTGCAAACACGGAATTCCAGGAAACAACTACTCTGCGGGCTAATGCCCCGACCAGCATTGAATTACACCTGGAAAACCTATAGCAACAGCTAGAGTCATTACCTCACCTATGGCATACTGATGAGAGCTAATAAGCTCGAAACCGGTATATGTCTGGTGGGCGTCTGACGAATGACTCTAGCTGTTGCTATAGGTTTTCCAGGTGTAATTCAATGCTGGTCGGGGCATTAGCCCGCAGAGTACTTGTTTCCTGGAATTCCGTGTTTGCAAAATATCGTTTCTCGCCGATCGCGATAAAGGTCGACAGCTTTCAATGGTGTCTACTTCATGTAGAACGCTTCGTGCCCGGACATTTTCAGTCCGGCATGGAGTAGCGAACGGCCGATAGATGTAGTTAGTTCTACACCGCGTACTCATGGTCCCTTCTGTCGGGTTAGACAGACAAAAGCAGCTAGGATTATTCGTCGGATACCTCACCTATGGCATACTGATGAGAGCTAATAAGCTCGAAACCGGTATATGTCTGGTGGGCGTCTGACGAATGACTCTAGCTGTTGCTATAGGTTTTCCAGGTGTAATTCAATGCTGGTCGGGGCATTAGCCCGCAGAGTAGTTGTTTCCTGGAATTCCGTGTTTGCAAATATCGTTTCTCGCCGATCGCGATAAAGGTCGACAGCTTTCAATGGTGTCTACTGCATGTAGAACGCTTCGTGCCTGGACATTTTCAGTCCGGCATGGAGTAGCGAACGGCCGATAGATGTAGTTAGTTCTACACCGCGTACTCATGGTCCCTTCTGTCGGGTTAGACAGACAAAAGCAGCTAGGATTATTCGTCGGATACCTCACCTATGGCATACTGATGAGAGCTAATAAGCTCGAAACCGGTATATGTCTGGTGGGCGTCTGACGAATGACTCTAGCTGTTGCTATAGGTTTTCCAGGTGTAATTCAATGCTGGTCGGGGCATTAGCCCGCAGAGTAGTTGTTTCCTGGAATTCCGTGTTTGCAAAATATCGTTTCTCGCCGATCGCGATAAAGGTCGACAGCTTTCAATGGTGTCTACTGCATGTAGAACGCTTCGTGCCCGGACATTTTCAGTCCGGCATGGAGTAGCGAACGGCCGATAGACGTAGTTAGTTCTACACCGCGTACTCATGGTCCCTTCTGTCGGGTTAGACAGACAAAAGCAGCTAGGATTATTCGTCGGATACCTCACCTATGGCATACTGATGAGAGCTAATAAGCTCGAAACCGGTATATGTCTGGTGGGCGTCTGACGAATGACTCTAGCTGTTGCTATAGGTTTTCCAGGTGTAATTCAATGCTGGTCGGGGCATTAGCCCGCAGAGTAGTTGTTTCCTGGAATTCCGTGTTTGCAATTTTGGTTCAGCTTCATGATACAATATTTTATTCAAGTATGCATTATTGGCGTGAAGAATATCCATTATATCTTACGTTGCTGTTATAGTTACTGCGATATTTCCCAGTGTAGCTGCCGATTGTTCCCGCTGAAGGAAGCGTGAACGTCATCACGCGCGGATTAGATTTTACTGTTATTCCGGTATATAAAGTGAAAACGGGGATGAATGCATAATAAGGCGAACAGCAAACGCACATCGCCTCGCTCCCTCGCTAAAGTTCCGAGTGTCGGGAATTATTGAGAGATAAGTAGTTCCCGTTTAACTAGATAAATTGTTAAGTACGCAGTCTTTTGATGCTCCTTTCAAACGGCTTCTTGATGCCTCCTCATAATCGATTTTGCATTTAACCAGAAGACGCCGCCTCAGAATTTCAGATCCCTGCGGCACTCGGACTTTTTTGTTTTGTTATCGAAACAGAGAGCCGGTAAGCCGTTCGGATGGAAGCGACTATTCAGCACGTCGAGATGTTTATGGTCGGAATCCATACGTTTATCTCGACAGTAGATTCGTCACTTCTCCACAGAGTTCAGCTATCTCCAGGTTTATGATGGATCGCTTCAAGTACGTAGAGATTGCTTTGTACTCGTTTTTCACAGCCGTAAGGAAATTTTAACTCGATACAAGCCACAACATGGAGGTGGAAAGTAATTATAAACAGACTACAGAACATTTCTCAAATTACGAACGGGATAAAGAGTAAACAAACTACAGATTGTATAGAAAGAAGCTTTGGAGTCACTTTTTAACTACACTTTGATGTTCAGGCACAGGCATGATGGGAATAGTGGGACAATAGTCATGTACTTAGGTAATAAGTATGGTGGAGGCCACAAAGTAATCATTAAAGAACTACAAGAAATTAATAAGATTGATGTTGATACTGGCAATATATTCCCTATCTACATGCTTCAAAGACATCTCAAAGTGGAGATATTGTATAGGGATCCCTAGCTCACCAAAACTGATGCTCAGACTCGACAGAGCTTGTTTGGTTTGCTGAGACCCAAGTCAAACGAAGACACAGTAGTGGGTGTCAGTAGCATATGAAGTGAACTGTAGGCATCTGTTTTATTCTCTGGAGAAGCTTACCATGGTTTTCCAGGCCAAGATATAAATTATTTGCTGCTTAGTAGAAGATATATGAAGCAGCCCTGACAGTGTAAAGCTAATTCTTCTCTAGTTACAATAATGTGGTGGGTTTATAGTACTAGCCTTTTAAAATTCTTCTACTAATATGCACAATGGGTCTCAAGACCTGAGTGCTGCGAGTGATCGCGCCACAGTTACAATAGCAACGAATTTCACATTACTGAGTGCTGTAAATATATGTCGATTTTTGGTTAATGTATTTTTGATATCTGCATATGTAACGAAAGGAAAATTCGACTGAAACAATTGTAGAGCCTGGGGGTGTCAAAGAAAGCACCTACATAATTAAACTGTCGTTACCTTTACGTCTGCCAAATTAATTACCGTTCTCAGAGAGAATACTTTCTGGCATTCGGCGGGCGCCCCGCCAATTTCGCAGAGCCCGCGGGCCGTATCGAGAATGATGGTTTAAGTGAAAACGCCCGTACAATAATACACCCTTTATTGCGGTATTATACAATAATTACAGCCGGAGCCTCCGTCGATTTGCATTTTCATCAGTAATTAATAAAAGACTTAACATCACAAAGGCCCCGAACCTCCATAATACACTTCTTTTGTTTGCCCGCGCCGGGTATCTGGATGCCGAACATTAGGGCGAAATTAAGTTCAGCTAGTGAATTTGAATGTAACAGTGCGACATAATATACAAAATAACTTTCTTAATTCAATTTCGCGGACTAACCGCCGAGCAGGGTTGCGTTTAACGTCGGGAGTTATAATTGTACGTAATATATTGGAGAGCTTTGGCCTCGGAGATCCATTGATTAATACTGTTAAGGGCACACACAAGTCCTTTGCGAACGAGAGAACTATAACTGGTTTTCGGCGCACCTTAATGTATTAATAGAGATAATGGCTTTGCATTACCGAAATAACGAAAATTTTAAGCAAACACAAAATAGGAAAATTCACAAAGCAAAGTCACCAAATGTATAAAAGAGAATTAAATAAAAGATAAGAAGGTCGCTACACAGGGTGATTTGTACTTATTTAATGTTTATTCTGTATGTTCTATATTAGTAAAAAGATGCAACTACTTTATTTATCCACGGGTTCTTCGTCAAAGTAGTTCCTTGAACGGATATTTTCTATGGTGTAAATTAAAAAGTGATTTGTATGTAAGGGTGTAGTAGCATTTTTATTCTCAGATAGAACCAAGCAAGGAAAAAATGAGTTAAAGGGTTATTAAAATTCGCGTCATAATCATAGTATAAAGAAAATGTTCTCTGCGATATCGTTATGAATTCATAAGAAATTCCTGCGAAATTAAGTGAGGCGTTAAGAAGGCCGGAATAAAGAAAACGAGCATAATAATTGTAGAGTTATTAAGTTAATAATAAAATAAATAAGTGAGGCACAGCACTTGGGCGCGATATAAATTCTTCAGCGTTTTCTCTCGGATCATAATTGTCGGCACTTTCATGTTTTACGCTTTCGGTTTCTAAAATTATTGCCCTTTTGTTTTTGAGACAATGGGGATTCTTACGCGAAAACAATGGACTAGTTTCCTGCAGTGCATTTAACTTTTAGGGTCGGGAACAAATGACAAATTTAATAACGGAAAATAAATTGTTTGTTCTATTAAAAAAATACCGTAATAGTGTTTTTCAATCTTTCTCGCCCCGTGCTGTTAAATGCGTCAAATTCTTCAAATAACCAATGTTTCAAACCTTTCAACGTTCCTCACTGTCAGTATCTTTATCAGTGACTGAAGAACGTCCTAGAAGACCATCGTTGTGTAAAGAGCGGTTTAGACCGTAGCAGCCTTAGAACCAACAATAGGAACAGAAATCAATATACGAGTCTAGTCAGAGAACAACAGAGGCAAGTCAGAGAATTCCGGTGAGGATAATACTCGGCATAGCAACCAGAAAAACCATAGTAATTTGAATTATATGAAAGGGTTATATGATTTACTGAGATATAAAATTTATTAATAACGTGTCATGTCAGAAGTTATATTTCGATGAAGCTGGATTCACGTTAAGCATTCATTTGGTTATGAATTTCACTATAATTAAATTCCAATAATTTTAAAAGTTATTCTAAATGTCAAATTTGAAGAGGGTTGCAGTTTTACAATTATCAATAATCCTTGAAAAGTTTATATTACAAATCAGTATACTTGTAGTTGTACAATATATTACAAGTAATAGGATTTACATTAAATGTTACAGTTCAGATGATTTTTCAGTGCGAAGTACAAACTAAGATAACAATATAACTTTACTGTTTGTCGACTCTATACGTGTTGTAAAGTATGCTGATACAACACACGAAATCTATATTTTGATGTGATACTGCGAATTCTATCTAAATACAACTCACAAAATTAACAATTTTTACCGTTCAAAATATTAATCCGACATGAATAATGTCCCTAAAATGCGGATAAATATTTACTTAAGTCCCCATTATACAGAGCAAACAGGCAATCATATAATTCACTGCTAATGTAACCCAAAAATCATTCCTTTCGTGACGCCGTGTTGCGGACTTTCCAGCAGTAATTACTGACACGTAGACACCCTCCTACACTGCAGTTGTGAAAAAACAGTTTAACCATATACTGCCAACTCATTCTTATTTAGTATTTTTATGTAAAATCTATCTACATCTCCAGGAAAATAAGTATACTACGTCTTATACTTATCTTACTATAAAAACTTGGATCGAAATTTAATACGTCGTAAAGTATCTCACTTTATTTCCCACCTTGATGATTAAGTTTGTGAAATATACCCCACTACAAATGGGTTTAAGTTTCCAAAGGAAAGCTCTCAGCTGCCAGGAACTTCTGTTCTTTATTGCACCGAATTACGCCGCAAAAAATAACACAATATGGCCAACTGCCAGACCTTTAAGGCCCAAATGGACTAGTGTTGTGTGAATGCAGCAAAGTTTATTTTCCTATTAATTTGTTACTCTAATACGCTTGCAATGTTTTTTGGATTCATTGTTTTGTCTTATTCTAACTCTCTCTGTGTGTGTGTAACTTTATATTGTGTGAAAGGTGTGTGCATGTCTTTAGAAATTAAGGTATTTTTATTTCAATGTAAAAAGATGATGAGCACATAAAAACTTCTCACGATGATTATTATTATACTCGTAGTAAATGGTTGTACATAACGAATAAAAGTGTTACAAGCCATTGTCGTAATTTATTTTTATCCCAAAGTTAGAATGGAGAAACTGTGTGCAAAAAATCAAAATCCTACGTGAACGTCGTTAGCTTTCTTTGGGTCCTATTGTGACCTATTCACAAATTTGTATGGAACTGCAACGCTGCTAACGACGTTGACGTAGGAAGTATTGTAGCTCTTTTCTTTTTTTTTCATTATTTTACTTTTTTATTTTTTTTAATTTTCTTATTTTTTTTTAAACTTTTCTTTATTTTTTTTATGTCTTTATTCACTGTGCAATGCTACATGAAGACAATCCTCTTAAATCAATTCAATCATACGGTGAAATCATATTATGATTTTTTCTGACAATTTGAAATTTATTAGGGCCAATGTACATCTATATACAGATCCATACGATTTTTTTGACAAAAGTAATACTGGTATGTTTACCGTCGATTCTATCGCTTATTCTCTCTTTCGATATGCAACCTTTCGTGTAAACAACCAAGAGGAATGTCTTTTCTATCTGATTTGCGTTTCCACGCAATAATCTTGGAGGATTACATTTATGAAAGGAAATAAACGTCATGGAAACAAGCAAATACGTATACGAAAGCAGAATCAATTTTGTGATTTATAACACTAGAGTGAACCTAGCTGCGCGCTGTTAAGTGATGCATTCACAAAGGAATGGGAACAGGTAATAACTTTAACGTCGGATGTGAAGCCGGAATGACAGTGACGGCTGATGACGGAGGAAATAAAAAGGTTTTAACACTGGAATTACTGAGGAGCAACGTGGGGTCCGTATTCAGAAATTGGCGTTTTGAAGGATCGCGAAAATGAATGGGTTACGTAAACTTTAAATGTAAGTGATGCAGTACGGGACAACGCAGTAGCGCTTCCAGGAGGCGGAGGTTGAGAGAGGAAAGGGTGGTAATGGCGATTTTTTATATGATTCACTCCTAAGTTAAAACAATAGAATGGATTTATCTTTTTATATTAAAAATAAAAGCCAAACCCTTACGCAAAGAAAACACCAATGTTTCAAGAAAATCTATGGTGGACAACGAAGAAACAATTAAATATATCGATATCTATCGACCATCAGTTTTTCTTTTTCTAAAAGGGGGTATATGTACTAAGCAAAGTGTGGTTATCAACAGCTTTGGGAAAATGCCATCGCTGGTTACTTAGGCCTCCCAAACCCAGAAGCGTATACAGGACATTATTTTCGGCGCTTTTCTGCCATATTATTGGCCAACCCCAGGTCCAATATTACAAACATATCACGGCATAGTGGATGGAAGACCAGAGCGGTAGCTGAGTCATACATTGAGGAGATTGGATAGCAAAGAGAACCTCACAGCATTCTCAAAGCATGAAATCTCTCATTAGAACTTTAAGAGACCCGTGCTGAAGCACGTACGAACAGTATGTTCCGTGATTGAAGAACACCATCTAGCAGCTATTCCCTCATCACTGACGTTAGATCCTGTAGCAACATCAACAATGAATTTCACGACTGAAGAACATCCTCAAGCGCTATTGCCTCAGCTCTGAATTTACAAAATATCACAAATTGTACATTTAATTTCAATATTTTCAATTTAACTCGTTTTTATTAAGAAAATTGCTAACGCATTAACAAAAGAAACTAATATTTAATATTTATGGTAACATTTGAACATTCCTTCAAGGTTACGCTGGGAAAAGCAGTATTATTGTGCATCTTGTTTTCGGTAATAGAGAATATTTTTGGTGTCGTGTTTTTAGTGCAGTTTTTCAGCGTGCGGTCGTTGTTTTCTTCAGTAGACGATCGTTGTTCTGGTTCTGTGGCAGCAGAAGACACTGAAGACTCTATCTTTTTCGAAACTTCCATTTTATTTCTCAAATAGTCAACGTCAACGTATCCTTTGGCAACTGTACTGGATTTCCACCCTCCAGGCGTTTGAGAGCAAGCAGATCTGAGCCAGAATTGACTAAAATTGTGGCAGATTGAAGCCTAAAACAATGTCCCGTGTAAATTTCTGTATCCTCTATCATCAAAAACTTGGCGATTTCCCTAGCCATGTTTCCAATTTTGATGCCAACGTTTTGGCTTGAACATTTTCCGTTTTGATAGTTAAAAAAACCTGCCTGTCTTCAGAGTAGGAGCACGAAGAGCATAGAGCACTTTTTTAAGATAGTGTAAAGGTTTCCTGTAATTGTAAAACACCTTGGTACCTTTGTTTTTGTATTCTTCAGTTTAATCAGCATAGCACTGCCGAAATATTTGATGTCTTCTATTTTGAGATAACATAATTCCTCTCTTCGACATGCCCCAGATAGTCCAGCTGCCACCATCGCCTTGATAAGTAAGTATTTGTCGTCTGATGCTTTCGTCAAGAACCGGCAAAAATCATCTTCTGTGATGATTTGAGACTTCTTTGGGACGTAGTTTTCGGATTTTCGTTTGATTAGCACTTGCAACTTTTTATAGTTTTCAAGATCTATGTTGTGATTGGCACTTAACGTTGACTTGAGCATCGAAAAAATCGTCCATAACGTCGAAGTTTTATATTTCTTAGATAGTTCTCCAAAATACACCATTACTGCGTTTTCTGAGAAAGTTTGGACATTTTTGGCTAGTCGCCAGTCCATAAATCGGCTTAACTCAGCTTCATACCTCCTTCTGGACTTTGTGGGCAGCAGTTCCAAACATATTTCGCTGGCTTTCTGTAAAATGTCTTCAGAATCACACATTTTCAATCCCAAACTTCGGGAATTCAACAATTTTTGAAGTATCTAATCAACAAAATAAAGGAGCCGTGGCAGCTATGAAACTCAGCCAACTTCAAACACTGCATAATTTGGGTGACAAAATCACAATCTGGAGACGCGTGTACAAAGATGACATAACCGTGTGCAAAATGTTTAGCACACGGCGTGTGCAAAATACCGTTTTCAGAGCGTGTTTTCCGTGTACAAAACCCCCTTTTGCAAGGCAGTAGTATACAAAATATTGTGTCTAACACGTGCGGAAAGTATCACTTCCCACACTTGTTAGGTAAATAACTATTCTGACGTTTTTACTAATATTTGCTGTAATTGGATCTCGTATCTGTTGAAAATAAATAATAATTATTAAGAGTACTGTGTCGATGTAAGCGACACATCTAAACCTCGTTAAGCTCCTATTCGAACTTCCCCTCTCTTCGGATTATTAAAACGCAGCAATTAGATTAGAAAAGAGGAAATTAAGTTACAGGTAGACGACGCCGTCGTAACCGGGACCCCGGATTACATTAGCACGAGTGTCCTAATTGATTATGTCACTAAAAGGACTTTTATTGAGGGAGTAATGAATCCTCGGGGAGTCGGGCAAAACTTACAAGAATATTAAACCGGGATTTATCATCCGGCGAGGTGCAGTCTGAATTGGATTGGGAGGGCGCGTGCAACGCGAAATTCGCTCTAATTAAACGGTCACATAAATATTCATTGTTGTTTCGCGGGCCCGTGTTATGAATGCGGAATTATGCTGCAAAAATAGCTCTTGATAAAGTTATTATTTGCCCAGCTCGCTCATAGCTACAGGGCAGACAGAGAGTTAATATTATAATGATGGCTCATTATTTTCTACAACATCCTAGGAAATGAATTCAAGCATAAATAAGCGTACAAGCGCTTTAGTTATTGTGTAAGCAAAGAAACTGGAAAGTTATCCCAAAGCGATCCTTCTTGGATGTTTAATGGGAGAAAAAAATATGAGAACTGCGGTGTGCAAAAAAAAATATATATTTTTATACATCATCATACAGATTCGGAAATTGCGGATCTTTACAGAGAAAGTAGAAATTGCCGCTTCATCCCAGGGAAGGTACGAACTTTAAGAGAGGCGGCGACGTGCATTGGTCTAGCATTCCCCACTACTACGGTAATCGGTTCCGTATCGCCAACGCCAATTCGCCATTGCAAATCTAACTGTCCGGACAACTGATGCCAGTGTTGTCAGATCTCATGCATTCCGAGGAAATCTCATGCTCTCATATTTTGATTACAAAATCTCATGTTTTTAATAGACACAAAAAGAAATAATAAAATTATTAAAATTACCTTGATTGAAATCTACCAAAACAAAGACCTAACGAGAAATAAAGGCAAAATCGAGGGCAAAATTGAATAGATAGAGGTAGGTATCTACAATATTTGGGTACTTGAAATGTCCTTTATTGTAGACTAATAATTAGCAATGAATACATAAACGGGTATGACAGTCTGCGGATATGCGGTGTGTGTGCTGTATTCACGCTGTATTGCAGTGATTCTTAACTCTATTCCGTAAGGGTACCTACATTTTCTGGAAACAACAGATTTTACGACCCGTGAGTCACCCTGCGTCACGTCAACTGCGCCTCAACGTTCGCCCGTCCTAACAATAAAATAAATTAGAAAGGTTACGTGGTTAATAACTTTTAAGTAAGTACCTGTAACTACCTACTTACAATGTAATATTATGATAAAATAGCAGAACATAATGCTTTTATGAAATAAAAATGGCATTACAAAAGTAATTAAAAATTAAGCTGTGTCAAGAGGTGTTTTTTGATAAATTAAGCCATCTCATGCTTTTTTCTCCAAACCTCATGCTTCTTTGAAATTATTCTCATGCACTAAATTTTTCCCACCTGGCAACACTGCTTGATGCGAACACGCTGTGGTCGAAGTATGCGTGTAGCATGACACAAATACACGCAAGCGGCAAAATACAATTCACCATCAAGATCCTCACTTTCCAAATCTGTATACGCCATTGTGTTATCTTCACTTTTTGTTTCTTTACATGTTTTTGTATTCCAGACCGATTAACAATCAAATTGATTTATTTCATCAAGTTAGTTAAACATCTTAGAGAGGCTATGCAAAACAATGACGATAAGAAGCCGTCATCTCATTTAATATCGTGTATTGTCAAATTAAGCTTATTTTTTAAAAAAGAATAAGTTTTAAAATGGCTTATGCATATGCAAATACTGACATGGCCAATATGGTTTACATTTACGGTCTTGAAGATGGAGGCTAGGCAATTTATATGGAAAGATTTCCAAACCCAAATCCAAGAATGTTTTTCAACGTCTTTCGTCAGGCTCATTTGAGGAAGACTCAATTTCTAGAAGACCTCCTGAAGTGTTAGAACGCCTGAGTGGAAGAAACTATTCTCCACGAAGACCCAAATAATAATACTAGGAAGATTACTACAAATCTTAATCTGAATCATAAATTAGGTGGATCCATTTTGAAGCATCAACAGTTATATCCGTATCATATACAAAGGGTTCAAGCTTGCCGCAGCACACAATTTTGCCATTGGATTTTGCAAAAAATTGAACAAAATGTTGACTTTACCGCTATTGTTTTACCTGAACTTCTCTATATACTAAGACAAAGAATGTGGTTTATGCATATTTTAGTTTGACTGTTCGTGAATTTTTAAATGAAAGATTCTGTAATAACGTGATTGGAAGACGACTCAGGAATCAGGTAAAATTTAGCCACCCAGATCACCCGATATGAATCCCATTGATTTTTTTGTTTGAGGACATCTCAAGACATTAGACCTATTTTATTTGTAATATTACACAGAGCAACATTTTTGGTAAATGATCTATGGTACCCACAACTCCGCCAGGATCTTATCATGTACAAACTAAAATTTCGTGTTCTTCACCAACACGTTATCAATTAAATATTTAAATGATTTGTGTGTCACATGACAACAAATAACGAAATGTAAATGGCTGTTGGAACTCAAAAAATGTTCATATAAAAAGGGTTGAAGCCTGTGAAAGTAACCCCGACAACTCGGAGCGCAACTGCTTTAAATAACTCAATATATACGATCTGTAACTTCGTCTAAGAATACTAATTATTCACACCTCCTCGCATCGCCCAAACTTTCTTAATTTCGGTGCCGTTAACTTTTTCTCTCGGTCGCTTGTTTACTCGTGCACGCGCTGTCGTGGGCCTTGAAAGTGGAACTAATAAGCTCCTCGATGTTCTCCTCTATTATAAATTCGGAATCAATTCGATCGTTGCTTAGGGCGATTTTCGAGAACTGCTCGAGATGTCGTGCTAAAAGACGTCGAGGGATCTGAAATAATTAACTAGAATCGGAAGTTGGAAAATCGTCCCGTCATCTGTGATTGTAATCTGTACACGAGAGCCATTTACATTTTGTTTGGTAACGTGTTTATAATATTTAAATCGGATACTGTTTTTGTACCAATAGCAAGATGTTTGAAGCAGTCATAGATGATCATCCAATTTCTTCTTTATTTGTATTTAGTCAAAACACATTGACAACTGGTCTAATATTTCTGACAGCCCCATATAAGACTTTTGCAAAAACGTGTATATAGGTATATGCAAAATTTCTGCCAAGCTAGTTCTTAGAGTGCGTATTTCTTTGAAATTGGGGGAGAAGAGAGCTTATAATTCAACTTATTTCCCAAATTTATCAAATTACCGTCACCGCTTTGGTCTTTTACGGCCCCTAAACAGAATACACAAGTTGGGCGAAAGGAGGGAACTTAATAAAAATTTACGATTCTTCTTAGCCAACTTAAACGGTCCCACTCCCCAGCCGTAGGTGAGAGAACAAGGGAATACTTTCAGAATATCCAAATTATAAACCTCTCGCGGTTCGGTATCTTCGCGTATTATTCTGGAGAGCCCCGGCTGTAAATCAGGCGGCGCTGAATTGGCGGATCTGCATGGGTCCCACATGACAAGCGTCCTTACAACCATCCTATCCCTCTTTTTTTAAGCGGGTCGTATCGAAGCGGGCGCGAGTAAATGGAAAATCTTTTATTTAAATGCGCGAGCTTGGTCGAAAAGTGGTGAGGCTGTTTACGGCGCTGGGGCTTTCACTGTATTTCGGAGGAGAATAATATTTCGTAATGGGATCCTGTTATTTTTTTATTTCAGGAGAAAAATAATAAGCCGGAGAATTTGTAGTAGTCTCTCTTAAGTCTCATCAAATTATTTTACTCCAAAACTTGGTTAAAGCAGCACCCAAATTCAGTTCTATATGTAGATTTAAAAAAATTACAAACTTACTGCTTTTTGTCAGGTTTGTACCAGCAACAGATTGTTTGAAGCAGTCATAACTGATCATCCAACTACTTCTTGATCTGTATTCAGCCAAAACACACAGACAACTGATCCAATCCATTTCTGACGGTAATAAAATTACCTGATATTTTTTGTCTATATCATCTGGCAGTCAGTTACAAATTTTTCGGTTTGCTAAGATAATTTTAAATATTATTCCGACTGCAAAATATTTCAGTTACTAAATCTAAATACTTGATAACCTGTCTCTACCTTTGACACCTTTGACGTTGGCCGAATATACCTAACCTCACAGTTGACAGAATAGACAGAGTATTGGCGATAAATAAGGGTTTAACATAGTTTTGAATAAAAATGTTTTTCGCTTTATAACTAAGTTTGTAAATTTTTTGATAGACGATTCCAGTAATTCTTATTTTTCCCTATCCCCTCTTAAAATATTTGTACTTAGTCATAGTTAACCCTCTATACTTAAATTCAGTAAAAGATGACGGAACCTCAACATATTTCACGTTTGAAGTGCGTAATCAGCATAAACCTGGAGTATCCTGATAGATGGACAGGGAAAGGGAGACCTGAGATGGCCAACTCGAAGTGCTGATTTGACACCTATAGACTTTTTTCTGTGGGTTACATGAAGTAAATGATTTATGGGACCCTAGTGGAGTCCCAAGAGGAACTTATTGGCCAAGATTACAAATATAATACTAATGAAACTGTGACTTTGCTGTTACCCTTGCTTCAACAAAAACAAACAACAAAAATACTCTTTTCTGTAAAATTTTCGTTACGGTCGCGGAAACGTACCACCCTGTCGTTAACGGCTATGCACACCTCAACGAAGAGAATAATTTTCCGGCGCAGATATAAAGTTACGTAAATATGCAATGAAAGCGGCACATTTACAGTTTCGCTTATTATTCTCCTGTTTCGTGCCGTAAAGGATGTAGATTACAAGATAATGGTATTAGTTAGTATGTTTTTGGGCCTGTACTATTTTTCTACAGGGTTGAACCGGTACACCGATAATTTAAAGACAAACAAAAGATACACGATGTTGATAGATTTCCCTTTATTTGGCCAAACATAACAATCATCCATACAAAAGTGACGGCCATAGTTATTTAGTAATATTAATGTGGTCTTATAAGAGATACAACTTTAATTTATAAAATAAGTTAAAAATAAATTCGAGGTATGTAAATGTAAGAGGCTGGAAGAATCTTTTCCAACCGAACATTATCCCTTCAAGTTTTCAGAGTTAGTTGAGAATAGTTTCCCATTGCGGGAATGGATGCAACTACTTCCGGGTCCCTAAAGGCAAAATTACGGCGAATGAAAAGGGATTTGCGAGATTGAGTGAAAGGATTGTAATCAGAGACACGTGGAGCGAGCAAGGAGATCGATGTTAATTAGATTCGGGGGCACACGGTCATTTGAATGAGGCAAACCTCATGGACGCAGGATATGGAGTAGATCGGGATAGTTCGAAAGTAATTAAAAATTTAGTTAATAACAAAATGATAGGTATAATTGCATAGAAAAATTGGAATCTCTAATTGGATCTAGTGCGCTAAAGTATATTTTTTTTCATAAGACATAAAACAGTGGGCATATAATAGAAAAACTCAAATCTAGGTTATTTCATAAATCAATTTGGTAGCATTTTTGATATATATACTTAAAACTAACAATGACTAAAACTAAAATAATTGGCGCCCAATGTGGGGCTACTGTCATGCCTAAATATATATGTAATTTTCAATGGAGGTCATATTCACCTACTGAAATACGTATCACAAGTTTGTTTTTTCTTCAAATTTTGTCTTACAAACTGATTTTTTTTAACCTTCATTTACAAACTTCACTGCTGGGCAATCTACTGTAGTTAAGGAACTTGTAATTTCAAATTTATTTACTTGCGGAACGACTACCCAAACAGAGAAAATACTCCAATTACAGGATGGGGTAGTCAATAATGGTGACATCGTGTATTAAAAGAAGAACAAGAAGTGAGGGACACTCAATAATACTGTGAATAAGTAAGACTAAATACAATCGCTTTTTAACCACAAAAACTTGACGTATCTATCTCCTTGAGGTACTGGGCATCATATTATTTACATGAGGTATGAAAGTCAGTTTTCAGTCAAAGCCTAAATATTTAAAGTTGTTCAATTGAGCTTGTGCTATCAATATCATATATAAGTATACATAGAGAAACTGATCTTTCTTACGGAAGAATGTAACAACGTTGGATTTTCGGATATTAAGGGTTAACTTATATTGAATATTAAATTATCCTGAAGTAAATGACAATTGTGAATCGAATTTACAGAAAGAAATAACTTTAGATCATCGATATATAGAAAAGTTTTGCATTGTAGCTCCGACGAAATGTCATTAATAAAAATGCAGAATAATAGTGGTCCCAGAACAGAGCCCTGCGTGACACCTAATGTAGCAGAGTCCGTCACATACTGAAAACCACGATACTGCAATACCCTGTATACCCAAAAGTTGGTTAATTTTTATTATTTCTACTCAAATGTAACTTAAAAAATTCCCGCAATAAGAACCAACACACGGAATCTTCAGGCAGCGACAAATGATTCATATTCAATTAATCCCACAACCGCCTACGTTACGGCTAGTAGCCCATCTTATATTCAAGTCTAATTTTATTCAGCGCCCCACAAGCGCTCGTTTCTAAGCAGAGGACCGCACTAGCGCCGGCGAGCAAACAAATAATTAAGTACCACGGAACGGTAACGGTAAGAACAAAGTGGATCTAGGCACGGCAAAAAAACCGCCTGAATTATGAAAACCTACCCTCTTCCGACATGAATTGCCCTGATTAAACCCGGGAATTGTAATTTTATGGCACGGAAAGAACTCTTTCTTTCACCAGAACTGCTCAATCCCACCTTAAGGAAACTCGGAGAAAGAAATGAACAAAGATACTCGTACGTGTTAAAAATGGCCCTAATTTGACCGTATTTTAGTAGGTAGTTGTTTTGTAAACTACATATGTTTGTTATTAATCTTGTACTTTAACTTTTTACATATTTTAAGCCTGTAGATAATAATATTACAAGGTTTTGTACTATTTTAATCTTATAGCTAATGAAATCACGTAATCTGTAATCTTACAAATTGAACCACATTGCGCCCGATTTATTGGCCAATACTGTCCACTTAACTTATCTCGCCAACTTAGATGTCCCCAAAACACAACAAAAACAAATGAACGCCAAACAACAGAACGACCACATCGAGACATTACTAAATAAATCGCCCAATAAAAGGAAATTTAACAGTGACTAACTCGCATTGTTATCTTTGCTAAGTATCGCCGTGCCCATTACTGCAGAAAACTGGAAAGGGATCTAAAGTTTTTCCGGTCGGGGAAATGTATTTGATAGTGACTTAAGGCGACTGTCTTGTCATGAAAATAACGGTCGAACTTTACAATAACGTCTGGAAGTTCGTTGGAGCACCACTCATTACGTGATTGCACGGCAAACATACGTTTTGGTTAATGGCTCAAATTAAATTTTATCATTTACTCTTAATTCTACTTCTCTGCTAGAATTGTATTTTAAATGAACGTTCCAACAGATAAATTACTTTATCATCATAAATAAACAAGGCGCTTCCACATGATGTATTGGAATTTTACAGTGTCATATTTGTGTAGTGCCAAAAATGGTCAATAGTAGCACCGACAAAAAAAAATAACCGTGCAAAAATTCTAGGAGTAGCTCTTATCACATCACAGCCAGCTATAATTTGTGTGTAATGTTTTGAGATGTCCCCAAACAAAAAAAAATCAATAGGTTCCATATCGGGTAAACTGGGTGGCCAAGGTTGGCCTGGTGCTTGAGCACCTCGTCCAATCCCGTTATTATCGAATCTTTTATTTACAAATTCACGAGCAGTCACGACATTCTTTGTTTAAGCGAATATACCATTACAGAATTTGAATATGCATAAGCCATTATTAAAACCTAATCTTTCTTAAAAATAAGCTTAATTTGACAATACACAATATTAAATAAGATGACGGCTTCTTTAAGTAACTGTGTAAAGAATACACTTGATCAAATAAATCTATTTTGTTGTATTTATACATTTTCGTATTCCCATCTGTTTTTTTATTTATAACTCGTCCGCTCTTAGCTATAAAATGTGCCTCGTAAAAACATTAGAATGCCTATATTATGATTTGACTGTAAATGTGGCCATCCGTCTAAGTTTTGCATTTATTTCAAGAAAGAAAACCTGGCGTGCAGGAAAATTTAGGTTTTTTATATTCCTTTTACCTTAAATCAGAATATATTCCGCCCAACAGATAGTATTGAGATCGCGGATAAAATTTATGAGAACTATATATTTTACTCATGTATACTTAAACGTTTCTCAAGTTATACATTTTTTTATCGGGATATACATTTTTTTATTTATATATATAAAAAATCGTTACGTAGAAACATGTCAAATATTATACCGTATATTCTTTTAAGGGAGGAAAGGTTGAGGCACACAATAGGTTTATAAAGGATCCTTAGAAAATCCTAATAGTTTCTGGACATAGATAAACTCTAAAAAGAACACCACTTTTATCCCTAGCACCATGATCTTTAATGATGAGTATGTAACTGATCTACAGATAATTGTGAATACTTCTGCATCATGTTTTCTGGTGCATTTGTCTCATCAGATAGGTTTAATGGTTATGCTGATGTAAATAGTTGTCAAAGTTTGCATTTAATGTCAGTCTTGAAATCGGATATATTAAGGGCAATTGAAAAGCTAACAATAACATGTGTTTTACTCGAGAGATTGTGCAGTTGCTTTTGTAAACCTTTGGTAATTTTATGTAATCTTACCCTCAGATCTGGTGTGTTTCCTGATATCTGGAAATTATCCAGAATTGTTCCGGTACATAAAAAGGTGAGACGAATGAATGAAATTATAAACCGATTGCGATTTTGAATAATTTTAGTAAGGTTTTTGGGGCTGTCGTACATAGATTTGTTTCATTTCATGCCTGTAATATTATTGTTCAGGAACAGCACGGTTTCATCCAACGTAGATCCACAATACGTAATTTACTAAAATGCAATTTATTTCTGCTAGTTTAGATGCTGGAAGTCAAGTTAATGTCATATACACAGATATTTCCAAGGCATTTGACAGACTTATTATTGGAGAAACTCAGTACTGCAGGACTTTGCTTTGAAATTATCATACCTTGAAGACCGGGATCAATATGTACAATATCGTGGTTTTAAATCTCACTCATTTCTTCAGTCTTCTGGTGTTCCTCAAGGATCCATACTCGGGTCTCTATATTTTGGGATTTTAATAGTTCTTTTACAAAAAAATGAGGAATACAAAAAATTAAATTTTAAATAAATTTTGTGATTTTTCAATAGAAAACTTGTTGAGAACCGCTGATCCGGGAGTCATGGTGGATGTGAATTCCACAGCGTTGCCAGTGTTACACTAATATCTTCGAATAGGCTCCAACAAAGTTAACTAGAATTTTTAGACATGTCAAAGAACGATTGAAATATGTTTATTTATGAAAATATCTCCTCCTCTTTGTTATTCCTATACCTCACCAATAAATTGAAAATATGAT
This sequence comes from Monochamus saltuarius, assembly GCA_025584915.1. Lineage (NCBI taxonomy): Eukaryota > Metazoa > Arthropoda > Insecta > Coleoptera > Cerambycidae > Monochamus > Monochamus saltuarius. The sequence continues at coordinate 2,653,259 of CM046722.1, read as the reverse complement.
TTGACACACCCAGTCTCAGGTCCAGAATTGAAAAACACACGAAAATACCACAGTCGCGACCGGGACGTCTAAAACAGGATGTTCCCGCCCCAAGGGGTCATCTTCCCGGACCCAAACCCGGAATTTCAGCTGGCCATAAACTTTTCGAGCACAAATCCGGCTTTAGTTCCAAAATTCAGCGTCGACTTCGCCTTATCCCGACGTGTAGGCCCAATTCTCGGGATCGGATTCAGCGTCGAAAAATACCTGGGAATACATAATTATGTCACTCTCTTGTGTATGAACTTTATATTTTTTGTGGGGCTGTGTTATTAATTAAATACACAAGAGAAAAACATTGGCTTTGAAAATAATAAGACGATTTTATACGTTAGTGCCGCAACTCTTACAACAGAGTGGGACTGGTACGGGACATTTCACCTACTGCTCGTGACATCTACCTGTTACCTGTGCCTACGGCACTAGTTTCGTTTTTGCATGCTATTGACACTGCTTTTAAATATTTTACTTTGCCTTCTCTTCATATTGAACGCATACATTAATTTAGTTATTTTGTTATTCCATGTTTTGTGTTTATTTTTAAAATCTGTTTCACCCATTACGAAACTAGTGCGAAATGGTTAGCACTGACACGTTGTTTGAGGTTATGTGGCAAAAATTAACTCTAAGGTGTTATTTGAAAATCACAGTTTTTTTGCTATTCTCCATAAAATAATTTAAGGGTATAATTTGTGATAATCTTTCTAACAGTGTACAATGGTATCAACTTCTGAAATGTGGATAACTGTTTAAATAGTTAAGTTTTTCAGTAAGAAGGTGAGCTTTTATCCACGTTTATGGATAATTTTTGGGATCATTGAACGAAGTAACTTGCTAAACACTTTAATTCATAGTATCGAATTTGCGGAAATTCATATTTTAATCGTTTATGATAATTTTACTTTACTTATTATTAAAAACAAGGGTTTTTAAATTAGAATCAACCGCAAAAATTGAATATACGTTAAACAATTATTTATCTAATAGACGATATGGCAACCTCGCCTTCAGTAAATCATATCGTTTATTTTATTATGCTACGTCAGTGGTCTATCTGGTCAGCGGTCCTCAAAATGTTGGTGATTAAATAAAAATATCCGTAAATATTCGAAATTTGTAAAAATTATTTTCTATATCTAGTATACAGGGTTAACTATGACTAAGTACAAAAATGTATCCATGTGCTCAGGGAGGCCTAAAAGACAATAACAAAAATATTCCAGAATTTTAGCTCGATATTTAAAAAATGGGGCAAAACCCTTTTTTCCTACGGAAAGTCGGCGCCTATGATAAGAACTGACTGAGATGGCTTAGATCCATAGATAAAACTTACAGCTGTCAACAATATCTACTGTCATGCGGTCGGTTTTTTGCAGCATTTCTAAATGCAGAAACGAAAATTAACATTCTTAATAGTAATAATACCTGATAGATAGGTAGGTAACAGTTAATCCACTTAGCTCCAGTATTTTGCATTCGTTTTCCATTATTTCGTTATAAACTGGTAGAACTACATATTCGCTCATTACAGCCACTCACTACCGATAAAAGACACTTCCCGTAGGTACAATTAGATAGATTAGATTCCTATTTATTATAACAAAATCGAACGAAAGGAATAAGAGACGTTTAACCGCGGCAGTTTTGTCCCATAACCTAGAAAACCAAACCGGCGAACTATATTGTGGGAAATTATCTGCACTCAACACAAATATCTTTATTTAATAACTATAAAACGTTTAAAAATTAAAATAAGGCACTAAAAACTGAAGAAGAACACAAAATTACAACGTAAACACAGGAATTCAATTATGACATGACAGTGACACTGACTAATGAGCGACTGTTGCATGCTTGTAGAGTATGCAACCAACAAGCATTGGCGGCGTTAAATAAGGATTTAAAATAATATCGAAAACAATTTTTTTTTGGCTTTATAAATGGAATTTATGGAATTTTTTTGAAGGGTGATTCCGTTAATTCTTATTTTTCTCTATCCGCTCTTAAAATATTTGTACTAAGTCATAGTTAACCCTTTATATATGACGAACTACACCTGCAGTTAAAATATTTGTACTTGTTTGAGGTTCACCCTGTATTTGCTTTTTATATTTATATTTGTATTTTATTCCTTATATGTTATTTTATATCTTTATTTTGTTCTGTTTGTTACTGTTTTCATAGTTTTCAGTTTTTACATTTATTTTATTGTATATCTGTCGTAATTTGACTTACTTATCCTTTAATTAGGCTTAATAAATAAATATTTAGAAGCGTATTAGTAAATTTAAAACGAAAGGTTACCTACACATTCAACGTACCTTTCTATTTTCTGGAGAAAATTCCGCGGTCGCCGGGAAATGCCAGCCGAGGATCACCCTATCGAGGTTCCGGCTACTTTCAAATTTAATTTCGTCCGTAATCGAATCAAAATTCTAATTAACAAAACAAGATCGCTCCGTTGAACAAAAGCGACGTGAAGTATCGGGAGCCGTGTAGACCGCAGCGTTGGAAGCGTGTTGCCCAAACATCGATAAATTATGCTAAACTCGCCGGAGAAGTCCTCGAGGAAACGCTATCGAGGCAGGCTGGCGTGCAAGGCGGAAAACGGACGGGATGTTTTAAATCTCCCATAACCTGTTGTTAGGAAATTGATGGCGCGCGTATTACGCGATCGGTTTTTGCGCCGGACAACTAGATTTATCGCCGATTATTATTCAAAAGAGAACTACTGCTTTATCAGTGAGAAGTGCTGGTGGAATTCAATGTTACATCTAGCGGAACGTCAAGAATAACTATTTTGTATGATTATATGCGAACTTGCAATTATAAAGTAACTGTTATGTATAACGACTTTAGAGTTCCAGTCGTTAATATTCAGGGTGATTCAAAACATATACAGGGTGTCCGGAAAGTAATGGGACCCAGCTTAAGCATAGCTCCTGTGATTATACAGTGCTTTCGAAAAGTCAGTGGCGTAGCTAGGCGTGGGCGAAGCGGCCCCTCGCCCACGGCCTCGCACTTAAAGGGGCCTCGCGCGAGGCCCCCTTGGGGGTGATTTAAAACCGAACGCCATGAACTCTAAATAGTACGAATAGCACCCTAATAGATCTTACTAAGAATAAGAGCTTTACCGAGGCTTTACCACACGTACTAAAATTAATTTTTACACCCTGCTGGGTGTGCTCTATTATCGACATATTTTTAATATTTAAACACCTCATAATTATGAAATTTTTAGATCATCCAGACTTCACTACTTTAACTAGTATTCATAAATGAATAATTTTGTAAACAAACTTTCTGACTTTTCACCAATCTTTTCTTGAAAATATACAGGGTGACAGGGAAAAAACTACAGTGCATAGTATCACGCGAAAGAGGATCAAAAATTTATATAAAAAAAGTTATGTACACTAATGTCCAATCGTCTTTTGTTTTCAAGATACAGCATTTAAAATTTTTTTTGTAAAATTTAATTTTTTTTAATATCTCCCGATTGTACGAAAATACTTGAACCAAAATTGATGCACAGTGTGACCTTGCATGTAGCTATTATGTGTCACAATATTGAGTTCATTCAGCATCCAATGGCGGAAGAAAAGGGCCTCGCTGGTGCGACTTCGCCCACGTCTAGATTAGTCCACGCTACGCCACTGCGAAAAGTAACGAATAAATTCATTATTTTTGAAATTGAGTTTTCGAAAAAATCCCCTGACACGTCGATTTTGTTTTTAAAAAGGCACTTTTCGACATACCACCCACATTTGTGACGTCATCGTTGTTCGAGATATGACGTCATCGACAATTTTTTTTAAGTAGCAACCCCCAATTTTGACCATGCCATTTGAAAGAGCGTGTCATTCTACATACATACATCATGAAAAATTATGGTGTTACATAACAAAAATTTCAAGAAAATAATGTTTGAAGATTTTAAAATTTAATTTTCGCAATACTGAAAATGATAATGATTATGTAAAAAATCGACTAAATTAAATGTTCAAATTGTGCACCGTTGGCTGCCTGACAGTAGCCAAGAATAAATTCTTTTTGGACATTATCAATAACTTCAGGAGGTATACGATGTATCTCGTGACGAATTCATGCTTTTAAATCCTCTAAATTAACCGGTCTAGTAACGTATACTTTACTTTTTAAGTATCCCTACAAGAAATAATCCAGGGGTGTCAAATCAGGCGATCTGGCTGGCCACTCAATCGGCCCCCTTCTCCCTATCCAACGATTCGGGAACAGCTCATCTAAATAAGTACGGAGAGGTGTTGCATAATGGGGAGGTGCACAGTATCGTGAAAATTAAATTTTAAAATCTTCAAACATTATTTTCTGGACAGTTTTGTTATGTAACACCATATTTTTCATGATGTATGTATGTAGAATGATGACATGGGAGTTGCTATTTGGAAAAATTGTTGATAACGTCATATCTCGAATAACGATGACGTTACAAATATGGGTCGTATGTCAAAAAGTGCCTTTTAAAAAACAAATTTAACGTGCCAGGAGATTTTTTCGAAAACTTCTCAATTTCAAAAGTTATTACTTTATTCGTTACTTTTCCAAAGCACCGTATAGAATCTATTTAGATAAACTTAGCTTAGTCCAAATGTGCCTCATTTAGAAGTTACAGAAGAAAAAAATATATTTTCTTGTTATGGGCATAATTAAGTAACGCCAACGTTTGCACCACACTTGCACTCACTGAACACCATTGTAAAAGTAGCTGCATTTGAACATGTTTACCGGAAATTAGTTCTGCTAAAGCATTTTCACTTCACCATAACTTAAAACTATATCAACAACGAGTTGTTATAGATGTAAGCCATTTTTGATATTTGAAAGACTAATGTAAATATTTCCAACGAAAAAGTTAATACAAGTAATCAAATATTTGAAATCGCTTGGCTAGAGACCGCAGCCCAGCGATGTAAAGTTGCAACTACTAGAACTTCAATAATTATTGTTTTCATGCAAACTATAAGGATTTTGCAAAACTGTTCCATTTGTTTGGGCTTCTGGACATTGGCCAACAAGTTTCTTATAAAAAATAATGCATATTTTAAATTTGACTTTTGTTTGCAAAAAACTATAAATTAAATTTTCCTACGATCATGCGGAAAAGTGTATTTTTCGTGGCGAAAGTTACACTTTTCCGCACTGGTCCGGTAAAGTGCACGCGATTCTTGTTACATTAGACAGTACGCCTATCGTATTGTTGTGATAATGCTTGTGTACAACGCAATTCAGCGGATGCAGGCAGCATTAAGCCAAAAAAGTTTGCTTGCGTAATCACGGATAAAAATTCCGGTCGTTTTCATAACTATGTTCAGTTTTGATTGTTAATATTTTTTGACATAAGCTTTCAGTTCAGTTTGAAGGTTCAGTATGATTTATTTTTCATTTTTCTTCGTCGTAAACTACACAAAATGAGTGAGGAGTCTCTTAATGATGTTCCGACAGAGATATTGCCGCTAATGATGCAAATAATGCATTAATTCCTGCAAAATCAAAAAATCGCTATGAGAAAGAGCTTGTTGCTTTTGATCAATGGCGCCTGGAGAAGAACACTTTATCTTTAAAAGAAGAGGTATTTTTGACCTATTTCCGCGATATTGCTCTATGATTGAAGTATTCAATGTTAAACCTATGCTTCAAACTAAACAAGGACATTGATATTGGAAAATACCTCAAGCTAACGGCATATTTGAAGAAATCAAATGTTGGTTACAAGCCAATAATCAAAGGTATTAGAAAGAAAGGAAATAGAAAATTTTCTCTTCAATGCCCCAGACAACATTATATCTTATGAACACAATAATAATAATAATATCTCTACCCCTCATTCTAATCACGAGGATTAGCCCAGAAGTCGAAGACTTGTGCGGGAGAGGGGGCGGCATATTATTATTAAGCAGGCCGCATTTGCGCCCAGGAACGACTTACGTTGGTAAGCCCTAACCACCATTCAGTGCAGGAATGAGGGAAACCTGGAAAACCTCATTAATTAGGGGGGTAGTTAAATGCCAACCGGTATCAATCTCTCACATTGACCCAAGTCAACATTCTTCCACCCTACCATACCCGCAGAGAGGGTGCCAATCTCTCCACGAATATAGCTTATATACGGTCTACCGGCTGCAGGGATCCAGTCACCTCTATTCAAGTACTGCCGCCTTAAACCGCGCGACCACTGTCCGATAGAATAGCCACATTATTTGGAGTTGTCAGTGCCTCTCGCCGCAAAGAACTGTCAAATATGTCGACCCACGATATAGAACACTAAGGTGATGAGCTTATACCATACCAAATACGAAAACCAATGTTTCCAGAAAATTTGTGGTGAACAACGAAGAAACAATTAAATATGTCGATATCTATCGAAGTTAAACTATTTTGCGTCCTAGAGATACCCCTCACGATCGTTTTTTTATTCTATAAAGAGGATAAATGTACTAAGCAATGTGTGGGTATCAACAGCTTCGGGAAAATTTCATCTAACATAGGTGGGTACTTAGGGCTCCCAAACCCCGAAGGGGACAGGACATTGTTTTCGGGGTTCTTCTGCCACATTATTAGTCAACTTCAGGTCCAATATTACAAACATAAAACGGCATGGTGAGTGGAAATCCACAGCGGTAGCTGAGTCGTACTTGAGGAGTTTGGATAGCAAAAAGAAAATAGTCCACAGCATTCTCAAAGCATGAAATCTCTCATCAGAACTTCAACTGCAATCAGCGTGCGGAAAAGTAGTCACTTCCCGCACTTCTTATTTACAATTTAAATTATTTAACACCGGTTAAATTCCTTCTACGACGCACTCTGTATTTCGAGGTAATTAAGGATATAGTTTTCGTTTCTCGCATTACATGCAGACCGTATTACATAGCGCACGTCTTCTCCGACTCGCGGAGTCGCTTATAACTAACTGTTTCTCCATCTGGAAGCTGGATCTTGGTTTATTTTGCATAGCAGTGTCAACAGCACGTGGAATCTCATACGGGGCTTCGCCTTAGGGTGCGGAATTCGCCCAGTTTATCGCGTCAAAACAATCTGGATCCGAATATTATATTCATTAACTTCTCCACTATTTACACTTCACTACACATTATTAGAGCCGGCGGGAGACGCCAGAATGGCCTCGGCGTCGGAATAACGACCGTTAGGGATGCAAGGAATGCCTCTTTACGGGAACGCACCCCTTTCGAACTTGCGATAAAGAATGTATACACAAATTTCGTGAGAGAGTATTGTGGGAAGTCTGAATTTAGTTGTAATATTCATAACTGGAATACCTTGGGGATATGGAAGTTGCTGTTCGAGGACAAGGGTCCAACTCGAGTGAAACTTCGCTGAAAAGGCGATATCGGGAAGTTTGATGCTCCTAGCTGTCTGATAAAATTGTACTGTTGTCAGGTGTTCGAATGCGGAGAGAACAATGCTATTCTTGGAGAAGTTTAATACAAAGATATAGCGTTTCAAGAAATGTTGGGTGTAGCTTACGTCGATTATGATGAAGTTGCGCTTTAAATTAATTCATACCTGAGATCATCTTAGACATTGTTTTTCTCTGTTGTAAATGATTTAAAACAATCAAGACTTTAGGTATATTGGACTTAATTTGAATTTGTTTCGAACAACTTATTCTCCAACCGTCACAAAACTATGACGTTATTTTACTGTCAGGAAACTCTAAATTTGACATTTTGTTTACTGAGAAAAAAACGGTATCTCAGCAACAAAAGTATTCAGTTTTCATCCTAGGAGCTAAACTTGCCACTTTTAATCCTTAGATTAAAAGTGTTAATCAAGTTTTCAGTTATACAGGGTGTCCAGAAACTCTCCTGACAAACGAAGACCGGAGATTCCTCAGATAATTTTAAGACAATTTAACCCAATTCACCTAGTCCGAAAATGCTTCCTAAGGGAACTAGAGCTCTTTGAAGATGGCGCCTTGTAAATAGTTTTGTTTAAATACCTCCAGAACGCTTCTACTTAGAAAAACAAAAACTGGTATGCTTGTTTAGCCTTCAGAGATGAATCGATTCCATCAATTGCGAATTTCTAGTACCGGTCATAGGCGTCCGTTTTGGGTAGGTCAACGGTTATTTTAACGCATAACTTTTTTGTCTTTAACTTTTAAGCATTTGTGACACTAGATTATTAAATTTTCAGGTAGTCTAGTACTAAAAGGTACTCTTACTTTAAGTCATTAGGATACACCGTTTTCTAGAAAAATGGATTTGAAAATTTTTCGTTAATGCCTTTTTTTAAAAAAAATGTTTTCGAAAACTTCTCAATTTAAAAAATAATGAATTTATTCGTTACTTTTCTAAAACACTGTAGATATTGTCACACCTCGCAGAATTCTTTTAAATATCTGGTATACTTGAATTGATGTAAATTATTAAGTATTTATCACGATGTACAGTACATAGTAATAAGGTACAGTTCACGGTCTTTCATGTCGTCTAGCGCATTTTAATATCATCCTGAACAATACATTACTTTCCATTTCGAGGACATAACTTAGGTTTAGGAATAATGAAAAAAAAAATTGAACGTCTCGAGTGTGAAACATTATTTATCTTCATTCTTACATGTCACCGGCTACTTATTTTTTTGTCCGTTTCCAAGAACTCATCACTGTGGTCGAATACTCGACTGTTCTCTGATTTTTTGTCTCTACCTTGTCTAATAACGGATGGAGTCGATTTTACTACGACCCTTAACAGCCCTCAGTACACGTTCCGGCAACAGCGTTACTTCCCCTTTACGTCAGTCCTTACCGTAGGATCCCCGTTTAACGTAATTCAATAACACTATAAACCGTGGTTATGGCAAAAGATAAGGATCGGGCTAATGCTGGCTGTAATGATTTGATTCCCGACTGGATGAACGTATTAAGCTAGGTTCTAGCGTTATTGTGCCCCTGATTGTTGTCCTGCAGCTACACGAGAACGCAGTTCGATAATAGGATCATTTCCATGTGTCAGGTTATATACAGGGTGTAATTTTATAGGCGGGTTAGTTTCTTTAGGGACAATAGTATGTGTTCTTCAGAATACTAATATGTAATTAAAGTAAGTGTAGCGTTTACATGTCTTAGTGCCACTGACTTAATTTAGTTGGTCACCTGCTATGGTATGCAGATATGGTGGTAGACGGGCAACATAACACACGGTCAACGGTAATTTATAGAAATAGAAATGGCCGAATGTCACCGCATAAAAAAATTTTTGTAAAAAATTAAATTTTTCAAATTTTATCGCTGACTATAAGAGAACTATTGCTCTATCAATGACAAATACCAGTGCAGTTCAATTTTACACCTAGTGACTTTGTTTTTAAAATAAAGTCAGTCTGACTTTGTTTACCGGCTTCTCTAGAGCTCGCTTAAGAGATTTTGCACATATTATAGTCCCGCCATTTAGCCGACATGGTCCACAACTAAGGCCGGTTGACTAACTATACCCTATACAGGGTGAACCTTAAATAAGTACAAATATTTTAACCAGCAGTACAGTTCACTGTGTAGAACACATAATTAATAGTTGTTTTACAACAAAATCAGGAATAAAAAGTGAAATTTTAAAAATAAAAAAATAAAAATTTTAAATGTAATTTTCTGTAGAAAACTTGTTGAGGACCGCTGACTTTCATACATTTATGAGTCATAGCTCTTCAGACTGAATGTGTAGTTTACAGTGTTGCCAGTGTTACACAAATGTCTTTGCTTGAACAAACTTTAATATGTTGTGTGAAAATCATAGTTTTTCGTTATTATTCATAAAATGACGTAAGGAAATTGTGTCTTGTGTCTCTTTCTAACAGTGTACAATGGCATTTAACTTGTGAAATGTGGATTACTGATTAAATAGTTAATTTTTTAACAAACAGGTAAGCTTGTGTGCACGTTTATGTATAATTTTTGAAGATTGGACATAGTAATATCACGTAATATCTTCCTAAATACTTTACGGTAGTATTTAACTTGCGGAAATTCATTTTTAATCGTTTATAGTAAGATCAGTTAAGCAGTTAAAATGTATGTTAATATTGCTACATACCCGACTTTACTGTACTTATGCTTCAAACAAGTATTTTTAAAATAGAATTAACCGTATTACTTTACTATTACGTTAAGGGAAACGTAATATTTATATTAGAGAAGATATGGCAACCTCGCAACAAATCATATGGTTCATTAGCTTGGTTAAGCAGCGGTCCTCAAAATTTGGGTATTTTTAAAAAAAATTAATATCTCCGTAAATATTAGAAATTTTTAAAAATGGCTTGCACTGGACTGATCTATATGACGAACTACACCAGCAGTTAAAATATTTGTACTTATTTAAGGTTCACCCTGTATAAACACTGGCCACACGTTTATAGAATCTGAGTAGGTAACATAGACAACTAACAACACGACCGTAAAATTTCCAGTCAAGCCATAATTTAATTCCTGTTTACCATGTGTTTACGTTGTAGTTTTGTCCTTCTTCAGTTTTTAGTGCCTTTTTTGATTTTTAAACGTTTTATAGTTATTAAATAAAGAAATTTGTGTTGGGTGCAGATACTTTTACAACTTCCACATAATATAGTTCGCCGGTTTGGTTTTCTAGGTTATTGGACAAGACTGCCGCGGGTACATTAAAAGTTTTCTATTATCTATTCATTTCGTTCGATTTTGTTATAATAAATAGGTATTTTATCTAGCTGTACCTACAGGAAGTGTGTTTTATCGGTAGTGAGTGGTAATGAATGAAAATGTTGTAGTTTTGCCAGTTTGTAACGAAATAATGAAAAACGAATGCAAAATAGTGGAGCTAACTGGATTAACTGTTACCTACCTATCTATCAGGTATTATTACTAATAAGAATGTTAATTTTTGTCGTTTCTGCATTTAGAAATACTGCAAAAAACGACCGCATGGTAGTAGATATTGTTGACAGATATAAGCTTTACCTGTGGATCTAAGCCGTCTCAGTCGATGCTTATCATAGGCCCCGACTTTCCGTAGGAAAAGAGGGTTTTGCCCCATTTTTTAAATATCGAGCAAAAATTCTGGAATTTTTTCATTGTCTTTTAGGCCTTCCTGAGCACGTGGTTAAAATTTTTGTACTTAGTCATAGTTAACCCTGTATAATGAAAACAGATAATAACAAAATTATAATAGTTTCGTGATAGGTTTTGTTCAGCACTTTAGAAACCAGTAGTTGGCTGTCACTACCAGTGTCACTTTTTAACACATCTATTAAAAAATTGGCTACTTAACGCCCACAAGCATTAGCAGCAATGTCGTCACGTGTTTGATGTCAGTACATTGTTGTAAACTCTATCGATATATCTTAGTCTTAACGTACTTTCATGAGGAAATTTTCGGTCCAGATATTTTTCTAATCCGACTTGGGGTTCTGTAGTTTATTTAATGGAATATTGCTTCTAAGACAGGCATCTGTAAGTTTATAGAAAAATACAGTCTTCAGCGCTGGACGAGGCATAGCTCTTCAAATGTCTTGTCGCTTTAGTTTTGTCAAGAAAAATTTATAATGCGTTCGCATACAGTACAAAACAGGCCATTTCCTTTAAAATGTATGCCCCTATAACTTTCGGGATCACTATCAAACCACATTTGAAATAATTCCCGTCAATTTCTTCTCTCCTTTGGCATGTTATTTCACTTCAATACCTTCTCCCCTCAGCTAAGTTGTTAATGTAAATTGTGTTAGTATCGGTCAGTGGTCGCGCGCGGTTTAAGGCGTCAGTACTTGAATCGAGGTGACTAGATCGGAGTTGCTTCGCGCCCAGCTGCCGGTAGACCGTATATAAGCTATATTCGTGGAGAGGATTGGCAACCTCTCTGCGGGTATGGTAGGGTGGAATAATGTTAGCTTGGATCAATGTGAGAGATTGATACCGGTTGATATTTGACTACCCCCCTAATTAATGAGGTTTTCCAGGTTTCCCTCATTCCTGCACTGAATAGTGGTTAGGGCCTACCAACGTAAGTCGTTCCTGGGCGCAAATGCGGCCTGCTTAATGATAATATGCCGCCCCGTCTCCCGCACAAGTCTCCGACTTCTGGGCTAATCCCTGTGATTAGAATGAGGGGTAGAGATATTATTATCATTATTTATAAATAGTTATTTAAATACAACTTACACAGACGTAATAAATAAACGTATCGACGCGACACCGACTATTACAGCGTTCTGTAAATAACTAAAACTAAAAGCGCAGTTTGGACATTCACTCGGACTATAGTTCTTAGACGTTACTCCTCAAAAATTTTTTTTTTATTAAAAATAAGGAAAGTAGAAATTACATGTTTTTTCTTAAATTTTCTTCAGTGTAATTATTTTACGTTTCAGCATCAAATTACCGGGTAATTATAATTTATTCGGTAAGGGCATAGTGGCGTAGCCGTAAAAATGACGGCAGTAAAGCAGGTAATTAAGGAAGTTACCCAATAAGCTTTTAATTGATTCCCGCCTGAGAGGTTAATAAAAAAAGAGTAATAAACCGATAGGCACGTGTCCAGAATATTAATTACTTACTTTTACCTGGGAGCCGTCGTGAAAATTTTCGCACTAAATTATCGGGCGGGTTTTACGCTTCCATTATGAGAGGCTTTTCTTGCCAAATAAATCCATAAAAAAGATATTAAAGGGGCGTTTGAATAAGTTTTCAGATTTAAGATGAGTTGCTCTTAATCTGGGCCCGTTCAACAGCGTCAACCGTATTTTACTTGGCGTTACAGATGTCTGCATATAATGCTAACGTCCCCAAAATATACAGATTTAGAAAGTGAGGATCTTGATGGTGAATTGCATTTTGCCGCTTGCGTGTATTTGTGTCATGCTACACGCATACTTCGACCACAGCGTGTTTGCATCAAGCAGTGTTGTCAGGTGGGACAAATTCAGTGCATGAGAATAATTTCAAAGCATGAGGTTTGGAGAAAAAAGCATGAGATGGCTTAATTTATCAAAAAACACCTCTTGACACAGCTTAATTTTTAATTACTTTTGTAATGCCATTTTTATTTCATTAAAAAGCATTATGTTCTGCTATTTTATCATAATATTACATTGTAAGTAGGTAGTTACAGGTACTTACTTAAAAGTTATTAACCACGTAACCTTTCTAATTTATTTTATTGTTAGGCCGGGCGAACGTTGAGGCGCAGTTGACGTGACGCAGGGTGACTCACGGGTCGTAAAATCTGTTGTTTACAGAAAATGTAGGTATCCTTACGGAATAGAGTTAAGAATCACTGCAATACAGCGTGAATACAGCACACACACCGCATATCCGTATACTGTCATACCCGTTTATGTATTCATTGCTAATTATTAAGAGAGCAGTCTACAATAAAGGACATTTCAAGTACCATTTGAAAGAGTAATTTTAATAATTTAATTATTTCTTTTTGTGTCTATTAAAAAAGCATGGGATTTTGTAATCAAAATATGAGAGCATGAGATTTCCTCGGAATGCATGAGATCTGACAACACTGGCATCAGTTGACCGGACAGTTAGATTTGCAATGGCGAATTGGCGTTGGCGATACGGAACCGATTACCGTAGTAGTGGGGAATGCTAGACCAATGCACGTCGCCGCCCCTCTTAAAATTCGTTCCTTCCCTGGAATGAAGCGGCAATTTCTACTTTCTCTGTAAAGATCCGCAATTTCCGAATCTGTATATATTTTATACTATAGTCTCTGCTAGAAAGGACCTGTAAGTTTGACAAGTGCAAACCAATATTATACGGGCTGACTCGGTCAGAATGTCATTAATTTTAAGAGAAGATAGATATAAATGACTATAATACGAACTCGGTGTCGGCCTGATGCGACGTTGCCAAATTTAAATAATTTCCTGTAGTAGCTACTTATTGTGATATGTAATTGATGCTATAAATTATTTTTTTAAAGATTGCAATTAAGTTATAATAAAGTTAATATTAAGTTTCAACATAAGAAATTCACATTTTATTACATAAATAGTGGAAAAATTTATAAAATTGACATTAGACAAACTACAGAATGCATCATCCAACACATTTTGTTAAATTTAAGTAGCCAGTAGACATTTGTTTATTAAGTTTTACCGTAATTGATAATTAATTTGGAAATTAAATTATCAATTGCTATTCAAAGCCGCATAATAATTTTCTGATATTCGCAATTTACATGGCATTAATTTAAATTCAGAGTCATAAGCGTGCATAATGGGACTGTTTGATTATAAATACAGAACAAACAAGAATAAATTAAATATTTATTGTAATTATATTTGTTAATATGTCGTTACAGCATAACCGTACAAAATTATAATAATTTGGAAATAAAAATGGTATTGACAATGCTCTCAAACATCGAAAGCTTGCGAATGATTGTACCTCTATGTCAGCTGTATACAGAGTGTTCCCCATAAGAACCGACACAAAGCAGGTGCATGTAGGGGGTCCCAAAATATTGCAATTTAACCAAACATATATATACAGGGTGAGTCAGTCATAATGTCATTAATTTTAACCACGTATTCGGGAGGCCTAATAAAGGCAATGTTTTATACCTAAATAAAAGACATTGAAAATTATCGAAACAGGTCGATTTTTGATATTAATTTACCTACTTTTGTTCAAATAATAATTTATTATACACAGTGACTTACCTTCGAGTGAGGACGTCATCACATTTTTTTTTAATTGGAACACCACAAGGAGATTTAAATGGTGCGAGATATTTAAATTTTCTTCAATTTTAATAATTCCTTCCTTAGTTGTACTGTTACCCAATGAAGAAGAACCAGATTTGCCCAATGACACAATTTGGTTACAGTAAGACAGTGCACCACCGCACTATGCCATCGCTGTTCGCCGCTACTTTGATGACGTGTTTCCTCATCGGTGGATTGGCAGACGTATATAACACTAACACTAGCTGGTATTGATTTAATCTTGCACGTATTGAATATTGATCAGTGTCATTGAATTTATAAATATAATATCATATACATTGGTTTGGTTGTTGACCCCACACGCAATATTAATAAATGACAAATACATGAGTTGTGTTTGCAAGTTTCATGTTTTAAAAAATGGTTCTCTCTCTCTGTAACAATTTTTTTAACTATAAATTCACTGGAAATCGCAATAAATTTATTTTAACTTCAAACACGGCTTTACAAATGAAACTACTTGTTACCGCTCGCCTGTCAAATGTGAAATATATTAAAAAGAGTAGCAATAACGATTTTGAAATATTTAATAGGTTTATCATAAGCGTGCAACTGCGTTTGAATAATTTGAACGCTGAAAAGGGTCCTTGTATCCGATTTATAACTTCAAGCGATTTATTTCAGCATGAACTATTACGTGATAAATTCGAATAAAATATGGAATATATTAATGTTTTATAACTTTTGTATTTAATCGGCCTATACACAATAAATAATGTGTGTTGTACATATAAATATTCTTATCTTTTTATAAATTATTACTTTGAAAAGTTTTTCCTATGCCACTGACAGAGCGGTTTGTAACAGGTTTGTTTTATTAATATAAGGTGGCACTTCAAATATTATTACCCCTAAAAGTCTTTGTTATGATTCCTGTCCTGTGTTCTATTGTTTAGTGACGTGAGCCAAGCAAAGTAGTAGGTTTTCCATTTACCTTAACATTACATACGAAAGAATTTGCTATTATAAAATTTTCTAAAGAAGCAACATTACTGTTTATATTTGCTTTCAAAGTGGCCTTAATAATCTAGATGGCATTATTAATGTTGTACTGAACACAGTATCACATAGTCTAAGAGCCAGTGGCCGGCTACCTATAAGTAAATGATTATACCTGAAATTTTGCACAGTGAGTCTCTTATACCTATCATTCATGAGGTGATGACTCGCTAAGCCCGGCGAGGCCGACCCAACTGTTACTCAGTTGCGAGAGGTATGAAAATTTAACCAACTTCGTTATTAAATTAACAAAGCTGCTGTTTGAAAATTTTAAAATTTCAGATCTGACAAATTAGGCATTTATTTTTATTATTTATTATATTTAGCAGCTTTTTATATTAAAATGATATAAGTAACAAATAACCTCTATTTCTGGCACAGGTTCTGAGATTTGGTGGTGTCGATTACAATGCTTGACATTTCTGACAGTTCTTTAACGTCAAAAATCAGATTTAATCAAATACTTTTGAAATTTATCCACAAGTGTCTGCCATGATCTTAGAAGCACGGTAATCGTCTGCCTTTGTTATTTTTATATAATAATAATTGTATATTTTAAAATTTTCAAACGGCAGCTTTGTTAATTTAATAACGAAGTTGATTACATTTTCATACTTCTCGCGCCTGAGTAACTCTTGAGTCGGCCTCGCCGGGCTTAGCGAGTCCCCACATCATGAATGATAGGTATAAGAGACTCACTGTGCAAAATTTCAGGTATAATCATTTACTTATAGGTAGCCGGCCACTGGCTCTTAGACTAACATATTCAATAGTTTATCGAATACACCTAATGGGCTCTAATGCCCAGCGTAAATTGCGATAATTACATTCAATAGCTGGCGGCGGATAACTAAGATCCTACAGCCGGGGGCACATTGCTCTGATGCCACGTCACACCACGCCTGTGATACAACGTCGGATGGATCTGACACCGTGTATTCTTATGTATTTTTATATATTGTGTGCATACTGTTCTGACGCTACACCACGCCACGCCACGCCACGTCACGCCATGCCATGCCACCCGTGTCGTAAATCTCCTCTTGTTAGATGTTCATTACGTCGGCTAGCAGTGTGCACGTGAATATAATGTCACATGCATAAAATGATAGAAAAAATTGACAAAATGTTGTTGTTTTAAATATTTACGAGCCTGAATGCTCTATAGTTTAAACCGTAAGCGCTATAGAGAACAAATTAGGTGGGAGGAGAAGCTTAGGAACTAATTACACAGGAAATGTTCTCACAGCACATTGTTAATGAAATAACATACATTTTAACGACTCTAACTAAATGGATTAGAGTACTTAAATGTATTCATCCTCGACTCACAATTTGAGTTTGACCTTCTGATATGAAATATTCGTTAAACTGATAGAATATGATAAAGCAGAATGACACATAACGGAAACATAAACATTACAACAAGTTTTACATTAGGTGCTGAAATTGACGCCCATTTTGAGTTTTACATTAGGTGCTCAAAATGACGCCCATTTTGAGTAATGCACAAGTAAATTCTGATTTTAAACGATCTTTGCACATTTTCTAGCATTTGTGGGATGATTTCTTCGAAGACTCTAAATATGCGATGGACATGTGCCATCTGCCTCTGCTGTACTTGGTGTCGTCATATACTCTTTTTTTATGAAACCCCACAAAAAAAGTCACAAACTGTAAGGTCTGGAGATTTAGGAGGCCATCTGACGGTTCCTCCCCGGCCAATCCATCTCTCGGGAAACGCTTGATCCAAGAATTGTCAAGCCCGAAGAGCATTGTGCGTAGGAGCACCGTCGTTCTGGAACCACATTAAACAGCGGGTCGCTAATGGTATATCATCTAGTAAATTGTTTAAATCCATTTCAAGGAATTCTAGATGAACTTGCCCCGTCAGGTGTTGGTTGAAGAAAAATGGTCCTATGACATGTGTACCCAGAATACCAGACTACACGTTTAGGGACCATCTATGCTGGCTATTACCAGTTGTAAACTGGTGTGGATTTATTGTGTCATAATAATGACAATTATGACGGTACACGTACCCATTTTTATGGAAGATGGCCTCATCTGAAAACATAACGTTACCGAAGATGTCCTCCTGCAGTAGAAGTCTTTCAGCGCCCCAGTGACAAAAATTAAACCTCTTCTCAAAGTCTTCTTCAAATAATTCCTGATGCAACTGGATAGAATAAGGGTGGTATATATGTTTTTTTAAAATTCAATGCACAGTAAGTCTTACTGATACCAGTAGTCCTACTTTCTTCGTTAATTTCACTCCCCACTCGGTTACGTTTTGTATATCTCAAAATCAAATGCAACTTCCCCATCTCAGGCACACGATAATACTGTCACGGAATTTGCCCCACTCACTCCCAAACCGACGACTGTGGCACCGCGAATTCCCTAAGATTGCCCCGATCGCCCCTACGCCATTCTGGTAAACAAACAACACGCCGTGAATCGAGGCGTTACTAGAAAATTGTGGAAACGACGAGAAGCGTTCCAGTCGTTTGAGAAAATGGGTCTAGAAATGCTAGAAAATACCTGGAACATTCGTTGGGTCTATAAAAGAAGAATAAACGACCGAGTTAGTTAGTCTTGTATTAGTCTTTTGTTACAGTCTGAAGTGAAGTGTTTATTTAGAGAGATCAAGGCGATTTAGATAGCGATTAATTAAATCAGTGTTTAAGTTGACCTGTAATTAGTAGTCAGTAGTGTACTGAGCAGTTAATAAAGAAGTGATTAATTAACGGATTGTTTTTCTGGAAGTAATCAAAAAGACGGATTGGGAAATCCGTGAAAATACTGTATTTTGTTTCAATTAATTTTTGGATAATGAAAACAAAACATTTACACATTGCGATTTACATAGTGTTATGAAGTAATACTCCTATTATAGTTTAAGCTATATAATAAGTACTTTTTAAATCCCCCTGCTCATATATATTCCACCGAACCGACCACCATTATCCTAATAGAGATTTGTGGACCGCCGAATGCTTTAATATACCACTCATGGGCCTCCTGCGAAGAATTGCGTGCCGGCGGGGTCTAATACTTTTCGGAATTTGCAACTGTAATGCGGATTTACGTCCCGTAACTCTGTAATTACAGAAATGAACCTTACGAGCTTCCGAAGTTAATCGTCTTAAAATATCGACCAATCCATGGAATATGACCGGCTTTGTAGTGCGGATTATGCTGCAGTAACGCTGGTTTCAGTTACAGGCTATTGTAACGCGGAAAAATGTGTATTTACTAAAGAAATCTTTTTATTCAGTTGGGTTTCAATATAATAGAGAGTATATACAGGGTGATTCAGTCATAATGTCATTAATTTTAACCGGGTATTCGGAAGGAATAATAAAGACAGGATCACATACATACAGGGTGGCCAGATGAAAACGAAACAGAGCCATATTCAGGAACTGCGTCAAGATTGTAGAAAAACGCCCAGAGCCGTTGATTTTAGATTAAAGGGGGACATTCTAAAATTAGTAGATTCCAAATTTATTTTCTAGTATTATTTAGGAACGCTGTTTGGTACTTTATTTAATTGTGTTTTTGAAAATTAAACACTATGGTTGAGTGAGAAATTATAGATATAGGCGCAACCTTAATGGCAAAATGCGTATACAATCTACAAGTTTAACACCCTGTATCTTGAAAACAAAGGCCCTAATAGAAAATATCTATAGGGCAAAATGTTTTTAAAGTCGGACAAGAAATAAAGGCCTTCATGTTTGACGTTCCGTTATGTGTTTTACAGTAGGGGTTTTTTGGGCCCGAGATTTGTCCGTCTGTCGAGAACTGGTGTTAACGACAGTCAATTTTGAGTGTTCTGTGTGATTCAATGGTTTAACAAGCAAAGCAAACCTCCGTGAACAATAAGTTGTCGAGAAATTGACGAACTTTAAAGCCAAAGAGTTGCTATTACCTAATACTACCTCGGGCACAAAAGTGTATACGCATTTTGCCATAAGGTTGTGCCTCTATCTATAATTTCTCTATTTAATGAACAGCATCAAGATCGACATGTCAGGAGGAAGTATGTTCTAGAGTTAGTAAAAAAATGTCAAGAGACAGGGAACGTTGCCAATCAAAAATGAGAAATTGAAAAACCTAGTTAATGAAGCTAGTAAAGTTGCAGTTTTGGGACAAGTTCATCTTGATACTACATTAAGTACGAGGCAGCT
Organism: Monochamus saltuarius; assembly: GCA_025584915.1. Classification (NCBI taxonomy): domain Eukaryota; kingdom Metazoa; phylum Arthropoda; class Insecta; order Coleoptera; family Cerambycidae; genus Monochamus; species Monochamus saltuarius. The sequence goes on along the minus strand of CM046722.1, from coordinate 2,633,256 downwards.
CGCATCTGTGTCTGGGATCAATAGAACTAGCGTACAAACCATTTTGAAGAAGAATAAATTCCATTCATATAAAATACATTTATACCTAGAACTTCATGAGGATGATTATGACCGCCGTTTGCAATTTTGCGAAATAATGAGTGAGCGAGCAGGGAACGATCCACAGTTCCCTTTCAACATCTGTTTTTCTGATGAATGCAGTTTTTTCTTGAACGGGACGGAAATCGTTTCAATTCTCGCTGTTGGTCAGATTCAAACCCAAGAGTTTTTCACGAGATGCATACATAGCAACCGGCAGTAAATAAGCAACTAAATATAATTTAAATTTTAAATTGTAAATTTTCTCAATGATTATGTTGAAAATGGTAAGATTTTGCCTAAAGAAAGGAATATAAAACCACAGCTTAGATCAGCTAATTTAATTGAGCAAATGAGCCGTAGCAGCCTGTGTCATTGATTCTAACGCAGGTGTGGCAGGCTTTGTTTGTATAGAAATATATTAAGTCAAAACCGAGTGAGTTGCTGTACAGTTTTTAAATGTTTGAATAATTCTTTTGCCACCCATGTATGTTTCTTAAAAACAAATAGATACGAAATACATAAAAATACTGCCTTTCTGTTAGGTACGCCAATGTTATACAATATTGCTCAAGTGCGTGAGAAAACTTTAAAGATGCTACATGTCCCGAACGAAAATACTAAAAATACAATCGACCTAATAAATATTTTATGAAAAGCTAATGTATTTTTGATGGCCTTAAACAGCGTAAAGGATAATAAAACAATGGGACGATGGCACTTAAAAATCCTGTCCCTGTTGCACTGACTCTATTGTCGCCTGGCGAATGTTTTTTAAATGGCTGAAAAAGGCTTTTTCATCTGACAGAGTAGAAGATGAAGAATGGTAGGAAAACAACTTTGTTGTTGTGATGCAGCTTATCATTAATAACATCTGGAACTGTTTATCAATATACAGGGTATCTCGATTTAATGCAACATAGATTCCTTATGACAAAATAATGCAGTGTAGCCAAACTTACCTTAGTCTAAAGTTGATGGTTTATAAGAAACGTATTTAAATTAACATACAGAGACGTACGTACATTATTTTACGCTTCATACCGTTTGAAAATGAAATATTCATCACTACTGCCTTTTAGTACATCCACCTGGATCTCCCTTGAGATTTGCCATTCTCTAATATTATCCAAATATATTTAAAATCACGTTTATTCAAATTAAAATCATTCCATTAAATCCGTTAAATTTTCTCTTCCGCCGAGTTCATGAAATAAAGAAAATATTAAAATATGCAAATGCTCTTTGAGGGAAAACCATTTTCACGGTTTATCCTCAAATTGTGTACGAACGGAGTGAAATGTTCTTTCTGATACGATGCTTGGCTTCAATCACTATTGAATTAATTTGAGTAATTTATGTTACATACAGACTACTTAATAAAAACCGTATAAAAATAGTTTGTTCTACTTTTAATTAAAAAAAAAAAAAATTGTGTGCGTCGGACCAGACGGTGGAAGTTATACTTCTTTCATACACCCACTCGGACGTACAAAAAAAAAATTCTTAAAAAAAACACTCGTACGTACAAAAAAAATTCTTAAAAAAAAATCTTAAAAATAAAAATATATATATATATTTATTATTATATTCTTAAAAATTTGTTCTTAAAAGTTCTTAAAAATTTGTTCTTAAAAATTTGTTCTTCCAAATTTGTTCTTCCTTTTGAGCGTGACGCGGTTTCTCGACCAACAGAACCAACAGAAAACCTCCTAATCCGAATTTTCAAAAGAATCCTTTGAAAACTCTAAGAATTTTAAGAATGTCGGATTCAAAATTTGAACTTTAACGCCCTGTAACTTTTTTATTAGCCACAAATGGACCAAGGTAAGTTTGGCTTAATCGCATTATTTTGATGTAAGGAATCTACTCCTGCTCTGTGTCCCATTAGCTTCGGGACACTCTGTATACTTTAAATATGAATTTTGTAAATCATTTAATAATTTAAATATGCTGGGTATTTTTTTTCGTTAAAAAATTTTGCTAGATTGAATTTAAACTCGTCTATGGAACCATTTCTTTAAGGTACTTACATATTTCACGCCAAAGGGCATACGCATGACTTCATTGATGGGAATTGTAGGAAAATTGTTTTCAATTAACTGAAATACCTTTACTAATGAAGCAGAACCCCTACTCTCATTGTTCTAGACGAATCAACTAAATAAAACAAGAAATTTATTAAGCGACTTCCAATATCGATTGCAGTACATAATGCAATAATAGTGTCACGTACTCCTTGGTCTTAGTCAGGTTGGGGGTGCTGAAGTAAGTCATAGCCCTCTCCACCGGGTGCGGATTACCCTAAAATTGAAAAAGGACAGATCCAGCGCTGACTTTTCATAACTTTTCATTACGCTTTATGTTTTATTGCGAGCATAAAATTCTTACAATGAATGATAAAAGTTCCGAACCATATTTCGTTCCCTCCGAATAGCTTTAATCAAATGGTGAACGGCGTCGTTGTATAAACTTTGCTCCAATTACGGAGTCGCTGTTGTACAGATCGCGAGAAGTCGCTACTCGCTTGCAAAAAACTCGGTTAATTGAGCGGTCATTAAATTTTCATAGTGAATTTAATGTTGGTTCTATAAGAAACGAAGAAACGTAAACCAAGATGTCCAGGAACTAGTAGTCAAAGTTGATACGCCACTTCCTATACATTGCTTGCCTATCTGGTCTCCTTACGTATACAGGGTTAACTATAACTAAGCACAAACATTTTAACCACGTGCTCGGGAAGGCCTAAAAACTGGGGCAAAATCTTCTTTTCCTGGGGAAAGGCGGCGCCTATGATACATATCGACTGATATGGCTTAGATCCATATATAAAACTTACAACTGTCAACAATATCAACTACCATGCGGTCATTTTTTTGCAGCGTTTTTAAATGCAGAAACGACAAAAATTAACATTCTTATTAGTAATAATACCTGATAGACAGGTAGGTAACAGTTAATCCAGTTAGGTCCACTATTTTGGATTTTTTTTCATTATTTCGTTACAAACTGATGTTTCATTCAAATATATTTCCAATAACGCATTTAATTGTAATAGGGTCTAAAAATTTTAAATTTAAAGTTATATCGATACTCTTAACTTAATATAACCTAATACATTTAAGGAAGCTGGAGGCATCGGAAATACAAGGAGAAAAAACCCTTATTCTACCAATTTTACGAACAAATGCAACCTCATTAAGCGACAAGACGTTGGAATAGATGTTGACTGGCATTTGTCTTCGGAAAGGGTCTCCTGATGGATTGGCCCTGAAAAGACCGACCTGAAACGAACAGGCAAATCAACGACACCCAACGGCTCGCTTGGAAAGGCCCAGATTGCATTTTAAATTGCAAACAGAACCGTTTACTACGTTTCGACAATATTTATTGACTTCTTCATGAGCGTGCAGCGTAAGAAGTATCAGAAAATTAAAAAAAAACTATTTCTATATAAACATTTCGCTAAGATTGTTATCGCCTTCAAGATCTAAATGGTGCACTGTTTAATTATTTTCAATATATCGAAAGTTGTTCCGGTGACGAATCCTGAATTTTCTTGTACAGAGACAGCTGATAACGCCTGTATGTTACACGAAAACACTTTGTGCAACTGAAAGATACACGATATGCCATAATCGTACCGCTGTGTGTTGCCCAAAGTCGTAAAAGTTACTTGGCAGGTCTGCGGTAACAAGGACTTAAAGAGTTCTAGATAGAAGTTAGCTCAAGCACTGAACTCCCCACATAACGGTCTGAACATTAAGTTATGGAATGTTTCATTGTTTTGTTTCTGTACTCAGATCCAAGGAAATGTACATAGTACGTTGTAAGACGCACAATATATTTAGTTGTTCCTAAGATGACCGAGGCCTAACATTTGATGTACTGTTTAAAGGCATCACAAGTCTTTCATTGTAAACGGTCAGTTGATGAGCGCAATTCTGCAATTATTACAATCATTATATCCGAGTGTGATTTTATCCACGACTATACTATAATGTATATAAATTCTAATTTGTTAAAAGGCCTTTAATCCACCGGCGATCCACCACTGTCTGTTCTGAATGATTGTTGTTTCATATGTCTACCCGTTTAAGAAGTATTTTTTGCCATGTAATATATTACTACGTACCTCAATTCTATATAATTTGCAGAGGGAGAGCGGATTATAAGGAATATATTAAAGGCGGGCAAAATTTCGGGGTAGCGCTCAACCACAGGCTTTAGCGCCGCAAAGATGGGGTGGTTTTTGTTTAAAATTTAGTTTAATCTTGGTTTTAAATGGCGGCGCACCGAATCCAGCAAACTTCACTTAAAACTCTGACCCCGTTTCGGATTTATCTTCACCACCCAATACCCGATTTTAACTGCTAATCTACCGGGGGCCCCCATTTTATTACTCGCAGGGCGTCGTAATGTGTTATTAATGACTTAGTTTTGACAAAACTTTAATAGAAGGCGCTCCCGGCGCCGAGTCTATAGAGGAAACCTGAGCGCCATTGCAAATGTTTTTTCTACGACAACTACTGTAAATTTTCATTGTTGCTCTATACAGGGTGTTTTTAAATGAAGTAGCAAAAATGAGACCACAGATTCCTTAGGTGAAAATAAATCGATTTGATACAGGGTGGCAAAGTTAAAATTCAAATATTTACATAAAATTTGTAAATCGGGGGTTTTGCGGGCGAGAAATTCAAATTTGTTTCTAATTTTGACGTCACTAGTAGAGGGACGTTTCTTTTAAATGGTAGAACTTTTTTACAGCTTAGTGTATCCATCTGACTATCGAAACAAACGATATAGCAACCTCGCGGTCAGCGGTCCTCAAACTGTGGGTATGTTTTAAAAAAATTAATACCTCCGTAAATATTTGAAATTTTTAAAAATGACTCACTAGACTCATCTATATGACGAACTACACCTGCAGTTAAAATATTTGTACTTATTTAAGGTTCACCCTGTATATGGGTAGATATTTTGGGTGCAATTCAATGCTGGTCGCGACGTTAGTCCGCAGAGTAGTTACTTAAGGCTTACGGTGAGCGCTCGATCCAAAGGGATATAGTTTTCGCTCAGTAACTCCTCAACGAAAAATTTGAAGTCTATTAAAAAAAAACGCATATTTTTATCATTATCCGTTAAGGAGTTACTGAGCGAAAACTATGGGTTTGTTCCAACACAGCAAGAATCGATTCCGAACCGTCCAGAATTAGTCAGTCAGTTTAGTTGTTAATGTACTCTCGGCGAATGCGACGTAAGACGGTGTTGGTCAAACATTTCTCACGGTACTGAACAGTTCTCGACGGTTGTTGGAACAGATGTTATATATCGTATGATAGAGCGCTCACCGTAAGCCTTAAACACAATATTATTAATATCTAATAAAAAATGAATAATAAATTATATTTTGCGTATTAAAACAAAAATAGTTTTCGTTGTTACTAACATATTTTGCCATTTGAGCAATGTAAGTTACCGCAAGAATATTTCACACGGCACGACAACTGTAATAGTCTAAAGTCTGACAGTTTTATGTGGAATTGGTATTCCGTACATGCATGTACCTCGTCGTCCTCGGACTTAGTGAAATATTACGTTGTTTTCATGATTTAACCTTAGATTTCAGATATCACACGGAGACAATGCAATTTTTCAGGATACGCAATTTAGAAGATACATAGTGTAAAGTCTACCAGGAGATATGTTCCTACAGTCTTACTCTTATATTCTCCGTGACATGTATTCCATGAGACAACGTCTGAACTGTACTAACTGGTAAATACGCTCACTTTGATGTCGTATCTTTAGTGAAGGTTTCCCCAGGGCGGAAAATGTATGTGAAAATTTAATCTTATTTTATAGATCTGAGATTATAAGAGCAGACACATTTAAGAATATACTTTGTAGATGCATTAAGTTGTAACCATAAAAATATGTTTCACTTAAAAGCGACCAATTGGTGTTGAAATTATAGGCGTGCGGATAATGCGATTCCATAGGCGTATCAATTTAGAGGGTTTAAATAGTGCACTGATAACAATTTTTCTGTAATTTCATATAACTTTACATTGACAATTTGTGACCAGGGTAAAGTTATGTAATATTCTATATTATGTTATGTAATTTTACAGTTATCATGGTAAATTTCATCGTAAATTTCTGTCACTTATAATTTGTATTTATTTATACATTGTAATTTTTAATTTGGAATTGTAAAATATGGATATGTAATTTTACTGAGTAAATAATTAAAATTTTTTTATATGTTATACAAGGTGTAACAGTAGTAAGTATTCAAAACTTGCGAGCATGTAAAACAAGTAGAAAAATTACGAGAACCTTAGTACAACTTTTGTCAGTGGCGGCTCCTAAGGGAGATATGCTCACTTAAAGGGGTAACCTCAGAAACGCGTAACATCAAAACGGTTCAACATTAAGTCACGAAATCAGTTTGACGCTGTCGACATTATTTAATTTCATTTTGACATTTAATTTCAAATAATTTTAATTTATTGGTATAATAATTTTTATAGTTAGATATTTGACTCAAGTTAAAGGAGGCCACCTGATGAAGCAATCCAAAAAATGCAGAAATAGATCAGATCTTATCTATTGTGGTTGAATTTCGAGTTCCCACTCCATATATAGAGTATATCAGGTTAGTAAATAGAATACATTTTTTAGATAATTATTGAATAGAGTTTTGTCTGTGGGTGTTCATTAGCATACCTAGATGTTTGGTATCAGAGAGCATGCATATGACTTCATTGATAGGAATTGTAGGAGATTTGATACATATTAGCTTAAAATACCTTTCTTAAACAGTAAAAAATGTTACAAAAGCTAATAATAAGGAATATATGGGTAGATATTGTGGGTGTAATTCAACGCAGGTTGGGGCTTTTGCCCACTGAGTAGTTAGTTTCACACAATATTGTTAATACCTGAAAATATATGAAAAAATGGTAAAACACGTTATTAAACGTTTTCTTGGTTTGCTGAAGGAGTGCTTACAGAAGGATTTTCTTCTATGGTGTGCGTGGTATTTTCTATCCCTTTGTGTCACACAAAGCGGTGTTCGCAACTAAAAAATGTTCAAAATTTGTAATAATAATTGCTAGAAATTAGACAGTAACATTAATTTCGTTTATACAGGACCGTACATAAAAACAGAATTAGGAAAGTTTGTCAAAAGATATGTATCATCAAAAATGAACAAGTGTGCATTTTAATTTGCTTAAGAGCATTATATCTTGCGAAGTAATCTGCATTTTGAAGTATTTAACTGCATATCATTCTCGACTAAGTACGAGTTCAAGTCGAGCAGTTTCTCAGCAGCAAGTCCCACCCGTTAATGCGTACACGTTTTAAGTCGACGCGGCATATTTCAGCTGTCGCGATTGTTTAACGTCGAAAACAAAAGGCACGCATTTTCCTTCAGACGGCTCGAATGTACACGGGAAAATCCCCCGTGAAGTACCGACGTTCATTTGTTACCATCTCGAGTTCGTTTGTTTGTCTGATTCGACGACTTGATCTGCGAGGCAGAATCCGGCTCCATTGTCATGCAAAATTTTCGCTCGGCGCAAAAGGTCGACATAAGCTCGCAGTTTGTTCAATACGAGGCGGTGGAACGCAAGTGTGCTTTGTGCGCTTCTTTTTTTTTGTTTAGAATACCTACTTGGCGATTTTTGCTGAATTATTGAGTCACTTTCACTCTCCCTGCCCTGAGGAGGGCCTAAGCGCGAAACGAGGGGGCTTTTTATAATTAATGTAATGTTATTCTTAACGGACGAAGGGTACTAGCAAAACGAGGTATTGTTTTTCTTTAAGTGCTCTTCGTAAGTGAACAGGATAGCGTTATGAGTTAAAATGTATCCTCACTTACTCCCCGTTGCTCCCTTTTCCAATAATTATAAACGAAATATTTATGAAATAAAATATATACATTAAAGCGATTCCTTTTTTGTGTTTCATGTTTCATTAAAACTCTTCAGGATAATAACCAACACACTTAAATAAAACACTTACTTGTTCACACAGACATTGCAGGAGTAATTCAATGCCGGTCGGGACATTAGTCCGCGGAGTAGTTGTTTCCTGCAGTATCATTTACACTTACTTGCATACATTTGAGGGAACGCCTGCAAGATTTTATACTGTGGTGGTCAGCAGTCTGTCAGAAAAGTGTGAAGATAAACATAGAAAACTTATTTCCTTCCAATAATGCTATTCGTAAATATAAATTATTAGATAATAAACATGGTATAGTTCTTTTCAACATTTTTATCTTGCGTTATCGATTACCCAAGGTCGAAAAAATAGAGTGACTACTTCACAGCACATAGGTGAGTACGGGAGATGAGGGTTGCAGGGGACATGATTGCCTAGGCGTATCACTTGAGAAGGGTTCAAAGCACACAAAGTTACCAAAAATAAGTTGTCATCGAGTGGATCTATCACTTTGACAGTTTACTTTAAATGCACCCCCCCCATTATCATCCGCTCCACAAATCAGAATGCCGTCGATGCATGTCTTTTGGACGACGATGGCTTACCACTACCCACTTACACATGCGTAGGCATTGTCCTCATGGACGCGAAATTCACGGATATTGTCGTGAATTATGCCTTATAATACATTGCACTACACATAGACAGACCATAATATGACCTTTATTTATCCATGGTTCCTCAAAATGTAATGTATCTTCGACACATATTCCGATCTTTTAATATTTATTTTATATCGTTTCTTCGTCATATCACTATTTCATATTTTTTATATATTTTTTTAGAGGTAAATTTCTCGGGTATTAGTAGTATTTTTTCCACAAACTAATAGAAAAAATGGGAAATAATTCTATTTGCACAATTGGAAAGAGAAATAACTATGTAACTGACTGCTCTATCACGACATCTGTTGTTTGTTTAACATATTATCGAATAAAAGGCTGCAATAGTGTTTACGTTATGCATCGATACACACATATTTTGGAATAGATTAGCTGGTTAATACAATAAATTAATTATACGATGCTTTTGTCGTACGTTTCGTTAATCTGTTGATTACAATCTATTTGCCAATTCTCCACTAAAACCTGTTTAGTTATAGTATTATCAAATAGGAAAATTAGCTGTAAATTAAATATTTGTTCGTAAATGCAGGTATTTGAATCTAGTTTAGATACATACTCATTATACCCCAATGATTGAATAAGTTGGCTCACTCTCCATTTTGCGTCTGAAGCGTCCCTCCTGCCGAGGCATTTTCCCTTGCCTAATATTTCTAGATTTCTGTATGCCTCACGTTGTACATTATTAATGTGTTCAACAAAACTAAGCTTACCATCAAAGATTATCCCGAGATCGTTAAAACTATTGCATTTCCTATTTGGGTTACGGTCAATCGTGTAACTAAAAGTAATAGGATTTACTTTCCTCGTGAAGCACATAGAAGTTCAGTCTATTTATTTTTAGAACACCAATCAGAAATGTTATCCACGTTGGATTGAAGCTCGACACAGTCATTTATATCTGACAGAGAGAGATACAATTTGAGTTCAGCTGCATAAAGAAGAGCCTCGCAATTCAGGTTTCGAACAGTGTAATTAATAAAGATAAGAAAAAATAGCGGGCCAAGAACCTATCCTTGAGGAATCCCAGATGTAGCGTTTACTTCTGTAGATCGGAAACTACGATACTCTACTGTCAATTTCTTAAGAGAGAGGTGTGAGGTGAAGAAATGAATAAATGGTTTAGTTAAGTCGATATTTCATAATTTTAACAGAAGAAATCAGTATAGATGACATTTACCTGACCACTGTCATCCAATTTAGTTGCGATATATTGCGTCAAACACATCTAATTAGTGACTGTTGAGCGACCGGGGTAAAAACCGTGCTGTGCACTGGATGTTTGATTTTACATGAGAAAACATGTCCTCATAGATTTGAAAAACTTTGAAGGCATTACGAATAACCGTAATAAGACGATAATTCCAAACGTACTCTAGGAACTTCTTAGCAAATTGGCAGCTATTTGTTTTATCCCACCGTTTGTGGTGTCCTCCTTGATAATTTCAACGAATGCTGACAATAATAATAATATAATAATATATCTACCCCTCATTCGAATCACGAGGATTAGCCCAGAAGTCGAAGACTTGTACGGGAGAGGGGGCGGCATATTATTATTAAGCAGGCCGCATTTGCATCCAGGAACGACTTACGTTGGTAGGCCCTAACCACCATTCAGTGCAGGAATGAGGGAAACCTGGAAAACCTCATTAATTAGGGGGGTAGTCAAATGTCAACCGGTATCAATCTCTCACATTAACCCAAGCCAACATTCTTCCACCCTACCATACCCGCAGAGAGGGTGCCAATCTCTCCACGAATATAGCTTATATACGGTCTACCGGCTGCGTGGGTCGCACCACACAGCGATCTAGTCACCTCGATTCAAGTACTGACGCCTTAAACCGCGCGACCACTGACCGATAATGACAATGGAAGCATAATGGGGAAATATTGATATGTAGATGGTACTCTACTAGGTTTGACGTGACGGGTTACCTATTTCACTCAGGAAAATTATCCTGCGATTCCTATTAAAGAGTATATGTTCTTTGATAAATAAAAATTAATCTAAGCTAAGCTAAATTTACTAACGAAAGAAGACATGCCATAATGAAATCATTAAACAATTTTCAAGACTCATATTCACTTTTTAACATATACGAACGCACAACCAGTCAGAATAGAAGACTTCTGACCTATATCTCACTCTGGCTGTTGCCAATTTTAAAACCAAAGTGTTGATTTAGAGGATACAATCATCGCCACATCAGTAGAATAAAATCGGGTTATCAGCTTCACTGTATAGTTGGAAAACAGTTTTTTATCTAAAAATTGCTCCCAATTCCTCCAAAAGGACAACGTCTTTCGAATAGTATCATTTGGAAAACTGTGATAACATAATAATGGCCTCTCCAGATATCAAAGGTTTGAAATTCTAAATTCCATCAAATCCGTATCCGTAAGTGCCATCGCTAAACGCTTTTTCCGTGAAGCAATTAATCCATTAAAGACGAGTGGACTGAATATATTAATATTTATTCCTAATTACAAACCCTGACGTCTTTTAGATTGCTCCCTAACGTTGCGATAATAGAATTTTAAATCTGCACTTTATAATCGTTAATGAGACGAGTTTGATTTGCAGACGGATAATTTTATGATGAAGCAGCTTCTCTGACAGAATTTCATTAACAATGCAACGCATTGTAGCAGATATAAAGTCAACTATTTTTTATGTTTAATATCCTTAAAGTACATCCTAGACCGGTGCACTTGAATTTTGTTCTTTATATTACTTTTTTTGTCAATTCAATTCACATGGGTGTCCCATGAAAATAATATGATCTAGCAAAGCTTAGCTTAGTTCAAAGGTTGATAACTGAGTTACCTACAGGGCGTCAAAATTAAAATTTTGTTTTATTTTTTTTTTAAATAACTGAGACCTCAGAGATAGCATTGATCTGGACCACAGCAGGAGAGTTATCAGAAGGAACAAAAGATATTTGAGCATCATCAGCATACTGATGGGACCGACAATGTAGAAGGTAATTACAAAATTCCTCAGTATAAATGGAAAAGAGAAGAGGCCCTAGAACCATACCTTGGGGGACTCCAGCAGAAATATTATTAAATCTAGATATGTCAGCGTTCAAAGTAACTCCCTGGTGTCTACCCGACAGATAATGTATAAAGAATGAGACATCAATGTCGCTGAATCCGAAGTATTTTAATTTGATACAAAGTGTTGCATGATCTAAAGAGTCAAATACCTTACTAGAATCAAGAAGAATGAGACAGGTACATTTATTCATATCGATGTCTCTTATTAAATCATCAGTAACTTTTAGCAGAACAGTTATAAATACTATATAGAACTCGAAGACCAGACTGAGTATCAGGCAGGATATTGATGTTCCAAATCACCTGTTACTCTATGTACAATTTATTATAGAACATCATGTATTTATAAAAACAGTTGAACATAGCATCGTACTTATGTTGATGTCAAACTTCATTACGAAACACTGCATTTCATGTTATTCATTCTGAAAGAATTCCAATTGAGTCAAATTTTAGTTGCAGACGCATTTCCATAATTATTTTTGGAAACTTTAAGGAGACTGCATCTCTAAAGGGAAGAACATTATCTGTAGATCGACTGGTACAATCGTGTTGTGCTATGCTACTCTTAAAAATACCCTCTACCTACGTAAAAAACACAAAAATCCTAAACCATCTCTTAAATTCTGTATAAAAACGGGATGGGGATGAAGCGTTTGGTCATGGATTCACCGCCCACTGGCCTAAACAATGCATCGTCTACATATATCAGGCACATTACCGCGCGTTCTGCAAATGCTGAATAGTTTGTTGATTTAACCATCCCTTTGCATTCGCACGATCAGCAGGGGAGAATTGTTTAGTAAATTGGGTCCGAAGTGCTGATATATCTACATCTATCGAACCAGAAATATCGACGGGGGATAGCGATTACTTATATCGCCTGGCAAATACACAGTGTTAACGAATACTCTAGTAGTTCTGAGGTGAATACTTTAATGGGGAAGTTGTAATTGTCTAATGTTGTTTCTAAAATATACAAATTTTAAATTTGCTAAAAAGTAATTTCAGAAAACAAAACTACTGCTGGGTAATATCGGAGTATTACAAGCTTCAAACCGGTATATGAGCGGTGGCACCTTTGACGACTAACAGTGGCTGTTAGTTATAGGTTCTTCGGGTGTAGCTCAGTGCTAGTCGGGGTATCAATCGAGAGTAGTTTTTTCCTGAAATTCCGTTGTTGCATACACAGTATAATGTGTCGTGACTACAAGACTAGAAGATATACAAGGTGTGTCAATTAAGTTCCGGTAATTTAGTTATAACTCGGAAACTGGTAACACTGCATCGTTCGTTAACGTTTTTCTAGAGAGGGGGGAACCTTCCTTTTAGTTTCAGTCCAAGGTTGAAGTCGATAGCACGTATGGTTTGTGTTTTATGTGTATTTTTTGGAAGTAACTTTTTTAGTGGCGTCGTAAAAATGAGAATCTCAAATTACAAACAACGTGTTGTGATTCAATTTTTAGTGAAATCTGGCGAAAAACCCTCGGAAATCCTTCTAAAATTGCAGGTGGTGTATGGAGACGAGTGCATGTCGAAAACACGCGTGTTTGAATGGGCAAAACGGTTCAAGGAGGGGCGTGAATCGGTAAAAGACGATGCACGTGAAGGAGTTCTCGTCACCTCTCGTACTGACGCGAATGTTGACCGTTTGCGTGCACTGATCACGTCTGACCGGCGCCTAAGCATTCAGGCGTTGTCTGACGAGTTCAACGTCAACAAAGAAACCGTTCGCAAGATATTACACGAAAATTTTAATATGCGAAAGATTTGCGCAAAGATGGTGCCAAAAGTTCTCACCAGTGAACAGAGATATGCGAAAATCGATCTGCGAGGATTTGCTGTCCCGCATTCGGAGCGACAGTAGAGATTGGATGAGTCGGGTAGTCGCTGGAGATGAGACCTTGAAGTTTGAGGATGACTCCTAGACCCTTAAAGAAAGTGAGTAGTGGGTGGAAAAGGGTGGAGAGCGGCCAACGAAACCAAGTCACGACTGAAGGCAATTCCTCGTTCATTGTGCAAGAGTTTTTGGTAAAATAAGACATTCCAACGTTGCCGCACCCACCCTATTGCCCCGATATTACCGCCTGCGATTTTATTTATCAAGATGAAGTAACACCTAAAGGGAACTCATCATGGCGGCGTACAGGAGGTCAAAGAAGCTGTAACCGTGGTGCTGAATGGGTTAACTGCGGAGGATTACCAAGGGTGCTTCCAATCGTGGGAGCAACGTTGGAATCGTTGTGTAGAGTTAGAGGGAGACTATTGTGAAGGTCGATAATAAAATTTTGGCGAAATTTAATTTGCTTGTTTTTTCATTGACATATTCCCGGATGCATCTCGCGCAACTTAAAATTATTAAAAAATATTAACAAAACAATACATTAATGCACTTTTATTTCAATCGTGTGGGTTTTCCTCAGTATTTTTCATGTAGTCTTGACTTGACTATATAATTCAATATGACGGAGTTATTGGGCTTTCGGTAGGTGAGGTATTGCAGTTTTTACTTCCTTAATAAAAACTTTAGTGATACTTGAGTCCGCCGGTGGAAAGTTAACGAGGTTAACTGGAACCTTCTTACAAAGTTGAAAGCTGATACTTATAAATTTCCAGCCCTTTCTTTATCCTGTATCCAGGATTATCGTAGGTGTACGAAATTTTATTAAGTGGTAAAATGTAGGAAAATCGTATTTTTTACTGATTCCTGAACTCTTTAAATTTCCTTTGAGGCAAATATTATTTCAGTTTCGCAATATTGGTCAATGGAACTTAGATCAGGTCTGTAAACAGAGTGACCTATGTAGGATGATGAAAATTCGTTTTAAGCAATATTAGTCCTTATTATTACTAAACTAGATCCTGTGAATGCCGCTCGTATTTTTTGTGAATTTCTACTTCTCTTGTGCGGAACTTGCGGGGTTGACTACCCTATCGATTTGCTTTAGATAGAGGATCAAATCCCGTGGAGTGCGTGACATCTTGGTGGCTTGATAAATCTGTGGAAATAAAAAAATTCTCAAGCGTAGAAGATATATGCGTAGGTGTAGGTATCTTTGTAAATCATGTTTTAGAACGCCACATTTTCCATTAATATACCTAAAACCTTTTAACAAATGCTTTTGTAATTTATTTTGCAGTCATAAAAAATATGTTCTAAATACTTTGTGAACTGTATTTAAACTATTTTTTTATACAATGATAGAAGGGCTTCTAGAAGTACTTTTGTATAGAGCATTGAGTTCTGCTAGATGCTAGAAGACCATCGTCCCCCATAAAAGAAGTCTACTATACTCGCGACAAGAATTCAGACGACTTACGTCATACGAACAAATGAATAATTCATTATATTCTCATCAAATAGAAGAAGCCAAGTTTTCTTCTTCTCGGCCAGTCATAAACAATGCGGTTTTTGAAGACGATCAGAAATTTCATAGACCACTTCGTTTTTTTTCTTTAGATACAGGGCAAAACTGTTTATTAAGGAATTCTTCGTATCTCAGAGAATAGCTGAGAAATCGGAATGATGAGAATTGCTTCTAACAGAGTTTTTACGTAAACTTCAGTAGCGTATTTGTAACTTCTCTACAGGATGTCTCTTTTAAAATATAACTCAAACATATATTTCTATGTTATTGAATTACATTATTTTTTCCTTCACAATGTCGTATAATAGTGCTATTTCATATTTTGGAAATTGACAAAAAACGTTTAAATTGATTAAACTGATGTTCCCATTCATAGCTCGTGTTCAGACTTGATATAAATATGGACTTCCAAAGTCATAGAATAAGTCAGTTTTGAATGAAACAGACTTGTTTCAGTTTAATGTAAAGGTATGGTAAAGCATCTTCCTGTTGTAAGCACTTATCGCGCCAAACGTTTAATTTAGTTCTTAGTCTCGTAGTGAATTTCTCGACAAATATCGTCCCCCTATATGTCCGTCCACAGAGCTAAGCCAATAATACTTCGGCACTTTATTTAACACATTAACAGCGTCGAAATGGGACAAGCCGGAATTAGGGCAGGAGAAACAGCACAGAAACTTAATTGCGATACTGGCCAGTAAGGTAAAACTAACAAGTGGATGCAGTGTTCGGCAAACATTAGACCGAGCGCATTTCGGGCTGGAAGAGAAAATTAAACGGCATTCCTGCATTGAGTCTGCAGCGTGTTCAGTCTTATCTTGATACGAATGGAAGACTATGCAGGAAATAGAATTTGAATTAAGTCAAATAGAACAAACTAATCCTTTATCTCAAATGATAGATCATTGTCTGATTGGCCATCTCAGTATGGAGGTCTCAGACGTTGAAAATCATCGGATTTCCTTGTTATGTAATTTTTCTAATGTCTTTGAGGCTACGTTGTAGCATGGATTTATACAAATGAAGTCTACAGTCACCAATTTAGCTGTTTTTTTTCCTCAGTACATCTCAGAAGTCATAAAGTTTTGCTATTAAAATTAGAAAGGTTTGGTTTTTCCTATGCTGCAATGAAACTAGTTCTATATCAGACAGGCAGTCCCATCCTTTCCTATCCTTTTTCTCAACGTCGGGGGGTGCCCCAGGGTTCTCACTTGGGTCCTCTATTGTTTTTATTCTTCAGTAATGACCGTCCGGATATGGTTCTTGTGAGTGTTTGCTCTTTGCTGATGATTTTAAGTTGTTTAATGAGATAAATTACCGCTTGGACTGCCATTACCTGCAGCAGTGCATAAATCATGACTATTTCATGATTATTTCATTAGTGATAATGTCATCCGTCCAATGCTATAAGGATTTGGGAATAACTTTCGATAGCAAGTTTGCTTTCACTGAGGGCATAAATTCATATGCTTCCACCAAGATGCATTCTATCCAGAATGAGGATTTGTCAAGCAGGGTTATTAAACAGATTCAATTTTGAATGGTTAGAGTTTCGACGTAATATTTCTTTAATTCGTTTTCTGTATAATTTGTTGCATGGTAAGATTGATTCTCCAGTTCTAGAAAAGCAACATTATTGTACCTCAGGCCTACAGAAGACAACTATTATCGCAAATACAGGGTTAGCTATGACATGATCTTAGAAATGCGACTGGATAAATCGCGTTCTGGTGTTGGAATTGGATAGAAAAGTCGAGATTTTGCAGAAGTTTAGATTGACAATGAATGAGAGTTGGAGTCAGTCAGTTTAATGAATATTTAGGTAGTTAGTAGTACTTAATAATGTAACCATAATTTTTGAAGTCAAATATTACTAAAATTATGCGAATCTCAATTTACTTCATTTGTAGCCATGCGTGTTATTTGCTGTGGCATGCAGAGTAAACTCCTTGTTTGAATATGAGTTAATAATATTCTCTCATCTCTTTAAAAAATAAATGAAGTCTTTATTACATCAGCGAGACAATTTGAATCTAAAATATGAACGCGGCGGACTTGAAGGCAAAAAAATAAAAATATGAGGAATCCGCCGGAAAATATGACATCTTATCCATTTGCGAAATTAGTATTTCCATTTTTATTATGTTTACCATTTGGCTTTCATCCTCGGCCCGGATGCAAGGATGGGATGCGGAAAAAAGGGAACGCCCATGGAAAACACACGCATTATACTAAATAGCAAACTTCCGAATGTGTTATACTTAAAATAGGTCACAAGCTTCATGCAAAGTTTTCTTATAAACGCGGCGAATGTCAGTTGGCCATGAACCAAAATCACCTACAGGTTATTTATCTTAAGGATAACAAACTTTATCGTATTTAAGTAATCCCCTTCCAAGGACTCAATCCAATCAAACAGCATTTCCAACTTTTCATATACTGAGTATATTAAAACTACACTGATAAAAATGGGTGAAAATGTCCATGCTTTGTTATGCTCTTTTTATATAATATTAATTTACATTATATATTAAGGAATAATCAAGTGAATGTGTTTGTACGTAATAAAATTAGGAATTTTCAGAAATAGTATGGTACTACAACGGAACTATTTACTTCTATCTGATAAGTACTTTTCGAAATATACTAAAACTAACTAAAAGGGACCTCAATTTCACATAACTAAAAAAAGAAATTACGTAGACTGATATTTAGTTTACAAATTTTACATATTGATTTCAGTAGCTTAATTAAAATTTAGTAGTTTGAATAATATTTGAATAAAAAAATTTCGATTGACACATTTCAATTTCTATTGTTGGTTCTAAGGCTGCTACATAGGAAGCGCTTTTCAGACAACGCGACGGTTTTCTGAGACGCTCTGTGGCAGCCTCTATATAGGTGGCGTTCTATAAACTACTATTAAAACCGTCATGTACTGAGTGTTGCTATTTTGCGTTACAGGGATATGCAGCAGTAAGAGCTTGAAGGGGATGAGCCTAAACGTGCCGCGCGCAGTACGCGCCGGTCACTCTGTCACTCTAGGGTGCGAGTACGACTTGGAGGACGCGCCGCTCTACTCTGTGAAGTGGTACCGCGACAACGACGAGTTCTACAGGTACGTGCCCAAGGAGGCGCCCCCCACCAGAGTGTTCTCCCTGCCCGGACTTCACGTTGACGTAAGTATATAAATATTTTTTTTAGTGACTGACAACCCCGTCCCTCTCTTGTGTGCGCTACTGACTATAAACATTTTATATATAGTTAAATACATACTAATATTAGATAATTTGGCGCCACATATATTCAAGCAAGCTTGCACGAGTTAAATTACATTATGCAATGTAAAATTATAAGAATACTGTAGTCTAATTGGTTTTATCAAAACGATCCATTGTATGCATCCTTACATTGGAAATGGTAAAATATTAGCACTAACAAGTGTGCACATAGGAAATCTCAAGGAAAATAAGCCATTTGCAACTTCCTTTAGGATATTCTCTTACATTATGCTGTAAAAATAGCAAGGATTTTGAAAAAGAAGACTGTGATTATTTAAAAATATAAAGTATTGTTATATCCGAAATAAAAAAAATACAACAGATTAAGACTAATACATTTTAAGCTATAATTTTACAATTTGATACATGGTAATTTTCCGGGTTGTTATGCCGTGACCTCGGTAACTGGTAGCTGCCAGAAACAGAGTTAAAATGCACATCCCTAGCATTAGCTGGGATACTTTTACCTGCCCTGGTTGTTCTCGGGCTAGGCTCTGTGGGGACAGACCCGCTATCGGTGTCTCTGGGCCTGTCCATATATTGATTTCGGTTCCTACTGTTGGTATTACGACTTCTACGGTCGGAACCGCTTCTCGGATACTGGTGGTCCTCCGAGGCGTTCCGTAGCCGCCGCTGTAACTGGTCGCATCCCATGCTTCCAAACGTTTCGCCGCTCTTCACTGTCGGCATCTTCAGTGGTGACTCTGCAAAAGCTTCGCCGCGACTGAGGTCAGTCGCTACGGATTAATCAAAAGTGTCAAGAAATCCAAACCAAGGAGGGTGTTTTCGAAAGAGTTCGAATATCGTTGAGACGAAGATGTCGTGCCTGCTTGGAAATGGGCGGAGGGCACTTTGAACATCTTCTGTAACTTTGTTTTTTTTTTGTTAAAAGCTTCGTTTGTCGGTTTATTCCTAATAAAATAAAATGTTTGAAAAACGAATAGTGGTCCATATCTCCGCAACCGTTACTTTGCGGACCCATGTTTATTAAGACTTTTCTGCTTATTTTGGTTCATACTATTACTTCCTGAAATATTTTACACTCTTTTTTTAACACCCTGTATACTACACTAAAAGTTTGAATTATATTTTGCACTAAATTGCAAAAAATTATTGTTTTTAACGCGACCAAATATCGAAAATTACGTTGACAATAAAAACAAATGTGTAACGTCAGCCGTGACGTAAGGCGTCTGAATTAATACAAGATAAAATGTAGTTTTACAATACAAAAAATAAAAATACGTCGTGATGTATTTCCAAATACGAAATCACTTTAAGAGTAGCAAAGCGAATTAAATTGTAGGCCTGCTTCTTCTTCTTATTAAAGAATTAGATTCTTAAATCCGCACAAACTGCAATTTGAGCGCACCTCGACGTATCCTTAGCGATATTTCATCTTACAAAAGATCCACCCCAGGCAGGCTTCAAGTAAGGCGAAGCCATAAATTCCGGTGTTTTGAAAAATAATGATTATTAATTAAAACGGCTTTGGCGCTTAATCACGTTTAAAGAGAACCAAAATGAAATTAATTTTGTTTATCCGGCCGGCCCGGATGATTTCACCTTTTAATTAAGGAATGTAACGCTCGGCTCCTCGGAGCGCGGCGGGCGCTGGAAACAAATAAGATTGAAAAATATCTTCTGCACTGTCTGTCCGGATGAAAAATCCGCGAAAAATCTCAAGTGCGCCCCATCATTCATCCCAGTCTATTTATTTAGGGCTGGATGGTAATTATTTTTAAGTAATTGAACGGATTTTTTTATCTTACATCGCACGTAGTAGGCAAATTTTTTTGAGAAAATGAAAAATACTTATATACACTGATCACAATTTGATACATTGTGATTTTCCGGGTTGTTATGCCGTGACCTCGGTAACCGGTCGCTGCCAGAAACAGAATTACAGTGCACATCCCTAGCATTAGCCGGGATTCTTTTAATTAAAGTAAAAAAAGAGAACTACTAGATAACTTTGAAAATACCTAGATATATTTATGGAAAACAAATATATATTTCTTTATTTTATTAATACTGTAATGTCGGATGGATTTTGAATGGAATTGTCATAATTGAAAAACAAGCTAGGACATGGCAGGCAACCCACAAACCGCTCGCCTGGCATAGCGTGCATTCGCACTGTTGCCACATTGTGATAAAATCCTTGATATAATAACTCGATTTATTTTAAGAACGGGTTGAGTTATAATCTTGTACTATTTATACTTTATCTATCTTATCAGTTATGGCAGGTCAAACTTTTAACACCCTGTGTATACTCTATAAAATATAACACAATAGCATAAAAAACGATCACAAGTATGCGTCCATTATATAAATACACAGCATGTACTAGTACATATGTATTTTTCATTGTTGTAATATCGTAGTGAAATTACTTATGGACAAATACACGTTTTACTATGACTCATTAGTAGTAATTTTGCATTACAGTTGTAATATTATATTCTAGTGTGTTATTCAAGCTATTAATCATGTAATATCGATAATAATTTTTATAAGTGTACACTAAACATTTTCAGATGTCAAATTATATTAAAAGTCAACAATAAATTTACAAAATCTTTCCAGAGCCGCTTTTAAATGTAATAGTAAATTCACAGTTTACTGCTATATAGACTGTTACCAGCCTATTTTAATTGTTGTAATTTACTGTGTTCCTCTTTGTAGTGTAGCGTGTCGCCTTACTCCGTCTGAAATCTTAGATATGAAACAAGTTTAGCGAAATGTGTATCACATCCTGTTGTGCGTGTTGTCATATCTGATTATTTCCTGAAATATGGAAAGTCAACATAATTCTCGTAAGGATGATTAAGGACAGCAGCAGCAGCTCTACATGGAACTATAATGAAACCGGTTTGCTTAAGAAAATGGAAAGCTTAGGGTAATTAATGCTGTAAATATATCTTTCTGACTTTTCGAGACAACCCAGCATAAACCCTGTAAATATGAGGATTTATTTTACTATACGAAATTATCCTGATGTAATCTCCATAGAATTTAGGACACAGATAATGGCTTTTGTTTAGTAAATAATTTCGAGGAATGTAAATCCCTGTATTAACTACCAAAAAGCTATTAAAGATGGAGATCTGCTTTTAGAGAAAAGAGGGAATTATAACGATAAAAAAATCTAGTCGGCGCACAAATGAAACCCAGAAGAACTCCCGTGCGATAACGGTCCCTTATTCGCTGGCAGTTTTTAGCTACAGACATAAAGTGCCCTAATACGCGGGACCTAAGAAACATAAAAATAGCATTAAAAATTTAAATCGATGTATCCGGTTTAGAGGGACATGCCCCAAATACTAATGGTGGCGGCAAAAAAGGCCATGCGGATGAAAAATTGCTCAAGGTCGCACGCGAGGGTCTGGAACTAAATTTTTGAATTATAGGGGCAGTTTTGAGGAAATTTATTTATATTCATACAGCCAATAATGATACTGATGGTAGAAAAGGTTTCTCGACGCTAAATATTCTGATTCCACTTGTAAAATCGAGAGTTTGAATGTGAACCATTAAAATTTATGAGTAAATTTACATAAATGTTGCATTTTTGTAAACAAAATGTAAGATTACATAAAAATAATTTGACAGTTCATAAAATCATATTTAGGCTCATGTTTGACAAATTTTGTCTTGGTCACTGGGACAAGACATAACAAGACCAAGGCAAAACTTGACAGTTTGAATTTTTTTGTTATCCTTTGTGCTTTAAACGAAAAGAACGGTATAGGGAAGGGGAAGTCCCCACAAAAATCTTTGCAATGACAAGCTTTAATTTAAATAAGAAAACAGAAATTGATTCAACTTGTCAACCCTTGTCAATGACTTTTTCAAATTTTACAACATTTATTGCCTCATTCAACACTAATATTTGCATCATAAACGGTAAAAATATGTAAAATACTTTTTAAAATCTAATTTTACAAAGTAAAAATTAACAATCAGCGAAGTGTAGATACGGGTATCTTATATTTTTGTTTAACACAATTTGTACGTCAGTCACGACTGGGTTGGAAATTACGCTTAAACGCTTAATTACAGATCTGCACCCCCATTACATAAGAACTAATTAAATTTGCGCTCCTACTTAGTGATAAATAACCAGCAAATCAAATGGTAGATCGTAGTGACAGACACAAATTGAAGAGGAAATTGAACATTGAACGTAGGAGTCCATTAGCGCAGCACCAGGATCAATCCGGGATTTGATTTAGCTCGGAGAAGGCGATTTTCGTACATACGAGTAATTTCATCATAGTATATGTACCTATTTTAATTATTACAAATACCTCAAATCATTCTGAAATGTAATACCAACAGTTTTGGTGTTGGAACACAGAAACAAGTCTCTAAATGTGTAGAGTAAATTGAAAAGGCAACAGTTTTGCGCGATTTATTATGAATAATATGAAATTTACAAAGACATAAATGTCGCTATATAGGGTGATTTTAATTTTAACTATGTATTGAGAATGTCAAATAAAGACGGAAAATCGAAAGAAAACATTCTTACTCGACCATTTAAAAGCGACATAAATTAACCGATAACACAGCGCTTCTGGTACGCAACACATTTTCTTATGGCAAAGTCATATAAGTTCGAGTGTTGAAGCAAAGTAGTATTGCCACATACATAATAATATTGTTTAAGGTCGCCGTATTTCTCGCCATAAAATGATCAAGCTTGTGGTGAAATCTCGAAAAATAAAACACGTAGAGTAAAAGTAATATCAAAAATAAAATTCTTATTGTTCTTTTATCTACTTTTACTATTTAAATTCTCTTTAAATAATATAATAACTTTTAAACGGTAAGAAACACATTATTTTGCTGTTCTAACCCCACATTTTAACAATTATTTTCACATATAAACAAAAACGAAAAAACCTAAAAATTTGTTGGTTAGACCGGTTTTTCTAGGTATTTATTCGTTTTAATTCGGTATATATGTATATTATGGCCTACATTCCTATTGGGTCGGTCAGTGGTCGCGCGACTAAGGCGTCAGTACTTGAATCGATGTAGCTAGACCACTGTTAGTTCGATCCCCAAGGCCGGTAGACCGCATATCAGCTATATTCGTGGAGAGGATTGGCACCCTTTCTACGGGTGTGGTAGGGTGGAAGCATGTTAGATTGGGTCAATGTGAGAGATTGATACCGGTCGACATTTAACTACCCCCCTAATTAATGAAGTTTTCCAGGTTTCCTTTATTCCTGCACTGAATGGTGGTTAGGGTCTACCAACGTAAGTCGTTCCTGGGCGCAAATGCGGCCTGCTTAATAATAATATGCCGCCCCCTCTCCCGCACAGGTCTTCGTCTTCTAGGCGAATTAGAATGAGGGGTACAGATATTATTATTATTATTCTATATTATTCAGTTATTAAATGTTTAATTATTTGTATTTGTAGAAAATACTATTTCAAGAATACGGCACCCTTAACACTTCAGGGTGTTTATTCAAATCTACCACACTTTTCCTGCATATTTCACCAGCCATACTTTTAAAAAGTAATTACATATTACAACATTTTAAATTATTATTGGTTGAAGTTGAATTTCTGAAATAGTCAATACAACCGTATATTTATGATGTCCAATACTAGGAAAATATTTAAATTTGACAACGTCGCAACAGACCCCCACCGAATTGATTTGGAAGCTGTGAATGAATCGAGATCGCCAGCTTTAAATAAAAATTTGATTTTCTTTTTCAGCGCAAATATGAATTAAAGATACTCATTCTTGTCTTGAAATTAATGTCATTATGACTAAATTGCTTTGTATAAGCATAACTTTTGGAAGTTGGTAGTTACTCGTCGACTTTAGATCGAAAGAGGTCGAGGAAAAACTTTCCGCTAGCAAACAACCCGCCTACGCCGCTGTCGATTCCTATTGAACTGGGGCAGAAACAAAAGGAAATTAAAAGCAAAAAGGGCCTTTGTGGAATTCATTAATAATCGCAATCCGCAGGCTTTAATACAACTAAATCAGGGATTTCGAACAAGATTTCATTTACTTTTTCCTGCAGAAAAATTAATTATACCTTGTACTTTTCTTCCACTTCTTATATTTGAGTTCCTAATTAAGTGAAAATGGAAGTGGGGCGAGGGCCGACTTAAAAAAAGCACGAACTGAACTTTTTTTATAGAAAGCTCTTCAGAACCGACAAAAAGAATGTCACTGGCGTCAATTTAACTTTTTTCACGTATTGTTCCGCTACTAATATCTTGATTTTTGTTCGTATTGTTGGTTCTAAGGCTGTACGCTTCTCAGATAACGGTGTGGTTCCGTAGTTCACTAAAAAAATTTCTAAAAAATTATTTATATTTAGGTAATATTTACCAAAGTAATTTTTTAGTTCTTATGTATTAAAGAAATTTACCATATTAATTGAAATAATACTTAAAACGTATTATTCAGTCCTATTATTAACTGAATTTATTTTAATATTTGTATTTCACTTTGTACTTTTAGCAGCAAATCATGTAAAATTAATATAAATTACCAATATTATGTATTTTTACAGAGATAGTTATAGTAAACACGTTCCACTGCAAGCGTCTACAGTGTTCCGATCCAGTAATGGTCGGCTTGTCTATACAATGATGTGCGTTACAGATGTTATAGTGCAGTTGAGACTAAAATGGTTAAATTTGAAATTAATTTTATCTAACCAACAAATCTCACATCGAAAAAGTAGATAAGTAAAAAATAAAAAAAATCACATCACTATCGCGCACTTCCTTATCTCTCTGTTTTCGTTCTCAAAAATTGTAATTGTATTAAAAGTAAGTCAAGTTTGACAGTTTAAAATTTGTTTATCTGGTTCCATAGAGATGTTAAATGAGAGATGATTTTATTGTGACTTCTTTTGATACAACTGAGGCAAAATGATCAGTGTGAACAGTTTAACACACACTTATCTCCATTCAAGTGCGTGCGTGTCAAACTGTTTATGAAACATCGTTTTTCAAAACGACCAAATATAAGGAATTTGTGAGGTTTTGGTTAGTTTCCAAAATAACCCTTGATCCTTTTGGCGCAAGGGTTTGATCAATTAATCTTTATTTTTCAGAAGTGTAACAAAATATCCAATTATAGGAAACCAGCTAAGTATATCCACTTTATTTAATTACATTGGAGTTTTGCAGAGTAAAAATGAGTTAATTTACACAGTATATAAGAATTCACTTCATGTCCGTGGTAAGAATATATGTATAATTATAATTTTTACATGCATTATCTGTTTAATTACATTGAAATTTTGCCGAGCATTAGTAACTTTACAAGTCGTACTAAAGTAAAATTACTATGATAGTTATGGACATAAAAAGCTAAAGATAATCGGGGTAAAATGTACTTAAATCATACTTTCTGTGCCCATGCCCTTTATTGTTGACGTCTTCAGTGACTTTGCAAATAATCTAAGCTTTAATATTGTAAATAGGACTGTATTTTTTCCACTCCGGTCTTACGAAATTCCCTATTAATTATAAGGCCTCCAGAAAGCTTAAAAAATGCGCCGCCGCCTTTCGCCAACTTTCCAGTTGATTTGATAAGGGAAGTATTAACGAACTCTTAGTAATATATGCAGAATAAATTATTTCCCTCGTCCCGTGAAACAAAGGCCGAACATTTTTGAATTTTCATTTAAGGCAAAAAAATCCTACGCTCCCGGAGGATTTAATAATTTACCGACGTTTTAATATTTAAGGGGTTTTAAAGAAACGCGGAATAAAACTCGGGGAAAAAGGAAAACAACACACAAAGCGAGGAAAATCCGAGCTTAAGTTACACCGGATCCCTCCTCTGAACTCGATAGGGACTGTCCGAGATCCAGATGTCTTTCTGGGGATCCTATTAAACACTTTGAATGGGGAGTGCGATAGGAACAGGTAACGGTAAATAAAATGTGACAGAGAGAACGCCGGTTTGGTCGTTAGAATTTCTGTTTTGTCTAAAAAACACCTTTTTTCCCGTGGCGGTTCCCCAGGTCACCTAAAGTTACCAGTCCTCCTATTTAATAGTTATTTATGTATTAATAGAGTAAAATGACACATTATTGCTCGAGAGTGGCAGTTATTCGACACTAGTAATGTTACTTTTTGCTCGTAATGCATACAAAGTTTTATCTACAATCACTCAACAAAATAATGTTTTTTTTAATTACACACAACGTCGCGTCAAATCTTGGACTCCCCCACTCATTCTTGTTAAAGAAATCTTTTTGTCAGAAAAATCAAATACATTTATAAAAGTATATTGTTTTCTGTGTGACATTTTTGACAAAATTTATTAAATTAAAAAGAAGTAACAAAGCTTCTCTACTTGACTAATAGTTGGTATGACCTCCAGCACGTTCCAATAGCATATTGACACGTCTGCGCATTGAGATAATCAAGCGGTTAACGATCTCTTGCGGAATATTGTTCCATTTTTCTTCTGCCTCCACGACTAACTCATTTGCAGTCTGAGATGGAGGAATATGATTATGAATGGCTCTAGCAACAAAATCCCACATATTTTCAATAGGATTCATGTCAGGAGAGTTGGCTGGCCAATATAATCTATTGATATGTCCTGCTTCGAGTGCCTCTTGAACGCTTCTTGCGCGATGTGGCCGAACGCTGTCGTGCATAAACACAAAATTTTCACTTAATTGGGCATAATAACTTGTTCGACGTAAATTTGACTGTGGTATGCGAATTAAAGGGGTGTGGCGGTTGAACATTACGGTACCCCCTGAATACGGAGCAACTTCACGGGGAAAATGAAGTCGCTGTTGATGACCTAGTTTTTTCCAGACTCTTTGTCGATAGTCATCAGTAACCAGTCCAATTTTGGTTTCGTATGTAAATAAGACCCACCCCACGATGCCTTGGAAGTAGAGTGGGGACCAGTAATGGTCTTATAGCACGTAAATTTGCGTTGTGGAGCCGTCTTCGAATAGTAGGTGTCCATATAACACTGCGAAACGTACCTAGATACTCGAGGACGTCCACTACGTGGTCTGTTTTCCACT
Organism: Monochamus saltuarius; assembly: GCA_025584915.1. Lineage (NCBI taxonomy): Eukaryota > Metazoa > Arthropoda > Insecta > Coleoptera > Cerambycidae > Monochamus > Monochamus saltuarius. The sequence goes on along the minus strand of CM046722.1, from coordinate 2,605,771 downwards.
GTATCAAATTCTTCATATCTGTGTACTATTCGTACAATAGGTGATCTAGGAATGCCCAACATATTCGATATATGATTAGAATGTCCTGCATTACGTAAAGCAGTCATTCTTGCTCGGGTAAACGCAGAAATTTCACGTCCTGGCATTATAATTTAGAAAAATTCAAAGGAACACTTGATTGAATACACTGCCAAACTTGTAAGTTAAAATTACTTTGCAAGCTCGCAATCGTGGGTGGGCATCACCAGTTTTCGAAACGTGTTTTCTTTTCACCGCCCGTAGAAGCTCAATAACACGCCATATTGGCGTATGACATATTAAAATGCCGAAAAAGGGAAAGAAATAGTCCATTTCACTGTGACTTTATGTCCGCCTAGCCTTATGGGACACTTGAACTCGCATGGATAGAAAGCGGTATCATAGCAACGCGTAATGAGTATCTGTCCAAAACAAAAGATATTTAATATTCATTGGATTTCTACCGTCTCTCAATTATGTTCATGATGTGGGGAGTGGATACAATAATTAAAAACCTGGCGAGTTTTGTGCCTCGGATTAGAGGAATATGGGAAACTCATCAATTTTTATGACGCTCGCTTCCGACCGTAAAAATAATAAATTACCGGGCATTTGATTTTGAATGGGCCTCATTCTGTGGCTGTTGCCGTTTCTGCTTGGTTTGTTACATTCATGTTATTGTAATTTCATGGAGGTTACATTGAAAGGAGATAAAGAGGATATCAATTAAAAAATAATATTCAAAAGTTATATAAGCAATAATATTAGAAGGAAAGTAAAGGAAAATTAATGAATTATATTTGACGGTAGAGAGAAACCGTATCCAAAGAGACAAAGTGCATGGAACTAAGTCATGAAGTGAGTTGAGTCAAGATAATGTGATGGGTCTCGATGAACTGAACAAGTTTTGTAGAAGTAATCTTCCCGATATCATGTTTCTAGGTCGAAATGCCAGACGATGAAGCTCGAGAGAAATTTATCCTTCAGATGACTTATAAAGGTCATAACCATAGCTCAGAGCGTATCCTAACGTTGAATCTTCGTCTCTATCGGAATTCAAACAATAAACATACGTCGACCTTTACATAACCTTGAAAATGACATAATGGGATCCAGCAACCTGAAAAACATATTGGTGAACTGACTTTGAGTACTTTCTAGGGTTATTTTGATTATAGGAGAAAATATGTAGGTACTGCGGCTATTGTGACAATGGATTCGTATTCAGAAAATGTGACTATTCTGTGAAGTCGTTATTAGGGTTGTGGGTGCCACATGAGTTGGAGGATGAAAAGGGATAGACCCTTCCCTATTAGATCATAAAAATCAAACAAAGGATAAAGGCTTGCTGAAGGCAAGAGCGCACGATAAGACAAGGTAGATGTGATCACATTTCCCTCAATCTTTGCAATTTGTGTGTAAGAGCGAGGTACTGCCTGGCTTTAAACGCTGCAAATAAACTGTAGTAGATATTAAAATGCTCTTTTCCTATCAAATTTCAAACTGTAAACAATTACAATGTATGATCTATTATATCTACTAAGTGTTGAAATAATAAAGAATAACATTTATAATGTTGAAACAAATATAATATCAACAATTTGAGAACAATCACAAGCATCTGAGGTGAGAAATATATCATCTTCGTTACACCTAGCTGCCCAATGATATGCCATCTCGCTTTTCTACTATTCGAATGGGATGCAGTGTGCAGCTTTACTCCAGAAACCAACTTTATTCCATAAGATAGACAAAGGTCATCATCAAAAGGCATAAGGACAACTAGCAACAGCCACCTCTACCAAAAGGTCACCAAAACGTCTTTACAAAACCAACACATAGGGCGTGTGCAATCAACACAACCTACAATGCTACGCATTCTATCAACTATACAACAGTAGTACCAGTAATAATATTAATAATAACAGCCATACTAATAATAGAGGTAAAGTATTAGCTACGCTATACGTTTCGAGCAGTGCCAAAGCCACTTCCAGTATTTAACAACAAATCCACAACGCATTCTATTAATTCCAATATATGCAAAATACTTGAATTTCCATACTTCTCCAATAGTCCTCAGATCTGTCGTTAAAGCATTGGAAACAGAAGGAGATTGATGGGGATATTTAGGAGAACAATTCCCAACTCTACCAAATATTAAATTAAAGAATGACATAAAAGAAATGGAAAGAAAATGCCACGATAGAGAGAAAGGTGGTTGCATTTAAAAAAATTTAACTTTGATAAATAATTATTTTAATTCGATGTTCTATTATTTCTTTTTTCTAAGGCACGTCGAATCATCTATAAAAATGACACAATTTTTTTGTTTGACATTTTTTTGTAACCACAAATCGAGCGAGAGCGTTACGCTAGACACCCAGTACATTAGGCCCAACCTACAACTATTCCTTGCGGATTCGTCGAGTGTTTCATTGGCCTTAAGTGAAAGCCTTATTTACATATTACGCATGCAAAACTTAACGCGTATTAATTGATTTATCAAATCGCGATGAAATTGGATTTCACGTGAAGCGACACACTTACGGCGCGACAGCCCGCCCGTCTTTGTTTCGTGCGTCCCTGAGCTCTCTCTCTATCACACCCCGTTCTAATCAAGTTCCTGTCACGCGTCTTCCATCCAACTTCACGGAGATCGATGTGTGACATTAAAACGGCTAATGTCCGTGCGGGAATTCTTGATTTTACACTTACTTAAGCCATGCAGTGTACCTATTTAAGGTGTCACAAGACATGTTAATATCAAGTACAAAGTATATATAAGTATTATTCGCAATATCGGATGTTTAGTCTGTTGTCACCTGTCACAAAGGTTACATTTGTTTTGATACGATCGGCAATTATTATTTTTTTTATGGGCCGGATAATACATTTTGCTATAAGAATGGAACATTGTTTTAGAAATGTTAAATATTGCTTCTGGTGAGTCTACTATAAGCAAAACAAGATTTTACGAGTGGTACAAACTTTTCCAAAAACGCTGTCGAAACATAGTGAAAAAATAAATGGTTATGAACGATCACAATAAGAGAAGTCTCTGTTGATATACTCGCGACAAGAATTCAGACGCTTTACGTCTTGCGAACAAATGAATAATTCATTACATTTTTATCAAAATATTTAAGAAACTAGAACTGATAGTAATAAAACTATATACTACACTAAAGGTTTGCATTATATATTGCACTTAATTGCAAAAAAGTTGTTTTTTAACGCGACCAAATATCGAAAATTACGTTTACAATAAAAACAGATGTGTAACGTCAGCCGTGACGTAAGACGTCTGAATTCTTGACGCGAGTATAGCATATCAGTTGGCTTATGCCATGAATTTTTTTGTTTTGGATAAGAAACGAGTGGTAATTAAATTGGTTCCAAAATTGTTAAAATTCTTACTGAAACGGGTTATAACAGGTGCATAACATGTCATAACACTTTATACCATTCTTATTGTAAAACTTAATACAGATTAAATATCTGCTATGGCTAATAATGTATAGATACTTTTCAGATATATTTACCAACATAACAACGAAAATATCGGGCGAATCGGACTAACACAACCCAAAGTATTACAAAATTCACTTTACTATTTGATCACACCTCGTCTTCCGATCAATCAATGGCTTTCGAGAGACCTGACCACGGTGTCCTGATGAAAAAAATAAACACTCTTTATGGCTCGACAGCATTTATTTTGTCCAGTCTTACCTATGTCATGAAATATTACAAGTTCAATACTGTGAATTCAAGTTGGTTGAAGTATACGTCAGGTATTCCACAAGGGCCGATCTTAGAGCCGCTTTGCCACCAACCTGAATGCAGCCAACAATGCACTAATGTATACTAATGACTTAAGATTGTTCAAGTATATAAACGTGTGGCGTAGTGCTTTTTATCATTTACTTTCAAAACATATTTTTCCTTGTCTTTTTTTATTCAAAAGGTCAGGTGTAGGACAAGGTCAATATCCATACAAAATTGGACCAACCACTTTATTGTTATAACGCTTGATTTGTCACTATTAAAAGACCTTCTTTATGTTTTTCTTTAAACTGGAATATGCTTGTGTAGCATGAAATGCAGGATATAATCACTGATAACAGCGATAACTCAACAGGAAGAACATTTGCCGTTATGCGAATTGAGAGATACCTTCCCCGCTTTCTATCACCATCCGATGCTAGCTCGCACATTTCATCCCAAGTATTCGGAGGTAGAGGACAAAGGTGCAAAGAGCACTCAGCAGGTAGGGAAGCGAACGCTGAGATAAACAGGGCTCATTTGGAATTGTACAGCGAAAACTCGTCGCTTATTTTAAAAGAAGTGGAGTTCAAACGGCCCCCTTTTTGGACGGGAACAATTTCAATTAGGCGTGTTTGTCAAAACCGGAAATAGCTGGATCATTTAAGCATCTCGTTTTTCGTCTTTCGTAATGCAGTGAGCTTTGAGTAACTTTAGCGCGTTGGATTGTGTGGAGGCGCTATAATTTTTGATTTACAATTGTTTTCCCGGAATTTAGAGGTCTTGACAGGTTTACGTAATAGGTAGTTACGTAAAGAGGACGCTAAGAAAATTACATAAACCTAAGCGAAGACCAAGTGTCTTCGGTAGCACTTGTTGGATTGGATCTTAAAATTTCTCTTTGAGAATAGTTTAAATGTTCTAGTCAGGATAATGTTCCGTCATTTTACCACTGGTATGGAACGTCACAGAGACATATACCTTTTTTTCTTTTGTAGACACTATTTTAAAAGACATATTGTAATATTGAGATTGTTTGATGAATGTAACTAAAAAGTTAGATATTTTAAGTTCCTGCCACTTTAAGTATACACATGTTAAGTGTATATCACTGCAAAGTTCTACTTTCAATAGCAGGCATGTTTACAGACGTATGTGTAAGGTCGCCATTTTATAATACAGTGCCTTCATAAATAATTACAAGCCACGTGATCAGGGTCGAGATTGTCAAATCAATCGCAGAGCAATATGCGGATATCCTTTTCCTCACTACGGCAATTGAGAGAGACAAGAAATCTATTTGCATACGAGTTGTTTTTTGTGAATCGCAGTCCTGGTCACGTGGCTTGTAATCATTTATGAAGGAACTGTAGAAATTAAAATAATTTATTTCTCATCAGTACTGCATGGAATTTCGTAGTTCTATACATAATTGGTCGGTCGGTCAGTGGTCGCGCGGTTTAAGGCGTCAGTATTTGAATCGAGGTGACTAGATCGGAGTTGGTTCGCGCCCAGCTGCCGGTAGACCGTATATAAGCTATATTCGTGGAGAGGATTGGCACCCTCTCTGCGGGTATGGTAGGGTGGAATAATGTTAGCTTGGGTCAATGTGAGAGATTGATACCGGTTGATATTTGACTACCCCCCTAATTAATGAGGTTTTCCAGGTTTCCCTCATTCCTGCACTGAATAATGGTTAGGGCCTACCAACATAAGTAGTTCCTGGGAGCAAATGCGGCCTGCTTAATAATAATATGCCGCCCCCTCTCCCGCACAAGTCTCCAACTTCTGGGCTAAATAAAAAAATTCAGCCATACATACATCATTTTTTGGTTTGCGATATTTGCAGAATTATTTGAACTGTTTTTAATATCGAATTTTTAGCTGCGCTTATTTATATTTGGGCCTGTATCAACCATATTTGACAGTAAACTTTCAATCGTTCTAATACCTTGAGGGCATGGATTTATTTCGGGGAAATCAACCGTCACAGCTACACATGCATTTTATATGGAAGTTATTAACATGATCGAGGCAGGGGATTGTCCTGTTGGGATATTTTACGATCTCAGCAGGACATTCGATTGCGTCGATCATGAAAGATTATTAAGCAAGGTCTACAATAATTATGAAATTCGGGATACAAGTTTCGACTGTCTGAGATCATTTTTATGCAACAAGAAACAGTTTACAAGTGTAATTGATATTATCGATCATTGTAAAGTAAATTCTAATTCTCAACTCAGTAACGTCAGTTTGGGAGTACCGCAGGGGTCTATTCTGGGCCTAGTGTACTCGAGAGCAAATGCAATGAAACACTTAGTAGTTTAACTGCATGGTTTAATCGAAATTGTTATATCTTAATGCCGACAAAACCTCTTATTCATAATCCTCAAAGGGAGTGTTTAAATTCAAATTTGAAAATCAATAACTCTACGTTGTCACTGCCTGCCAATGAACTCAAATTTTTGGGCCTGTTTATAGATAAACACGTTTCTTGGAAGCGACACTGCGAGTACATTGTTACAAAATTGAACTAAAAACTCCAATATTGTTATACTTAACGTGTGTTTTCTTTGAGATTTCCTGTATGTACGCCAAATAACTAGCGATCACAGCAATTTGCGGTATCCATTGTACCAAAAACAAACAATTTCCAATAGTTACTGTTAATGAAAGTTCGATTTTATGCATGTGAGACTTCCGACTGTTTGCTCCACTTCCCAAGTTCCTACTTATCGCAAATTCAAGTAGCTCCAAAGCGACCCCGACCACATTTCCTCGACTGCCGCACATAAAACAATTGATAACTGCGCCTCGCGCCATCCGTCGAAACTTCCCACTGTCGGAATTGCCGGCGGTGGGAATGTTACGAGAGCAAACAGAACCGGCCCCAGTCGGTTAATTAAAGCCCTCTTCTTATTGTTGCAGGTGTCAGTGTCGAACGCCCACAACGTGACGCTGTTGTCGGTGGGCCGCGATATCTCAGGACTATTTCAGTGCGAGGTGTCTGCCGATGCGCCCTTGTTCCACACGCAGATGATGTCGGCGCCCATGACTGTCGCAGGTAAGCCACAGTTTCAATACAGGGTGTTTCCAAAAGTTGCACAAATGTTATCGGCGAATCTCCAGCTAAAAAGGAAACGTTTTCGTAATAATGATCTTAATAAAATGTTCACCCTTTAGCAGATACAGTTCTTCAGTTTCCAAAAAAATATGGAATATACAGGGTAGCCAGATGAAAACGAAACAGAGCGTCAAGATTGTAGAAAAACGCTCAGACCCGTCGTTTTAGATTAAAGGGGGGCATTCTTTGCTGGTATTTTTGACTGCGCCACCTTCACCCCCAATCAAGGGTAAGCATTACCCCAAATTATCTAAATGGCATTGGGGGTTGAGTAATATTTATTTCTTCTCTCTCTTACAATTCTTTTTGGAACAGACTTTAAATTTTATAATTCCGCCCAATTCTTAATAAGAATTTTGATTTTAAAGTTGAAACCTATGTACAAACAATTATAACGGTAAAAATGTCACTCATTCGAGGCAAGTACGCCAATGGTATAAATTTAGTATTTCTTGCGTTACATCGTTTTTTGGCAATTCGTTATCACTTTCGTAAAAAAACACACAATTGTAAAAAACAGAAATGAATACTATACACACAAACGAACGTAAAGTTAGTGGATTCCAAATTTATTTTCTTGTATTATTTGGAAGCGTTGGTTGGTAGTTTATTTAATTGTTTTTTTATGTTTGAAAATTAAACACTATGGTTTATTCCATTGCGGAAAGGGTAGATATCATTTCGCTTTACTTTATGAACAATAAAAGTGCGAATAGAACAGCTCAGCTATTTAATGAACAACATCAAGATCGATGTTAGGAGGAAGTATGTTCTAGAGTTAGTAAAAAAATTTCAAGAGACAGGGAACGTAGCCAATAAAAAACGAGAAACATACAGTTAATAGAATAGTTATAGTTCATCTTGATCCTACATTAAGTACGAGGCAGCTAGCATCTGCGTCTGGGGTAAATCGAACTGACATACAAACCATTTTGAAGAAGAATAAATTCCATCCATACAAAATACATTTAGTATACAAATACAAACGTCAAAATAAATGTGGTAATTAGTAATCACTAATGTAAGTTTGGTTTAGAATGCATGACATAAGTTTTCAAAAAGATGTTCTTGACCAAATGTTTTTGGTACTGTCAAGATCTAAAATGGCGCCCATAAAAAAAATTGAATGTTGCATAACCAAAACTAGTTTCCGTAGAAATTTTCTTTTGACGAAAATCGATTTCTTGTATATACTTCTCCTTCGGTATCAAATTGCAACTCTTTCTGTTGATAAATAATGACGCTAGATGGCATTTTCTAAAATCGCTATTTTGGTTTATCTTATTGGCTATCAAATGGCGCAACTTTTTGAAACACTCTGTACATTTTACAGTTCCTGAGATGCCACTGATAAGCCATCAAGAACGGACTACCCTCTATCTTATCTGGAGTTTAAGTAATCAGGTTTCAAGTTGTTGATTTGACGAAACTTTTAACTTTTTTGATTTATAGTTGTCACCTTGACGTTTTTAAATATTTTGACATATAACGTAGATGCCTTCAACCTTGTAGATAAATCGGACAGTATTCAATAAAATCATTTTTGGATTGGGAGGTCGTATTTTTTTCGAGATTCGAACTCTTGAAACGTTTGTAAGCAGATTCGTATTTATTTGTTAATAAATTAAAAGTCACATTTTTTTTGTAGCTGCTACTAACTCTGATGGTGTCCCTGACACCTGAACATGATTACAACAACACAATATGTATACTGTTACATGTAGCTATTAAAATGTTGAACTAATTTTTGAAAATTTATTTCTAGAAGAAAAACGGGATTCTAAACTTTAACCTGGATATGTGTTTTGTTTTGATTTAGTTTTAGGAAAGTTTGTAGTGATTTATCGCTCTCGTTGGTTCTATATCGTACTGAGTGGTCGATATTTGTAGCTGCTTTTGCAGGCTAAGTGCATAATTTATTTCGTTAATGCGTGTGTTACAGGCAAAAGGATAAAAACAGGGCGACAAATATAAATCCCTTCTGTACAAACTGAGCAAAGGATTTATTTCGTGAAAGTGCAGGTGTAGTTACCGTACAACTCTCTAGTTGTGGTAAATATGAAATGATGGATACGGATCCTCAAACTTGTTCAAGATAGGTCGGAGCGTGTTAAAAATTGCATCTGCGCGTTTTAAATCACGTATAAGTGCGCTAGATTTATGTTTTTATTAGCAAAACCGCACGCGATTTGGCTCTAAGGTGTAATAATTTTCCAGTTGCATTAAATTATAATTTGTTTATGATGCATTTAAAATTATGTGTCCTAAACTCGAAAGTATATACAAAAAATGAAAATAAAATTTGGGACACGTGGTCTTAGGTGGGTTGAGGTAAGCTCCCTTTGACGTCATCAATTAATTTTATCCAGAAACATACCCAATTTTTTTTCTATTAAAAAGCTCTTATTTCTAATAAACTTTTATTAAAATTTTTTTTCTGTGTTGCTTCCCGTTCAAAATTTAAAGTTTTTATCTTGTATTATCAATTACCCAAGATCGAAAATAATAGAGAGTGACTAATTCACAACACAGAGATGAGTGCGGAAGGCACGGGTGGTATGATTACCTAAGCGTGCCACTTGAGAAGAGTTAAAGCACATAAAATTATCAAAAATAAGTTGACGGCGGCTGAACGTACATTACTTTAAATGTCCCCTGTCCGTATGGACGGTGATTGCCCACTACCACCCACTTACACCTACCTGATGCGCACTCCGCACATATCACACTTAAGCCTTGTCCTCATGGACGCGAAATTCAGGTATTTTTGCACGCATTTTGCAACTTCTGTTTTAATTATTTATGGCGGGAAAATCTCAGCATTTGACAATTGCAATTTGCGAAACTGTCAAACGCTACAAATATTATTGCCCCTTTCATTATTATGTGGTGTTAATAAATTTGTTTTGAACTTCTGATAATCTGTCATGGCAGTTTCATGATGAAAATGATAGAAAATGTTATAGGTAGTTGACAAAGTTTGTTACAAATAGAGATTTTTCCACCGTTAAATGAATCTCGCAAATATTTACGAATTCCGCATTCAAAAGGACAAAAGGCTTTAGAATACATACAAACTATTTACTATTGGTTACTAGCACTGTCACTGTAACGGTCGCACATTAACGCTTATTATATGATATCGTACCGCTTTCCGTATGACCTTCATAGGCCCATGTATTCTTCGATCCAGAGTCTTATTTTTAATATTTATTTTAAATAGTTTCTTCGTCATATCACTATTTCATCCTTTCTATCAGTATACTATTTTCGATTTTATTTATACGGACTAAATTTCATCTTGTATGATATAGCAATATAATATATTTTTTCGGAAAACTCATCCTTCCGCAAGTTTCCATCACTTTCCGTTTCACAGTTGTACTTGTACTCTTCATACATGTCGTCATCCGATATTCCTCATTTCGATCAAATCACTAATAAAATTAATTACATTCATATCGGTCAGTGGTCGCGCGGTTTAAGGCGTCAGTACTTGAATCGAGGTGACTGGATCGCTGTGGGTTCGACCCCCGCAGCCGGTAGACCGTATATAAGCTATATTCGTGGAGAGATTGGCACCCTCTCTGCGGGTATGGTAGGGTGGAAGAATGTTGGCTTGGGTCAATGTGAGAGATTGATACCGGTTGACATTTGACTACCCCCCTAATTAATGAGGTTTTCCAGGTTTCCCTCATTCCTGCACTGAATGGTGGTTAGGGCCTACCAACGTAAGTCGTTCCTGGGCGCAAATGCGGCCTGCTTAATAATAATATGCCGCCCCCTCTCCCGCACAAGTCTTCGACTTCTGGGCTAATCCTCGTAATTAGAATGAGGGGTAGAGATATTATTATTATATATATTATTAAATTAACGAAAAGATATACCCGAAATTTTGCCCTCCCGAACGATATTCCCGCCCATGATAGCGCTGGAAATGAAACAGTTGGATCCTACAATTCGTCGCAGCCAATGAAATGCCAGCAGCGCATGCGTAGCAGAAGCTGTGTAATCGGGTATGCTCTCAGAGATATGCGGCACACGATTTTGCAGGAAAAATATAAGGGCTGCGTGTATATTTCTTTGTGTTGACTGCTATAAAGTGTGAGCAGGTTTATAACATCAGTCACTCTCTACAATTTTGGAAGTCTGGTATAGATTGTCACAGTATTTTGAACAAAATCCACAAAACCAGTGTTCCTTGCGCTGTGCATAGCATGCACTTAACTTTATTCTACGATGGATGCGATTAGGCAAACCGAAAGGCGTAGGACCAGTTAGGCGCTAAACAAACGGCCTTCGGTGGCGTTAAAACAGGCATAAATCGCGGTTGTTCTCGTCCAATTATTGTCTGGCGCACGCCGGGCCGGAGATTTATGGGCAGCATGTTGTAGGAACGCCGACAATCTTAGAAAACGGTGTACTCACAGCTCTGTCTCCTGTTCCGCGCACCGCAACGTGTTCCCACATGCAAATAAGACGGATGGCTGGAGACATCACCACCAGATGCAGGCCGCTCTCTCATTATGATGTTGCGGTAACGGCGATTGTGCCAGAATGTGTTACATATGCTCGTCCTTCATTAGGATAGTCCCTGTATCTCCTACTCAAACCTCAGTCCACAACAGATTTTGGAGATGAATTTAGGAGGGTCGGGTTGGGATTTTCCATAACTCTAGCTTTAATTAAGAATAGCTACAGGACGAGTCGAAATACCACAGATAATTTTACATTATTGCTATATACAGTGCTTTCGAAAAGTAATGAATAAATTCATTATTTTTGAATTTAAGAACTTTTCCAAAAAATCCCCTGGCACGTCGATTTTGTTTTTAAAAACGGCGCTTTGTGACATACGGCCCACATTTGTGATGTCATCGTTGTTCGAGATATGACGTCATCGACAATTTTTTTTAAATAGCGACCCCCAATTTTGACCATGCCATTTGAAAGAGCGTGTCATTCTACATACATACATCATGAAAAGTTATGGTGTTACATAACAAAAATTTCAAGAAAACAGTGTTTGAAGATTTTAAAATTTAATTTTCACAATACTGAAAATGATATGATTATGTAAAAAATCGACTAAATTAAATGTTCAAATTGTGCACCGTTGGCTGCCTGATGATAGCCAAGACGACTAATAAATTCTTTTTGAACATTATCAATAACTTCAGGAGGTATACGATGTATCTCGTGACGAATTCTTGCTTTTAAATCTTCTAAATTAACCGGTTTAGTAACGTATGCTTTGCTTTTTAAGTATCCCCACAAGAAATAATCTAGGCGTGTCAAATCAGGCGATCTGGCTGGCCACTCAATCGGCCCCCTTCTCCCTATCCAACGATTCGGGAACAGCTCATCTAAATAAGCACGAACAGGTATTGTGAAAATTAAATTTTAAAATCTTCAAACATTATTTTCCCTAAATTTTTGTTATGTAACACCATAATTTTTCATGTTGTATGTATGTAGAATGGCACACTCTTTCAAATGGCATGGTCTAAATTGGGGGTTGCTATTTAAAAAATTTGTCGATGACGTCATATCTCGAACAGCGATGACGTCACAAATATGGATCGATGTCAAAAATGCCGTTTTTAAAAACAAAATCGACGTGCAAGGGGATTTTTTCGAAAACTTCTCTATTTCAAAAATAATGAATTTATTCGTTACTTTTCCAAAGCACTTTATATCAGCTGTACGTCTGTTTCATGGGTTGTCACTTTTTGTTTAACAGTAAAAATATCTCCATTAGTTAATTCTAATACTATTTAATAAAACAAACCTGACTAAATACTGAACTAAACATGAAACTTTTGTTTAGCAATATTACACGTCGTAGGTAAACATGAAATAGACGATAAAATTTACACATTTTCAAATTATTGACAAATTTCTGAACTACATGTGACAACTCTGTTTATTCAACTGTCTACAATGTTGATGTTGATGTTGATGATGGGTTCAATAAATCTAATAGTATGGAATCAACTCCTACCACTCATATTCGAAATAAGCTATCTAACCTCTGAATTACTCCAGGTTCAAGGGTTTCTTTTTTCGTGAAATTTAAACGGGTAGCGGCCGTAAATACAAGGAGACACCGCAAATTATGCCAACTATAATGAAATAGGCGGCGAACTCGGTCCGCTGCATGGCGGTGGCGTACTTTTACCAGCCGCAAACCGAGTTAGCGCCCTCTGGGTTATCCATGGCTGTTTCTCATTTAATTCCGCCCATTACGTCAGGTCCAGATATTTGTCGAAGCCACCGCGGTTCGCCTAACCGTTGGATTAGAACCCTGCCTAAGAAAACAATATTACGGTTTTGGACGCAGATTCGGGAGAAGTGGCGATACACTGAGAGAAATTGTAGAGCTGGAGAACGTGTTGAAGTGTTTTTGTAGCACGTATGTACCTGTTGTTACGATTTTTTGCATATAAGTTAAACGGTATTTAGATTAGGTAAGAATTTTAAACTGTGGACTAAAAACTAGTCTTGGTTTTTGTCAAATATAGATAGCCTGGTCCATTCCCATGATGGTTAAGTCTCCTCATTATCTAAACACAACTGGTATCGAACTCTTTGATGAAGCCTAGATTGTAAAGATGATATATTCCCCGTGGATCTGTTACAAACGGTTTTAATGGAGCTAATGTGCAATTCTTACCAATCTTTTAATATTTTTCCAACGTCACAAGGCAGCAGGTCCATTTTGATCCAAGTCAAAGTTATGTTACTTCTGGTCCAATACATTCCCTTTGCTACAAACTTTGCTCCTTCGTTCCACTGAATACTAAATAACCAGGTATACAAAACCAAAGCCACTTGTTTTTCTTTCTAACCGTCTCAGAACTTTCTGACATATCTCTGCCTCAAAATTGCAATAAATACCAAGGCTGGCAGTCTCATCCTCAAATTGCATCTATATACTTCAGCTGTGAACATCTTCTTTAGTTTTGAAGCCCCTTTTGTACCAACAGTCAAAGAGAATGTCGAAAAGCAGTTTGGAATTGATAAATAAGTACTCATCAACATAATAATATGTGGCTTTCCATAACCTTCAGCAGTATGTTATGCTCCATGCTATTAACCTTTGGTAAATTTATAATCGCTTGCCTTAATCTGTATGCTGCCTACCTGGTTTCTCGCTCCAATAATAATTAAGAGGTTGTAGATCCAGGATTTCCATAAGAAGTGACGGTGTAGAGCAAATGGTATCTACTTCCTTTGAGGTAGACCTGAAAAATCAAAAACAGACGTACGAGCAAAGTTACAAAACACTTAAAGATTGCTGTAAAGGGAAGGGAATCAAGAATAGGAGCAATGAAAAGGTTCTTGTGGCATATTTCGAATATCTTTCAAAATATAGCAAGTATTCGTCGCTCTCTTTTTGAGTAATGTTTCAGACATTGATGGCCCTTCAAGTTCAAGCACTCGGGAAATAAACTTACTTTCTAAAAATTTAGCCCACTTATCATCTGCTGGAATTAATTTAACAAATTGTTCAGAAGTTGTTATTAATGTTTACAATAAATAAATGTTGTTGAATTTTTGTATAGCTAATAATAAGTAAACTTTGTTTTTGTTTATTGTTTACTTTAAAATTTGCGTTATTATGAATTCATAATGGCGGATAATATTACAGTGCTACCAATTCTAAATAAACTGAATAGAATGGCATTACAGATTATTGTATAGTTAGACAAGAATTCAGATGACTTACGTCACGGCTGACGTTACGCAATAGTTTTTATTGTCAACATAAATTTCAATATTTGGTCGCATTATAAACAATCATTTTTGCAATTTAGTGCAATGTTTAGTGTAGTATACAGATTTGGAAAGTGAGGATCTTGATGGTGAATTGTATTTTGCCGCTTGCGTGTATTTGTGTCATGCTACACGCATACTTCGACCACAGCGTGTTTGCATCAAGCAGTGTTGCCAGGTGGGAAAAATTCAGTGCATGAGAATAATTTCAAAGAAGCATGAGGTTTGGAGAAAAAAGCATGAGATGGCTTAATTTATCAAAAAACACCTCTTGACACAGCTTAATTTTTAATTACTTTTGTAATGCCATTTTTATTTCATTAAAAAGCATTATGTTCTGCTATTTTATCATAATATTACATTGTAAGTAGGTAGTTACAGGTACTTACTTAAAAGTTATTAACCACGTAACCTTTCTAATTTATTTTATTGTTAGGCCGGGCGAACGTTGAGGCGCAGTTGACGTGACGCAGGGTGACTCACGGGTCGTAAAATCTGTTGTTTCCAGAAAATGTAGGTACCCTTACGGAATAGAGTTAAGAATCACTGCAATACAGCGTGAATACAGCACACACACCGCATATCCGTAGACTGTCATACCCGTTTATGTATTCATTGCTAATTATTAAGAGAGCAGTATACAATAAATGACATTTCAAGTACCCAAATATTATAGATACCTACCTCTATCTATTCAATTTTGCCCTCGATTTTGCCTTTATTTCTCGTTAGGTCTTTGTTTTGGTAGATTTCAAAGAGTAATTTTAATAATTTTATTATATCTTTTTGTGTCTATTAAAAAGCATGAGATTTTGTAATCAAAATATGAGAGCATGAGATTTCCTTGGAATGCATGAGATCTGACAACACTGGCATCAGTTGACCAGACAGTTAGATTTGCAATGGCCAATTGGCGTTGGCGATACGGAACCGATTACCGTAGTAGTGGGGAATGCTAGACCAATGCACGTCGCCGCCCCTCTTAAAGTTCGTACTTTCCCTGGAATGAAGCGGCAATTTCTACTTTCTCTGTAAAGATCCGCAATTTCCGAATCTGTATAGTTTTATTATTCTCAGTTGTAGCTTCTTAAAAATTATTCATTAGTTCGTATGACTAAGTCGTCTGAAATCTTGCCGCAACTATACAATATATATTATTTAATATACAGAATTGTGTCAAGCAAAATAACGCCGTACCGCTGTGTGAATATTTTGTAGTTTGCAAAACCGACACAATTCGCTTAACAACATAGGCGGAATCCAATGCTAAACCATAAATTACGAATTTTATGAAACGAGAATTTGGAACAACAACAACAAATCCCGTAACGGTAGATACATTATTTTTTAATTTGTCCCTAAACAGTAAATTTTGGTTGGTTTTGATGTGGGGATGTTTATGACAGCGGTGATAAATTGCTTGTAAATTAAGCGATCCGTGAAAAGGTTGAAATTCTTCGCAATTGCCTATGTGTTTGGGTTCACTGAACAATAAATTGCCGGTAGATAACATCTGCTTATTTAAAGATCTCGAAACTCCCGCTCACTGGTAACAAAAATATAATATACATACACAAACAACTTTGTTAAAAAGGGTTTCCGCCCTTTAAAAGGCAAATTCTTCGTCTGTACAATAATGATATACACAGTTTAGTCACAGTGTCATTAATATTAAGAAAAGATAGGAAAGAAATACGAATCTGCGATTAAAAAAAATTAAATGCATATTTGTGCCGAGAAAAATATGTTCAAACAATTTTTTAAACTCCCTTTTCAGACTGTTACTGGTCCCTGGCGGTAGTTGAGCTCAGCGTCGCTACGCTACGTTGCCAAATTTAAATATTTTCCATGTACTTATGGTAATGTTAAAATATGTAATGAAAGCTATAAATTATTTTTTTAAATTATGCAATTAACATATTAAGTTTTAGTTTAAAAAATATTTAATATTGAAGTTGCAAGGCTCCCAGAGGTGATGCTATGTCTGCCATCTTAATTATCTGAAAGAAGTGGCTACGACAACTATGCTTCGCCTAAAAAATACTGGTATTATACCTGATGTAGGATGTGGAGAAGTTAGGAGTCGCCTGTGGAATAGGGCGTCAGAAAGATGCCCCTTTTGCAGGCATACACTGACAGTATTTCTCTCAAGTTTGTGTTTGACAGACCCTACACGGTACTTATCAGGAATGAGGAGACCGTCAGCGAAGATGTAATCAACATCTTCACAGACGGATCAAAAAAGAAGGAAGGTGCAGAAGGTAAACATATATCGGTTTACAACTGATTACTTCTCACCAATATGCTATAGATGAGATGATCGATGATTTTGACTATGTACAGACATATTTTAAAGATGAGTAGCATATAAGGTAGATCTTCAATACAGCTGAAACTGCAGAAAACAACCTGCAATTTCTGCAATTACTATGATAGCAAGACCTGTGTCTTACTGATCAAATTATTTTGCAAAGCAAATAAAATATTAAAAAACTGATTTCTCGATTCAAATACAACCTGGATCCCGTACGTGTCGTTTGAAGGTATATTTATTTTGCGGCAATACAAAATTCACAAAGCACAGTGAAACTCAAACTGGATTAGCTAAAGGGTAATTCCAAATGATGGGCAGGTACACCCTCATCCAATTACTTTGTCTAATTGACGTATTTCCCTTTTTTATTTGATCTGACCGGAAAAAAACACGGTGATGTATCAATCAGTTAATCATACCCGCACACGTGTACGACATTTTTAACATTTCTAGCAACTATCAATCCAAGTTTCTCTGACGCATGCACAACGTAGCAAGTGATTTATAACGATACGATTTTGAGTAGGTTTATTCTGTACTAAGGGCTCCCTAAACTCGATTATTATGTTAGGGCGATGTTTACAACTGGCGTAATTTATACCTAATTGGCGCACAGCGTTTGCTGAAGGGCAGACAGGCAGGGTAGAGAGGGAGCCTGTTTTAAATTTACGATCGGAACGAAAACAAGTACAATGTGACTCACATAAACTTGCCACCAAGTTTTTCTTTGTTTTGTTGGAAAAATTAATCTAGTTTTGTTTATTGGATTATCATTCCTCGAAAAATTAAAGGTATTTACAGCCCCAAATACTTCCGTTCAAACAACTTGGGTTTACAGAGAAGTAGAACTAAAAGCCTTTCCGACCATATGGTGCCCTTTTGGCACTATCATAGGAAGAGAATATTCGATAAGACACGTAGGAATTCTAGAAAACAAGGTTATATAGTGTAAAATATCTTAGATTTGTATAGTCAGGAACGAGACCCTAAAATACAGGCATTAGGTAGGCAGTTTATACCGCGGTAAATAAGTTGTAATTGCTGAGAAGAAAGTCATTGAAGGTTCTTAAAGTGTCTCAATTAATATTTGTGGTAACAGTTGTTTTCTTTTTTGTTAACACTTTATCTATCTTTTTGTTTTTGTTTTAAAAGCCTTTATGTGGAAATGCGGCGCTCTCTTTCAATCGAATTAAAGTCGTTACATCCTCATGTTAGAAATGTATCTACTAATATGCATGGAAGTTATAGTGGGTATTTTCAAGATCTAACAAGTAAAATTAATGGTAAGTGAATTTGATGATCCGAGCTTTTTATCTTTAACTGCTGGAGAACTGGCCATCCAAAATAAAATACTAAATTGTGTGGAAAGTAGTGGAAAAGTTTGAATAACTCACTCTGTAGCTATAACAAATACATCTCTTAAACATTTTGTATTTACTTTAGAGTATATTTTTTTGTATACTCTCCAATTAGGAGAGAGAGAGAGAGGAATAATGTATCGTATGTTACCCTCCTGAAATATAACGAGGTATTTTTCAGGACCAGACGATCACCTTTACAATTTTTTTACTTTCAAACCCTCTGGCTTTTCATACGAATTTATTAGGCAAAAAAACGAATAATTCATGGATAATAAACAGTAGAAAGGAGAATCTGCTTTGTCTTGAAAAGCAAGGTTATTCGTAATGAATACACACTTGTTCGCAGAACAAGCTTCATAACAGGCGCAAGCTGACCTGTGGAATAGAACATTCGAAATGTGGAACCACAGTATAATTTGCATACAGGATGTCACCCATAAAATTATACCAAGCTGGGATATTATCATTCTTTTTAAATTCGATTAATGGAAAAAAACATTCCCGGAAGCATTTGTTGAACAAACGTAAAGAATTACAGAAAATAGACACTGTGACACGTATCCTACAACTTTTATGTGTCGGTGGCATATGACGAAGAACAATGCCCTTTTACTGGCTGAGATATCAGGTAGTTCTATCCATTTTAGCGACTGGAATTGTAGATGTCGTTTGAGGCATATCGCGCCTTTTATATGCGTTGTTATAACCGCCATTATAAAAGACAAAGACTGTATCGTATCCGTCTAAATATTTGTCGAAGGATATAAAGTTACAGTATGAAATCTATACAAAGGAGTCGTGTGGATGTAAATGGTCTCAGAATCTTTTGAAAGCTTGACGGAAAATAGTTTTCAATATGAAAGCTGAGAATATTAACTTGGATCGTTGCTATATATTTATTTGTGTATATACAGGGCGTAATTGACGTTCGGTAAACCCTTATTACGATGTACCAATAGGGTGGTAGACAGGCAAAAAATAAACAACCAACGTTAATTCGGCGAATGAGGAATAGCCAAATGTGATGAAAACTAATACAGTTAGACAAACAGTTTAATGTTACTGTTTCATTTTTATTAAGCTTACTGTCATATTATCGGAAAAAATTGTTGTGTCTTCAATTTCTTAATTAATGACGTTAATTGTAAAGATAAAAATTTGAAAGTTGGCACAAATGTTTTTTACTTTATGGTAAAAAACTTTTAAAAAAGTATTTAGTACCCTTACTCCCCTCCACTGACTAAGAAAATGTAAAATATTTATAAAATGTATTTCTTTATTTAAAAAAATATACCAAGAAACATAAAAGTTTGCAAAATAAATTTACTATAAAATGATCCTTTCAAGATCATAGGCGTACGTTGATAAATTTATAGAGAGGAGAAAGTAGGGTTTTAAATACATTTTTCCTAAATTTGTTTTAAAAAAGCATCATAGAGTGAAATATATATGTGGAAACAATTTTCAAGTTTAAAAAAGTAAAGTTAATGTTTTTGTTAAAAAATATCTAAAACCTACACTATCCTCGTGAAAAATCGTGTCATTAGTGCTAGAAATTGACCGTTTTTGAGAAAATCGCATTTGAACAATCTGCAGCACATTTCAATGCAGAAAATTTAAAATTAATTTGTAGTTTTGTAATTAATAAAATAATTTGACATACCTACTTGATGTTACAACTGTTGAAAATTTTATCCACTTGGGAAACAACTAACACAAATGTGTTACAGGTGAGAAGCTGCTACACCTTTTTGTCTTATTTCATCATAAATTAAAGCGATATCCAGCAACTCCAAGTTGCTATACACGTAAGCTATCTTTGACACCTCAAAAACTAATGTAAACATTATTGTAAAAACGTTAAGACTACAATCGAATATCAGTATTCGGAATCGCCTGCATTCTGATGACGCTAGAGGCTACAGTAACCCAATGATGTAAAGGTTCAAAATACTACAACTTCAATAATTTTGAAAAAACGATATTGACTTCATTTTTCATGACGCATCTATTCCTATTTTTTTTTTGTATGAGTTGTGGATCACTGCAGATAATCAGTCAAACTTAAGAATTAAAATACTAGATGGCGACTGTCACACGAAATCCTTGTTACCGCTTTCATACTATAAATAAGAAAGTGGAGGATTTTATGGCATAGTCACCATCTAGTATTGTTATTCGTAAGTTTGATTGGATGTCAACTGTGCTAATATTTCATAGAAGAGACTATTGGCTTTATTGACTATCAGTTACAGTTACTAATCGGTAGAATGTAGAATCGCCTCCTCGCAGGTCCATCCAGAGTTTCAGGAGAGCCACAAAGGATCAAGCCCGGCTTAAATTGATTACAGAACCCGGCACGGAATATTTAATGAACGAGGGGGTCACTTGTTGGCTCCGGGCAACACTCCGGGCCTACACGACATCCCAATACAGCAGGCGCGCGATCGGGAGTACTCGTACATATTAAGCATCCAGTCAAGTTATCTATCACATAAATTAGGTTTCCGGCTGCGAGCTAACGAGATTACCGGGAGTTTTGTTTTAAAGTTTCCGAACCGATACCACCGGCGACCGCAGCAGCGGATATATCGCCCTGCCCTTTGTGTACGGAAATCCATCGACGTCGTTCCGACACGGGCTGCAGCGTCGCGACGCTGGAAAATCCCGCTTGACTTTTCGCCTGGCCGGCGGGTTTAGCCGTAGATTCAGTCCACGATGATGCATTTGCATGGTTTTGCTTTAGAACCTTTCAATGGGCTTGTTCAACCTTCTTTTACACACGTCAAAAGTCTTGGTCCCCCTGTATATAAGATGATTCGATTAAACCTAGTGGGTTTTCTTAATGTGGTAACAAAGTACATGTACTTAGGGAACAAAAAAGACAAAAAAAAATTGTAGACCATGAACCTTTCCTTTATTACCAATGTTTTTACAAATCTGGTCAGTTTGGCAGTGTATGCAGTCAAGTGCTCGGTTGAATTTTTGTACATTATAATGCCAGGACGTGAAATTTCTGCGTTTACCCGAGCAAGAATTACTGCTTTACATGATGCAGGACATTCTAATAATCAGATATCGAATATATTGGGCATTCCTGGCATTATCTGTTGTACGAATAGTACACAGATATGAAGAATTTGATACAGTGGAAAACAGACCTAGTAGTGGACGTCTTCGAGTATCTAATGAAAGGAAGGATCGGTATTTGGTGGAATATGCCCGTATACACTGCACATCTCCGAGGAAAATGTCATCTAAATAGCGACGAACAGCGATGGCATAGTGCGGCGGTGCACCGTCTTGCTGTAACCAAATTGTATCATTGGACAAATCTGGTTCTTCTTCGTTGGGGAACAGTACAGCCAAGGATGGAACTAAATCAAATTGAAGAGAATCTAAATATCTCGCGCCATCTAAATCTCCTTTAAAAAAATAAGGCTCCATAATTCGATTATCAACAATTCTGGCCCAAACATTGACCTCCTATTCTCAAATATCTTATTTGAAATGAATGTTGTATCATTTAGATACAGAGGTAATGGCGTAGTTTTGATGCAAGCTTTTAAAACAACATACTGTTCCAGTTTCTATGTATTCTAGGGAAAAACTAATTTAAAGAATACTTTGGAAATTATTATTCCTGTTCAGGTACATGTTTTTTAGGCGCCTTTGCATCTGCGTTTACATGAGCACGTTCTGACTTGCGCGGCTTATCACTGAACCAAACGGGATAAATGCACGCTTAAAATGACTGATGTAAGCTTCGGACAAAATCCTGAACAATTTTTTATTGCGCTCCCACTCGCGTCGGCTTTATTCGAAAATTAAAAACTGCCATGATTACAGTATGGAATTAGGGGCCGACGGACGCGACTGTCGAACACGGGTGATACATCACTTGGAGCGCACTAAGCGCTGATGGCTTTCCAATAAATTAAGCCCATTGGGTGCACTAGTTAATTTTCCAGACTCTCTTAGCGCACCAGTTCAGTTGCATGATTAATAAATCGACTATTATTAATAACATGCGTTGGTGTACAGCTCGGGTACCTTAGAGCGAAATATCTTATTTAAGAGTGTAGTGCCTTGCGACAGGTTAAAAAAAATGTTGATGAACTACTTTACAGTGTGTCTAGAATACGCGGAGAAGAAGACTATCTATTCCAATAGTAAAAGCATAAATGTGAGAAATAAGTTAAAGAAACATTTTCAATACTTAGTACCAATTTTATTATACAGGGTGGTTATCAAATGTTGAAAATGTCCGCCATTCACCTCCATACAATAGTACAACTGTTCAAAGTGTTCTCGGATATTGTGAAAAGAACATCTGGTGTAATTTGTTGGCATTCATTAATAATGCGGTTCCGTAAATCTTCTAAGGACTCGGGTTGGGTGGCACAAATTCTGGAATTTAGATGTCCCCACAAAAAGGAATCAAGGGAAGATAAATCGGGCGATCTCGCGGGCCACTTTGAACAGTTGTACTATTGCATGAAAGGTCCATGGCAGACAGAAGATCTCTATCCTTTCTTCAATTTCCAAATCTTGTTTTCCTCGCTCTTCAATTATTGCACCTAGATATTTGAACTGATTTACTTGTTATTGTTACCAATTTTATTATATTAATTAAATCATTTTAGTCACTAAAAAGAAAACTGATCTTTAGTACAATAGCTAGAATTTGTTAAAATGAATCCCTGATGTTAACTGTTACGATTTCAATATATGCATTGCTGGATATTGATAGTTTTGGTTATTCATTTGAATGTCTTCACCTTAAAAGAGTTTTCGCAATTTTTTATTAGGCTTGTTTTAGCAGCAGTTGAAAACGGTTTGGAAACTGTCAGAAATATTCGACCAGATAAGTTGAGAACGCGTTACCATTGAATTTGACGCAATAAATAGACGGACATTTCTGATAGTTTCCAAACAGTTTTCAACTGCTGCTAAAACAAACCTATTGTTTTCGTCGGGTTGTTCTACATTCCTTCTGCTATGGTATTGGATTTCCAACCTCCATGTCTCTATATAGTAAGGTCTCTTTTTCAAACAGAAACAATTAACTGCATCACTCATATTTTCAATTGAAAGATACGTGAAATCTTCTCGGCGAAGAGCACCTGCCAATTACATTCGACATTAAGTGTTTATAGTCATCAACTTCAAAAATGTTGAAATATCTTGTTTTTAAAAAACTTTATTGTGTTTTGCCTCATAACCTTCCTTTCTCTTTAAACATTCTATGAAGTATGATACTTACTATGTCAACATTTTTTCTTAATGAAATAATAGTACTACCTCTTAAGATCGTGACCTTCAACGCGAGAAACCACAATTCAAAACCTAGTAGTATCGAATTATGAATTTGCTCTCTAGATGACACCACTTGTACGTCGGTAACACTGTTACAAGCCATATCCTTAATACAAATCTTCTTTACTTTGCGAATTGACTCAATTTCGTGCATAAAACAATATAAAAGCTATTACATTCCCGTTTTATTTATCTTTTAATCTTCCCCATGTTATCTGCAACATAAAACAACCCGTTCCCTTTTTACGTTTTCATAAACATGGCCCCTATACCAGTACCAGATAACTCCCGTCGTGCTCGTCAGCGCCGCATTTAATTACCTTGTAGAACAATAAAATTAATTTTATGTAAAGAATAAATTGCTTTTCGTGATAAAATCTCGACTTCTGTTGTTGTTTATGCGGATAAAAATTTTAGACACCGCCAACTAGACGGAATCGGCTATAAATAGCGTTTCAGTATACAGGATATTAATGAACTTATGGCATTATATTTTACTATATTAGAATGATATAAACTCAATACGTGGTTTTGTGCTATCTTATCTGTAAATGATACTGCAGGAACTACTCCGCGGGCTAGAGCCCCGACCGGCATTCAATTACACCTGCAGTATCTGTGTGAACAGCCAAGAACCCTTGTCGGCTATTCCACCAGACATAGACCGGTTTCGGGCTTGTTAGCCCTCATCAGTATGCCATAGGTGAGATGACGGATAATTGAACTGGCTGTTCCTTCATATGTAAAATACATATAAATCACAATTGACATACATCTCATCTATCTTATGTTTTTAAAATCTTAGCAATATAGCATAGCAATAAAGCACCTTGTGGGAATGCTGGGTTAAGCAGTGACGTCATAATTAAATGAAATCACAATTTTGACATAAGTTGTTCCTCTATCTGTCTGTCATAGTATTTTCTAGTGAGATTCTGTGTCTCTTCCAAGCAACAGCGGATTTTTCAGGCTGGTATATGCCTTTCATGTTCTTTTTTCTGGTCTCTAGATTTTGTTTGGACATTCCCACGTATACTTTGTCACAGTCACCATGCATGACACCAAATACACTTCCGGAGTGGTGGCTGTAGTGACTTCCTCCTTGGGTCTTGCTATTTGCTCACGCTGAGGTCTAATAGCTCTATCTATGTCTTTCTTAGAGTATCCATTTGTTAGAAGCACAGATCGGAGCGAATCTATTTCTTCCTGTTGATGGTCCTCCTCATCCAACGGTAATGAATGGTGAACCAAGGTCTTCATGACCAAGTAAGATATTGGTATGTGTCTTCTTCATGTAGATACCGTGCCCCAAAACGCCAGAGGTTTTATTTTTTACCAGGTCGAGGAACGGTAAGGTTTTGTCTTGCTCCACTTCCATGGTAAAGTTGATCATGTGTTGCTAGTTAATATGATCCAAAAATTAATGTAGGAAGTCTATTCCATGCTGCCAAACGATGAAAGTGTCATCCACGTCTCTAAGCCAGCACTTAAGTGTAAGTTTCTTAAGAGCTGATCTAAGCGCTTCTTTTTTAAAATGCTCTATAAAGAAATTTGTCACTACAGGATTCAGTGGACTACCCATCGCGACACCATTCTTTTGTTCTTAGAATAGTCCATTCCAGACGAAGTATGTGGAATTCCGGCATAGCTTAAATAAAGCGATAACTTCAAGGGTGAAGTGGTCGTCCAACAGTTGCAGATCCTGTATATTTTACTGAATAATCTGCCATTTAGATTTATTTTTACGAGAAATAGTCTTTCATTGTAATCCTTGCAGCGCATAAGTCAAAATGGCGAGCAAATTAAAACCGAACAACTTCTTCGCACTAAAATAAAATCCCCATGACATCGGCGGGCATAAAACCGACACCGATGTCGAAAACTTCTTAATAGGTTTAAGTCAGCTCCGGCAAACATCCTGAGACCGTAAATTTATAACAGCATTCCGCTTCCGGTCTATAAAATTATTTATTTCCATTAGACTTAGTGGTCACACGGATTTCGCGGCGGCAGCGAATTCTTACTTTTCCCGTTACAGTCTGAAATAAGGAAATAAATTTCGTACTTCTCCGTGAGCTCGGTGATAAACATCCCTCAGCTGCAGCGAACAAACAATTCCGGGTAAGTATTTCCAATTCCTTAAAGGACAATTTAAATTTATCGAATGACCGTTTAAGGTCGACCACAAGCGCCTATGAACCAAATTGTTATTGGTCAATCGTTTGAATAACACAATGGGAAAATATGTGCAAACTAATATCATAGTTTTAAGTTAGTTGAGTATTGAAGTAGGTGTTATAAAAAGTATAATGGATACTATATAAATAATACTGCAAGTAACTACTTCTCGGACTAATGCCCCGACCGGCATTGAATTACACCTGCAGTATCTGTGTGAGCAACCAAAAACCCTTGTCGGCCACACCACAATTGAACTGGCTGTTCCTTCATGGTCACATATAAACCAATTGGCAGGTGTAATTCAATGCCGGTCGGGGCATAAGACCGCAGAGTAATAAGTTGTTATTAGTATAATGTTGGTGCAAACGGGCATTAAACATTTAAAAATCTCCAAAATTTAAATATAAAAAAATTATTAATTCTACCATTCTCTGTTCAAAAATAAAATTGGAAAACAGTTGTAAATTTTAATATTAATTTTTGCAATAGTTGTTGACCTTTGAACTTCTTGTCATCACTGAAAAACAAGCTAGCACACGGTAGGCAACCCACAAACCGCTCGTCTGTCATAGCGTGTATTCGCACTGATGCCGCGTTATGATAAAATTCCTTGATATAATGACTTATTTTAAGAACGGCTTGAGTCATGCTCTTGTATTATTTAACTTATTTGTTCATTTATGCTTTATCTGTCTTATATTTAACTTATGGCAGTCAAACCTCTAATAGTAAATGATACTGCAGGAAACAACTACTCCGCGGACACTTGCCCCTACCGGCATTGAATTACTCCTGCAGTGTCTGTGTGAACAGCCAAGAACCCTTGTCGGACACCACCAGACATAGACCGGTTTCGGGCTTGTTAGCCCTCATCAGTATGCCATAGGTGAGATGACCGACAATTGGCTGTTCCTTCATATGTATGTTCACATATAAATTGAGTGCAGGTGAGATGAGTCGAGCCGCTTAGACCGAGCAGGAAGTAAGCAGACCACTTATATCTCACCAAACCTCTAACACCCTGTATTCCCAGAGGAAGATGGTTTTATAAAAAATAGGTTGACAGTAACGAACCTAATTTATCACTCAGTATGTTGATAACAATATTCCAAACAAGGATCTATCCTTGGGCCATTACTATTTATACTTTTTATTAATGACAAGGTGTCGGACCTCAATGATTCATATCTTCCTTATGCAGATGACGCGAAAATTGTACTATACCTGTAATTGTATTATGCGAATTTCATAATGAAATTCACATAATTTCGAGAAGAATATATAAGATACCACTGTTACAGTACACTGTATTCATTGTCCGTCAGAAATTATTTGAATTTCATTATAAAATTCGCATAATTTCGGGACGGAGATCGGCGACAGACTATGAATACCACCATTAGACATTATTATCTAAGAATTTGACGGAACTGCGCGAAACATTCTCTTTTTTGCCATTAGTAGTTAAATGAAACAAGTCGAAGCCCACTCGTTAGTGGAAACGGCAAAGGACGCTCGAGATGGTCGATAATACACTTCTGGAAGTTTTTTTTCTGGACGGCGAGCAGACAAATAAATGTTTGTCAGAAACCAGGGAGACAAAAACGGATCGCAATTACAAGCTTCATTGACTGAAAGGGGGATCTTTATTACATTTTAAAAAGCGTTAATTAATATCTTCTTCCCCAACTTTTTAAATTGCTCCATTAATAAACGAGTTTTTTAACAATTAAAATTTTCTTTTATCTCTCCTTCCAGTACCAGCCTCTCGGTAATTTTAATTTAGTTAAAATATTTTCGGCGATTTATCACAGATATTAATTTAGTAGCTTTCAGTTTTATCGCAACGAAGAAAATACAGGGTTGAAGTTCCTGAAATTCCATTCCTGTGAATACCAAACGAATCAGATACAACAAATGTTATTTTTTGCAGATTCCTCTGTGTTCATACAAGTACAATAAATTATTCATTTTGTTTCCTGTAAATATCAGTATTCTTCCGATTTTTGCCGTTGGCGTTAAAATGTACTTAGTACTGTTACAATTGGTAACAATTTTTTTATTACTATACAATTTGATGTTTTTATTTGTCTATATTTTATATTTCATTCGCCAAAGCAAATATGCAATTATAATAATATGCCGTTTTTTATCTACAGTGCTTTCGTAAAGTAACGAATAAATTCATTATTTTTTAAATTGAGAAGTTTTCGAAAAAATCCCCTGGCACATCGCTTTTGTTTTTAAAAAAGGCGCTTTTTGACATACGACCCATATTTGTGACGTCATGGTTGTTCGAGATATGGCGTCATCGACAATTTTTTTTAAATAGCCACCCCCAATTTTGACCATGCCATTTGAAAGAGCGTGTCATTCTACATACATACGTCATGAAAAATTATGGTGTTACATAAAAAAATTTCAAGAAAATAAAGTTTGAAGATTTTAAAATTTAATTTTCACAATATTGTGCATCTCCCCACTATGCAACACCTGTCCGTGCTTATTTAGATGAGCTGTTACCGAATCGTTGGATAGAGAGAAGGGGGCCGATTGAGTGGCCAGCCAGATCGCTTGATTTGACACCCCTAGATTATTTCTTGTGGGGATACTTAAAAAGCAAAGTATATATTACTAGACCGGTTATTTTAGAATGATTTAAATGCAATAATTCGTCACGAGATACATCGTATACCTCCTGAAGTTATTGATAATGTTCAAAAAGAATTTATTAATCGTCTTGGCTACTGTCAGGCAGCCAACGGTGCACAATTTGAACATTTAATTTAGTCAGTTTTTTACATAATCATTATCATTTTCAGTATTGTAAAAATTAAATTTTAAAATCTTCAAACATTATTTTCTTGAAATTTTTGTTATGTAACATCATAATTTTTCATGATGTATGTATGTAGAATGACACGCTCTTTCAAATGGCATGATCAAAATTGGGGGCATGCTATTTACAAAAATTGTCGATGACGTCATATCTCGAGTAACGATGACGTCACAAATGTGGGTCGTATGTCAAAAAGTGCCAGTCTACAATAAAGGACATTTCAAGTACCCAAATATTGTAGATACCTACCTCTATCTAATCAATTTTGCCCTCGATTTTGCCTTTATTTCTCGTTAGGTCTTTGTTTTGGTAGATTTCAAAGTGTAATTATAATAATTTTATTATTTCTCTTTGTGTCTATTAAAAAGCATGAGATTTTGTAATCAAAATATGAGAGCATGAGATTTCCTCGGAATGTATGAGATCTCATGCAAAAGCATGAGACCTGGCAACACTGGCATCAGTTGACCGGACAGTTAGATTTGCAATGGCGAATTGGTGTTGGCTATACGGAACCGATTACCGTAGTAGTGGGGAATGCTAGACCAATGCACATCGCCTCGCCTCTTATACTTCGTACCTTCCCTTGGATGAAGCGACAATTTCTACTTTCTCTGTAAAGATCCGCAATTTCCGAATCTGTATATGACAAAGTATACCTGCAGTTAAAATATTTATACTTATTTAAGATTCACCCTGTACTATTGTTTATCTTATCAGTGACAAGGATTAAAGATCTAGGGTTGGCGTTTGAAAACATTATCGATGTCATCGTATCTCAAATGTAGAACACATATCAATATTTATATGCAAAAAACGCAATTTAAAATACTAATCGACGTGCCCGAGCATTCTCCCCCTAAAGAAGTATTTGATTTACTGAATTTATTCCAAGTTAGAGACTTGTACAATATAGAACGAAACGTGGTAGGTGAGGAAAAAACCGATTTTTAATTCTTATCAGGCCTATTTACATATTCAAAAAAATCGGAATGGGGTCTCCCCGACAGCCCAGGAGATTTGCAATGCATGAGACGACACTTCTCTAGGAAGTGGTCGTCATTTATTAAGAAGAAATATCCTGTTAATATCCTGAGGCAATCAATTCCGACGGAAAAGGGAGCATCTGGAGGAGCTAATAGGTATATTTGTTCCTCGAATGTATCATGCGTTTTGACGTTGAGAACTGGCCGTGGTCATTCCGACCCTCATAAATAGCAACAGGGACTTAGTCACTGGCCGAATGTCCCCCGATTTGGATCAAATATCATTTGCAAGCTGTAGTCTGGGGGCCGCAGAAGGAACAAAATTAATACGTCGTCGTATTGTGCCTTCCTGTACAAAGAATTATCATCGCTGTTATGGTGATTTGGAAATAACAAGGACGTTTCTTACTTTCTAACGATTTTCCTCATTGGAAGTGTCTAAAGAGTCGGTAGTTTAATACTATACAGGGTGTTCAAGCCGTAAGTTTGTAAGCGAATTCGTACTTTTCCCTAGATTTACTTGGTAATAAATTTAGAGTCAATTTTTTTGCAGCTGCTACTAACTCTGGTGGTGTCCCAGCCACCTGAACATTATCATCACTATCCAGAGGAGATATTCCATCCACAATGACGTTTAATTATTGTAAGATCACCACCTTTATTGGCCAATGAAGTTGTTGAAGTGCGCCTCATACAATGGCCAGTATATGCTTCTGGATTTGCGATGTCCAGGAATGAAGCAACTATTGATGGTACTTTCGCCAATATGTTGATTCCAACAGGCTTAAAAAGTACATTTTTGATTGATGTATCTTAAAAGAATATGTCTTGCGTTAAGCGGATTGGGCGCAGAGAAATATATTTTCTGCATATTTCAACAGCATTCACGGAAAATCCATCTTCTGTAGTCGTAAATTTTCTTGAAATTCCCGTCTTGGTGTCAGGTATTGAAACAAGTATTTAACTGTCAACGTCCTGTACGTCAGTAATTTTAAAATTTGTCAATTTGCAGCATCGACAGGCACCAGAAGTCCCCATTATTAGTGCAACCTAAAATAATCTTTAAATATTCTTTATCGGAAGCCCTAGTCAAGAATTTTTCAATATGCGCTCTTTCCAATACTCCAGTTGTTTTGCTTTGTATCCTCTGGATTTGTTCTTGAAATAATCAGTAAGCTTGTTATAATTTCATATATCTATAATTTTGTAGACTTTTATAGTAGCCTTCAGCATCTAATATTTCAACCAAATACGATGATAGCGTGACTTCTTCATTTATTTTCATTACTTTCCGTTTTTTCCTCCATCCGTTAAATTCAGTAACGATATACACAAACTCACCTAAGTTCAGTAAATTTTTAAAATCGTTATTCCTTCATTCATTTATTGCTTATGCGCGTGTTTTATGCATACGTTAAAAAAATCGTTGAACAAATGACATAATATTAAATATTTTCCCCCCAACATCCAACCAGACAATATTTCGTCGGACCGCATGGAAAAATAAAATTAACGATTATATGTGCTGTCTTTACCGCTGGCTATATAACATTGTCAGGATTTTTATGGCGTTCATAAAATAGTAAAAATAGTAATTAATCACCGGAGAAGCCGGGGATCGTTCAAAATTTCAGTACCCTCATACAATTTAGTTTTACAACGAATTTCGCGTGATTACCGCGCACATCTGACGCTGCTCGAATGATGGACCGCCTCTTCCAGTTAGGTGACAAAGTGCCTCTCGCATCGGTGAAAACTGAAAACTTCGTGAAATTTACGCCGTTCTTTTTTCACTTAAATCTAGACCACTGTTGCAGCTCAACAGTTATGATACATTATAATCTAGCTGTGAACCTAGGAGGTCCATGGATTAGTTGACTATTCTTCTCCATTTCGTTCTATCCCTTGCTTTTCCTTTACACTGGCAATTTGTAGTTGTTGCAGGTTTTTCTCCACTTCTGTTTTCCATTTTGTTTTCGGTCGTCCTCTTCTCTTTTTATCCCCAATTGTTTGTGTCATTACAATTTTGGTGACCATATTTCTAGCATTCTCTTAATATGTCCTAGCCACCTTAAGCAGTGTACTTTTACCACGTTGACTGTGCTCTCCTCTTTGTATAAACTTTTTATTTTCTCATTCGTTCTTCTGACCCACCCTTCTTCTCTTTCCTCCAAAAATTGTCTTCAATATTTTCCTCTCCCACACCTCAAGTCTTGTTTGTTCTGCTTTATTCAACATCCACGTTTCTATATCACTACTGGTCTATTATTATCTTTGTTTGTCTAGAAATAATTTTATTTCTCAGAATTCTCTGCTGTCCTACACATTTACTCCCAATTTAAAAAAACTTGCATTTTTGATATTCTTCTTCCGTCCATTCCATGTACTTAGTTTTTCTTTTCTCTTTTCACTGACTGTTTATCTATTCTCTTTATTGCCCCTTTTAGTTCTGTTCTACTTCTTGCTTCTATTACGGAATTATCTGCAAATGCTAAACACTGATGATTTTATAGTATGTATAATAATGCCTGATCTATTGACTCCTGCATATCTTCTGACTTTTTCTAATACTAAGCTAAATAACACTGATTCACTGATTATAATGGATCGCACAGTAACAATAGCCATAGATTAATTTAGCAAACAACATATTGCAGTGTAGTAACAAGAAATGTGATAGAGCCAGGGGACTATGCTCGAGTCTCTCAAGCTACGTCCTCGTATCAAAAATTAAAACCATTAATTGAGTCTTCGACCATTGATATCACCTTTGTTTTTGGGTCAATTAATATCATTTTTTCAACATATGCTTAAATTGATTAGATCTGTAATCACATTGACAAATTCAGATACAATTTTATTATACCAAATGACTCAATCAGACTAATACCGTAAAATTTACTTTTGGAAATGAAAGATCACCGTCAATATCGATCGACGAGTGTCATGTAACGCGAATGAATAATTTTGATAAAGATTTGCTCAACCACTTTTCGTTTAAGAAAAAACAAAAACCGATCGGGGCTTTTAAATAGCATGAAGCTATTGATCAATTGGCTTAAATTCGAAACTGTTACGAAATTCTGCGAATATTCCATAACTTAAGCATCTTTCAGCATATTTTAGGCCAATACCGTAAATTTACAGGAATAAAAGACGACTCGTTAACATCGACCGACGGATGTCATGTTGCGCGAATGAATGAACTTGTTGATAAAAATGTGGTCAACAAGTTTCACACTTTTTGTGTGTGTGGAAAAAAACAAAAGACGACCGGGTTAATAGTGTAAGTACATTTTTGATCTTGCATTTGATCGAAAGATGACTTAAATTCGAAACTGCAGTGAAATTCTGTGGGGTTATAATTTAAGCATTTTTCTGTATTTTTTATAAAATATTAGATTAATACGTTATATTTACAAAAATGAAAGACCCATTCAACATCGTCTGACGACTGCATTGTTACGCGAGTAAATAAATGTATCGATTAAGATTTGTTCAACCAGTTTCATACTGTGTGTTATTAAGAAGAAAAAAAAAACAAAAGACGATCAGAACTCATGAATAGCACAAGAATAATTTCTTGCAAGACCCTAGATTTGATCAATTGAAGAATTGTCGTGAAATTCAGGGAATATTTTATAACTTCAGCATCTTTCACTACTTCTTACGATAAATTAGACCGATACCGTAAAATTTACAGGAATATAAGACGACTGTCAACATCAATCGTTGGGTGTCATGCTGCGCGAATTAATGAACTTGTCGATGTAGATTTTCTCAATAAGTTTCACGATTTTTGTGTGGGGGAAAAACAAATGGTGATCGTGACTTGTGAATAATATGAGAAAATTATTGTAAGAACTTGAATTTGATCAAATAAAGGCTTAAATTCAAAACTGTAGTGAAATTTTACAACTTTATGTATCGCTTACAAATAAATTACGGCAAGGAACAGTGAAATGGGACTGCGCAACATTTTGTGTTCCCGCCACGCATGCCGTGAGTTGTTAGCCTTTCCAATATCTCATCCGGAAGGCTGCGCGACCTTTTCCGCAATAATTTTCGGTGACGTAACGATGAAAACATTAATTCTCCTGACAGCACGCCTCACACGACTGCGTAAGCCTTTTCTTAACAGTCAAATTCATTCATCATAACGACGACGCGTCTACGCCTCCGTCGGAATCCCCGGCATTATCGAGTTACAGGGGCTTTTTTCGCGCTGCCGCCCCCTCCCCCGTTTCGCGTTCCCATCCGGTCTCCCTAGTGGGGACGCATCGCGTGTTCCCAGACTATATATCCGCGGCTTCAATCCGACTAGCGACATCGCTCCTAATGTAATTGTTATGCCCTTACATTAAGCGGAGGCTCCCGCCGGCAATTTCTTGCGGGGGCCCTTAGAACCAATTTGAATACGATCTAGATTAGTCGCTCCGTAAATATCTCCTGCCGGAGGTTAAACAGTGGCGGATACGTATCACTGCGTCGGATATAATCTGCTATCTTCATCAATGGATGGAAGTAAACCGGCAAGGGTGGGCTGTCAGGGAAGGGCCTGGGTTTACCTACAGCGTGTCTTAAATCCAATCCAATTATGAAGTCTTATCGAGCAGCTCAGCCACTGATTTTTTGTAAATTTAATTGCGTACAATTTATTCAAAGTCACGCAATTCTCACACGCCCTTGAAACTTACAAAACCAACCCGAACTTTTTATATCTCAAGTAAAACCATCTATCTGATACTTACCCAACAGCATTGTCTCCGTAATTGTCACGAGCGGGTCTATATTATAAACTAAGAAATAAGGTACGTTTAACAATAGCGTAAGTTCACCACATCACCACTAATAATTATGACATTACCTATACAGTATTACACTATGTATCTATGTATAACGCTTGAACGTGGTATAGACAACCTGCGGCGGTCAACGACCTGCATCCTATTAAAAAAACAACCACTTTTTTGTGCAATCTTCATACATCGTCATAAAAAACATATGCAAGTATCACGTGGTTTAGCATTTCATTGTTAGCCGAGATCAGTATTTTAATATTACACGACAGTTTCGGATTTAAGGCATCATTTGATGAAATTCAGGATTCTGAAGCGTAATATTTTGGAGACTTTGTCTATATTTTAAAAGAATAAATTTCAAATTGCACACCCCGTGCTTTCAACAAAAGACAGTCCGAGACATTCTATTCAGTGATCGACTATCCGGTAATCCGAGTCTTGACAATGACAAGAACTGCAGAATAGCTAAATAATAACAGAAACAAACAATAAATTAATTTGCATGTTTATAAACACCCGGTGTAATCAATAGGAAATCATGAGAATTTTATAATAAATGCCAACCGCAGTAATCAGCGCCTACATCAGATAGGCTGTAATCGGCATACTCGACACAGTTAAAAAGTTGGCAGTTTAAATTCTATTCAATACATTATTTTCACGTGGTAGAGGTTGGTGAATTTCGTTTGCTTGCGCGCCGCGCCAAACCGAGCCGATTGCATAACCATGAGCCGAATTCTGCCCGACAGACCCTGCATATGCATGTTTTGGGTGTGTATCTGAGCGCCAACGCTTCACGGGTTGCCGGGGGCAATGTAAGTGACATATTGCGACGAAGTTACTGCACTTTATCCACAATGAGACGCAATTTATTTCCTGTTCACTGGTAGACGGCTGACAGTCACGAGCGCCATCGCAAATATTCCAGAATGGACAGAAAATGAGAAATCTGGGCTAGCGCGTAAATGGAAAACGCGCGAGCATCCGCAAACGAATTTTTATTACGTCCAGCGTAATTTGATAAGTTGATACAACTGATGCCTTGGTAGGTGAAATGGTTTTTGTCTGATGTACAGAGTGATCACGAGAAAATGATAGATTTGGCTGTAACTTTGGTACTTTAGGATATAGGAAAACCGAAACGATTTATATTTATATTTATACAGGATGATAATACGCAGTTAGCGGGATGACCTACTTTTTTGTTACACCCTGTCGTTCGATGTCCGTTTTTTTTTTCTTTGATAAAAAATCTAATTTCATGTGAAAAATTAGTCAAGAAATACATGAAGCTATTTATTTGTGGCATAAATTTTGTTTTTCTTTACTTTTATTGGGTTTTTGCCACACTTCTGAAAAAAAAATATTTATTAAATAAGCCCTTGCGCCAAACGGATCAGTCAAGGGTTATTTTTGAAACTATAAATATTGTACCTTTGCAATATCTAAAAGAAAAGGATCCTCAAAATTTTCAGGAATGCTAGGATTTCTTCAAATTTTATCAATTATTTCTGCTGTTTAACAAACAAAATACTAGATTTCACTAGTTTGGAACCGCACACCGTCGATCAAACATTTTTTTAGCAAAAGGACTCATCCAAGCCGTATAATTTAGTTTCCTTGCACCCAAAAGACGCCTACGTAATAGCATTACGGCTTATTAAATCCGGCGATGTTCCTCTAAAAAATTTAAAATTAAAAATGACAGGTCGTTCCGTAAACACCAATTTGCTTTGCAAAAATGTTATGTAGATGGTACGGAAAATAAATATCCCTTAATGCAAAGCAGCCCCGTCCGATCTGAATTGCAAATCTGCAGAAGGAAAAATTGCATGTCGCATAATATTTCGCAAGAAAATCGCGCCCGGAGTCAAATGGGTTTGGTTTAGGGTACTAGATAGTAGATAGGGAGGTGTAGAGCAATTATATAATAATGATAATAATAATGTTTTATTATTCGAATAAGTACCACAGAGTAATAAGTAACCAATAAAAAAGTCTTAAAAAATACTAATTCAAAACAACTTATCCTAAGCGAGACACATGACACATGTTTACAAATTGCATTTAAACTATCATTAAAAATGTCACTATCAATTCCAATTTTATTAAACACATCACACATCAAATATTTAAGAGATTTAGCCAACACATTAGTTCTAGAAGTACCAAAGTAAAATAAATACACAACGTCAAAAGTCTTGGATCCCCTGTATATAAAATGATTCGAGTAAATCTAGTGGTTTTTCTTAATGTGGTAAAAAGTACATGTTTATCGACACCTACTTCTCGAAGATGACTCCACAACGCAAATTAACGTGCTAGAAGACCATTAC
Source organism: Monochamus saltuarius (assembly GCA_025584915.1). Lineage (NCBI taxonomy): Eukaryota > Metazoa > Arthropoda > Insecta > Coleoptera > Cerambycidae > Monochamus > Monochamus saltuarius. Next base: position 2,568,941 of record CM046722.1, on the reverse strand, counting down.
GGGTCTCCACTGTACTTCCAAGGCATCGTGCTGCCCGTCTCCAGTGGGCGCGAGAGCATAGTTATTGGCTTTTACCCCAGTGGCGGTGGGTCTTATTTACAGACGAAACCAGAATTGGGCTTGTTACTGATGACAATCGACAAAGAGTCTGAAGAGAACCAAGTCGTCAACAGTAATTTCATTTTCCCCGTGAAGTTGCTCCGTATGAAGGGGTAACCGTAATGTTTTGGGGTGGAATAATGTCCAAGATTTTTGACGTTGTGTGTAGTTTGCTGTCTTGAGTTACAACAAAACCAGTTGATTTTATTATTTAGAATGTTACAAATAGCGAATTAGTGAGACATTACAACGTATTTCCAGTGAATCAATCAAATCGATGCAGAAGATGATTATGATTAAAACCTAGGAGGATAAACAACATCTTGCAAAAAACTAAAAACTTAAAAAAGTTTTTGAACGGACTCCAACCTTTGACGATATTTATCAAAAATTGGATATCATATTATAGATCCGTATTCCATTTGTGATCTAACTAGAGAGCAAAATAAAATTTTAAATGTGCGTATATTCGGTTAAGGTATAAAAAACCATAAGTTCGGAATGCACAGGACACAACATTATTAATATACTCGATGAACGTAAGTCTACTGTCAAATGTTATATCTAAATCCTTGAATAAAGAAATCCGACTTATGGCATATCCGTTATAATTATAAAAAATAAAATTGGTTCTATGAGTGAAGGACATTATTTTACATTTAGAAATATTAAGGGACAAAGAATTTAACTCACACCATGACAACATACGATCGATACAGAGTTGGAGATGATCACAATCTGAAATAGAATCTATTGAAGAGAATAATTTAAAGTCATTGGCAGAAAGCAATTTTTCACAAGAAACAGTATCTGGGAGGTCGTTGATAAAGAGTAAAAACAAAAGTGGTCCTAAATTAGAGCCTTGCGGTACACCTGGAGGAGACTCACCACCCAAAGTTTCAGAAATAAATTGAGAGAAAACTACAAGATTCGATATATTAGATCTTTTCTGCACAAATCCATGTTGGTGTGAGGATATCAATTGCTTAGTCATATATATATGACTACTTGTTAATTTTCTATGATATCAGATTGTTTTTATCATTACGGTGTCCCCGATTCTTCGTTTTTAGCCTTGAGATATGATACACCATGAAAAAGTAATATCATAATAGGATTTTTCTCTACGACACTCTATTTTCTTCCTTTTTTTTTAAAAAAAAACTTACTATTTTTATCAATTTACTACCTACTACACTAGTATTTATTGTCTTTAGGAGACCTTCGACTGTATAAATTTCAATTTCCTATCGAGAAAATAAACGAATAAATCCAGTCAAATCCTCTAGCAATTAATTTAAAACTTGGGGATTACTTTAATACCCTATAACTCCATGCTATCCTTCCAATTCACAAGATAATACTTATTTTTACGTCAGTTCATTTTACGGTTATGTATTGTCTTTACTTAAATGGTTCTATATAAGTTTGGATCGAATCTTTCTTATCTGGGACTGGACGGTCAGAATTGAATATGAATGGATTGTAAACATCAAGAAGGCCATGCATTTTAGGTTTAGTAGAACCAGTTGAAGAGCGGTATCAACTTAACTTAAAAACAAACAGAAATACTTCAAATCGAGTAAATAAGACAACAATTTTATGTAGATTTAAAATCATGAAACACAATATATCATACCTACAATTATTTAAATTATATATCCTAGACTGACTTCAGAAGTTACATCTAAAATCATGGAGATGACATAGGTATTATTTTTAGAAATATAATATATTCTAGATCAACTTCATTAGAAATTAGATTTATTACTAGTTGTAGGAGGATGATTTGAGACATTTAGGTAAGTATAAGTTTTTATATTCTATATCGAACTTATAAAAAATATGTCATTAAGCTAAAAGCTGGCCTGCGGAATCTCATTTTTCATTCTTTTCAGTTGAGATAGATGACGTGAATTTATTTGTACTGGTCTATAAATAATGAAATAAGATTTAGATACCGCAGTATATCATCCAGTTATTCTAGCAGGAATTGCAGGAATAAGGGCAATATTTCTTTTAATCTCGATAAAAGCAAGTCGCAACATAACTTAATTTGGTTTTTTAATGATAAAATAACGGTAGCGGTTCAATTTAAAGAAAAAATGCAAGATAAAAAGCAGAAATCGAAAAGTTCTCTTAATTAATTATTGTAGAATTGAGTTATTTTCTTGGAGCCTTTTCCAATAGTATCAGCAAAAGTAAAAGTAAAATGTTTGTTGGTATTAAAAAACATAATTTTATTAATGGAAATAAATTTGTATTGATTATTGTCTTTTTAACTTTTAAAGTATAAATTGTATTTCTTTGTGTTCTGCCCCTATTCTATTTCTGAGAATATTAAATTTACAAATAATTGTATTACAGTATTAAAATGCACTTACTAATATCTCATACCAAAAATACTTTTCACCACTGGTGTAGAAGTTTAGGGGGCTCGAGGGTGAAGAAGATACCTACGCCACTGGCATTAGGCTGGCTGTTTCTTGTTGACAGAACGAGGATTTTTGTATTATCATATAGCAGCGAGTTGTGTATATTAATTTACGTCGTATTGTAACTATTTTTATCTCTTTGTGTCTCGATAATTATATTTTAATATGAATTTAATCATTTCTCCAAGTAACGATACTTCTAGTAAAAGTAAGGAACGGGTGGCAACCCTACTGTTCCCTTATAATTTGTGTGTTCGAGCTCAAGATTTTTAACAAACAACGAAAAACCGAATAAGCATAAAAATTACCATCATGATATTGTAATTTCAACCTAATGTAATGTATATACCTACAGAGGTACCAATTTTGAAAACAAATTTTTGAAAACTAAATTCGACTAATTTTAGATTCATGTTCAGCACCCTAGAAAATAGGGTAGTACAAATTTATATATTAAGATTGCTGAGGTTTCCGCTAATGTAAATAATTACCTTCAATTTTTGAAAAATTAAAAAAATAATTAACAAATTTTTTATATACATAACTCTCTAACTGTGTTATTTAATGCAACATTATATAGATTATATAAGATTTATATAGTTTTGTTTTAAATATAGACATAAATATATCTATACAAAAAGTATATATTTAAAGAAAAACATATATATACTTATATGTAAACAGCAAAAATAGTAATACTATGTCAGCTGCTGAGAATTCAAGTGACCATCAATCGAGTTATCAATCGGTTTTGAAATCACTTAAAAGACTCAGTATTCGATTATTGAAATAACTCGGTTTTCCCAACACTATATATAGTGTCCGGTAAATTTGGCATACTCTCGTGAGTATATAAGGGAGGTCAAAATAACACTAGTTTGTCATAAAAAATGTATTCCTAAAGTGCCCCTTAACGGAGATACAGAGCCCCCAAGGGGTACCCAGCGAATTACCTTTTCGGCTCTAACTTTTGAACCGACATGTATAATTTAATGAAATGTTTATATTTTATGTAAGCCATAAAGGCTCATAAAACTATACTACAGTAGATGTTTCATACTGTCAGGAAGTCAGGAACGGACTTGCCACCATACTCATTGGGCCAAAATTTTGACATTCCTGACTTCCACAGTATAAAATATCTACTGTAGTATGGTTTTATGAGCCTTTATGACCTACATAAAATATAAAAATTTCATTAAATTATACAGGTCGGTTCAAAAGTTAGAGCCGAAAAGGTAAATCGCTGGGTACCCCTTATGGGCTCTGTATCTCCGTTAAGGGGCACTTTAGGAAAACATTTTTTATGACAAACTAGTGTTATTTTGACCTCCCCTATACACTCACGAAAGTATACCATATACTTACCGGACACCCTGTAGAACGTTGTATTCACCACGCGAGATACTAGGATGATTATGCCCTTGGGCGATTTGCTTTCCTCGGGCCTAAACGGTAATCGGAAGCAACCTGTCGCCTGCGGGCATAAATTAATGACACTATGACTGAATCATCCTCTATTTCGCACAAAACATAGAAAGATAAAATTATGTACGATTTAAATAAAACCCGTACGGTTCGAAAGTAGCGCGGATATTCCAAATTAACGAAAATCCGATTACGCGCCGTACTCCTCAAACGCACCCGTGTTTTATGAAATATATTTTAATAAAATTGAAACATACATCATAACGAGGTTAGTAATTACGCCATCGGTACGCGCACTTTTTATTCCATCCCCCCTAATTCGGAAAAACAAGCGGCCTAATTGAAACGCGAGACCGGCGCTGCAGCAGCGACGCTGCACACACGTTATTGCCGGCGATTCGCCGGTTCGCATTAAAAATTAATGAACCCGCGACGTCTCTAACGACGCCCCTCATTATTCCCGTCACCGGAGAAGACTCGTCGGCCGGCATAATTACCCACATGCCGAATTAATTCCGGAAAACATGTTGTTTTGCGGCCGGGCACACTGTGTTTAAGGCACATCAAGGCGGCCATGAATACAAGATTAATGGCGATCGCGGGATATATTTATTGCGGCGTGTAATTTGGTCAGGCGCGACGCCGGGAAAACGCTCCACAATAAAACGACATAATGGCCGCCTACCAGGGCGAGACAATGGCCATCGTCGCGTTCGCACTTGACCAGCTTCGTTGCTGACTAGCTGGGAACTACTAAACGTGTTGCGGTGCCGAAAAGCTACTTAGATTGCAGCTGAAAACAATTTTGTAGTTAAGAGCATAAAATGCAACTTGTCACCACTTACACTTGTAAATGGTAAAGGTAAATTTACGAATCGTAATGAAATTGAATATTATCGACCTACAGCAATTTTAAACAATTTTTGCAAGATATCTGAAGCTGTATTGCATAACCATTTCTCCCACCATATGCAAAGTCAAATTTCTGTAAGCACGGTTTTATAGCTGGCCGCTCAACAATATCTAACCTTGTATGTTAAACTCAATTTATTAGTGATGTTATTGATAGAAAGGTAGATGTAATCTATACTGACTTCTCAAAAGCATTTGATAAAATAATAATATCTACCCCCTCATTCTAATCACGAGGAGTAGCCCAGAAGTCGAAGACTTGTGCGGGAGAGGGGGCGGCATATTATTATTAAGCAGGCCGCATTTGCGCCCAGGAACGACTTACGTTGGTAGGCCCTAACCACCATTCAGTGCAGGAATGAGGAAAATCTGGAAAACCTCATTAATTAGAAGGGTAGTCAAATGTCGACCGGTATCAATCTCTTACATTGACCCAGGCTAACATTCTTCCACTCTGCCATACCCACAGAGAGGGTGCCAATCCTCTCCACAAATACAGGGTGAACCTTAAATAAGTACAAATATTTTAACTGCTGGTGTAGTTCGTCATATAGATCAGTGAAAGCCATTTTTAAAAATTTCTAATATTTACGGATATTAATTTTTTTTAAAAATACCCACATTTTGAGGACCGCTGCTTAACCAAGCTAATGAACCATATGATTTGTTGCGAGGTTGCCATATCTTCTCTAATATAAATATTACGTTTCCCTTAACGTAATAGTAAAGTAATACGGTTAATCCCATTTAAAAAATATTTGTTTGAAGCATAAGTACAGTAAAGTTGGGTATGTAGTATGATACGCAGCAATATTAACATACATTTTAACTGCTTAACTGACCTTACTATAAACGATTAAAAATGAATTTCCACAATAATACCGTAAAGTATTTTGGAAGATATTGCGTGATATTACGATATCCAATCTTCAAAAATTATACATAAACGTGCACACAAGCTTACCTGTTTGTGAAAAAATTACTATTTAATCAGTAATCCACATTTCACAAGTTAAATGCCATTATACACTGTTAGAAAGAGACACAAGACAGAATTTCCTCAATTTCCCAATTTGATGAATAACGAAAAACTATGATTTTCATTTTTAACATATTAAATTTAGTTTGTTCAAGCAAAGACATTTGTATAACATTGGCAACACTGTGAACGGCACATTCAATCTGAAGCACTATGACTCATAAATGTATGAAAGTCAGCGGTCCTCAACAAGTTTTCTACAGAAAAATTACAAAATTTATTTAAAATTTCACTTTTTTATTTCTGATTTTTTTGTAAAACAACTATTAATTATGTGCTCTACACAGTGAACTATACTGCTGGTTAAAATATTTGTACTTATTTAAGGTTCACCCTGTATAGCTGATATACGGTCTACCGATTTCGGGGCTCGAACCCACACCGGTCTAGCCTCATCGATTCAAATATTAACGCCTTAAATCGCGCGACCACAAGTTATTCATTTGCGGCACACTAGACATATACCGCTTTTGGGCTTGGTAGCTCTCCTCAGTATGACAAAAATGTATATGAAGTACTGACAATATTTCGACTTTCCTGCATACCCTTTTATTTTTGATCACTAATTTCTAGACACCCTGTACATAGTTCAATTTTTTTTCGTGAAATTATAGAAATGTTACCAACTACAAAGTTTAATGTAAGAGTTTGATTCTCAAATTACACTTTGACTACATTTCATACACCTCACACAGGATTTATTTTATGACTATGGACTTTTTAACCATTTAGTTACTCTAAATTTAACCTATGTTCCCTATAGAAGGAAAATATCGTATAACGTAATAAGTATTAAACAATATTTTATCTCTAGTAAATTCTTGAACCTTACAAAGTAATCTGCACCCGGCCATTTACGAGAGCATCGTCGACTCTTCACTTAGAGATACTCGTCTGTTAAAGCAGCTCAACAATAACTAGAATAACGTTAGCAGATCCTCGATATAACCCGGATATTCCGCTAGTCATTTACATACAGCAAATTAATAGGAACCGTACCGAATTCTACATTGATTGATATTAGTTGAGGTAAATATGCATAGGCTCGCAATCGCGTGTAAATCCGGAGACTCTATGGGGGCCCGAATTCTAAAGTGGAAGTCTCTTGATAATAGCCCACTATAAATATGGCTTGATCGATCTACGCCGACGGTCTATCAAAGTATCTACGCGTTATCTCATTCCCTGGCGAGAGGCGATGTCCGCCTAGTCGTTATATCTCGACGAGCGTTAATTAAATGTTGAATCTGTCGGAAAACCGAGGGCGAGTTTGTGGGTCACTCGAGAGACGGTTTAGTTCTACCGAAAAGTAATAATGAATAAGTTGGCTCACTTTCTATGTCGCGCCTAAAGTTTCCCCCCTGTCGACGCACTTCCCTTTGCCTATCAACTCGATATCGAGCGTTGGCTTAAGACACATTCTCACGGATTAAGCTTGATTGGCCCAGTTGACTTACAAACGATGAATTAAATTTGTAACGAGAAACTGTCCTTGACTAGAGTTGATCAACCTCAAGTTGGATTGACCGATTATAGTTGACCGAGAAAAGTTCAATGAAATTGTTAGTGAGAGGTTTTGTTTCAATAGAGTTGATCAACTTCAAATTCGATTGTTCGATTATAGTTGACCAACAAATGTTGCATGAAATCTGTAGTGAGAAACTTTGTTTCAATAGAATTGATCAACCTCAATTTTCAATAGAGTCGATCAACCCCAAGTTGGACTGACCGATTACAGTTAACCAACAACGGTTGAATTAATTTTTTAGAGAGAACCTTTGATTCAATAGAACTGATCAATCTTAAGCTTCAATAGAGTTGATCAACCTCAAGTTTCAATAGAGTAGATCAACCTCAAGTTGGATTGACAGATTTTTGTTGACCAACAAGGGTTTAATGAAATCTGTAGTGAGAAACTTTGCTTCAACCAAGTTGATCAACCTCAACTATCAATAGAATTAATCAACCCCAACTTGGATTGTTCAGTTATAGCTGACCGACAAAAATTCTATGAAATTTTTAATAAGAGGTTTTGATTCAATAATGTTGAACAACTTCTAATTCGATTGCTCGATCATAGTTGACCAAGAAACTTTGCATGAAATCTGTAGTGGAAAACTTTGTTTCAATAGAATTGATCAACCTCAAGTTGGACTGACCGATTACAGATAACCAACAAAGGTTGAATTAATTTTTTAGTGAGAAACTTTGATTCAATAGAACTGATCAACCTCAAGCTTCAATAGAGCTGATCAACCTCAAGTTCCAATAAATCTGATCAACTTCAAGTTGGTTGAGCGATTATTGTCGACCAACAAGTATTTAATGAAATCTGTAATTAGAAACTTTGTTTGAATAGAGGTGATCAACCTCAACTATCAACAGAGCTGATCACCTCAAGTTGAATTGACCGATTATAGTTGACCAACAAAAGTTGAATGAAATTTTTATTGAGAAACTTTGTTTCAAAGTTGATCAACTTAAAATTTCAATAGAGTTGATCAACCTTAAGTTCAATTGCGCTATTATAATTGACCAACAAAAAAATTGAATGAAATCTGTAATGGGAAACTTTGTTTCAATAGAATGTTCATTGAACAGGGAAAGTTTGACCTGATCTATCTTTATCGTTCAAGTGACGTCATTTGCTTTCAAGTTGAAACCTGTTTTGACACGTGTGAACTTCAGTTGATTATCAAGTTTGCGATGAGTTGTTCACGACGATGTGTTTTTAGGTCTTTATCATAAGTATCAGTCTTCGGAACCACCAACTCGGTAAATATTAAAATATAGACGCAAGAGAACATAGTTTCAGCTCTATTATAAAAGAAATGGAATTTGTTTTCCTTTTATTAACAAAATAACTATTTATACAGCTACATGCACAACTGTATTCGACACCATTAAAAAAAACTCAAATTGTTTTAATCAAACTGATGTGACTGGAAACCGGTAAATATTTGGTAGCTACCAACTAATTCTTGCATTTTTTCAATTTTTACTTTTGAAATCCATATAGGTACTCTATTGCCGTCCCTATACACAAATTCATCCCCCACCCTATGTCCCATGGAAAACTTTCGTATATTAAAAAAGTGCGTGTAAAATGTTTAAATTACCACGATACCTTGTGAAAGAAGTAAATTTTGTCATAAATTAAGAATGGTCACAGTTAAAATTTATTTTTTTGCTCTTGAAAACCATACATTGATTGGTCACCCCTACACAAAAATTCATCCCCTACCCTATGTGCCTTAGAAAAATCAGATTTCACGCGAGGTTCATTTATAACACGTTTGAATATCGACAGAGTCTTAAAAGCAAAGCAAAAGAGCCAAAATGTAGAGGTTCACGTTTTGCCTCTCCATTTCCAGTGTAAAAAAATATTTGATATTTCGACACACCATTTCCAAGCAAAATAATGATGAAAACCCTTCCCGGCATCTAAGAAAACACATCCGAGCAGGCTGTGAATATTCCTCCGTAACTAATTACGAGCGAGATGTTTTGCCTAACTTGTGCGAAATCCTGTGTTTATTTGCGTTCATGCGAAGCGAAAATCTGGAGATGCAACTGCCGACGGGAGTTTGTTGCCCTTACGTTCTCTCCTTACATTATCATCATCTCGGGCATCCAGTTATGATAAAACGCCACACGATATATCATGCTCAGCGGGGTCGTTCTTTACAGTCAGACCTCTGCCACCCCCCGATCCCGCGCGCCGCCTCTCGCAGCCAGATTTGATCCAGAAACGTTTCATTAAGGGGTGTCGTAACGTTTCCAGTAACATTTTTCATCGGGGATGATTGAAATCTAATTCAAATTTCTGTTACTAGTTGCTGATGAGGGCGTAAAGTCTGAAACTGAAATACGGTGCTATAGGAAATTTCTATATTGCAGTTATAGAAACATACAAGGTGTTCCGCATAAGAACGGACATAGAGCAGGTGCAAAATATTGTAATTTAACCAAACACATCCGATCTCAATTATACAGGGTGTTCCTAAATAAGTGTCGCAACGGAAAACTGTAAATTCCTCTTGAACATTGAAACATTTTTTTCCTCTTCCATTTTCTCTCCGGGCTTTCGTTTTCGAGATACACGGTGTCAAAATTTTAATTTTTTTTTTTTTAATTTTTTTTCCAATATCTTGGAACTACAGGACTGAGCTTTTATAAACACATTACCACTATTAATAGCTACTTTTTCGCACCCTTCTCGAATTTATTGGACGCGCCAATGGTGGAGATTTTAAGGTATCGGGAAGGGTTTTCCCCCCATAACTTTTACGCCACTGGAAAAATTGACATTTGACAGCAAATTCTGAAGCGCCAATGAATTTTACACAAAAATAGTTCTCTTGGTTCATTGCACTAAAGTCGACTGTTTTCAATAAAAATGACTTTCTATGAACAAAAACATGCATCGTTTGAGTTGACCGATATGGGTGAAGCCGCAGCGGCACGAAGAAACATGATTCGAAGATGTAATGCGTGCATTGAAGTCCGCGAACGTAATTTTGAACAGTTTTAGTAAATTTTACTCGCCAAATTGATAAAAAAGTTAAAATCCTATCTGTTGTTAAATTTCGTTAAAACTGTTAATTATTACAACCTATTTTTTGAATTACAAAAGATTTTCGAAAGTTAGCAAAATGTTTGTTTTTGTTTATAGAAAGTCATTTCTATTGAAAACGGTTGACTTTAGAACAATGAACCAAGAGAACTATTTTTGTGTAATATTCACTGGCGCTTCAACATTTATTGTCAGCTGTCAATTTTTCAAGTGGCGTAAAAGTTATGGGGAAAAACCCTTCCGATACCTTAAAATCTCCACCACTGGTACGTCCAATAAATTCGAGAAAGGTGCGAAAAAGTAGCTATTAATAGTGGTAATGTGTTTACAAAAGCTCATTCCTCTAGTTCAAACGGTTCCTAAGATATTGGAAAAAAACTTAAAAAAATTAAACTTTTGACACCGTATATCTCGAAAACGAAAGCCCGGAAAGAAAAATGGAATAGGAAAAAAATGTTTCTTTTTTCAAAAGGAACTTACAGTTTTCCGTTGCGACACTTATTTAGGAACACCCTGTAAAGGGTACTACTTATCATATGGTAAAAAATTATATCATATCTATATACTATTCAATATCTTTGCCAGTGTCATCTTTTAACCAGTGGTACATTTCAGTTGTCCCCGTCGGAGTGCCCGTGGTGACAGTGGACAGGGCAGGGCTGGAGCACGGGCGACCCCTCATCGCGGACTGCCACGCGCCGCCCTCCTTCCCCGCCGCCAACATCACGCTGTATGTCAACGACGAGAGGGTGAGTCTGTGATTTATAAATCAATAAATCTAGGTCAGGAATAATGTTACCGAACGAGCTTTGTACGAAACATGGGAACAGCGCGCTGCGTTTGACACACGTTTCGATTAGCGGACTGTCATCATCAGGGGGAGAAGCTGCTAATCGCTAGGCGCGGAGTACTACATTGTTCTTTCGTAAAAAATACGTGCAAATCTTCAGGCAATCTAAGACGATATTTATAAAACGTACTGTCGATTGTAGAAAATTACGATCTAATATTATTTGTAGCCATTATACAGTGCTTTCGAAAAGTAACGACTAATTTATTCGTTACTTTTCGAAAGCACTGTACATATATCATTGGCAAGTGCCCACTTCAAAAATTTGATATAGTGCCTACGATGCTATTTAAAACTGTAGCGGTGACCGACCTACATCTGTGATCCCTACAATTACAATTTACGACATTTGCACTAAAGCAACAACTCAATGCCAATAAAACCATAAAAATACCCTCTGACCTGAGCCCATTTTTGATAAAATAAACAGATGGTCAGAGATTAACCAGCGTCCGGAGAGCTTCCTCGAGAGGTCCGGTGAAAACAACGGCAGTTACTTGTCGCTCGTCTTCCACTGAACATTCGTCCAGACTTCTGTATTGGTGGAACATTCTTTCTATTTCTACCCGTGTTAATTCTTTTTTATGTTGTTTGTAGAAAAAATATTGTATAATATTTGCGTTAAAAGTGTTTTTAAGGCACACTTTTACATGCGTGCCTTAAAAATGCACTTTTAACACTCACTCATAAATAACTATTAATTCACAAGTGAATAAAATATTATTTGCTACAGTTCTTATGGAGTTATTAAAGTCGTTTTAAATTGTCACAATTGGATAAAAATTATTTACTCAACCCTGCGAGACTAATAGAAGGGCACCCCTTAATTTTTTTTCGAGGCAATAAAAATAATTTGTTGGATTAATCTGTCAAAATTTATTTATGGTGCCTGCCTCCAACATATAAGAATTACGGGTCCGTACGATCTGAAATTGTCCGGTTCTAATATAAATAAATCATTTAAGGTCCGTACCGGCCGCTTAAAATTGACAAGTGAATAGATTTTTGGGCCACCCTCGAAAAGGGCCTATAAGTCTTGTCGGAACACCGATATTCCCTTTGGACATAAATCATCTTTATCGAAATAGCACTTTGATTGAATGCTGCCCCTCTTGAACACTAACAGTCTAAGCTGTAACTGTGAAATACAGAGTTAACTATGACTAAGTACAAATATTTTAAGACAGAGTAGAGAAAAATGATAATTAACGGTATCGTACTTGAGGAAAAAAAAATCTAAATTTCTTTGTTTTATAAGAAATTTACTTCAACACCACTCAATTCTGGTGGCCATGAAAATGTCAGACATTATCCTACGTCTTAGCTATGCAACCATCAACACAACAATTTTATATGTCTTGCAGCTTTAGTAATGAAATATGTTTGTGTTTTTCGTACTGTCAAAATATTCCAGCCATCGATCGATAGAATGGTATATTATTTAACGAGCATATAATGATGGTTGTGATTAATTAGAGCTATTAATGCAAGTAGAATACTAGACTTTGTCCACGACTATTAATAATATTTTGACACTCATAATATGAACATGGCAATGCAACATACAATTCAAAGCTGTCAAAACACCTTACTTTCAAGTTTGACATTTCTAGTTCACTTATAACACATGTATAACTGGCATTGTGGGTAGCGTTTGGCTTTCACATAGGCGGTTCAGATTCAATTACTGACACCGAAGAATTTTTGTTTTGTTAGTCAATTCCCAATTCTTTTAAACCGGTGAATAATGATTTCATGATTCACTAGTGAATAACGAATATTATTATTATTTAGGAAACACATGTATAACGAACTTTTCTAGGATAGTCGTCGTCAAATATATATGTATTATGTTTCGTAACAACATTTTAATGTTGCTGTATAATATAATTTTTAGATATTATTTTCCTTTGATGATGTTATAATACAGTGCTTTGGAAAAGTAACGAATAAATTAATTATTTTTTAAATTGAGAAGTTTTCGGAAAAATCCCGTGGCACGTTGATTTTGTTTTTTTGCACTTTTTGACATACGACCCATATTTGTGACGTCATCGTTGTTCGAGTTATGACGTCATAGACAATTTTTTTAAATAGCAACCCCCAATTTTGATCATGCCATTTGAAAGAGCGTGTCATTCTACATACATACATCATGAAAAATTATGGTGTTACATAACAAAAATGTCAGGAAAATAATGTTTGAAGATTTTAAAATTTCATTTTCACAATACTGAAAATGATAATGATTATGTAAAAACCGACTTGAGTTATGCTCTATTTGTCTTTTTGTCAATTTATACTTATGACATTCAAATTTCAAAGACCTAATATATTTTCTGTGGTATATACCCATATTTACTTTTAATACAGTTTTTAATATAATGAATTGCTGTAGTAGCAACAATTTGAAACAGCTGCTTGAATTGAGATTAAAATGTTTGCCCTTACTGATAGTTAACACTGCAGAAAGTCAAAAAAAGCTACAGCTGTGCTGCCAATACCGATCGTTATCCCACATCTGATATTCACTACAGCTGAAACAATCGCAATCGGTACACGGTTCGAGCATTTTCCAGTGAAAACTAGAACCTCTAGCAACGAATCAGGCGCGACTTTTGAGGAGGTAATTAATTATAGCGCCGCAAAATATGCAGCGACAAGGCTTTACATGTAATGCATGAGCGAACCGGCAAATATTTGTCTGTGCGTGTTTGATGGATTGCACGAATGGTATTATTAATTGGTAAACAAGGAAAATTTACATTTTCAAGTGTGGCGCAACCATATGATATGCAAATACATAATATGTTGGTGCGGTTATATGCTTTACAAACTACTAAATAAACAAACATTATTCATAGATATTATGGAAAGGATATTGTGGAAGGGCAAAATAAAGATAAATAATAATATTGTGGAGTTTCTATACACTACAATGTACAGGGTGTCCGGAATATGAGTGCCTTTATTTTGCTGGATGATAAATTGTACCAGATGAAACATATTTTACTTCAAAATTTTTTTTTTCTGACCAACGGTGATAAAATTATGACAGCAAAAAGGACGCAATAACGCGTCAGTGTTTGTACATAATAATTAGAAACGCACTTAAACATACTTACTATGCTCCTTGCACAACACAGAATAATAGTTATAAGTGTTCAAAATGTCTTATGTAGCTTGCGAGAAGCGTTTACCATTCTCACGCTGTTGCGCTTTATATCCGTTGAATAGTGTAAATCAGTACATAAAATCAGGCAACATTAAAAAATATATCAAAAAAGTATGCTTGGATAGGCAAAATTAAACAGTGATATAAAGATATTTCCCTAACACAAAAATATTAAACCATTACAGCATACTAAAAATTGTTGTGACAGTCTAAAGTAATTTAAGGGTACACTAAAAATAGTTGCCGTACACTGAAATCCCCCAGAGTATACTAAAAATTGTTACGACACACAGAATACAAAAACTAGTATGATGGCGTACAGAAAAAATTCCATGGCACACTAACAATTATCAAGGCAAATTAAAAAAATCTTATCGCATACCAAAATTGTTGGGATAACCTAAAAAACGGTACGGTACACTGAAATCCCTCACAGTACACTAAAAATTATTGTGACGTACAGAAAAAATTTCATGGCACACCAAAAAAATTGTCAGGGCATGCTAAAAAAATTTTTGTCACATACTAATTGTTACAGAACACCGCACACTAAAAATTCTCAGATTGCTCTAAAAATAGTTGTCATACACTGGAAAGCTCGCGTCACATTAGAAAAATTTTACAGTACAATAAAGACTACTTTGAGACGCTGAAAAATCTCCCTCTACACTCAAAATGTGGTATCTCACACTAGTAAAAAGTGAAGACATATGAAAATGATGGTGATGTAAAAATTACAAAGCACTTTAAAAATTGTTGAAACGCACTGGAAATCTTTTACAGCACACTGGAAAATGTAGCGATACAATAGAAAAATTCTACACTGTATAAGAAATAACTGCTAATCACTGAAAAATCTCTGTGCCTTCAAAATTTGTTGTTGTTTTGCACTAAGAAAATCTCAAATTGTTGCAACACTAAACAAATTTCACAGTACATAATAATAATAATAATAATATCTCTACCCCTCATTCTAATCATGAGGATTAGCCCAGAAGTCGAAGACTTGTGCGGGAGAGGGGGCGGCATATTATTATTAAGCAGGCCGCATTTGCGCCCAGGAACGACTTACGTTGGTAGGCCCTAACCACCATTCAGTGCAGGAATGAGGGAAATCGAGAAAACCTCATTAATTAGGGGGGTAGTCAAATGTCAACCGGTGTCAATCTTTCACATTGACCCAAGCCAACATTATTCCACCCTACCATACCCGCAGAGAGGGTGCCAATCTCTCCACGAATATAGCTTATATACGGTCTATCGGCTGCGGGGTCGAACCCACAGCGATCCAGTCACCTCGATTCAAGTACTGACGCCTTAAACCGCGCGACCACTGACCGATCCATGTTAGATGCAAATAAAAGATACACCAGAAATTATTCCCATACACTAAAAAATTTCATGACACGCCAAAAATTGTTCCAAGACTCTGAAATAATCTCATAACACACCAATAACTATTATTTGACATTCACCACACCAACGTAACACTAGAAATCTTACGGTACACTAAACAATGTTTGTTACTAGAAAAATCTGATCAAAAAGTCTTGGGTTATACTTACTGGGTTACAATAAATCTAAAACACTAGTTTTATAGTAAGTAGATATTTAAAAATGACATTGCATAACATTGTCCAAACGCTTCGCAGCATAGATTTGCTATAAATTAATATGTCATGCAGCTTGTTTGGTTTGTTTATGTACACTCACAAATATCAAGCAAGCATATAAATAAATTATTACCGCACTTGTGTGATTATACGATAAATACAACTTTACATGCATATGTAACAATGTCCAATATTCCACTTATTGTCCCATTTTTGAAATACATTCCCTCTTTCAAAATGTCTCGACACGCCCAGTTTGATAATAAAAAAACACAACATGTAAAAATAAATCGTGCACTTGGTGCGCTTGACGAAGAAGAATAAATTCTCGGCTAACAGAAGTTTCCTAGATTATCATTAATTATAGTTTGGAAAGGCAAGTCGTTTATTAAAAAACTCTCCGCAGGAACACATAATTTATCGTCGCCTGCTTCGAATGAGCGGTTAAACGCTGAGCGTCGCGGTAACAGCTGACTGTCGTTGACAAATTCCCGACGGTAACAAAGTAGGCGGCCGCGGGCCAGAACAATTTTGCGGCGGATTTAACAATAACACAATTGTATTACAACATAACCTATGGCATGAACAAACAGTTCACAATTAAGTTTCAATTATGCAACAATGGAACCTCGCTTGGATTGCATTAATCGTTGTTTATACATCTGACGTTTGGAGCGCCCTCCATCCTCTGAGCTCTGTGCTAGGCACGCTTGATCGAAGCGCTCAAAGTGATTGATGCTTTTGTATCGACTTGAACACATGTAAATCCCATTTACAGAAAACAAACTTTATCTATTTTCTTACGTGAATAAAATGCCACTAGAGCATGACTACAATACAACGTTTTATCCACAATAACGAGCTCAAGATGGTAAGTTTGGATGGTGTACTGTTTGGTTTTTCATTTGGGTTCGAAAAGTTGATGAAAATGGAAGGTGCTGAGTGGAATTCTCTTATCCGATCGAATGGTCGAGCGGTTTAAGGCGTCAGTGGGATCCCAGACCGCTGTGGGATCTCGTATACCAGCTATATTCGTGGAGAGGATTGGCGCCCTCTCTGCGGGTATGGTAAGGTGGAAGAATGTTGGCTTGGGTCAATGTGAGAGATTGATACCGATCGACGTTTGACCACCTCCCTAATTAATGACGGTTTCCAGGTTTCTCTCATTCCTACACTGAGTAGTGATTAGGGCCCACCAACGTAAGTCGTTCCTGAGCGCAAATGCGGCCTAATAATATGCCGCCCTCTCTCCTGCACAAGTCCCCGATTTCTGGACTAATCCTTGTGAATAGAATGACATGTTATTATTATATTATTATTCCTCAAGAAATATCTGCAGAAGCAGAGAGCAACTTTACTTTTATTACCGGGCAAGTCGAAAAAATTGTACGAAAAAAGAATTGCAGAATGCCAAAGTTAGAGAGAAAAATGGTGATGTCAACACTTTTTTAATACGGGCGGTGTGTTAAATAACAAAGACTTCAGGTTGCTTCCCTGAGGCACTCCGGATGAAACTACGTATTCAGTAGATTTATATCCATTGAACATGACATACTGTTTCCTGCCCAGGTAAAGAATAAACAGATTAATTAAATTTACTATTTACACCACAAGATAATCATTTCCGTATCAATATGTCATTATCAAGTCAATGCCTTTGACATGACGACATCAATCTCGGACTGCTTGTTCAGAGTTTCAGAAATGTGACATTTACTAATTTGGTGGTGGTAGAACGTCTCTTCATAAAACCATGTTGATGTACAGTTAACAATCTGCTGACATGATGATACAGTCGATTATGTAAAAGAATTTCAAAGACCTTGCAGAAACTAGACATATTAGAGATAGGTCTGAAATTCATAATGAATTGTTCACTAGTCAGTCCTAAATGGTTTTAGAATGTATTTTTTCCTCAATTGCAATATCATGAAAGAAATTGGAGGAGACTCCCAATGCGTGACGCCAAATATTTATTTTCTTTTTTAAACTTTTTTTTTGAGAATAACTATCAAGGTTTTCTATGAGCATGTCAGCGATTATTAGCGATAAACTCGAATATAGAAAGAATTATACATTTTTGAGTATTTTCCTGCGTTTTGTTACGATGAACTAGACTAACCCGTAGCAGATGACGAAGGGTTTTAGTAAATGCTGTCGTGTTAATAATTTAGACTGTAAGTATTTTAATTAAATTATATTATTATATATTAAAAGCGGTAGGTTCCTCTCGCTCGCACACTTCACTCGAAAATTGACCATATTACCGCCAAAAAGGCTTTTTTGCGAGCTGTGCGGCGCCGAACGGCTAAACGCTTCGCCTTTCGGCGTCTTTCTAGATTGCCTACGGCGTATTTTGATGCCGATTTTTTCGCGTTTTCCTATCTAGATTTCCATTATCTCGAGGCTCTTCGGCCAAAAACGGGGGATTTTTTGATGTGGAACGAGGATAGTTGAGTCGATTACGCCCCTTTATAGAAGATAGCGAGTGGAACGAGGATAGAACGAGTAGGTTCTAAACATTCGACAAATGGCAGACGAAATGCGTTTTGCACGGCATAAACGTCAGAAATGTCAAACTAATTTGTTGTTGATTAGGCTCTTTTGTACAAATTCAACAAACGTCAAACGAAACGTCAAAAGAAACGTCAAAATTAATTAAAACAGATTATGTGTTCTGGAACAATTTTTGGGCCCTTCCAGCTACGAGAAGTTGTTATTGTGTTGTCTGATATATATCCGAGTCCTTTGGTGATGATTTTATAGCCCAAACTCTGAAGTGGTATCTTTAAAGTTTCAGTCAACTACGAGGCGCACCACCGACCAAAATCCCCGAAACGTCAAACGTATGCTCCGGCGATGACATCTCGGTATAAAACGTAGGAAATTTTGAAAAATTGGCCGACTGGAGGCCGGCAAAGTCCAAAAACTGTAAATTTGAAGTCTCTAGAAAGTTTTTCGTACCCGAGCGCTGGGGTTTGAGGTCATTTTTACATTAAACTTTGCATAAATACAAGGGAAAATGAGGTAAAAATGAGCTAGACAATATGGCGGTAGTCATTTCATTGCCGTATTGCTTCAGTTTATAGGGTGATTAAAAAAAGCTTGATAGACAGAATAAAAATTGACAAAAAAATAAAATTCCAAATTCGAGGAAATTTTCGGTTTCTTCGCTTCGGAACGGCTGTCGAACGTGCGAAAGACTGTTCCGTATACAAAGGGTTGAAAACTATGTTACCGCAAAGAAAACTCAAAATTAAGGGAATTATAAAATTTTTTTTGTGAAACTTCCAGCAAGGATTTATTATGACACTAACCAACAAAGCAAATAGAAAGTGTTTAATAATAACGAACCATTCTCTAAAAACTCTTTAAATTCATGGAATTAAAAAAAAACCATTTTTGACGAAATTTTTAGCATCACATAAAAACGACCCGATCCGATATTTAAAATACAGGATGTTGAAAAAAAATTAACCAAACTCGAGAAAACACTAAAAATGACCAAAATATGCCAACCACTCTTCTAAATTATAGAGCGCCGGATTTTACCCACCATAGAAAGTTCAGCCAAAGTCACGTTTACATTTTATTATTCACAGGCGTAGAGCCGCGCGTTGTAATGGAAATTATGTAAAAGGCACTACACAGCGGTGGTGATGACGCGCGTAGCGCGGCCAGAGGGCTTTAGCCCGAAGAAAGGTCAAGTCGGCGATAGCCGACTTGCCACCTTTCTAGTTAAGTACTTTAAAAGTTATTCAAGAAAAAGCGATTTCCAGCGCCGCCTTCAGGAACACATATGTCCGTAGGAAGAGCCTGTAGGAAAAAAATTATAGGAACTTGTCATCTTTTTTTACGTTCTATCTGCACCCGAGATATTTCCCACATTTTCCCGGACATCCTGTACATGGACAGTAACAACCAGTCTTGAAAAAATAGACCAATGCTAGAAGTTGTCATAAATTTATGACTTAATTGGCTTAATTGCGAATAATATCGACTTAGATCAACGCAATTCGAGCTGGCAGGACTAACCAATCCGAGCGCAACCAAATAGTTTTGAATCTAGTACCGATATTACAAAATCGATTACTTTTACGTCCCATTCGCATCATTATCGGCGAACAAAATAGTAGGAAACCCGGCGGAAGCATGGGGCCGTAACGATCGCAATTACTCCATAATTCCCGAAAATATCGGCGGAATAAAGGACAATCAACGACAATTACTGTCAATTACGTCGTGATATACGCAAGTCTGCTTTGCTTAATTAAATGATTAATTTAATCCGGTGTTAATTACTGGTGCCCTCTAATTTCGAATACATTACAGGCGACGCTGCGAGACCAAACTAGCAACACTGTTTTGATTGGTGGAAATTGACGGCGGGGACACCTTTTTAGCATATCGCATTCGCATCGACCAGTGCTGAAGCCTTTGAAAATGGTAAAAAGTGAAAAAATAATAGTAGTATGAAACCCATTGGAAAAGGAAGAGAATACAACAAAAATGAAAGGAAAAATAATTTACGGGCGATCTGAGGTCGGGAAGTGGAAGGGGGTGAGTTTTTAAGGGTAAAAAACGGTTTTAACGGGAAAAAAGTTAAAAATTTTTTTATAAATGCCTCAAATGACATTCTACATCACGGTAGAAACAAATAAAGAACATGTTATTAGAATCGAAATGAAGCGCAGAATACAATAAATGATAACAAATGTAAGATTGCTTTACCATTGACTTTCTAAATGCCCTGTACACATTCTGGTAGATAATAGAAAAATTTAATTGATCCATTACAACTTTACATTTTATTTTTTTGGATGAACTTGTATTTCTAATTAAACATATTAAAATGGTCTTCAGAAACAAACAATGTTGCAACGCTTCCTTACGTCGCGATTCGTCGCTCTACACCACAATTTTCTTTACGAATACAGTATCAAATATCGGAGGAATAAAGGACATAATGTAGTACTTCTTCCATTTTCCCGGTGAGATGCATTTTCTGTGTCCATTTTACGAATCTATTTTGCGACTTTATACAATACTAATGTATTGTAACCTCTAAATGGGTTATCGTAGAAACACGTCACGTAGACAAACAACTTTATTGTCGCTCTTGATTATACAAGAAATCTGCTTCAACGAATTCACAACCGTCAAATGCTTTACTTTGACGTTTCAGTCATTAGCGTTCGACTGCTCAATATAAACAGACTGTGACGGCGGAATTGATCCGCTTATATAGGTTTTCAGAGTTCTAGAAGTTTCTGCGATCTCGAGAATGTGTCGAGAAATAAATAGAATATAGCCTGGAATATTCCGGAAAACGTCAAAATAAAGGTATTACAAAAATTATAAATTCTAACATAAACAGAAACGTAATTTACAAAATAACGAGGTAGGTGAGCTTCAATTATAAATTCTAACGTAAATAGGAGCATAATTAACAAACTAAAAAGGTAGGTGAACTTCCGTAACAGTATATTAAACACAACAACATCTAATAATATCACAAATGACAAATTAACTCTTCTAAACGGATGTACGTATTCGTATTTAACTTTTTATATATTTTCTATTTTATAGAAAGTGCACAATAAACAATTCTAGTATTCATTTATTTTTAAGTAATACTTAATTTTATGAATTGAACATGCTATAGATACTTGTATAAAAACTAACTTAATTTGTTGCCCAGTTTTAATGTTTTACTCCCAATGTCTACCCGTGGAAAAATTTCACGTTTCGCCACTGCAAAAGTTATAAATTATGAACAATATTAACAATTAGACGAACCTTCTTATTTTTACAAATCTAATGCACCTTATTCCTTGCCACTTGATTTTTTCCATGAAATGGCTGATAAAATTAAAATATCGTTCTGTTCTCACTGGAAATTTCCCCTGTACTGTGCCCCGCTGATAATGACCTGATTGAAAACAGGATATAATTAATTATCCCCCGGTCATAATTTTTATGTTCTACCATTTTCTTCCGCCGAAGCCCCGATTGTCTTAAAATTGGGTTAAATCGACAATTAACACCCCCTTTTCTCCATCTGGTTCTTCGCTGTTTTCTAAAACACATAACCGGTAATCACCCGGCCTGTGACCTTCACTACCCTTAAAAAGCGCGAATCCAAGGGGCTAAACAATTTACAATGAGCCTCTGTGTATGCCCTTGTAATTGGTTTCATTAAATTCGATTCCCCTCTACAACTGGTGATATTAAGTAAGTAAATCGCGATCTAATTGCCAATTACAAACCTTAATACCCTTCTCCGAGGCATCCGGGCTCTTCCAATAAACCACCAAGCCGATCGACTGCAGCGCTGTCAATGAGAAAAACGACGGTTACATGTGGTGCATCGTAGCGAGTTAATGTTTTGTACTTCCTTTGTGATATACCGGATGAAGCTACAGAACTTAAAGTGCTACATTCTTGGTCGTTGAGAAATAGATTTAAAAATATTCGTACTGGATACTCGTCGTCATTTCGAGACATTTAATAATTCATAAACATTGTAAACAAAAAAGTGTGACCAGTATTGGTACTTGTTTCGAATTTTCCTTGACATGATTATTTTGCCTGAATACTGAGATGGCTTTAGGAAACGAATAGTGAAACGCATCTCATCGACTTCTTATACATACAGGATGTTAAAAAAAGAGTGTAAAATATTTAAGGAGGTAATAGTATGAACCAAAATAAGCAGAAAAGTCTGAATAAACATGGGTCCGCAAAGTAACGGTTGCGGAGATATGAAATGTTTAATGTTTTTTAGCCCCTTTTTTATTTTGCAAAAACGTTGTGTATTTTCTTATAATAGTTAGTTGATGTTTAGTGAAATAAACAGTACGTATTTGACAGTTGTTCTCAGTCCACAAGTTTTCTTTCGCTATGGCTGGTTACTCTAACGCAGAATTAACAGACTGATGCATTTCATATATGGTCGTGCTAATGGGAACACCACCGAAGCGCGACGTCTTTATGTTTACGCTTATCCAAATCGCCAGATTCCTACACAACGCATGTTTGGAAGAATTTACCAAAGATTGCGTGATACCGGTTCCTTGAGCAAATAGTGCCATTTATCCGGAAGACCGAGGTCGGTATCCACTGCTAGAGCAGAAGAAGAAATTCTAGCACTGGTAGAGGAGAATCCAGGTATGAGTGTGCGAGAATATCAGCCGAGTTAGGAATTAGTGGTCCTCTTGTTTGGAGAATCCTTCACGAACATCTGCTTTATCCATACCATGTGCAACGAGTACAGGCCTTAAATCCAATAAATGATCATCAAGCACGTTTGGTTTTTTGCCGCTGGTTTCTACGTCATGATGCTGAAGACCCTCGTTTTCTTGCAAACATTCTTTTTACTGATGAGGTCGGGTTCACAAGAAATGGAATGTTTAATTTTCACAATACGCATATTTGGGTCGACGAAAATCTTCATGCTCTAATAGAATCTGGACATTAGGCACGTTTTTCATTAAACATTTTGATGGGTATTGTAGGTGACAGATTTCTAGGTCATGTTGTTTTACCAAACCGATTAACAGGCGCTGCTTACCTCAACTTCTGCAGAGCACACTGTATGAGTTTTTGGAAGACATTCCTTTGAATCAGAGGCAACAAATGTGGTTCCAGCATGATGGTGCTCCAGCTCATTTTTCCATGGCTGTTAGAGAGCATTTACACGAAAACTTTTCCACATAGATGGGTAGGAAGGGCCGGACCTGTTTTATGGCCTCCAAGATTGCCTGATCTGAACTCTCTAGATTTCTTTGTTTGGGGATATTGGAAGAGCTGCAGCTACGGATTAATCAAAAGTGTCAAGAAATCCAAACCAAGGAGGGTGTTTTCGAAAGAGTTCGAATATCGTTGAGACGAAGATGTCGTGCCTGCTTGGAAATGGACGGAGGGCACTTTGAACATCTTCTGTAACTTTGTTTTTTGTTTGTTAAAAGCTTCCTTTGTCGGTGTATTCCTAATAAAATAAAATGTTTGAAAAACGAATAGTGGTCCATATCTCCGCTACCGTTACTTTGCGGACCCATGTTTATTAAGACTTTTCTGCTTATTTTGGTTCATACTATTACCTCCTGAAATATTTTACACTCTTTTTTTAACACCCTGTATAATATTATAAAACTTGATGTATTCTTATAAAAATCATAGTAAATTTACACGTTTACATACAGGGTGGCCAGATGAAAACGAAACAGAGCCATTTTCAGGAACTGAGTCGACTGTAGAAAAACGCTCAGATCCGTCGATTTTAGATTAAAGGAACATTCTTTGCTGGTATTTTTGACTACGCCACTGTCACCCCCAAGCAAGAGTAAGCATCACCCCAAAATATTTAAATGGTATTGGGGGTTGAGTAGTATTTATTATGAAAGCTCCTACAATTCTCTTTACAACAGACTTTAAACTTTATAATTCCGCCAAATTTACATGTTGAGTTGCTTACTTACTACTTAGTTGATTAAATGTTCAAACTGATGATCGCCCGCTTCCATACAAGAATAGAGAACCAAGCTCCAATACTGAGAAGAGGCAGCATTGAGTGGCCCCCACGATCACCGGATTTATCGCCTCTTTTTTTTGTGGGGATACCTAAAAAGTAAAATCTATAAAACCAGCGTTGCTGCAAGATTTGCGAAGTGAATTCTGTTCTGATCAAACAACGAAATAAAATGGAAAGTGAAGTGAACTGCATACTCTTTCTCCTCTATGAAATCGACTTGTGTAGATTTTGTTTACTATCGTTGTTATTTTCTTTCAAAGTCGAACGCAAGCTGTAACAAATCTTTGAAATCCGAATTTTTTTTGTAACATTCATTAAAATCTACAGACTCAAGTTTCGCAACTTGTCCTGGAGACGCCTTCTTCGCCCACGCATCCGAACTAATGGAAAGCATTTTAGCAAAGTCATCTAAAGATATATGTTTCTCAACTTTTTTTTAACTTCTTTTTGGATTGTCCCATATATTATTCTTTTAGGATCATAAAAACCCGGCGAGTTCTCCTACACATTTTCGCCCCAAACAACTCTCAATCTTCTTAAAATAAGAACACGTTCAGTGGATCACGCTGAGCCGTTGTAAGTTCCTAATGGGGCCGAATAAATTTTTTCCCTCTAAATTCGAACAATTTCCTTTGAAATCCTCTTAAGTGCTGACCGGGGGGTGGGGCGCGTCCCCCAGCGGGCTCCCCACCCATCACCCAACTAATTAGTTCGGGTTGGCGGCCGCCGGGTGATTTAGGGGCGCGATAGTTTCCATTTTCGTAGTAGCATTGTACACGTAATTGCTAATTAAATTGTTCCGGGCGGAAAAAGTGGACGATGCTGATAAAAGGGTAGTTGATTAGGAGATTAGGCTGTTGGCTGGGACATAAAGGCGGTTCGTGCTATCTATAATAAAATTTAAAATCACCGATTCTTATCGTAAACACAACCTCTTACTAGGTACGTTATATTAAAAATTAATTTAGAAAGAAAGAAATAATTAATTTTTTCTACGTCTATGCAAAAAACAAAACCTTATTGAACTATATTTAGTGTAAAAAACTAATTCTTTATTGCACTAGTGCAATAAAAAAAATTATTCCACCCATCTGTCATTCTACTAAGGCGTTTTGTGATGACAAACATAAACTTTCAAATCGAAGCCATATTTAATCCATTTTCTGTGAGATTGTATAACACTTTAAGCAATTGTATATTTTAGATTAGTTTCAATCATATTTATTACGTAATGGATTACGAAATAATTACTGGACAATGCAATATTTATTAAAAATAAAATTATAGTCTGTTTGGAAATGAAAGAGAGTAATAAAACCCCGAGATAAGAACCGGCCATGTGCGTGGTAATATTTCGTTTCAGGTAATTATCGGGTAACACTAATGCTAACAGGTAATGCCAAACAGCCAGTGTATTGTGACAGATCAATCCAGTCTTAGAGCTGAATATACGAAGACGTGCTAATGCAGTAGAGTAAAATTCGACTTGTGTTTAGTGACTATTGTGCCAGTGGATATAATATTGTTTGGGTAAAATGTCGAGCTTATCAGATTACGTACCTGCTAAACGCGTGAAAAGATGTGTGCTGTCTCAGAATGAGAAGATTATTATATTAAATGTATTTAATGCATTGAAACACCAAAATCCTACCAACAGTGTTGACGACATCGTGGAAAAGTGTTCCAAAATGACAGGGATTGGAAAATCGACTATCTACAGACTTTTAAAGGAAACAAAAAATTAACAAGATACTGTAAATCCCCCAAAATCATCTACAGGGAGGTCAAAAGTCGTTATAGATGATTTCTTCAAAAATGTCATTCGCAGAAAAGTACACTCATTTTATTTTAAAAAAGAAATACCAACGCTAAACAAAATTGTAAGTGAACTTTTAGAGGACAAGGATTTGCCAAACATCAATAGAAGCAAATTATGGGCCGTCTTACGAGAATTGAATTTTTGTTGGGAAAAGCAGAACAGGAAGTCAGTTCTTATCGATAAAGATGAAATTATTTGTTGGCGAATATCCTACTTAAGATCATTTAGAAAATTCCGTGACGAAGGGAGGAATATTTATTACCTAGACTAAACTTGGGTCAACGAGGGATATACTGTAACAAAAGTATGGCAAAATAAAATTGTAAATAGGTTTCGATAAGCATTTTTGGATGGACTTTCAACAGGGTTCAAGGCACCTTCGGTAAATAGCGAAGTTTAATAGTGACACATATAGGTAGTGCCAGTGGTTTTGTAGATGGCGCTTTACTTTTATTTGAATCTAAAAATACAGGTGACTATCACGAAGACATGAACGCAGATGTTTTCAAAGAGTATTTTACACAGATGTTGGATCTTATTCCTCCGGGGTCTGTAATTGTCATGGATAATGCCAGTTACCATTCACGGCAGACCGAGCGGACGCCTACGACTGCTTGGAGGAAAGCCGATATAATTCAATGGTTATCCGGAAAAAACATTTCTTTTGAAACAAATATGGTGAAAAAGGAACTTTTGACACTTGTCAATCTTAATAAAGATCAGAAAAAATGTTATCGATGAAATGGCAACAAATCGCCAAATAACTGTACTACGGTTACCACTCTGAACTTAACCCAATCGAATTAGTCTGGGCACAGGTAAAAGGAAATATAGCGCGAAATAATACGACGTTTAAATTAAGTGACGTGAAAATTTTGTTAAAAAATTCCTTGGAACGAGTAACTGCAGATAACTGGCAAAGATGTATGCTTAAAGTAGCCTCATGTTTTGAAATGCTGTTTTTATATTGTTTACTTATAACAGAAATGGACCGAGAAATTGAAGCGGCATAGACAAAGACGGATTGTCGGGGATTAAATTTTAGCTACCTGCTACAATTT
The DNA here is from genome assembly GCA_025584915.1 of Monochamus saltuarius. Taxonomy (NCBI): domain Eukaryota; kingdom Metazoa; phylum Arthropoda; class Insecta; order Coleoptera; family Cerambycidae; genus Monochamus; species Monochamus saltuarius. The sequence continues at coordinate 2,541,401 of CM046722.1, read as the reverse complement.
AGTCCGGTCCGATCACACAAAGTTTTTTTAAAAGTACACCTCATCTATACCGATAATACATAATATAAAAATATTGAATATAAGCACCAGTACTACATTTATTTACGATTTGCATACATAATGAGCTTTTATTACTCTCTTTCATTTCTAAACAGACTATAAAAGCACAGCGACAGTTCTAAGATTTAAAAATACGACTCTATGGTACAAAAATGCGAAATTTTATCGTTACATTACGACGCACCCGGGTTTGCGGAGGCGTACCAACCAAATAGGTGGCATATATTAATTCCCCAAATATATCGAAACACCTTTGATGTTGAATGCGGAGTCTATTTGGATAATGGATTAATTAAGCGATGTTTAACTTGTCTGAATGAAGAGACGAGAGAAGTCCCCACGCGGCTGGGGCGAACGGGTCTGTGCGAAGTAAACAGTCTTGTTACAGTCGGCGCGCGTGAAGAGTCTGTTTGACCGAAACGAGGCAAACTCTGACGAACGCCCTGCATGTGCAAATAAACAGAGGGTCATGTTTAACCCTGCGGTTTCATGGTCTACCGCCGATTCCGACCCTTCTTCTAAATTAAACACCGTTTTAAGGATACAGCCGGAGATAATGCCCCGAAAGTATCACGAAAGATATATTTGCGACGTATAAATAGAGGGTTCACGGAAACTGTTCCTTTTATTTATATACGGTGGCCTTTAGGTCAATTACCTTGTTTTTAATGTCAATGGCAAGCGTTGTAGACCGCTAAATAATAACAGAAACAAACAATAATTAAATTTGCATTATTATAAACCCTGTGTAATCAGCTTGGACATGAAATAAGCTGTAATCGGTACACCCGACACAGCTAAAAAGTTGGCAGTTCAAATTCCCGTTAAATACGTTATCCGCGAAATAAGACGAATATCGTTCGGATCTGTATTCCTATGCAGGCAAGCCCGCCTTCGACTGCATCTGGAACAGATCCACGCCCGACTTCTCTCCCTTCTTCATCCATCAGTCATTATTTTCGCGTGGTAGAGGTTGGTGAATTTTATGTGTGTCGCCAGTGTAGTCTATAATTATTAATAAAATTTGCTATTTACGTAAAAAATGCAATGGTTGTCTTCTACGCTGTTGAACTTCTTCAACATTTCCACACATACATTTTGATGAGAATTATTAACCAATAACTATTCCATACAATTTAAGTAAATTATTTGAAACTGCGCTCTATAATATCCTTTTCTTCAATTTAAAACCATATGTATCCGATTGTCAACATGGATTTATTTGAAAACAGTCGTCAACAAATTTAGAATGTATGTATAATGAATTTTATTGCAGATAATCTGGATCGCGGTGGTCAAATAGATGTAATCTGTACAGATTTGTCGAAAGCCTTTCATAGACTTGATCAGGGACTATTCATAAACTGTCTTGTTTTGGTTTAACAATTAATAAATAGCAATCTTAATGTTTGTGATTATTCTCTTAATATTGTTGCGACATCAGTACTTCTGCTGGGATCGGTTCTTGGACCACTCTTATTTGTTCTACAGTGCTTTCGAAAAGTAACGAATAAATTCATTATTTCTAAAATTGAGAAGTTTTCGAAAAAATTCCCTGGCACGTCGATTTTGTTTTAAAAAAGGCATTTTTTGACATACGACCCATATTTGTGACGTCATCGTTGCTCGAGATATGACGTCATCGACAATTTCTTTAAATAGCAACCCCCAATTTTGACCATGCCATTTGAAAGAGCGTGTCATTCTACATACATACATCATGAAATATTGTGGTGTTAGATAACAAAAATTTTAAGAAAATTATGTTTGAAAATTTTATATTTTATAAGTTTATATCTTGGTTTAATTTTTAAAAATAATGTTTCAAAATCTATCGACTTTTTCAATTCTGTTTAATTCTTTTGTCGGACCGATATTACAATATACATCTGTCATATGGAGTCCACATTATGAGAATCTTGTTTCAACCTTGGAATGAGTTCAGAGAAAATATCTAAAATATATCTTCAGAAGTACAGGTTGTAATTTTCAATAGGCATATTAATTGTTATTAAATTTTACAACGAACTCAATTTTAACGAGTTTCAGGATTATTTCCGATGACAAATTTTTGAGCATTGCATTCACGATAATAAAGTCTCACGTCGGCAATATGAAAAGAGAATAATTCATAACAAACAAATACACGTTTTAGTAACCAAAAATACTCCGTAATACTTTGACCCACTTCTTAGTAATACCCCTCTGTCTTGAAAAACTTTCCCAGAAACGAGACTAAACTTATATCTGCTTCACCAGCAGCAGTACCACCATAAAGCATAATTTTGCTGTCGTTATCCTAAATTTTTTTATGCCATCTCTAAGAGTATCCTCGTAAAAATAATTTAAAAGCAGTCGAGATAAGTTTCTACTGTTCGCCTTGAGACAGTCTTCCCCCCATATTTCAAGATTATGACACCACGAAAGTGTCACTTTCACTTTAAGCGAAACATTTAAGTAAATGTAAGTAAAACTGCTATATTCATTACTCGATTTCAGTGTATTACTTACTTTTCACTTATATAGTCCTGATAAAAGTACAGTAGCCAGCAGTTTACTACAAAACATCGTTTTCCACTCCTATTGTTCGGGATCTTTGCAGTACTGCTTGCTTTGAAAATAATTAAGGAAGTAGCAGCAAAGTGTTAATGAATAGGTTGATTAATGCCTTCATTTTGTTTTCTTCTTTCACAAGACCTGAAACAATGCGAACGAGATAAAGAAGTTTCAATCTGGGTTAAATAAGCTCAGTGTATGTTGCTACTACTATGTTTATTTTATTTTTTATTTTGCTTTACATAGTCAATAGATGTATATTTTTAAATCAATTTGTGGGAATTTGTGACATATAAGTATACACTTCAAATTAATAACTACCAAAACAAAAGTATTTGGCGCCCAATGTGGGGCTACTGATGTTCCGTACTCCATATAAATTTTATAAAGAGTTTAATGATCTAGTAAATCCGTAAATAGAGTTGTCATATCTAGTTCTAAATGGGAAATGTGCAAATTTTATCATGTAATTTATTTTTAATTACCTAGGAAATAGTGACAGTGATAGCGCTAATAAAGGTATATCTCTGTGTAGTGCTGTCGTTTTTCACATGTAGAAACAAGGAAAATAATCATTTTTATAAATAATAATACCTAAGTACCTGAAAGATAACAGTTAATCCGGTCAGTTGTAGTATTTTGCATTTGTTCTTTGTTGCACAGTGCTAAAAATACATGTTCACTTATTGCAGATCTGTCATACTTATCCACTAACATATCTGACATAAATTCTTCTATTTAATTGCTATAAAACTAGACATAGACCGCTTTCGGGCTTGTTAGCCCTCATCAGTATGCCATAGGTGAGATGACAGACAATTGAAATTTTTGGTGGACGAATACGTTAATTCTTATAGTTAACCGCGTATATCAAAATCAGCATCTTACACCTCCTCGTATACAGGTACTTAATAATTACATTTCCTCGCTTCCCTCAGTAAACCCTTTTATCCCAAACACAGACCTCAAGCGCCAACACAGATATCAATCACTGAAATAATTAATTATTGTCCCAGGTCGCAGTGGAGAGTTCTCAAGTCGGCGGCGGGCGACCGCAAGCCGCCCCCTCGCGAGATGACGGCTCCCGTACGCAGCCCGTTGATCGGTTAATGACGATATCGCATCCCCAATTTCAATCACCCTAATCGCAAATCCATAATGCCGGCTCGTGGCCGGGGGCGAATTTACGCGGGATAACGCCTCGGCCCGCTGTTCATACAAATTGGGACTTAAACCGCCGAACAGATTAATCAGGCTTATGATGTTCTATCGCCCCCCCCGCCCTGTCGAAATCTAGGATTTGGGAGTGCGAACCCTTCCCGATAAACTCGACAAGTTTGGATGAATGGGATTAGGCTGCGCGCCCCGCGGGTGCCTACTTGCAATGCTCGTACGTGTATTTCAAAACTTCATAATCTGGGTACGTTGAAATATCGATCCATCGGTAGAAAAAGCTGATATCCTCTTCGTTAAACCATCACTATAAGATAAGATACATAACAGCATCTTCCATCTCCAAAGGTAAATTTAGTAAATCAATCACAATTAAATGTAGTTAATACTCATAATTAAGGATGCCCAAGTATGCAAGTGGACAGAATTTAGTCAAAGTATGCACAAAATATGTAAACATGCAATTAAAAAAATATTTTAAAATACGAATTTCTTGTTCCATTTAGTAGTAGTAGTAATGGTATCGGGCGGCATGAGCCTAGCAATTAGGCAACACGTGGGCCCTTTTTGCCTACCCTACCATCCCATCACCTCTCTACTATCTGTCCTGGGTCTTGCTCGAACCTACCCGACGCCCTGATGAACGCCAGGATCTTGGTCCATAGTAGCCCTCATCTCTTCCCTTTGCAGCTCCTCGGCGCCAAAGATCCTATATCTTAGTCTTCCAAGGGCCGCACAATATCCACATTTCGGTCATAAGGGACTCTCCTCTATGCCTATCAAGTTCAAATGCCTTTTGAGACTGCAGTGGTCTATCAGGACCGCCACCATTTGATTCAGGGACCTTCGACTAAAGATAAACAGCCACATCGTCCTAGATTTACTAGGTTTATTGAAGAAGTCGTGGGTCTGTCTACATCCTCCATTCCCTCCTAGTGTTTGATAGGTCCATTTATTAAGGACACTATTCATACCACCTCGCGTAATTCCAAGAATGGGTTCGGGTCCCTGGCAAGGTGTCCCAGATCCGAGACGAGCTAACAAGTCAGCCGTCTCATTACCGGGGATTCCTTTATGGCCAGGAACCCAGACCAACTCCACCTCCCTTTGTCTCGCCAGGTACTCCAGGGCATCTCCACACTCCTAAACAAGACTAGATCTCGCTCTTGGAGAGCTAAGGGTCCTGAGTGCAGCCTGACTTTCAGAGCAGATGAAGATTTTCTCCTCCACACAATTCTTTACTTCTTCGTTTGGAAAACCATGGAATATGTGCCCAGCGAGAAGCTCTGCCGGAGGTCGCAAGTTTTCCAGATATATTCCTGCCTCAGAAAACTCATCCCCAACCCGGGATCCATCTGTATAGCATATCCCGGGGGAAACATGTCCTCTGCTCTCTCCCACCGCTCTCTCGAAGGGAAGGCAGTGGTTACCTCCTTCCCAACCTTAATTTAACCTTTGTTTAAATAACCCTCAAAGCGGAGACTGGTATCTCATTCTCCGCCCTGAAGTCTATGGCAGCGTGACCCTCCACTCGACCTTTTGCCTTCCAACAGCCTGCATCCTTTATTCTCAAGTAGGTCGCCATCGCCTTTATAATCCATATTGGGAGGGGTGGCAACCCCAACAAAACTTCCAGGGCGACAGTTGGGGTTGTCCTCATCGCCAGCCTTTGGATCCTCAGCAACACCTTGGCCACAGTCACCCGACCCACACTCGGCCACCAGACCAAGGCCTCATATTGTAGCCTCGGCCTGATCACCGCCGTATACACCCAGTGAAGTACTCTCGGGTTGAGTTCCCAGTTTATACCTACTACTTTCCTTAATTGCCAGAAGGTGCCATTGATTTATCTTCCTCCTTTTTGTGAAGAGAATCAACTCAGTCTCCCTTGCGTTGACTGAGAGATACTACGCCCAGAAACCGGCCTACCACTAAAACCACACTTATCATCGGCGTAGGTTTGAGTGTCCTTCTATCCCTCTCAAGTAAAGCGATTTAGGACGCCGTCCATCACCAGGCACCATAGATGTGACAAAAGGCATATGTAGCGCCGTCTCCGTGAATTCGCCTCGGCTATAAGCGTGCAGGTTCACATTTATTGGGTGTTTGATCAACACCCGATCCACTATCCACGAGATACCTGTCCACAATCCTTTTCATCGTTTTGAATAAAAAGGACAACAAATTTATTGTTGTGCTTAAAAGCAAGCAACAGTCACTATTGTATCTTTTATTTTACAACATATACTCCAAAGTGCCATTAAAAATGGTGCGGTTTCAAGGAGCTGAAACACCGAGACTTCGCAAACCGGTCCCAGATTAAACTTTCCGCATATCATTCGGAGAGATTCGACCGGGTCCATCCCTACCTTGTGTAATTTTCCACTTATTGTCCAACTTATAATTAAACTTCTCGTCACCCACCGTACTCAGCGGCGTCACGCGAATGTCCGCACACCTACCCGCCCCTTCGCTTAATTAAAACATTCCCGATAAACAATGAACTTTTGGGATCTTTGTTTTGGGGCGCAATCCACATGATTTGCTTTCGGTTGCGACCCGCGTCCAGATAACGAAAGTTTTCGAGTCCCGCGAACACGAATATAATGCAAATTGACCCGCCCGCACGGATAAAATATCATATCTGCATCTAACGACTACAATCGAGAGACCAGCAGCCCTGGATGCTGTTTGAATTAGTTCGTTCGCAGAAAACTCGAGCATACTCTGGGTATTGTCGGCCCAGGAAATTAAATTCCGAAGCCAATTGTACTTATTTCTGAAAATGCAAGTATTTAAGAGGCCGTTAAATCCTTGAACAAAGCTAAAATTGCTGCTCTACAGTTTTCTACTCACAACAATATTTCGAAATGAACAAAAAAAATACGAGTATACGGGTTTGAACCAGCAACCAGCCAGTATTACGACAACACGAGGCGCTGTGCTGGCTATGTTCGCTACATTGCTAGCTTTCAGTACTAAAAATAATCGCCACTGGTTTATGGAAAGGCCACACTGCGCGCTATGTTAGCTATGTACATACATTAAAGTCCGCAACTATTACAAACACACAAAGCTATTAGTTACATTTTGTACATTGTTGACTATACTATGTTCGCCATCAATATAGAGATTAACCACCATGTAAGCTACGATCGCTATACGCGTTAATAACAATCAATACTTCAACGACACGAATCGTTGTATTAGTTATATTAGTTATATTTTGTACGTTGCTGAGTATGTTTGCTAATCTCACTCTAGTAGGGAAAACTACTATCATTTTATGATAACGCTACGCAGAGCGCTATGTTCGTTTTTACTTTATTAGCTACGTTCCATATATTCGCTATGTATTGTAAAAAAACACTCCTGTTTTTTGTTGACAACAGAAAACCCTATGTTAACTATATTCGTTACATTGGCGATGCACGTTAAACACAGGCAAACTTACAACCGTTTAGAGAATATTATCTATTATTACATTTTGCACTTTGCTGACTATATCTGCTATGCTCGTATAACGCCATCATTTTATAGTCGGGTCACACAGAACGCTATGTTCGTTACATACTACCTGGACGTAGAAAAATAAGATAGATTGCTGTATGCTAAGTCAGCATAGATCAATATGTTACCTATTTTCGCTACATTCGCTATGTACGTCATAAGCAGCTAATAAGCATTACATTAGCTATACTTTGTACATAGCTATTCTCACTACGAGCATTGACTAATCACCATTGTTTAATGGAAAGATCACACAGGCGTTATACTAGCTATTTTATGGTAGAGTCACATATAACGCTATGTTCGCTACATTACCAGCTGAACGTAGTAAAAATAACAAACATAGTCAACATAGATCAATATGTTAACTATGTTCGCTACATTCTAGCTGTGTGTAGAAAAATAACAAACATTGCTATATGCTAAGTCAACATGGATTAATATGTTAGCTATGTTCGCCATATTCTCTATATACGTTATAAACAGCTAATGAACACTACATTAGCTATACTGTGTACATTGCTATCTCATTACCAGCATAGACTAATCACCACTGTTTAATGTTACTGCATTCCTAGATACGTTTGATATGCTCGCTATGTGTAGTAAGAATAAAGGTAAATGCTTTATGGCCCAGACAATACGAAGCGCTACGTTAGCTATGTTTGCTACATTTGCTATACACCTTGTAGCCAATATTACAACCACATATATTAACTACAATTTGATCATAACTGGCTATATAGTTAAAAGTAGCCGGTGTTCATTCTTGCATAAAGTTGTCTTTGGCGTGCCACTATATCTAGTTTTATACTACGATTACCTAACGATATGTTAATTGCTAAAACGTAATTAAGAAAAATATGACCAAAATAGTCTACAGCAAGCCACTAGCGTCTTAAATACCCTGTAGACTAGCGTCCGTTGAAATAGCAATTTCCAGGCGTGCATCCCGGCCTTAAACAGGCCTAAATTCCTTCGCCCGACAATGCATCGGTCAACCGTGGAGCTGGCACAATAGTGGGAGAAGATGGGAACGAAGAGGAACAATAAGGAAGCGTGCCACATAAATCCGCCGCCAACTGAAAGGGATGTTTTTAAAAATAGAGGATATTTACACGCGAGATCGCGTATATCGACCACCCCAAAGACTACGGTCTTCCATTCGATCCGGGTTTCCTTTAGACGAAATTTTGGAGGGTCAAGAAGGCGTAACAATAAAATTTATTGGAGAAGTTGGCTTTGAGGAACGGACAACCCTCTTTCAGGGAAGTTTATTTGTTATTATTTGTACCTCCGTGATGTTACATACCTTTATGCATGTCCTGCAGGGTTATCGGGATCGGAGTACGTTTACTAATACGAACATGCTCACGAAACACATGACGATAAATTCTTTACATACACAACATAGTCATTTAATGACTATGATTTGATTGTTTCGAATGTCATAATGACTACATTATCCCACATGTTCTTTTTCCAATGTATTAACGTATTCAGTGCGATAATGACATTGAGATTAAATTAGACACAAATTAGACATTTATTAAATAAAGAAAATATGTAAGATCATGTGAAAACCGTATTAAATACATTGACAGTAAAAATACGCCATAAGTTACAACTGATTCGAGGTTACTGTCAATCCACTTTTGAAACAGTTTCCAACATTTGGTATATCGATTTGACTCTTCCATATTTTAGTTTGGCCTGTTGTATTGATATTTAGAGGGCCATTTACACAACTGATCCTATGCAGTTCCATACAAAATAATTCTTTTACAATGTGACTGGAGTTTGTTTGTAATTTTATAAATACGAGACAAGCCTGCCTCCATTTACAAACAGCAGGATGTGATAGAGCACACTTCACAGTCAAGTACATTGTAACCATTGAGCCCGTACAAGTTGAACCCGGTGCAACACAAAATTTGCCCTTACAAACGACATATGGTCGCAGAGCTGGCAGTGTTAATGCAAATTCGTCCCGGTGCAGCCGCATACATTACCGGAAAATTGTGTGGCGCTTCGCAATCCGGCCGAGGACACTAGTATTAACCCCGCGACGTTATCAATGGTTATTAATGGGGACGATTTCGCTTAAAAACCCAGCACCCTAATAAAGTTATACAGGATGTCCCATAATGGTACAGGGCGTCCCAAAGTTTCCTCCCTAGGTATTTTCCTCGGAGGAATATTTTTAGTGGGCAAAACAAGTGATAACATCACTGGTAACTACTGAGGGTGAAAACAACTTCCATAGTCATATCCTTGGGACCGACAAAAGTAAATTCTTAAGTAGGAACGCTATCTATAAGCAAAGGTCAGAAAATATTGACCAAATATGAGCAGCAATTCCTAAACCAAACTTCTGTAAATCAAATCCAATATTTTGATAATTTCTTTCCAAAATCGGTTGGGTTTAAGACTTTTTTGTTAATTTTGATGTAGACTTATCACCTCCTAAAATGTCGGCAGTCAAACCTCTAACACCCTGTATACAAAAATAACTATAACTCTTACCTATGCTGCCATTGGACAGACCTCAGCGTCTATTAGAGTTGCCTGTTACCATTTTAAACCAACTGTGTAAACACAGATAACGTAGATTGTAAAAACTAATGCAGTGGTAGAGAGCATAACTGCAATGGAAAATAACATTTACTCTTCTATGGTGATTTCTTCATATTTTAAGTCACAGTGTGAATATCTTCTGACATTGGTCTAGGGTGGTAAACGGGCTCTTGAAATATTAATTTTTATATTAAAACCTTACCTAGCGTTCTTACAAGAACCTCGTTTCCCACTTCCACTCTTTGTTAATGAATTCCTACATGAACTTAAGTATTCAACATCTCTTAATGCTTCTTCCTAAGGATACATTCCGCCAGTTGCAGTTAAGAATAATTAGATCAACATATATGCTAGATTTTAAGCAGCTTGCGAATTATTCCAGTAGCAGCATCGAGCTTAATGAAGTAGGCAAGTCTGGGTAATTGGATATTGACGTAAATAGGCTTCTGAGGATCTGGAAAGAGAAATAATCATCGGTTTTGTTTGCCTGCTTCTCGGCACTGTGGAAGTGTCTAATCGCCCGTCACCGGATCCTTAGCATCTAATCGTCGAGAATAAGTTTTGCTTTCACTATACTCAACTCATGGTATAAACCCGCTCACAATCTATAGCAGCCCATTTAAAGAAAAATATATGCAGCCCATATACTTTCCTATAAAATTGTACCGCATATTTCTAAAGCCTTTTGTCCTTAGGGATGAGAAATTGGCGAATATTCTCGAATTCTCTAATTTTAACAAATTTTGTCAACTGTAACATTTTTTTACCATTTTCATCATGAAACTGCCATGGTAGATTGTCAGCAGCTCAAAATAAACTTATTAACACCACCATAATCATGAAAGTAGTAACTTGCTTTAGCAAAATTTGTCAAAAGTTGAGATTTTTTCGCCATAAATAAAACAAAAGTTGCGAAATTGGCGCAAAAATACCAGCAAATTTTGTGTTTATAAAGACAGACGCTTAAGTGTTAAAGTGTGATATCTGCGGAGTGCGCATCAGGTAGATGTAAGTGGGTGGTGGTAGGCCGTTCAAAAGGACAGCATTTTAATTTGTGGGGAGGATGGCATGGGGGGGAGGACATTTAAAATAAACTATTAGGTTCACTGAACGTCAACTTATTTTTGGTAATTTTGTATGATTTAAACCCTTCCCAAGTGGCACGCCTAGGAAATCATGTCCCCTGCAATCCTCACCTCTAGTACTCATCTATGTGCTGTGAATTAGTCACTCTCTATTATTTTCGACCTTGGGTAACTGAAAATACAAGATAAAAACTAAATTTGGAAATACCTCATCATTTTTATTATTTAATGTCCCAAAATTGGCAAAAACTATATCTATTAAAAATAATGGAGTACAATTACAGTACAATTATTTTTATAGTCTTTTTTGTATATTTTTTTATATCTGAGCGCCTTTAAGAGCAAATTTAGCAACAAGTTAGGGATGAGCTACTCTCTAGATTTTCGTCTTTTTTCAGCACTGGAACGTTTTCAGTTAAGGAATGAAAATACCTATTATAACGCCCGAATTATTTGATGGCAACAATCCAGAAACGCTCGGAAAACATATTTTTACGTAATAACTAAAGTCTTACAGCAGAGGTTCCACCGGAAAGTTACGTGATAAAATAAAATTGTACAAAACGTATTCTCTTGCACAATTCAACAGATAGTGCCCGTTTTAATCTAAGCCAACGGGATCCGCGCTGCAGTTTTGCGGATGGAGCTCGTGCAATATTTATTGAAATAAACTTTCCAACCAAACCAGACTATATTTTATCGATACTGGTTTCGAGTGACCTATATCGCTATGCGATTGTTTTCGGTTAATGTATACAGTTGCAGTGTATAGGGGCATTAATCATCTAGTCTTAAACACACAGTTCACAAGATATTATTGCATTTTAATAGGTTAATGGGCGTGCATTAAGGGTCATCTATATGGTAATTGGTCATCAGTCGGGAATGGTGTCGGGGAAATAATATTTACTGGAATAATAATGAGCTGTCAGGTTAGATGCAAGTATTAGCATTTCAAACTAGGCGACCATGCGATGCCCAAATCGCCAGCCCGTTAAAAAATGGTCGATAGAGATGTTCCTAATGGAGATGCGTGCGACAGTAGGGATGGATCATTGCGTGGACAGTATATGGATAAGGATTGACACAAAGCAATAACCAACAGAAGAAGAAAATTAGGATATATTATTCTCCAGTAAAGTATTAGATATAATTGATCAACTCTGGAACAGTTTTTCATCTTTAAGAGAGTGTGGTAATACAGTGTGGAAGAAAAGTATGGAATAAATTCATTATTTCTAAAACAACAAAGTTTCATGAAATTTCCTCGGACCCTTGGATTTTGCTTTTTAAGAAGACTCTTTTTTCTATACCAACGCATTTCCGACATTCAATTGTTTTCGCGTGATGACGTCATCAGATATTTTTTTAAATAGAACCCCTATATTTTTTCATCAGATTCTTGTAGAGCTGAATTTGTTGAATTCAAAAGTATATAATTTCAACACTTTATTTCTTCAACTTTCCGAGGAAAAAAATAATAACCGATCAATCAATTTATTTATTTTTATTTCCCTGCTACATACAATAATCCCAAACCTTCGAAAGTAGTTTATTTCTAATCTCACTGAAGACGTATAGTTCTCCATCTCGCATAAGATACGACAAGCACGTGTTGCTCATATTTCCTGATAAAAGCTGCAAAAACTTTAAATTTTAGCTCCTTACAGCGCCGCATAAACTGCAACATCATACATATTTTAGAGCGGTTCATCACTCCTGGTTTGTATTTGCGGAAACTTTTTTTTTTATTAACTTTCTTCGTCCAAGGCGCGTCATTGTGTATGCGGGCAGAGTAGCAACTTCTGAACTTCCAGACAAACTAACCCACTGTACTTTGTTTGGAGTTTGTCCATGTGACAGTGGATTAAGTTAAGAGCTGCAATAACACCGAGAGCCCCGGGGTCTTTTGAATATATTTTCCGTTTCTGTTTCTTGTCCTGTACTCACTGCATTAACCCATTTCCTGGTTGAGGAGGAAGAGGTCGTCGAATACCGTGGAAGGGTTAACAGCGATAACATCGAGAATGGCAGTTTAACTTATCAAAAAACATAAGGACAACTTTCAACTTTAATAATTATTTGAGTTGGATTTAGATAAGATCTCGTTACTCTACGTGGAGTTTGAGAATACTTACTTCATTAGAGATTTTACTGTCGGATTTAAAAGTATCTAGAAGCTTGTGCTGAAAACGTTGAATTAGGCATCAGATATTAGGAACTCGGTACTTATATTGTCTACACTGATGACACAGTTCAATAGGTCACGTAAATGGTACTAAAGTAAGTGAATTGATATCATTGGAGACATTTTGAAGCCTTCAAACTGCTCTAAGATAAATGAAATAAGAAGTGTACAAAATATGTTCCCTTATCTGTTAACACTCTAGTTGGATTCCAGGCATCTTTCTTTTTCCTGTTGAGATTTATGAGATGAAAACTCGTTACTCTGTAGAGTGTCCATAAAAATTGTTCTGCTTTAAAGGGTAAATTCAGCTGCCAAAATTGAAGACAAAAGAAGATTTACAAGTTAAGGTAGAAAATACACGATTCTAATATTTCAATGTATACATTGAGCGTTCTATTTTGAACTTTTTACAGGTTGCATTGATCATGGGAGGTGCTTGTCGATGAATTAACCTTTTTAGATATCACTCATGCCCAAGACAAAGGAAGTCACCTGCACATACTGATTCCGGATACGAAAACAAATATTTCAAGAAGTTTCACGATCATGGAAGAAGCTTTTTGAGTCAATGCTGCAGAAATGCGTCGAAAATACATCAATCTGCGTCCTAAAAATGCCGGTGGGAGATTTTTCTTGCGATATGTGACTGGAAAATGTACTGCACATGTAGGCATCAACACAATTTCGAAAACGTTTTCAGAAGTGGCTGCATTTCTTGCGCTCCCTGATCCAGATAGTTTTACCGGACATAGAATGAGGCGTTCTTCGGCAACATTACTGGCCAATGCTGGGGGTGAAATTACCGCTGTGAAGCGTCATGGTGGCTGGAAATCGACTACGATAGCAGAAAATTATATTGAAGATTCACTGTCCAGCAAGATGGCAATTGCTGAAGAAATTCTGGTTCTACCTGGCGAAGTTCTGAGCCACTCCAGTCCCTCAGAAACTCCTTATCGAATGAATTTAAATAATCTCGATCAAAATGACAAGTTTATTCTTGAGATAAATATTAATGTTACTAATAATAGTTTTAAATAAAATGATGTAAAATCGAAACGTGGTATTATGAATTCTAATCCACTGGTGTGTTAAAAAGCCTTTAGTGGTCGTGGATAAAGATGTATAATAGATTAACAGGGTAATTGTAAGATACATGACATTTTTTTAACGTCAAATTGATCTTATATGCTCTAATTACATAGCTTGTCAATTTATATTAAAATTAACATAACATTTATCATGGTTTTATCAAAATTCAGAATAACTCAGTTCTTATTGTAGCCTACATTCTTCCTCAGATTTCTTGATAAATTCCTTCAAGTGTATCTATATTTGCCCTTTATCGCATGAGAGACATTGTTTCCCTCCTTCGGAGACTTAGACAAAGAAGTGGCCCTTTTCCCTTTTTCGATCAACATGCATTTCAAATAACGCGAAAAATAAGAAGCGAGACCCTGGCCCCAGATTTTAATCCGAATCGAGTGATATTACACAACGGAATGGGATTTAAATGTTCCATTCACGGAAATCATCCCGAAGATGATAAAGCTTTCAAGTTAAGTACTTTCTGGATATTCATAGCCTACTTGGGGAAGAATATGCAGACGCGGGAAGTCCTTTTGTGGCATCAGAGAGCCCGACGCGGAATATGGGTGTATTGAAAATGCTCTGTACCTACAATAGGTGGCATACGGCGCGCCCTCTATCGGGAAATCATGCGGCAGGTGCGACTCGGGTTGTTTCGCGCGGACAAAGGGCTCTCGCATAAACGCGCTCATGGCTGCATGCAAATAACGTCGTAAATATTGAACCAAATCAATCATTTGTTCTATTAAATTCCTGTTTGAATACCGACAATTCACTGAATAATGAACTACCAGATTTGCAATAAATATATCTGCTATTGTTTGCCCGATGCTTCTTTGTTTCCAGTGAGTCGGGAGGATAATACAAAATACGTATCCGATGTTGTTATTAATTGGTTTGGACTGTAACAAAGGATTATGCATATTTTGATGGGTATACGAATAGCAAACAATCGCCTTTGAAAAAAAGCATTTCTAATAACGAAGCACTTGTACACCTAACAGTAAGCCGCTGCACCAGGCAGTCGAAGAAAATGTCTTATTCGACTTTTAAAAGGGAAAGCTAATGATGAGTATCCCTCTGTTGGGTTCCCTCAACTTGAAATGCTTACTAAATTTGGTCTTGAATCTTTGGAAAATCGACGTAAAAAGGCTTATTTAATTTGTTTACATAAAGTAATGAATAATGTCATTGACTGCAGTGCCATCTTGAGAATCTTGGGTTTTCATGTTCCCAGAATTGAAGCTAGACAATTTAACACGTTTTATTTGCCACATGTTAGGACAAATATTCTGTAACACTTCACTTAAGGTGAATAGAGAAGTTGAACATAATTTTTCTTTTGTTTCAGGTACCCGGCTACACGTCCGAGTGGATCACCACCGTTGAGGACAAACTAGAAAAGAAGACTGGGAGGCTGGAGCTCTCCGGGGTGGGGGGCAGCTGGGGTGCCCTGAGGCTCCGCTGCGAGGCCACTCTCTTCAGATTATATCGTGCCAACAGCCTGGAGGTGGAAGTCCGACCCGACACACCCCAACCTGCTTCTGTCCTCCTAATGACACCCAGTAACAGTGGTGAGTCCAGCAATAATTGATCTCGATTTACCTAAATAATAAACGCAAATGGGGTCCACCTCCATAGAGCCTAGCCCGAGAACAACAAAAAGAAACTAGCAAGCTTGACCAAATCGCCGATATATTTATTGGAAGTGTATATGTTTTTAAAAATAAAAATAATTTTGCTTTAAATAATGATTATCATCAGATAAATACAAGGAAGAACAAGCTGTACGAGTGTTATGATACAATAAATTATATTGACGCCAAGGAAAATAAATGAATAAATAAACTGCCAAAAGAGAAATAAATATGTACATTATACACATATTTTATGCGTATAATAAGCCTGTCTACGAATAATTTCCCTTGGCTCAAACAATTTTTAAATTGCTTTGAGAATAAAACTTCCAAAAACCAATAAAGCATGAATCGAACAACTCCTTTTTAATAGAACTGTATCGTTTGATACGCTAAAGCCGGATGCACACCGGTTTGATTAGGACCAATTGTAGTGTTTGATGAATGGAAAGAAAAAGTGTTTGAAGAATGATTATATAGGGTGTAATAAAAAAGGCCATCTCGTTAACTGCGCATATACAAAAATGCCTCCCTTAAACGATTATTGTTCGCAATAGCTTTAAAAGGAGTAAAATATTACGATTGAAGCCAAGCCACTTTTCCTTAATAAAATGTTGATAATAAAAAAGATACAGGGTGTCTGTTAGAATATAAAACGTGTTTTTTTTTTGTAACTGTGTTTGATTGTATCAACATAAAAATCCAAATTTTTACTTATCTGCTTTTCTCAGTGTGAGATTTTTGGGTTAGGCAAACTTAGTTTCAAAAATAACCCTTGACTGATCCGTTTGGCGCAAGGGCTTATTTAATTAATCTTTATTATTTTTTCAGAAGTGTGGCAAAAACCCAA
The DNA here is from genome assembly GCA_025584915.1 of Monochamus saltuarius. Classification (NCBI taxonomy): domain Eukaryota; kingdom Metazoa; phylum Arthropoda; class Insecta; order Coleoptera; family Cerambycidae; genus Monochamus; species Monochamus saltuarius. The sequence continues at coordinate 2,524,679 of CM046722.1, read as the reverse complement.
TAAAACTAAAGAAAAACTAAAATTATGCCACAAATAAATAGCTTCAAGCAATATCTACTTTCAACTTTTAACATTAGCTCTTAGTTGTTTCACTCACCAATAGAGATTTAATTAAATTTCTACACAGGACTTGTAGAAGTTCAAAACCTGTTTTGAGAGAGTGCCATTATTATTGCAAAAGCTTGTACATAATTATCGACTAGTGTGCGACAGGCTTAACGTGATGTCCCCTTACAGAAAAAAATGTTTCTGCCTGAACGGAAATTTAAATTTAATATTTCACTGACTTTCACCATCAGGGGTTATTTATTTGGTTCGCTTGACGGCGTGTTTTTCCTGTTTCGAATCAGCGGGGGAGGATCCCTTTTTTATCGCATTGTTTCTTTGGTAAATACAAGTCTGAGGCGATTTACCCCGTTTTACTCACAATTTGTTTTACGGCTTCGGAAATCGGGCTGATTCTAATTTATCTGGGTCCCTGTATCCGGTTTCGCCGTAATTCGATCAGGCTAATGGTCACGCGAAAGCATAACAAGCGTCTAAGGACGAGAGCACTAATGTCACTTTACGATCGTAATGCATACAACACTTTATCTACAATCACTCGGCTAAATAAAACTCTTCAATTATTAACGTTATTACAACGAGAACATCAATTATAACAAAGGTAAGAAATTCATTTGTTAGTCATTTGGATGCTGCAAGAACGGTCTACAATCTTCAATAATAATTGAACTTGATTAAAACACTTGCCTTTATTAAATTCTAAGAATAATCATTCTGGTGTTTTCGTTTCTAGGTCTCAAGGCTACATACTTCCTATAGAATAACGAAAAAGTTGATAGAAATATGTTATTTGTGACAGTAAATGTTCAACTCCTTCTTGTCTTTGAATTAGGAATAGTAATTATCAAAATGGATTCTTTGTCCTCAACATATTTAACATGCGCTTTTACTAATTTGTTATGTCTGCAGGCACCCGAAATTCCAATAATGAGAACTACATACAGTGCTTTCGAAAAGTAACGAATAAATTAATTATTTTTGAAATTGAAAAGTTTCCGAAAAAAATCTACTGGCACTTCGATTTTGTTTTTAAAAAGGCACTTTTTGACATACGACCCATATTTGTGACGTCATCGTTGTTCGAGATATGACGTCATCGACAATTTTTTTAATAGCAACCCCCAATTTTGATCATGCCATTTGAAAGAGCGTGTCATTCTACATACATACATCATGAAAAATTATGGTGTTACATAATTTCAAGAAAATAATGTTTGAAGATTTTAAAATTTAATTTTCCAAAAAAATACTGTGCACCACTGTCAGGCAGCCAACGGTGCACAATTTGAACATTTAATTTAGTCGATTTTTTACATAATCATTATCATTTTCAGTATTGTGAAAATTAAATTTTAAAATCTTCAAATATTATTTTCTTGAAATTTTTGTTATGTAACACTATAATTTTTCATGATGTATGTATGTAGAATGACACGCTCTTTCAAATGGCATGATCAAAATTGGGGGTTTCAATTTAAAAAAATTGTCCATGATGAACAAAAAAATCTAGAGGGTTCAGATCAGGCGATCTTGGAGGCCATAAAACAGGTCCGGCCCTTCCTACCCATCTATGTGGAAAAGTTTGGTGTAAATGCTCTCTAACGGCCATGGAAAAATGAGCTGGAGCACCATCATGCTGGAAGCACATTTGTTGCCTCTGATTCAAAGGAATATCTTCCAAAAACTCATACAGTGTGTTCTGTAGAAAGCTGAGGTAAGCAGCGCCTGTTAATCGGTTTGGTAAAACAAGAGGACCTAGAAACCTGTCACCTACAATACCCATCCAAATGTTTAATGAAAAACGTGCCTGATGTCCAGATTCTATTAGAGCATGAGGATTTTCGTCGGCTCAAATATGCGTATTGTGAAAATTAAACACTCCATTTCTTGTGAACCCGGCCTCATCAGTAAAAAGAATGTTTGCAAGAAAACGAGGGTCTTCAGCATCATGACGTAGAAACCAGCGGCAAAAAATCAAACGTACTTGATGATCATTTATTCGATTTAAGGCCTGTACTCGTTGCACATGGTATGGATAAAGCAGTTGCTCGTGAAGGATTCTCCAAACAAGAGGACCACTAATTCCTACCTCGGCTGATATTTTCCGCACACTCGTACCTGGATTCTGCTCTACCAGTGCTAGAATTTCTTCTTCTGCTCTAGGAGTGGATACCGACCTTGGTCTTCCGGATAAATGGCACTGTTTGCTCAAGGAACCGGTATCACGCAATCTTAGGTGACTTCTTCCAAACATGCGTTGTGAAGGAATCTGGCGATTTGGATAAGCGTCAACATAAAACGTCGCACTTCGGTGGCGTTTCCATTAGCACGACCATACATGAAATGCATGTCTGTTAATTCTGCGTTAGAGTAACCAGCCATAGCGAAAGAAAACTTGTGCAGTGAGAACAACTGTCAAATACGTACTGTTTATGTTGGTTCATACTATTACCTCCTTAAATATTTTACACTCTTTTTTTAACACCCTGTACATGTAAATGTTAATAAGTAAATAAACTAAATTTGATTTATTATTTTTTCATTATTCTAGTAGTGAAATAAAGTTACTCCCAATTGTAAGGTGGATAAAGTTAATTTATTCTTATTACAATTTAATTTTTTTTTCTGGACACCCTATCTATATGAAATATTAACTTATCTATGGCAATTTCATTTTAAATACAAGCAAAATGTATCAATCTAGTTTTTTATATAAAATGTAATTAACAAAGTGTTTTCTTTTATTCGCTCTCTCTGAGAACATACATAACCAATTTTTTTTGTTCCAGGTGAAGGCACGTCGCATAATCTCCACTTCCTCTCCATCTGGCTGTGCGTCCTGGTGCTACTGGCGACCGAGGCGGTGTCCTGCTAGTCGACCCCACCCGACCTTTCGGACTGAATCTTGGTGTTCGTTTGTGAGGTTTGCGAGCGGTAACAAGTGCTACGTGGTATCCAGGACCAACCGCGATTTTATTTCCGTTGTTCGTCGGTTCCCGAACGGAAACGACGCTAAGGACTAATTGTGTAAATAGAGACGGACGATGACGAGCGTCTGGGTTCTTCCGTGGGGGCGGTGTAGCGTCTCCCACTTTGTTTGCATTTTCGGGAACACCTAATCGTCAGCTGTTATGCAGGCGGCGTGCTCAGAGGCACGATTAATCGTTTATAAAGTGTTTGGAGACGCGGCTATTAGATATCCGATTTTAATGCTCGTCTCCTGCAAATGGAGCGTCTTCATTTCTGCACGGTCATTCCTTCTAGATCTTTTAGCAACCCGTCATTTGTTTTTTACCGTCTTCATCCGTATTATTTTTTAAAGTAAGAAGGATATCATACGGTGCCAAATTTCGGGTACGGTTTCATCATATAAACACCAAAATATGTACCGCGGTTACATCTCGGAAGCTACTTGTCCTAGAGCTTCCAGAGAAAAATATTGATATCAAAAGTGACCCCGAGAAGACGATTAAAATTATTTTCTACTTTCAAATTTTACTGCTAGACGATCAACTTCTAAATCCAAATCGAAATGTGAGATTTTTTCCACAAAATCAATAGTGACGGTATGTTATGTTGAACGGTTTTGGGCTTTGCTATGGGCACTTTAAAAATTGTTTATTTGACATTTTGTTGAATGTCTAAGTAAAAAAGTAGTACGAGAGTAGAATCGTATTGAAAAAAATTGGACTTGGTGTTGTTTCAAAGCTGTTTAATAGAGAATCATAATGTGTAACGTAACCTATGTTTATGTTTAAGTATATACTGCCAGATGGCGTTATTTGATGTATTTAGAAGTTTACTTAGCCCACATAGTCGACGCCTTGTACTGCTCCGACATTTTCTGAAGAATGAACTCGTTCAACTGTATCTGTTAAATGTTGCTCTTACATTCATTTGATGAACTTATCATATTCTTTTTTTATAAGCGTTTTCCGATTTTTGCGATGTTAATCGCAATTCTGCTTTACTATTTAAGTAATCAATGTTTGAACTCGTTTTTAAACAGCATACAACCAGTACGCGGTGTAGAACTAACTACATCTATCGGCCGTTCGCTACTTCATGCCGGACTGAACATATGAACATGCATGAAGTAGCGAACGGCCGATAGATGTAGTTAGTTCTACACCGCGGACTCATGGTCCCTTCTGTCGGGTTAGACAGACGAAAGCAGCTAGGATTATTCGTCAGATACCTCACCTATGGCATACTGATGAGAGCTAATAAGCTCGAAACCGGTATATGTCTGGTGGGCGTCTGACGAATGACTCTAGCAGTCTAGCTGTTGCTATTTGCTATAGGTTTTCCAGGTGTAATTAAATATTAAATGCTGGTCGGGGCATTAGCCCGCAGAGTAGTTGTTTCCTGGAATTCCGTGTTTGCAGCATACAACCAGTAACAACTGTGGTGACAAGAATTAATCTTATGTGACAGATTACAAATCAATTTTTGTTTTTCTCATTTTCATAACAACACAAGATATACCATTTTACATTATTAGTTCTTATATTCCCATTTTTTGAGTATGAATACCAGTATTTATGACATTTCTCCCTCCCCCTACTTCTTACTTTAAGAAATTGAGTAAAATGTCGAATAAACAGTTTTTAAAGTGGCAATAAGAGAGTTCAAAACCATTCCACACACTACAGAGTGACCACGCGAAATTGCCCATTTGTCTTCCTTCGTTGTTATTCGAAAAAAGGTGTAAGAAGGAAAGTTGTATGACAAAAACAATTGAATATCCCATTTTCGCAATGTAGGCCTATGATTTTGTGTGTTTGTTAATGGAACACCTTGTATATTACGGAACTGAAACGACCGTCAACTGAGCTTTTCAAAAATGTGTGATACAAGATACTTATCTTATTACATGTTTATTGTTAATATGCAACATCATAGAACTCATACCCAAATATACAGGATGTTCCATTTATAAAAGCAAAAGTTAGACCTACATCTCGGATGTATGATTTTCAATTGTTTCTGAAATATATGCTTTATAAAATATTGAATGTTCCTACAATTTCGATCCTTCGACCTTTTTTGTACCTCAAATAATAACGGTCAAAAAGAAGGAGGGGGCAATTTTCGTGTAACGATCCTGTACCAATTCATTGACTAATCTTCCACCAAGAACACCAAACCAAAGCAAAACACCACCAAAAAGTAAAGTCTGGAAAGCAAACAAGGATTTTTTGTAATTCGATGTTTCTAAAGCGTAGACTTGACGATGAAAACTTTCCAAAATGCCACCAATTTTTGGGAATCCTGCACTGCCTCTTTACGTTTATAAAATTTATAAGTGACGCTGAATCAAAAACTTTTTATTAATTGATATACTATTGATACTTAGCGGAGTATGGCTTATACAGAAATTAAGATGCAGATACAAATATCACCGATTATATCCACATAACGTGCCGTTGAAAACTCCCCAGGAATATCTCGAAAACCAAAAGAGATATCTAAGTTATGTGAAAATGTTATTCTGTTCATATGGATGACTAATCCAACCTAAAAATATTGCTTTGGATCTCTGCTCGAGGACACCCTGTACATAAAGGGTGCCGGTATGTACAGAGTGTCCTCGTTCACAACTCCCTATAACTTTTTTTTAACATCACATTTCTTGATGCACGACGTTCAACACTATTTAAAAATAATTTAATAACAGACAAATTAATTAATTATTGCTCAAAATTTGAACACTGTCTCGCGAAAAAGTAGTTTTAAATAAAAATGGACCCTATTATTTTGTCCCGTTCGATCCTTAATTATATACCGAGTGTTTAGTCTTTCCTAAACTACCGAACTATTTTCTCTTCTATAATAAAACGGATCCATTTCCTGACCAAATCTCCAGGCAATTTCTGTAAAGGCCATACGAAGAATTGATTGTTATGTAAATATATTGATACTATGTAAATCAAATTAAGATGTAAGTTAAATGGAATAAAACCAATTATTTATAATTGATTTTTTATTTCCAATCGCGGAAAGGCATTCGCTTTGATCGAATTCATTGGTAATGACAATGCATAAATCTACAAAACGGTGCCAAACGGCCTAAAAATGTAACGACAAAATCACAAATCCCGGATATTTATTAATAATTTGTGGTGGTATATCAATCCTTTCATCTCTGAAATATTTGGATATATTGTTAGTTTTACTACTGCCAATTCGACGGGACAAAATGAAACAAATCACTGCGACCGTCGATTTTAAACATTTATATGTTAAACGTAACGGATTTAACTATAGTCTGTTTGGAAATGAAAGAGAGTAATAAAACCCCGAGATAAGAACCGGCCATGGGCGTGGTAATATTTTGTTTCAGGTAATTATCGGGTAACAGGTAATGGGTGTACATTAGTATATTTTACTGGATGCAGCCAGTGTATTGTGACAGATCAATCCAGTCTTAGAGCTGAATATACGAAGACGTGCTAGTGCAGTAGAGTAAAATTCGACTTGTGTTTAGTGACTATTGTACCAGTGGATATAATATTGTTTGGGTAAAATGTCGAGCTTATCAGATTACGTACCTGCTAAACGCGTGAAAAGATGTGTGCTGTCTCAGAATGAGAAGATTATTATATTAAATGTATTTAATGCATTGAAACACCAAAATCCTACCAACAGTGTTGACGACATCGTGAAAAGTGTTCCAAAATGACAGGGATTGGAAAATCGACTATCTACAGACTTTTAAAAGAAACAAAAAATGAACAAGATACTGTAAATCCCCAAAATCATCTACAGGGAGGTCAAAAGTCGTTATAGATGATTTCTTCAAAAATGTCATTCACATAAAAGTACACTCATTTTATTTTAAAAAATAAATACCAACGCTAAACAAAATTTTAAGTGAACTTTCAGAGGACAACGATTTGCCAAAAATCAGTAGAAGCAAATTATGGGCCGTCTTACGATAGTTGAATTTTTGCTGGGAATAGCAGAACAGGAAGTCACTTTTTATCGATAAAGATGAAATTATTTGTTGTGACAGATCGATCCAGTCTTAGAGCTGAATATACGAAGACGTTTTAGTGCAGTAGAGTAAAATTCGACTTGTGTTCAGTGACTATTGTGCCAGTGGATATAATATTGTTTGGGTAAAATGTCGAGCTTATCAGATTACATACCTGCTAAATACGTGAAAAGATGTGTGCTGTCTCAGAATGAGAACATTATTATATTCTCTATTGTCTATTGAGTGGTCGTGCTCTGCAACAGTTGGCTTCTCTCTGTTGCCATCTTGAGATGAATGAGATTGACATCTGACAGCATCGACTACGACGCCCTCTGATAGCGAAGGGACTAAGCACTACCAACAGAACAGTCTCTTTATATTTCTAAAGGTGTATTATTATTATTTTCTTACCAGATGGTCCCTTCCTGTCACAACGTAAAGACTTGTTTATTAATATTCATATCTGGATGAAAAAGCGAAATTCTTTTTGTACAATTTATTATTTCGAAGAAAATTAATATTAAAGCCAGGGGGTTTGCGCCCTCGAATCCCTTTTTAAAATAAATACGTTACGCTATTCAAACGACTCGTATAATTTCGCCCGTTTGAAAGTTGGCGTTTCTCAAACGACGGGTCGGAACTCTATATATTGTTTGAATTAATATATGTAAAAATTATTCAGCAAATTCGTCTCGAATGCGGACGAGTCCCACGTTACCTTGGCAGCGTGCCTTTTATATGTCTAGCAGAAGATATAAAGACACTGTCGGATAGCAAACTGTTTCAGTAATAGAACATATTTCAAGGATACTAGAACTCTTTGAGTTAATCCTAAAGTTTTAGAGCGCGTTTAATTCTTTTACTATATTAATTCTTTCGGTGATAAAAAAATGGTGCAAAAGAATTGAAACTGTACAAAACAATGTCATATTTTGCTTGCACTGATCACGTCTAACCGGCGCCTAAGCATTCGTGCGTTGTCTGACGAGTTAAACGTCAACAAAGAAACCGTTCGTAAAATGTTACACGAAAATTTGAATATGCGAAAGATTTGCGCAAAGATGGTGCCAAAAGTTCTCACCCGTGAACAGAAAGACATGCGAATTGATCTGCTAGGATTTGTTGTCTCGCATTTGGAGCGACGGTAGAGACTGGATGAGTCGGGTAGTCACTAGAGATGAGACCTAGATATTTGAGTACGACTCCGAGACTCGTAAACAAAGTCAGCAATGGATGGAAAAGGGTGAAGAGCGGCCAACGAAAGCGAGGATGTCCAAGTCACGACTGAAGGCAATGTTGATCGTTTTTTTCGATATCCACGGCACCATTCATCGTGAATATGTTCCTGCCGGCCAGACAGTGCGTCCTGGAACAGCTGCAGGCCCGCGTTTTCCGTGTGCGACCCGAACTCGCCGAGAACGGCTGGATCTTGCACCACGACAACGCGCCAGCCCATTCCTCGTTCATTGTGCAAGAGTTTTTGGCAAAAAAGGCATTCCAACGTTGCCGCACCCACCCTATAGCCCCGATATTGCCCCTGCGATTTTTTTTATTCCCCAAGATGAAGTCGCACCTCAAGGGAACTCATCATGGCGGCGTACATGAGGTCGAAGAAGCCGTAACCGTGGTGCTGAACGGGTTAACTGCGGAGGATCACCAAGGGTGCTTTCAATCGTGGGAGCAACGTTGGAATCGTTGTGTAGAGTTAGAGGGAGACTATTGTGAAGGTCGATAATAAAATTTTGGCGAAATTTAATTTGCTTGTTTACTTCATTGACAAATTCCCGGAACTTAATTGCCATACCTCGTATACCGGTTTCGAGCTAATTAGCTCTCATCAGTTTAGCTTAAGTATGTCTAACCCAATAGTAGTAGAGATGAGTAATGTGGAGCACCACAGCTATCTCTAACAGCCACTCGCTACTCCATGCCGGACTAAAAAGCCACAGACACGAAGCGTTCTACATCGCAGTAGAAAACCATTGAAAACTAGTGACTTCTATGGCTATTCGGCGATAACGATATGTGGAGAGTATGTATACAGAGTTGTTTCCTGGGATTCCGTATTTGCAATCTTGTAAAGTGTTTAGCTATTAAAGAATTTATCAATTTTGTTACTTTTCTTGAAACCTCTCCATCATTTCCTTTCAATTTCTACAGAAAAGGCCCGTTTAAGGAAAACAGGATTTGGCGACGGTTTTCCAACGCTTCCTTGCGCGAAGCGGCCTTGAACAGAGCTTACAAAATAGCCAAATCGTATCCGCAAAAGGGTACGGCTTAGCAGTGTCTTCTACATTATTTAGCGGATTTATGCCTCCCGGCTTTCCATAATGAATCGAACCCGACGCTGTCGAGTGCTTACCTTACACATCCCACTAATTAAAATTTCAACGGATCCGAGCAACGGGAGGCTTTTTTTCTATCGGGGCCTCGAATTGTGTTTGGAGAGGCAGTTTAATTGTGAGCTGTAGTGCCTTTTTACAATTTCGAGTGTGGAGTTGCGGCCGTTAATGGGCAGGCATTGTTGCGGGAGCGGTGGAAATTGCAGGCTGTGTGGATGTGAGACTTCTCTTAATTATGCGGTGATTATTCATCGTCGGTTTTATAACGCTATTGTAGCGGGAAGAGGGAGGTAATGCCGGAGCGAGGGAATTTTTTATTGCCAATTTCGTGACGTAAAACGAAATAAAAAGTGTAGAATCCTTCGCCAAGCAAGGATCTTTTTGGCTAAGCTATACTCATAAGTTTATTGACGATTCTACAGGGTGTCCCGAAATTAATGGGGCACAGAGCAAGAGCAGATTCCTTACATCAAAATAATGCGATTAAGTCAAACTTACTTTGGTCCATTTGTGGCTAATAAAGAAGTTACAGAGCGTTAAAGTTCAAATTTTGAATTTGAAATTCTTAAAATTCTTAGGATCCTTTAGGAAAATTTGAATTAGGGGGTTTTCTGGGACGCGAAAAACGAATCCGTACTTAATTTTGCTGTAGACGCTAGAGAGCGCTACGAAATGTACCCTTGGTTGATAATAACTGGTTATAACTTTTTTATCAGTGTGTGTACGAAAGTTTTAGTAGAAAAATATTGTTCTCCTATCTATTTTTCATGAATAAGGTATACTTGTTTTATGTCGATAAGTATAACCGTTTCGATGTATTTCTTGTTTTTCTATTGGATGCAATAAAATAAAAGTTTGTAGTTGCTTACGTAAAACACCAAAGATTATTTTTAACAATAATTTAATTTTTCTACGTTCATGCAAAAAACAAAACTTTATTGAACTATATTTAGTGGAAAAAGTGGTTCTTTATTGCACTAGTGCAAACAAATGTTTATTGCATTTATCTGTCACTCAACAATAGTATTTTGTCATCATGACAAACAAAAACGTTCAAATCGATGTCACATTTTCCTAGACTTAGTGTCATCTAAATAACATTTTTTGGTTTTTGCATGAACGTAGAAAAAATATTGTATGCAACTCGTACAAAAAGTGCTTATTGCACTCGACGTGTTGTCCTACTCGACCTGACGGCCTCGTTGGACAATTTCACGTCGCGTGCAATAAACACTTACTTTTTGTACTTGTTGCATAAATAACTATACATTCAGGTGGCTACATTAAATTCTCAATATGACCCCCGTTTACATTAATCCGTCCAAGACCGAAACGGCACGGCTCTGATCTGATGCTCATAAAAGTTATCGAGAGTGAATCTTGACCTACCGTATTATTAGGTCGATAACCTAGTTACCTAGTTTTTGTACTGTAATTTAACGACAGAGTAAAACTAACTTTTTTATTTAGATACATGAATTAATTTTCCTTAAATATTGATTTATTTGTAAATAAAAACAAATAAAGATAATAAATAAATGTTTTCGAATGTTAGATTATTACAGTTTAATAATTTCGATATAACGTTTTCACTACGTTTTACAATTGAATATGAATCTTTAGTATTACTCGTAAGTACTATAAATTATTCAGTTTGTAGTTACGTACATCTAGCCTAGAAATGTATTGTTTTTAAGTAGTATGATACTAACCTGTTTAAAATGCCAGTTCGAGTAAAGTTGCACTCATCCGTCCATAGCATTTTATTAATAAAATTATGTCACCCGACGCATTTTCACAAAACCCGTATCGCAAAGGCACTTACACAAAGTTCGCGCACATTCTCCGTATAACACTACCATTTCCTCATATTCGAAATTTGTAAAATTATGCATTGTGCATTTACGACGAGACCAAAATAAACAAACTACTGCTAACTCCATCCATCTCTCCATCCCCCCTCCAAATGTGTGGCGTGATCTAAAAATTTGGGGGGAAAGAAATGCGGGAAATGCAGAGTGCTAAATGGGGGTAAATTTGAATAATAACACGCTGAAGTGTTAAACGATATTATGTATGTAAACATGATGTGGCAACGATGTTTAATTGGGCATTCGATTGTCGTATGGGTGCGTCATCAGAAAGTTTGTAGCGCACCAGGAGCGTCGTGCTACCAACTTTTATAGGGTGATTTGTGTATTTCTTTAAAGGTCGAGTAAAAAATTTGTTTTCGATTTTCTGCCTTTATTAGGCCTCCCGAATACGTGGTTAAAATTAATGACATTATGACTGACTCACCCTGTATAACGTCAGAAAGCGATCTATCCAACTTTATGGATAATATTTCCGTTAGAAATTGTTACCTTGTAGTTTTTTATATTATACATGGCCAAAGCAGCAGTTTCTTCGTAAAGTAATTTTTTCCTAGTATTAAGTGACAGTATATTGGTGCCACACGCTCTAAAATCACTTCGATGACAATTTCGGACGCCCCCAAGGACCGGCCCTGCCCGCACCGGCTATCCGACATACCAAAACACCACGTAATTTTTCGCAACCCCATGTCGGTCGTCCAACAGATCGAACCTGCCACCGCTCATGAATCATATATCTTTTTTATGTTTACATAGACTTCGCCCACCCCACGATCTCCCTCGGGAGCCATCAAGGGAAGATTGAAATACACCCCGAATCTACGCGTCACAGATGGACCCACAGGCGTCCGTATGTCCCCGGAATCATTTTTGTTGACATTATTTTCCGGTCAGGTAGTCTAGCAGTCGGACAAATTGAACACAAGTATCAGTATTTGATGTTTAATTTAAAATTAAACTAATGTTATACAGAGTTAACTATGACTTAGTACAAATATTTTAAGTGAGAATAGAGAAAAATAAGAATTAACTGAATCGTCCATCAAAAAATGGCCAAACTTATTTATAAAGCAAAAAAATTGGTTTTTCAAAACTATATTAAACCCTTATTTATCGCCGTCACTGACTTCCTGTCAGCTGCGAGGTTAGGTATATTCGGCCAAAATTAAAGATGTGTGTATATAACTGTAGATTACCTACTACTTAATGATTTAACTGAACTTTACTGATATTTATTTTCAGAATTGATATTTGGATATTTTCTGAAATGAAAGAAATGTGCCAAAAAAGTGGACGACACTCGTCAATAAACATCATTAACTTCTGCTACCTTTTACTATCATAAAAACAATACATTACTTTCATGTTATACGTACAAAAAACGTAAAATTCACCGACAGGTTCAGAGCAACCCTCACATATGATTGATGGTATCGCGCACGTAAGATTTTGATATATAGCCGGCAGTATTTGACCGTTAAATGGAATTTTATTGCATTTTATCTGACCTATAAGAATAGTTACAGGTGTTTTCTGAATTTCTCATTTCCACCAATTCTATCGCTCTCACACACACAAATAGGAAGGATGGTCCTATAGTTTTGATGTCAGTGATAAAGTTTTTCTTATATTTTCAGGTATTAACAATATTGTGTGAAACTAACTACTCAGTGGACAAAAGCCCCAACCTGTTAATACCTGAAAATATATGAAAAAACTATCGGTCGTTATGATATTCATTGACAGTTAATCAGTTTGACGTTGTCGATATTTAATTTCATTTTGACACTGTCGACATTCAATTTCAAATAATTTTAATTTATTGGTATAATAATCTTTATAGTTAGATATTTGACTCAAGTTAAAGGAGGCCACCTGATAAAGCAATCCTAAAAATGCAGAAATAGGTCAGATCTCATCTGTTGTGGTTGAATTTCGAGTTCCCACTCCAGAGGTTAGTAAATAGATTAGATTCTTTAGATAATTATTGAATAGAGTTTTGTCTGTGGATGTTCATTAGCATACCTAGATGTTTGGTATCAGAGAACATACATATGACTTCATTGATAGGAATTGTAGGAGATTTGATACATATTAGCTTAAAATACCTTTCTTAAACAATAAAAATGATAAAGCTGTCATTTTATATGATAAACTGGAAAAAAGAAATGGTATTCAAAACTAAATGAAATAGTTATACACAAGTAAAACCTCTAAACTCGCCACCAAATTGTCAAATCGATCAATAGAGCTAAGACGTTACATTCAAGATTCAGAGACATCTAAGAAATTGGCCCGTTTAGGTATTTTTGTGCTCTATGTCTGTTTTAAATATTAGATATGTATATTGTTTTTCCCCGCCCTGTAATTGGATGTCTAAATAAATAAATAATACAAGATTGAAAACATTTATCGGCTAAAGGATCCAGAAAAGAAGATGATAAGGAACAACGAGCAACTGCGGACAACGTTGTTTCTAGGTTATTGCCCTTCATCAGCGCAGTGGAGCTTAAACAAACAAGAAGTACCCTAGAAACAACGTTGTCCGCAGTTGCTCGCTGTTCCTTATCACCTTCTTTTCTGGATCCTTTAGCCGATAAATGTTTTGAATCTTGTATATTTGCGATCCGATTAATTCCTTTTGTTCGTAAATAAATAATATTTCGTTGCTTCGACCACCAACCTACGCTAAGAAACCTAGGCATATCCCTCATGGAAATTCCATTATATTTAAATGACTAAATATCATTGTTTTTGTAATGAAATTAGTCGAGTCTGAGACAAACTTTAATAGCCTTATAAAGGCTTAATTGTGAAACAATTGGGAGATGGCACTTTGTGTAGGTATGTATAGCTTGGCACAAAACAAACAAACATCGAACGCGCGGCTTGTTTCTTCCATGGCGCGCAGCCGAACTTTGCCAGACATTTATGGAATTCCATTTAGTTATTTGAATATTGCGTAGCTGTACCTTAATAGTAATAGTAGCAATTCGTAGCCGTAAATACTCTCTCGTCCTTTGTTTTGCCATTACCGTCAATAAAATAGAGAATAATGTCGCTCAAAGGACCCCATACAAACCTTATACAGTGCTTTCGAACAGTAACGAATAAATTAATTATTTTTGAAATTGAGAAGTTTTCGAAAAAATCCCCTGGCACGTCGATTTTGTTTTTAAAAAAGGCGCTTTTTGACATACGACCCACATTTGTGACGTCATCGTTGTTCGAGATATGATGTCTTCGACAATTTTTTTAAATGGCAACCCCCAATTTTAACCATGCCATTTCGTGTCATTCTACACACATACATCATGAAAAATTATGGTGTTACGTAACAAAAATTTCAAGAAAATAATGTTTGAAGATTTTAAAATTTAATTTTTACAAAAATATTTAAACAGTTATCCACAATTCACAAGTTAATAGTAGTTAGTACACTGTTATTATTCCCATAAATGATTTTGATGTTATGAAGGATAACCAAAATCTATAATTTTCACACAACAGCTGAGAGTTCATTTTCGCTATATACAGGGTGTTCAGTAAAAAATGGGCCAAACTTCAGATGTAGATATTTTAGATAAAAATAAGCTGAATTAACTCAACTTACCTTGATCCAAAAGTTGATACTAACGAAGCTACAGGGTGTCAAATTTGAAAAAATAAATAACATTTTCTTTATTATTTTTCGATCTCATCGACCGTATTTTATGAAATTTGGTATAGGGGGATATCTTGGTAATAGAAATTCGAATATGTCGACGATTTTGGTGTATCTGCTAGAGAGTGCCACCAACGATGGTTTGGACCCCTTTAAATCGCTACGACTTTTTTGTACTACACTGTATCTCATTTTGGACTGGACAAATTTTCTTCCCTATCTTTTCTAGTTAAAAAAGGTACACCTTGTTGATGTCGCTAGAAGCAATGGTTTCTGAGAAAAACGCATCTAAATCTCATTTCACAAAAATAATTTAATCCCGATTTAGCGAGCTCCTTAGATAATTAATCGTAGTTTTTGTGTAGGAAGCGTCTAGATAGCATCTACAACTCGTCCACTCGCATACCTAGGAAATTAATTGGATCTGTTTATACATTCCTGGATGCAAATGAAATTATTTTTAATCTAAATAATGGCCGAAAATTTCTATCAAGTCGCGGCTTCCCGGAAATTGAATTAAAACTGTAATTACTCAAATTAAAACCCAGATTAAACTAGGCGAGCTGGAGAGGCCCCAGTATTTTATCAAAATTAAAACTGCTGCCACAACAAAAGCGTTCGGTTTCTTCGCGGGGGCATTTTCTTAACGAAGTTCTTCCACACTTGCTTAGATATATTGTTTTTTTATAATTTATTATATTATATCACAAAGAGAAATATATTCTTGTAGATTATCACTTATAGTTGTTTGTAGTAACATTTTTTTCGTTTGTAGTAATTTCAAAACAAAAAATATATGACCTAGAAAAAATCATTCCGCTATTTTTACAGCACTAAAATCTGAGGGTTGTTTCTTATACAGAATCGTTTGTAGTGAAGAGTGAACAAATTTTGTTTGTAGTAGTAAGGGAAAAAGTTATTACAAAAGTTACAATTTTGAAAAAGAAAATGTATAATTTGGCGGAAATTAATTAATTAAATTTTCAAATATGCCACCGTCCGTTTGGATGCATGTATCAGCTCGTTTGTGGATTGCATAAGTAGCTCGTTGAAACACACGGTGATCTTCTCTTATAAGTGTTGCACAATTGACAACGCAATCGAATAGCGCCTCTCTTGTGTTCACTTTTGTTGCATATACCAATGATTCAAACCATCCCCAAAGGTAGTGATCAAGGGGATTCAAATCTGGTGACCTTGGTGGCCAATTTTGGAAACCACCTCGGCGAATCCAGCGTTGTGGAAAGCGATTGTTAAGATGATTGATCAGAACACGACTAAAATGGGCAGGGGCACCATCATGCTGAAAGTACATGTTTTGCCTAATGTCCAATGGAATATCGTCCAGTAGATCCGTCAAATTATTTTCTAACCATATCTACCATATTTAGAATTTCTTCTTGCACTGCTAGGCCAGGACCAGCTTGTCTCTCAGATGTAATTCTCACACTGGGAAACATTCCAATTTCACGTGCATTGTTGAAGACTGTCTGAAATACATTTCTAGCTGGCACTCTTCTGTTAGAGAAGCGACATCGATATTCAGCAACTGCACGATTAGCCCTACCGTTGCAATACCCATAAATAAAAATAATATCAGCATACTCTCGATGACTCAACGTGGCCAGGCATTACGAAATTATGTGTGTACAATACAGACTAAATGAACGCACATATAAAAATAAATGCGACAGTTATAAAATAAGCGTTTAAATCACAAACATTAAAATAAATATGACAGTTAGTAATCATGTGAGTTTGGTTTAAAATGCATGACCCACTCAAAATAAAATATCAAATAACAACAGCTTTGAAATAAATAAAAAGCTACTTTCTCCTTGGGCATAAAACATCTGCAGGTACATTATGCCTTGAATATTTAAACTTCTTAAAGCGGTTACAGTCAAAAGACCCGCCTAACCTTCGAACCAAAAACTCGCATGAAGTATTTTTAATTTAAAAAATGATGAAACGTCCGAAAAGCTCCGCCAGCGGAATTACTTTGACGATATACTTAAACTTCTACATGGTTTATGAGAGCATGTGAGGATAAGAAATCTCGGGTCCGCCTTTGTTCGCCAAATGGGATACACGGGAAACGGCCCCAGGGCAGGTACTTTTTAATATTCAGCGCGTCTCCACCCCGAATTTTTATAATGTAATTGATTGAGAATTTTATTTCCAGGACGGATACTGACGGTACATTTTACCCGGCTAAGGAGGATATCTTGCGGAAAAAATTCATCGGTTGATAAAAATGTAGGCGGAGTCAGTAAAATAATGTATTTATTTTTAGTGGTTCATAAATAAAGTTTGCATTGATATAATAATAATATCTCTACCCCTGCCAAATTACACTCGATGTTTGTGTTGACACCGGGTAAATTTGTGTTGTTTAAATTCTAAACTGTTTCATTTAGCAATTTTACTAATTGCTAGGCTCATTAAACAACCCAAATTTACTCAAATTACAAACCTTTTGTGCAATTATAAGTGAAAAAACAATATTAAAAGTTCAACATCCTGTATCTGTTAAGGTAAGCATTTTTGTATACATAAGTAGGGTTAAATCGTCGTATTTTGTAGCCAAAAATATGCAGTTAAGGCTGGGATTTTGTAGAAAAGGAATTGCACAGCCTGAGTGAGCGAAACGACGAATCAATCAGACCTATGAGACAGTATACAAAGCGTATAGGCCCGAACCGCCCGGTTCTCTGAAGTTTATCGTGCATTTTGACGTACATAAAAATGGAAGCCGTAATATACAGGGTGTCCAGAAACTCTCCTGACAAACGAAGACCGGATTTCCTCAGATAATTTTAAGACAATTTAACCCAATTCACCTAGTCCAAAAATGCTTCCTAAGGGAACTAGAGCTCTTTGAAGATGGCGCCTTGTAAATAGTTTTGTTTAAATACCTCCAGAACGCTTCTACTTAGAAAAACAAAAACTGGTATGCTTGTTTAGCCTTCAGAGATGAATCGATTCCATCAATTGCGAATTTCTAGTACCGGTCATAGGCGCCCGTTTTGGGTAGGTCAACGGTTATTTTAACGCATAACTTTTTTGTCTTTAACTTTTAAGCATTTGTGGCACTAGATTATTAACGAAAAATTTTTCAAATCCATTTTTCTAGAAAACGGTGTATCCTAATGACTTAAAGTAAGAGTACCTTTTAGTACTAGAATACCTGAAAATTTAATAATCTAGTGCCACAAATGCTTAAAAGTTAAAGACAAAAAAGTTATGCGTTAAAATAACCGTTGACCTACCCAAAACGGGCGCCTATGACCGGTACTAGAAATTCGCAATTGATGGAATCGATTCATCTCTGAAGGCTAAACAAGCATACCAGTTTTTGTTTTTCTAAGTAGAAGCGTTCTGGAGGTATTTAAACAAAACTATTTACAAGGCGCCATCTTCAAAGAGCTCTAGTTCCCTTAGGAAGCATTTTTGGACTAGGTGAATTGGGTTAAATTGTCTTAAAATTATCTGAGGAATCTCCGGTCTTCGTTTGTCAGGAGAGTTTCTGGACACCCTGTATGTTATGATTTTACTCGAGGACACAAAATGTAAAATTACAAATAAAAATTAATCTGAAAGTGAAACACAAGTTTTCCTATATGTCCTGGCTAGTGAGTAAAGTAATTTGGTGGCTGTGGCTGTGATAATTTTGCCGTAATTGTGACATACTGGCGTAGTAACTGTGTGGCTAAAATTGAGGTATTTTAACATTCATTTTAATTATTCTTGTGATTTTATGAACAATGAAAATTATCTCACGCACTAGCGGGAACCTTTGTGAATACGTTGGTATATAATAATAACCAATTATTTCAATTTTCTTAGAGTTCTGTGTTCTCGCTTGAAGCCCTGTTAGAAGGTAAAAATATGTATACAAAATCCCAGCCTTAACGGGATGTATATTAGCTTCAATATATTTACAATCCAGATAAAAAACTACGTAAAAGTTTTTTTCTCGCTCTGTACAGCGCCCAACCTTGGACGATGAGACCATTGTCATTCTACTCTAGTTAAACCTACACCACTTCTTTGTCGATTACACCCTCGAACGGGTTTAGCTTTGTTTCACTTTAATGGCGTCTACACGGACACTTATAGCCACTTCCCAAAATACCCCTCGATAATAATGCCTGGGAAAAGCAGAGAAAAACACTTTCCCGTTCACTGTGCCTTGGCTGGTTTCGATTAATATTTCACCATGAAAACGAATCGGTTAGAATTTAAAACCGATAAAGGACAATCGATGTCTCGATCGTGAGATTTTAAAGAAATAATCATTTTGGAAAAAATATAGATCTTAATTTGACTTGTCCACCACCCCCGTTTAACAAATCATTCGAAAGTTAGATATTTCTCTCTTTAGACATTCTAAGCAGTAAAAGGCTAATATAGACGTTTCGAGTGTAATATATTCAGAGCATGTTCTGTCCTGTATCCCGTACTAATCCAGCGTCGATTAAAACGTCGAATGCATTCAGCTGAGGCGTAATTTTCTTTCGCTCCCCATTTTTGCAAGCATTTTCAACCGATTAGTATCGATTCGTAAGACTCTAATGGATTAATGCTCACAATTGGACAATGAAGAATAGGAACGACTGCTTGATCAAACAGTATCCCTTTTAGATAATGAGTTTGCTCGCACAACTTGTTTCACGTTGAATTTTTTATAGAAAAAGGAAAATATCTAACAATTGACAGGTACCAGTATAAATTTATCGGTATATTGATTAAACAGTTATTTATGTATTAAGAGCGAAAAGTGATACATTTGCTCGAGTGGCAGTTCGAGTTCACTCGAGAGCAGTAATGTCACTTTTTGCTCGCGATGCATACATACTTAAGTTTTATCTACAGTCAATCAACAAAATAAAACTTTTCTACGACATATGTTTATAGGAACTTTTCTCCTTAAAAATACATGTTCTATCTTCTGTTAAAGTTTGTCTACAAAAAACTGACTCACCCTGTATATTTTTTTAAAAACTACCCCGTATTTCAAAAAATATCGAGTATTCGACCAAACTTTATATAATAAACTAGCCTTACTTTTACGTGTTCTATCACCTTCATTATTTACCATATCTTTAGGAACACCCTGTATATCAACGACCCTGCACTCTGTATCTTTGTACAGGGGCTTCCTGGAACAAAGGATTATTTGATCAATTATTTTGATTTAACCAAAAAGAGTTTCGGGTTTCTGTTAAATATTTCCCGCCAAATTATAACTCACCCTATTTAAATTTTGTACTCATTCGTATCTATTAACTGATAACAATATATTCACTGCTAAACTAACTAGACTAATTATCTGTATAAATTAAATGAATTATGTACATACAATTGTACAACATTCAACATTTACCATTGACCGCAACCCTCAATACGCACGCGGAGGTTGGTGGAAGAAACGTCAATAGATGGCGCGCTCAGTACTTTGACGCTGCGTCTCTTTCTAACATTGTGGTTTATCGTTACTTCTCGCCAGTACTAGGTGATTGTATTTTAGTTCACCACGCAATTGTGGCTGTGTCAAACCAAGATCATACTTCACAGGATCATTTCTGTAGTATATCTTCGCATACTCTCTACTCAAACGTAGAGTTGTCGCAACCATGATGATGAGACGTAGTCTCGTATCCTGAGCGTGAGGCAGATTCTCGCGATTGCATTTATGCTTTCGTGAGTGTCATCGATGATCGTTCACCCGCGATTTTCGCGGGCACGGATACGAGGCCGTCTGAGTGGTTGCTTTAAAATATAAGTTAAATATAAATAGAAATTGTGATTCAAATTCACAGGCAATCGAGTGAGTATTCATGTACAAAACAGTTGCGTACAAGCACATAGAATCTCGATACAGTCATAATTTAATATTTATTCACAGTGTGAATAATATAATAATTATTTTTATTTATAGTACAAGTGGAATATAGATAGGTATTATTATACATGAGTAAGTGACGAGTGTAATTTCACGAATGTAATAAAAAACGCCTCTTGGAATTGAAAATGTTCGAGAACCAAGTACGAACAATTTTATAAACTGATTGGTGTGCATATAAGAATATAAAATATGAAGCAAAAGAAAAGGTGTCTAGCATTTTTTAAAGAATTATCCAAGAAGTACAAATCATCTAGTGTTTGGGCGTTATATTCTATGCTGTGGTCTACAATCTGCACGCGGCGAAATGTTGACATCAGTAAATTCAACAATTTAATTGCTTTTCTGAAAAAGCAATCAGTGGGATACAAACCAAAAAATCAAGAATATTAACGAAAGAGGATGTTTCAAAATTTTTACAAGAAATGTTTGCTATTTAAAGTTCATAAATGCATAATTTAAGGTTGCCTTAATTTATTGGACTTGGAGGTGCGTGCAGAGTGGACGAGTTAACTAATTTTCTATTAGAAAACGTAAAAAAATCAAATCTTGATGATAGAGGTAATCGCCTGTCCCGTGATTTTTTTTTAGAAAAATAATGATAGCTCTCCAACATCCGCATTAAATATAATCCGGTGTTCAGTAAAACTTGCCAAGGCGCTTCAAAAAGCTGTACAAGTAGTAAATGGTTGATTGCCAATAGCGGAAATCAAAACTGTAATGTATTCCCTTTTCATAAACTGATATCCTAATGCTTTCGATTGCCTTAAAATTATTACGAACATTATCAATGTGTATATTGTTTAGAATTAAGAGATTTAGATAGTTAAGTTTATATCCTCAAGCTTATTAATTATATAGAATTAGGAATATAGAATTGTAAATTAAAGGGCTTTCCTTACAATTATTATTGAGCACCTTAATGTTAATAAATAGGATAAGGCCGAGACAACTGAATTTAATTTATTATATCTTGTTATTTAATTAGGGTAACGATTTAAGTAAGAGGTAGGTATGAACCTATAGAAGAAAATGTACCTGGTTCCGTAGTTCACTTATTTGAGTTTATTTCATAGCAACCACTGAAATGTCATCATAATATAAAATTACATTTCAGTGATAGCAAGTCATCACTTTAGAATAAGATCTCGTCGAGAGATGACCTAAAATAGTTTCTAGTGTTGGAGTAATTTGTAACTTAATTAAATGTACAGTTTGGAAGGTCAGTTGCTTTACTGGTTACAGTGCAAACGAGTAGAAAAAACTGTCTGCAATTAAAAGCAGATGTTATAGCTGATAATTAATTTAAAGTCACTTACTAGCAAATATTTTGCGGTGTAATGTTTGTTACGGGTCTGATTTGGAAAAAAAATCGTACCCCGTACACACCGGAAGAAACTTTTATAGAAGTAATAAAAGAACACAAAGAGTCATTAACCCAATTCAGAAAGTTGGAGATTACTGTCGACTGGCCACTGGAACATCCCGAGTTATGGCATGTTCAAATTGGCATTCGGGCTTATTACGCCGATTTATGGATTCCGTACATATAATAAAAACGAACAAATTTTAGTTTACAACATTAATAAAACACGCGCGCATCGGTCACGGCGCCGCCTCGCTACATTGTATTCAAAAAGTAAGGGATACGAGTCGAATGAATATTTTACAAATGTTTACTCCTTGCTGCCGCCACGGACAGGTGGATTCCCCAAGAGCTTAAATACCGTGTACAGAAATAGGGTATCACGGAACAGATACAATCTTCACGTACATACAGTATGCGCCAAAAGTATGGAATAAATTCAATAAAAACGACACAATTATTTTTTGGGAAAAATCGTCGAACAGGTCGATTTTTAATTTAAAAAATACATATTTTAGCGTAAAATGCGATTTTCAAATGTCATTTGTTTTCGAGTAATGACGTCATCGATTTTTTTAAATGGCAACACCATATTTTTTCCTTGATTCTGAAAGATCGTTTAATTCTCTATCAGACAGTACTAAAATTTTGCCCTCTTACATAAGAAAATTTTTCGAGTAAATGACGATTGAATGTTAGAAAACGTAAATTTTATCTATAAAAAAGTAACAATTCTGAAGTATGTAAAATAAAATACAATTGATTAAATTTTATACTTAAATTAAATGTTGTATACAGAGTATTAAATAAGTACCTACATCATTCCTTCAAAAGATATTTTCTATAAGTGTAAATCCATAAAAAAAATTATAAATAATACTATTAATAAAAATCCTATACAGGGTGTCTGTGAAGGGTGGTAAATCTTAGAGCTGGAGATATTAATGACCAAAAAAACTCGATTGAGCCAAATATGCCTTATCCAAATGTTGCTGGTTTCAAACACACAGGGCGTTCAATGCTAGAACTTTATTTTGAAATATCTCAATAACTTTGAAACCTGTCGGAGTCTTTAAAAAAAATTGGCACAAATATGTTTTTTGGCACGGCAATTAAGAATTTTTAACTAATTTTGACGTCACTAGTAGAGGGCGCCACTTATGGCACATCACATTTCTTTTAAATGGCAAAACTTGTTTCCTGTTTAGTGTATCCATCTGTCTATTAAAACAATCGATTCTCCTACCTGTTATATCTGACAAAGGTATACCTTGTTGAAGTCGTTAGGAGTAACCATTTTTGAAATAAACGTATTTGAAATATTCAGTGCAGCGATTGAAAGACGTCCGATTCTAAGATGGAGAAAGAGGGTCGATTTAAAAAAAAAGTACTAGCAGTTTAGAAGAAAACTAGTAAGATATTCTTAATCAGCACCTTTAGAAACCCCTTTATACAAGATTACATCGTTGTGGGTTCAAAGGTGTTTGAGATATGGGCCGTTGAAGAACAATTTTTTCAACTTAAAATAATTTGTATCTGTAAAACGGGCTCTCAAATGAAAAAAAAATTATTCTTTATTTTTTGGTCAGAATAATAGCATCTACTGGTATGAAATGATTCTACAACAAAATAATAAAACAAACTTTTGTTTTTATGGCTTACAGGGTTTTATTGAAGATTATTTGTTAGAAAAATGGTACGTACAAATTAGAATTTTTGTCCTATTAAATAAATATTATTTTGTTGTAGAATCATTTCATACCAGTACAATACATTATTCTGAACAAAAAATAAAGAATACATTTTTTTTATTTGAGAGCTCATTTTACAGATACAAATTATTTTAAGTTGAAAAAAATTGTTTCTCGACGGCCCATATCGCAAACACCTTTGAACCCATAACGATGTAATCTGCTGATTAAGAATATCTTACTAGTTTTCTTCTAAAAATCGCTAATACTTTTTTAAATCGACCCTCTTTCTTCATGTTAGAATCGGACGCTTCTGACTATAATCAAATATGGTTAAGTCTAAAGACTCACTTTATAGGTATATATTCACCACCAAAGTTTCAAAGTATTCGGATACCAGGTGAGCGAGATACCAGGGTGGCTCCATGAAAAGTGGGACACATTGTATATGAAGGTTAGGAAGGTTAGAATACTATGTTAGAGGTATTTTCAGATTAATATAATAGTCCAGGAGCTAGTGAATCTTTTTGGTACCAATTTTTCAGGTCAGCTACAAATAATGACCTGATTTATTGTTTGCCTTGCTAAAGATGCGAACTTGCATTATACTGAGTGTCCTACAAACTTTGGTAACTCAATGTCAAACATTCTTTCTTATATCAACATAGATCCGATTCGTTATTAATTACGGTTAGGTTAAATAATGTTTTATTATTATAGTATATCTACAATTGTGAAATATTACTTTGGTCTCTGAGATAAATCCTAATCTTGACCATAACTATTATTTTTAACAAATGATTAGTCACCAAGTTCACCAGATTCTAGTCGCAGTAGAAACATCACACAAAATCCGAGGTTCTTCTCTTATCTTCGCATAAAAATTAGTATATACAGGGTGATTCAATCATAATGTCATTAATTTTAGCCACGTATGCGGGAAGCCTAAAGCCTCCTTCAGAGAACAATGTAGTGTTGCTGGCAACATCCCCACCACCAGTTTAATTTCAGTGAAATAAAGATTTTATAAAGGTGTTTTGTGTCTGTTGGTTATGTTATGCACAAACGTTACTCTTCTGGATAGTTAAAGTTCGAAATTTTGAACTTCACTCGACTTCAACAACGAATACACGAATTAATTTCGTTTTGCTGAAAGTCACGTGACATAGTGTTGCTGGCAACGCTACGTCGTTCTCTGAAGCTGGAAGACCGAAAATCGAAGAAAAAATTGAATCAAATAGATACGGTGCTCCGTGTTGACAACAACGTCACACCTACGTTGCCACATCACAGCTAAATGTTTGTGTTATACTATTTTTTCCCTATCTCCTCTCAAAATTAATGACATTATGACTGAATCGCCCTGTAGAGCACCATCTCTATCGTGATCGTGTTGGATATTTCGCGTTAACAATTGATAGCGCCGCAATCCTCGTCCGCCGACGTCAGCCGTCGCCATTACGTCACGGAATTGGTTTAATTAACAGTGTGAGGCTCGGTCACACCCCCCACTCCTGTTAATCACCGCTTCTGCAGTCGTTTCGCTGGGCAAGCATGTGGCGGGAAAGAAAAATAGGCGGGCGGCGGAGCGAGCCTCCGTCCAGGAATTCTGTCAGATAAGCGGAACGCGTTTAATTATTAAGGGCGGCCGCCGCCCGTCGAGAATTAGACTAATGGGTTTTTTCGTGAGCGGGTTGACGAAACTAGCCGCCTACGTATAAACTACTTGCTAATTAATTAAATGCGGACGCGGAACTACAGACGCCAGATGGAGCTGCCGGAGTTTTTCAAATTCTCCCGCCAATTTTTAATTCGCGAGGTGTCTTATCGAAGGTTTAAAAAATAATTTTGGGAATTGCTTACATTGTGGGTGATTTGTATATTTTTTTTATTTATTTATTCCAAATTCGTGCTAAATACACAAAAGTGTTTGCATACGTCCAAAGAAAGAAGAAGAAAAAATTGTCTGCGTCGGACCAGACGGTGGAAGTTATACTTCTTTGGCCATTCTCATACACCCACTCGTACGTACAAAAAAAAAATTCTTAAAAAAACACTCGTACGTACAAAAAAAAATCTTAAAAAAAAAATTCTTAAAAAAAAGTCTTAAAAAAAAATTCTTAAAAAAAAATATATATATATATATTATTATTATTATATTAGTTCTTAAAAATTTGTTCTTCCAAATTTGTTCTTCCTTTTGAGCGTGACGCGGTTTCTCGACCAACATCCCATCCCAATGTGTCTAACGGGCGCAAAGAAGTATAACTTCAAAAACAATTTAGTACAATACAGACATAACATAATTACAAAATAGTATAATAATAATAATATCTGTACCCCTCATTCTAATAACGAGGATTAGCCCAGAAGTCGATGTGCGGGAGAGGGGGCGGTATATTATTATTAAGTAGGCCGCATTTGCGCCCAGGAACAACTTACGTTGGTAGGCCCTAACCACCGAGCAGGAATGAGGGAAACCTGGAAAACCTCATTAATTAGGGGGGTAGTTAAATGCCAACAGGTATCAATCTCTCACATTGACCCAAGCCAACATTCTTCCACCCTACCATACCCGCAGAGAGAGTGCCAATCTCTCCACGAATATAGCTCATATACGGTCTACCGGCAGCGGGGGTCGAACCCACAGTGATCCAGTCACCTCGATTCAAGCACTGACGCCTTAAACCGCGCGACCACAAAAGACTTGATACAATGTTAAATACTAAAATTTAAAGCTATAAGTTGAATTTAAATCACATAAATCACGAAATAGTAGTGGAAGATAGAAAAACATATAAAAAACAGGCAAAAAAGTCACTTATAAAATGTCATTAAAATTACAATTCAAAAATTCATCCAAAGTATAAAAAGCTTGCTGTACTAGAATTTTTTTAATTTTTGTTTTAAATTTATCTGTGCTCGAATTTCTTATATGAGGAGGTAATACATTGAAAAACTTTAATCCGAAAAAGTATGTTCCTTTTCTTGTTTTTTGAAGTCGGAAAAATGTGAAGATTATTTTTCCTTCTAGTGTCATAAGAATGTAACTGGCTTGTACTAGAACAATTACTCAGACTGCGTTTAACATAGAGTAAACACTGTAATGTAAGTGGATGGGACAGTCAAAATCAGGTCAGTAAAACAACCCCTGCAATCATCTCTATATCCCAGCTTATATATAATAGGTATAGCCCTACGCTGAAGAGAAAATACATGTGCACTAGAGGGAGCATAACCCCAGACTAGGATCGCATATGATATACAAGAATGAATATCATGGACAATGCGTTTATCTACATCTGCTTTATAAGAGCCTCATCATTACATTTATTTGGCACTGTTTCAATTGAATAATGAAGGCCATTACACCACTAGTGAAATATGAAAAAAAAAGAGATCACTGCGGTTGTTTTCATTAAGAACCAACAGGTTTATTAATTTGACAAATAATGGATTATTTAACGTAAATTAAATTGAATTACTAAAAATTAACAACACAACTTTGGTAATTCGTAAGATTAATACCAGATGAATGCAGCTGGTCTGTATTTGTATTAACAATGCTTAAATTTTCTTGGTAAGCACTTGAAGTAGCTTCAATGACGGCAATCTCTCCTCCAGCAACTTTTGTGGCGATTTTTTTCTTGTTTTCAAGAGACGTATCAATATCGCGTTTGCACTGTAACCAGTAAAGCAACTGACCTTCCAAACTGTACAATTAATTAAGTTACAAATTACTACAACACTAGAAACTATTTTAGGTCATCTCTCGACGAGATCTTATTCTAAAGTGATGACTTGCTATCACTGAAATGTAATTTTATATTATGATGACATTTCAGTGGTTGCTATGAAATAAACTGACTCAAATAAGTAAACTACAGAACCAGGTACATTTTCTTCTATAGGTTCATACCTACCTCTTACTTAAATCGTTACCCTAATTAAATAACAAGATATAATAAATTAAATTCAGTTGTCTCGGCCTTATCCTATTTCTTAACATTAAGGTGCTCAATAATAATTGTAAGGAAAGCCCTTTAATTTACAATTCTATATTCCTAATTCTATATAATAAGCTTGAGGATATAAACTTAACTATCTAAATCTCTTAATTCTAAACAATATACACATTGATAATGTTCGTAATAATTTTAAGGCAATCGAAAGCATTAGGATATCAGTTTATGAAAAGGGAATACATTACAGTTTTGATTTCCGCTATTGGCAATCAACCATTTACTACTTGTACAGCTTTTTGAAGCGCCTTGGCAAGTTTTACTGAACACCGGATTATATTCAATACGGATGTTGGAGAGCCATCATTATTTTTCTAATAAAAAATCACGGGACAGGCGATTACCTCTATCATCAAGATTTGATTTTTTACGTTTTCTAATAGAAAATTAGTTAACTCGTCCACTCTGCACGCACCTCCAAGTCCAATAAATTAAGGCAACCTTAAATTATGCATTTATGAACTTTAAATAGCAAACCTTTCTTGTAAAAATTTTGAAACATCCTCTTTCGTTAATATTCTTGACTTGTCAACATTTTGCCGCGTGCAGATTGTAGAGCGCAGCATATAATAGAACGCCCAAAGACTAGATGATTTGTACTTCTTGGATAATTCTTCAAAAAATGCTAATAATACCTTTTCCTTTGCATCATATTTGATATTCTTAGATGCACACCAATCAGTGAATCGTTTATAAAATTGTTCGTACTTGGTTCTCCAGCTTTTTCAATTTCAAGAGGCATTTTTTATTACATTTGTGAAATATCTACTCTACTCATGTATAAATTATGTCTATATGTCATTTGTACTATAAACATTAACTATTATATTATTCACACTGTGAATAAATATTAAATTATGGCTGTATCGACATTCCGTGCGCTTGTACGCAACTGTTTTGTACATGAATACTCGATTGCCTGTGATGTGAATCACAATTTATATTTAACTTGACTTATATTTTGAAGCAACCACTCGACGGCCTCGTATCCGTGCCCGCGAAAATCGCGGGTGAACGGTCATCGATGACACTCACGAAAGCATAAATGCAATCGCGAGAATCTGCCTCACGCTCAGGATACGAGACTACGTCTCATCATCATGGTTGCGACAACTCTACGTTTGAGTAGAGAGTATGCGAAGATATACTACAGAAATGATCCTGTGAAGTATGATCTTGGTTTGACACAGCCACAATCGCGCGGTGAACTAAAATATAATCACCTAGTACTGGTGAGAAGTAACGGTAAACCACAGTGTTAGAAAGAAACGGAGCGTCAAAGTACTGAGCGCGCCATCTATTGATGTTTCTTCAACCAACCTCCGTGTGAGTATTGAGGGTTGCGGTCAATGGTAAATGTTGAATGTTGTACAATTGTATGTACATAATTGATTTAATTTATACAGATAACTAGTCTAGTTAGTTTAACAGTGAATGTATTGTTATCAGTTAATAGATACGAATGAGCACGAAATTTATATAGAGTGAGTTATAATTTGGTAGAAAATATTTAACATAAAGCCGAAACTCTTTTTGGTTAAATCAAAATAATTGATCAAATAATTCTTTGTTCCAGGAAGCCTCTGTACAAAGATACAGGGTGCAGGGTCGTTGATATACAGGGTGTTCCTAAAGGTATGGTAAATAATGAAGGTGATAGAACACGTAAAAGTAAGGATAGTTTATTATATAAAGTTTTGTCGAATACTCGATATTTTTTGAAATACGGGGTATTTTTAAAAAATATATACAGGGTGAGTCAGTTTTTTGTAGACAAACTTTAACAGAAGATAGAACACGTATTTTTAAGAAGAAAAGTTCCTATAAACATAAGTCGCAGGAGGCTTCGTTTCCGAGATACAGATTGTAGACCGCAGCATATAATACAACGCCCAAAGACTAGATGATTTGTACTTCTTGGATAATTCTTCAAAAAATGCTAATGACACGTTTTCTTTTGCCTCATATTTTATATTCTTAGATGCACGTCAATCAGCGAATCGTTTATAAAATTGTTGGTACTTGGTTCTCGATTTATCTGGTAAAAGTGAAGTTACTGCAGATGCAACAGCTTTTGTAATTTCAATGGGCAAGTTTTCTGTTTCTCAATCACTTATTATTTCAATTAACACCACTATTTTCACAAGAAATTGTAAAACCGAAAACCCAATTTTGTTTATAACAAGTTTGACAGAAAGTTTTACAGGTTACCATAATAATGCCTTTGCTTCTTGATTTTGAATCAAAACTTACAAACTAGATCTGATTTTGGCTTTCTCTCAATTTCAGGTAGTTATTGAAGATACAATTTTTTGCAATTCTAGATAAAATTTTATATAGTACACGTGGGATAACGGCATTTTTTAAATAAATTTGTGAAATTGCACATTTTTATAATAACGCGTATACCTATCCCACTTGTACTATAAATAACTATTAACTAACTCACTTCAAAATAGTAGTATCAATTTTCACAACTGCTCTAAAAAACATTGGAAGCTTTTTGTTTAAAAATTATGTAATTCAATGAAAATACTATTATATATTTATTTATTTTACTTACACTATTCAACAGGTCAGGTGATCCAGAACTTATACAAATAAAATTGTCAATGTACTCTTACAAATCAATTTTGTACAAAAAATTAAAAGAGCAGTTCGAAAATAATTTTAAAATATACTTCTGCACGGCACTGAAGATTGACCTGTAAAGCCTGAGCGCAAGGCACATCAGCAAAGAGTTTGGTTCTCATTTTTTTTTAAATAAAGAATTTAAAACTATTTTAGAACACGACATGAAATTCCATTGTCAATAAGCGAGGTCCGAACTAAATCCGTTAATAAATGCAATGTTTATAGGATGTTTCAAGATAAAACGATAAAGACCATGAATATCAATTTTGCCAATACTTTTTTATAAAATTTGGTACTATCCCATTTTAGAGAGTCAAGCGGCGTGGTCAGATTTTAGATAAAAATATCACTAAACAATTTTTGTCAATTTTGGCATTGAAAAAAAAACAAAGCAAGCCTTGATTATAGTCAATGGAATTTCATATTGTCAGCCAACATAGAATTTTAAATTCTCTATTAAAAAAAAACGAAACAAATCGTATAATAAATGAAATTTTTACAGAGGCGTGTCCATCTTAAGTGGGCCACACTCTGTATACATATTTAAATAGGGGAACTGGAAAAATACAAAACAAAAAAAAGTGTCTGAGCCCTAAGTTATTCCGGTATAAAATACTGTAGGCAGAAGTATGGTATTAAGTTTGAAAAAAGAGAAGCTTTTTCCACGACGCAGCTTAATTGAGATAAAACAAGTTTTTTCTTAAAGCTCATCGCCTGGGAACTTATAATTAACTGAATAATTTTCCGTCGCAGTTAATAAGGACGGCTCACTGGCCCCCTTACGGCAGAATACACAAGTGTTCGAGGAATATACTTTCTGGGGGAAACTTTTAACAATATAACTGTTTATGAAAAGTTGGCGTAATCGAATTAACACGCAAAAATCTGATTATTCGGTGTCGCTTTTAAGGGGCCATCCTCGGCTACTTCTGAAGTCTCCGGAATTCTCTAGATATACTTTCTACCAAATTTAGACGGTGAAAAATACAGTTTCATGTTCTTATTTCATTTAAAATAATTGTATCATTGTTAAGTTGATAATAATTGAAATGTTGCAAAAGAACAACAGTTAAAATCATTTCATTATACAGTGCTTTCGAAAAGTAACGAATAAATTCATTATTTTTGAAATTGAGAAGTTTTCAAAAAAATCCCCTGGCACGTCGAATTTTTTTTTGAGAAATGCACTTTTTGATATACGACCCACAATTGTGACGTCATCGTTGTTCGAGACATGACGTCATCGACAATTTTTTTAAATGGCAACCCCCAATTTTGACCATGCCATTTGAAAGAGCGTGTCATTCTACATACACATCATGAAAGATTATGGTGTTACGTAACAAAAATTTCAAGAAAATAATGTTTGAATTTAAAATTTAATTTTCACCGAAATGTATCACCCGAGAAGGGGGCCGATTTAGTGGCCAGTCAGATCGCCTGATTTGACACCCCTAAATTATTTCTTGTGGAGACACTTAAAAAGCAAAGTATACTTTACTAGACCGGTTAATTTAGAAGATTTAAAAGCAAGAATTCGTCACGAGATACATCGTATATCTCCTAAAGTTATTGATAATGTCCAAAATGAATTTATTAATCGTCTTGGCTATTGTCAGGTAGCCCACGGTGCACAATTTGAACATTTAATTTAGTCGATTTTTAAATACAAATATTTTAACCAGCATTATAGTTCACTGTGTAAAACACATAAAGAATCAGAAATAAAAAAGTGAAATTTTAAATAAATTTTGTAATTTTTCTGTAGAAAACTTGTTGTGGACCGCCGACTTTCATACATTTAAGAGTCATAGCGCTTCAGATTGAACGTGTAGTTCACAGTGTTGCCAGTGTTACACAAATGTCTTTGCTTGAACAAACTTTTAAATTTAATGTGTTGTGTGAAAATCATAGTTTTTCGTTATTATTCATAAAATAACTTAAGGAAATTGTGTCTTGTGTCTCTTTCTAACAGTGTACAATGGCACTTAACTTGTGAAATATGGATTACTGATTGAATAGGTAATTTTTAACAAACAGGTAAGCTTGTGTGCACATTTATGTATAATTTTTGAACATTGGACATAGTAATATCACGTAATATCTTTCTAAATATTCTAACTTGGAAATTCAATTTTAATCGTTTATAGTAAGGTCAGTTAAGCAGTTAAAATGTATGTTAATATTGCTGCGTATCATACTACATACCCAACTTTACTGTACTTATGCTTCAAACAAGTATTTTTAAAATAGAATTAACTGTATTACTTTACTATTACGTTAAGGGAAACGTAATATTTATATTAGAGAAGATATGGCAACCTCGCAACAAATCATATGGTTCATTAGCTTGGTTAAGCAGCGGTCCTCAAAATGTGGGTATTTAAAAAAATAATATTTCCGTGAATATTACAAATTTTTAAAAATGGCTTTCACTACACTGATCTATATGACGAACTACACCAGCAGTTAAAATATTTGTACTTATTTAAGGTTCACCCTGTACTTTCCCTAGAAGAAACTTTTTTTTCGAAAACTGTCATCAAAAGTTGAAATTTTCGTTAGATTTTCAGTTGACAAAGTCAGCCTTTTTTCTCATCTAGCTGCGTGTTTATTAGATTGCTACCGTTATGAAAAAAAATGTCCTTCGATCCTAGAATCTGATAAAATAATATAAAAACATTTCATCGCAGGTAAATACTACGACCATTTTTTTAAACTATTTTGTATGCATAATTTTAAGACATTAATCTTTTTTATTTAAAATTGGACACTCGGTATAATGTAGAGTTACAATCTTAACATTGGAAGATACAATTTTACTTAATTTTTTTAAATTATAAATCTTCTTAAATGAATATTCAAACAATCATCAAGGCTAATAGTTTCTTACAGCATTTGTTCTCATTCGCGCGTGGCCAAAACGCAGTGTCAACTAAAAGCCTACTCCGAATAGTGAAAATTTAAAGGTTCTAGTACTCTAGATTGAAAACGTTTTATTGATTACGACTGTACGTAAACGCGAATGTCGTGGATCACAGCTCACTTAATTCTGCTTGTGTTCCCAGTTCCCACTAGTTTTCATCGTGGCGTCTTGTTTGCAAAGAAATCTATATAGTTGTGAGGAAATTTATAATGTATTCGCCTCATGTGTTCGATTTGTTTTGGTTGCAAGTTCGAACTTGATATGATAATTCTGGTTGTGGTACAGTAAGAAAGTCACGGATTTAATTTCTGATTCCTCTCTTCGATTCAGTAGGTTAATATGATCTCAGAACTAACTTAATATTGGATATAATGTACAAGGTAATTCATTATACTTAGGCTTAGGCCATACTATCGTTATTATTAGAGATACAAAATAACGTTTCGAAAGAAAGTTGTAGGTTTGTAACTGAACCCTTATAATAAGTTAATGGATGGACAATGGCGTGCAGAAGTTGAGGGGTACACGAAGCAATAATATATTTTATAATAGAACGCTCTGTGTATTGTTGAATTTTGGAATTATTCGTTTTTCTGATTTCGTATATTAATCGTGCATAAAGTTTTGTATGCATTGCCGGCATATCTGGTTTTTATGATCCTAAAGGACGCGAAATAGCGCATTGGGCCATCATAAAAACCTTATAATTTCCTTAAGGCGGGGATTTTGTAGAAAAGGAATTGCACAGCCTGAGCGAGAGAAACGGCGAATCAATGAGACAGTATACAAACCGTATAGGCCCGAATCACAAGGTTCATGTAGTTTATCGTGCATTCTGACGTACATAAAAATGAAAGCCGTGATATATGTTAAGATTTTGCTCGAGGATATATACAGGGTGAGTCAGTCATAATGTCATTAATTTTAACCACGTATTCGGGAGGCCTAATAAAGGCAGAAAATCGAAAAAAAATTGTTTACTCGACCTTTAAAATAGTAAACAAATCACCCTATCAAAATCAGTAACACGACGCTCCTGGTGCGCTACGAACTTTCTGATGGCGCACCCGACGAAATTCTAATGCCACAAACTTGCCGTATTAACCATGGATGCCACATTTACATACATAATATCGTCTAACACATCAGCGTGCTATTCAAATTTACCTCCATTTAGCACTCTGCATTTTCCGCATTTCTTCCTCAAATTTGTAGATCATGCCACACATTGGAGGGGATGGAGAGAATACAAGCAGTAAGCAGTAGTTTGTTTATTTCGGTCTAACTCACGTATTTGGCACAACGCATAATTTTACAAATTCCGATTATGTGGAAATGGTAGTGTTATACGGAGAATGTTTACGAAATGCAACTGAATTTTATTAACAACGTAGTGAAAACGTAATATCAAAATTATTAAACTGTAATAGCCTAGCATTCGAAAACATTTATTTATTATCTACATTTGTTTTTATTAACAAATAAATCAATATTTAAGGAAAATTCATTCATGTATCTAGATTAAAAAAAATAGTTTTACTCCTTGTCGTTAAATAACAGTACAAAAACTAGGTAACTAGGTTATTGACCTAATAATACGGTAGGTCAAGGTCAAGATTAACTCTCGATAACTTAGATTAGCGGCGTGCCATTTCGGTCTTGGACAGTTTTCTGTCGACAACACGATGGTGTTTTATTAAGTACTTAGTATTTAAACACGAAACAATAATTTACCCTTTGGTTATAGGTTTTTATGTAATGTACGTAAATGGTTTATTACTCAGTTTATTATTAGACACGTTGGAGTTTTGTTGCAGTCATAACAGCTACATTTGCTCAGAGAAAATCGACACGCCAGTGTACGGGTATCGTTTGATTGGGCCGTATTTTCTACAAAACCTGAGTGGACCGCGTTACTTGCAATATTTAATAGAATTATTTGATTATTATTGTTTGATTTTATTGGATATTAACATTTTAAATTATTATTGGCTGAAGTTGAACTGGGCAAGAAAAAATGATATTCTAAAATAGTCAGTACAACCGTTTATTTGTGATGTCTAAAACCTAGGTGGGTAGGTACTATATAGAAAAATATTACAACTTGACAACATTGCATCAGGTCGATATCGAGTTGAACTGTGAGCTGTAACCGACCAAGGCTGTGACCGGCCAGTGACAGTCTGAAAAGGGGGTTTAAATAATGATTTGAAAATATTGTTTTTCGGCGTAAATATGCATTTAGATTTTTTTTAATCACGTATTCGCATTATACTCATTATTCCCTATCTCCTCTTAAAATTAATGACATTATGACTGACTCACCCTGTATAATATTATTCTTAAAGTAAAACACAAGTTGTCCTATATGTCCTGGCTACTGAGTGAAGTAATTTGGTGGCTGTAGCTGTGATAATTTTGCCGTAATTGTGACATATTGTCGTAGTAACTGTGTGGCTAAAATTGAGGTATTTTAACTTTTATTTTAATTATTCTTGTGATTTTATGAGCAATGAAAATTATCTCACGCACTTAGCGAGAACCTTTGTGAATACGTTGATATATAATATTAATAACCAATTATTTCAATGTTCTTGGAGTTCTGTGTCCTCACTTGAAGCCATGTTAGACGGTAAAAATATGTATACAAAATCCCAGCCTTAATACATAAATAACTGTTATGACACTACATATTAGTTGGGCAGTGATTAGCCTGATTTCTTCCGTTATTTCTAATCTTCACTATTGTTAGGTCGGTTTACAAATACTTTAGATTAGTTTAGATAGGTATGAGATAACCCCACAAGAAGATATCGGGCGGAGTTAGGTCAAGAGATTTACACCAAGTAAAAAACCTGCCCTCCAAGTACTACTCCTCAAGCACTACTCTTACATCAAGAGCACCTTGTACACAATACTCTTTTATCAAATTACATAAAGCTTTCATTCTCATTTCAAAACAAACTGTAACACTACAGACGCTTAACGTTATAATTATTTTTATTTCCTTGTCACTACCTCTATTTCATTTCGTGATAAACGACTATGATGACACGGTCTGAAACTTTGCCGCGCTTTCTCTTTTTAATTTATCGTCGAATTTCGGCGAGTATACAGACGCGTATGTGTGACATATACCTCTAACAAATTCGCTCCGTTCTTCATCAACTTCGCGAAACGGTAGCAGTATCTAATTTGTCAAAGTATAAGCGATGACAAGCATTTCACTGCTGCGAAGTTTATCATAAATAAAACTTTCCTTGAACGAGTTAACAGTCCTTTCTTTTTTGGACTTGGAATTATCATAGGTTACATAAAACGTTGATGCTCAACTATGGCAAGGAATTTTACTTATATCTCACCAGTACTCAGGTTATATGTGAACATCCATATGAAGAAACAGCCAGTTCAATTGTCGGTCATCTCACCTACGGCATGCTGATGAGGGCTAACAAGCCCGAAATCGGTCTATGTCTGGTGGTGTGTCCGACAAGGGTTCTTGGCTGTTCACACAGATGAGCAGTTAGTTAATGTTAGCAGTATTAATTTCCTCCGATTTAATAAACCGAAGTATTAAGATTTCAAACAATGTAATTGTACTCCTGTCAGATCAATAATTAAACAGGTGACATTTACATTTAACTTTAAAACACACGCGTTTTTAAGTTGAATATAAAAACGCCGAGGTGTGCTAATAAAAAAAATTGCTTTATAAATATGTTTCCGTTAATTTTTATTTTTTTCAGTTCCCTCTTCAATTATTTATATTTAGTCATAGTTCACGTTGCATAAAAATTTTGTGAAAATATTATTACAAAATAAGCCATATTAATTTAAATGTTACTAACAAGACAATGTTAAATTAAATTGAATTAATGCATCAACAGTATATTCTGTTATGGTACACAAATCCTCAATGTTGTCATACATTTACATTTTCCACAGGAAAATACATAAATATTCCGCTATCACAATTCCTTTCTGGTAAAGGAATTTCAGTAGGCGAGGTATGTTTGTTAAAAGCAAAAAAAAGATCTCAGGAGTTACATTATTCTAATGGTGGCACAAAATACGTTATGCAGATAGAATCCGTACCGACAAAGACCACAAAGAGTTTTCCGTAGCTTTTATGTTTTTAGTTGTAATGTTTATTTGATGCCACTTTGTCGCGAAGAATCGTTTACTGTTTTTTTTATAAAGGTTTATAGTAAATATTTCATTGCTGTGTTTGTTTCGGAACTAACTATGTTTCTACCACTATCATCTTTTTCCATAAACAAAGTAACAGATACAATTTTTGTCGATAAATGATTTTAAGGGAAACATAAAAATGTAAATGATCATTCGGAAATCCGTGTGCTGGATAAACTCCGTCACTTTTAAACTACAGATATTTAATAAATCGCCTTTGGGGCTTTTCCAAATCATGGTATTCAGTATTTAACACATTAGTCATTAGTCCCATAATAAATGCTCAACCTCAGCAATCAAGCGCAGACATCGAATTAAAAACGATTAAAAATTTCCAATTGTTTAGAAAGCTGCCACAAATTTCATTGTATTCTGAGTGTGGCTTAAAAGGTAATGACAAGCGACAGTGATAAGCGTGTACCAAAGAAATAAACGATTCGAACTTCGAAGAGAACACCGACGGAACCGTATGTCTGAAAATTACGTGGTAGTCGGCGCCGTAGGGCCCGTAGAAAACAGCCGCCGAGCTGGCTCAACCCTCGAGCTCTCGCGGAATTAGCGCACCCCCATTACCCGTAAGTAATGCCGGTCTACGGCCTGCCTTCCGGAAGCGGCAACTCGGTTCGAGGTTGGTGGGTGTCATTCGCGCGATTACATGCCGTTTTAATTTAAGGTAATTCCCCTTAATTCGGATTTCGGTTATGATATGCCGTTCGGGCCCGAACGCGCCCATCAAAGGCCGACTGATGGGCGAGATAAGGCGGGATCCTTTGAACTCCGCGCGCCCCACGGAGGGCGCCACGTTTATCCGGCGTAAGTCCTGTTTTTATTCCCGGATTTATTTTGCTCCACCGATACCTCAATATCACTGTTTTTTAAAACCAAAACTACGTTGGTACAAGATTTTTACCGTTATACGGAGTTAGTCAGAAGCTATATTCCGGCACCGAATTGTGCCGGATTTGTGCTACATTGTGCCGTAAAATTAAGGAAAATAATAGCCACTTTCCTAGAAAATGAAACAATCGTGTTCTCTTCGTAGCCCCCCCACTTCGCTAGGAAAATGGCTATTATTTTTCTTAAAATTTTCACGGCACAATGTAGCACAAATCCAGAACGGTTCAGCACAACCTTTATTTTTCATTTTATTCAAAAATGGGGGGCTAAGTTCACGCACATCAAATTCCATTTTGTATCCTCAGAGTAGGCTCATACTATCGAGTTTGAGTGCAGTAAATAATTGAACATCGACCTACAATTGGGCGTATGGGGAAGCGCCATGATTATTTTATAGTAAGATTTTAACATATACATAGCGATTTTACACAAACTAACCACGTAAAACATCCCGTAGAGGCGTCCCGGGACTTTTCCGACCGCGCCAAAACCATTACGCGCTTATTTACGAGTGCGTTCCACCGACGCCGCGTATTTTAAACCAGATAGTGGATCGCAATTAATTTCACGGGCGAATATATAAATGGTAAACAATCTCGATGATGCCGCCGGGAATCGATATGTTCGATAGCCATGAAATTGGATGGATGGCGGCCCACCGCGAAAAATACCGTGCGTGGCGGACCGCGCGGAACCGTATAGAAGCAATAAGAGGTTGAGGAACCGGAAGGAAGGTGAATAACGCGGAGTGTTGTCATAATGTACTTGAATGGCCTACTGATAAAAATATTTTCCCACTGTGTATTGTAAAAAATACCAAATACGAGGTGTATCAATTAAGCACAATAGTCTCCCTCTAACACTACACAACGATTCCAACGTTGCTCCCACGATTGGAAGCACCCTTGGTAATCCTCCGCAGTTAACCCGTTCAGCACCACGATTACAGTTTCTTTGAGGTGCTACTTCATCTTGGGGAATAAAAAAATCTCAAAGGGCAATATCGGGACTATAGAGTGGGTGCGGCAACGTTAGAGTGCCTTTTTTGCCAAAAACTCTTGCACAATGAACGAGGAATGGGCTGGCGCGTTGTCGTGGTGCAAGATCCAGCCGTTCTCGGCAAGTTCGGGTCGCACACGGAAAACGCGGGCCTGCAGCTGTTCCAGGACGCCAACGTCACTGTCTGGCCGGCAGGAACATATTCACGATGAATGATGCCGTGGATATCGAAAAAAACGATCAACATTGCCTTCAGTCGTGACTGGGACATCCTCGCTCTTCACCCTTTTCCATCCACTGCTGACTTTGTTTACGAGTCTCGGGGTCATACTCAAATATCTAGGTCTCATCTCCAGTGACTACCCGACTCATCCAGTCTCTACTTTGCTCCGAGTGCGGGACAACAAATCCTCGCAGATCGATTTTCGCATGTCTTTCTGTTCACGGATGAGAACTTTTGACACCATCTTTCGCATATTCAAATTTGCGTGTAACATCTTGCGAACGATTTCTTTGTTGACGTTTAACTCGTCAGACAACGCACGAATGCTTAGGAGCCGGTCACACGTGCACGCAAACGGTCAACATTCGCGTCAGTACGAGAGGTGACAGAAGCTCCTTCACGTGGATCGTTTTTCCCATTCAAACACGTGTGTTTTCGACATGCACTCGTCTCCATACACCACCTGCAATTTTCGAGGGATATCCGAGGGTTTATCGCCAGATTTCACTAAAAATTGAATCACAACACGTTGCTTGTAATTTGAGTTACTCATTTTCAGGTCGCCATTAAAAAAGTTACTTCCAAAAAATTCACATAAAACACAAACCAAACGTGCGACAACGTTGCAGTGTCAGGCTGCTGTTGGTAACCTAAAAGTAATATTAGTCATAATGGTGCGTACAGCTAGTGCGATTCATTGTTGACTAGATTTTCTTTGATGTTTGTGAATGTACATAAACAAAAATGGAACAACAAGTACCTGCTGCAATGTAGGTCGCTTCCTGCAAGTCGAGCCGCTTAGGTCGAGCAGGAAGTAGCAGACCACTTATATCTCAAAAATGGAACAATTTATAGTAATTATAATAACCATAACCAGCTGCAAGAAATAGAAGTACATTTTAAACACTTGTAACTATTCTTCTGTGTTGCGAAAAGAGCAAGAAAACCATTCACAGTAAATAACTATGTTTAGGTGTACCTATTTGCAATTATTATGTATAAATTCATCCTAAGATAGTATATGAGCGACGTTGTTACATATTCAAGACCTGTTTGCTATCATAATTCTGTTATCGTTCGCCAGAGAGAAAAAATTGTTAAGTCAAATATGTATTGTTCAGTACAGAACTTATAATATGGCAAAATTGTATATCCACACAGAAATTATTAAAACGAGTTTAGAAGAAAAGTAATTTGTAGAAATCGTAATATAAACTCTTTTTTTTAGTTTTCACATTATAGTTTTTTATCTGCCATCATTTTTATTATTTTATTATTACTTTTTTTTCACAGAACTAATAACTGAACATAATTAACGAAATATTATCCAGATCCAACAGATCTTGCATATTTTTATTAACATAATTTTCTTTCAAATTATTTTTTAATAGGTAAAGTACAAAAACGAACAATTTATGTTTTTATACAATTGTTACAGCTACGAGTGTAGAGATATATGCATTTAAAATATATGTCCTGCTTTATTAATTAAATTGGTATCCTCGTACTCGTTGTTACTTTCCTGGAAATTTAACGGAATTAATAAAATGGATCGGGAATATATCAAACGAATTTTGCATGTTGCGTAGTTTTTGTCATTTTTCATATAATGGATTTATTTAGAATTCTCTAGTGAAATATAGCACCAATTAAATGTTTTACGAAATGATTGATAATATCGCGGTATATGTACTCGAACAGTTTTAAAAATGTTATTTATTTACATTTCAGATTATTTATCACATATTTTTCCCTCTAAAATTAAATGTGTTTTCGATTTATGTAAATAATTACTAATTAATTTATCCCTTTAGCTTGA
Organism: Monochamus saltuarius; assembly: GCA_025584915.1. Lineage (NCBI taxonomy): Eukaryota > Metazoa > Arthropoda > Insecta > Coleoptera > Cerambycidae > Monochamus > Monochamus saltuarius. Next base: position 2,483,075 of record CM046722.1, on the reverse strand, counting down.
CCATTGCTAACACTTTTCATATAACCACAAACTTTATTGTACTATTTTGTTTTGGAAAGCTTTTCCTGTTCACTTTAAGTGTCAATATTAATTTTTTAGGAGTAATAATACGTACACCGTGTCCACTTTTCATGTTCTGAATTTTTGGTAGGTTGTACATACTTATAAAGTAACTATTTTGACATTGTGAGCTGTTAGTCACAGGCGTTACATGTAGGATCGAAAATGGGGACCATTTTTTCGAAAAATTACATTAACGATTTTTTAGGAAATTATTTTTAATGGATTCTTATTTAGATTCGTTATACCACTATTGCAGATAGTTGATATTGTAGATAGGAGAAACAACATATTTTATACCTCTAAAAAATTACAAGTACGAGTACATATGCAGCAGAATAATTAGCATTACTTATATATACAGGTATACCTGAAATATGGTACATAACATTTTTATCCTTTGACCGATAAAATATCATAAAAATGTTTAACCTTACAAATGTTAGTAGCACGCTAGATCAAAATTTTGACGTAAAAATATTTTTAAAAACTTCCTCATATAAAATACAGGGTGAACCTTAAATAAATACAAATATTTTAACTGCAGGTGTAGTTGGTCATATAGATAAGTCTAGTGAAAGTCATTTTTAAAAATTTCAAATATTTACGGAGATATTTTTTTTTTAAATACCCACATTTTGAGGACCGCTGACCAAATAGATCACTGAGGTAAACTAATAAAATAATCCATTTTTGAAATAATTCTATTTGAAACGCTCAGTGCACCGAGTAAAAACTGTTTTGGTTTCAGGTAAAGTGCCTTTTCTGCTGAAAATACAGCAAAATGTTACTTAAAAAAGTTGTACAGAATCGTAAATTATGGATAAGATCGGCGAGGTTTGATGAAACCCGGATTTTTCAGCAAAGCACAGATTTTATCAAAGCAGGCCGATTTTTTTTTTAATTTTGCACATCTCCATAACTTACCGTTCTGGAGAACTTTTTCAAGTAACATTTTGCTGTATTTTCAGTAGAAAAGGCACTTTACCTGAAACGATAACAGTTTTCAACCGGTGCACTGAATATTTCAAATAAGATTATTTCGAAAACTGTTACTGCTAACGACTTCAATAAGGTATACCTTTTTCAGATATAACAGGTAGGAGAATCGATTGTTTCTATAGTCCGATTGATGCACTGAGCAGCAAAAAAGTTCTACCATTTGAAAGAAACGTGGTGTGCCATAAGTGACGCCCTCTACTAGTGACGTCAAAATTAGAAACATATTTGAATTTCTCGTCCGCAAATGCCCCCGATTTACAAATTTTATGGATTTCTTAAGAAGTTATTTACAAACATCGAAAATAAAATTTTAATTTTAACACCCTGTAACTCCGTTAATAATCAGTTTTGGAAACAAATGTTATAGAAAGAGGTAGCATTTATTTTCGGTCTAGAATTATCCCCTGAATGTTTTGCTCATCATTTCCGGACACCCTGTATATTTCTATCCGCGTAAGAATAAGAGAATACATCAAGCCGCAAGTTCCGCTTAATAAGCAACAATGGATCCTGCACGTTTCTTCCCATATGGATATCCCACTCCTGATGAGACCTCCAATCTTGTACCACACGGATAAAATTTAAAATTGCCAATTTCCTTCAGACCGAAACTAATTCGAGTAAAAATCGCCTCCCCGCGACAACCTAGCTTATGAAAACCGCCGATCAAGCGAGAAATCCGCACAAAATTAAATTCAAAGCAAACAATAACCTCTCGCGTCCTCACCCCCGAGATTTCTCAACTATAAATATTTCTCGTTAACCGGGACCCCGTCGGGTTGACGCGAAAGAATCGTCGAGCCGCGCGGATCAAGTTTTTGCCCGGAAACGGGCGTAGTGAAAAATTTCCCGGCTTCGACAGAAAATGGATGCCTTAATATAAATTGAAATTTACTTGGGCGGACTGCGCTGTACGTTGCGAAATTATTTTCAATTAATCCGTACAATTGAACCACGTCTACCCGGGGATTGAATCCAGGTTTAATTTAAATTATTCCCTAAAATTGGATGCGGTTTCGTTCGCGATGCGTTGTTCTATACTTTATGCCAAAATTATAGTATCATCGTAAATAGTTATTTACATTACAAGCTGCGAAAGCTTACTTTTAGGTGCGAGGTGTATTTAAATAGCCGGGGCAAAGCGAAGCATAGCCGATGCTATTTGAATACCTCCGATGCAAGGACGTATTCTATCACCTCCTAAAACTATGATAACGACTTGCAAGACACCCTGTATAAATAACTATTAAACATACATTCTTTGAACAAAATACACAAAATGCAGTGCATTACCTGCAATGTCAGATAACTCCACGTTATTTTTGACAAAAAAACCCATTACGACCGCTAATGGAATAAACGGCCACATTTAATATAAACAGAAACAGAAGTCTAGCCGGTGCCAACAAGCTTTTTGCCAATTTCGGCCAGTCTAATTGCATTATCTGCAAACATGCACGAGTTCCGAATACAGAAACCAGCGAACCGCGCAGCTTCAACCTACATACAGCCTTTCGTATGAAAAATTATGGGCGTATAAAGCACTTAGAGCCGTAAAAATTCAAAGTACGCTTTTACGGTGCCACTGATATTCTCTTAACACGGATATTATTGAGATGTGCCTCGTAAAAATATGTCGCCGCAGTAATAGTGGCTGGCGTTAACGTCCTTGGGAAAAAAATTAGCTCGAAGAACTCTATTAAATCTGTTTTATAACCCGCGTGGACATGGAAATATGTGGAATGAAAACAGTCAACAGCAAATGAAAAATATCTACATTCTCGAAATATACAGGGTGATTTAGAACTTCATCAAAAAAATTGTTGAATGTTGTACCGGGTGACAACGGAAAGTGGGAACACGCTGTAACTTTTTTATGACTGTTGATAAAAATTTGAAATTGGATGGATTTATACTAGATGGTGCCATGAATTCTTTGAGGTCATTTCGGATTTCATGACATTTTCGGTTTGACCGGAAATGACCGTAAATTTATATTTATCGGTCAGTGGTCGCGCGGTTTAAGGCGTCAGTACTTGAATCGAGGTGACTGGATCGCTGTGGGTTCGACCCCTGCAGCCGGTAGACCGTATATAAGCTATATTCGTGGAGAGGTTACCACCCTCTCTGCAGGTATGGTAGGGTGGAAGAAGGTTGACTTGGGTCAATGTGAGAGATTGATACCGGTTGGCATTTAACTACCCCCCTAATTAATGAAGTTTTCCAGGTTTCCCTCATTCCTGCACTGAATGGTGGTTAGAATTTTTCCCATAATTATAAACAGATGAGATGTCTAAAACTAATTAAAGATTGAATTATACCTAAGGATCACAAATTCACCCTACGACACAAAAAGACTTTAGTACATTTAAAACAGCGGTAAAAGGTCGGGAAACGCCGAACTTGACGAGACCACTTGTCCCCAACGTAAATTGGGCGCTGATTACGAAAATAAGGGTTAAAGCTACCTGCAATTCTTGGAATACCCCTAAAATTGCAAAAAAACACCCATAAATAGGGGCGTTTTTCGACTGTACTTGTTGTTTTGCAAACTAACTCATCTCATATGTTTTTTGGGGCGCTGATTACGAAAATGGAGGTTAAAACTTTCAGCAATGGCTCCAACCACCCCCAAAATTGCAAGAAAACACCCATAAATAGGGGTGTTTTTCGACTGTACTTGTTGTTTTGCAAACTAACTCATCTCATATGTTTTTTGGGGCGCTGATTACGAAAATGGAGGTTAAAACTTTCAGCAATGGCTCCAACCACCCCCAAAATTGCAAGAAAACACCCATAAATAGGGGTGTTTTTCGACTGTACTTGTTGTTTTGCAAACTAACTCATCTCATATGTTTTTTGGGGCGCTGATTACGAAAATGGGGGTTAAAACCCATAAATAGGGGTTTATGGGCGTTTTTTGCAATTTTAGGGATGTTCCAAGAATTGCAGGTAGCTGTAACCCTCATTTTCGTAATCAGCGCCCCAAAATACGTAGGGGACAAGTGGTCTCGTCAACTCCGGCGTTTCCCGACCTTTTACCGCTGTTTTAAATGTACTACTTGCCAAATGTGACGAAATACATACTGAAATAACTATTAAAAATTTTTCTTGGCGATTTTTTGTGGTAATTAAAATCAGTATGATGAGTTTTCATTATTACAATTTTCTAGATGAAAAATAGACTAGTGTGGTAATTGTTTGCATCTATGGTATCAATATTTTTCATTTAATGCAATCTAATGTAGGTACAGGGTGGTTAAAAAAATAAGAAAAACATTGAATTGAACTACTTGACAAATTATTTGACGTGGTATTATTTGTTTTCCCGAATTTCCAATTTTGGGAGCTCTAGAATCTCCTAAGAATGTTCAAACAAATATGTTCATTCCCGACTTGGTAATTTACGAAAAATCTCAAGTTTACACTGTACTATCTTTAGCAAATAAATGGATCACAAGTAAAAATCTTTTAAATTTCGTATGCAATTTATTAAAGGTGGTTTGAACAGTACGTGTGGAGGAAGAAAGACAGACAAAAAAGCTGTGACTAGCAAAAGTATCACAAAAAAAAATATACGAAAAAGTTGGAACAGCGTGATACGGGAATGTCTATAAAAAACTGCAGAGTAAATTAATGTATACTGTAGATAGGTAGGTAATAAACTGTAAATATCTTAACATCTACATAAGTATACAAAATTAATGATTATGATGTAATTTATTAGTCCTTGCCAAAAATAATATAGAGTAGCAACGCATAACAGCACTTGCCATATCATTCAATTTGTTTGCACTGTTCGCAGCTACTTTTTCTATTTCATAAATGAAAAAAATAAACTACTTTTTGTACACAGTTAAAATATGTTTCAAACCTGCTGGAAAAAAATTTGAAACAAAAAACAAGAAATGGCAATACGCACAAATAGTGCCCTTTGTGTCACTTATGTAAAACGTATGAAGTAGGTATGCATTCAGAAGTTACGATCCTGGTTTGTCTTATTCGAAATAAATTTAATAAAAGGGATGATTTATTATCATCGTTGGGCGGGTCGTTATCTGGCGGTCAGCAGGTGCAAGGTGCAAGAACGTGACCTAAGACTCCCTGCATTCTCAGCGCGGGATGGTATTTTATCGCGATGATAGAGTACGCTTTTGTGTAGTACAGAACAAACCCGCGGAATGTAAACTAAACAGGAGCTACAATCGTGCGTATTTTAACCGCATAGGTAAGATTCAGCTGTGTTCATTCTAGGGTGACGTTTATACAGGGTGTTTTTAAATGAAGTAACAAAAATGAGACCACAGATTCCTTTGATGAAAACAAAGCGATTTAACCTAACAAAGCCAAAGTTAAAATTTTATTTTCTATATTTGTAAGTAACTTCTTAAGAAATCCAAATATTTACATAAAATTTGAAAATCGGGTTTTTTGCAAGCGAGAAATTCAAATTTGTTTCTAATTTTGACGTCACTAGTAGAAAACGCCACTTGTGGCACACCATGTTTCTTTTAAATGGCAGAACTTGTTTCCACCTTAGTATGTCCATCTGACTATCTGAGCAATCGATTCTCCTACCTGTTTTATTTGAAAAAGGTATACCTTGCTGAAGTCGGTAGGAGTAACCATTTTTGAAATAATCCTATTAGAAATTCTCAGCGCACCGAGTAAAAACTGTTTTGGTTTCAGGTAAAGTGTCTTTTTTGCTGAAAATATATGTTACTTGAAAAAGTTGTTCAGAATGATAAAATGGAGACGTGCAAAGTTTGAAGAAGTTCGGCGAGGTTCGATGAAACCATTTTTCAACAAAGCATAGATTTTATTAAAGCAGGTCGATCTTTTTGAAATTTTGCATGTCTACATAATTTACTGTTTTGAACAAACTTTTTCAAGTAACATTTTGCTGTAATTTCAGTAGAAAAGGCACTTTACCTGAACGATAATAGTTTTCAATTGCTGCACTGAATACTTCAAATAGGATTATTTCAAAAACTGTTACTCCTAACGACTTCAACAAGGTATACCTTTTCCAGATATAATAGGTAGGAGAATAGATTGCATGAATAGTTAAATTGATACAATAAGCAGCAAAAAAGTTCTGCCATTTAAAAGAAACATGATGTCCCACAAGTGGCGCCCTCTACTAGTGAAGTCAAAATTAGAAATAAATTTGAATTTCTCGCCCGCAAAAACCACCAAGTTACAAATTTTATGTAAATATTTGGATTTTTTAAGAAGTTATCTGCAAATATCGAAAATAAAATTTTAACTTTAACACACTGTATCTTTTTTATTATGCGACTTGGGATATAGGATAGGATAATCGATTTATTTTCACCTAAGGTCTCATTTTTGCTACTTCATTTCAAACCATCCTGTATAGTTTTCCACAAGTTGACATTTATTAGTATTTCCAGTTCTAGCATATTGTCTTTTATTCGAGTCTAAATAAAATTTTTGAAGTCATTCCAAACTGTTGTAGATTTGTTTATAAATAAAAAATATGAGCATATTTCTTCAGAAACTGACAAACTACCTTGGCTTAAACTTGAAAACATTTGATTATATTAATTATTATACATTGATCTTTCATATTCTACATTGTACGAGACCTACGCTTATGTAACATGTAAGAAGTAGCAAAAATGTAATGAAAATATTAAGACCCGGTTGCATTATTTATATGATCATCAACAAAAACCGTTTCACTGACTTCATCTTTTTATAGGATGTACGAGTATTTACTTCTACAACATAAAAAATATATAAATCTTACCTTTCTGTTATACAGGATACAACACAACCAAGCATTACTAACACAATTCACATTGTTTCACAAGTGTTTACACACATGTCTTTTAGTTTATTATCACAATAATTTAACACAACACACAACGTACATCAAACGACAACAATAGCGACCGCTTGGCAGTCTGACAAGTCTGAGCGTCAGTTGTTACTTTATGATTTTATGAATTAACCAATTAGCGAAGAGTTGTGTTTTATCAATAGAGTACGTTCAGAATTGCAATCGTATCGCTGTCAGATATAAGAAAACGATAGGTTTGTAATTAAATAAATAAAGATTGGTTGTATTATTAGGCAATGAATATTTAGAAGAGGTAAATAAAAAATGTTCTCGATCTTGGTTTGAAGCAATGTTCTGTAATAGTTTGACGTTCGTGTGTTTTCGTTTATCGTTTCATCACTCATCAGTACACAATACATTAGTAGTGCAATGCAATACTGTTTTTGTTCTACTTCAGGCTGGTATCTAATATTTAAAAAAATATATACATATATACCGTCAAATAACAAGAGCTGGTTTACCTCATTTTTTGTTATTCAAATCATAGGCGCCTCGTTTAGGAGGGTGAAAAGGATATTAGAAATATTTCTTTTGGAAAATATACATTTAATAGTTATTTATGCAACAAGTACAAAAAGTAAATGTTTTGTACCAGTTGCATACAATATTTTCCTACGTTCATGCAAAAACCAAAAAATGTTATTTAGAAGACACTAAGTCTAGGAAAATGTGACATCGATTTGAACGTTTATGTTTGTCATGATGACAAAACGCTATTGTAGAGTGACAAATGAATGCAATAAACACTTTATTGCACTAGTGCAATAAAGAACCACTTTTTCCACTAAATATAGTTCAATAAAGTTTTGTTTTTTGCATGAACGTAGAAAAAATATAATAAAAGCTGTAGATAACTCTCGCTCGCACACTTGACTCGAAAATTGCCCATTTTACCGCCACAAACGCTTTTTTTGCGAGCCATGCAGTCTTTCTGGATTGCCTACGGCGTATTTTGATGCCGATTTTTTCGCGTTTTCCTAGCTAAATTTCCGTCTTTCTGGTGGGTCCTCGCGCCTAATCTACGATTTTCTGTGTGGGAGCGAGACGCAAGACAAGATGGCTACCCATGAAGGAAAATCGAGAAACGTCAGACCAGTTGACAGATGCGATGTGAGAATGACAAGCAATGGAAATTCGAGATTTTTATGTATTCCTACATCTATTTCTAATAAAATAAAATAATCTATAAAATTTGAACCTTCTAAAATGTCCAGCATGCCTTAGGTCTGAGTTTAAAATTCGTAAAGTTTCAGTCAACTACGAGGCGCACCGCCGACCAAAATTGCCGAAACGTCAAACGTATGCTCCGGCGGCGACAGCTCGGAATAAGACGTCGGAAATTTGGAAAAATGAGCCGACTGGAAGCCGGCAAAGACCAAAAACTGTAAATTTGAAGTCTCTAGAAAGTTTCCCGTACCCGAGCGCTGGGGTTTGAGGTCGTTTTTACATTCAACTTTGCATAAATACGAGTGAAAACGTGGTAAAAATGAACTAGACAAAAGGCTTAGACAATGTTAAAATAAAAATTGACAAAAAAAAAATAAAATTCCAAATTCGAGGAAATTTTCGGTTTTTTCGCTTCGGAACGGTTGTCGAAAGACTGTTTCATATACAAAGTGTTAAAAAAAATGTTTCAGTTAAAAAAACTCAAATTTAAGGGATCTATTATGACACTAACGGAGGAAATACAGAGTGTTTAAAAATAACGAACCATTCTCTAAAAACCCTTTAAATTCATGGAATTAAAAAAAAATGTTGATTAAACCTTTAGCATCACAAAAATACCACCCGATTCGATATTTAAAATACAGGATGTTAAAAATTAACCAAACTCGAGAAAACATTAAAAATTACCTAAATATGCCAACCACTCTTCTAAATTATAGAGCGGCGGATTTTCCCCACCATAGAGTTCAGCCAAACTCACCTTTACATTTTATTATTCACAGGCGTAGAGCCGCGAGCAGTAATGGCTCGTAATGGCGAGATTCAGTCTTAAATATTAAACAAATTAAGGCAGAAACGGTCTATTTTGACGTCTACTGTAACTTGTTGCTGCTTGATCCGTTTATTATAGGACACCCTGTATAAGTTTTAGTCTTATTTATACCCTTCATTTCCGGTGAGTTCAACCTTAACACATTGTACAGCATTTGTCTCATTCTCCGATATAGAAAACAACCGGCAATTTTCATCCTGTTCTTTGCAAAGTACTCTGAAGTCGCACGATAAAAAATCCAACATTTTTCGCTAGACTTTCTAATTTCGCATAACTCTGCCACCAAATGTATTATAAAATTCGTCCGCTGGCAACCGCCGTGCCCCGCATAATTCACAGGGGCCATATCTATATTTTATACACATATACTTATTTAAAAGATATCCTAAACTTAGGAAAATATGACTATTATTTTCCACTTTGGAGCTCACGGTGACGAGCGGCGTCAGAAGGCGCATTATGTAAATTTAAGAAATGGCTTTCCGGCCTTACCCGACACCGCCTTTCTCTGTAAACCAAAGGAGTAAGAGCTATGCAAAGTGATTTAGAAGAACGATTCTTCCCATCCAACAAGTATGGTATGTTATTTATTTTACGCCGCCTTTTTACCGCCCCCGGGCTCGATTTAACGTGTTTGAACGTCGATTATATTCCTGGTTTATGCGACCCTTTCTGTAAAGTAACAAATGAAGGCACTTGCGGCCGCGCCGTATACGGCAAAGGGTTCATTACGACCTGCGGAGACCAAAGGATAACGAGGAAAAAAGCAAATTCGTCTATCTGGGGGGCGAGAGTCGTTTGCGTTACCCTGTTTATTATGCACTGATGGGGACTAATAACTCCGAAATTACGGTCTGCGGCTAAATTACGTCCAGCACTAGATTAATCTATATGACGAACTACACTTACAGTTAAAATATTTATACTTATTAAAGGTTCGCCCTGTATATTGGGTACCCTGTAGAGTACGTCACAGATATATGTTTTTTGATACAGAGTGGTGCCTACATATGACCAACTGTTTACTCAAATTTTCGGAAATTTAAGAAAAACACCGACACCTTAGGTATCGTTCTAACTACTACATTCAGTTTGTGTTAATAAAAGACCACATTTGAGTTTTTTAAAGCTATTTAAGGATATTTATCGTTGCGGTACAAACGCATAACCACATGCGCATTCTGGATGCACTCCACTCTATTTATATTCATAATATGCACATAAAGTGCACTGCATTGTTGCTGCCAGAGCGATATTTAACCGATCCTCGACGAGCACGCTACCTTAAAACACAGCAGTCATTAACTCAAATATGATATCAACATTAAAATAGTAACACGCTCGGATTTGAGCGGAATTAGGTACTTCAGTGCGTTCCCAGTGGCGGATCGTCAGGTAACACATGTAATGCATCGCTTCACACAGAGAAACATCATCATAGCAACCGCCTACTGCGGTTATCAGTAACCAGTGACGAAACGATGTTTAGAGTAAGAAAAATTATTTTTATTTTTTTCCGCGCAAACTGTTGGTTGTATGAACAAATTACAAGAGGAAAAAAAGTAGTAAAATTACGTGAAGTATTTAAAAAAAAAACTTTTGTTGAAATCGGCCATTGCAAGAAAAAGTTCTGAAAGAGATAAATCTAGGGTTGCTTATTCCCGCCCTCCAGAAACATAAGCTAAGGAATAGACACCACCACAAAATAGCCTTTGACTAGCTGATAATGTGTACCAAAATTGAAGTTTTCAAGTGCAACCGTTTTTCAGAAAAAATAAAAAAACTATTTTTTTCCGCCATTTTCAGACCCGAATATCTCAACAGGGAGGACCCAAATTGAAAAATTTTATATGAAGATCCCCCCTGAAATGGCTTGTGGAACACACTGGTAAAATATTTGACCATCATTCTGGAACACCATGTATACCTAAAGGTACAAAAACACATTTAATGACATGGGAGGTGTGTCAAAGACTACATAATTTCAGAAATTTTGTCATATTAAGAATTTTTTCACTGGTCGGAGTAGATAAACAATTCATCTAATGTATATTATGCCTTCTGTTGCAGGAGATTTCTAAAATATTGTTTAAAATGTTTTACATTCATGTCTCGTATACGTGTGGGGACATTATAAATCCATATAATCATGTGATATACATTCCTTTGTATGTAACTAAAATTTGCTTTCACAGCAGTGAGGCCATAGACAAAATTCGCTGATATTTGTAAGGCTATTCGTTTTTCTTGTTTCATAGTCTGGGCTCTGCTCTGTGATATAAAAAGAGAAGGATTTTCCTTTATAAATATAACCGACTATAACGATAAATATAGGTATCTAGCTATAAGTTAAAATATTGTTCTGTTTAAAGGTGTCCCTACATGATTCCAAGCGAGATAGATTAAATATGTTTCTCATACACCTTTGCATAATAAAAATTCTCTCTGCCTCAGTACCAGCAACCCAAAATATTATGCAAGTGGATATCTGCATGATATGCAATGATAGCTGTTTCCTGGTTTACATTTGTTGCTATAACTTTTAGTGCATAACAGTATTTGACCAACTTTTGTGCATTGTGATATGTCCAATTTAGTTTATGATCAATATTGATCCCTAAGAATTTAACCAAGTTTACTGTTGTCAACGTTCTTACTGTTTGTGTGGAAAAATGTGTCTTTGTATGTTTTTTGATAACTGAATCTGATTAACTGAGTCTTGTTCACATTTAATAAGAGGTTGTTTGAAGAATACCAAGATTCAAGAAACTCCAGAGTGTCAAATACATCTCCATTAGATAGTTTCGTATCAGAACTTAGTACCATTGATGCAAGCATTATAATGAGCATTATAGAACTAGTATCATTAATAACTATAATAAAACTACATTTTCTATTTAGACTGATTTAATTATACATTTGCAGCAGTATAATTACTGCTTCGTCCCAGCGTAAATCAGGAAAACGTTTAATAAAGTTATTGCAGCTGTGAACAGCACGAAAAATTACTTTTCGGCCACACCGGGCCCACGTCAGTGGCTTGTCTCGCAACGGTCCAGCCCCGTATCCGGGCGGGGCCATCGTTTCTCAAAAGTTTGAGTGAAATTTATCACACTACTCCAGGGTGACTACTCCCACGGAAGGTTTTCTGTTATTTATGTTAATTTTTCAATTTTAACTTTAAAATTTACTTCGGCCTGTTTCTCAGGTCGGAATCCGGAAGAGATTTATTTTATCTGCCGGCCATATGTTACCGATACCACTGCAGAAAAGTTTCAACAGCCGAACTGCTTGCGTGCGGCGGCAAAAAACAACAACCCAGACGAAGATTTAAGAGGACTAAAAGGATCTGCGGAGGACTACAGCAAAGTTTTAACAAGTACACTCGTAATATCGAGGCGCTGTTCGTGCAGCGATCTCGAGAATAGCAACTTCTCAAAATAGGAAATCAAACAGGCATATTTAAATTAGATGTAAAAGTTTTAATGCACGTCGATAGAGAGCAATTTGTATTGCAGCTTTGCATTTGCATTCGACATTTGATCCTGTTACGAGTAAGAAGAATGACTTTATATCCGACCGGTTCGAGACAATGTCCTATTAAAAGTCGAACGGATTCCGAACTTTCGGAAAATAAAATCTAACGGCAGGAAATTAAAGCAGGCGATGCGTTCTTGCCTACAGCAAACAAAGCCGTATAGCACTGTTAGCTCTTAACGAAATTTTCCATTCTGAAATAATTTCTTAAAATATTAGTTTCTATAAGTGAAAATAGAGTGGACAAGAGGGAAAAATAGGTTTTTTAAATTCTAAAATTGAATTATGAAATTATTTTTTATTGCTATGAGGTCATTGCAGAAGAAAGAATGTATAATACAGCATTCTGCTTTATATCTGTATACGATTTTCAAGCTTTCAGACAGCGCAGTACATATACAGCATTTAGAAAAAATTATCTGCTATTTCAACGGGCTGTTATACTAAACGCAAGACAAGTGCATTGATTTGATTTAAAAGAAATTTACGAAAAGAAATTTCGGTTTAGTATTCTGGAAAAAATTTTTACCTTTTAAATTTAATAAATAACATTTCTTTTTCGTATATTTTTAGGTATTAACAATATTATGTGAAACTAACTACTCTCCGGACTAAAGCCCCGACCTACTGTATATATTTTTTCTTCAATTCGTCAAATATGCTCAAAATATAGCGATTTAAATTTTTTACCTTTTAAATTTAATAAATAACATTGCTTTTTCGTATATTTTAGGTATTAACAATATTATGTGAAACTAACTACTCTCCGGACTAAAGCCCCGACCTACTGTATATATTTTTTCTTCAATTCGTCAAATATGCTCAAAATATAGCGATTTAAATTTTTTACCTTTTAAATTTAATAAATAACATTTCTTTTTCGTATATTTTTAGGTATTAACAACACTACTATGTGACACTAACTACTCTCCGGACTAAAGCCCCGACCTACTGTATATATTTTTTCTTCAATTCGTCAAATATGCTCAAAATATAGCGATTTAAATTTTTTACCTTTTAAATTTAATAAATAGCATTGCTTTTTCGTATATTTTTAGGTATTAACAATATTATGTGAAACTAACTACTCTCCGGACTAAAGCCCCGACCTACTGTATATATTTTTTCTTCAATTCGTCAAATATGCTCAAAATATAGCGATTTAAATTTTTTACCTTTTAAATTTAATAAATAGCATTGCTTTTTCGTATATTTTTAGGTATTAACAATATTATGTGAAACTAACTACTCTCCGGACTAAAGCCCCGACCTACTGTATATATTTTTTCTTCAATTCGTCAAATATGCTCAAAATATAGCGATTTAAATTTTTTACCTTTTAAATTTAATAAATAGCATTGCTTTTTCGTATATTTTTAGGTATTAACAGTATTATGTGAAACTAACTACTCTCCAGACTAAAGCCCCGACCTACTGTATATATTTTTTTTTCAATTCGTCAAATAATATGCTCAAAATATAGCGATTTAAATTTTTTACCTTTTAAATTTAATAAATAACATTGCTTTTTCGTATATTTTTAGGTATTAACAATATTATGTGAAACTAACTACTCTCCGGACTAAAGCCCCGACCTACTGTATATATTTTTTCTTCAATTCGTCAAATATGCTCAAAATGTAGCGATTTAAATTTTTTACCTTTTAAATTTAATAAATAACATTGCTTTTTCGTATATTTTTAGGTATTAACAATATTATGTGAAACTAACTACTCTCCGGACTAAAGCCCCGACCAGCGTTGAATTACACCCACAATATCTACCCATATATTCTTTATTATTAGCTTTTGTAACATTTTTTGCTGTATTAGAAAGGTATTTTAAGTTAATATAAATCAAATCTCCTACAATTACTATCAATGGAGTCATCGTAAGAGATTTGATTTATATTAGCTTAAAATACCTTTCTAATACAGTAAAAAATAACATTGCCATGGAAAACAATGATTTATCAATGCTGGTTTTAGCGGCTTCTGATCTTGTTTGAGTATTTATATCACATCGTTCCTTAGGTAATTAATTATTCCTCCACAAAGCGAACAGAGATCAAAGCATAATCGCTGAATTGGGGAAATTATTATCGACAAGTATTCCTGTGAGGTAGAGTATCTATCATCTATGAGGTCTCTAAGAGGGTTACAATGTAGCCTCTACACCGAAGAAAATATGTGTGTGTGTGTGTTATCATTCCTGCTAGGAAAGATATATAGGTTCAAATGTAATTAAAAACTTAAAAGATATTATAGGGTTCTACAGAATGTCAGTGTTTCAAGAAGTACTGTAGTAATAATTCTGACAAAATATTCAATTTTTCCTAAAGCTCTTTCTAAGAGCACTGCGATCCTTCCCATATTACACATTCTTGATCAATTACAGGACAATTATATACTATTGAAGATATCATTCTCTACAGAGTCAATTTTACTGAAGACGCAGACATTTTATACACTCTAGTTCTCGTATAGTAGCCATCTGTTTACCAAAGAGGTGCGATAACATAAAATCAAAGTTTTTAGTTTAGTTTTTTTAATAAATATTTAGTTTTGTTGTTTTATTGAACAGCATTCAATAAAAGAATGAATATATTTCTACCGCTAAAACAAAAGTGGCACAATTGTAAAGGGAAGTTCAAAAATGCATTGTGTATCCTTATTTTACAATAATACATCCAATATGCCACTTAAACCTTTTATCAAAAGTCGGGTAAGTGTAGTTATTTTTGCGTGTTCTGTAGGTATTTTATTCTTGACTTAACCTTACTATTTCGCACTATGTTGTGCCATATTTTCTGTATGCTCATTCGTAACAATCTTAAGTTTTTATTATTATCGCTATTAAATGATTTTTTAGAGATTGGTCGCTCGAACACACACCTGCAATCGGCTCTGTATGTTAGCCTTCTAATATGTTAGACGAGGCAAGCCAGGAGATAAAGCTATTAAGTCGATTATCCCATCACAAAAACCTGGCCGCGGTATCTCAGTCGGCTGCGACGATAATCGCCGCACATAAAGCCGGTCTAGGCCTACTTTCTGATCGCATTAGTTTTAATAGGCCACTTAATACTTTTTTCTATCCTGCCCGCAAATATTGCGGCACTCAGCCCGACCGTGTGTCCTAAATCACTTCTCTAATAGAGCCAATTAAATTTTAAAGCCGATTGCCGCCAATTTACGACACTGCCTGATACGATTCGCTGGAGTTTCAGATACGAGTATTGCCCGCCAGGAGTTCGAATGTAGGAATAAAGCCGTATCCTTACCCTGGGATTACTAAAACGCATTGGCGTCTTAAAAAAGTTGAAATCATATAGGGTGTCTCTTTATCTTACTGCCAAACGCATATTTTTCAAATTTTGTGTAGTGTCAATACCAAATATTTAATCTAGGGTCATAATTAACTTACTTATGTAAATGATACTGCAGGAAACAACTACTCCGCGGACTAATGCCCCGACCGGCATTGAATTACTCCTGAAGTATTTGTGTGAACAGCCAAGAACCGTTGTCGGACACACCACCAGACATAGACCGGTTTCGGGCTTGTTAGCCCTCATCAGTATGCCATAGGTGAGATAACCGACAATTGAACTGGCTGTTCCTTCATATGTATGTTCACATATAAATTGAGTGAATTTAATTACATTCAAGGGCTGCATTAAATTCTCAATATGACCCCCCCCCCGTTTACATTAATACACAATTTTGCTCATTTGATAAATGATTGTCTAATATAAAATTGCTTGCCACTGCTCATCCCGTGTATTAATAGGGTCACTGTAAACTTTTGATTTCAAAATACCCCAAATACTGAATTCCATGGGGTTTAAGTCTGGGCTTCGTGCGGGCCATGAAAACGTGCTGCCGTGACCTATCCACGCTTGGGGAAATTGTGCGTTAAGATAGCTTCGCACATGTACAGAAAAAAGGGCAGGGGCACCGTCTTGCATAAAAAACATATTGTGTCTCACATTTAATTGTAAATCATCAATAAGTTCCTCAAAATCATGTTCTAAGAAATGTATGTAAGAACGGCCATTCAGATTATATGGCAATTCAACAGGGCCCAACACATAATTTCCAACAATACCACACCAACTGTTTATCTTAAATTCATGTTGGAAATGACGTTCTATTAATACACGCGGGTTTTCATTAGGTGGTGTAATTATGCTACTGATTTTTCTCAAACTGAACTCCTTTCATGATACTTTATATATTTTTAAAAAACACATCTACCTTCTCTTTTTTCATGAACCCATACATATCACAGTTGATTGTAGTCAAATTTTACATCGTCGTAATTTTCAGTCATGCCTAATCACACGCTATACGTATACATAATCATCTTATATTAAAATTTGATACAATTCTTTTATATTATAATGCTGCCAGTCTTACAATATGGCTGATGCTAAAAACACTCATCAACATCAAACCCTCATATCGATACACCATAGGAGATAGAAGCTGTATCTATTATTGAAATTACAACTTAAAGAACTTAGATTTTTAGAATTCGCAGAAGAATTTATAACTTTTTATATTAATTTTGACCAAGCAACGACATTATATGATATATAAATGTTCGTATAATATTTTTCAACACCTTTGCGTACTCTGGCGACCACGCTTCTGACTTTTAAATTAAATTCCGTATAATTTTTTAATGCCTCAACCCAGCACTTATATTTTTTACAAAGCTTGCAACGTATCACGCCCCTTGGCGGCGGTTACTTTTACGGCTTGCCGCCGCCGTAAGTGAACGGTATTCGACGCAACTTTTATATCATTTAGTAAAACTTTTATTGCCCAGTAAAAGGAGAGTTTATATGCGCGCTTTTATGCCTCTCCGCGTCCTACATGCGCCTGCTTGAAAAATAAGTACTTTACATTTTTATCAGTTTTGATGAGTGGCTTAACCGCAGCAGTAAAGAGTACGCCCTTATTGTTAGCATTGCTACACAGTTGCCACGTGCAGTAGTATGGAAATGAGTAACACCGGACAGAAGAGAACGAGGAGTGAGAATAAGTTACTAAACAAATTAAGGCCAGAGAGTAGAAATAAGGCTATCCTTTTTGTGAATTAAAAATCGCAATTTTAGGATCCCAATCAAGACTTGGTATCTAAATATACTTTATTCATATTAAAACAAATTTAATCTTATTCATGCCAGCTTATCGACAGAAACATTCCATTTATTTACCTGCAGGGAGTCGATTCTCGAGTTTAGAGGAACACATTCCTTCAGAAAGTGATGTAAGTTCTCATGAGGAATTGCAAATCTGTACTTGACCATTCTCATTGTAGTTACTTCCCGTAAATATTGAGGTATTATTTCACATGGTTTTTGCTAAAGGAATTTTTTAAGTGGAATTAATTCCCACTTGAATTTAATTCACTGTATCGAGAATCGAGGTCTAGGAGTGTTGTTGTTATTTAGACATCCCAGCTAGCAAAGTAGTTCTATAAATTTAGAGTAATAGGAGTTTTATATTCTGTTAATATTTTATAGTTGTATTTAGAATACTAAATTGTTGCATTAATGTGGCACATGAGACTATTTTGCCTTCAGAAACTGAATTGTTTTTTAAATTTGTTGCAAGAACGTTCTTAGAGCACAATTTATAGAGCACTTATAAGATAACTGCTAATGTAGCCCTATAAGTGTGTACAATAACAATTTTACAGCAACGGTGCTTATAGAATCAAATTACTGTAAAACCGATGCAATATACTGCTTTATAGAATTATACCATCTCATGTGACACTCTTATAAAATTATTCCGTAATGTCGCTTATAGTTTAATTATAGAACTATTGTATAAGGCGTTGTTAAGTTACAATTCTGCTGCGGAAAACAAATTACAAATATGGAAGCTGCTATCGAACTTAAGAGATCTTTAAAGCAGTTGTAGAGAATAATAATACAGTTGTTATAAAATCATTATAGAGTAAATAAGTAACAAAAGCCTTTTTGTTCCATAAAGAAACGCTATAGAACTATCATTTTTTATATATGTAGGTTTCCCATAGCCCCATCTGACGAGACCTGCCTGTAATAGTACGAAATATTTTGATCAAAGTATAATGGGGAAATTTGTATAACATAGTCATGACTTGTAAAAATTATTATCTGCTTGCAGAAAGAAAATTTCATTACGATAGATAAGATTTATTTGATTGCTAAGAGAAATTGATTTTCTTATAGAAATTTAGTAACATATTTAATTTAGACCATTCCAAACCTTAAACATTTGCACTTCTAGATGTTGAAGTTAAAGAATTTTATTAGATTTATTAAATAAGATTGAAATAAGTGAAATTACCACAATAAAATATGACAACACTGTGAATATTAAGTAGTTGCTTACGAAGCATATTTGCTCTATAATCATTGCAATCGATACAAAAATGTCATATTAGTGAGAATCCATTGGAAGTACAAGATGAAGCCTTTCTTTCTGTCGTCATATTGTGAAGAAGAAAAAAAAATCTGAATTCAAAATATGTACAATATAAATAGGTGAAATGATATCAATAATATGGATATACTTACTTTTTGACTATTTTATGTACAGTTGGTTGTTAAATTCATCAATTTAGAAAAACAAATTTTTTATTAAATTTCCAGCATCATAGGAAATATAAGATTATCTGAGGGCGCGTCAAAAAATTACCATTATGTACCACATATTTCACGATAAAACTTTTTCCGCATTAAAATGTACTGCTCCCTGATGGACAAACAAACTAAGCAATTCGTAATAATGCAATAAAGTACTCCTATGCAGGCTGATTAGGCCCATCTTATTGGTTCTTATTGGCCCGTCCATATTATTTCTAACATGTGCGATACAGAAACATTTTGTTTTTAAAAGATACAATTAAACGATTTTAAAGTTCTTTAAATATAACACCATGCAACACAAAAATTGTATAGCGAAGTGCTATAGAATTTTTATGAGATTGCTTTGTAACTGTGTTACAAAAATTCTTTAAGACTTCTATAATTATTTCCTGCAAGCTTTACAGAACCGCTTAAAGAACTAAAACGTTCTATAGAACGGTGTCCATTTTTATGGTATAAGTGTTGTAAGAACGTTTTGAAAATGTTCTTAGAACAAACATTGCTCTATAAAATTTGCTCTGGAAACGTTCTTACAATTTTTACAGAACAAGAAATTGTTAGCTGGGATGTTTAGACTTACGAAAAGCCTAATATAATTGCGACCTACAAATGTTTAGAAATCGGATTTAAATTTTTACTACTTACTAAAAGTTAATACTAACGTTCCTTGTGAATCAGAAATGTTTCGTTTGGTGCTTCCATTTAAAATATACCAACAAGAATTTTTCATTTATGCTCTTTCCATCATTTTCTTTAAACCACTTTTTGAAGCTATTATGTCTTTTTGTAACGTTTTTTAGATTTTTCAGGAATCACTGAAGGACATCCTATACCCCCGCCTTTTCAATATCTGAATTATTTTCGTTTTCTGATTCACTCATGCTCATACTCACTCGTTTGACAAATATATTGATGTTTAAAAATAAATTTACAAGCGTATCCATGTAACGACAAAACCTACTTAGTTTGGTGGATATACGAGACACGAGATAAAAATTATTTTAATATTTTCGAGATATTTTGTTACCCTTTGTATTCATATAATGGTCGTACAAAAAATAGTATAAGCATCTCGAACAGTAAAGAGTTTACCAATCTCCTCCAATGTTGGCGACTGAGCCAAGCGAACATTGTTCATTGTTGTGTTGCGGTTTTCTAGTGTCTTATTGTTTTCCTTTGCCTCATTAATAAATCACACATATTTCAAACTAATCAGTTGTTTTCATAGTTAAACTTTTGGTACTTCGTCGAATTACTGGTAAGTTCTAACAAAAACAAAATATTGAGGTTAATAATATACTTATTTCAGTTTAGAACAGTATGGCTTTTACTGTTGAGCAAAATGCCTTTATTTTAATGGGTCATTTTCGAGGTGGAACTAGAAATGAAGACAGGTTGTGGAAATACTCGTTACAATCATGCATTGAGCAATTTATGACCGAGTTCCTAATCGCAAACATTGACTATGACTTGTCATTTTTCACTGACAAAGCGTGGTTCCACATATGGGGTTATGTAAATAGCCAAAATTATAGAACCTGGGCTGCAGAAAATCCTCATACATTCATGGTAGAAACCAGTTTACATCCCGTAAGTTGGTGTTTGGACAGCGATACCTAAAAGACGTATAGTAGGGCCTATATTCTTCTACGAAACTATAAATTCTGAAAGTTATCGAATCCTTATTTTAGAGCCATTTTTAGAACAGTTACATGATGACGAGTTGCAAGTAGGTTACGTTCAGTAAGATGGAGCAACTGCACACACTGCAAGAGCAACAATTCAATTTTTAGAGCAATTTTATGGCAATCGACTGATTAGTCTAGGTTTGTGGTTAGCCAGGTCTCCGGATTTAACTCCGTTGGATTATTTGTTGTTTAAACATTTGAAAAATACTATATTTAAAACAGCAATACACATTATCGAAGAATTAGAAGCGGCACTTATTCGAGAAATCGACAATAGCACAGAAGAACAGCTACAAAATGTATTTGAAAATATGCACAGGAGGGTAAATTTATGCATAGCAAGTGAAGGGCACCATTTTGAACACAGCATGTAATTATTTCAATTTGTTAATTTTTATTCAAGTGGCAAAATACCCAAGCGAAGATAAATAATTAAGAAATGCCACAAACAATTTTTTTTAAACATTACAATATGTAATGTTTTTATCTCAAATATTGTAAATAAATCTTAATATAGTAAAATATGTTTCTTTTACCCTGCAATGCAATAAGAAAAATCAGTTGTGTTCACATTATATACTCTGTTTTCATAGTAAAAATTTCAATTTGTTCATTAACAAGAGATTGGTAGTTTTCTCTTTCTAATAAAGTTAAAAACATTTCAAACGAAACAAATAAACGTTCTTTTCATCAGTAACTATGTAATATTAAATTTTATATATTAAATTTCGGTAGTCCAGCAATTTATTAGGCTATGTACTCAATTTAAAAAACAAGTTTATTTACATCAGTAATCCCTTCAACCACACCACTGATGTTTAGTGCTTTTCTAGAAAGTGCTGCCAACAGAGCAATGCTGGATGCATATGCGCGTAGGTCAGAGCTTGTAATCATTTCTGTTCTGTACTATAAGCTATCACGTATTCCGAGAGAAGGCCAAAACCTCGATAAGTTTTCATTAAATCACAAAGTTAACATTTTTGCCGTCACCTTTGTGATGAATATTCAATAATCCCCCGCGTATTTTTATCTGGACTGGCCCAGCACTCATCAGTTTTTTCGCGGAGATTCGTTATTGGATTATTCGATCCCTCTCGTTGACACCCAATTAATGCAGTCATCTAGATAAATATTCCGATGTAATAAATTATTTATTGGCCTGCTTACGGGCGCGTAAAAGTTTTTACGGCAGCTCCGGGTACCTACGTCGCTGTAATGCCAATGAATTTTATTAAATTACTTGCGAAGTCGACGAAAACATCTTGGCGCGGTGGGAAGTTGTGTTTACAGGTCGAAAAAGCTTTATTGGTGTCTGTCGTGCCTTCCTTATCAACGGAATAAGGTTCTCATTTTCATTTTTTAATTTATTTTTTCGCATTGTGACTGATGTTATGCTATTTTACTAAAGAATCAGAATCGAATTGCTTCCTAGGAATACGTCGATAACTGTTTGTCCGTTTTGTGGTTAATCACTGGAAAATTGCTTCAGTATTTTACTCTTTGACAAAAGAATTAAATTATAGCGAGATTTCGAAGCACAGTGTGTGATAAAACTTTTAAAACATTGTGCAATTTCATTAGATGAAATGATCCGATGAAAAACAAAAATATGGCGTTAAAAACTAGTTTCATAGTTCTCAATTCGCTATTGTTAGATTGCACATGAAGAAAGCTTAAGAAAGTTATTGTACCTCATCGGTACAACATCGAATAAAAATTCGAATGTAAATCCGCGAAGCATACACTTTTTATATTCATTTTACTGCCGAGAATGGAAATTAGAAAATAGCTTTACGACATAATCCGTTTTACCCACTGCTTTATTAGCGGGAAATGAGAACTCTAATAAATATGATTTGTTCCAAATTATCTCTCATCTGCTGGCAGTAGTTGTAAACGGTTGCGGTGTCTTTGTCTTGCCCGCCAGAAAATTTATCGGACTTACTGTTGTGAAACACTCGCCTGAAAAGTTCACAATCGCGGTGAAACAATTAGCAGCCGTAATTTTCGTCTTAGGGGCCGAAATATCAACAGTTTAACGACCATCTAAGCGCTAGTAATAATGCTTTGGTTTTCTGTTCAGTCCGCACAATCTGAGAAAGTTATACATATATATTTTCATTACAAGAATGGAAATTAAATGTAAAATATAAAATTGCAATTGTTGTATATTCCTAAAAGTCTAAAACATTTAACGGCAAATGTTGACTGAAATCCTGTTCTAAAACAACGTCACAAGAAATGTTGACTGTTTGTCGATTTTCACAACATGATCATTAGATTCTGTTTCTGAATGTTGGCTTTGCTGAATACTTTAGATTATTCGGCCATGATTTTATTAGCAACTTCTGTTTTATGGGTCACTGAATCTACTATTGATATCCTTGACCTGAAGCCAGTAATACTGGCATTGGAGGAGTATTATTACAAATGGAACGAAAAGAAGATTTCCTATTTTATCAATGTTCTCTGTAAACAAAAAGTGAATTCAGGAAGAGTGTTATTTGCCATAGTTAAAACTGTGGAGCATATTCATAAGTATCTCTATGTTAGCTACTTTCTGACCAATCATGCTTTCTTGAAATGGTTACTACTGTTCATGAATCGGGAAGACCAAATAGCAAGATGACTTCAACGGAGTACGACTTCGAAATTGAATACCGGAAAGGATCTAGCCATCGTAATGCTGATGCTTTTTCCAGAAGACCATGCTCTCCAAAACGTAAGCATGTCTGTGATAAGAAACAAGGGAAGGTAACTTTCTTTATCGAAGAACTAGCATCCAGAGCCCAGAGGATTGAGATAATAAAGTTATTGCTAAAGAGCAAAGTGAAGATCCGGAATTTGGACAGATTTTCCAATAGAAAGTGAAACATATGGACTGATCTACCTGGCAGGACATTTCTGGGCATAAATCTCCATCTCTGAAAAGCTACTGGACGCTAGGGAATTGTTTAGTGATCGAGAATGGCCTCGACGGCAAAGAAAAGATTTATCAACTGCTCCAGGAAGGGATTCTGGAAGTTTTCCAAACACTGGTAGTTATGGGCTACTTTTGTAGTAAGTCTCATGCCTGATCAAGAAGTAGTCACCATAGCTCTATTTGAAAATTGGATATGTCATTATGGCGTGCCTAGGAATATCCATTCAGACCAAGAACGAAATTTCGAATCTGAAGTATTTCGGAATGTTAGGACTACAAACTACACCTGTTGATCCGCAATAAGATGGTATTCAAAATATTCAATAGCATCATTGAAAACTTTCTGAGAACAGCCGTCAACGATAAATAGACCAACTGAGATGCCTGCCATCCTCCCACTGTTTCTTAAAATTATGTAAATACTATTAGAGACAAATACATAGTTTTTAATTAAACAAAATATCATGAACAACAACTTAACTTGTATCTTGAATTAACAAATCTGTTTTTACTGTGTGTGGTCGTTGTTTCTCCACTGCCATAGACGGGAATAAAAGGAAACCCCTTCCTTTCCTTCTACATCCCACTAAACTTGTTCATTACGGCACATAAAAGTTAATTCCCAAAGCCAGAGAAAAGTACTAAGAACTTAACCCTCTTTCATTTCATATCATTAACATAATGTGAGAACATTTCTAGTTTTTCTGCCTGTAATTTGCAGACATGAATCCTTTCAGTTTACGTTTTACTCTCCCTGAATATTCCGTAGACACGAAAAGTAAACGTGAGCGGATTTTACGAAAATCCCGCCATATGTTGACTTTCAAGGGACAGATTTAGTTCTTGAACAAGAGGAATGTATGTTTCTTTTAATTTTGTCCTGAGAACAATACTCAAAATATTTAGGAAAACCTATCTAATAGCACAGCATAACGAAACCAGCAAAATGACTCGACTGTCGGTACTTTGATCTATTTCAGACAGGCCCGTTTAGCGGCACGGGTGCTTGGCGGTTCCTATCTCTCTCTCACATTTAGCAGGGCCGTATTTAACAAATATTTAATACAAACAAGACCGTGAGTCTTGCTGTTTGCAAAAGTTTAATTAAACATATTTTAATAACGTTCCTTTACATAAAATGCATTAGAATGCAAATACAAATTTATAATTTGTATTTGCATTTAATTTATAATAAAATAAGTTGCCTACTATTAATTATTTTATTTTCAGTTATGTCTCCAAATTATTGTTTTCTGGTTGTATTAACAACTTTGAAATTTCTACTTACACATTTTATTGTATAATATAAGCCTAGCATATAAATGATATATATATATATATAATTAGAGTTAAAATGTTTATAAGGATGTACAAAATGTAGAGATTTATATAATGTAACTTTTTCACAGCATTATTTTGAGCAGAAAGTATTTCAAAATTCTCTTGGAATAGGATCTCCATGGTTGTTATGAATTTAACGAAATTATTATGAGGCATATATAGATTTCCAAACAATCCAAAATTAATGTGCAAATGTCTGAACATAGTAGAAAGGCAAAAGGGCGCAGTTATTCCAAAAATTTCAAAAATATTTGTTTGTCACTAGGTATATATTCTCGGTCCCAAATATATAAAAGGAAACTTGTTAAATTATTTTGTTTACTTAGTGCGTCAACTTTACAGTGATTTATAACGCATATCAAAATTGCCCCTGAAGTTAATGACGTTTTCAAAATTTTAGGAAAGAAATTTGAAAATTTTAATCATATAAATAAATTATACCTATATGGCCTGTGTAGACGAAATTAGTCCGAAAGCAAGTTTATTTTATACAAGAGACATTGATAAAATTTGTGGATTTGAGAATGTAAATTTTCTATTTAATGGCAGCATCATGTATGAATCTTTATATTAGATTTAAAGTGCTTCATTTAGAAGTAAAAGAAACGGAGAAATGTGTCAGGAACATCAGCAACCTATTTGACCCTTTAAATTTCTCGAGTCAAATTGGAAAACCATAATTTCAAAATGCGTATATTCACAAGTGACGAAAACGGTCTCTTTAGAACCTATTTCAATATGTTTCAGAAATCACAAATAATTGATTCAAAAGCAAAAGATATAACATCTACAATAAAATGTTATACTGGGTGGAAAATAACAATATTAGGTTTCATTAAATTGGGAGAATTAGCTAAAAATGAAGGTATGAAATTTTTATGAGCTAGAAGCATTAAACAGGACTGTTTAAAAATTGTTGACGCCAGCGTCACAAAAGGCATTTTCTCGAACAACAAAACAATACTGAAAACGTCTCTGATCCCAAGAAACGTTCGCTTATACTGACAGTTACATGGTGCTCCACATACTGAGAAATCTGCGCGCCATATCCTGCGCGTCTGAAACTATTTGCCCGAGTCAGTTTCCTGGTTCCGTTATGCTGTGCTAATAGTCTGAGTTCTCTTAAAAATAAAATTTTACCGCTTTACATATACTACTACAAGCATAAGCTAATCTACTGTCGCTAAGTGATCAATTCCACATACTGTAAGATATAAAAAATATAGATATGCTGACAATACAAAGTGTGTCAGAAGTGGGTGACAAAAAATAACTGAAGATTTTGCTCACCAAACTAAAGTTTTTTTTTAAAGAAAATTTTGTTCTAACATACCTGCTTACAAAGATACAGGGTGTGTACAGGAAAAACATAGATTTTTCTTATATCTCCAAAACGGTTGGAAGGATTGTTTTGAAATTTGGTTTAGTGAATTTCAGTATTAATAGCTGTTATCCATTTAAGTGTAGAGGCTGCAAAATAGGAATAGGTTACTTGCAGACACCCCTGTATAAATTCAGCCAATACTGTCATAAAAACAAAAATTCCTGGATACAATATTTTAAAAATATATGGAAAGTTTTAGCTGAAATGTTTAAAGTAAATAGATAAACATTTTTTTAAGCATAAATTTCAGTGTACCTACCCACTATCTAAAACAAAATCCGCCGTTTCTTTCTCTTCCTACCTATAAACGAACACTACAGACATACTAGCAGTCTAGCAACAGTTCCGAAGTTCTTATTTGCACGACCAAAGTTGTTAGCAGAAAAGACGTGTACGGTAAACACCATTTCCAGATTTTCTGGGAAATCATTCAGGGAAACATTTGATGTATGCTAATCAAAGAAGGGTTTCCCCCTGTGCCCTGCAGAACTGGTCCTTTGTAAATACAGACTCGCATCTCAGTCTAGATAATGTAAACATAGGTGTAGGATACAGACTAATTTCTCTTTAAATACGTGTAAACAGCAGACGGCAATGCTCAATGTAAATGCGCCCTCGAGCAAGCAGGGAAAAGGAAAGGAAAATATTAACTTGTTCTGGCACATGTTCCGTCCTAATGGGTTGAAAAATATTTAGGCATCAATTTCGACTTTTATTTATCTATCCATCTATCTATCTATCTATCTATTTATTATTAAATATAATTATAAATTATCGAACGGGCAAAACCCCTTTACAGGATAAGATGCCTGTTAAGATGCCTGTTACAAAAAAAGAAAATAAATAAAAACATGAATACAAAGTCATAGTAAAACACTAAGTAAAACAACAACAAATACAAAAATAAAAACAAATTGAAAAATAGGACACGTAAAAGGTTAACCGTAAAGCTGAGTTACTTTCTACTTCATGATAGTTACTTAAAATTTGATGCAATGGAAACTAACATATGATTCTGGAAAAAATATAAATGATGACGTCATTAGGAGTTTCTGTCAAATCCCAAAGATAATACTTACTTACCTCATCACATTTAACCCATACTACATACACACACAACATACTGTACATAAGTTATGATTATATCTGCGACGTGAATCTTCTTTGAGGTTTTTTTATTTATTTTTCAAATTCCTGTTTGGTTGAAGTTATGTTACTGTTTTAAATTTTTATTAAAATATACAAAACTTTGCAATATCTGGTTTAAAAATTGTCAACCAAAGCATTTCTCTGAGTGTAACTGCATTTTTCGTTTCTAGACAATATTATGATGAAGAAAATACTGTTAAGATTCAGTGTATTTATTTCTGTACTTTACTCTCCCAACTGACCATATTCCAGTCGCTGATGTTTTACTGGCATACCTCGAATTCCAGATAAAGCGATTTATTTCTGGGTTGCAGGGCTTTCCCACTGAAATGTGAAGTTATGCCGACATTAGACAGATGAAATTAGGGGATTAAAGAATTTTACAGCTCGAGGAACAGCAATGCATCAACCAAATTGCTCCATATTTTACGAAAAGTATGTTATTAGATTATTTTTTTCCAATATGGTTGTGAAATTGTATTTAAAATGTTCGAAAATAAACTTTCACCTCGCTGCCAATTCTGTTGTATATTATTATATTGTCAGTTGTCATTACCAAGTTTAATATTTCACA
This sequence comes from Monochamus saltuarius, assembly GCA_025584915.1. Classification (NCBI taxonomy): domain Eukaryota; kingdom Metazoa; phylum Arthropoda; class Insecta; order Coleoptera; family Cerambycidae; genus Monochamus; species Monochamus saltuarius. The sequence goes on along the minus strand of CM046722.1, from coordinate 2,454,896 downwards.
TAGAAGAATGGAACGAAAATAATTTATAATAAATGTCATATTGTAAAATTTTAAATGCTGCTATAGTGCAAAATATTTATAGATGGTGTTAATACAATATTTGTGGTGATCACTACCAAAACTTTAGACACAATTATATTATTACTTACTACAGTTCAGCATGTGACCACAAGATGTAGCTACTTTTGCATCACGTCTACTCAGGTTCACTTTTATCGGATAAGTGTTCGGCTGCCTCACGTACGGCATACTGAGGAGAGCTAACAAGCTCGAAAGCCAGACCCAACTTATATAAACAATTAAGAGAGTACTAACTCTAGAAAGGAACTCAATTATATATATTTAAAGCAAAAATACTAATTATGTACTCTAGTTTCTTTTTTGATGCAATGTTAATATTTTCACTTTATTCAAAATTATTTAATATTATTTCAAATATTTTAGGTACTTCTTTCAAATAAGGAAAACAAAATAAGTGTTTAATCTTTATACTAGTATAGCTTTCTTTCCGTGTAGTTGTTTTCCGAAATTCCATTTTTTGCAATACACATATTGACAGTCAAATATTACAATCAAAATATGACACTAATATATTTTAATATTGAAAAATAACAAATAGATTCAACAAGAATCAGTACAAAAATAAAACATGAACAAAAGATCAAATTACAAATATTGCCTTAAAAAAATTTTGATAGGCATGCTTCTTACTTCTAAACATCATTCTAACTTTTTTAACATCTTTTATTGAAACTTTAAATAACATTTCTGTTGCTCTTGAGATATCCTCACGAACACGTCGAATTTATTCCTTTAAATGATCCAAACTTCTCATGTCTACAGGCGTTAAGGCTGGAAATTTCAAAGGCCATTTATTCCAATCTACACATTTCTTATTATTTAAATATTCTGTAACTCTTTTAGCTTTATGTACTACTAACAATAAGGAGTACCAACAACGGCCAATAGCAACGATAATTTAAAAAAGAATATAAGCATTTTTTTGCAAAAAATCGTACAAATATCAGGTTTTTTAATAAATTGTTTTCTAAGCCAAAATCTAACAAGGAATTCTCAGTATAAACTATGAGTTACGACTAAAACATATTTTACACGTTTTTATTTGCGCCAGGAAAACAGCTTTAAATATTTATATTACCTAAATCCTCTTTATCTCTGCTAAGATAAAACGGCGATATGACTAAAGGAATTACAGGTGGAAAACATACGTGTGTGTGTTTGTGTATGGTTCGTTCAATTTGTGCAGGCATTTAACTGTCCTTTACCAAAGGCATTTCACAGTGTGGTGCAGAGAAGGGAAAGAATGAAACTGTTCGCTAAGAGGGAGAGGAAAAAGGGGTGAGAAAATGCCGAAGGAAGAAGATATAACCGTGGACGATAGTACAGAGAGTAAAAATGACGAATTTTATCCGTTCTACGTTTATAGGAAGAATAGTAGGAGAAGATCCAGGTAATGATTCATTCTAATACCTCCAAAATATTCTTTAACTTGCTTATACAGCTGTGGACAATAAAAACTTCCTTGTATAATTATTTCTTTTTGCGTACAGTGTCAACGTTACTGTAACCTATACATTGTTTTTATTTAAAAACCGAGTGTATCCGCGCAGTTATTTAAAAATTATTTAAGTCTTGTCAGATTTCGATCTTAACCTTCAAATGTTCAATTTCTTATCATACATTCCTGCTCTAACTATTTACTAACATTGTCGTATGCATTCATCTGGTAGATTATTTATAAATAATGTAAATAGTTACGTGTTACTGTTTTCTTTTTAAGATTATAATAATATGACTGAATCATCTTATTAGATGTTATTAAGATTATTATTATCGATATCAATATATCTTAATCCTAAGTGGAGAACCTTTAGATATGGTAGTGGCTAATTATTAGTGGAAGAAGCTGCTAATACCTAATCATGCATTGCTCCCTAATCTTTTGAACTAAATTGGCTGTTGGTAAATAGGTAAAAGTAATTTTCCATGTCCCCGTCGTTATTGATAATGTAGCCGTTTTTCCAACCTTTAAGTGATCAAATTGTGGTGTTTTGAGTTTTACAAAATCCCGAATAATAAAACATGTAAAACACAAGAAATCAAAAAAAGAATTCTTGATATTTTGTTAATTTTCCTCGAATATTATTATAACTTTTAAAAAGCGTTTGTAAACACACTTTATTTAGCTATTTATATTTGCATACTTATAAATAAAAGTAAGCAATTTTATATGTAGTACTAATAAGTTTATTTTATAGTAATATTTACATCTACAGTTAAATTTAAAAAAATATTTATTTCACGTTAAATTTATAAAAATACGTATTTTTAAAAATTTCTGTAAAAATTTGTTGGTTACACCACTTTTCTTGTTATTTATTAGTTTCACTGCAATATTTCTGAATATACAGGGTGATTCAGTTTTTAATGTACAAACTTAGGGTAAGTAGAACTGGCAATTTATTAATAATACTTGTAATTTTGGGGCTTTATATAGAAGATACAGTATGTTAAAGTTTGAAGAAAAAAATTGATTTTGAAGTTATACTTCTTTGCGCCCGTTAGACACATTGGGATGGGATGTTGGTCGAGAAACCGCGTCACGCTCAAGAGGAAGAACAAATTTGGAAGAACAAATTTTTAAGAACAAATTTTTAAGAACTAATATAATAATAACTTCCACCGTCTGGTCCGACGCAGACAATTTTTTTTGATATAACTACTAAATTAATGAACATCTAACTATTAACTCTTTCCAGTGTGCAGAGTTCTATCTACCGCCGCAACTACCGTCTGGTCAAGAGACTTGTACGAAAAAGCGGTAAGTCATCTATACTCAGAAACACAGAAAACTCTCAACATACCTCAAAGTATATGAGAGATATTTCCAACACTCTTATCGAGGGTAGCTGGAAATGGACTCTACTGACGGTAGTCATAGCTTTCAATTTCACTTGGCTGATATTTGCCGGACTATGGATGCTCATATCCTCAGAAAGCATGGACGTGGACGGAGAACCATGTTTAGAAGGTACAAATATCAATCAGTACACTTAAAAACTGTCAGGTGCTCCTTTGGAAGCAAAGAAAATAGGAATGTTCACAAAAAAAGTCTGTCTAAACGTCATAAAATGGTTAGATAGTCTTATAATCATCACAACTACAAAGTTTTACAAATATTTAAAAATTTGTTGTATGAGAAGAATCCAAATGAAATATTAACAATCGTATGAGAACGCGCCAAACACTCTGTGACATCATACAACGTGAGAATTAGTGGTTAGGTTTTCATGTAATATTTTACCAGGTTTGTCTTTACGTTGGGTCCTTTGTGTCCTTCTTCGGTAATTTTTTTAAATTTTAATTAAGGCAAAGAAATATACTAAAATAGAAGATTTTCAAAAGGCAGACTTACATAATCTGCCAAGTGTGTACGTTACTATGGTGCCAGAATGTTTAACCATGTAAAGATTTTAATCAGACAGTGGTGTAAAATTACAACTGTAAGTATTGTTGCATTAAAAATTGTAAAGCAGCTTCCACAAAAACGTTTAAGTGACCTCCACGTCTGTCGTATCGTGTCGCTCCCACATCACTAGTATATGTTGATTTTTCATTTGAAACTCCCTTCCGCGGTGTGACGTCACAAGCATTAATTTAGTCTATTTTTCGCTTTTCAACAAAAAGGCATTTCAATAGTTAGTATGTACTTATATGGCCTTAAAACTATAATTTTGTTTTCTAATTAAAAACTAGTGAACAAATATATTGTAATAGCACTGAAACATTATCCTTGATGTGAACTAAATGTATACTGTATCTATTCCCAAGGTATAACCGGTTTCGCTGGATATCTTCTCTTCAGCGTAGAGACGCAATCGACTATTGGCTACGGCACCCGCTATATCAATGCGTACTGTCCCGAGGCTGTGTTCCTTATGTGCATCCAGATCATAGTTGGCGTCATCATCTGTGGCAGCTTGATATGCATTGTCTATATGAAGATGATTGGGCCTCAGAAGGTTCATGCTATGGCTTGCTTTAGTCAGATAGCTGTGGTAAGTGGAATACATATGAATATATTAAGAGAATTAAAAAACGAAATGAAAGCAACAAAAGGATTAAGAATGTGTTTAATATGTCATGTTTTTAAGCTCAGTTTCATTTGTTTAATGTCACTGACTTTAACAATAGAGTGTTTCACGTTTTAGTATCATACAATTCATCGAGTTTCCAGATTTTTTTATAAAAAAAGTAGCTAATATGATTTCTGGAATGTTTCGTGGAATTTACTTTCTGGAAAAGCCTGATTCCTGAAAATCTTCAGTAACTGACTTGGAATATTAGAGAAAGAAATAAACTAAAATATTTGTTTGAGAAGATACTGTTCTTGTACATACTTGAATTATTGATTCTTGGACAAGTTTAGGTATAGTTTTAGCATTATTTTCTGTTCTTAAAAATCCCGAGACTAGAGTCATTTTCAGCAGACTGAGACCGTAACCCTCACGACTTGCTGACCCTAGCAATAGCTAAATATGAATAATATAGCGTTTCGTGTGGATATGGCCAGAGGGCAGGTGAGACGTCTAGACGGTAAATGTCGGGTTTTAATGCGAGTAAAGCCTTTTATTTTAAGGTGTAATGTTGGCAATTTTACGGAGCAATTTGCAGACATTTTTCTCCATGATGGAACTTCATGTTGCAATGAAACAAGTGTTAACTAACTGACATGTCTACTAGACACACCCGTCATGTTTTCAAAACAGTTTAAAGACTCAGTCATAATCGTAACATTGTCAACATCTGTAATTATGCTGAAGCGCTATTGAGTGCTGTTGTATAAAACGATAACTGTAGACCAAAATCAAATTAGTATGGCAGGAAATGTTTTCTCTTTTTGTTTATTTTGCACTGATACTACTTTTTATCGCACGATACACACTTGTAGCAGAGGCTTTTATTCAAAAATTGCACCTTTCCACATCATCATTGACCAACATATTCGTGTTTAATTCTCTGTTACATATTGCTTATCCTACAGCATAGAAAGAAATCGAGAAGCGATGTGTGCTATAAGATTATAGCTCGAAAATTGCATTGAAAACGTTATTGACGCTCTGAACATAATTTATGTTATTAATTTTATAAATTCAAAAGTAAGGAGTGCTACATTTTTGTAGATTAAAGATAGTAGCTAACAACAGTTATCGAATATGAGTCTTGACTACATTATTATATTATTTGGAAAGTGCTGAAACTTCAATAACAATTTTCATTGCGAATGTGCTTTTTGTATTAATTTTATGAGCTGATTGTAGCAATAATTGATAGAGTTCAGTGGTAATATTTGGTAGCAGCAGTAACAACCAGTTTAGTAGACAAAGCTTTGTGATGGAGTAGTTAATAGCAAGTCAGTTACAGTTCTTTTGATAACTCAAAGAACGTTAAAGGCGCATTTCTCAAACCTTAAAATATTTATTTATTTATTGATCTACACTGTTCTACAGGTTTTTACCCAAGAACAGAGCAAGAGGGTGTAAAATACAATAATAACTAAAACTATGTTAAAGAAACACATTAATAAAACTAACAAAAATTAATTAAATTGTTTAATCTACGACGCAAATTTTAAAGTAAAAAATAAACAAAACAAAGTTAATCACCATTTTCACTTGTTTTTATTAACTATAAAAAATCAACAACGTTTATTTACTGTAAACATTAAATTAAGTTCTATACATAAAACTTATAGGAGAGTTTTGCAGCAAGTTTGTTCCTGCTACTGATTGCAAGCAATATTTGCGACAAGTGTTCAGTTTTTTATTAGATCAACAACTAGTCCAAATTGTGATTTGTTCAATTTATGAAGTCATTATGTATAATTTTATCATCGAAGTATAAAGGATGTTTATATCGTTATCATCGTCCAAAAAATTAGAATATCTTTGGATGCATTTCTGTGCGGTTTGCTAATTATTCTCTGCAAATACAAACATTTGGATAATAAACTAAGTATTTAATAAATCTTCTCCAAACATTCCAACAAAACCTTCTCTAGGCGACTCCTTATAAAATTCCGGCCATGATTTCATCATAATGAGGCTTATAATGACGATAATGCAGTCCGCGGGGACCAATACCCGGAAACTTCTAAACGCGAGGGCTCGCAGCTTTTAAAAAGTACTAAATTTAAATGTCGATCCGCCCGATTGCGAGTAATGAGGGTAAAATTCGCCCTTGGAGTTTCCACGGGAAACATAAAAGCACCGGCTTTGAGCAGGCTTTAATATCCACCTGACGTGATTAACAAAAACCCGCTTAAATTCCAAATCAATCAGTCTTTATATGAAATTGCTTTCGTTTGTTCATTTTTGAACTTCCCCACAAAAGAAATTGGAGCAATATTGTTTGTAAACAGAAACATACTGTTAAAACAAAATTTTGCGGCAAGGAGTGCTTTTGTAACTGTAATCATTGTGTAAAATATTTTATTTTTAGTTTCAATCTCCATGAATATTTCTTCTCGAATTAGTACAAACATACACAAGAATATTTGCACAAAATAGTAGAACTATTGTTAAATTAAGCTTGCATTAAAATCAAAATTGGACAAAAGTTAACTTAATCTTCTATACAGGGTGAGTCAGTCATAATTTAATTCATTTTAACCACGTATTCGGGAGGCCTAATAAATGCAGAAAATCGAAAACAAAGTTTTTACTCGACCTTTAAAAAAATAAACAAATCCACCTTATAAAAATCGGTAACATGACGCTCCTGGTGCGCTACGAGCTTTCTGATGACGCACCCATACGACAATCGAATGCCGGATTAAACATCGTAGCCACATCATGTTTACATACATAATATCGTCCAACACTTCAGCGTGTTATTAAAAGTTACCCCCATTTAGCACTTTCTGCATTTCCCGGATTTCTTTCCCCCCAAATTTGTAGATCACGCCACACATTTAGAAGGGGATAGAGAGAATATAAGCAGTAAGCAGCAGTTTGTTTATTTCGGTCTCGCGTATTCGCCAAAAATTCACAATGCATAATTTTACAAATTCCGAATATGCGGAAATGGTAGTGTTATAGGGAGAATGTTTACGAAATGCGAATGGCGCTGTTACGTTTTATTAATAAAGTGCTATGGACGGATGAGTGCAGTTTAACTGTACTTACGAGTAATACTAAAAATTCATATTTATTTGTAAAACGCAGTAAAAACGTAATATCAAAATTATTAAACTGTAATAACCTAACAATCGAAAACACATATTTATTATCTGCATTTGTTTTTATTAACAAATAAATCAATATTTAAGGAAAATTCATTTATGTATCTAGATAAAAAAAAGTAGTTTTACTCCTTGTCGTTAAATAACAGTACAAAAACTAGGTAACTAGGTTATTGACCTAATAATACGGTAGGTCAAGATTCACTATCGATAACTTTTTTGACCATCAAATCAGAGGCGTGTCATTTCAAATTATTATTAGCTGAAATTGAACTGAGCAAGAAAAAATGATATTCTAAAATAATCAGTGCAACCGTTTATTTGTGATGTCTAAAACCTAGATAGGTAGGTACTAAAAATAGGGTTTAAATAATAATTTAAAAATATTTTTTCGGCGTAAATATGCATTTAGATTTTTTTAAATCGCGTATTCGCATTATACTCATTATTCCCTATCTCCTCTTAAAATTAATGACATTATGACTGACTCACCCTGTATACATGGTCTACTAAACGATATTTCCCAAATAAATGCCCTAAATGAATAAAAAAATACTAGGTATATTCTTGTTGATTTTATTTTGACTTCTAAGTCGCTTTTCCATAAGGTCGAAATTAACAGGTGAATTTTAGCGCCAATTACTTTATCAAACTTGTAACGCTGGTTGCATAATTTGTGACGTCACCACTAAGAGACGTAATTTCAAATTTTAACACGGCAATATTTCCAGATCTGCCAAAGGGACGGCGAACTGTGCCTGATATTCCGCGTGAGAGACTCCGCGAAGAGATACGAATGCCTGACGACCATGTCGGCGTATTTGGTGCAGAAGAAGAGGGGCGAGCTTTTCCTCAAGTCCATAAAGCTCGAACCGGCCGGAATACTGATATGGCCAGTTGAAGTCGTCCACCGGATAACCGAAACCAGCCCCTTTTGGGACCTTTCCGCCAAAGATCTAATAATAAAGAGGTAAGGTGTACTGTAACTATGTGTATAGAAACCTCTTTCTGTGTCACAGTCTTCTTATAGTTCTGATCCCATTAAAAAACGCAGTACAAAACGACATTAATGTTGTACTAAAGTATTAAGCTTAAAATGTTCACTCCTCTATTAAAATTACCAAAAAGAGTACATAAACATAACAGTATTTGCATCTACGATTTAAATCTTTTAATTTAGAGAAACTAACCAATGAAATCTTTCCATATAAAATAAAATCGAAACGAGTATACTGATAGAAAAAGACGAAATGGTCATATGGCGAAGACACTATTTAAAATAAATATTAAAAGGTCGGAATGTAAATCAAAGAATATATTACACTTTGACAAAATATGAATAAATAAAGGTCATACGGAAGGTGGTACCATACCTACAATATAATAAGTGTTAATGTGTGACCGTTATAGTGACAGTGCTAGTAACCAATAGTGAATAGTGTATATGTATATTGCAATGTATTCTAAAGCCTTTCGTCCTTATGGATGCGAAATTCGCGGTGGGAAAATCTCTAATTTTAACGAATTTTGTCATCAATAACATTTTCTATAATTTTCATCATGAAACTGTGATTGACTGCCATGGTAGATTGTCAGTATCTACTAAAAATAATGGATCTTATATAGTAGAATTATATTTTCAGTAGTTAGGTATAGTAGTCACTAAACAACGACACATCAGAGTTAGATCTTCTCTAGTAATTAGTTAGTTTCACCGATCCTGGTATCTCGATATTACTTTTCAACGAGCATGATAATAGTGGGAAGGCCTTTGAAGCCGGAACTTTAAAAATTGCATTTAATAAATGGAATTATGGTCGCCCATATCAAAGAAACCGAGCGCTTTATAATTCAAATTAGAGTTTCGGATACATAAGGTTTTCGTGTATCCCAACTTTTTGTAAACCACAAATTCGTTCTGGGCTTAAACGTAAAACAAAGTTCTCGTGTTTCTATATGTGTGCGTGAAACAAATCCTTATTTGTTTAAAACGAGAGTATTATATACAGTAAACCAATATTAGTTGTACTTCTGACTATAACTCGTCCAATATTGACCAACATTTTGATGTCATATTGATTAGATGATTCCCATTTCACATTCAATTAACCTGATTTAAGTTATACTTCATTTAAACGAACCGTATGAAATATAACTAAATGTAGTTTTAAATATATTCAAAATTAAAAGCATTATAGATCTCTTTGAAGTTTCAGCTTTGCTGTTTGTTTCAGGTTCGAAATAATAGTGATAATGGACGGAACATCGCTAGCAACATCTCACACGTCCAGAACAACCACCTCCTACTTGAGCAGAGAAATAAAATGGGGGCACAAGTTCAAACCCTGCACGCACTTCAACAAAAAGAAAGACAAGTACGTCGTGGACCACTCCCTATTCAACAAAACCGACGAATTTGACACCCCCTTGTGCAGTGCTCGAAAACTCAGCGAGATAGTATCCTTAGCCGCCCCGAAACTCAGCCTCAGCCCCTCCACCTCCAAGTACTCCAGTCCTTTGTTCAACAGCTTAAAAATCTCTCATACCTGGCCGGAAGAAGAAGAAGAGACTATGAGTGGTAGTGTTGTGACCACTTCGGCGATAGTTCACGCGAACAAAGTGAAAGATGAAGATAAGGAAGAAAGTGTTAAGAAAGTAGTGAGAAACGTTCCAAGTTCCTCGTCCTCTGATGAAGAATTAGCCTTCGTAGATCTCAGTGTGGAAGATTTAACTGAAGAAAACATCAAGTCGCATAGCAGTCTAGTAGGGAAGACGAAGGATATGTTACATAACTTACAGAACTTTGTGATGCAAGATAACAGTGGAAGGTTGCATTTGAATGGAACTGAAAGAAAATTCAATGAGACTTCGTTTTAAGGGCAAAAGAAACATGAGAATGTTATTGTGCAATTAAGAGAAGGTACTTGTGTCATATCCAGTCATTTTTATATTTAAACATATCATAGTTATAGTATTTTTATTTATGTTTCGTTAATTTGTATTGAAAACAATAAATTATATTGTATAAAACCTGTTTCTAATAAGAAACTACAACTGTCTAGCACTTTTATTTTTCCAGAAAAATAATGTCATTCATAAAAATGAGGAACAATAATGGTTCCAGAGCAGAGCCCTGCGGGTCACCTGATATAGCAGACACCCTGACAAACTGAAATCTACGATGCTGCATATATTCTGTTTAGATAAGAGCTAAAAAGTTAATGAAATGTTCAGTAAATGCCCAAATCCGACAATTATTGAAGGAATATCGTGATCCAATCTGTCAAATGTTTTAGAAAAATTGAACTGTATGACATCAACCTTATCCATATTCTAACTAATATATTGCGTAAAATATGACATAGTTGGCCTTGAATTGCGTAATCAAGCCACTACTGTTACGTCATGTTTTCAACATTGTAATCCGCTTTGGAATTATTTTAATAAAATGAATATCCAATGAAGTATCTGAATTATATATTTAACATCAAAATACCAGTACAAAATCTTAATGATGCTTCAAAATTATAAGACAGTTTTCTTGCAATATTTGGAATATGTTCGAGCTTTATGTATAATCGACCGTATTATCTGGCGTAGTACGTTTAGGATTCCTTTAGAACAATCACGCGCTTATAACCTCCGGATCCAGGACCGTACTAGAGATTTTTCGTTGGAAAAAGTCAAGTTTCTTTTATATGAAATGACGTCAACATTGAATATTTTCGTATAAGACATTATTATTCCAAATATTGTTAAGAATCTGCCTTATAATTTGTATAGATACATTATAAACGCCACACAATCACATAAAAATTAATTTGAATAAATTATTCTTCACTCTTTGGAACTTCCAGCTATATTTTCTTCCGCTACGGTTACTCTGCGTTCTATATCTTGCAATTTCTTAGCACTGCACAGCGGAGTGTCAAAAGGCACAGTTTGTTTGAACTTTTTATAGTCCACAATGTACGCCTGCTTCAACTCGTCGTAATCTACGCAGGGCTTAAATCTCTGGCCCCAGTAAATGTCCGAATTCGAATACGAAGTTCTTTTCTGAGACACCTGTCCAGTTATATTCGAACTGCCTTCCGCCACTGCAACTATTTCAAATCTGGAAAAAATGACGTGAGAAATAATTGACAAGTCTTTAGTAAGCTCACCTCGACTGTAGGATATCTAGAGGTCGGAAAGTCCACAGCGGACTATTTTCGTCGATGACATGCTCTATTTCCAGAGGGAATATCAGCAGTCCGTGCGGTTCTATCACCATCTGCACCATGTCGAATTCCGTGTTGTAGATTTGTTCTTTGTCCATGAAGTACAAGGATATGTTGGTGGCGCACCATATTCTCTTGTGGAAGTCGTGTATCCTGAACACGAAACGCAGTTGGCCATCGCGGAGGCAGATCTGGAACAGTAGTTGGCCAATGTAGAAGATTTATTCTCATAATAGTTATTTTTATCTTAAGTGGGCCAAATCAGTGCTTTTTAATAATACATGAGGATGTGAATTTTTGTTAGAGGCAAAAAATCATTCGAAAGCTCCATAAAACACTGATTTCACGCATGAAATATAAACAATATTTTTGTCCAACTGTCCAGAGTTCAATGCATTTTTATCTGAAGATTGTAGGTTAGGATACGGTTTGGCGACCCCCCTCCACTTTCCTTTTATGACAGTTACCCTTATTTACGTCACGGTTACCCTTATTTACGTCACATAAGGGTAACTGTGACGTAAATAAGCCTATCCTCGCCTATTTTTGTGAGAAAGCACAGCCTCATCATCATTACGGTCGATTTACTCGATGCTAAAATCCACATTATATACCAAGAATGATATTGACCAGCAAGGTCAAAATTTTGACATTTTTAAAGAAGCAAGGAGTTTAATATAAGCCTAAGAAATCAAAAACTTTTTTGCAAGCGGAAATATACAGACTTTTGATTATTGTAAAATCTGTAACTTAATAGAAATATCTTATTGTAGATAGTTATAATTATTGGAATTTCGGGTGCCGTTCGGGTGCGTTCCGTAGCAGCGGCTACGGAACGCCTCGGAGGACCACCAGTATCCGAGAAGCGGTTCCGACCGTAGCAGTCGTAATATCAACAGTAGGAACCGAAATCAATATATGGACAGACTCAGAGACACCGATAGCGGGTCTGTCCCCACAGAGCCTAGCCCGAGAACAACCAGGGCAGGTAAAAGTATCCCAGCTAATGCTAGGGATGTGCATTTTAACTCTGTTTCTGGCAGCTACCAGTTACCGAGGTCACGGCATAACAACCCGGAAAATCACCATGTATCAAATAGCTTTGATATGTCTTCTGGATTAAGAATTATTATTAAAGATTGTAAAGACTGTTCTTTCAGCATCCAAATTACGAATGCTAACAAATGAATTTCTTACCATTATTCTATTTGTTGTAATTAATGTTCGCGTTGTAATAAAGTGTTATTTTGTTGAGTGATTGTAGATAAAATTTTGTATACCTACATTGCCAGCAAAAAGTGGCATTACTGCTCTCGAGTGGTAACTGTCACTCTCAAGCAGTAATTTAACACTTCCGTTCTTAATACATAAATAACTATTTTTCACGATCGCGTGTTTTTGTTTCCATTTTTTCACGATAGCGTGTTTTTTTGTTCATCGTCGTTAAAAAATGGCTAACTTTGCGTTGCTATAGCAATTTAAAAAAGTCATCTTTTTGACAGTTGGACAAAAATTGAATTAACAATATTATAATTACCACTGCACTTTTGCTGAAAATAGATGTAGATACTCGAGAAAAAGGCTTCGATATCTTCACATAAACCGTGCTGACTAATACCCCTTGTATTGCGACACCCAGTAGAACTTGCATCATCAGGAGAATCCATCCCCCTTCGCATTTTTCCGTGGGGTAGCGATAGCCGTAACCGATAGTAGTGATTGTCTCCATGCTCAAAAGCATGTAACCTGAAAGTATTTGAATTGAAAGAACAACGATTGAGGAGACAACTATTACATTAATTTAAAAATGATCATAGAGAAGCATTTCGTTTCTCAATGTATGTGTAAAAACTACAAACACCATGATATATTTTATGGTTATACAGGGTGTTTTGAAAAGTTAATACAAAACACGGTAAAAATAGTTACAAACCCTGATGGTATGATTATTACCTACAATTTCCATTCTATTATCTTAATAAGAAGAAAAGTTATTTTAAAAAATATCCAAATGATGAGACTTCTTTGGGGGGGGATATCTCAGTAATGTTGGAGGACCAATGTTAATAGGAATTATTTTTACCCCATATACAAATCACAATATTCATAATCATGTTTATCTCCCTAGGAATTGATCAACTTAGCAAAAGAAAAAGTTATTTATCCACATACCGTCAAAAGTCTTGGACCACCTGTATATAAAATGATTTGATTAAACCTAGTGGTTTTTCTTAATATGTTTAAAAAAATACATGTACTTAGGGAACAAAAAAGACAATAAAAAATTGCACACCATGAACCAAGGTTTTTACAACACATTAACTTTTAAGTTGAAAATTAATCTTATAGATTGACCAGCCAATTCTCCTGACATAAATCCTATTGAAAACATGTGAGATTTCGTTGCTAGAGCTATTCATAATCATATTCCTCCACCTCAGACTGCAGATGAGTTAGTCGTGGCGCCAGAAGAGGAATGGAACAATACTCGGCAATAGATCGTTAACCGTTTGATTATCTCAAGGCACAGACGTGTCAATATGCTATTTGAACGTGGTGGAGGTCATACCGACTGTTAGTCAAGTAGAGAACTTGCTTTGTTACTCCTTTTTGATTTAATAAATTTTGTCAAAAATGTCATACATTTGCTGGTTTTTAATTTTCTAAGTACCTATTCAGTTTATCGAACATATTCTTTTCACGATTCAGAAAACAATAACTTTTGTAAATGTATTTGGTTTTTCTGACAAAAAGATTTCTTTAACAAGAATGAGGGGCAGTCCAAGACTTTTGACGTTGTGTATAGAATCTTTAGATTTTAGAACATTTAAAAAACTGTTCAATTTGAAAGACCTGGTATACCAATGACTGACATCTCCTACCTGTAAGAGTGTTCGTGTTAACGACGCATTTCTCCGTGCTATTCGCGTCGAAATCCCCACTGTGGACGGCGAGCATCCACCACAGCACGCTGAACACGAAGAAGGACGCGAAATTCACCAAAAACAACGCCATAAGGATCCATCTCCAGCGGATCGTCAGTAACGTGTTCCCTAGGTCCCTAATGTACGATATATTCTTGTTGGGCAGTTTGGTCAGGAATATGTTCCGCCTGCCAGATTTCCGTATTATCCTTGCTAGATTGAAGTAGTTTATGAAACTCGACCTCGACTTGCTGCAAAATAAAAAGCATCCTGTCGGCAAAAGGTAAATAACCCATAGGAATAAATTGGTCGGTAGGAAAGTTGTTTATCGGTCATTGTTGGTTATATTTTAGGAATGCTACGGTATCGACAGAATTAAAGAAATTGGTCGGTTTTGTAAATGTCTACTGCTATGTACAGGGTGGACAAATTTCAATGTTCTTATAGGCTTGTTAGCTGTAGAAGATAGAGAAAAATAACTTCCCTCACTTTCGATATCTTTTTTAAGAAAAAATTAATGGTCAAAACCAAAATTATCTATCGTCTTTTGTTTTCCAGTAATAAACAAAATTTCAAATTTTTCACTTGATACATGTCTGTAACTTGGTTGTTTCTAAAGATTAAAATAAATAATTAATACGTTCTTTAGATACCTTTTTGAGTAGTGTCCAGAGGCGTGCATATTTTTTTGTAACTATTAATTTTTGAGTTATAATCTAACTTGTGTTTTTTAAATACAAACCATAGGCAGTTGAAATCGTTATTTTTTTCTTTCCATTAATATGTGAGGTTAAATAATATGATTATTCACCATTTTACTGAGGACAAAGTTTATTCCAGAGTATCAATTTATTTTTTTTAATATTTTTGACAAGATATTTAGAAGAAATCATGACAGAATCAGTTACTGAACAAATAATAGTATTCTATAAATGATACTGCAGGTAACAACTACTCCGCGGACTACCTAATGCCCCGACCGGCATTGAACTACTTCCTGCAGTATATGTGTGAACAGCCAAGAACCCTTGTCGGGCACACCACCAGACATAGACCGGTTTCGGGCTTGTTAGCCCTCATCAGCATGCCATAGGTGAGGTATACCTTCACTTGATTTATATGTGAACATACATATGAAGCAACAGCCAGTTCAATTGTCGGTTATCTCACCTATGGCATACTGATGAAGGCTAACAAGGCCGAAAGTCTATGTCTGGCGGTGTGGCCGACAAGGGTTCTTGGTGTTCGCACAGATACTGAAAAAATCTAGACATAGACTTTTCTGTGACACATTAACATTCCTTAAAAAACAACTATAAATCACTCTAGAACTCATCATGTGTCACTCGATTATTCACCCCATATAAATAACAAATATACTGCCAAATATAATGGAAAATACAAGAAAGAATAGTTTTAGCACACATGATAAAAGATCTATCAAGTATAAGAATTTGTACTATCGTTTGCAGTAATAATGCCACTACCTTAATCAGTTTTTAAACAACTGGAAGTTCTGCGTAGAAATTTCATTGGATCTCCATTGATAAATGGAACAACTAGGTACTAATGTTGAATCTTGAAAGTAGATTTCGTTATCAATACGTCAGCAGTTCGAAATAAATAGCCAAATTCGTTTTAAAGCGTGTCATTAATATTGAAAACGATTGTACATGCATCGGAAATAACAGGGCAAACTTAGGGAAAAGGATACTAGATGGTGACACTCGAATTGGGGGGGCCTTGCCAGCTGGCTATGCCCATGCATCACTGAAATGTAATTTTATATTATGATGACTGGAATGCGCTAAAAGCTGCGCGAATGGATTATTTATGATCAGCGCCATATTTTGTTTTGTGCCTCTAGCAATGGCGAAGCAGTAGGGGCTTAGCTAATTGTGAATTGAAATGGAATTGAATTCTGAATATGAAGAATTATTTCGTGCTATATGCTGGTTAATTTTACAGTCCCTTATAAAACATGACATGTTTCAACAATAACACCCACAAAAATACACAAAGAATAACACTGAGATACAAGATAAAAGAAGAAGCCACACTGTACGCCAATGACGTGTTTACAAACAAAATAATGGGGAATTAACAACACAATTCACATCGTACGTGCAGATGGTTGTCTCTCTCTCACCCACATACATAACCAATTAAACCAATGAAGTATGTCTTTGCTGAGTTTCAGGTGCCTCCTTTGTCTGCTCCTAGGTTGGTACTTTATTTGGATGCGCAATGGGACTTAACGCATTCCATATCGTATATTTCAGTGCCATGCATGCATTATTTTGTCGTCAGAAATCTACTCTTGCTCTGTATCCCATTAATGTACACACACTGCATAATTAAAGTTAATACATGACATGACTTAATAATTAAAATAAGTTTTTATATTTTGCTCGACTTTGACTTACGTTTTATACTAAATGTAACTATAATTATGAATTTATTCTGGCAATAAAACAATATTCATTGTCAAAATATTTGATTTGATGAAAATGGAATAACGCTATATGATAATTTTATTATACTGGAGGTCTTATATTTTTATAGCTTTTATAAAAATTTAGATAATATATTCTACTAATACCTAGATGTAAATCTACTTCTTAGAAGACTAAAAAATAGTAGAAAACAAAATATTTCCAGGAAATAAGACAGTACTTATTGATTGATTGAAAATATACCTACAATTTAATTAAAACCAATGCGAGGGTAAAAGAAGAAATAAAATAGTTATTTATGATATAATGCAGCGCAAATTTAGTATAATTGGGAATGAAAACAAAAAGTCACTAAGATATATCGATATATACAGAAGATATGCATGGGCGAAGATAGGGGGAGCTTGGGGGGGGCTTATCCCCCCGGAAATAAAATTAGCCCCCCCAAAAATATTCGTAAACAACTCACACACAATGAAAATATGCATCTCTTTGTCAACCGGATACTAAGCATCGATCTTTTTAGTATAATATAACAATAATAAATTGTTCAACCAACTGGCTGGGAAAAATCGGGCATTGTTTTCGGCATTCTTCGGATACTTTATTAGCCGTCATTGGAGCAGGTATAACTAATAGTAAGCGCCATGGTGGTAAGAAATCAATCACTGTTACTAAAGGCTATATTGAAAATTCAGTGTTCAATAAAGTGGATATAGCAAACAAGTAGGTAGTTGCTATCTGATGTTTTTCAGACAACTTTTAATGTTTTTAAATCTACAAAGCACGCTTTGCGGATTTAAAAATTGGGATATGTAATTTTCTTTTGTATTAAATACCTTAACTATTCTGTTACAAAATTCCGATACCATGACACATCAATATTTCGCTGAAATTGTAATTGAAAATAAAGATAAACACACTTAATAACAACTGTCACCTTATTCGCCTCTTCTTCTTTAAAACCAGCAAGGGGTTTTTTCCAGACCTGGTCGCGTCCGCAACAGCTTCTTCCTCTGAACTATCCGAAAACTCATCAAACACCACCTCCGTGTACTCATCCAAAGCACTGTCGTATTCTAACATTTCGCATGATTAATTCCGCGTCAGTTTTAATCACTGCTCGCACATTTTTGTTGTAAATAAAACATAATCTCGTTGATTAGGTAGATAACTCACTCGATGAGATAAGTCGTACCCTTTTATATGCGGATTCGAGGATTTTACAGATTTTATTTTTATTGGGGTCGTTTAACAGATTTGTGGATTGATACAAGGTTGGGTCCATCAAGTCATTCGGTCAAAGATAATGACTTTTGTTTGTAAAATTGGAAAGTTGCATGAGTTTTATATTGGTTTGAAATGTATTTTGGGGATAATTCTTCAAACTAACTTTGTGGTCACAAGCCAAAAACAGCGATTTTTTTCTAACGGTGAGTTTTTGTTGTTTTAAAAAGAAATAAGGTGTGAATTCGTATAAACTTTTTTTTACTTCAGTTTGTTTATTTATGACTTTTTTGTAAACTGATCGACACATCAATAAAAACAGGTAATGTGGTTTGTCAACGTTTCGTTTTTATCCACTAATACTGTCAAATCTCAACACATTTCTAAGAACGATACATCACTGTATTGGCAATGAAAAGGGCTTTAAAATAATGTGCCACAAGAGGAGTAGTTCCATTTGAAATTTTAAAGTTGGGGTTGCTAGGGATTAGAGGATGAACATATCGAGTTTAACTCGACTGTCAAAAAAGTTTCCCCCAAGAACAAAAATTCGGTTTTCTAATAATTATAGGGTTGGCCAAGTTTTCGTTGTGATATCCTGTATGCAGATTCGGAAATTGCGGATCTTTACAGAGACAGTAGATATTGCCGCTTCATCCCGGGGAAGGTACGAAGTATAAGAGGCACGGCGACGTGCATTGGTCTAGCATTCCCCACTACTACGGTAATCGGTTCCGTATCGCCAACGCTAATTCGCCGTTGCAAATCTAACTGTCCGGTCAACTGATGCCAGTGTTGTCAGGTCTCATGCTTTTGCATGAGATCTCATGCATTCCGAGGAAATCTCATGCTCTTATATTTTGATTACAAAATCTCATGCTTTTTAATAGACACAAAAAGAAATAATAAAATTATTAAAATTACTCTTTGAAATCTACCAAAACAAAGACCTAACGAGAAATAAAGGCAAAATCGAGGGCAAAATTGAATAGATAGAGGTAGGTATCTACAATATTTGGGTACTTGAAATGTCCTTTATTGTATACTGCTCTCTTAATAATTAGCAATGAATACATAAACGGGTATGACAGTCGACGGATATGCGGTGTGTGTGCTGTATTCACGCTGTATTGCAGTGATTTTTAACTCTATTCCGTAAGGGTACCTACATTTTCTGGAAATAACAGATTTTACGACCCGTGAGTCACCCTGCGTCACGTCAACTGCGCCTCAACGTTCGCCCGGCCTAACAATAAAATAAATTAGAAAGGTTACGTGGTTAATAACTTTTAAGTAAGTACCTGCAACTACCTACTTACGATGTAATATTATAATAAAATAGCAGAACATAATGTTTTTTAATGAAATAAAAATGGCATTACAAAAGTAATTAAAAATTAAGCTGTGTCAAGAGGTGTTTTTTGATAAATTAAGACAGGTGTGCACTATGGCGGCTAAACTAGACTAAACTAGCTAGACTAAATTTTTAAATACCAATTTTTAGGCATATTTTTCCACGATATTGTCTAGGACAAACGCAATTTCGATTTAAATCATATAATTTCCCCATTGGGAAAAAAAGAAATGTATTTTTAAATAGAACACTACTTTAGTAGGCGTAGGCAGTTATGAATCTAGAACGTGGATTATTCTTTATTATTCTTTTGTTTATGTTTTTGTCAGCAACTTCGAGCTAAAATGTTTCCAGTAATTGTCCACAAACTTCAGCATCTGTCGACGTCTTCGTCCTACTTCGATGTGCATCTCATACATGTGAACAATACTCGAACAGCCAGAAACTTCAGAAATTTAAGCCACAGTTAGCCGTAGCACTTTTGAAGTATGCAAATGGAACACTTTGCGCGTTCACACAAGACCGCGCAATCCTAAATCTTCCTTATGAGATAACGCGTCTCGGATTCGTCCATTGTCTGGTAAAATGCGATTCTTGATAATTTAATTTCCTTCCTGCATCCCGCGACTCCCAGAAAGAGAACGAACTAGGTCAGAAGTGAAAAATTGCCCTGAAACTGTATTATGAGTGCACATGTGGAACGTAAATAAATATCCTACATCTCAGAAATAAGCGTTTATATTTTTCAAGTAATTCTTTAGCTATACTTCATTGGTGTTCAAATTTTAATTAATAATTTTAAATATGACAAATTAGTTTGTTTGGAAGTTTTTCTAGTACAGTGCCTTTATAGTAACCACAGTGGCGACAATAGAGCCTATGCCCCGCCCACCCCGCCATTAAGGGGCAAATTTTTTGGCGCGAACAATTTCCCCGTTGCTGAAACCGAGTTTTAATTTTAAAATATACTGCAATAAAAACATTTCGTGATTAAAGTATTAGAAAATAGCCGTAACAATGAGTTTTTGATATAAAATACCGGTCCCCATAAATGAGAAGTTTTCATTTATGACTAAAATTAAACAATTTCGGAGCCATTTACGGACCGCTTAATGTAGGCCCTCAGCAGTCCGGTTCTCATTTCTCTAATTTTTATCGGAATTAGTTCAAATTTGAAAAACTATTAGTTGAAATATGTCCGAGGGCGTGAGCATTTCAAACATATAAGTTTTAATTTAATTCTTAACGAAATCTTATCTTCAATATCGTCAAATTTGAATTTGACATTTGACATGTTTGACGACAGAGAGGTTAGAAAGATACAACAAAATTTAATTTGAACAAAATAATGTGAAAATCATAGATAAAAGGTGAAAATAATTATGTTAATAAAAGCCATTATTAGACATCTAAAATCTATATAAAAAATTGCAATAAATTATGTTTAAATATTTTAAAAGAATATTATTGGAAAATCCTGATGTTGGAGAAAGGTAAGTTTGAAAATGTTGCTGTGTTCATGTTTCTCATAAAATATATTTTTGCAGATATGTAATGAAACTGAAGTTAATAGATGATGTGGACCCCTTTACGTTAAATATATATTCAATTTATATATGCATATAACAATGCTATCTATGGAGTTTCACATAAACAAATATTGTTTCCCTTTTAGTTTTAACGTAACACAGTTATTTTATTATTACAACAAAGAGCAGATGAAAAGCTACAAAAGTTTGCAGTCTTACAAATATTTTGAACCTGGGTTTGTTACAAATGCAGGGACAGAAGTAATGAATGATTTCTACATTTTAATTGGAAAGGCACGTTTCCTTGTGAAATTAAGCAGGTAGATTTAGATAATATGTATGACTTAACAGGTTAGGTATAGGATTAACATTAGTTTGTAAACATTATTTTCAGGCAAAACATTCTCAGATTGTGCAAAACCGTTAAGATGTTTCCTGTATCGGTATCACTGCCAAAGATGGTGCTATTTTATTTGCTAGTGAATATGCAAATTAAAGGATGCATTCTGTACTGATGTACCAAGTGCTTGAGTGATGTCCTCAACCACCACACAAATTCCGTGGAGCAGTGTGCAACATGAATTGTGGAAAACCTTCTATAGTTCTTATGAAAATAGGGACATTTTGCCCATACTTGGTCTAAAAGATATATTAAACAAAATGATGGAATTGGGTTATGATGCTGCTAATTATGAGAGTTGTAGAACTATTTGCTATTAATAAAGCAAATCAAATTACCAACATTTTAGCATCACTGCTGAAGAATGAGGGTCTGCAGTAAACATTTCATTACAGGTAAGTGTCTCCTCTTGTACAGTTTGTTGGAGGAAATGATCATGCTTGTTTTTGTTTACAGGTTGAAAAATACATGATGTGGGAGACTGATAATCACGGAATGCTACAAACTAAAATGGGTGATAAATTTATCCTGGGATATACGTTTTCATGAAATCGACTGAAGATAACTAAATTTTAGAAACTGTTATATAATTTTAACCGATAAAAATATTAGTAATATCTGTTGTATTAAAGAGTTAGGTAAATATCAGTTTATTAGCCTGTTTATGGAGTGTACCAGACAGCAAACAACAAAATAACTATTCAATGTAGCTATATTAAAAAAAATACGAGTATTCATAGTTAATATTGGCTTAAACTATTAAAAATTATAAAAATTAAATAAAAGATTAAAAAAAACTGGAATATTTTTATTATTTATTAGATAATGGTAATTTAAACTGTTTACAAAGTTGGTAAGGTGTTAAATTATAAACATAGTTTATACAGGGCGATTCTCAACCTATACACATAAACTTGGGGATTTATTACTCGTGACAAGTAATTAGTACGTGAAAAAATTGTAGTAAAATTTACTTTCAAATTAAGAATACACAGAAATTACGTGAAATTTTGATGGCTATAAACATTTGACAACTAATAAATCCCCAAGTTTATGCGTATAGTAATGTATGTGGTCTGTAATTTCAAAATAATAGTGTAATAAATCTCAATTTTTATATTTCAAGTAAAATATGAGGTTTTTTATTACGTTTTACGTATTAGTTTTCTATTCTCGTTTAAGCTATTAACAGGCGCTTGTGATTAAAATGCATAGAACATTACGCACTGATGCTATAATAGGTATATATTTATATCTATGCGGTTTACTTGTCTGTAGGAGTATATCTCATTACAAAAATTACTGCCCATTCTCTCCTATACCGAGGATCTTTAGGAAAACGCTTCATAAGATATCCCATTTTGCTGAATTAGTACATCCAACTGCAGCACAACCTGGCATATTTTCTGAGCTAAAATGTAAATAAGTATGTGAATTTGTGATACAAATTTATTAAATGAATGTCAAACAGCAAAGATTTCGATAAACATACCTCATAAGATTGGTTAGGTTATGAGTGTTTTCTGTTATTTTACAATGATACAATAATTACAATATACCTACTTATGTATGCATATCTGTGTTTGTGTGCTAAGCTTACCTGTAATATAGAAATTAGTAGTAATCTGTGATAGAAATCGATAAGAATAGAATATTAACGAAGGTATAATACATATACAAACAAACTTGTACAACACACTTGACAGTTGACACTTGTAAAAGTAAACACAGTGGCGACAATAGCATGTCCAGTTTTCTATTGGTCGCCCGTTTTTGCCCCATAATGGCGGTATTTTGTTTACTTTTACAAGTGTCAACTGTCAAGTGTGTGTACAAGTTTGTTTGTATATGTATTATACCTTCGTTAATATTCTATTCTTATCGATTTCTATCACAGATTACTACTAATTTCTATATTACAGGTAAGTATTAGCACACAAACACAGATATGCATACATAAGTAGGTATATTGTAATTATTGTATCATTGTAAAATAACAGAAAACACTCATAACCTAACCAATCTTATGAGGTATGTTTATCGAAATCTTTGCTGTTTGACATTCATTTAATAAATTTGTATCACAAATTCACATACTTATTTACATTTTAGCTCAGAAAATATGCCAGGTTGTGCTGCAGTTGGATGTACTAATTCAGCAAAATGGGATATCTTATGAAGCGTTTTCCTAAAGATCCTCGGTATAGGAGAGAATGGGCAGTAATTTTTGTATTGAGATATACTCCTACAGACAAGTAAACCGCATAGATATAAATCTATACCTATTATAGCATCAGTGCGTAATGTTCTATGCATTTTAATCACAAGCGACCGTCTGTTAATAGCTTAAACGAGAATAGAAAACTAATACGTAAAACGTAATAAAACCTCATATTTTACTTGAAATATAAAATTGAGATTTATTACACTATTATTTTGAAATTACAGACCACATACATTACTATACGCATAAACTTGGGGATTTATTAGTTGTCAAATGTTTATAGCCATCAAAATTTCACGTAATTTCTGTGTATTCTTAATTTGAAAGTAAATTTTACTACAATTTTTTCACGTACTAATTACTTGTCACGAGTAATAAATCCCCAAATTTATGTGTATAGGTTGAGAATCGCCTGTATAAACTATGTTTATAATTTAACACCTTACCAACTTTGTAAACAGTTTAAATTACCATTATCTAATAAATAATAAAATATTCCAGTTTTTTTAATCTTTTATTTAATTTTATAATTTTAATAGTTTAAGCCAATATTAACTATGAATACTATTATTTTTTTTAATATAGCTACATTGAATAGTTATTTTGTTGTTTGCTGTCTGGTACACTCCATAAACAGGCTAATAAACTGATATTTACCTAACTCTTTAATACAACAGATATTACTAATATTTTTATCGGTTAAAATTATATAACAGTTTCTAAAATTTAGTTATCTTCAGTCGTTTTCATGAAAACGTATATCCCAGGATAAATTTATCACCCATTTTAGTTTGTAGCATTCGTGATTATCAGTCTCCCACATCATGTATTTTTCAACCTGTAAACAAAAACAAGCATGATCATTTCCTCCAACAAACTGTACAAGAGGAGACACTTACCTGTAATGAAATGTTTACTGCAGACCCTCATTCTTCAGCAGTGATGCTAAAATGTTGGTAATTTGATTTGCTTTATTAATAGCAAATAGTTCTACAACTCTCATAATTAGCAGCATCATAACCCAATTCCATCATTTTGTTTAATATATCTTTTAGACCAAGTATGGGCAAAATGTCCCTATTTTCATAAGAACTATAGAAGGTTTTCCACAATTCATGTTGCACACTGCTCCACGGAATTTGTGTGGTGGTTGAGGACATCACTCAAGCACTTGGTACATCAGTACAGAATGCATCCTTTAATTTGCATATTCACTAGCAAATAAAATAGCACCATCTTTGGCAGTGATACCGATACAGGAAACATCTTAACGGTTTTGCACAATCTGAGAATGTTTTGCCTGAAAATAATGTTTACAAACTAATGTTAATCCTATACCTAACCTGTTAAGTCATACATATTATCTAAATCTACCTGCTTAATTTCACAAGGAAACGACCTTTCCAATTAAAATGTAGAAATCATTCATTACTTCTGTCCCTGCATTTGTAACAAACCCAGGTTCAAAATATTTGTAAGACTGCAAACTTTTGTAGCTTTTCATCTGCTCTTGTTGTAATAATAAAATAACTGTGTTACGTTAAAACTAAAAGGGAAACAATATTTGTTTATGTGAAACTCCATAGATAGCATTGTTATATGCATATATAAATTGAATATATATTTAACGTAAAGGGGTCCACATCATCTATTAACTTCAGTTTCATTACATATCTGCAAAAATATATTTTATGAGAAACATGAACACAGCAACATTTTCAAACTTACCTTTCCAACATCAGGATTTTCCAATAATATTCTTTTAAAATATTTAAACATAATTTATTGCAATTTTATATAGATTTTAGATGTCTAATAATGGCTTTTATTAACATAATTATTTTCACCTTTATCTATGATTTTCACATTATTTTGTTCAAATTAAATTTTGTTGTATCTTTCTAACCTCTCTGTCGTCAAACATGTCAAATGTCAAATTCAAATTTGACGATATTGAAGACAAGATTTCGTTAAGAATTAAATTAAAACTTATATGTTTGAAATGCTCACGCCCTCGGGACATATTTCAACTAATAGTTTTTCAAATTTGAACTAATTCCGATAAAAATTAGAGAAATGAGAACCGGACTGCTGAGGGCCTACATTAAGCGGTCCGTAAATGGCTCCGAAATTGTTTAATTTTAGTCATAAATGAAAACTTCTCATTTATGGGGACCGGTATTTTATATCAAAACTCATTGTTACGGCTATTTTCTAATACTTTAATCACGAAATGTTTTTATTGCAGTATATTTTAAAATTAAAACTCGGTTTCAGCAACGGGGAAATTGTTCGCGCTAAAAATTTGCCCCTTAATGGCGGGTGGGCGGGGCATAGGCTCTATTGTCGCCACTGTGGTTACTATAAAGGCACTGTATTTTCTAGGTACTTGCAGCGCCACCTGTTATTAAGGAATATCAAGCTTGCAAGAATTTAAATTAGTAAACTGTAGACCACAGAACACAAAATGTAGAATTTCTATCAAGACACATCCACAGACCACCGGATTGTCGCCTTATTTTTAATCCAAATATGAAATTTTCTCTATTGCAGAATCTACTTCTTAAATAATAAACCGTGTCTATTGAAAGCTATGATGTAATATGTATTAGACGGTCAAAAATCACAGTTAAATAATCACTCAATATAAGTTATACCTACCTACATTACATTTACTTAAAATTAAAGTGCTTGGAACTACTGTTCAAATTTTATCGGGCTTAATTAAACTTATAATCGACTGGATAAAATTAACCTAATCTCCTATATGCATTGTCTACTAATAAATATTCGTAAATAAGGTGGTAATTGAATTATAAAAAGTAAATATATTATCTTGATTTTTATAGTATTGCCACTTTTCCTTAAAATCGAAGGTAAATTTTAACTTTGGCTTTGGCATCAATTTTTTTATGGGAACGTTACGCAATTGTGTTTAATGCCAACATAATTTTCGACACTTGCAAATATTTACTGTAGTATATAGTTTTATTATTCTCAGTTGCAGTCTCTCAAATATTTTGATGAACATGTAATGAGTTATTCATTTGTTCGTAAGATGCAAGGCTCTCTGAATTCTTGCCGTAACTATAGTTGGTACGTCACACTAATGCAGTTCACAGAAAATGGCATTTGATCATTTGTGGTATCTGGTAAATCTGGGGACTTTAGTTAAAATTGTAATAGTAGAGAATAAGGGTCGTATGACACTATGCTAAAATTAGCACTAATTTCAGTAATTAACCAAGAACTTTTAAATCTTGCATAGTATCATACAGAAACTGCAACAAAAATTGTTGCCTGAAAGTTTTTAGTAGTCAAAAGTCAAACAACCAACTACCAACTGATATTACCATTTGTTCCAAAATGGAGCTCTCGCAGATGTCAATTTCTCTTCCAAGCGTCTATGTCAATAAACTAACAAAATTCATGGATTGTGTGCACCTTACAATCTAGAATATTTATGTAAATTAAAGTCCCAAGTCTCTATGGATTCACAAAATAGTTATCAAGTAATCTATGGTAGTTAACGCAACCAATATTCATCGTCAACTCAAAATAGTGGTTTACAAGATGTCAATTTGTATTTCCGTAAAATAATAAAGGATGGAATAATATTTAACCAGTTTTACACATTTTTATTAGTCTGAATCACACAATCACACACATATTACTGCTTTATACTTTATGCATCTAGGGATTTCATTTAAAATAATACAGCAGCGCCTCCAGTGGATAGTCCTTAAACAATTATGCTGTATCATACTACTAATCGATGAACCTTGATGAGTTACCTATCCACAAAACATATAAAAGAAGAAGGCTTATTTATAAGGTGTAGTGATAGGCAACACGTAATTTCTCAGCGATTGGTACGCCACCATGTGAGTAGGTGGCAAACTAAATACGTAAGAAGGGTTGCATACCGCGCCTTGTTAATTTAATTTTAAATTTCATATATGTATCTAATAATAAAAAGTACAAAAAAATTAACATTTGCTAGATATTATTGAAGCAAATGTATCTTTTTGTACATGTTAATAGGGAAAAAGGGAGAAATTTGTACTTAAGGAAAAATAAAATTCAAATATGTAGCGCTACAAAGTTTTTATTTAAAATGTAAAAATTTAACAAATTCTGAAAACACTGATATAAAATAAAACAATATAATCTTAATAAACACCGAATATTGAATAATAAAAATAAAATTCTATTCAAAATAAATAAATATTCAACAGTAAATAACATGATGTAAAAATAAATTAAATTCTGAATTATAAATAAAATATAAATATTTAACAAAACAGCCTTCAGGTACGTCTAAAGAAAGTTCTAAATTATAATAAAATATAGACATTTGTAGACAACCTCCAGGTGCGTGTGAATAAAATTCTAAATTAAAATATAAATATTTAACAAATCAGCCTCCAGGTAAGTTGAGTCTCAAGAAAATTCTAAATTATAATAAAATATAAATAATTAACAAAACAGCCTCCCAAGTACAATGGTCGTCAGCTTAAAGTCACCACTTCCATGTTTTGTCCCTTTCTAGCACCGTGTATAATAAATGGCACTAGAAAAGAATGGACCATGGAACTGGTGACTTTAAGCTGACGAGCATTGTAATACAGTCTAATAAAAATTGAGATCAACATTTAAAAACAACCTCCAGGTGCGTTGAGTCCTAAGAAAATTCTAAATTCTAATAAAATACAGATATTTTACAAAACAGCCTCCAGGTGCGATCAGTCTAAAGAAAATTTTTGGCATTACTGTCAGTTATATTGCATTTTTATCCATATGTTAAAAGTGGAAATATCTTTCGGAAATGAAATGTTTATTAACATACCCTTTCTTAAAAATTGGGTTAAAAATTTATTTATACACAAAGGATATTTACAAGAATATTTAAGTCGTCCTATTACCTCCATGATGATGTATATGTCAGGGACAGTTAGTTATTGTAATTCGTAACTATTAAAATCTGTTTTGTTCACAAAATATTTAACATTTACAGTATCGCTTACACAAATAAAAATATATGGAAATATTACTTACCTAAGTTCAGTTCACCACCTCAACCATAAGACATCGTATTTAGATATGTAGATATGTGCATCTGTATGTAACTGCTGAAAATCCTGGAGCGCCTAACCTACAAATACATTTTTCAATAAATGAGGTTTTTTCAATACCGTCAATATTATTTTATTACTTTTATAACGAATCTGTAATCTGTCTCTTACTTACCATGAAAAATATGCAATAAAAAAAATAGTTAAAAATTTATTGATTCATATCGATTTTAGCTTGGTGTTTTGTGGATGGCGGAATTGGGAGCAGGAGCGCGTTATTTATAGGTAAAATAAATTATGACTGGTTTTGAGTTCATGGACCCATTCTTAGATGTCGCCACTATATTTTAAAATTTGTCGTGAGTTCTATTTTATCGGCACAGTTTATCTTGCATTATATTTGTTTACGATTTACTTACGTTACGTTCTATTTGGCTTGTGAATTTAATTTGGTGGCGTTGGATGTGTTTTAATAGTGTGTGATTTTCATTGGTTTTTGCTATAATTTCATAAACATTCTAGTTTTATTCTTCCTCGAAACATTATTTTATATTAGTGGTAAGTATTTGTTGTAAATATTGAAATTACATACCTAAATTCCATTAGCATTATTTGTTATGTTATTAAGTTGTATTCGTCTTTAGTTCTCTCAAAAAAGTAAAATATATAAAATTTGAGTTTTCCACTTTAGTAGATAGTTACCAAAAAAACATGCACTCTATTAAAAATATGCTTTTTAGGTAACATGAGTATGCGGAAAAGGTGTGCAGTTCCTAATTGTAGGAACAACAACCCAGAAAAATCAACCATACGATTTTTTACATTTCCAAGGAATGAAGATGTTAGAACCAAATGGTTATCTTTTATTAAGATGGAAAATTTAAAATCCATTCCATACTCAAGTCTTCGGAATAAGCATTCAATTTGCGAAGAACATTTTGAAGCATTCCACTTTCAAACACCGGAACGAACAAAACTGAACAGAAATGCAATGCCTACTTTAAATTTACCACATGAAACGGGACTATTATCGAACATACCTCAGCAGCATTCTTTGCCGATATCAGAAGATTTGCACGACGATTTGCAAATTACTTCCTCGACATCGGTGCCTGAATATGCAGAATTAATCAACCCAGTGCCAGGAACATCGCAAATCCATGAGCCAATAATGGTAATCAATGAGCCATTACCACAGACTCCTCCACCATCCACTTCTTTTGAAGTAACGACACCTGTGGAAGCTTTGGATGAAGCAGTCCTCAAAAAATCAGGTAGGTTTGTGTTTATTTAGATATTTAAAGCAAAGGTCCATGTTATGTAGACGAACCCTACATTCCATTCCATTTGTACGTACTATTGTAAGTCTTCATATCAACTGCACAATACATGTTTATACACTTATATTGTATACTGTTGTATGTATTGTATTTATTAATACAATATTATATATTGTTTTTTCAGGTTCAACCAAACGGAGAAATAGGATTACCTTAAAAAGTTTAGAAGTTACTCGTATGGAACATTTAACACCACGGAAACAAATGCTTCTTAAGGAATTAAGGAAGAATAAAAGAGCAGAGGCTATTTTAAGAAGAGGATTAACTTGTAGGAAACGTTTATTTAATATTAATAATATGAATGTACTAAATGATAAAAGGTTTAAATTGCTTGATAAATTGTCACCATCGGCAAAAACATTTATTTTATCGCAAATTAAACGTGCATCTTCAAAGAAGAAAAGTCAGTGGACTGTCGAGGAAAAGGCTTTTTCTCGCCTTGTATAAAGCAGGAGGTAAGGGTTACAGATTTTTAAATAAAATTTTTCATCTACCATCAAGAAGAACATTACAACGTGTATTGAGTAATATTGACATTAGGCCTGGGATAAATGATAGTATTTTATCTTATGTATCTTCTATATCCACTCAACTGAAAGAAGCAAATAGATATTGTGTACTACTATTTGACGAAGTGTATTTGCAACCAAATTTAAATATTAATTTAAAGTATAAATATATTGAGGGTTTAGAAGAATTTGATACAATAAAATCAAAAAATATTGCAGATCATGCATTGGTATTTATGCTTCGTGGCATAAATAGCAAATGGAAACAACCATTAGCCTTCTACTTTGTAAAATCTGCAATGAAAAGTCAGCAATTAAAAGTAATAATAAAACAATTAGTTACTATAGTACATGACAGAACAAAACTTAGAATATTAGCATCAATATCTGATCAAGGATCATCAAATATTTCTGCAATCACATCCTTGAGCCGTGATTCTGGTTTTGATAACGATTGTATTTATAAAGTAGAAAACAATAAAGTTTACCATATATTTGATCCGCCACATCTTATTAAATGTATGAGAAATAATTTTATGACTAAAAATATTCATTTTGATAGTAAAGTTGCTACATGGCAAGATTTAGAAATTTTGTATCAGTTGGACGGAACTAATCCTGATAGCAAAATTTGTAGAAAACTAACAGAAAACCACATACATCCAGAGGGTAGACAGAAAATGAAAGTTAAGTTTGCCACACAAATTTTTAGTCGAGATGTATATGCTGCATTAAGTTTTGCTGAAAAGTGTGGTCAGATAAATTGCTCTGGTACTGCCGAATTAATTTTATTTTTTGATAAGTTATTTGATTCCCTTAATGGAGTTCGGCAGTCTTCAAAACCTTTAGCTCGACCTTTGACAGACAAATCAGAACACGATAAATTTTGGGGGGATGCGAACGCTCTCAGTAAATTGAAATTTACTAAAAATAATACTGTAGTCAAACCACCTCCATCAGTAAAAAATTTTATTGTTACAATAAGAAACATTCAGTCTTTGTGGAAAGATATGAAAAAGTTAGGGTTTAAATGTTTGTTAACAAGAACGTTAAATCAGGATCCTTTAGAGAATTTTTTTGGGGTAATTAGAGGTTTATGTGGACAAAATTATAGGCCAACCTGCAATCAATTTGTGTCAGCTTACAAAACAACATTAATAAATAACCTTATGGCACTTGCTGGTGCAACAAACTGTGAGCATGACGACACACATTTATTAATTTCATTTTTAAATCAACCTACTGGAGAAAAAGAAAGTACCGATGCTTCTATATCAAATATAGAAGTAGCAACAACTTCCATTGAACTTCCTAAATTAAAGAATTTATGCCAAATAAATTTAAATACCTCGTCTTATATTGCAGGATTTATTTGTAAAAGATTTGTGAAATTTGATTGTACAAAGTGTGTAAATTTTTTTTTAACAGAAAACTGTACGGACAGTCACGCATTTATAAAAATTAAAGAACATGGAAAATTGCTATACCCTTCTGAACAATTCATACAGTTTATTGATTCAATGAAACACATAGCTTTTGAAAATTTTTTTGATTACGTAAATAACAATGATATTTTCAGAATTATTTGTAATAAAATTATCGATATTTTGTGTTGCGATGAACATGATGCCAGAAATAATTTAATTATTAAAAATTCTATAACATTTGTCATGTTTCGTCATGTAGTAACTTTAATTAATAGAAAATTATCACTTCGTGATAAACGACCAAATAGAGCAGTTGATAACTTTTTAAAAATGTATGGACCTATAATTCGCTTACAAAAAAAATAATATTATGTACCAATATGATTTGCATGGAAATACGTAGTTTGTGAAACTGTTGTTTTCGCACACTCTTCCCTCCGCGACTGAACAGTAAACAATCCGAATTACTCAAGAACGCCTCAGGCTTACAGTAGTTAGGGGAGATAGGCGCAGGGGAACGGGACCAGAACTGACGAATGTGGTGAAAGTACGTGTGGTCAGGGTAGAACCACTAACACAGAGGGCGGAGCATTCGGAACAATGTACAAGGTTATAATGTCCGGCACCTCCCTAGTCCCGAACAAAAGAAGATGGAACAGTTCCTAAGCAGTTATAAGAATATATTCGCGGAAAAGCAACACCACTAGTGAATCACCGCGTCGACATTGGAGACAGCCCACCGATCTGCAAGGCTCCCTACCGTGTACCGTTCAGGCAGCAACCGACCATGAAACCGCAAATCGATGAATGGCTGTCGTATGCGCTCACAGCATACGCCTCCATGACGCATTCGTCGACCGGAGAAAGTCCGTTCTTCCTGATGTATGGCAGGGATATGGACTATCCATACGATGACATCTTCAAACCCTTGAGAGTCAGGTACGATACGGATTCCAACTATGTTTCGGAATTCCTACAGCGGATGAAGTTAGCCCACCGAAACACCATCGAGCAAATGGAACGAAGCACGGAAAGAGTACATAACATTTTTAATCGGAAGACTAATGCGCCCGCATTCCAAGTAGGCGACCTCGTCTACCTACACGACCCCGCAACCAAGGTAGGAATCAACAGAAAACTCGCGATGAAGTGGACAACCGTATCGCATCATTGAATTTGGAGGCGTCAACGCGAAGATCAAGGAGATACAGGGGACGAAGGAACAAACGGTACACGTGAATAGGTTGAAGCCTTGCCTTGGATGTGAAGAACTGTTCGACAAGAGGGTCGACGTACCCGTGAAGTATTGACAATGCGCAGATGACCAGGAACCAATAGGTATATACAGGGCTAGAAATAGAGTAGACAATAAGTGTGTTACAGGTCCAGTTCCATGAAGTAGAGATCCAGAGCCGAGGTTGGTGCAGACAGCTACTGCCCCAAGGACAGACCTACCAGATCCAGCCATCCCGTCACCTGGAGTGACAGCGGAGACCCAGTGCAGACGAACAGAGCCAAACTGAGCCTATGGCAGCAGACCTTCGACCGTCTCCCCGAAAACCTAGGAGACGCCACGGAGTGAGAACTAGAGAGGAGGCAGCCGACGGTGGAGCTCGGGAGAGCAGCGAAAATTGCCGCCACACTAGCAGTTATGGGCCAGTGCCGTACCAGCCCTGGATAAGCAGTAGTCGTATTTAATTACTACCGCTCCCTATACCTAATCGTCCTTAATACTAACAGCATGCACCTACCTCCTGCGGCCAGATACGTAGAAAGCTCACTAGTATATTCGACAGGTCACCAGTCCTTGCGTCCAGGGATCGTCCGCCACCAACCCCGCGGAGAACATGGGGTGATGAGGTGCTTCGACAGTCAGGAGCATCGGACCCCCCGTTAGGCACGGATCCCCCAGCATCGCCGCCCAGATATGAGCAATGGAGTCGCAGGCGGAGGATCCTCTACAGGACGATGGACCCCAGTACTCCTTGCCCTCGCCTCGGAACAAGCAGGAAGACGCGAAGGCACATTAGTTTAGGTCAATTTTTTTTATGTTAGGGATCTCTATGTCTCAGTCTATTTGTCGAGAATTCGAAAATTTTTAAAAAGAACTGATCCGTCTTGTGGGGGAGTGATGTAAAAGGATAATTTTTCTAATAACCATTGGACACGGTCGAACGCTAAAGAATAACTAACAACTTCTCAAGTATAATTTAGTAGTTTCGGGTCGGAAAAGAAAGTCGGTTCTAAAAAACCCTTTTGTCACAACCAAATGTTAAATAAACCAGATGGGGGAACTGGCTGGCAAACTTTAGGCGTAGGCCAGCCCCCCGTGGTGAAAGGAACCAGGGGCGGCCTTTGCCAACGAGGCACGGCTTCCATAGACGCGACGACCGCGAAATAGACAGACTGAAGTGTAGA
This sequence comes from Monochamus saltuarius, assembly GCA_025584915.1. NCBI lineage: Eukaryota > Metazoa > Arthropoda > Insecta > Coleoptera > Cerambycidae > Monochamus > Monochamus saltuarius. The sequence goes on along the minus strand of CM046722.1, from coordinate 2,420,529 downwards.
GAACCTTTTAATTATCACATTCAATGTTGTAAGTGTTATAGATTCGCCGCTAAAGTCGATCAAGGAGTTTTTTGTTGGGTTTTCTCCTTTAAGTTCAGTAAATCAAAAGGTACAGATTGAGGAACCCAACCTCTGCGTAAGCGCGGAGCCCGGCGAAAGGGGAAGGTAAAAAGGAAGTCAGTTAAAGCCAATAAAGTGAACGATCCTGGTAGACACGGAAAATCAGTAATTAAGAAATATGTTCAATTAGTTTCTCTAGCGTGCCTTTAGTTGTTGTTTTATCCGTTCCGTGATATACTATTTTTCACTATTTTCTGATTATTTTTAACTTGTATCTTTATCGTTGAACTGGACTTAGCTCTGCACTTGTGTCGGGTTGCACAGGGTGTAAACCTTAATTTAGTTCACTGTGTTGTATAGTATCATTGTGCTCTTTGCGTAATTGTGTGTGAATAAATTCCAATACCTTCCTTGAATTTTGTGTTTTATTTCTTCTGGTGAACCAGAGGTGTGTATGTGTCTCAATTTAAGGGATTAGCAGCCGCCAGTCCAAACCAAGAAGTGGGTAACCTAGACACTATAACACTCGCAATCTCACCTTTAAACAGCTCGCGAATCTAAACTTCAACGAGATATGATCAATTTGTAACATGTTGATGAAATAATAATGCCTAGTCATTTAATTAACGGCCAACCGACAGGTTTATTACAATTTTTAATATAACAGCAGTACACCTGCACCATAAATTCGACAAAAGTTTGTCAAATATTTGTTTGTATTTTCATATATTAAAAGAATTAATAATAAATAATATTACATTGTTGTTTGGTTACTACTTATTACAATTATGTATTATCTTGAATAAGACACAAGTAAGCTGTTAACTGATCATTTTTTATGTATTTATTTTGAATTGAAGTAATGCTGTTGCAAACGGTATGGGATTTTTATTTAAAACATATTATTTCATTATCGAGATTTATCATTTAATGTTTCAACAGAATTACAGAGATTCATTTGATATGTAATCGGGGTTTTCTCTGCCGTGCTCATTTCCCCCGTGAATTCAGCGCTGAATATGGCACTTTTAATTGTTATTTTTTGATACTCGTGCTTATCATTCATTGTTTTCACTCTCTGTTACTCACTCATCATTCATAATAAATTAGAGGTTTTTTTAAATAATTTTTCTACGTTAATGCAAAAACAAAACTATTGAACTATATTTTGTGGAAAATGTGGTTCTTTATTGCACTAGTGCATTAAAATGTTTATTGCATCAATTCTACTACAGCGTTTTGTCATTATGACAAACATAAACATTCAAATCAATGTCATATTTTCCTAGACTTAGTCTCATAAATAAAACATTTTTTGGTTTTTGCATGAACGTAGAAAAAATATTGTATGCAACTCGTACTTTTTGTACTTGTTGCATAAATAACTATTTCACTATCTACAGTAAATTAATAAAGCAGTTGGAAGTAAGTTAAGAAATAAACACAACTGGGTTGGTTATAAATATGTTTGATGGCTCGCCCAAAGTTACACCATAACTATTGTTGAACGGACCTGGGTGTGTTACACTACTATTTGTTAAATTCGTTATTCCAATATATGTGTATATGTATCTAAATTGATAATAAACTATTATTTTTTTATTTATTTTTTTTTGCCTTTAACATATTTACATAATTTTTCGAGGGATAGTTTTATAATAAAATCATAGTAGCATAGGATTTGAAGAAGTAATTCACTCATTTTATTATAGAATATATTTAAAGAAATAACTACACTGACTAATTATTAATTAATTAATTATATTAATTAATTTAATACCTTGACTGGCATTGAATTATTCTTAATGTTTGTTAATAGACAAGACATACCTTTTATTTAGCAAAAAGTATTTGACTATAATATATTTGGATTTATTGTTAATGTTGTTTCAGAAAAATATGATGAAACTTTAAAGGTGGGTTCTACAGTACAGAGTAAGAAAAATAAGTTAATATAAACATGACTCCATCAGTTCTTCTGGCTCAAAATATGTACATCAGAGTGTAGAAAAAGGATTATGGATTTTTGTAAATCATGTTTACGATTCTCGGCACAAAGAAATACATTTATTCGCATTTTTATATCGCACAATAAACTATTAATAATATATTAACTAACTTTAATAGGTAGCGACGATATGATATTACTAATAAAATTATGTTACAAAAAATCGAAAACACGATTTACAAAATATATACAGAAATCTAAAATATCTTTTTTCAATACTCTTTATTTTGAATCCAAACCATTACGGACGGACTCAAGTTTATATTGATTTTTTTTTCTTATTTTTTACTGCACGATCCATCTTTAAATTTCTCTCATCTTTCTGAAACACGTGACATATAGATCTTCCTGGTATATAGGCAACCAAATATATCCCTGGTATATAGGCAACCAAATATAAAATATATAATATTACTGGTTGTCGGACAATGGTTTGTACTTTTTGGACCCATTCATAGAGGCGCTGAAACTCTTAACAAAATCTTGATGTCAAATGTCGCTTCTTTTCTAGTGTATGTTCTGTGATTGGGAGAACGTGATTCGTGATCGCGAAAGCTGGTGGTGGGATGATTCTGTTTTGTAGATAAAACAGGCAGTGACAAGTGTGACAGAGTATTTTATACTGGTGGCGCCATCACCTATGAAGGAGGCCAGTGTTGCGAGCACTGTTACTTTCGTAGTAGATCTATTACCATTAGAAGCTCCCTATTACACTATTACACCGCGACAAATATCTATTACTTTTTTCGATATGACTTTATTTATACCGATAAATGGTTGAATGCTACCCATAGAAAATATAGTCTATATTTTGTAAGATGCTACCAATACCAATAGTACGAATACAACCCGTGCTGACATTCAATAGTTTTATTTTATTTTGTGGCATTTGTGGTACTGTAATTCAGTAATCTGTGGGTACTGGTTACTTTGTAGTATATAGTAATGTTATTTACGTTTATGTTAATTAATTTTTTATCTTAAATCTACCTAGTAGTATTTACACCTTTGTTTAATAAAAGCTCGTTTTATTTATTTTTTGTGTAAATTATTTCTCAATAAATGATAGTCTTTATTTTTCATGAAGATCAAGTATATTCCCGTGACATCGTGTATTTACACGGGTATGTTATAGCTGTTCATCGAATTCCAATACCAATATTCATAAATATAAGTAGGTATTTAAATGTATTTAGGTATTTTAACAAATAAATGTTACGAACAATACATCAAAGGTTATGTTATGATAGTTATAGGATTTAAATCTAGTGACTTAGGGACTTTATTTGCTATCACAAACCTAGAAAAAATATAGACTGTGCCAGTGTCATATTGCCGGCGACCGCAAATTCATGGCTGCCCTAAAAGGTCCAGAATCGCTAAAACCTGATTTTTATGCCAATTTACGTTGGTTGTATTGTAGCGTGAAACTTCATTTGTTTACTACGATTGGTCACATTCACAAACCTAGAAAAAATATAGACTGTGCCAGTGTCATATTGCCGGCGACCGAAAATTCATGGCTACCCTAAAAGGTCCAGAATCGCTAAAACTTGGTTTTTATGCCCATTTACGTTGGTTGTATTGTAGCGTGAGGCTCATTTGTTTAGTGTGATTGGTCACATTCATGTCACATTCTTTAATGACATTTAAAATGACAGCAAGTTAGTTAATTTCAGATTGCAATGCAGCCATCATATTTGCACAACCGCCAACATAAAGCAGATAAAATATCCATTTTCTGGACCGTAGGTCCCTAGAAAACACGGCACCTGTCACGTGACCTATATCATGAACCGACGCAGTCTATATTTTTTCTAGGTTTGTGTTATCCATGTACCAACAGTGTTAATATAACACACTTTATATAAACACTGGTACCAAGCATGCCATCATGATTTGCCAAACGATAAGTCAGATCACGATCGCGAATTAAACTTATTGTAGGTAATAAGAATTCTTGCCATTCAATGACAGATGGAGCCACTAAAATAGATTAAAATTACAGTGTTTATAGCACTGAAATATACGATATGGAATGCGTTAAGTCACATTGCGCATCCAAATAAAGATACCAACCCTAGGAGCAGACAAAAGGAGGCACATGAAACTCAGCAAAGACATGCTTCATTGGTTATGTATGTGGGTGAGAGAGAGACAACCATCTGCACGTACGATGTGAAGTGTGTTCTTAATTCCCAATTATTTTGTTTGTAAACACGTCATTGGCGTACAGTGTGGCTTCTTCTTTTATCTTGTATCTCAGTGTTATTCTTTGTGTATTTTTGTGGGTGTTATTGTTGAAACATGTCATGTTTTATAAGGGACTGTAAAATTAACCAGCATAGAGCACGAAATAATTCTTCATATTCAGAATTCAATTCCATTTCAATTCACAATCAGCTAAGCCCCTACTGCTTCGCCATTGCTAGAGGCACAAAACAAAATATGGCGCTGATCATAAATAATCCATTCGCGCAGCTTTTAGCGCATTCCAGTCATCATAATATAAAATTACATTTCAGTGGTTTATAGGCACTGTACTGTCATTAAAATGTATTAAATTTTCACTGTTTTAATGTATGGCCGTTTGCTAGAGAGTAGACAATTTTTGATTATATAAACTGCAAGATAGCCTTTTTTTTTCTGGTAAAAAAAATCTATTACGAAAAGTTGAAATCTATTACTAATTTACAACGACATCTAGTACGAAAAAAAGAGACCCGCTCGCAACGCTGAAGGAGGCAAACTACTCGGCAATTTTTCACTTTTCGGGTACGAGTTTCCCCGGCTGTACCTATCTATGGAGTTTATACGTTGTGGTTTCGATGTGGAATTGTGGTAGAATTAAAATTAAATTTAAACGGTACTTTTCATCATTCCTTATTCCTTCTACGCTTTCACATAGTTTTCTTATTACAAAGTAGAACAAATTTATTCCTTAATGTGTCATCACGTAATTATATATAATTAACAGCATGCGTGTGGCAGTTAAATTGGTTAGAGAGATTGTGTTCCCACAATATTTGTAAATCAATAAGATTATACATAACTTTCCCACATTTTCTCTCGTTACAGTTGAAATTTCCCATGAGTCAAAAGTAACTGCAGTGAGCATACATTTTTATCGAATTTGTTTAATAAATATTGAAAATAAAGATTACACTACACATCTTTGGAAAATAATATATTCCAAGAAATTTTTTTTGCAGGCAGTAATTTTGAATTTTTGTTTAGGTTTTGTCAATAATAGTCGACTATTCAAAGGAATTTTTCTTTACGTTTTTTCATCGTTCACACAAATAAATAAAAATATCCAACTTTCAAACATTTATTACAAAAAGTATCAAATTTATAGCAGTCCGTATAAAACATACTTTGTTAAAATGTACAACAAGCTTTGTCCAATAATAACATGGATTTAAAATATTAATAAAAACAGTCGGAAAAATTTTAGTAGAAAGCCATACACAAATTTAAATAATATTTGGCTCTCCGGTATCACATAGGAAGGAAGTTGCACACAAATAAGTACAAGAAGCGACAAGTCTCATATTTGGTAACTTCGTTCACCAGAGCCCCGAAGAGAAACCTCCTGGGGGGACCCTGGAACGCGAGGCTGGAGCAGACGGTTCGTTAACCACCGCCTGGGGCTGAGAAGGCGCCGGTGGGGTCTTAACAGGACTAGCTGGGACAGTGCTAGTATTGGTACCCTCCAGAATGGAGGAAGCATTGCGTCCGTTGTCCTTTCGAACCTGCAGAGGCTCTGCTCCCCCAAAAATGTCCGTGTGTCCACCACCTGGGGGCCTCAGAACTCTGCTAGAACTTCTGTTGGTCTCGCCTAAACCTACGTTGAAGCTGGTTGAAGTCATTCTGTAAAATAAATTATTTATAAATACCTAGCTTGACATTTAAAACAGAAATGATATCATTAAATAAATAAACCTCATCAAATCCGTTGGAAGGTGTGTAATTGATATGAATAATCCGGTTAATACCGGATTTGGCGAGATTCACCACAAAAAAGGAAGCTAAGCATTATAAATCGATAGAAAAAGACATTTCTGTCACGAAATGTATTAGTTAACCTAGCCAGCAAAAACGATTTACATAAAGCTTCACAGCAAATGATCCCTAAAGGAATACTCTACATACCTGAAAATTTATAGTTTCTTCACAAAGAACCACTCTAACTATGCAATCAGTCCCGTCTGAAACCTGCCGAGGTATCTCCTAGTTTCTATCTATCTAAAATGAAAATGAACTTGCGGTGTCGTTCTGCTTCGACGCTCCACAGCGTTGCCAAATTTCACAAAATCTTTAAAAGTACTTGAAAGCTTGAATACCTGAATTTAAGTTTAGTCCGTAACACTTAATAGAACGAAGTAATGCCTGAAATAAGCAGTTACAATCTACTATTCAATAAGTACTTGAACTCTTTGATAAATATTGGAAATATATCGAGAATTTTTTTACTTGAATTTTGATATGTACACTCTTTCTGTAGGTTTTCTAATATTCACATCCCAATTTGTTCTATAAAACCGTACTAGATAAAAAACATATATCTATTTTTCTCATTTCATAATGCTTGTCTAGTATAATTGTCTAATAAATGGAAATAAAATTAAATCCTAGTTGATGTAAACTATACGGAAAATTTTTAAATTTGGCACCCGTGTAGTTAACACAGAATGCCATGGAGTCGCTAATGGAAAACGGGCAATTTATATCAACCAATAGGAACAAAACGTCGATATGACTACCGTTTATCATTGGCTAGTAACTTGAACTTTCAGAAGAACGTTATATTTAAATTTGAAAAAGGAAAAGTCCAAATATTCGTTGTTCTATAAATATAACCGTTAACATTAGCAAGGTCACAGTCATCATCGTGTTGATTATTCACATTTAGCTGTGCTGCTTTTTATGATTTACATGTTGCAGCTGATAATTTCTCAGTTTTAAACAAATAAGAGTTGGTTTGCTGATTATTCTGCTTATAATTTCTGCATGCTCTCTTTTAAGTGAAAAACAGCGAATGTTTTCCAGACACAAATAACTATAAATTGCCTATGTTTATGATGTTTATTTGTGTTTGACGCACGTATATAATTAACGCTGACGTGAGATTACTAATCAAATAAATAGTTATAAATATAATTTTTAAAAAAGCGTTCTTGGAGGCGTGTCTACAAACTGAGTATACTATATGATAATAGTTTTTGAATACATAAATAGGTTTATGTTTAAAATAAATTATAATTATTTAAACAATACTGGTAAACAAAAACAATTATAGTTAAATTTCAGTATTTATTTAGGTGCTATCAATTGACTTGCAAAAAGGACAAATTTGGTATCAGCAGTCATGGCCGAGCGGTTAAGGCGTCTGACTAGAAATCAGATTCCCTCTGGGAGCGTAGGTTCGAATCCTACTGACTGCGAATTTTTTTTTAAGAATATAAAGTTTTTTTCACAAATAATTGAATTAAAATATCTAAGTACTAAAAATGTTTTATTAAAGTTGTTAGGCACACATTGATTTACTTATATTAATTTAATATCAAAATATATCTGTCAACTAAGCATTGCGTTTTACTAATAGACAAAAAAAGCGTTTTTGGGTAAAGCAAAAAATCGTAACAAATCGAACATTTGATATCTAAACAAAGCATTCTTGTTGTTGCTGAACTTCACTGCCTCCTTTGTTAAAAGTCTCGTTCAATAAGGTGCTTAAATTGTCCGAGCTTTCTCTTTCCACAAAATTCATCAAAGAATCCTGGCATTTCTGCTCCACCATATTCATGAGAGAATCTTCAAACTTCGTATCTTCCTCTTCATCAGTTTTCACATCACCTTCGCTAAAATTATTATCGACGTCGCTTTCGGCAGTCGTCAGCTGCGGAAGCAGGGAGTTCCGCAAGGTTCTCTTGTTTATGGAACTGGCTATGAGGCTCTGCAAGCTGGCACTGGCGAAAGAGCCAATGGGATACGTCGTTTCCCTATAGAATTAGAATACAGACAGTAAAATCGTACTAAGGCTTATTCTAATACACTCAAAAACAATTGGATTGATTCCTGTATTGCTGAGGATATTAAAGCCTCGAAACATCTGGATAGGTTTGCAAAAATACTAATGATGAGGCTATTAATAGTATATTAAACAACAAGGTTTGAAAACGACTCTTTTCACATAAGCGAGACATAGAGCCTTCGGCTCGGTCTACCAATATGTCTCGCTCGTGTGCAAAGAGGTTTTCAAACGAGTTCTTTACGATACTTTTTATACGGCTGCAAACAGAGACCACAAAAATCAAATTTTAATTTAAACTCAGCCAACTTGAAACATTGAATAATTAGGGTGACAACATCAAACGAAAATCACAATCTGGAGACACGTGTGCAAAGATGACATAGCCGTGTGCAAAATGTTTAGCACACGGCGTGTGCAAAATACCGTTTTCAGAGCGTGTTTTTCGTGTGCAAAACCCTCTTTTACAAGGCAGTCGTATAAAAAGATTATTACAGTTTATATCATCGGTATCAGGGAATAAGGGCATAAGAAACTGCCACAAAAACATCAAAAGACTTCCGCGTCCAACTGGTAAGAAGTACACAGGACTGTATTTACTTTAGATACCAGTATGCGCTCAATTTCGCCAATAATAATTTAAAATAAAATGAAATATAATAATGAATGTGAATGTGGAGTGTGGGATTAAACGAGTTACAGAAAGCAGTTACCTTTTGTTTATGTGAAATTTTACAACGTCGCATTCCAAATAGCACCGTGTCAATATAAGTTTTTATATTCAAGCAGTGGGTTCGACTGGGGTAAAATAAATACTGATGGATGACGAGATGTAAAATATTTCCTTAATAATAACAACCCCGCTTTGAATAATATCGAGAGATGACTTAAATAGACGTGATTTATAGAAGTATGTTAATATATTATATATGCATATGTCTACATATTCTAATGATTTTTATGTCACTTCCTTGAAGTTATATTGCACCACTCTATACTCCATCCCAATATTTACGGTCGGTGGCATTTGAAATTTTTTATATTCCCTTATATCGACGATATAGAGTAAGGATTATTACAAAGTTACCTGGACATGTGACTTTCAAAATTTTCTCTGATGGCATTGATGCTTTTCTTAATGGCATCCTTTGACATCGTCTCCAGATCCATATTGCCAGTGTTCAACGCCCTCTCCAGGAGTGAAGTCAACGATTGGATGCAGGTCCTCAAACCAACTTCTCTGTTCTTTCTTTCTTTGTCTTTTCTCACGTATTCACTAGGAGATATGCTCAGCAGATGCTCGACTCTCTCGTTGAAGCTATGCCTCACCAAGGAATCGCCATGAGAGACCACCCAGCCAAAATTTGACGTGGTGCTCACCTTCCTGTTGATTCGTTTGTAGGGCATATAGTAAGACTGTTTTGTGGTAGTCGTCTCGATTTTTTGGGGGAAGATCTGAGTTTGGAAATGGGAGAGCGTGTGGTAGGAGCAACTTTCTACCTCTAAAACAATATTACCCAATATTAGTTTCAACAAAAACATAACAGCTTCGTTTGGACTGACTGTAAAATCACAGTCTATTATAAACTGTGGTAAAATCATCAAATATAGTTATAAGTTATACAGAGCGTTGCGCATAAGAACCGACAATGTTCCCCAACGAAAATAATCGAATTTGTTGAGATCTGCCAATCGTTGTAGCCAATTTTGAGGACAATTATTTCTTCGTCCTAATCATTTATTTGGAAACTTAAAAATCAAAGTATAAGTCTAACAGTAAGGACTATAGTCCCATCATGTGCAAACTAAAACTATATTCGACATTTAATCGATTTGGCAAAATAACAGTCAATCAAATAACGATCCAAACATTCATCTTCAACTAGTACTGAAAATGTCTAGAAGTGGTTGCGTAGAGGTTTACATTGAAATATTCATGAAAGTTGTGAACATTTGAAATTCTTCTAAGATTGAAATAACCCTCGTCAATGAAATTAATTTTCTTGCAAGAATTAATATCCTGATGCAAAATAAAATCGGGAAAGGTATCACTCGTCGATCCAAATCTTGAGCCAATAAATAGCACTTCTTGAATGTGATATGGATGTAGTGGATTAGTTATACCTACGTTTAAGAATTCAGTGTACAAGTTCTTGATAATCCGGTTCCTCGAGATAAATATTTATAGTATTTATTTGCGGTTCATCTTCAAATGTTTACAGAATATTTTCTTCATCTTGTTAAGGGTACAAGATGAAGAAAATATAATATTGCTCTAGGACTTTCTTGGATATTATTGAAAAACTTGCCTGTCTCTCGAACTCGTCTTTCAACATTAGAAAATGTTTATTTATGAGAAATCACTCGATTTGGAAATCTACGATATTCTTCCACAGTTTCCTTCACAGAAACCTAGCACAACTTGTTGGCTCAATGTAAATTTTCCAGCCATTTGCAATAACAAACAGCGAAAATAAAATAGTTTTATTATAATTACAAATTTTAAGAACAAATCCTACTATTGACTTTTTAATTTCTTCTTTCTCTAATAAACACTATTAAAATCTTGTTTTAATTAAAGCATTTTGTCTTGAAAACCTTTAAGAAAGTTTCTTAAAATTTAACAAGAGTAAAAAAGTGTTTTAAATTATATTCTGCGAGGGATATTAATTCCTTTTAAATTCGATCAATGGGAAAAAAAGTTTGGTATAAATTTAGGGGTAACTAAATGAAGACCTTATAGTGTTTGAATTTACTATAACTCACAGTTAAAGAAAACCAATAGTAAATCTAAATCATGTGCCAAATTTGATTATTCCAAGTTAAAGTTTTTTATTTCGACATATTTGGTCTCACTTTGAAGGCCTGTAGATCCGCCTTAGATATTTGGTTACATTGCAATATTTTGGGACTCCCTAAATACACCTGCTCTGTGTAGGTTCTTATGCGGAACACCCAGTAGACAAGTCAAACTGGAACCTGGTGGTTTTATTACTCGGAGATTTATTATGTCTCATTGGTAGAACATAAAAAAAAATATGTTTAATTTGTTCTATATATTTTTTTATTGACTACACTAGAATTTACATTTATAGATTTTCACGCTAGTTACATATACCTATTTATTTATATTGTTAAAATATTCCGTTTTTTCCAATCTTCAGGCAATTCCGTTAATTTTACATGACGGGTTGACCCATCTAAAAAATATAAAAAAACAAAATTAGTTTAGTCTCAAAACTATCTATCTATAAGATAAATTAAATTTAAGAGTATGTAGGACAAAATTAGTAAATGAGACATTTTTGTTTATGAAAAATTTCTAAATGTTTCTCGCTACCTTTGTTTCTTTCTAGTTGTCGAAAACTTTCACATTGGGAACATTTTTTAGAGTTCAACCCGCCAGTTTAGAGATTTGAAGCTATTAATTTTGCCTTGCTTTATAAATTGTGTCAAAATCTTACCTTTGATGGGGTGCCTCATCCTTAGCTTGGCAGCAGCTTTGGCGTTTGTGCGACGATACAAGCTATTTACTTCGAAAATCAAGAGACAATGCACCACACAAACGACTGTGGACAAGATGGTTTCCATCGAAAAATTTGGATACGAATGTATGTTGACCATGACGGTGTTTGATAGGAATTTTACGAAGAGGGATATTAGATCGTCCATTATACGGCAATTTTGACATTACGAGAATATTTAACAAAATAGGAAAAATCTTGACTGTTCGAAAAAACTGTGGAAACTGCTTTGTTCTGACAATTTTGGTCAATTATTACTGAATTAGGATTTAAGAATATCTGATTCGATATGCATATTCCAAACTATTTCCAGTATCTAATAAATACTAACAGTTTGGAAAAATAATAAATAATTAGTACTTTTTCTATTTAAATATTTCATAAAATATCACTCGTCTCAACAAAAACATTTAAAAAAATGTATGTATGGCCGAAATAGCTCAGTTGGGAGAGCGTTAGACTGAAGATCTAAAGGTCCCTGGTTCGATCCCTGGTTTCGGCATATTCTTTTTATTACTTTTTGTCCATTTACAATGTTTCATATTTATTTTTTAATAAAATATTTAAAATTGTAAAACATTAAAATTGAATAATAAAAATTTAACCTTATTTAAAAAAAAACCGAAGGTCCCACCGAGATTTGAACTCGGATCGCTGGATTCAGAGTCCAGAGTGCTAACCATTACACCATGGGACCTTGACTATAATCCTTAGAATACACCTTTATGAGCGTAGATATACTCGTAAAACATATTTTTAACATTTTTTTCAATACCAACACGTATTATGAATCTTATGAATTAAAAATTCTTTAACAACTCATATCTATTAAGAAATTATCAAACGATCCTCGATTTACTAATAAATACCGTTTTACAGTGTAAACATTTGGGGCATGCGTACTTATTTAATTTTTCCCGCGAATTTATTTGTCAACAAACGTCAAAAAGCACGATACTCAAAATGAAAACATACAGTGTTTTTTTATATAAATAAAGAAATAAATATATTTTTTTGATAAATCACATCAGTGAGTTATTGTTATAAAGGTTAAGGGAGATTTACACTGTTTTAACCTACATGTTTCAGCTTTTATAATACACAATGAATATAAGTTGTGTGATATGCAGCGATTTGTTTAATCCAGCTGCAGAAGTATACATCACACAATGTGGACACATGTTTCACTTTGCTTGTTTGCTAAACTGGATAGAGAGGTAAAATATGTATTATAAAACAAAACTATTCCTGTAGGGATCATTATCAGCTGTATCGATGCTCAGCACACAAAAGTAGCTTAGGAATAAAGAAATAAAGTAGGTTTTCTGGAATATATCCTACTGAAAGTGAATTTTCAGGTCTAAAACCTGTCCTCAATGTAGATGTAAGTCAACGGAAAAAACGATTCATAGGGTATATTTCAATTTAGCCAATACCGATGGCATCACGGACGATGTTGGTACATTGACGAGTAAACTTGAGAATGCTCAGTTTCAATTGTCCTTAAAAGAAAAGGATGTTCAGATATATAAAGACAAGTACAAGAAGACTCTACGTCAAGTTACTGCTTTAAGGTAAGTGTTAATTTTTACATCATTATGGTAATAACTTTGATTTTTATTGTTGCTATATAGAGAAGAAGTAGCTGATTTGGAAAGTAAAATGAAAGTTCATGAATCCGCCATACACGCACTCAAAGACCAAGTATCATACTTCAAGTCGAAATCAAGAGAAACCGACAAGTTCGCCGATGAACTAGTAAAACTTAAAAATAATATGAAGGATATGGAAAACGTTCACATAGCAATAAACGGTACAAGAGAACAGGTCAACGAAATATTGAGAAACGAAACCAATATCGAATCCTTGGCTATATTAGCCGCAACTTTAAAAAAGTAATGTGGCACAAAACCAATTGCTTGATGATAACAAGTATTTTTCAGATCACTGTTAGACGCAGAAAGAAAAAAGCGCGATATGGAATGTAACATGAAAAGAGCACAAAATGACACTACTAAATATAGAAGAGAAGTGAACACTTTAGAATGTCAAAATAACGACTTAAGGTAATGAATTCCAATTAAAATTACATTTTTAAAATTAATAAATTACTTTATATTTTAGGAAAGAAATGCAATACGTAAAGGAGAATATGGAGAAGGAAAAACAGTACCTGAAAAATAAGATATTCGATTTGAACAAAAAAATATCTGTTGAAAATTTAGACGTCACAAACACTAGTCTTAAGAGGATTATAACGGAGAGTCCAGTGAATTTTAGTAGGAAGCCCCAGTTGTCTGCTACTGATTTGAACGAAACAGCATCACCAACCATGGTAAAAACTTAATGTTAATCGCTGTGCCTCTATACTATCTATATTATTTATAGGCAGAGAAAGTTAAGAAAATCATCGACTCCGATTCACCGTATTTGCCAGTGAAATCAAGTAACGTCGCTATAGATTACACGTCTATCCTGAATACTAAAACTAAATTAGGCACGACCAAACATGGGGTAAGCTGGTCCTTATTTTAAGACCTCTTTCGATATTGTCGAGGCGGCTATGGAAATTCTGTAAAGAAAATCGACTGTCTCACTGTCACATTCACTTGTTTTTATAGCCGTTTATTTTACAGTTCTTGAAGTAATATTACTAGGGCAGCCATGAAAGTTATATTAAACAATTGACTATTTTATTTTTTATTGGCAGCATACATTTACATTGTTTTGATAACAGTTTTTGATATTTAGGACATTTTCATCGATATTGCCAAGGCAGCCATGGAAGTTTTATAATAATAATGCTTTATTCAGCCTAAAGCTGTATATCTTACATTACAAATATTTATAAAATACAAGAAGTCTAGGTTCCCAGTAGGTAGCTCATACAAAATATTTAACAAAATAAAATAGAAACTTCAGTATATAAATATAACAAAACAATCATAGACACAGACATATTATAATGTATTAACTCCTCATTACACAGGTAAATTCAGTATATAGATCACACATAAATGTGAAAACTGTTTTAATGATCCACTGCTATTTTTATTTCGGATGGCAGGTTGTTATATTCTTTAAAACCTTTACAAAATAGTGATTTGCCAGCTAATAATGAATAATGCCTTTCTATGTACAAGTCATTCCTTCCTCTAGTATTGTGATCATGTATGTCACCTGCATATATTGCCCTGTTGCACAAATAACTCGGTAAAATAGAATTTTTTATTTTATAAACAAATTGTAGGGTTCTTAACAGAATTCTCTGTCTTACATTCATAAAATTTAGAGTTTGTAACATGTCGCTTATTGGAGTGTACTGGTTGCAAGTTTTATAAAAAATTATTGTCATTGCTTATTGACAGTACATAATTTCTTTTATAATTGTTTATTTCACAATTCAGTTGTTTTTATAACCGTTTATTTTACAGTTTTTGATATTTCAAACATTTTTACTAATATTGGCAAGGCAGCCATGGAAGTTGTATTATTGACTATTTCATTCTTTTTTGGCAGCATACATTGTTTTGATAACAATTTTTGATATTTAGGACATTTTTATCGATATTAATTTAAATGTTTTTATAATCATGTTTTAAAATTCATTGTATTTCAGACACTTTTGTCATTATTGTCGTGACAACCATGGAAGTTGAATCAGTTATCGACTGTTTTACTTTTTATTGGCAGCACACACATTCAATTTTAAAAACCGCTTATTTTACAGTTTTTGATACTTAAAACTTTATCGATATTGTCAAGGCAGCCATGGAATTTGTTTCAATTATTGACTATTTCACTCTTTATTGGTAGTACTCACATTCAGTTGTTTTTGTAACCGTTTATTTTACAGTTTTTAATATTTAAGATATTTCTACTAATATTGCCAAGGCAGCCATAGAAGTTGCATAAAACAATCGACTATTTCATTCTTTATTGGCAGCATAGTGTTTTGATAACCGTTTTTGAAATTTAGGACAATTTGATCGTTATTAACTAACATTTAATTTTTTTATAATCGTTTATTTTGAAATTCATTGTATTTCAGACACTTTTATCAATATTTTCAAGGCAATTATTGACCGTTTTGTTATTCATTGGCCGCACACACATCTTTCAATTGTTTTGGTAAATATCTACTTACATTTTTATTGATATTTCCAAGACAGCCATGGAAATTGTATGAAAATAATTGACTATCTCACTGTTTATGAACAGCATACAGACTCAATTGTTTTGATAACTGTTTATTTTGCAGTTTTCGATATTTAAGACTGCAACGAAAACATTAGAAAGTGTAAAACAGGCGAGACCAAACAACGACGTGGTTTATAACGGGTTGGGGGGTTCCAGTAAGGAGGATATTTTTCCGTCACCGAAACCTTCTCAGACTGGTTTGAAAAGACACAAATCCAGTTCCTCAATTTCATCGAGCAAGTTCAGGAAGCTAGCTCCTAACGCAACTAATACCAAAGTTACTCATTTTTTTAATCAAACTAGTAGCCAGTGATGCTCCTATGTATATTTTTACCTTATTTTCTGATATTAAATTATTTTTTTTTAGCAAGATGTTTTATTTTAAAAAAATGTAACCTATAATTTTGTGCCACAAACACTTTTTAATATTATCAAATGCCGTATTGAAATATAACACTTTATAACTTAAATGGATTTATTATCTAAAAAAGTTACATCTATTTCTTTGCCTTAGCTCTGGTTTCCTTATCGGCTTTCCTCCCTGCAGCACGTTTAATCTGCTGTTTTGTACTCAAGTTGTGCCTCTTCGAGAACCTCTGATTCTTTAAGAATTTGGCATCCATCTAAAACGTTATTAAATATAAAAAATAGTTACAGTGCGATTATAACTGGCATTAAAAAGAACTAATAGTAATTGTTGAATACATACCCCCAATGTAGATTCATGACGGAAACGTTTTGGCTTCTTGATTCCATTACGATGAGCCTTACGATCTAAAAAATTTATTCACATTAACCATTACAGTTAACATTTTGTTTGATAAACTTACTTTGATTGTGATTTGTATGATTCTTTGACTTTGCCATTGCTCAAGAAGAACCCTGAAATGAAAACAAAATATTAGGTTATGTTCATCTACAAAGAAATTGATAACTTAAAATCTTAAAAACTATTTACTAATATTTAATTAGTTGATACAGTTTTGTTGAATTAAATTACTATTTAATTATTATAATGCAAGATTATTATTATATTTCAAAATTATAACATACCTTCTGCGTCAATTCAAAATATAAAAAGTGAAAGAATGAAGCTAATGAAAGAAACGAAAAGTACTAGGTAGGAACTTTTAATTGGTATGTTGGCGAAATTGGTTTACTTTATTCAATTCGTTGTAGACATGTAGTCTCGTGATAGATTTAAAGTTCGATCTAGATTTATGGTGAGAAAATATTTAAAGAAAAATGTAGTAAATATTATCAAACAAAATTTATTTCTCACTTAATAAAAATGAATTTATAAATAAAATAAATCACTGTTACCAAATATAAAAGTAAAATCGAACTAAAAATCACCATATCGCACCACCAACACAAAACAATAAAAGTACTACGTTAGGGGAATGGAATGTGATTAATGCAGATAAATGCCATTTTTGCGGTTTGATAAGTAAGGAAATGTCAAACTAATGTCAAGTGTCAAGCAGCAAGTAGGATAATACCCTAAACAGTATCAGTTAATCCAAATAATTTAAATTAGTGATAGTAAAACACTATAGGTAATTACAAAACCGTGTATTTGCCTCTCACAGTGATCAACTTATGTGCTTTATAAAAGAAGTAAATATTGTCTTGTATAAGACGAAAGTAATGAACATGAAGTTATTATAAAAAGCTGTTGATTTTGTTATGGAATATCCTTTACAAGATTTTGACTGCGACAACGAAACAGAATTTTTACTTGGCCATTCGTCGAGTCATGGAAATGAGATGGATGTTCACACAGCTAGGACCAACCGCAACCCAAAAAGGCGTAGGAGCCTAGGAAGCATACTCTGCAGGTTAACAGAATTACGTTTTTAATTAAAATTAAAACGGCAGAAATAATGTACAATTTCATAATATGTGAAATCATGCTCGTGTTTGAAATATTACTAACAGTTTAAAGATTTAACAATAAAACTGTATGACTCACTACATTATGATTTTATGTCTTTCTGTTTAACTTTAAACATATAAGTTTATTGCATATTGCATATTTCGTAACTTATATTTGAATAATAATAATTTTTCCTGGTACTTTTGCCTCTAAAAATTGGAAGGGTTGCCAACATTGACTGTCACTTTGTTGTCATTTTACTGTCATCTGTCAACGTCGTGAGATAAATGGAGAACGTATATTTTCTAATTAGTGGATGTTTTACGGTCTAGATATTTTTTCTAGTAATGTAGTTTTGTAACGTGCACAGTTTATTAAAATATATAGCTCAGAGAGTGGTATCTTCACAATAAGATGATTGATAATATGGAATCTCAAAGTACCATCATAAAAACATCAAAGGAGGACATTCCTTTAATAACAAAGGCTCATAGAGAATATTCATGGAGGTATTTCTTAGAATCGTCGATAAGGATGATGCGTGATGTTTTTATCTGTCTTATTAATATTTGTTATTTGTTGTAGTTGTTGGTGTTCCATTTTTCGAAAATGTTGTGGTCCGAGGGAACTAAGATCTCGAAATATACTGCTGGGGAAACCGACCCCTGGTCAATTTCCAGCAAACGCTGTGAGAAACCAGAAGTATAACATAATAACCTTCTTGCCCTTGGTCCTCTTCCAACAGTTTAAATTTTTCTTGAATCTTTATTTCTTGATAATGGCAATTAGTCAATTCGTACCCGACATCCGTATTGGATATTTGTATACATATTGGGGACCTCTGGTAAGTAAAAATGTACTGAATGTTATAGGAACGTGTACACTATATTTATTTGTAGTGTTTTGTCCTTCTGGTAACGATATCTAGAGAAGCAATAGACGACTTGAGGAGACATAAAAGGGATCAGGAAGTTAATAACCAGAAATGTAAAAGGTTACTGAACGATAGAAATAAACCGTTTGAAATTGTTGCTGCTCACAAATTAAAGGTACTTACACAGTTATTTAAATAACTCCATAGGTTGCATTAATTTTTTTCTAGGTTGGTGATTTGATTATTGTCGATAAAGATGAACGAGTACCTGCCGATTTAGTATTATTGAGAACTTCAGAAAGTAGCGGAGCCGTGTTTGTCAGAACCGACCAGTTGGACGGAGAGACTGACTGGAAACTTAAACTGGCCGTTCCGGCAACGCAAAAACTGTCCACGGACCATCAGCTGTTTGAAATCAGCGCCAGTATATACGCTGAGAAGCCCCAGAAGGACATTCATTCTTTTATAGGAACGTTTAGTCGGGTAAGTTGGGGAAAATATCTGCAAAATGTGTGGCTCTCGGTCCCCGAATAGTTTATTATATTTTTTTTTAGATGGACTCTGTAAATAATGACGAGAGTTTGGATTTGGACAACACTCTGTGGACTAATTGTGTTATTGCTTCCGGGCAAGCTACTGGGGTTGTTATTTATACAGGTAAATATTAATATCGTGAATTTTCCTTGCGTACGAACAAATTGAATGTTTGTAGGACCCGAAACCAGATCTGTGATGAATAATTCAGCGCCCAGATCGAAGGTGGGTCTGTTGGACATCGAAGTGAATACGATAACAAAGTTGTTGTTTGCCGCCGTGATTGGTCTGGCTTTACTGATGATGGCCTTGAAAGGATTCAGTGGACCTTGGTACCGTTACATGTTCAGATTTATTCTCTTATTCTCATATATTATTCCTATAAGGTGAGTACAATAATTAAGCGTAAACATTTTATAACATTCACTGTATATTGAGTTGCAATAGTTTATCAGTTTTCAGCAGTGTTGGTATTTCAAATATTGTTTTATCTTTGAAATTGTATTGTCTGGTTGCTAATAATAGTTTATCACTTTATGTTACGATATAAAAACCCTACACTTATATTTTTGATAGCACCCTTGAATATCGGTAGTTTCGTTAGTGTTCTCTATAAAATTTATTATTTGCTGATACAAATACCTCACAAAGGTCAAGATGCTATCAACATTGTCATTGGTGCAAATCACGAAGTGGGTGACCTCTGTTGATAGATTTCAAAACTGCTATAGAGATGAATAACAAATTACATAATAAAAGCGTAAACTTTTGTGTTTTTTCCTATTTATAATTTTTTTTGTATAAATAGTATGAGAACAATTTGAAAATAGTATAATTTTATCTTGAAATAACAAAAATGAATGTGGATAAGACAATTTGTAATAAATCGAGTGTGAGTTGAACAACAATCCAACAAGTTTTCTATGTATAGATGTAGTGGAAATTTTCAGTATTTTTTTTTTTGTAATTTTGTAAACTTTATTGAGATCGTATAATATGTAATTTTGATATTTCATGGGATGTCTGTAAACATAGGTTTTTGACAACTTGGGGTTGCTCTTGTTCCACCCCACAGAAAATTATTAGCCTCACCTTAAAAACGGAGCCCTCAAAGTTACAAAGGAACTAGGAATTCGCCATATATGTGCGCTCTAGGAATTTGTCTTACATTAAATTTAAAATAATCCTTTTGATATATCCTAGAAATACACTTCCACCTTAAAAATTACATAAACACAAATAATTACACTATAAAACACGACATGCCTGGCAATTAGAAGCTTTGTAATCTTTTGTGGCAATTATAAACAATTTATAAATAATTCAATTATTAACAGTATTTCTTTCAAAGTTTATTTTTTACCAAAAAATACCTGTTAAAAGAAAACCTCTCCTTCTATGGTACTTTATAATTTTATAGTTTGTTTACTAAACTATTTTCTCAGTCTGAGGGTGAACTTGGACATGGGCAAGTCCTTCTACTCCTGGGCGATAGGAAAAGATCCGGCGATGAAGGGTACGACCGTGCGTTGCACGACCATCCCCGAGGAACTCGGCAGGATCTCTTATTTGCTCTCCGACAAAACGGGCACCCTCACGCAGAATTCCATGGTACTGAAAAGGCTGCATTTGGGTACGGTCAGCTATGCCGCCGACAGTTTCGACGAGGTAAACGCAAATCGAGTTTATATTTGATTCGAAATTAATCGTTAATTAAAATTTTAGCTAAGCATGGTCCTGAAGAGTTGTTTCACGTCTATGGAGAGTACCAGCGCGGGTGCTGCCAAATTCAAACGATCAGAAAACACGAGGATTAGGGATGCCGTGCAAGCGTTGGCCTTGTGCCATAATGTCACGCCGGTGTATGAGACTAGCGAAAATTGTGATACAGGTAACGCGATTGGAGAAAAGTCTTATTATTTTTTTATAATAAAGGGATTTCAGGTTCAATAACTTCAGAGACTGAGGCCGATCAGCACCTGCAGATGCCTGACAAGGCTGTGACGTACCAAGCTGCCAGTCCGGACGAGGTTGCCCTCGTCCAGTGGACGCAAGAGGTCGGTTTGACGCTCAGCAGGAGGGATCTTTCTTCCATGCAGCTGAGAGGACCCGACGGAAGACTTTTGAACTACGCCATTCTGCAGATATTCCCCTTCACCAGCGAGACTAAGAGGATGGGAATTATCGTTAAGGTAGGATTGTACGATTCGATCGGAATCGGTTAATTAAAGTCGGTGATTTCTAGGATTTGCACACGGGAGAGATCTTGTTTTATTTGAAAGGCGCCGATGTTGTTATGTCTGGTATCGTACAATATACAGATTGGTTGGACGAGGAGGTCGGAAATATGGCCAGGGATGGATTACGTACTTTAGTCGTGGCCAAGAAGGTCCTCACCGAAGAACAATATTTAGATTTTGAGGTAACTTATTTTACAGTGACATTTTTAAGATTTTTTTTAACTTTATTGTAAAGATATTTAAGGTAAAAATCAAACAAATTTTTCTACGATTCCTGTCAGTGAAGTTACAAGTATGCCATTTGGTATCAAAAATGTGTCAGTATACTAAAGAAAAGTATATATAAATATTTTACCTAAAAGCAAATCTTGAGAAAATAACGAGAATTTGAAAGAAATTTCAGTATTAATGTGTTAAAAATTTGTTTTTATTTTTGTAGACCCGGTACAACGTCGCACGTTTATCTACAACGGATAGAGTTGCGAGAGTAGCCCAGGTCGTGGAGTCCCTAGAAAGAGAAATGGAACTTCTGTGTATAACTGGCGTCGAGGACAAATTACAGGACAATGTGAGGGCGACTTTGGAGTTGTTGCGGAACGCCGGCATTAAAATTTGGATGTTGACCGGAGATAAGCTTGAAACGGCTACTTGTATCGCCAAAAGTTCCAGACTGGTATCCAGAACGCAAGGTAATCCGATTTATTTGTTTGTTAACGGTTCTATTGTAAATGTTTTTAAATGTAAACTTAACGTGTCACATATTTAACGAGAACGAGAATCGTAGTGTAAACATGAACCAGAACAGATAGCGTAAGCTGAAATCGACATACAATTAACCAGAAATGTTTCTGAAGTGTACAGTGTCCCATTTGTACTTAAAAAAAATGGGAGGTTCCTCTTGGAAAAATGGCAGGAGTAGTTCATATGAACTACTCTATGCCATGCAGCTATGAATAGCACAAAAAGTTATTTACTTTCTAACGATCGTAAATCAACTAAACTGCTCACACCAATAACTTCTCGCGATGGTTCATTTGAACTACTCTATTCAAGTCTATGCTATGCAGCTGTGAGTAGCACAAAAAGTTGTTATTTACTTTGTATTAATGGTTCAGCTCTAGTAATAACATAACCTTAAACAATACAGATAAGAACGTGAATAAATATCGTACTATTTCATGTATTTGATTTGACGTTCTACGCATGTGCTGTATTTGGTTTCTTCGCACAGTCTGAGTCTGATGTTCTGCACTGGAAGTCATGTGTTAGTTTATTAGAGAAATATTTTTAAATTATAGGTCTTCACGTATTCAAGAAAGTCGTGACCCGCACAGACGCACACTTAGAACTGAACGCGTACAGGAGGAAACAAGACTGCGCCCTGGTGATAAGCGGCGAAAGCTTGGAGGTGTGTCTGTCGTACTACCAGCAGGAGTTCATGGAACTTGCTACTGCTGCTCCTGCCGTGGTTTGCTGCCGATGCTCTCCCACTCAAAAAGCGCAAGTGGTGCGTACTACAACATCTCTTTTAGGAAAAAAATTTCATAACGTTTGCTTTGCAGGTACAACTAATCCAAAAACACACGGGAAAGAGAACTGCAGCGGTGGGCGATGGCGGTAATGATGTCAGCATGATCCAACAAGCAGATGCCGGAATAGGTATCGAAGGACGCGAAGGCAAACAGGCGAGTTTGGCAGGGGATTTCAGTATCCCTCAGTTCTCGCAGTTGGCAAGGTTGTTGTTGGTGCACGGCAGGAAGTCTTATAAACGATCCGCTTCCCTGGCACAGTTTGTAATACACAGAGGTCTTATTATTTCTACTATGCAAGCGGTGTTTAGCAGCGTTTTTTATCTCAGCTCTGTCGCTTTGTATCAAGGATTCCTCATGGTTGGATACGCTACTGTATACACAATGTTTCCTGTAAGTTACCTAAAAATAAGTTCTCTTCAACGTTTAAACTGTAGGTAGACCAATTTTGATACTTTTGAGGGATTTTTTGGGAGGTAACCAAAAAGTAGTTCAGATGGCTCGCTTTTAATGCAGGTGCATATTCAATTGATCTACCATCCTTAATAAATTGCCTTTAATTTGTTGATAAATATTTTTGATTCAGTGCCACTTTTCAGCATATTGTTTTACATCCACAAATCCAGTTACTTCACATCCACATTTACAATCCTAATTCATTCTGCATGGATGTGAAGTAATGGTTTTTGTGAAGTATTTGTGCCACTTTTCAGCATACTGTTTTACATCCGTAAATACTTCACAAATTAAGTTACTTCACGTCCATATTTACAATCCTAATTTATTCTACATGGGTGTGAAGTAATCAAGTTTGTGAAGTATTTGTGGACGTATGATAATGACATTTGAATGCTATTTCACCAAAGATTAGTTAAATTTGAAGTCGTGAAGAATTAATTGTGGACGTGAAGTAATCGAGCGAGTATTTATGAATGTAAGATAATGTCGTCTGAAAACAGGCACTTTTTTATGTGGAAATTAATTTGTAAAACAGTGTTTTATGGTAGGGATGATAAAAATAATTAATTATCAATGCTTAGATACTTTGAAGAGGATTAAATTGTTATGCATATTTCAAAAATGAAAAAAATAATAATTAAAAACTAAACTGTTGTGGATGTGAAATAATTGCACCTGTGAAGTATTTGTGGATGTAAAATATGGAATTTGAAAAGCTACCACGTTTGTCCAGAAATAAGTTTGTAAAACTGTTTTTTAAGATGAAGCTGTTGGAAAAGTAATTCGTTGAAAAGAAAACCTATATTTTCTGTTATGTCATTTGCAAATGTGAAATAATTGAGTGTTTAATTTGTTGACGTGAAATATGACATCTTAAAAATGGCTATGGTTGTCCAAAAATGAGTTTTTAAAACCATATCTTGTGTCGAAGTTGACGGAAAAATAGTTTTCAGTATTTAGATATGTTGCAATGAAATTTTTTACACAAATTTCAAAAATTAAAAAATGTGTATGGTGTATTTAAAAAATATAAGTTTAAATTAAAAAACTGAATATTGTAGAAGAATTTTACGAATAAAAAAGTTATTTGGTAACAAAAAACTAAATATATATACAAAATCAAGCTTGTGACATTTGAACTACTGTTTGATTATTTTCATGGGAAATTTGAGTAACTCCACAAAAGTATTGAAATTAATATTCCTTCTACATCTATTAAAATAATACTCTGTTTTTTAGGTTTTCAGCTTAGTACTGGACCAAGACGTCAGCCCCGAAATAGCGCTAACCTACCCCGAACTGTACAAAGAACTGGCTAAAGGAAGAAGCCTTTCCTTCAAAACCTTCTTCATGTGGGTATTGATTTCCATATACCAAGGTACGATTTCATGAAATTCTTCGAATACGAGATATTTTCACAACTATCCTTCGTTTCAGGTGGCGTGATAATGTACGGAGCTCTACTTTTATTCGAAGACGAATTCATCCACATCGTAGCCATCAGCTTCACTTCGCTGATCCTGACAGAGTTGATAATGGTCGCGTTGAACATCAGGACGTGGCACTATCTCATGGTGTTGGCGGAATTGTTCTCCTTAGGCCTGTACGGCTTGTCGCTGATAGTTCTACACGACTATTTCGGTAAGTCCAGAATCAGAAATGCGTTGGATGAAAAAGAATTCGTTTGTTCACTATTTTTTAATTAGAATAAAAAATGGTAGTTCTAAGGCCATAGACTACATGCTATTATGACTAAAAAAAATTTTTCGTACAAAAAAATCCAAAAATAAAAATACCGAAACTAACGGGATTAACAAACGGTACCTGCAGCGATATTAGCACTTTGGCATAAGCTGTTAGTTGTTTCACTCATCAACAGATATCTAAAGAAAAGTTTATCAAAAATTGTTCCGAGGGAAGTGCAACCAGCAGTACAATCACAATCCCAATAAATCTGAAAACTTTGCCTACTAATGTAAATTCAAACACCTTTTTTTATTTCCTTGTAATGAAAGTTGACCTGGGAAAGTGTGAAACTTGTACTTAACCCAAACATTTTGCATAGCTAAGTTAAATACTATTGTTAAAATCAGCATGCTCCTTTATTTTCTTTTATTTTATTGGTTTTGTACAAATATGTATTAGCGAATAATAGACTATGAAAGAACACAAACATTTAGCCGTGATGTAGCAACGCAGGTGTGATGTTGCTCCGCTCGATATTTTATAATGACGTGACATACGATCATCGGCCGCAACAGCGGTCGAGGCTGACCGGAGAACGGAACCCACCTCTACGAGGCCGCCCAGGTCTACAGAGATGGTGAAGGATAAAGAGCGATAATACCGCTCGATCCTAATCCATACAAGGCCACTGTTCGCCAATAAAATAACGGCGCGACATACGATAAATTTTTTTGATTTAAGACTACTTTTTAATCATTTTATGACGTTTAAACAGAATTTATTTATTTTGTGAGCCTCCCTGTTATTGTCGTTCATTTTTTCAGACGCGGAGTTTATTAGAACAAAGGATTTCTTCTGGAAAACGTTAGTGATAACCCTGATATCTTGCTTGCCGCTTTACATCCTTAAATTCCTGAGGAAGAAGTTTTCGCCGCCCAGCTACAGCAAACTCTCTTAAGTACTTCTGCATGTGATACTGTCGACTGTTTTTTCCACGGTTTTCTTTCCCAACGGAGTTCCGATCCTCTGGGAACAGAGCAGGAGCTTCGAACCTGGCAGTGTTTCTACACCTAATAGAGAATATATTTTTCTGTGAACACGGTAAGTTACAAAAACACACATATCGGAAATATATTTACTTTACACTGGAGAAATTTTTACTAAAAAAATCACGTGAAACGGTTTAAAACCTTGAGAAGGATATTTTTTTAATTCACAAGCTTTTAAGTTACTCTTTTTTAAGTTTCTAGTTGGTCTAGTTGTCCTCCTTATTTCAACGCTACACTATCACTTGAGAAGGGGGCGTATAAACTTGTACTAAGTCAATAATAATAATAAAAAAAAGAATTAACTAGAATAATAATTTTATTTATTGTATGTATACATAGATGTTAGTATATTTTATTAATAACATTTCAATATTGTTGTCTCTTATACAGTTTATTATTTATTAGAAGTGTATGTACATTATAACAATATATGCTTACATAATTTTAATTTTTAATTACCGATCTTTTTTTTTCAAAAAAATCCTCCCTAAGAAATAAAAAAGCCACGAAAGGGGCCAAATATATATTTTTTGAGTTCCAAGTTGAAAGTTTATTTCGAAATCCAACTTAGAAGTTGGAAAAATGTTGCTCGACACTTTTTCCTCATGGGTACGAAATTTGCAGATTTTTATAAGAATTTTGCACTTTTAAAAGTGCAGATTTGAGGTAGTTCTTATAATACAATATTTGGATTTATTTTTCCTTTTTTTTTCATTTTTGAATTTTTTTTTATTTTTTAATTTATTTTTATTTTTTTTTATTTTGTTTTATTGATTTTTTAACTTTGTTAGTTGCATTTTCAAACACAATACTTACAGTGTGTCCCAAAAATAAACCGTCTTACGTTAATCATGAATTCTACCATGACAAATAACCCTAGTTTGCTATATAAACTATAGTTCAAAAAGATTTTGTTACATATTATGCCGGATGTTAAGTTTAATAAAATAAGTACAAAAATTTAAATTTCTTCAAAATCGGGATATAATGAAATTTTAGGTGTCGATAACTAACTATAATTATTGTATGTTATTATTATTATAGTACACGTTTTCCTCGCCTAGCCATCAAATCTTTCAATGGTTTTGAAGAAATTATTATTATTTTTTTTTATATTAAACCACCTTGTATATCTGTAACAAAGCCTTTTTAAACTAGTTTATAAAGCAAACTAGTGTTATTTTACGATGTAGAATTAATGATTAATGTATAGTGGTTTACTTTCAGGGCACCCTGTATAACCAATTTGTGAAATGTTGAACAAAACCTTTTGAGCTTTTATTATTTGTTGTGTGGTATAAGCACAAACTGCAAATAAGTCCATATTAATTAAATTTTTGTAATGAAAAATTGTCTAGTACGTCCTTGGATGCAGCACCTATCGCAATCTTTAATGCTTCAGTGAATAACAATAAAATGCTAAACAAAAAAAAAGCTGTTGACAGGTCATTTTGATCTGGACAAAAAAAAATATTTTTTTTAAATGTGTAATTGTTTTACATAAAAATGGATAACTTTGCACTGTGTGAACTTTAATTCTAAAGCTACTTGCCAAAAATAGGCTCATTACGGCAAGTATGGAGCTCAGAATTAGTAATTTACTAGTTTCAATATGGCGGCCTAACTATAGAACACTCTTAAACCAAAATTTGCGAATTTGGTGTACATGCGGACCAGCCTTAATTCCATAGGAGGAAAATCTGATTTATACGTTGAAAATTCCAACTTACAAGTCGGAAAAACACCACTTGGATAGAAGGTTATATTAAGTCGTTGAATTGACATTTGTGCCTTCTACGGTTGTGACGGAAAAGTTTGATTTTCCATTTTCTCACCGTTTTTTGGCACAAACCATCCATGCAGGCATTTCGGCACAGGGCCAGGTGTTGTAAACTCGGCCCTGCCAATTTCTTGAAACGTTTTTGCGTCTAGGATTAGTAATCCCGCGTGATTAGTATCCTCCCTACCCCATACCATTGCTGCCAGGATTATCCCATCATCCTCAAACTAAACAATTATTACAAGTTAACTGAAAATCCCGAGAAATACAATGACATATAGAATTATTTATTGAAACTGCAAGATTTTTAATTATATTTTTTGTATCTTAATCCTGTATATAGTTTTTTCCAATACTGGTGTAGTTAATGACTAGGGCTGTCAGAGGGAGCTACAATTCAATGGCATGCATCATCAAAATATGAAAGCATGATATTTCCTCGGAATGGATGAGATCTGACAACACTGGCCTCAGTTGATCTGACAGTTAGATTTGCAATGGCGATACGGAACCGATTACCGTAGTAGTGGGGAATGCTAGACCAATGCACGTTGCCTCCCCTCTTAAAGTTCGTACCTTCCCTGGAATGAAGCGGCAATTTCTACTTTCTCTGTAAAGATCCGCAATTTCCGAATCTGTATGTGAACATACATATGAAGGAACAGCCAGTTCAATTGTCGGTCATTTCACCTATGGCATACTTATAAGGGCTAACAAGCCCGAAACCGGTCTATGTCTGGTGGTGTGTCCGACAAGGGTTCTTGACTGTTCACACAGATACTGCAGGAGTAATTCAATGCCGATCGGGGCATTAGCTCGCGGAGTAGTTGTTTCCTGCAGTATCATTTACAGATCTAATTTCTATCCGTTGATGTTTATGGAGGTGTATTGTAGATAATTTAATTTGTTGCTTGGAAGGGTAAAAAGCGGTCAATTGAACGTAATTAATTTTGACACCTATGTCTGACAGCCCTATTAATGACATTTTGTTTTACAACTTGAATTTTTCACTACAATTGAAACAGTTATTACCTTTGAACCAGGTTTAGCAACAAATACAGGTTCGCTTGGGTAGCAGTTTTCTTCACACCACGTCTTCGAAGTTTTCGTATGCGTATCTACCTTTATTATCTGAAGAAAAAATTAATAACGATAATCAATTTTGTCTGTTTATGCAAAATTTTAAATTACCCTTCAGAATCTTTTCTACAAGCAAATGTACAAATTACCGGACTTACCGTCCCTGGATTGAAACTGTCCACATCGGAACTTATCGCGTAAAAATATCTATAAGGTTTTCCTAAAAGAAAAACACTAAATGATCTTTCTTCCTAATTTTTTAAACATTGTTTCATCCTACCCAAATAATTTTCGTAGTTTATCCTCGGTGTCTCACAACCTAAGTTACAAATTCTCTCCGGGACAACCAGAATATCTCCCGTGAGCAAATAGTACGCCTTAGCGCTACTATTTTTCAAATTTACTAAATTCTTGTTTATATCCACCTCCATAGGGTCCGGTTTTAAAGGCAGTACGAACCTAGCTGGTCGCCCTCTAAACATTTTTGCGTAGTTTGGGTTTTGTTGCATATTCTAGAATACAACGAAGGTACACCATCGCTTTTTATAAAATTCAATGCCGTACCTTCATAGAATCGATGTACATACATTCCAACATCGCCGGATCTCGATACATGCATATATCTACCACGATGTAGCTGTTCGTTTCATATTGGTTTATTATGTGCAAGTAAAAGAAGGCCTTAGCAAAAAATTTGTAGGATAAAGTTCCAAGTTTTCTTGATACTACGTTAAATTGGGTCTGAAAGAGGATAAATTTGAAAGTCATCAAATTTACTAACGTTTACTTACATATTCGTCTTGATACCATTTTAGACACCCTATCAGCGGTTCGTTTTGTAACTTAATTTTAACAGCTGATGGTACGGATATGCTTAGTGGTTGTTCCACGATTATAAAATAATTTTCTGTCACACCTGAAATTTTAATGGATACAGGGTTGGTTAACTATGACTAAGTACAAATATTTTAAGGGGGGGGTAGAGAAAAATAAAAATTGATATTACCATTAAAAAAATTTCCAAACTTATTTAGGTATAAAGCGAAAAAAAATGTTTTCATAAGTATATTAAACTCCTATTTATCAACAACTATGGGCGTTTGGGGAATACAGCAACCAGCAACACAATTACGGGAGATGGAAGACTGACTGTTATCTGTTAGTATTCCTTTCGTTTTCTTAAAATAAATGAGCAATTTACTTAACTATATGCGGATGTGTGTTTTATTGTTAGTGGGTAATCCTGGTGGATCTATAATGAATGAAAAAGTAGTTTTGACAGTTTGGAACATAAGAAAAAAAACAATTGCAAAATACTGCATTATTATCACTAGGAATGTTCATTTTCGTCATATTTGCATTTGGAAAAGTTGTAAAAAATAACGGCATGGGAGTTGACGAGCCAAATCAAGTGGTTAAAATGTTTGTACTTCGTGGTAGTTAACGTTGTATTCTAAGTTTTTAATATAACAATATTTTTTTTACCAAACGTGTGCATATATGACGGATGCAAAGGCCATCTGGCAGGTATGGTAGCGACGATTCTCGCTTTCTCAAACATCTTGTCTTCATCTACAATATATCAGACTTAAATCAATTAATTATTTAACATTTCCTTACCTACAATTTACTTTTCTTGGAAAACATATTATGATGTGGTGCGGTCCAGTGGGATACAACGATATACCCATATTATAAACAGTACCTAAAACGTATTGCCTTTTGTACATAATAAAAAATCATTTTATATATCTTACCATCTTGCATAACATGAGGATGAGAAGTGTGGTTTATAATCGAAATATAGTTACCGACGTCTAAAGCGTTTTCCGTTGCTAAAGTTTCTGGATTAACTTTGTGGATGACAGGTGTTTCGCCGAAAGCATACAACTCGTCCCCAAAGGGGTACACTGATATCATAGAGTTGTCTGGAAGTTCTGCATTAAACACGGCAGCGATTCTAAAATTTTCGTCTATTTAAATTGTCGCTGTTTTGTGAAACGGTAAAATACCTTTGAAAAATCGTGTGACAGGGATCCGGCACCGATTTGGTTCCAAACTGTGTGAAAACTATTCTGTTCGCAGTAAACGTCTGCTTGTACGTTTCGGAACGTAAAAATCTGCACTGGTAAGTTACTTCTCCATTTTTTATTGCAAATCTGAAAAAAAGTTTGTCCCAAAATTAGCCTGCCAAAAATTAACTACGATCAAAAATAAGAAAAACAAGTTATATAATCAGAACATTAGGTTCTCAATCTAATTGAGATTCTCAATTTCAAATTTAATTACTTTATTTCAATCTGTTTTGAAAATATTTGGAAAAAATCAAATTTTGGGGTCCCCTTTTAAGGGGCTGTAGCTCCGTTAGGGGGCGTTTACCAAGCTATGTTTTTTTGTCCTTATTTTTGATCGTAGAATAGTTAATTTTTGGCAGGCTAAATTTGGGACACCCTGTAGAGCAATCAAGAAAACCTGTAAAAGTTTATTAGTTATGTATTTTTTTGTAAGAAATAGACATGTATGTTACAATATAAAACTGATATTCTGACAAACAACGTAGTACGAGTTCTTACCTATGTAACAGTGCCAAGCTATCGAAAAGATGGGCAAATTCATGATTTCCGACCTTCAACAAGCCGGGACCATTTCGAATTAGACAACCATTTAGCCAATACGGAATGTTGCCTAACAATATTAGTTTTTATTAAATATGTACTCTATTACTTATAAAACTATGAATACTACAATATCAGTTTACCTAAAACTTTGCCTTCCAATGGTTCAATAACTTCTTCTTCGCATGATCTTAACCAGACGTTTGCATCGCAGTTAGGATATAGTTTTTCTTTTTTATCTAACGCAACACCAATTTTCTATAAATAAATACATATTGCATATATTTTATTTAGGAACAAAGCTTATACTTTAAAACGTCAGCTGTTGGGGAATTTAGCATACTTCAGTCATAATGTGTCCCACTCCCCCCTAAAAAAACTAAAACAGCAAACGCATAAAATTCTGACGTTTTATCCTTATTTATGACTATTGAGGGTTTAATTTTTGTTGTACATTATCTGTTATTTATTTATTGTAAAATTAATGTATACAAGATTTTTCTGTAACAAAACAGAAAACCCATTAGGTACTTTTGAGCTCACAAAATATAAAGAAGTTTGAACTTATGATGTTTAAAAATATGTACCAAGAAGTGATAAGTTTAATTTTTGCGCCACAAATATACTACACTGAAATTTTCGAACGCCTACTGAATTGTACTTGAACTTGGCTACACTGCAATACGAACACCGTATTATTACACTAGTGCAGCTGTGCATGGTTTACGAACAAGGGTAAAATTTGCTAAAAGTAGGGACTTTTCCTGCTATTAAATAATTCGCGTTCATGGGGATAAGGCTTAACAGTTTGAAACCAATCTGTGACTGTTGTGACACGTTGTGAGAACATACACAAGAGCAGTGTTAAGCATTCGAGCTCGTCTGCACGCTAAATTTAGGACACTGGAAAGCCGCTTTATCTTTAAATACTTACCACCGCCATCTCTGAGTAATATTAAATATGTGCAGTTTTTAATAATGTTTAGTTATCATGTAAATTTAAGTTGCCACTGTTTTAAATATATTGTTTTTGTTTTTATATTAAAAAATACATAGTTACAATAAATAACGGAAGCTGAGGCAAAGTTATACTGAACTAAAAAGTTATTGAGAAATAAATTATAAATACAAATACAGTTCACTAACTATAAAACCAACAAAAAAAAAAATGTATTAACAATGTAAACAGCATCTACTGATAAACAAAAATAACATACTAAGACTATACAAAAAGATAGATTTATTTATCCATGCTTACGGGTTAATGACCCATTAACAGGTAAACATCCCAATCATCGCGAAAGTAAATAAAACAGCTTATATGTTAAGAGATCAGGGCAGTTATTATTAGAATTTTATGTAAAATTAATATGTTATTTACTAGTGGACGTTAATACTACCATTGTTATAATTACTATCTAAAATTTTAAAAGATACAAATTTGATAAATTTATTCTGTAAATTTTTTAAACGGTTAATGCATTTCAACACTCTGGGGATTCCAAACTGATGAAGCAAAATTTAATTTAATAAATGTATATGCATAATATAGCTGAATAAATGACTTAATATGATGAAAATAATTAGGAAATATGAAGCCTAGCATATGGTCACAAAAAATTTGCTTGGAATCAAAACAAAACACCGAGATCTCTTATAGCATTGTTCAAATTTGAATTGGAAACATAATCGTACACAAGAAAGTGGATATAGGAATGTTATGAACAAAAACACTAGTAAAATGTTGATTTCTTAATAAAAAATAGACCGCGAAATAGAATCGCGACCTCTGTTGCGATTCGGCGATAACAATATGTTGCAAATACGGAATTCTACAACAACTATGCGGGTTAATGCCCCAACCAGCATTGAATTACACCTGAAAAACCTATAGCAAACAGCTGAAGTCACTCGTTAGCAGCTCACCAGACATATACCAATTTCGAGCTTATTAGCTCTCATCAGTATGCTACAGGTGGGGTAGCCGACGCGACCATAGCCGCTAGAGGTAGTACTCCACGTATTCATGGTGCCTACTGTCGGGTTAGACAGGGTTAAAAAAGCTAAGGTTATCCATCGGTTACCTCACCTATGGCATACTGATGAGAGCTAATAAGCTTGAAACCGGTATATGTCTGGTGAGCTGCTGACGAGTGATTTTAGCTGTTTGCTATAGGTTTTTTAGGTGTAAGACAATGCCGGTCGGGGCATTTGTCCGCAGAGTTGTTGTTTCCTGGAATTCCGTATTTGCAAGACTAATCTGTCATTTTTTTGCAAAAACATTGCACTGTGAAAATAGCCACTTCACTAAAACATGTACAGCAATTAAATTTGCTCAAAGTGACGTCAAGAGCAAAATTCGTGTTTTTTCTGAAAAATTTACTTTCTTGAATTGGTCTAGCGTTTTTTTTTCAATTCTCAATGCTTAAATAATTTTTTCCAAAAAATGGCAATGGTTTTTCGCAAAATTGTTGCACTAAAAGAGTAATGCTTGTTTACACTACGAATATTATAGCACATATAAAAAAAATAGTCGTATTAAAATACTTACCTGGTTTTTTATAAAACTCATTCGTTTTCTTTGGGGCAAAGGAGACCACGTAAATATCGGACAGCTCTGGCCCGAAGGGCATTTTCTACTTTCCATTTCTTTGACTTTATGCATTAATTCTGAGTTTAGGGACACAAACTTGACACTGTTTCACGTCAACATCAACTCCAAATCGAATTAAAAACTGATTATGTAAGGAAGATATTGATTTCTCAACCACTAATCCAATTTATGAAGGGAACGAAGTGAAACGAAATTTAAAAAGGAAATTAATTAGACTTTTATTCAGGACTTTTCACAATATAAATTTATTAAAGCTAACTAATACTAGATAATTCTCAGTTCTAATTCCCCTTCGAATATCTCTTCCAAAACTTCTTTACGTCGTCGTGCGCGTATTTGTTTATTACTAACGTCCGTTTCTCCTTGTTGCACCATATGAGCGAGCCGTTGGACTGAGCGTACTCCTTCAAAACGTTAAAGTCAGCCTGAAATAAAAGAAAACATAGTGTCTAGTTAGGGTACGACGTCCGGAATTTCTCAGACATGTTCTGTTTTTGCCGGAGTTGAAAATCGTTTATTGCTTGACCTTAAATCCGTAACATGAACGTTATTTACTTTATTCACACGATAGTGCATTTTTAGAATACTGAAAGATAAGTTCTTTGAGTGATAATAAACGGATTAGATCCGGTTTAGTAATAATTTTGATAAATTTATCTAAACCGAAGAAGTGACGACTAGTCCGGAAATTGTTCTACCAAAGTTAAAGTAAATTAGTTAAATGTCTATTTGCTCATAAAGGTTGTGTTTCTGCTTTTACCTTGTATGAACAAAGCATGAGATTTGAAATTACCATCAAAGCAATACTATAACAGCTACCATTCAGTTGTTTTCAAAGTACACTTTGCTTGCATCATTAAAGAAAAGAGATTCACCAATATGTTGAAAATTTTCAGTCAAAGCAGGCAGGTGTCTGTTTTCCATTTTTAACATTATCATAATTACTAGTGATGTGGTGAATGTATGGTATTGTTAAACGTAACTTATTTCCCTGCTTTACAATATAGATTCATTCGTAAAAATTACAGCGACAATGGTTGGTTACGTCTAGATAAAGGTTTACTTGAGGAATTTATAAATTTATGTCATCTAATTTCATGTTAAACTACATACTTGTTTTAATTTTAAAATTCTACTCTACCCTTTGGGGTGCTACAATTTTAGCAATATTTTATCTAATGCATGTCTTAAAAATATCAAGTGTGCCAGATTCAAAAAAGCGTCTCAGTATTAAAAATGTTATAGCCTAAAACCAAATTAACTTTAATATTAGATAGTTCCGTTAATCCCGAAAAAGTTTATTAATAAAAACGGAATATTTAAGTAACGAAAAGAAGAGAAATAAAATGAGCATTCCATACCAATTGGGGGACTGAAATTTATAATAAAAGTAAGAGATACATTAAAAATATGCTTTAATTTTATGTTGGGCTACACAAACTCTGTACTAAACCACTGCTTAAAAGCATGCTTATTACCTCATAGAAATAATTTCAAGCAAATTTTGCACAATTACTTAATATTGACTTACGGTAAGTACTGAGAGTTACGATTGGCAAAAACCGTTACGACACGGCCAACTTTGATTTTTCTCACCTGCGACAGGAACTGACTGTACAAGACTCCCTCGTTGTAGGTAAGCCTGTTCCTCTCCATCTCCCACAGTTTGATCTGATCAACGACGGTGGGCGGCAGGGGCTGCTTGCTCTCGGCCTGCAGCATTTGGGGGTGAGCGTGTTGCTTGAGGTAGCCGATTATCTGGTCCGCGGTTATGCCCCCTCGGAAGGCCTGTCTCACCGACTCGCGCGTTATGAGGCCTACTACTAAATTCGGAAACCTAAAAACGGAATCGTCTGCCGGTACGGCAATTTTTTTTTTTTAAGGAATAGTGAAATAGACGTACCTGTACATGAGGTCGGTAAAAAGACCTATCAAGGCCACCTGCAAATTGGAATCTGTGTAGGCGTAGACCCTGTAATTTGTTTCGACGATAATGTACCCCTTCGGGGTGTCCTCTTCGATATCGGGGGCTCCTTTGCTTTGGCTGCAGGTGATGTTTAGCGCCAAACGCGTCGGGTAGAATCTACCTGCTTTTCGCTGAAATGAAACTAATCATATTACATTGTATTAATAAAAAAAAAATAAAGAATGGGGCCCGTATATCGTTTTCCGAAATTCATTTTTACAGTAC
The DNA here is from genome assembly GCA_025584915.1 of Monochamus saltuarius. Taxonomy (NCBI): domain Eukaryota; kingdom Metazoa; phylum Arthropoda; class Insecta; order Coleoptera; family Cerambycidae; genus Monochamus; species Monochamus saltuarius. Next base: position 2,384,173 of record CM046722.1, on the reverse strand, counting down.
AGTACAGTAAGTATTCATAATAAGCCCTAACATTACAAGTAATAATATGTTTCCACTAAGTTTATATAAAAATTTAAAAACGAATTTACAATGTTGCCGTTTGGTATAATAAATGCTGTGATGTAACACAAATAAATTTTTTTCATTTTTTTACCTTAAAAGTATTAAAAATAATCGGGAAACAAATATTTGATCATATTTTCTATTCTTTCCAAATAAATTATTTTAAAAATTTCATACGCGTGCCCATTGCCGTCGTTTTTCAATCAATTTGAAATAAAATTACCTTTCTTTGGTACACCAAACCAAATTCTCTGAGATGCTGCAGGAAAATCAGTAAACCGGGACTCATACCTTCAGTGCTATAATCCTGAAAAGCTTACCGTTAAGAGGGTAAATTTACCTAAATTTAATTTATTATTTTAACAATAAGAATGTTAATACAATTCTTTTCATATCACAAAATTTAAGAGTTACCTTTCCTAATGTACTAAAACTAAGTTGGAATAGGAACGTCAAACATTCCACCAGATCTAGACCGCGTTCCTCAACGGTGTCGAGATACTGCAGTAGAAAATGCCAGACTTGGGCCTGCCGATCTAACAATAAAAACTGGAATCCTTGTCTGGTTATCACAGGGCTACCATCTTCTTCATCACTATGAAGTATTTCACGATATCATTTGAACAAGTGAACAAAAAAATATATTACCGTTTCATAAGGTTCGCATGTAGCAAGATCCTTACGGCATCTGCCGAAATTCCCTCTTGCTGTTGCGATCCTACCATATAGTGTAGAACACATTCCCATCGCTCCAAAGAATATGCATCCAGGAAAGTGACGTCTCTCGCTTTACTGTCCGCCTCTAACGCAGAGGACATACTCCATGGTTTACCTCTAAATGTATTGTAAAAAATATGCGCTAACCGAAGAATTTAATAGCTTACCCTCCTAGTAACGCCACTTTAAGGTTCCTTTTAAATGTTGGTGAGAGTATCCAACCTAAAAGACCGCCAGGAATAGCAGCCTCCTGCCATACTGACAGTTCACTTAATACTCTACTTACATAGACATGTTCTCTAAAAAATTAATTTAAGGAACTCAATTTTTACCCTGTAGTTAAATACACTTACTTGGAAAAAGCTTGAGAGCCCCAAGAGGCTACAACAGCTTGTGGGACAGGTTGTTCTACAAACAGTATTCGTATAACATATTGTCGGGCTAGTTCAGGTAATTCTCTAAAATCAACGGCAGGTTTATAATAATACCAACCTTCTGAAAGAGTATTAGCTTACCTATATACAGCTAAACATATTGTGGGGTGATTGTACAGTTTCTCAAGTACATTTGGCGGTCGGGTTTTTAGGTAATCGTACAGGTTTTTACATTCTAAATTGCTTTGTTTGATTAAAGTACTCTCGTGGCTGGAAGAACCTAAACCATTATCTGCCATTTAAAATAGTTTTTAACAAACTAAACTTGTATTTATTTACAATTCTTGATTGTTTGTGAATCATTTATAGGTTAGGATATGTATTTTATTGTAAATAAGACATTCCGGTTTAACACGAGCGCACAGTTCAAAAATGTTAAAAATATAAATATAGAAACGGGCACCCTTGTGGCACATACGTTTACTTAATTAGAGAATTCGCTTTAGACAAATAGACAAAATATTAAACGTTTGTAAAAAAATTTCTTCACTTGAAGTCGGAATTTGGAGAGTGGCAGCACTGATTCAGTTTAGACAACAGGCATAAATAAAAACCCTAGATAAATTTTTGTCTATCATTTACTGTGGTCTATGCAATAGAATCATATATATACAGAATGTAGTGGTATTAATGGTTAGTGGTCTGTGGTGCTATCGCGTAAGAAGAAGCAGAAGATGTGGACCAATCATAGACCTAAAATAAAATCAAACTAGATTGAATCTATGGAACTATAAACAGACACAGAACCACTCATCACAACATCGTACAACATTATCAGAATAAATTCAAATTTATTTCTGCAAGTTATTAAAGAATAACGAAAAATAATTTAACTTTAACACCCTATATACAGCCGCACAAGAATAAATAAATAATAATAATTATTATTAGGTATTTATTTATTCTTGTGCTGTGCGTGCCCTATATCTCCATTAATTACTTTTAATTTTTGGAATAGCATAGATATAGCCCAATTGCATTAATTTTACGTAGATAATATCCTGACCTGTATACTAACTATATTTCTGAAAATTATAAATAAATAAGTATTATTTCGATATACCTATAACTTATTTATATATGATTATAATAAAATTTGATAAATGAGATAAATATAAATATGAATAATTAATATAAAATTCATTACGCGTTTATACAGCTCTGTGTCATGATCAGACAATTGATATTCAGTAAAAATATTTAACATACCTATTTATCATCTTTTACGTTTTTAAATGCAGTTATACATTCTAAGTCATAATAATTGCTGTTTGGTACAATTTGCTATAATTTTAACATGATAATATTATTTATCTATGATGCAAACAGCGGAAGAAGCATACGAATTTAAATTTACGAGTGTTAACCACTCTTTCCGAAATACATTCGAGAATCGCAAGATGCTCATCTTCTATTGGCCCTCACATTTGCAAATTAACGTAACGCAATCACTGAAATGTAATTTTATATTATGATGACTGGAATGCGCTAAAAACTGCGCGAATGGATTATTTATGATCAGCGCCATATTTTGTTTGTGCCTCTAGCAATGGCGGAGCAGTAGGGGCTTAGCTGATTGTGAATTGAAATGAAATTGAATTCTGGATATGAAGAATTATTTCGTGCTGTATGCTGGTTAATTTTACAGTCCCTTATAAAGCATGACATGTTCCAACAATAACACCCACAAAAATACACAAAGTATAACACTGAGATACAAGATAAAAGAAGAAGCCACACTGTACGCCAATGACGTGTTTACTAACAAAATAATGGAAAATTAAGAACACAATTCATATCGTACGTGCAGATGGTTGTCTCTCTCTCAGCCACATACATAACCAATGAAGTATGTCTTTGCTGAGTTTCATGTGCCTCCTTTTGTCTGCTCCTAGGGTTGGTACCTTTATTTGGATGCGCAATGGGACTTAAAGCATTCCATATCGTATATTTCAGTGAACGCCATGCGCAGTAATGTCTCTAAATAAAATTTCCATTATTTCAAATTATTCAGTGTAGTTCAAATGTTGCAAAGCTTTGTACTTAAATGTATTATCTATCCCATGTCTACAAATTTTTTTCAAATAGAAGAAGTAGAAGAAGAGATATTCTGGAAACAAGATGACAGATATAAAATAAAAATACATGTTCTTAGTTCTTAAATTTGAAAAGATAAAGTAAATTTGGATAAATTCTGCAAAAAGTAAAGAGAGATTATTTCAAATGCAAACTATACTTTAGTATAATACTTATACAAGTTTTGATTTAAGCAGTTGTTTTGTTGGCAGTAGTAAGGCAGCCTTCAAATCATCAAACAGATAAAAAAATCAAAACTATAGTCATTTCAAATTTCAAAATGAATCCGGTACTTTTGCGAAAACAACTACAAGAGAATGCATTTGATTTGCAAGATTTTTGTAAGGATCTCAAAAGCTGGGGCGAAGAAATGAAAAGGAAAGAAGATGCTTTAAAAAGTGGAGACAGTGGGGTATGTATAACCTCAAAAAACATTTTAAAGTAAACATACTTAAAAACACTTTATTTTAGAGAATATCGCAGGAAAATAACTCTGATAATAAAAGAGTAAAAAAATGTGACAAAAGTACTAAGAAGTCAAACAAGGGTATTCCAAAAAATCCTGCATCAAAAATAGGTGTTACAGACTATAATGCTTGGGATAAATTTGATGCAGATGCAGAATGCGATAAATTGGATGACGATATAAATGAGGACTCTGAGTTGACTGATGAATGTAATGATAATATGCAGGATCTAGCCATAATTGAGAAGGAGAAGGTAGCTATTGATCGGTCAATTATTAAAATGTTTTAATTGAAATAATTATATTTTAGGGAAACAAATTTGTAAAAAGTCAGAAATGGGATGAGGCTATTCAGTGTTATAGTAAAGCTATTGGATATTACTCATATGACCCTATTTTCTACGCAAATCGTGCTTTATGTTACTTAAAAAAGAGCAAGTATGTATTTATTCCTATCTTTAATAATAATACTACATGAATGAATTTCTTGCAGCTTTGAGGAAGCAGAAAAAGATTGTACTTTGTCATTAAAATTAGATAATACTTACGTGAAAGCTTATCAAAGACGTGCCGCAGCTAGGGAAGCATTAAACGAATTGGATTACGCCGAATTTGATTTATCAAGAGTTCTTGAATTACAACCGAAAAATAAAGAATCTAAGGAAGCTTTAGAAAAACTAAGAAAGAAACTTGGAAAATCTGATAAAGTAAGTAATTATAATATTAGCAGCAAAGCATTATAGGATTATAATGTGAAAATTGTGTTTTCAATTGTAGGTTGTAGATCAGCGACCAGTTTCTAAATTTACTGCTTCTAGAAATAAATCTAACATAAACAAAATTCCCATAACACATGCTGCTACCGCCGATTCATCAACTGTTAATTTTAAAAAAGTATTTGATACGAGCAAACCCGTCTCATCATGGCCAGAAGAAAATGATATAATATTAGTAAAACCAATAAATAAACCACCTCATTTGCGATCAAAAGAACCACTGAAGAGGATTGAAATTGTTGAAAAAAATAGTAGTCTCATAGAAACTAAGATAACTATACAATCCGAACCAGAGGCCATCAAGCAACATGTGTTTGAAAACCCAGACAAGTCGGAAACTGCGGAAGCCGCCTTCAAAAAAGAAAGTTTTGGTGTTGAGAGAACGAAAGGCTCACAAAAAATTGTTTCAGCATTTAAGAAAAAGCAAATACAGAACGTTTCTGAAAAATCAGCTCATTCCACAGCTTTCCCCAAACCTGATCAATCGTCGTTCTCAATTAAAAGTGACGATTTCAAAGTGATTGAAAAAGAGCCCCCTGATGTCTCCCCTCAACCTTCAATCCTCAGTAAAGAAGTAAAAAATACTTCCAACATAAGCATAATCAATGAAAACAAAAAATCTGCAGAGGTAAAGGCACACGGTGAATTTGTGAAACCGAAAACTTCCGTACAGTTCAACATGATGTGGAAAAACTTAAAACGCACAGAAGAAAAATACTCGTACTTAAAGCAAATAGACCCACAAGATTTACCAAACATTTTCTTAAATTCCCTAGAAAGCCACGTATTTAGCGGAATTTTAGAGGTGCTGGTGAAACATTTCATTGAAAACAAAGATCCCGTTTTCAATACTTTGGATTACTTTACCCAAGTCAAACGGTTTGAGACGCTCGTCATGTTTATGTCTTCATCAGACAAAAACAGTGAGTTATTTTCTATTTTTTTGTGTTAGTCAAAAGTTATTCAAATTTTTCCTTCCAGATCTATGGAAATTATTCGACTACTTAAAAGAAACCGAACAGAAGAATAAGGAAGACGTCGACAGATTGATTGCGAAGTACGAATTGTAATTTGTTAGCACCAGTTTTAATTTAATACTTATGTTTATAACACTCGATATTACTAAGTTGTATATTATTTGCTTTTTTCGTAAGTTTTTATTCAAATAAATAAATATTGCGAAAAATTTCTTATTTTATTGATATCGCTCTTGACTTGTGTACACACTAAAAATTCATAAACTGCAAACAAATTTTGTATATTAGAGGAAAATTAAAACTAATCCTTATGTTGCAAACACGGAATTCCAGGAAACAAGTACTCTGCGGGCTAATGCCCCGACCAGCATTGAAATACACCTGGAAAACCTATAGCAACAGCTACAGTCATTCGTCAGACGCCCACCAGACATATACCGGTTTCGAGCTTATTAGCTCTCATCAGTATGCCATAGGTGAGGTATCCGACGAATAATCCTAGCTGCTTTTGTCTGTCTAACCCGACAGAAGGGACCATGAGTACGCGGTGTAGAACTAACTACATCTATCGGCCGTTCGCTACTCCATGCCGGACTGAAAATGTCACAGGCACGAAGCGTTCTACATGCAGTAGACACCATTGAAAGCTGTCGACCTTTATCGCGATCGGCGAGAAACGATATTTTGCAAACACGGAATTCCAGGAAACAACTACTCTGCGGGCTAATGCCCCGACCAGCATTGAATTACACCTGGAAAACCTATAGCAACAGCTAGAGTCATTCGTCAGACATATACCGGTTTCGAGCTTATTAGCTCTCATCAGTATGCCATAGGTGAGGTATCCAACGAATAATCCTAGCTGCTTTCGTCTGTTTAACCCGACAGAAGGGACCATGAGTACGCGGTGTAGAACTAACTACATCTATCTACACCGCGTACTCATGGTCCCTTCTGTCGGGTTAGACAGACGAAAGCAGCTAGGATTATTCGTCGGATACCTCACCTATGGCATACTGATGGTGGGCGTCTGACGAATGACTCTAGCTGTTGCTATAGGTTTTCCAGGTGTAATTCAATGCTGGTCGGGGCATTAGCCCGCAGAGTAGTTGTTTCCTGGAATTCCGTGTTTGCAAAATATCGTTTCTCGCCGATCGCGATAAAGGTCGACAGCTTTCAATGGTGTCTACTGCATGTAGAACGCTTCGTGCCTGTGACATTTTCAGTCCGGCATGGAGTAGCGAACGGCCGATAGATGTAGTACACCGCGTAATTCTTATGTTATCTTTTATACAGGATATTTAATTGAAACTGAAACATTTCTTTTTAATTTTCTGATATAAAATCTTATACTGAACAATGTGTGGGCAAAAATTCATTTATACAAAAAATTAACTTTTTTTTAAGAGGAACACCTTATATTTTTTTAACTTTGAAATATGTAAATTTTTATGATTTAAGAAATATGTTTGTTTCAGTAGTTTTTTCAAATGCGATGTTTAATTGTTTTTTCCAAAAAATCATTTTTTCAAAATCCCCATTTCATAGAGGGTTTTCAAAAAAAGTATCACAAATGGTGAACCTGCAGCTAGAAAGAACGCGTTTGCATAAAAATAACCTTAGTAAAATGTTTACCCCTTTAGGAAATACACATATATGAGCACTCAGTCATATGGAAACACAGCTCGCCAAATTTTCCAAAAACAAAAGTATAGTCAAATTTTACACATATTTTCTACTAATCCATATGCAACCTTTTCGATAATTTCTACCCCTTGGAAGGGGTTTAAATATGTATGTATATTACAACTTATCTGTTTGACAAAAATTGAGTATTTGTAAATACGTGTTTAGATAGACAGGTTTATTTTAAAACTTTTATCTCTCTTACTATAGTTTGCTTTAAAACTAACCGTTTATTAAGTATTAACAAAAAAATAAAATTCATCATGATGATGATAATGAATTTAATTTTTTTGTTGATAAACAGTTAATTCAAAAAAAGCAAGAGATGTAAAAGTTTTAAAATCAAATCTGATACATATTTTATTTGAACACTCAATTTTTGTCAAACAAATAAGTTGTAGTAAAAAATAATAAATAAATAAGAAATTTTCGAAAAATTGCACATGCATTTTAGAAAATTTGTGTAAAATTTGATTATTATACCTCCTTTGGTTTTCAAATTACATCAGCTGTTATTCTATAATTTTTTGGATAATTTGAAAGGCTGTATCTTCTAAAGGATGAACATTTTACTAAGTTCATTTTTATGCAAATATGTTCCCTTTAGCTGTATATGAAACTAACTTTCATACATCTTTTATATGAACTTTCCTAAAGTCAGATATAAAAATGAGCATCTTTTTCTGTTTGTCACCCTGTACATACGTATCGTCAATCATAAACACTAGATATAAACAAACATGTTTTTTAACATCTACACGTGGACAACTATATAGGTATTTTATTTACTACTTTAATCCGCTGCGTCTTCTATAAAAATAAAGTATTTACTGCGTTGAATAAGTTGCAATTTGTAGGTAATTAAAAAAAATGTATCGGCGGGAATAGATTGGGTACCTATTTCAGTGGGTACCCACTAAACATAATTAAATTTCTTCAATGTTATAGAAACATTTCTGTACTAGCTGTAATGTTGCTCTCAGACTTATAATTAACTGTATGCAATGTCCCAGGGACCTTTATTCTGCAGGCTAGAAACATTGCAGTGTAAGGTTCCTAAGGGAACACATTACTAGCAAATTGCATTTTAATTTCTATTAATATTGCACACAAGTCGCAGTGCAATGTTCTTTTATAACATTCCAGACACTGCATTTGGAATGTTGGTAAGAATGGAGTACCTATTGATTTTTTTTTAAATATACAGTATACACTACAGGGTGTATATTTTCTTCGGGATTTTATGACCAAGCATAAATTAGGGAACTATTATTCCCTTGCCCGTGGTGCCAACCGTGCCAATTGCCAAAGCTCAAATCTTGTAGATATCCTACCAAAATTCGATTACACAGTATCAGGGAGATATAAGTGGCGCCATCTGTCGGCTATTATTACATATAATTAACTGAATTGTTTCGTGATTTTGATAAAAACGCATATTCCACAATTTTAAAGAATATTTATAAACTGGCCTGCTCGTTTAGCAGAAGCATAATATTTCTGAGAGTAACTATAGATTAAAAACTAAATAATACCATATGAAAAGATATGCAAATCCGTTGCAGAAATGTTGTAGAATTAATTTACCCTCAACATTTTTAAATAATATTATATTATGAAACATTGTTCAAAGCATTCCACAACTTTCATTAGTTATGTATCGTAATTCAACTCAAATTCAGCTGTATGCAACGTTGCACAGATATGCTGTAATGTTTCATGCTTAGTGGGTACCTACTATATGTTTACAACACATTACAATCGCATAACTAATTATTAGCCGATTGTTATTTAAGCTGTGACCTTACTATTTATAACTATCACCGCTATTTTTATAGAAAGGTATAACGACGCGACGCATCTTCGCGTACACGTGTCGCGTGTCGTCCGAAAGAAAATGGTATGATTTTCGGGGCGGGACTATCTGCATCACACGACATGAAACAACGACACCGTTTTTAAAAAAATACTTTCTACAATTCGCGATACGTGTTTACAATCGCGCGTACCGCTAAATTCCAAATCAGCTAATGTGCTTATTTTAAACTAACTATCTGCGTCTTTGATCGCGATTAGTTTGTTTACTTCCTGCCCGTATATCCGTGGAGCAATTATTGAAATCATCTCAGTTTGTTTTTAAACGCGGAATCGAAACTATCTAAACGCCGCGGTGATAAGTGCCATAAACATATCTTCAATAATTTAGTGATAAAGTAATATTAAAACAAAATAATTCGGTATTAATGACATCGTTAACAAAAAATATATCGCACTGTAGGAGATGCGTTTCTGCGATACCTAGAAGGTAATAATTATTTTTTATATTCATATTATTACTATGAACTGCTACTAGTCACGATTGCTATACTGGCATACGTGAAAAGAATAACGTACTTTACTGCTAATTACTTTTGTTTATTATATAATTTATTTATTATAAGTTTAAAAATTGTTCAAATAAGGCACTTGACCGGTAGTTCTAGACAATTCCTTTGGATCAGTAACCTAAGAATAGCAAAATCGATAGTAAATCGACGCTGGTACCGATTGCTCAATTCTAATGACGTCAATAGATGTTTCTTTGCTAATAAATGATTTAATTTAAAAAAATATTGTTTACACATAAAGAAAGTATAATAATAATGAATAATATATTATTTGCTGTTATATTAGTATACACTTGCAAAATAAAAATTGTTACTTTATCTACAAAACCGTAGTTCTGTTTATTTCTCAGATTAAAAAAATTATATTGTCAAAATCAGCTGTAAATTAGTTTGCAATTTTTCATTTAAAACTAAAAAGAAATGCTTCTACATGTCTATTACGCAAATGAGATAACAATTACTTTTATTACTATTTATTTTAATAAAGTGTATAAAGTCCATATTATTTTCAGACAAATAAATTCTGGAACATCAGATGCAATAGAACCTACCAAAATGCAAACCAAGAATATCGTTTTAAACCAGTGGAAATTAATTAACGAATTAAAGTCGTATTTTTCCAAACTCACCACTGACAAGACTGTTGAAATTGCCTTGAATAAAGAATTTACTCAATTTCTACAAAAAGTCGATGCCAAATCGTATGGCAATGATCTTGTACGATATTTTACTTCTATGAGTGTGAGTATATCAAAAAAATTGGAAATAACGGAAATAAACCAGGAACAAGGCAAGATATCATTGCCAAACATTTTAAATGACTTAGTTAACGGTAAACCAGAAGAAAAGAAGGAAGTTATACCAAAATGGAAAATATCTAGAACACTTGCCTCAAAGGTATGCTACAATATAATGAAAATAATTGTAGGTATTATAAATATTGTCTTTTGTAGGAAACCGTTTCGTACCGAACAAATGAGATAGTATCTTCGTTAAATCTTGCAGAAGATACGACAATGAAATTATTAAAGATCGAAGAACTAATAGATCATTTAAAGGAGCATCCAGAAGCGAAACACAATGCTGTTAAGGTAATTTACCAAGAATTCGAGTATATAAATACATATTTCAAGGTTTTTTTTTTAGGATGGTGCAATACGTATTTTACTACGTATTCGTAAAAGCGTGACTGACCAAAGCGTGTTGGAAGCTGTAAATGAGGCATTTGCTCTATTGGGGCATACGGACCCTGTCCCAGGCAACGGTATTCGCATCTTATCCATTGATGGAGGTGGAGTTAGAGGCATATTAGTGATTGAAATGCTACGGAAATTAGAAGAACTCACCGGTAAACCGATATATGAAATGTTCGATTTCATATGCGGAGTCAGCACTGGAGCTATTATCGCTACACTTATCGGTACGATATTCATACAAACAGTAACGTTCATTTAAAATTTTAACTGTTTTGTTGTTAGGTTTAAGACAGAAAACGTTGGACGAGGCCGCAGAAATTTACAAAAGTATCAGTACGCAGGTTTTCTCACAGTCTGCTTTAAAGGGAACAAGCAATTTAGTTTGGAGCCATTCCTACTATGACACAGCTTTATGGGAAAAACTATTGAAAGCTCAATGGGACAACAGGAGTCTTATAGAAACCCGAAGGAATCTGAAAGTACCAAAGGTGAGTTTTTTAAAATACAAGTAATTTGAAATAATTTACTATATTTCATAAATAACTTTTTTATAAATTACTTTTATATTTGATTTATTTTTAATGCACAAAGTACATTTCACTAAAAAAAGTCCGAAGGTTGGTAGTGAGAGCGAGGGAATCATTAAATGAGGTGATTTCTAAAAATAATCTGCCAGTTCAGAAACATGCTATTTTTTGGCATTGAAAAAATCCTTCATTATTTGCTGAAAATCTATAAATACTGTACTTGGAAAACCACATTTATGTCTCAATTTTTCCCTATAATGTTTGCACATTTCTTGCTTGTATAAATCATTCTACCAAAACAAACCTGATATGATACTTACTTGAAGAGTTTATAGCAATGTGTAAACAAGCTCGAATATTTAATTTCTAGAACAACACTAAATTGCTACAAATGTTTGCTTATACCCTAGAAGCGATTACGATTAATTATTACATTTAATCAGTAATTAGCTAAGGAATATAAATAGAATTATTTTTATCGAACTCATAATATAATAATAAATAACAAATCTCAAAAACGTTGACACGGTACAAAATCTCAAGGTTCAGTGACTAAAATGACAAATAATTTTAATAATCACGTACTTTATTTCAATTTAGTTCTGTGCGGTGTCAGCAGTGGTCAATCAGTCACGTCTAGCAGCGTACGTCTTTAGGAATTACGTTCTGCCCTACAAAGTGCAGTCGCAGTACATAGGCGGTCACAACCACGCCGTTTGGGAATCCGTTAGGGCTTCGGCAGCTGCGCCTACTTACTTCGAAGAGTACAGGATAGGAAATATGCTCCACCAGGTAAATACATTCAAGAAGAGAGCGATTTTTGCTCGATTTGGAAGAATAGTCGGATTTTACTTGATGTGTTTCAACTTTTTCAATAAACTGCTTTAGATTTCATTAATGCGGATTTTTAAAGGCACATACACATTTGGAAGTTGCGGGAAAAATTTTAAGTACCTACAGCTCAAAAAAGAATTATAATTCGACTATTTAATTAAAAAATATAATTTCAGAATTATATTTTTGGGGAACACTATTTGCCTTAAAAGACTGACCCCCATTTAAAGTTACACCCTGTATATTCTTGAGGTTAACACCAAACGACCTGTTTTTAGGATGGCGGTATTTTAGTGAATAATCCAACATCTGTGGCTATTCACGAAGCAAAGCTACTGTGGCCTACGACCCCAATTCAATGTATCGTATCATTCGGAACCGGCAGGACGGCCCCCAATCCCATAGATATGTCTGCAGAACTGACGACCACTACGATTAACAACTTATCATGGAAAAAGAAGTTCCTAGCCATTCTGGATAGCGCAACCGACACAGAAGGTATAAAAACAATCTTCCGTTACACTGTTTGAAGTTCCCATTCAATATTTAACTTTTTTTTTTTTCAGGTGTTCATACGATGCTTTCGGATCTGCTCCCACCCAACGTCTACTACCGTTTCAACCCTTACCTAACGGAAATGTTGAATATGGCGGAGATCGAACCTGACAAACTGGAACAGCTAAAAAGAGACGCACTGATGTATTTGAGGAGGAACGAAGACAAGTTCCAAGACGCCGCCAAAACTCTAAGCATTACTAAACCGCCAACGCAAAAAGTAGTAGACTGGTTTAACCTACAGAAAGAAATCCACGGTTTTAAATCGAATTCGGGGTTTTAAAGTTCAACTTTGACGATTAAGTGCCTTTTTTTACGAGCAAACGTGCAATATAGGTTGTATTAAACGATGTGTGATATATATATTTTATAAAACTACTGTGATTAGTTTAGAAGTACATTTTTGTAGGTATTGTAAGTGGTTCTTTGCCGTATTTTCTACACAATTGTGATAATTTTATAAACGTATTTTTATAGTAAAAATAAATTTTACATTTTAAATGTAACAGCAGTTTTATTTTTTATGTAATGCCCACGATTATTGAAAAGGCTGGACTGTTGCGAGGCAAGCCATTGGTACGGACACGGCGTGGCCGAGACACGATCTAAACAAAGCAAACAATTTTCTGTGCTATTCACAGCTGCAAAGTCGAGAGATATCGTTGCTATTCATCAAAATTGTGAAGCATTGTTGAATGAGATAGCAGATCAACTGTAGAACATTTTTTAACTTCGAATCATTTGAAATTGTAGATGATTTAGATGAGAATTAGACGATCTAGAAATTCATTCTTTTGAATAATTTAAGGAGTAAAAATTCAGATTATACGAAAGTTGGTGAACAAGCAATTGATTTTGAAAATAAAAAAATGTGCAAATATGCGAATTGATTAATTTATTGTTGGTGCATACGCAGAGATATGCAAAGGATCAAAGATGATAAAACGTAATATCGGTAAGTTTTTACATAATTATTTATAATCATATGCAGTCATGGCCTGTGAGGGAAGGCTCTGAAACTCCGCCGACGTTAATTTCACCGCCACATCATATGCAGCAGCTGTGAATAGCACGGAAACTTATTATTTGCTTTATATCGAACATGCCTACTGTGATTAGTTTAGAAGTACATTTGTGTAGGTATTGTAAGTGGTTCTTTGCCGTATTTTCTACACAATTGTGATCATTTTATAAACGTATTTTTATAGTAAAAATAAATTTTACATTTTAAATGTAACAGCAGTTTTATTTTTTATGTAATGCCAACGATTATTGAAAAGGCTGGACTGTTGCGAGGCAAGCCATTGGTACGGACACGGCGTGGCCGAGACACGATCTAAACAAAGCAAACAATTTTCTGTGCTATTCACAGCTGCAAAGTCGAGAGATATCGTTGCTATTCATCAAAATTGTGAAGCATTGTTGAATGAGATAGCAGATCAACTGTAGAACATTTTTTAACTTCGAATCATTTGAAATTGTAGATGATTTAGATGAGAATTAGACGATCTAGAAATTCATTCTTCTGAATAATTTAAGGACATTTTAAGTAAAAATTCAGATTATACGAAAGTTGGTGAACAAACAATTGATTTTGAAAAAAAAAATGTGCAAATATGCGAATTGATTAATTTATTGTTGGTGCATACGCAGAGATATGCAAAGGATCAAAGATGATAAAACATAATATCGGTAAGTTTTTACATAATTATTTATAATCATATGCAGTCATGGCCTGTGAGAGAGGACTCCACCCTCCCTCCCCCTCCAACAAAAATCTAAATAATATCCATTCAATATCCCTTGGATGTTAGCAGTTAGTCTAAAAAATTATGCACTCTGTAAATGTGTCTTCGCTAGGCTCGTGAGCTTAAAGCCATCCATACAGTGCCCGCTCTATGAAATGGACTCTGAAATTTGAGTCCACCAGACAGCTTTATCCTACAAATGACGTGACAACTTAGGGGAGGAGATAGGTAAACGATATGCTCAGGCGCTTTTGGACTCCATGTGATTGTTGCCGCACCGTTGTAGTTTTTCAGGCCCCTGTGAGAGCCATTTCGTAGTACCGCAGTTTTTGAGCATTTTTTCGGATTTTTTAAACTTCATAATTTATGAGGGTGTGTGAAATAAAAACAATTGTGATTAAAAACTTATTATTAAATATAGAGAAAAAAGTAGATTTGAATAACGTATGTTCAAACACCATGATTAAATTTGGGTCCAGTAAGAAAGGGTGCAAAAGTAGACCAAGTTTTAGCCGGAAATTTGGTTGTGACGAAACAAAGGCTTTCTTTTGTTTTCTTTGTTACTGTTTGAAGGTGAAGATAATAAGATCTAAAACATTTGCAGGACAAATTAACAAAAACAAGAAAATTCTCCTAAACATAAAAAAAAATTGTCTGCGTCGGACCAGACGGTGGAAGTTATACTTCTTTGGCCATTCTCACCCACACCCACTCGTATGTGAAAAAAAAAAAATCTTACAAAAAAAAAAAAAACTCGTACGTAAAAAAATTCTTAAAAAAAAATTTCTTAAAAAACACTCAGACATAAAAAAAAATTATATATATATATATATATATTATTATATTAGTTCTTAAAAATTTGTTATTAAAAGTTCTTAAAAACACCCACTCGTACGTACAAAAAAAAAAAAATTTAAAAAAAAAAATTCTTAAAAAAATATATACAGGGTGTAACTTTGATGGGGGTCCGGTTTGAAGGGGGGGTACCTGTGACCCTTATAAACACATATCATAAGTTTGTTTTCCTAAATTCCGCCATAAAACTGATTTTTTTGTTACCTTTTTCAGAATTTTCATACTCCGCCGCTGGTAAGGCCAGCGTTGGGCTAATCTAGAGACGCCCTTTATCGGTTGCTCCAGGCGATACAGTAGTCCTTTGCGCTGTTGTCACATTTCATTATTGAAGTGAGAGATGGGCAAGATGAGAAATTTTACTGTTAGAAAACAAATTTCCACACCACCCGTGAGGTACTGTTTTTACGCGTTACTTTTTATTGAGTGGGTGTTCGCCTATAGCCCTATTATCCCACATAAAAAAAAATATATTCTTTTAAATAAAATACTCTATAAATCAACAACAATTCAACTAACAGAAAATTAAGTCAGAACAGTAATAAATAAATAAAAATAAATACATAATATTTTTCTACTCACCTGATGTTTATAGGGAGGTTTACAAACAATTTCTTAGATACGTGTCGATCGGGATAATCCATCCGATATCGTCTTCTTGCAACTGCACTGTTTTCTCCTGACAAAAAATAGGCTCTAACCATATCAACTCTTTCTTGATTCGTATACATGTTTTTTCATAATATTACACACACTTGACAATAAAAGCACACTTTTATAAGTTATACACTTACACTACACAAGGAACTGAACAAAATACCACTTTAAATTAATAAAATAAATTTGGTAAAACACAATACTGCACTGAACAAATTATATTTTGATTTCACTAAAAACATAAAAACTCTCAAAAATACACACCGCGTTACATCCTCCTCCTCATGCGACAAAAGGGAAACTGAATCTAAGTCAAAATCAAAACAAACCTCGGCATATCTGACTCATTGGCCAGTTGTTATTTTGCCGCTTTGACTACTGTCAATTGACGGTATATTTTATTCTAACAGGTGCGTGTTAAGGGTGCCATAACCACCACATTCACGTATGCTAACATCGCAAGTTATAGTAGTAGTTTAACTTTATATTTTTCAGATATCTGTTTATTTTTTACATAAAACGACAAATAGTTTAATAAAATTGCATACATGTTCATTAACTATACATAAAATTTGATATAAATAATTCTGCACAATAGAATAGTAAACAAAAATGCAAATTTGATTTTGACCATTGCCAGGCACAATTTGTGTAAAACAAATTAACAACACAGAGTTTTAAAAGTGATAACTCAAGTTTATATGGTTCTTGGTGATAACTGGCAAGGCTTATTTTAATAGAAGGTGTTGTCTGTTGGAGCCCTTCAGTATACCTATATCATATCCATCCTCCGTATTATGAGGTATTTTATAAACTAGGCCAGAGCAAAGGTTATTCAAGGGTCATTGACACACTGTTTGAAAAAACAAATACTTTGTATTAAAGACTATTACTTTAAAAATATTTTAAAACTATCATATTAATAAGTAAATTTATTTATTTTTAATTATGTAGGTACATTTTATAAAACAACAAAAATTATTTTTCAACAAGCTTTGCTGACAATAAATTAATACCTAACGTATGCTTATTCATCCACCAATATTATTATTTAAGATTAATAATAATTATTAGTTAATACATTATACTTTAGACGACATACCTCTCTCATATCTGTATATTTTTTTACATAAAACGATCTAGTCTGGTTTCATGTATTGGGTGCAGTATTTATGCGATATTTGTATTTTATAAACTAGGTCAATGTCACGGTTATTGAAGGGACGTTGATAAAACCCTTAAAAGTAGTTAGTTTTTAAACATTTTATAAAACAGCAACAATTATTTTAAAACATTAAGTTTTACTGGCAATAATTAGTAGGTAACGTATTAAAATCCACCTAACAATACTATTATTTAATAATAATAATTAGTTAATAGATCAGTAAAGAATTGTATTTTTACGCATTTACATTACGTACTTTTTACAACAGTAAAAATGGTTTTAAAATCCATACTTCATCAGGATTGACAGAAAAGTATAATGACATGAGTCGCAATGTTATAAAAAAGCATATTTAAAAGATTATTCATTGCAGTTTTTTCTTTTTGTATCTCCCTATTCTCCCTTACTTAACATTTAGACGTCGGAACTTGTCGTATCATTGGCAGTTTATTACGATCAAACTGAGGTGTATACATGCAAAAATTAGTTTAACATAGGTATTTACATTGAATTCGTGTTATGTTATTTCTAGTGACTCGATCGCCTAAATCTCATCACAATAAATTGGAAGCTGTAGTTTTGCATATCCAGACTATTGTTTTCTGCATTCACATTACCTCACTAAAAATCCTCACTTTCACATTTCACGGCCTCACAATTATGTCACTATTTTTGTTATAGCTTCTGCATTTGCGTGTTCTAGTACTTTTGATGCGATCAGAAGAGATCTTGTGGCAACATTTTCTTCCAATGCACCTGTTATAACGTGTTATTAATACGTAGTACACACAAAGCTACGTATGTACTGAATTCATTATAAAATATCAGCTTCACGCATCGCGCCATGCGGAATACGACCCTGGGCCTGAAATGACCGAATTCAAATCTAACTGGCAACGCCAGTAGACATGGTTCTGCAGTGAAACTCGGACGCTGTGCAGGGGCGGCGTGTATAGCAATTTGGGTGCAGTTTAAAAATTAATTATAACTATTTATTTGATTTAAAAACTAATTTCAGATTAGCAATCTAGGGAACACGGACTACTCCCCCTCTAAACCGGACCCCCCTTCAAAGTTACACACTGTATATTATTATTATATATTAATATATTAAAAGTTCTTAAAAATTTGTTCTTAAAAATAAGTTCTTCCTTTTGAGCGAGACGCGGTTTCTCGACCAACATCCCATCCCAATGTGTCTAACGGGCGCAAAGAAGTATAACTTCAAAAAATGAGATTTTTCTACTTTTAAGAAAAGTAAATATTGCTTCCTATTTAAGTAGTGCTTATGCAGAACAAATAAATAATCATATCAAGACAGTTACAAAAAAAAAGATTGCTTCCTTAAAAAATTATAGTCATCCGAAAACTGTGTGGTATGTAAGTAACTTTCCTCTGGTGGACATAACGAAAAAAGTGACTCGGTAAATAAAAGGGTATTTTTAGAATACTAGTCTACAGACTAGTCAAACATTTTTTTATTGCACACCCCCCCGAAGTCAAATTCACCGCCACATCATATGCAGCTGTGAATAGCACGGAAACTTATTATTTGCTTTATATCGAACATGCCACGCCAATCACTTGCCTCACAATGGCCTCTACTGATAAGTGGTATTATTTTTAAAAATTCTATCAATACGCAACGTTAATTACCCTGAATGCTGTTTTAATCCTGCAATTATGAAAAGGAATGACAAAACGAGAATATTAAAAACACTTTAATTACAATATATTAAAACTTAAAGCTATGCCATCTAAAATTCTAATCCCTGTTGTTACACACACGTATCGAAGTTTTACCCGTCACGACGATCAGTCCGTCGTCTTGCAAATCCTTTAGCGCGTCCTCATATTGTTCACGCGTTATCATCTGTGTGGAAAAATATATTTTTTAATTTTATAATCGGCAAACCACTGATTTAACATTAACATTCAAGTAAAAAAAAAAATTGGTACTCACCACATTGGATGATTCTTTCAATTCCGCCAATAACTTCTGATAATTAATGAGAGGCACCTTTCCTTTGCTCTCAATCAGTTTCTTGACGGATTGGGTTAGTTCCGCCCTACGTTTACGAGCGGCGCTGCTCAAACCCGTCGTCAAAATACCGACATCGATCTTGCCAGAGAGTGGATCCGTCGCCGACTGCTTCAAAGCTTCACGGTGCAACCTAAAAGGCACATTGTTTAAAAAAAAAATTGAAAAAGAAACTTCAAAGCGTTACCTGTACGCCTCCTCTACGTCTTCGATTTCAACGGACTGCGAGAAACGCACTTTGGCGTGTGCTTCTGAGAGACGAATCAACGATTCCAGTTGTCTTGGATACGCGGATATTTGCCCTCGTCCCGAACCTATTTTACGCATATCAACGTAGGCCTGAATAAGTTTCTGAGAGGCCTCGTCGCTGAGTTTCGGATGTACCCGTTCCTTCGCATACGCGATGTAATCTCTTAGAATGGACATATCCTAAAACAGAAAACGTTGATATTGCACTGCAAGGATTTGATGTCTTTTAATGTACCAGAATTTCATCGTCTTCCTCATTCTTCGTCTTGTAATATAGGGAAACTAAGTGCCGCGCTAGCCTCCTGTCGAATATCTCGTTTTGGGGATCCAAAATTAGGAAAATCAAATCAAATCTGGAAGTTAATATACATTAACTTAAAACTAAGTCCTTCGGTCGATGGCCATTTGGTTTATCCAATAAAATTTATTATTATTAAACTTTCTACCACCCCATTGGCATATCACAGCAGGTGCTCACCAGTCAGTCAGTGATTATAAACACAAAGACTTTAAAATAAATGTAAACATATAAAAAAGCAGTTTTTATAAAATTATTTTCTATTGCCGTTAGGCTCTCTGCCACTTAGTTTGGTAAAGTTGACTTCAAAATGTAACAACAGGTAAAACGAATTATTAAGAGCGTTTATAGTAGGCAGTAGCAGCATAAGCAAGTCTAAATGCAGTTTAAAAGACGAATTATAAGTTACTTGATTAACGACACAATAATTTCTGGAAAACACATACTATTACCTTTAAAAAATTGATCGTGACCCCACTCAGAGTTACAACCTGTATACGAGGTCTGGCTATTAAATAATGAGACTCCGCGCCTAGAGGGCGCCCTAGACGTGTGGGGGTAAAAAACGAGTTGTGCGTTGGGTATCTAGATATCTTGTCTATGCACGTCCCAAAACACGTTTCCGTCACTATGACAGTATTTGTGCAGTAGCGGTTTGAAACAAACGTGTTTTTTCTCGTGCGAAAACCATGTGTGACGAAAAACAGGAGCAACGATCCATCTCAAATTTCTCGTTAAATTGAAAAAAACTCCGACTGAGTGCTATAAATTGTTGCAAGAGACCTATGGGGACAATTCTCTATCTCGTACGCGTGTTTTTGAGTGGTGTAAGCGCTTTAATGAGGGACGAGAGAGCACTGAAGATGACTAGCGCCCAGGTTGCCCTGTGACTGTTTCAACTCCGGCAATGTTGATCGTTTTTTTCGACATTAACGGTATCGTGATGACTGAATGGGTTCCAGAGGGTCAGACTGTCAACCAGACTTACTATTTGTCAGTTTTGGCAACACTGCGAGAACGAGTTCGTAAAAAACGGCCCGAGTTATGGAAGAACAACTCGTGGATTTTGCACCAGGACAACGCACCTGCCCATAACGCGCTATCTGTGAAGCAGTATTTGGCCAGTAAGCGAACTCTAGTGCTCGAACACCCGCCGTACTCACCAGATTTGGCACCGTGCGACTTTTGTTTCCGAAGATAAAATCTGCTTTGAAAGGGACCCGATTTGAGTCGATGGAAGCGGTAAAGCAAAAAACGGCAGAGCTCCTAAAGGCCGTGACCAAAGAAGACTTCCAGCACTGCTTCGATCAATGGTAAAAACGTATGGAAAGGTGTGTGGCGAGGGGAGGGGAGTATATTGAAGGGGAGCATTCGAATGTAGAATAATTTTTATAATAAAACCCTTTTTCGTAACCAGTCTCGTTATTTAATAGCCAGACTTCGTATATTAACTTACCTCGACAGTAAAGTATGCGGCAACTGCACGTTTTCTATAATAGTTTTATTTTTATTCCACTGCGATTCGCACGGATTGGCACCGGCCAGAATAGAAGTTCTCGCGTTTAGTTGGCAAATAATACCAGCCTTGGCAATACTGAGGGTTTGCTGTTCCATAACCTAAACGAGAAACAATTTTATGACAAATTCGTTGCTCCCACACAATTTACCGACCTCGTGAAGAACGCTACGTGTGGAATTGTTCATCTTATCAAACTCGTCGATGCAGCATATGCCGTTGTCTGCTAGAACTAGAGCTCCGGTTTGGAGGACGAGTTGTCTGGTTTCGGGGTCCTTTGTTACGTAAGCGGTAAGGCCGACCGCAGAAGAGCCCTTTCCAGACGTGTACTGGCTTCTCGGCACTAAGTTGTAGACGTACTGCAGCAACTGAGATTTTGAAGTACCTAAAATTAGCAACGAAATATATTTTTTAATAAAGGAGACGTAAATTTTTCCCTACCTGGATCACCGCATAACAAAATATTTATTTCGGCCCTGAAGTTCGATCGTCCAGACGAAGAAAAAGTCTTCTTAGTGCCCCCGAACAGCTGCAGCAGTATCCCTTTCTTAACGTCTTCGTTTTCGTAAATGGAAGGAGCGATCGCTCTAGCCAATCTATCGTAGATGTCGGGCAGTTTCACCAGTTCCTCCATCAATTTTAACCTCTGAGGAGTAAAAAGATGATCCTTACTGAAAATAAGACAAAAGGCCAGTATTAGTGAATAAATTTGAAAAAATCATTCTTTACGATTTATTCCTAATAAAATTTGATTTCGTTAATATTGTGCAATGTGACCCAATACCAACTTTGTTGAATTTTATTATAGCAGAAAATAGTGTGACAAATGTCGATCTTCCGGGTAGAATACGAAGACGACAGCTACATTTTTTTATAGAGAAAACCCAGGAGAATGTATGGAGAACAAATAGTATGGGGGAAACAAGTCCCATACAGATTTAATAGGATCAAATCGGAGAGACTTGCTATTTTCGATGAAAAAAACCTCAGAAAACATCGAAAACTCCAAAATTCTCTCGTCTCATGCAAAAACCGATGTAATTTTCGTGATGTACGACATCGAATTGGTATATATCCAAGTGTTCGTCGACGTACGAGAAATTTGATTTTACTTCAAAAATCGTATGGAAAATGTTTGAATTTTCT
Source organism: Monochamus saltuarius (assembly GCA_025584915.1). NCBI lineage: Eukaryota > Metazoa > Arthropoda > Insecta > Coleoptera > Cerambycidae > Monochamus > Monochamus saltuarius. The sequence goes on along the minus strand of CM046722.1, from coordinate 2,361,807 downwards.
GTGGTCAAAATCGAGAAAACCGGGAACTATACGCTGAATTTTTTACAGAGCTGACTTTGAGGATGAGCGAAAATTGACACGATTCCGGACCTTTTGTCCAATAACTCGACAAATGTCGATCTTCCGGGTGGAATACAAAGACGACAGCTACATTTTTTTGTAGAGAAAACCCAGGAGAATGTATGGAGAACGAATAGTATGGGGGAAACAAGTCCCATACAGATTTAATACGATCAAATCGGAGAGATTTGCTATTTTCGGCAAAAAAACCCTCAAGAAACGTCGAAACTCCAAAATTCTCTTGTCTCACGCAAAAACCGATGTGATTTTTGTGATCTACGACATCGAATTGGTATACATCCAAGTTTTCGTCGACGTACGAGAAATTTGATTTTAATTAAAAAATCGTAAGGGGGTAGGTATGGAAAATTTTAGAATTTTCTGTCATCCGACTTTGAAAAAGCGTACCTCCCGAACCAGAAGAATATATTATATTATATTGAATAATAAAAAAAATAGTAATATGGCGGAGAAACTAAGACCATTATTGGAAGGTTGAGATCTGAATCAAAGAATATATTGTTACGGAAAACTCACCTACCTGTTTTGTTAATTATGTTCCGGTTTGCTTTTAAATTTATAATTTTTCTAATATCTTCATTTTGATATTTTCTAGAAGATTCCAGGCTATATTTGATTTGGTTCTAGATGCGTTCTCGAGACCGCGGAAACTTTGAGAACCCTAAAAATGTATATAAGCGGACAGGCTTTGCCTCTACAGTTCAGCCGAGTTTATATTGAGCAGTTGAACGCGAGTGACAAACATCAAAGTAAAGATTTTACAGTTGTAAATTTGTTTGAAAAATATTTGTTGTGTAATCAAATATTGACAATAAAACTTATTTTTTCACCTTCCATACTGATCTAAGTGCTGTAAATGAATTACTTTCTACTATTTTGGTATTCGGGTATATTACCTCTTAAAATTATAGCAGTCAAACCTCTAATACCCTGTATTGTACATTCTTATTTATTAAAACTCCAGTCATATTGGATTATCCAATAAAATACATATACTACACCAAAATAATAAAAACTAAACATATAACAAAAGTTACAACTCACCCATCTTCTTCTTCGTAAAGCCTCTTGTGGTCGATTTTCCGGAAATGTAGCACGTCGATGTGAGTCTTGTACACCGACCGGATATTTCTCATACGTGGATTCACCTGCATGGGCTGGGCTCTGTAAATACCAGTTACAGTAACACGATCGCCGGGTTGAACGGCATCAACCAAATCGTTATGAGCAAAAAGAACTACAGTGTGCGGAGTCTGACCAGCAGGCATATCATCTGGAACATATTTTTGATTTTACGTAATGTTGAAACGGTAAATAGAATAATTTACCTGGAGATTCTTGCAATTTTATCATCTGTTTGTCGGTAAACTGAGACCTATTATGCACCAAGGTGAAACAGTGGTTGGTGTTACAGCTGGAACACAAAGTGGGTTCCGTGATACGACCCCTATCGATCTCTACGGTTGTCGTAAACTGGCAGACGATGCACTTGAAGAAGGCTTCTCTCATTTCCGGCATTATATTTGATGAACGAATCACCATGCCACAAATAGTTATAAGTTGGTCGATATCTAAAACAAAAATCGATAAATACCGACCAATATTTATTTTTGTCTAGAATGTACCCTCGGGATTTAACGATCTCATATTTCTAGTTTTCTCGGCGTTGAAAGGACGGACTTGAATTTGATGTTCCAGCACGGCTGCCGGATAACGTTCGTAAAACATCTCGTTGACCGTCATGTCAAACGTCGGTATAACTTCTTGCGGGTAGCAGACCAACTGCCTGTATAAATTGGCATCGTATGTTTCTATATGTGTGCAATTTACGTTCAAGAATGGTTCCTCTAATGTATGAATCTAAAAGTAGGTGGTTAAACAATTACAAGTCATAACTCTCAACTAAAACGTTTCCCTCTACTCACTTCTTCCAATTTTTGCAAATAAAGGGGTTCGTTGAGATTCATATCATCCGTTCTTTCATCGACGTCAGCATTTGGATCGATGAAACGCAGTATGAACTGCTTGAATTTCTCTTTGCATTCACCAACAGAAACGTTTGTGCCCCATATTACCAAATGTGGTGCTGTAGAATCTGATTCTTGACTTTCCGGTATGGCTTCAAGCTAAAAGTACAGTTACGATACAAAACTCTCAAATTCAAGAATTTTATTTTATTTTTTGACAAAAACTCGGCTAACTTTGAAAAGAAAAATTATTTCCGTCACTGTCAGAATGACTGCAGTATGTGTTTTATTCATTCCAAGCTGATTACATTTATTTTTGTTATGGATTAATTGATATGGATCCACAAAAGATTGAAAAAATAGAAAGTTTAGTAACGCTATACAATCAAATATGTCTTTACGTGACAGTGGTCATGATTTATATAATGATTAGGTCTTTACGGAAGAAACAGCGTACATGTAACCCAAGTATGTATCTCTAAAAATATATCACGATAATATAAAATAAGGAACTCGTTGCAGGTATAGATTTTATATATAACACAGACTGTCCGATATGTTTTAACGGATTTACCACACCCGTTAAATCCGATTGCGGCCATGGATTTTGCTTAGATTGCTTGTACACTTATTGGAAAAAACCTTCTTGGAATAACATGTGCCCACTGTGTAGAAAGACAATAGCAAATTTAAAACCAATTGAGGTAAACTATCGCTTTCTTTTTTCTTTCTACACGACTCACCAATGTTTCTTTTTTTTATATAAAAGGACACGTGCAATCCAGAGGTGTCAGAAAAAATCAGGAGAATAACATCAAAGAAATGTCTCTACCGGTTGACATTGTTTAATATTGGATCTACAATTTATTCATGCTTCTTCTGGATGGCATTTCTTATTTTATGGACATATACGGCTTTAAATTTGAATAAAATGATGTTTTATTACATCAGCATGTACAACTCTTTATTTGGCACAAAAACTGAAATAAATGTGTAAATCGACACAAAACAACTTGTTTGCTATTCGTCAAATTATACATAATGAGAATTGCTTTTGACTTACCGCTGCATCACTGCCAACATTAACTTGCCGAATTCTCTTATCGGATCTTACATCGGGCCTCATTCGAATTGGAGTGCCTCTAATACCAGACCTTGGAGTGCGAATAGAGCCCAGAGAACTCGGCGTGCCATAGTTTAGAGGAGAACTCAAGTCAATTTCGCTGATCGCTAGAGCTAAAATAATAGAAATACATGTAGCGATATGCAATATCAAATAAATATAAACTGACTTACCCGTCCCAGGACTAGTTGGTGCTAAACTATGTGCAGGTGATGGCGGTATTTCACTTCCGGCATCTACGTCTCTTCTAGGTGCTCCCCACCTCATCGGAGTGTCAACTGAAGAGGCGACACTTTTCGCAGGAGTAGCACTTCTCTTTCTAGGAGTTCTAGTCGAGGAAGCTACGCTTTTTGCTGGAGATATATCGTGTCTAGGAGTTTGAGCTCTTCTTCTGCTAGGAGTTCCAGTAGTTGGCGTTTCCGGTATCTCTTCTCTTGCAGGTGTTTCTGAACCGTCAGCTCTCCGACGAGGGGTTTGTGGAGCCTCCCTTCTAGGAGTTTCGTTTCCAGTTGGTGAAGGCATACTACAAATAACAAATATATAAATAGTTAAAATCCAAATATCAAACGACATCAAAGTTGTTTACCTGAATTAAAATCACAGATTAAAATATAGAACAGTAAATTAAATACAAGCAAAATCGGTAAAATCAGTTTTCCTTCACTTAACAAATAAAATCGCGGGAAAACATCAGTGTGAAGTTGTAGCGAAATAAAGTAGCAGAGATGTTTTATAATTGTCTTCTTCTATTGTTAAAGGTTGTAACAGTACAATGTTTGATATTTGGACATTTGAGATTATGAGAATTGTAACTACTAACTACTGAAGCACAGACTTATAGAAGTCTGTGGCTGTAGAACTATTGTACTATGCTTCTTCTTCATCCCCTACTAATCATAGTTCACCAATCACATGCCATTTGCACTAATTTGCAAACTTTTGTGAAATTGAAATTTTTAATTCTGGAAGACAAAAAAATTCCAGCAATAAATCAAAAAGTGATTTTGTGAAAGTAAGAAACATACCGAATTTTCGTACTCATATTTTCAGAAATAGCAATATAAAGAGGTACTTATACTGATTTTTTTCTTTAATAATGTGGAAATGTATTGCTGGGACAGTAATTGTAGGTTCTGTTGCGTACACTTTAATGTAAGTGGTAATTTGTTAATTTATACATTAGATATACATTATATTTTTCAGTAAATACTTTGCTGGAGGAGTTTGCCATTGCACCACAAGATTAGACGGTCTTGTCATTGTGATAACCGGGGCAAGTTCGGGTATAGGAAAAGCACTTGCGTTAGAATTAGCTCAAAGAGGTATTAACGATTGAATTTTTTTAGAACCACTTACATTGAATATTTTAGGTGCTACGCTCGTGCTTGCTTGCAGAGATGTCGAGAAAGGATTAAATGCAAAAACATACATTCTCTCACAACTGAAAAATAGGAGTATTAAAATTTTTGTTAAACATTTGGATTTGTGTAATATTCCTAGCATTGTCAAATTCTCAGAAACTTTAACTAACGAATTTGGGGAAATATATGGTTTAGTCAATAATGCAGGAGTCTTTTATCACCCACAAGATTTAACAAAGGATGGATATGAAATCACTCTTCAAACGAATTATTTAGGTAAAAAGTAAGCTATCCAGTAAAACGTACATAATAATTTCCACATATTACAGGTCATTTTATTTTGACTCATCATTTGCTCCGTTTACTTAAAAAGTCTGTGCATGCACGTATCATCAATGTTTCATCTGAGGCGCACAGACATGTAAATATTTACGATTTGAAAGCAGTGACTAAATGTCAGAACGAATTTAGGTCTCATTTTGTTGCATATGGTGTGTCAAAACTTGCACTAATTTTATTCACAAAGGAACTGGCTAGGGTATTGTCAAGTAAGTATATGTTTTACGTAATTTAAAATGTATACTTAACCTTGTTTTAAATATTGTAGATACTAACGTTATAGTGAACGCTGCAAACCCTGGGAATGTGGAAACCAACATTTTCCGAAACTACCCACCGCTGAGTAACCCTTGGTTGTACGCTCTTCAGTGGCCCATCCGTCTCCTTGTGGTGAAAAGTCCAAAGCAAGGGGCACAAACGATTTTGCATTGCCTTTTAACCTCAAACAGATCAACGGGCCAATACTATAGCGATTGCAAACTTGTCCTGCCGAGTCCTATCGCAGCAAACGATAAAATCGCAAAGGAATACTATCAGTTAACTTTAGAAATTCTTTCTGATTGGTATACGACGGAATCGGAGTGTTAGCGGAATCGAGATGGCCACTTGGACGTCCCCTGACGGTAAGATCCAAAAAGAAATTTTACGGGAAGGGAAATGGGGCGACAAACCCTGGGAAGGAAGCCAGTGTACTATTACTATAACCGATAGCCCTTTCTTGGAGGAATTTACTAATACCGTTGTTGTCGTGGGCGATAACGACGGTGATTTATGGAGGGCTTTGGATATATGCCTAGGCACTATGTTTGTAGGAGAAAAATCTAAATTTTCATTAAACTTACACGATAGCATCATAACCCTGATATTGGAACTGATAGATCTAGTGCTCGACGGTTTAATTTTTCAATGGGACGCCTCTAAAAAGTACAACATGGCTTTACACCACAAAGAGAAAGGCAACGAGCTATTCAAAAACAAGAACAGCAAAGAAGCAGCTTATCGGTTCACAAAAGCGCTGAAGGTGCTCTGCTCTATTCCGATAGACATCGAGGCGCCTCCGGACGTAATAGACGGCACACGTTTATCCGATATCCAAAAATTGAAAAGTAACTTATTCAACAATCTGTCTTCGTGTTACTTCAGAAACCAGTCTTGGAACATGGTGATAGACTTGTGTACGAGAGTGTTCACTTATGATCCTGATAACGTTAAAGCTTTGTATAAAATAGGCGTCGCTTACCACAATGACAGGAACTTCGAAAAAGCAAGGGAGGTCTTCTGCAGGGCTTTAGAGCTTGAACCTGGGAACAAAGCGTGCGCCGAACAATTAGATTACGTAAAAGATGAGTTGAGACAGGCCGAAATTAAAGTGAATAATATGATGAAAAAAATGTTCGCTGCCTCTTTGGATAGATAAACATTCGTACGTGTGATGCATTCATTCCAGTAATTACTAACCATAATGCTAAATAAAGATGAAATATTTCTTAGAATTATATTTTTATTATTTATCATAAGTCTAGAATTGCTAAAGAAATATTGTAGAAAGAGCCAAGTTTCTGTCTCGCACTAACATTAGCCTACGCTTTATAAAATCTTTAAATTGTTATCTATGGCTGTTTCAGTTATATTTGCAATAAAAGTGTCAAGATATAATGAATTTTATTTCACGTGCCTCTTTTATACATTTATTTTTGATTAAGGCAACGGATCAAACTTAGACTTGTGAACAATAGATGGCAGTCTCCCCAAAAAAATCCCTAATATAGAACAGTTTCGATAAATCTACTGTACTGCGATATAAAAAAGGTAATTTTTAGAAATGTTGCCATCCAGTATACACATAAGTCTGGTCATTTGTCTATATCGAGGGCAGCTTAACACGGAGGGCAAAGTGTCAGCAGGACAGCAAACCAAAATGACAAAAATCGTATAAAAATAAATAAAACCAACACCTAGAAATGAAAATTAATTGATTATTATTCCGATACGTCTGCAAGTTTTTAATATTGTTACATCAGGTGCATGTTGATCTATACAGGGTGTCTGGAATATGAGTGCCGTAATTTTAAGGGATATCTGACCAAAAAACTTATTTCAAAAATAAAAATAGACAGACAAACCTGTGTTACGAAATTGCAAGGTACAGTTAAGTAAAAGCTCCTGAATGTAATTTGTTTTTTGTATCAGTAATAATGAAGTAAACAATTGAAGTTTTTCAGAAAATGTTTAAAACGGTAACATTCGACAACATTGTAATGTGTCAGCTGCTGATATTAGTCATAGTAGTGTGGCTAGTGCGTTCCTTTTTCTCTAGTCCTTCTTTGATACTTGCAAGTGTATATAAACAGAAATGGAAAAAAATTATACTAACCATGACTGTTTCATTATTCTGTACCAGCGGCATGGCATGTTAATTTGAATCTGGGCAAAACTGTCTACGAGAGAGAGGATACAAGATGTTAGAAAGGGGAGGTCAACAACGGACCAAATCTTCATGGTGAAGGAAATCCTGACTACATGCTATGAGTATGGGATTAAATCAATGGTTTTATTTGTGAACTAAGTAAAATTTTGAAACAATTTGGGATACCAACCAAACTGATTAGGCTATTGAAAATGACCTTAGAAAATACTAAATCCAAAGTATAAATAAAAGGTGAATGTTCGGAAGGTATTACTATTGACACAGGACTGAGACAGGGAGACCTACTCTCAACTCTGCTCTTTAATTTAGTACTAGAAAGGGTCATAAGAGATAGTCAGTTGAACAGAGGACATATATTGTTTAAAAGTCACCAAATAGTAAATTATGCAGATGACGTGGCCATTATTGCTAGAGATAGTAGGGAATTAAAAGTAACGACAAAAATTGTGGAGGAAACATGTAAAGTGGGATTGCAGATAAATCAAAAGAAAAATAAACTTTTGAGAATAGGAGAACAAAAAAAAAGATACCAATTTTAAATTGAGAACACAGCATGGAGAGATGGAGTTTGAAGAAGTTCAAGAATATGTGTATTTGGGGACGCTAATAACAGCTAACTGTGATGAAGTTCGGCAGCAGTCAACCACTTAATAAAATCAAAAAATTTGTCCAGAGAAGGAAAATTTAGAATGTATAAAACAATTTTGAGACCGACAGCGCTGTATGGTAGTGAAACCTGGGTTCTCAATAAGTGGTCAAGAGAAAACCTTTTGAGGTGGGAAAGGAAGATCTTAAGAAGAATTCTAGGGGTAAGAAGACGGAGGAAGGCTATGTAAGGAAAAATAATGAGGAAATATATGCAATGTACCAGGCACCAACAATAGACGAAGTTGTAAACGCCAGAAGAGTGCAGTGGCTAAGGCATCTAGAACGTATGGAAGATGAAAAAAGATGAAAAAAAGGACAGTTAAGAAAATAGTAGGGAGTAAACCTAACTACAAGAAAAAAAGAGGGAGACCGAGGAAGTTATGGAGAGAGGCAGTCTCGATAGATCTAAGGGAGAAAAATGTGACAAATTGGAAAAGAAAGGCGAAGAACAGAATGGAGTGTATAAGGAATATAAGGGAATGGAGTGTGGAGTGTGAATGGAATATATAAAATAAACGCACTCATATTCGGGACACCCTGTATATTAAAAACCAGTTTTTAGAAAAGAGAACTTTGTGCAAGCTCAGGTTGATTTTAATCTTACTGTGCGGAATAAGGAAGTTATGGTACTGAACTAAATAAAATAACCGTTTAAAAATAATTTTTATTACCAAAACCAATTATACAGCTTTCAGAACACGTAACATAAAAAAATTGAGCTTTACACCACCAACTTGTTGATTCAGCCTAAAAGTAGCTCAAGACTCATAAATTTCTGTCTAATTCAACTTAATTTTATAAAAGATGTTAAATCCATTCACTTAACATTAGTCCTCTAAAAAGCTACATCAGTAAGATTACTTCTTTACTTTATCGACTACCTCCTAATATTAACAACCTAGAAAAGGACATGACATGACGAGACAAAAATTAACAACAAATTTTAAACTATTCAACTTGAGGCACTTGGGTGTAGTTATATTGCAATGTCAGTACTTCTTAATTGTAATTACTCATCGGAACAAAACGTCAACTGTCCAAAATAAGGTTAAAACACTCAGATCTCCGGATCGGCACCGTTACAAAATATCCTACGGTATCAGTTACGTTTTTCCACGTCTTCGCAGCAAGTCTGATTTTAAATATTGTACATGCGACATATTTGACAAAAAAACAGGACAAAACACGAAACAATGTTTAACACGCTCAATTGAAGAAAACATTCTCAAAATGATTTAAAGTTTACATCGATGACACAATTTTCGGGCATTACGTGGTTTTCGCTTATTTTTGGACAGTATTACGAACAGACCCTCATAAATGTAGAGCCGTCAGTCAATCTCATTTTACTAAAAGCATTTCCAATACACAAGACAGGGTTTTTGGGAAAACATTACTATACAAACGAGAATGTTTCTAAACGTAATTTACACGAGACGAACAACTATTCTTAAACCGAAGTTCCATTTGAGAAAATTATTCGTAGGGGTAAAAAAAAATATGTACGAGGTCTGGCTATTAAATATCGAGACTGCGCGCCTAGAGGGCGCCCTAGACGTGTGGGGTAAAAAACGAGTTGTGCGTTGGGTATCTAGATATCTTGTCTATGCACGTCCCAAAACACGTTTCCGTCACTATGACAGTATTTGTGCAGTAGCGGTTTGAAACAAACGTGTTTTTTTCTCGTGCCGAAAAACAGGAGCAACATATCAATCTTAAATTTCTCGTTAAATTGAAAAAAACTCCGACTGAGTGCTATAAATTGTTGCAAGAGGGCTATGGGGACAATTCTCTATCTCGTACGCGTGTTTTTGAGTGGTGTAAGCGCTTTAATGAGGGCCGAGAGAGCACTGAAGATGACTAGCGCCCAGGTCGCCCTGTGACTGTTTCAACTCCAATGTTGATCGTTTTTTCGACATTAACGGTATCGTGATGACTGAATGGGTTCCAGAGGGTCAGACTGTCAACCAGACTTACTATTTGTCAGTTTTGGCAACACTGCGAGAACGAGTTCGTAAAAAACGGCCCGAGTTATGGAAGAACAACTCGTGGATTTTGCACCAGGACAACGCACCTGCCCATAACGCGCTATCTGTGAAGCAGTATTTGGCCAGTAAGCGAACTCTAGTGCTCGAACACCCGCCGTACTCACCAGATTTGGCACCGTGTGACTTTTTTTTGTTTCCGAAGATAAAATCTGCTTTGAAAGGGACCCGATTTGAGTCGATGGAAGCGGTAAAGCAAAAAACGGGAGAGCTCCTAAAGCCGTCACCAAAGAAGACTTCCAGCACTGCTTCGATCAATGGTAAAAACGTATGGAAAGGTGTGTGGCAAGGGGAGCGGAGTATATTGAAGGGGAGCATTCGAATGTAGAATAATTTTTATAATAAAACCCTTTTTCGTAACCAGTCTCGTTATTTAATAGCCAGACCTCGTAAAATCACACAATCCAGCTAAAGCTATATGCAAGCCCTAATTTGATTTAATACTACGTTAAAAGTGACCTAAATACACGTTAGTCGTACGTTAGCAGTATACCTAAAATTATTACAAGCCGTATTAAATGCATTTTTTTCTTTATTAAGTTTGTTTTTTTTTGTCATGATCCGCACAGATTAATAAATACAAGAAGTACATTATAAAGGAAGTGTAAAAAATAAATAAAAGTCCTAATATAATACCAACATTGCCAAGATATCACATAATATAATAAATGGTGTTACATATATATACAAATCTGTACAACATTTAAAAATGAACGTTGGCAAGACTTAACAATCCAATCTATACAATATACATTAAAAAATTTTTGACAAATTACCAGAGATATATGTAACATAGTACTAGCCATTAGGGAATTTATGCATTAGGTTATGGCAAACTAGGCGACCTCAGCATATCACGCAACTTTTTTGCCGTTCACCGCCATTTTGGTCGCGTTGACCACCGTCCTCTCAGCTACTTCGGCAGCCATTTGCTGCATACCGGTTTCGACGAAGCCTTGTACTACGGTCTTCATTAACTGCAATAATTACCATACAACGTAATAACACTGACTCGGTGAACGATAAGTCAACATTCAAGACGAAGCAGAAATATCGTGCCTACTTGGTGAGAAGGTACGTTCTGTTACTGAAGAGAATCGCAGTAACTAAACAATTTTTTAATAGATATAATGTGCAAAAACAAGGTAAAAGCAAGTAAAACAGTTCGTATACCCTTCAAATTTTTAAGAAAGAAAATGTTACATTTCAAAAATATGCTAACAATACAATTAGATAATTTCTATGTTCACTGCGGTAGATGTGGGGGTAGGACACTTCTTAAATCGTAATTTCTACACTTATTTATTTGAAATATCTATATACAAGGTGATTTGATACATGGTGATTTTCCGGGTTGTTATGCCGTGACCTCGGTAACTGGTAGCTGCCAGAAACAGAGTTAAAATGCACATCCCTAGCATTAGCTGGGATACTTTTACCTGCCCTGGTTGTTCTCGGGCTAGGCTCTTCGCGACTGAGCTGAGCTTTTGCAGAGTCACCACTGAAGATGCCGACAGTGAAGAGCGGCGAACGCTTTGGAAGCATGGGATGCGACCAGTTACAGCGGCGGCTACGGAACACCTCGAAGGACCACCAGTATCCGAGAAGCGGTTCCGACCGTGAGCAGTCGTAATACCAACAGTAGGAACCGAAATCAATATATGGACAGGCCCAGAGACACCGATAGCGGGTCTGTCCCCACAGAGCCTAGCCCGAGAACAACCAGGGCAGGTAAAAGTATCCCAGCTAATGCTAGGGATGTGCATTTTAACTCTGTTTCTGGCAGCTACCAGTTACCGAGGTCACGGCATAACAACCCGGAAAATCACCATGTATCAAATTACAACACTGGCCGTGAAAGCCTAAAAACCACTATATACAAGGTGTCCGGAAATGATGCGTTAATATTCCCGGACGTAATTCTACACCAAAAATTAATGCCACAAAGCCATATAAATTTTTTTGAAAGCTTAAAATTAGCGGGGTTACAGGACATCAAAAAAATTTTTTTTAATCGATACCTATCTTTTAATAACTTTTTTGGGTACTAATTCTTTTCACGTTCTTAATTCGACGCATATCTTTCAAACCCAAAGGGCCTAAACTGTCCTTTGTCTTCAAATAATAACTTAGAACTTTTTTGTTTGAACATATTTATAAATTTAGACAAAAAGTAATTAAAGATCGTCCAAAAATAAATTATACAGGGTGTCCGGAAATGATCAGCAAAAAATCCAGGAGATAATTCTAAACCGAAAATAAAGTTAGGAGTTACAGGGTGTTAAAAGTTATTTATTTTGTTGTATTTCAAGCAGAAAAGGCACTTTACCTGAAACCAAAACAGTGTTTACTCGGTGCACTGAGCATTTCAAATACGATTATTTCAAAAATGGTTACTCCTACCGACTTCAGCAAGGTATACCTTTTTCAAATAAAACAGGTAGGAGAATCGATTGTTTCGATAGTCAGATGGATACACTAAGCAGCAAAAAAGTTCTGTCATTTAAAAGAAACATGATGTGCCATAAGTGGCGCCCTCTACTAGTGACGTCAAAATTAGAAACAAATTTGAATTTCTTGTCCGCAAAAACCCCCGATTTACAAATATTATGTAAATATTTGGATTCCTTAAGAAGTTATTTACAAATATCGAAAATAAAATTTTAACTTTAACACCCTGTAACTCCGTTAATAATCAGTTTTGAAAAAAATGTTATAGAAAGAGGTAGCCCCTGAATTTTTTGCGCTTCATTTCCGGACACCCTGTATAAAATTTAAAAAATGGGTACTAAAAAAAATTAAGAATTTTTTTTAACACCCTGTAGTCCCACTAATTTTGGATTTTCAAAAAAATTTTATAAAGCTTTGTGGCATTAATTTTCCCTATAGAATCACCCCACAGAATATTGACGCATCATTTCCAGGCACCCTGTATATTGTTACATCGATTTACGTTTGTTTTTATAGTAAATTGCTAAATGACATTTTTCTTTTAAATTATTTGTGCTATGTTTATTTATGTTTAGCTTATCGTCAACACCCTGTATAAACTGTTTTCTTAATTTTACAAAAAAAATGTTCTATTAAAGTTTGTGCACCTTATAACGGGATAACTGTATAATTCAAATCAAGCTGTTCTCTTCAATAACGAACTGTAGGCGCAAATAATCTTAAAATATATTCTAAAACTACAAGTGTAGATATTTCTCCAAGTTTTGTTTTCCAATTTCACGAAAGAAAATAATTAAATTCCATCGAAAACTTTGAGAAATTCTGTGAAATATATGCAAGTACACAAATAGCCGGTACAACATGCAAACATCGTGAGTTAAAACTCTCAATATACATGCAAGAATACTTGTTGAATACATACGCTGCTTTCTTAGCTTTCTTTTTTTGAAATAGGCATGCTAGAAAGGGGAGTCTCATTATTAGTCTGTTAAATTAGTTAAAACATTTAGCATTTACAAATAGTGTTTATGATTTAGTATGAAACATCGTTAGTGTGACGATAAAAAGCGGAAATGTACTTACATTTTCCCAAATGAAGTTCGCCGTCTCGTCTATGTACGATCCGACCTCACGCATTTCTCCGCTATACCTGGATGGAAAAAAAAATGTTAAAACATAGTCCCGAGAATAGGATTTTCTTCAACTCGGACTCACCTAACATAGGACCAGGTTCCCAGAGTGACGAAAGCCAACGCCATGCCAACGTTGCAGATATTCGCCAACGAGTAAATGCCGATGAATCCGAATATACCGGAAGTGATGTAAAACAGAACTGCCAGGGCAAAGAATACAGCCGGTGTCCTGGCCGATTTAAAGATGTTCTTGCTCTCGTTGTGCGCCTTGAATTGTGCGAACGTGTCCTCGATATCCTAAAGAGACAAATTAAAAACTAATATCGGAAGTCATTTGCAACTACTAAGAAAAAAAAAAAATTCCTTTAATTTAATAACATTTTCATTATTACGGAATCAGTCAAATTTAAGAAAAATTATACTAGATGGCGACTCTTTTGTTCTAAACTGTCAAAACTACATTTTCACTAATTACAGGTCCGTCGGGATTACCTACTAATAATAAAACATCACTCCGCATACAGTTAAATAAAATGCCCATTTAATCTAAAAAAATTGAACGAAAGAAATATTAATAGATAATAGAAAACCTCGAATGCACCTGCGGTAGTCTTTAATTATAAAATCTTGTCCAATAACTGTAGCTCCACTCTGAAAAATCAAACCGGTGAATTTAATTTTAAAACAGAAAAATAATAACAAAAAACTGAAGGAAAACAATATCACAACATAAAGACACAAGGTTTCAATTGTGACAATAAATTTTACCGTTTAGTCTTCCATTCACCGCAGTTGTGTTAACAATTGCTAACGCAAACGTGCAAAATATAATCTCATGGCGGACAAGTGACCATAGTCGTCAATAAATACGGGTTTAAACATTTTTTTCGCTTTTGAAATTAATTGGGAAATATTTTGAAGGGTAATTCCGATAATAATTAACGGAGAAATTAAAAAAATAATTATTCTTATTTTTCTCTATCCCTTTAATATTTGCACTTGGTCATAGTTAACTCTGCACGTATGTAAAGAACCAAATTGAAAACTGTTTTATATTATTTGGAATCGTTTTAAGAAGAAACAATTACAAACTGAAGGAAAATTTCCAAGCGACGTACCTTTTCCAACTGATCTCTGTACGTCTGACTGAACTCCTCGCCACCCATTTTTTTCTTGTTGTCGAATTGATGGATGGCCTTATCTCTGACCTTGCGATGTTCGTTCTCAATCGCTTCAGTCTTAAGGTAGGGTTTGGCACCCCCGCAGATCTCTTCCATCATGGTGACGTACACGTCTTTGGCATCGGCGACAGCTGCCAAGTTGTTCGCTTCTGCAGTTGCCTTAAAAAAATATATAACAGTCACATACTCCGTTTTCTTCTAGTCATTACTTTGACGATCTTAGCCACATTTCAATTTAATCATTGCTACAAGTATTATACATAATGCCATTAATTTTAATGATGTATTCGGAAGACCTAACAATGACAGAAAATCGAAGTCACGACATCAGTCGAGTGGTGGAACGAACAACATCACACCTGCGTTGCCACATCACAGCTGTTTGTATTCATTCATAGACTATTATCTGTTAATACCTTGACAATATTTAACCTTTTCTATGTATAAAAAAACGAATCATCTTACCACAAGCATGGATTTAGGTTCGGGCAACTCGTTGCCCTCATAAATCTGCATGTAAGACTTAAAATATTGCACAAAATCCCTGACTTTCACCTTCTCCCCATTTATCCGTTTCAGGACTAGGTTTTCAGGAGCCAAGAGCATGGGCACCAATATTTTCAGGTTATCCTTGAATTCGGAATCAATTTCTGCAAAATACCAAACAAATAAGTTACACCGAAACGTTTACACCCTTTGCTATTCTACCTCCCAATCTTCCGTCAAAAGTGGGACTAGTGGCTACCTTGATGCCCGGATGTGGCATCAAGAAACAAGCTATCTCCGTGAAGCACGACCGAATATGTTTCCTGAGCGATTGCAGCTCCGAGTGTTGGTGGTCGTTCACTTCTAAGCGTTTTTCTAAGATCTGCTGACCACCAACAGCTCCGTAGGGGGCTTCATAGGGGAAGCGCCAGTCTCTCACGAGAAACTGAAGCCTCTGGAAGGGGGTCTTTCCGGAATCGGCCAGGGCGAGTCGACCGTATTCGGTGAAAAGCTAATGAATAAAGCATTTTTATATGAAACATAAACAAGGAGCGTCTCTAAGACTTCAAAGTTTTCACATTCAACAAAATTACCTGCAGGTGTTGAAGGTCGTCCTCCTGTATATTGCTGGATAAATTGTAAATTTGAACGGAACTTAACATTGTACTTAACGCGAATATTGTGGCACATTCTTTCACTGTACTTTTGCTGTCCCACGTACCTTGCGTGTCTAACAGTACTACAGCAACCTGAAGAAATGTGTAGTATTTTTTATTTCACAATTTTGTAACAATATATACAGGATATAACTTTAAGTAGGGATAATTTTTTTTTAGGGGTATTTGTATGTTAAACTTTTGTTTAAGGACAGTGTTTATAATCAGTGCTGCCTGTTGTTACCCTTTTAAATGTATGAAATTAATAAAGTGGCAGAGAGGATAACTGCAATGGAAAATAATTTTACAACAAAGAAACAAACGTTAATTTGGCAAATGTTTCATATTATGTATTTTAATTTTCAGCTTAATCTCCCATCTTTTTCTTCAATTGAGATTTGACAATGCACGACGCAGTTCACAAGTGTGTGTGCTCCAACGGAAGGGTATAAAAATTATGAAAAAAAAGTATAAATAAACATTTTTTAAGAAAACAAATATCTATTTTCATATTTTCAAAAATCAAAGGTAGTGTCAGTACAAATATAACCCCCATGGAAAGTTACACCCTGTATAGTTCAAGAACAGAAATAGAATAGAAAAACACTAACAAAACAAAATTAAAAAAAAATGAGACCATAAAAGAAATAAAATCAGAAATGTAAAAAATCTGTTATAATAAACAAACCTTTTATATGAGATTATATCAATTATTGATAACACCTTTTTGTAATTTGTTTATGTAGCACATAATTAAAATATAATTACAGAAATTCCTAAGATAAAATATATGAAGGATAAGACAATTGTTTGTAAACTTGCAATATTTTAAAATTGTTTATACATCAAAATATTGCACACTTATTAGTATGCAAATAATAAACTAAAAATAACAATGTGATGTAACTGTCTGGTATTGCAGGCATGCAACAATAACATGCATACTAAGAGAGTGCGCTTATTGTTGCTTGAAAATTTTAATAAAAATCTATAAAGTATTTCAATATAATACTGGTAAAATTTCAATTAAAATCGGCTGGAGAAGCTATTAAACTGAGACACATTGCTATACAAGTATTTATATAAAAATGTAATGTCTAAAGAAAAAAGAAAAACCTCAGGGCATTGTGTTACATCAACCTGTTAAAGAATAATTTCTTATAACAAACAGCGTTTATAAAACTTAAACATTACGACGTAACCAATCTTTCCACTTCATTGCATTCACTTATTTCACGCTTATAAAATATCTCTGTCTGATCTCAGCACATAATAATAGTTGTAAGCAGATTTTCTTTCTTTGTCTACTTCTGTGTCTCCTACCGTATTATTATTATTATTCAATAACTAAAAACACATGTACCTAGTCAATAAACTCACTAAAATTAATAAATACTTGTTGCTTAGTATTCCATCTAATTTAAATTCCAGTCAAGTCACTATAAGTATTCAATTGAATTTACTGAATAGATAAATTCTTTTAATAGTTTTACATACAGAGTTGGTGCAAAAAGTGTAACCACAGTAATTTTAAACTTTCTAAATATAGCTTGGCTATATCCAATCATTAGATATAACGGTCTACTTTTATAAGAACTGAAAAAGTGGTGTATTATAAAACCACTTCGTTTTGCTATTCTACTCAAATTCTTTGTTAAAATATGGTAACTAAGTAAACAATATACCTACTATTCCAAACACGTTGTTTATAAACACATTAATTTACAAATAAATCTATTTGGACAGTTTATGTTTATATGAAAAGTAAACGAAAGTCAAATTAAGAGAACTGAAAAACAAAGAAAGGATTCATCTGTATGCTATATTTTCGTATAGATTAAAACTCTAACTTCGAACATTATTCCTTCGTTTTTCCTGCAATGTTCGAATTTTTGAAATACATTAAAAAAAAATTAAATGTAACGCTTCAAATATGCCTATCTAAATATGAATATATTACGCTGAAGAATTAAGATTTACATAAGAAATATGTGAATCATTAATTACGAAAAGTAATACAGTATTAAGAACTTACCTTTTCTCCCGTTATAAGTTCTGTTAGAAAAACTTCAGACCACATAAGAATCCCCGTCGTATCCCGATCTGATCCCCCCTTCCAAGAAAACCCCTCGAGGGGTGCATCTTCCGAACCGATCCACTCCGACGTATTTTGTTTAAGAACATACTAAAAGTCAACCACGTAAATGTATTAATCGCACAATTAAATAATAATAAAATACCTTAGCATTCATATATCGCAAAAAGAAATCTAAGAGAAATGATTTGCCATGTCTAAATGCGCCAGCTACGGAAACTACCACTACATATCGATCTTTTAGCTCATCTCGCATTAACACTTTCTTGAGGGCCTCTTCATCTAGCTTGAAGGAATGATCCTCGCCTGCTAGAACTATTGGCACGGCATGTGGTTTAGTCATTGTATCTTCATATTCAAATTCATCTGGAACAAAAATTTTACAAATTTAATTTGGCCATTAATGTATCATTATTATAACAGTTTTCCGTCCTTGATGTCAAGTTTTGTTTTTCTATTTTTAATAACTGACATTGACAGATTTGAAAGATACAAGGTTAACATCTTAGGAGTAACGATAAGTTTTAACAGATTGTACGATATACTTAAATTAATTAACTAATAATTGCCGCATAAAGACGTGCTGCGCAATTGAAACAAATTCCAAAGTTTACAAAAAGCGAGGAAATACTTATATTTGGCAGTATGTAACAGTATTACGAATTACTTGAAAAGTATAACTTTGCAAATACCTTCTGTAGAAGATTCTTTTTTCTGGAAATGTTTACGTTGTCTCGAGCTAGACATGATGATATTATTTTCGTTTTCTTATTTCGTTCGTCAGTTGTAGTTAGTATTCTTTACTAAAATCATTTGACAGTTGTCCCCCAAGGTTTGGTTCGTAGAGATGATAATTTCAGTACAACTTACGAATAACAAAGGCGATTAAATCCACTCGCCCATCTCTATTACAACTCTTGGACAACACACTTCCACATATTCTTTACGTTACTACCAACTTTCAGATATTTGAATTAGTAAGTATATGTCAATAATTGATGCAATACTTTATCAAATTATCTCAATTATTAATTATTACAGTCTCTACAGAAAGACATTATAAAAAACTATAGAATAATGAATTGTTTTCTGTAACACTTTAACTTTATTGTGGAAAATGCAAGTATCTTCTTTTTTTAACTAGTACTAGCAGAAGGAGAAGAAGAGGAAGAAGCAGAATTAATAAGTATACAATTTTGGCCTACTTTGATACTTGACAGTTTTGAACTGTGTTATTGAACAATGACAGACTGTGGTTTGACGTTTGACGTGAGTTTGATGTTTGTTGTTGACCAGCATTGACCAGTTTGGGTTTGTAGGTTTGTACACCACCAGAAGGAAGGTGGTTTGTTGTATAAAATTTGATTGTAAACAAATCAACATAGCGTTTGTTTTTAATAACAGCACAAGTAAGCATAACACTTATTAAATTAACTATTAATAAATTTAATCTTTATTTTAGATATGATCGACACATTTAAAAAAATATAACTTTCTCAAATGCGTTCATCGGTTAGCTACATTCTGTCAAGCAGTACTAGTGAGCCCAACATGTCTCACCCAGATTATGAACAGTATTCTCATGATCATGCTGCTCTTTTAGTACTCGTAAGACACATAGGATCTCAACTGAAACCAAAAACCTTCATAAAGTTCTTTGATCGCATTTCTAAAATTAATAACGTAAAAATTACAGATTCTACAGGACAAGTTAGAAATATATTGATACGTTATGTGAAGGAATATCCTGTAGAAAATAATGACTGGGGCGATTTTCAGACACACAGGCGTTTGCTTGGATTGATCTCTCTTGGCAAGTACGATTCCCAACAGGAATTAAATGAGGTTTGCAGGGTACACGAAAGCTTAAAGGTGAAGTATAATACCACTTTATTTGACTCGATATGCATACTATTTGGCCCTACTAAAGAAAGTGTTACTTCTGAAACAGACGATTCCAATAATATTGAAACAGATTCTAAATCTGAAGACGCACCAGACAAATTTACTACTCCAAGCAATTTTAAAACAAGAGCTCTATTCTATGATGAATCTTCACCCTGTGAGGATTTGGAAACGCAGCTCAACGAGTTCATTAATTCCTTGTTTTGGGTGTTGGAATCGAAAAGGTTAGAACGGTCACGCGAAAAATTGGAACGTGTGTCTTTGCTACTGGCACCGTTTGAAAAAAAAGATTTCGTAGGGCTGGACATGGAATCTAGGAATAATAAAAAGAGATGCACCGGTCGCATGACAAAACATCTAGGTGACCTTTGTATGCAAGCAGGTTTATTAACGGATGGTTTGATGTACTACACTCAAGCCGCTGAGACTCTGAAGTCCATAAACGACTGGTTATGGTTGGGCGCTGCTTACGAAGGCTTGAGTGCCGCGTCTGCTTTGGTTTTATATCCCGACATGCAACGTACAGTTCCTTTGCAAAGAAACGCCAGCCTACAGGAAGGTTCGCCTAGAAAATCCAGCCAGACTCCATCAAGTTCAATTTCAGTTAATAGAAAATTGGTGGCAAATACTCTTAGTCCTGAGGATATATTGAAACGTTACCGTGAGGCTATTATTCATTACAGCAAGTACCAAAATGCTGGAATTATAGAAACAGAAGCCAGTTTTAAAGCTGCAAGGATAGCGGTGGAACAGAACCACGCTCTTCAGGCCGCTAGTTTTTTGCAGAACGTCGTGTATATTAATCTAGCGTTATCCGAACAGGAAAAAATTCAGAGGTTCGAGACATTGGCGGATTTGTACACCCAAATCGGATTTCAAAGGAAAGCGGCGCTGTGTTTACGACTGGCCGCTACTAGGTATTTTATTGCTGGAAGCTATTCATTCGTTTCTTTATAAGTGTTATTGTTAGGTACGTTTCACCTCAGAACCCTGCTCCAAATTGGGCCCGATGTTATGCCTTGATGTTGCAAAGTTTACCTGGTCACCACCTTACGTTGGATCCCGTTGAGATGAGAACTTCTAATCAGGGCTGGCCAGCTTTGCAGATTCAACTTTTGCAAGTAAGATAGTGTTTATTAAATATGTAAATCTTCACTTTTTTGGCTAATCAAAAATATTATCTCAGAATTTAAGGTCACCGTATTCCTCGCTTATAAAGTATCTAATTTTTTTCATATCTCATAAAATAAAAATATGGGGACTTTACACTTCCTTATGCTTAACTTATTTAATTAATATTCGTGGTTCCGAAATTCATAAAATAAAAATTGCATCATGTCCTTTCATCTACAAGAAGAGTTCATTATTTTTATTTAATATTCTACTTGATTTTGTCTAGGATTAAATTTGTGATAAAGAGCTTATATTGTTTTATCTTTTAAATATCTTGAAAATATAATCGAAAACTACTAATAATTAATGTAACAAAACTTGGTGTTCTATAATTTCATGTAAACTGGTATTCACTTTACTTTTCAAATTTGATAAATTTTTCGCCTCAAAAATTTGAACTTTGACCATAATAAAAATTTTCTTCAGTTTTTTTCATTTAGTGTTTTAAGTTAGGTATTTTTTATAGTATGTATTTGCATGTTCATATTTTTATTGTTTACTTATGTGTGTATTGCACTATTCACATATTTGAAATGTTATATGGGCTTGCCCGTATAAATAAATAAATAATACTGTGTAATGTGTACATAATATAATTCTTGTAATGTTACGTAATTCAATGTAATTCAGGTTAATGCCATGTAATGCAGCTTAGTATATTGTAATGCGGACCCACTGTGTAGAGTGTCTATTGGACGACCTCTCAACATTTCTCATCTCAAGAATGCGTCAAATATCTTTTTTTAGGAGCTCGTGGTTGCCGCAAGACGTACTGGACATTCTGCATTAGCAACCAGACATATGACCTTTCTTTTACAGACTATGTGGCCACATTTAAGGTAAAATACATACCTTGCTCTAATATAGCCTTAATCAATTTATATTTTAACTTTCCTAGCTCCACCGAACAGAAAGAACTAGCGGTACAACTTCAAAGCCTCTCTGCTCAATGCGAAGGTTCTCCGGTGCCTCTGGTCCTAGATTCTGGCCTAGTCGTACCTCCAGCAAATCTCACCGACATTCCAGTTTGCGCTGCCTTTACTCCAAAAGATTTACAGCCTCATCTGAGACCTAGACGTATCGAAAGTCTCAAGCAAGACATGGGCCCCTTTCTGTTCACTCCGATACATTTTGGGGGAGGTAGTTTGGAGAGGAAGCAGAACAAAGCTAATTCAAAAATGGGTATGGAAAAAAAAGAAATTCATCTTCCTTTTCAGAAATGTTTTTTTCCACAGATTTCTTATGGGTGGAAAATGAGGTTTGCGAAGTACAACTTAAACTGATCAATCCGTTACCGTTTGAACAGAAGGTGTCAAACATGCGACTGTTGACTGCCGGTGTTGTTTTCGAATCGGTTCCGGAAACAGTGGTTTTGCCGCCAGACGTACCCACGTCCATAACATTAAGCGGTTGGGCGAGGGAAAGTGGAGAACTTGAACTGTCGGGTTATAGCACACACGCTTTGGGGGTTAAATCAAATTGCAGGCTACGGCATATGCCGCTGACCTCAAATTTTCCTCCCTTTTATAAAGTGGAAGTAGTACCAAGTCTACCGATACTTCAGGTATGAATTACTTTCTTTATATGAATTAATAGATTGGTAAGTAGCTTTTTATTACTAGGTAACCACTTCCTTGCCTCAGAGCGCGTCTTTCTCAAATTTCCACGACGACAACATAGTAACCTCTGCCAGCATAAGTTTGTACCACGGCGAGAGTACTCATTGCACCGTAACTTTGACCAACATCGGCCAAGTGCCCGTTGAAATGCTCGAGGTTGAGGTAAACAGCATTTTGGAACCCACTCTTCAAGATCAGATTTTTAGATGGGACAACGAAGAAGTGCAGAGTCAGCTGCCTATACAACCGAATAAATCCGCGACTATAACTTTGTATCTTCACGCCGCGGCCAACTTCCTGGCACCAAACGTACCTGTTTCTCCCAGTATTCAACACGATATGAGTAGCGGGGTGTTCAGTAGCATGTCGGCTTCATTACCGCCCGGTGGATCTTTGCCTTCGAAATTCAATTCGAGTTTCCGTTCTTCGAATTCGGGACAGTCTAGCATCGCAGGAGGCCTTACGGCACTATTCCAGCAGCCACCCGCCACATCCGCGATTGAGGGACAGTTGAGGTTGCGGTACAGCGGTTCGTCTGGATTGGAGGCAGATTATTGCAGGATATGTTCGGTTTTCTTTATGGTAGAGATGATGCCCTCACTTCATGTCACCAATTGGGATGTTTTGCCAGCTGAAACGTTAGTTGATAAAAACAATCACAAATATATTGAATTATATTATCTTTATTATGTATAATATATTTAGAAAGACAGTCAATCTTAGAAATGAGGATACTATAAGCAACTCTTTTCTGTAAAATCTCTGTCCTTGTTAATAATACGAACAAGAGTAACAGGGGTTTTATGAGAGAGGCGCCATCTAGTATTGTCAATCCTAACCTCGACCTGCTTCTAAGTGTATTATATACAAACAAGAATGTTTCTGGTTGCAGAAGTTCCCAGTTTTATTTAGTTTTGGATATAGCTAACTTAACCAATCAAGAAATGGAGCTGCTGTACACATCGACCAAAACCATGTTGATAGAGGGCCAGGAAAGTTGTCGGGTGCCTATTCCTGTAGATCGTTGTCCTTTGTCCAAACTGTCGGGGCTTCTCGAAGAGTCAAAAGAAATCGATGGTGGGAGACACATCACAGACGTCAATACGATCTGTTCTGAGCATATTACGGACTTGGTAGACTTGCGGTGGAGTTTACTAGCTACAGACTCGAAAGGTGTCGCTTCTCTGAAGGGGATAAATTTAACTGCAAGCATGCTGGATGTCGTCCGCATGTCGCCACTGAACTGGGGTACGTTTACTCATAAAGAATGGTACAAACGGAATTAATTAATTTTTTTAGAGGTTAAAGTGAACGGGGACATCGTGAATGCTCAAGAAGAGGTGACTTGCGAAGCTGGCGACTGTCTGGCGTTACAAATGTCAATTGCAAATAGTCTCGAGTGGGCTCTAAGTCACCTTATACTTTCCGTGCAGTTTTATCAGGATTACGAAAATGGAACGATAAACGATAGAATGGAAACCAGACTGGCGATGGCGGGCGCCACAAAGTAAGTTTTCCTGTTAAAAGTTTAACTTAAGCTTTGTTAAATATTTTTTTAAGGAAATTATTACCGTCTCTGGAGCCAAAGGTGATAGCGAACCATGATTGTAATGTGATATTTTTTGCGCCAGGATTGTACAAATTGGATATTCAGTGTTCCGCGTCAGAAAACAGTACGGGTGGTGGGGCAAATTTGCTGCAGATGGGACATGTATGGAAGTTCACGCCACCAATTTCTATACAAGTTACATGAATTTATTTTTTTGTTTAACATCCTATTTAAACTGTTAAATGTGCTAGATTTAACTTATAATATGAAAATATAAAACCGTTATTTGTACTATAATTTTTTTTATTTTGCGACTTTAAATTGAGGTTAACTTCATTGTCAATTTTAAACAGAATTTTTGTTTACATCTAGAAGGCTACCATACTGTGCTCAAATTCTATTGGATAGCTTTTATCCAATCAGACGAGTGTATTTTATAGTGAGGTAATTTTAACAGTTGCGATTGGATAGAAACATTGATATTAAAAAATTTAGAATATCAAGGCCTACAGTGAAATATTAAGTTTTTTTAGATGTTACCTGTACCAAAAAAATTGGTACTAAAGTAAATACACAAATGCTAAATAATAAAGTTTGGCAATAAATAATTCAAATAGATTTATTCTTTATTAATAGAAATGCAAAACTCTAAACATAGAATCGTTGTTTACCAGTCAAATTAGGAGTAAAAACAATAGATGGCGATACTCTTTTAAAGTCCATGTCATCCTTACTTACACTATAAACAAGGGTGACTGAGTATTGCCATCTATTATTTTTACTACTAAGTTTGACAAACTATGTTATATATAAACAAGGATAGAATGCAATAAAAACTATCACAAAGATGAATAAATTAACAGTAAAAGAATTTAAATACCGTACATTACGTTTTAAAACACATTTGATAAGTAGGTGGTTTTTCTGGTATATTCAGAATGTCTAGATCATCGCTGTTAAACCATTTGACCTCGTCTTCCGTTAGATCCTCCAATTTGGAATAAACAGTTTCATCAATCTGTTGAACTTGACCGAACGGCAAATTTGAAATAACAGTGTTCTGACTGCTTCCAAAAATACTATTCGAATGACTTTTTGCATCCGTAACGCTAGAAGATATTTGGCCAAACGAAGGGTTAGTCATTTGTTGGTTGAAAATTGCCCCCGTGTTCTGTTGGCTAAAGACAGATGGCTGCTGCTGGCCAAACATTGATTGCTGTGCATTTTGAGGTTGGCTAGGCGCCATTCCAAAAAAACTTGTCGATGTCTGTTGGGGGATACTTTGAACAGGGGCGGGAGCTCCAAATGTTTGGTTATTCGAAGAGGCTCCAAATACGTTTTGCCCAAAAGTACTATTAGGGCTCTGAGTGGAAAACACATTGCCACTAAGTGGTTGTGTTTGTGAACTGAATTGAGGAGAGACATTTTGCTGCCCTCCAAAAATAGACGAAGCATTTGTTTGTCCCGTAAAAATTGAACCACCGGTAGGCTGCCCGCCACCAAAAATCGAGGTGTTAGTAGGCTGAGGTCCAGTGAAAATTGGACTAGTAGTGACCTGTGTTGTGGTTGGCTGACCCCCAAATATGGAACTGCTGCCTTGGGTTCCAAAGTTAGTATTAGCTTGACGAAAAATATCGCTCTGAGGCTGCACTTGACTGTTTGCAAAAACAGAATTATTAGTTTGCCCTTTAAATCCTTGATTCTGAGGTGTGCCTCCCCCAAAAATACTGCTAGATGTGGCTCCAAATTGATTTTGTGGCTGTGCAGATTTTGCAAATATATTCTGATTAGGTTGGGCAAAAACGGAAGAACTGGGTTGTTGCCCAAAAGGCGTCGATTGCTGTTGATTAAAAGCTCCAGGTGTGTTGGCTGCATTGCCAAAAGCAGTTGTTGTAGTGGTAGTATTAGTTCCATATATGCCGCAACAAGATGCAGGAGGGGTATTATAGATACTTTTTAAAATGTTAACAATATCCGATGATGGTGATTGCAGCAATCTCATCCGCGCCACGGCTTGCTGAAGCATCATTTGTACTTGTTGTTTCTGAAACGATAACAGATTAATAAACAACTCAAATACTAACTACAAAACGCACATATTGTTCAAGAGTTTCATTTTTCACGGCTTCATAATACCCCAAACGAATTTCTTCAAAGCTGTGATCTTCAAAACCTGGAAATGCAGGTTTTTCTTTGAAAGGGGCATAGCAAGATAATAACCACTGGCCCCCCTTTTCAGCTACAGTCATGTCATTTACTACAGATTTGACTAAAGTGTTTGTGTCTACATTTGAAGGATTTGTGGCAGGTTTGGCTTGTTGCTGAGTATTTCCAAAGTGGGCCTGTCTGATTATCGATGTTGAATTTTGGTAGTTGGTAAAGTTATCTGAAAACAAGTAAATATAGTACCACAGTGAGGTATTTATTTGAAACTATTTTACCATTTAACTGGTGTTCAAATTTGCAGAAATCACCAAATTTACAAGTCCCTTGAAGAAAAAATTTGCATATGACCATGGTTACCTTCAAAACACTTCTACTTCAATTATTCTCCTTTAATACGCAAAAAATACAAAATTTGATATCAATTGACATAACATAACCTCATTTCAATGCTGAGTTATTTCATTTCAAGGAACTTTTTAACTACGGGGTTCACGTTCAGTTATTTGATCTACTATCTGCTACTTGTCACAATGAAAAGGATGTTTTAGCGATAAACATATGTTTTGGTGTGAGTTGGTTGCTGCGGTACATATTGGTTAATTAAAGTATTCTAGGTTATGTGCTATGTTTACAAACGAACTGTTTGTTTTTAAATTTTACAATAACAATGCCTGTAGATATAAAAGAACTTACAGAGGGTTGGCTGGAGTTAGAAAGTGATCCAGGCTTATTTTCCTTGCTTCTTGAAGATTTCGGCGTAAAAGGAGTACAAGTCGAGGAAATATACGACTTAAACAAACCATTGGATAGTCCTGTTTATGGTTTTATTTTCCTATTCCGATGGGTTGAGGAAAGGAGATCACGTCGGAAAGTCGTAGAACAAAATGAAACTTTTGTTAAAGATGAGGATATAGTGAATAATATATTTTTTGCTCAACAAATGGTCCCGAACAGTTGCGCTACTCATGCCCTTATTTCTATATTACTAAATTGCCCCACAATACATTTAGGTGAGACTTTGGCCAGATTGAAAGCACATACACAAGGTATGAGCCCTGATAATAAAGGATGGGCCATAGGAAATACACCAGAATTGGCTTGTGCTCACAACTCGCATGCTATGCCGCAAGCAAAGCGAAGGCTCGAAAAAGGCAGCGGTGTGTCCACCGGACGCTTTACAGGTATTTTATAAGATTTTTTGTTATGGTTATACATTTTACAAGATGTTTTTTAGGAGAAGCATTTCATTTCGTTAGCTTTGTACCTATCGGAGGCAGGCTGTTTGAATTAGACGGTTTAAAGCCTTACCCTATCGATCACGGTCCTTGTAA
Organism: Monochamus saltuarius; assembly: GCA_025584915.1. NCBI lineage: Eukaryota > Metazoa > Arthropoda > Insecta > Coleoptera > Cerambycidae > Monochamus > Monochamus saltuarius. The sequence continues at coordinate 2,334,070 of CM046722.1, read as the reverse complement.
CGATATGGAATGGACTGATAAGTTTCGCAGCGTTATTACCGACAGGTTAGGTATCACCGCTGATGAATATAACGAGATTAGATTCAATCTAATGGCAGTCGTACCAGATAGAAGACTAGCAATTCAGCATAAACTTAAAATGTTGAGGACTAACAAGCAAATAGTATTAGATGCACTTCAACACATTGTCAAAATCAAGGAAAAGAGTGGTAGTATTAAGACTGAGAAGGAATTAGAAAATGTGAAACCTGGAACAAGTAACGAAGAAGTAAAGGTGAGTATATATAATACTTTTTTTAATTTCTAACGGCTTTAATTTTAATTTAGCCTCTGGATCCTACGAAAACTGAATCTGAAGAAGATCAGGCTTTAAAAGCCAGTAAAACGGAACCAACCTCAACGGGCAGTAAGGTGACGTTATGCCCTTTAGACTACGCCACTCCCTTAACCATACAAACTTCACCCGCACCCAGTACTTCTGGTACAGACACCCCTTCGGACTTCGGTTCAGCCTTCAACTCTCCTACCCAAGGTTGGAACTGGGCAGCGGCGGCAACTTCACAGAACAGCCCTACATCCAGGGATTTGAAGCGTTTCGTTGTACTGAGGATGGCCGAACAGGGCGACAAAGAGAAGGAACAGAATGGTAACAAACAATAAAAAAAAAATAATCCATGTTTAATTTGTTCCTTTCCAGAATTAAAATCTCTAGAATCAGTCGAAAAGAAATTAGGTAGCACAGGAGGGGTGCATGCTAGGGTCCATACGAGCGACGGCGATCCCGTAGTAGCGGAGAAGAAGAATCAAGAACTTTTAGAACCGCACACTTTCGCCCCCAAAGACTTGCTAGCGCTATTACGAAATCTTGAAAATGAGATTTGTATGTGCGAGATTAGCTTGAAGGATGAGAACGACAAACAAAACAAATATAAGGTGGAGTAATCGCAAAATTTTGTTAAAACGTTTTTTTTTTAATACATCCCTTTCAGGTGGACGATTGCAGGAGAACGCACAACTACGACGAGTTCATCTGCACGTTTTTGTCCATGCTGGCCGAGCAGGGCAAACTAGCGGATTTGGTAGAACAGAACTTAAGCGTCCCGAAAAGACCCAGCAATTCGACTCCCGTACCGAAACCCGTCAAAAAAAAGAAAGACGGCGGTAAGCGGAAAAAGAAAGGCCGTTCGAAAGTGAAGAGAAGACGTTGAAATTTCGATTCAATTAATTTGTATTATACTTAATTCCTCACTTTTTAATTCTTGAAGGAGACCAATCTCATTTTAATTTACGAAACCTGTTTTAAGTGTTACTTATTCGAATAACTGTATATTTCGCTGTTTTTATAACACTGTAAAATGTTCTGAAAATAATTTTCAGGTAATTTAATAATTTGTGATTTATAGGACGAAGAAACTGTATAAATAAATAAAGTATTCCATGTTGAAACTATGTTGTTTTACTGCCGTCAAACAAGTACCGAAATTAATTGACGCCTTTACTAAATTCTCGTCCCTTAATTTATTAGAAACGGGATGAGAACGGATTAAATATTCATAATCAAAGTTTGCCTATTTTAACATCAAATTACAATGGAGATAGTCCTTGGGGCCAGTTCACGTCATGACTCCCATTCTGAGGTAGTTTCGTGGGTGTTTCAAAGTTTTGGATTATAAGCGGAGTTCTTGGGGTGGTATTACAGTTCACACTAAAAATTGGCACTTACTTTGATCTACAGACTAGTATCACAATTTTCAAGAATTATATCATACTATAGAAAATCATTTTAAAATTTCATTGTTAAGTATACTATATAACAACATGATTGTGGCTATATAGATTAGCGCATTATTTGTGGTATTATGTTCTAAAACACCTTGTATATTTAGTTCTCCTAGCAACCAAAAGAGACCGCTGTCACTGTTATATTGTGCATCGCGTATTAAATTAAATATTTAAATTAGGTTAGAAGAAATGTTTATTTTCCGCATATTTTTCGTTACGTTATCCTATGAATGATTTTATAATTAATCAAAAGTTAATTGTAAAATAGGTACGTAAAATTAATCTTTCTTTTGAGTTTTGATATCAAACATGAGTTTGATCGTATCCATAGATCGTATCGCCTATGGAAACGGATAGAAATCGATTTAGCCAATAGCGGTCAAAGAAATTAACGCATGCGCCTCAGTTCTGTTGATCAGGCGACATTTTGAACGCGTCGTTTATAATACGATTTTTTAAATTTATTTACCTAATTTGCCCAGGGAACTGTGTTTAAGTGCGTGAAATTACTTTTACTTTATTTAAACCTGGTGTGTGCTTTCAAGTGCTTCAAAAAAAAGACGACAATCAAGAACTGTGTATGTACCTATATTTCTATTGACACGGTATGTGTATATCTATTTAATCATTATAATTATACCTTGATATAATGTGCATGAATAGAAAACTAGGCTCCCTAAAGAAACTTATTTATATCTTAGATACTTTTAGGTAGGTATAAATTTATAAACATGTACAAAAAATAATTGCAAAAAGTAGGGTGAAAAATCAAATTCTTTTTAATCTCGAACCTTGTACAAATAATAATGGCTTGTGATGAGCAAAGATTATATATTTGTTTCTGACCATCGTCTGCTAAATCGTTCTGACTTCACTCCAGAGATAATTAATTATGTTCACCCATATTGCCGTGAAAAAATTGAAAATATATCAAATTAAGTTAGGAGAAATGTTTATTTGCCTTACATTTTTCTTTACGTTTTCCTATTAACGATTTTATAATGATTTACCAAAAACTAATTGCAAAATACGTGAAACTAATCTTTCTTCCGATATCAAAAATGAGTTTGATCACATCGCCTATGGAACTGAATACAAATCGATTTAGCCAATAGTGGTCACAGAAATCAAATCATGCGCCTTTAGTTATTGTTGATCGGGCGACATTTTGAATGCATCATTTATAATCCAATTTTTTATTTTTTTTTACCTAATTTGACAAGCGAACAGTGTTTAAATGTGTAAAATTACATTTACAATATTTAAAAATAATGTGTGGTGTCACGTGCTTCAGAAAATATTTCGATATTCAATAACTGCCTTTTTATAAGTAAGTATGAAGTTATGCATGCAATGTAAACGAAATAAAATTAATTTATTTTTTTGTGTATTATAGAATTCCTTAATTCTTTCTGTTGACATGATTTGTGTGTACCTAGTTATTTAGCAATAGCAGCACTTGTACCTAATAGGTACTGTTAATATAATAAACACTGGCAAAGATGCATCATCCCTAGGTTCCTAGAAGGTTCGAGATTAAAAAGAATTTGAGATTCACCATACTTTTTGCAATTATTTTTATACTTATATGCTTATAAATTCATATAAACTTATCTAAGCAAGTTTGGGAAACCGCTTTCTGGGATAATGTGTCCATATAGTACGAACACAGTTTAAATATACTAATATACAGGGTGTCTGGAAACTCCGCACAAGAAATTTAGGGGGTGATACTGTGTCAAGTTTATGTAATATTTTCTCAAAAAGTCAATATTAACGGAGCTACGTAAACTCAAAGTTTTTTGTTGTTGTTTTTTTTTGGCTATAACTTTTTTAATACTGTAACGATTTTTTTCAAACTTTGCACACTTGTTACTTTAATGGAGACGCAGTTTCAGATAAAATATTTATAAAATTGCAGCGCCCTAAAGTTCAAAAAGGGCACGTGCTACGTGAACGATCAACATTTGGCTCTAATTTTATTAAGATTTTGATGGCAAAAAAATGAAAGTTTATCAAAAATTTGATACTCTCGTTTCAAGTCAAAAAACCAACCGTTTGCGAGTTCGCCATGATTAAATTGACATTTAAATTATTTGGACATAACTACTGATGAATCTCATTTTTTTACGATTGAGCAAAGTATACTTTGAAAATAGTTAAATGATAGTTATATTGCTTTGATGGCAATTTCAAACCTTATAAGCTTTGTTCGTAGAACATAAAAGCAGAAACACTACCTTTTATGAGAAAATATACATTTAATTAATTTATTGTAACCTTGGAGATCAAGTTTCTTACTGGTCCCCACGTCGTCGTTTAGTGTGCTTGACGTTTGACATATCGTTATTTTCCTCAAAAGTAACTGAAACTTTACTTAACCTTATCTCTCGGGAGACGTAGGCATTCTAACACAGGTTCAGTCGACGTAAACTTATTTTTGATAATTTGGTGTGCTTTGAACCCTTCTCAAGTGGCACGCCTAGATAATCATGCAACCCTCAGCTCCCGTATTCATTTATGTGTTGTGAATTAGTCACTCTTTATTATTTTCGATCTTGGGTGATTGATAATACAAGATAAAAACTTCAAATTTGGAAATTACTCTATCATTTTTATTATCTAACGCCTCGAAATTGGCACAATATGTTAATATCACTGTTTCTACTAAATATTTTGTATATTTTTATACCTGATCGCCTTCAAATTTAGTACGCCTATGCTCCTCGCACGCTTCGCCCGTCGCGCTTGTCTAAAAGTTAGCGATGAGCCACTCTCTAGATTATTAACGGTTGGGTATAATCAGAGATTAAATCTCTGGTATAATTAGAATATGCAAAACTATGCCAAATTTGGTTTGAAAAATCTTTCTTTGACAGTTCAAAAATAAAAAATATAAACATTTTTATCTCTTTAACACCATGTATCTAAACAACGAAATACGTTAGGATGTATATTCATAGGAACTTTTCGCATTGAAATAAGATTTCCTATAGTGGACTTCCAAAATTGTAGAGAGTGACTAATGTTATAAACCTGCTCACAATTTATAGCAGTCAACACAAAGAAATATACATGCAGCCCTTATATTTTTCCTACAAAATCGTGTGCCGCATATCTCTGAGAGCATACCCGATTACACAGCTTCTGCTATGCATGCGCTGCAGTTAGTACACGCTTTTGATTGGCTGCGACGAATTGTCGGATCCAACTGTTTCATTTCCAGCGCTATCATGGGCGGGTATATCGTTCGGGCGGGCAAAATTTCGGGTATATCATTTCGTTAATTTAATTATGAATGTAATTAACTTTATTAGTGATTTGATCGAAATGAGGAATATCAGATGATTACATGTATAAAGAGTTTAGTGCGCGAGGTCAAAATATGAGTGTAAGTGATGTTGAAATATACAGGGTGTCCGGAAAAGACGTGTACAACGGAAGACCACAGACTCCTGGGTTCAAAATAAGCCTATTTAGCCCAATTTACTTATTTCCAAAATTGCTTCGTTTCGTCGCTAGGAGCGCCAAAGTTCACGAATTTTTTTTATTTATTCCGAATATCTCGAAAACGACTTGATCAATGTTAACCATTTTTGGGCTACGCAGTTATAAGTCTAACCGACACTTTTTGACATTATTTAAAATCTTTTGCAATCATTAGAAATATAAGAAAAATCATGTATCATGCAAATATAAGCACATATTTTTTTAACCCTTTGTATAATTATTCTCAGTTTTTTTCTATTAGTAGCTGACTTTATTTAGAAACTTTTTTTATACTTTAAGAATTTTGAATAGATGAGTAGTTTAGGCAGAAAAAATATTTTTCGTATGTCAATATCAGCATTCGTTCTGCAACAAATAACGAAAATTACAAAACTCATTTATATTCTATTTAATAAATACGAGATAATAAGATTAACATAGCAAATAAAAAAAAGTTATGATCTCCTTACAATAAATGCTCAGTGACCACCTTTTCTCGTACGCAATAAGTAATCCGTTTTACGGTTTTACGAAGTTGTATCCATGGATTACCTCGTAAAATGTTAACTGCGTCTTGGATTCACCTAAAAAATTCCTCTTTATTATTAACTGCGTAGGCATATACTTTACAAAAAATAATCGCAAGGAGGTAAGTCTGGTGCTCGAGGTAGCCATTTTATAGGAGCATCGTTTTCTCTTCCAATCCGCCTGTTAGGATACAGATTATGTAAATACTGACTAACGGGTATTGTAAAATGGGGGGTGCACCATCGTGCATAAACCATATGTTACGACGAAGTAGTAACAGTAAATCGTCCAATAAATTAGGTAATACTTGCTGTAAAAAATTTAAATAGTTGACCCCATTTAATCGATGTGGAAACACAACCGGGCCAATAATAAAGTTGTCTATAATTCCCGTCCACACGTTTACTCTGAATTCATATTGAAAATGTCTTATTTTCAGTACAGTGTGGATTTTCATCAGTATAAACGTGTTTGTTATGGTTATTAATAATTCCTGACCTAGCAAAATATGCTTCATCTGTAAATAAAATGTTTTTGCTGAAATTGATATCATGGGCTCTTTGCTTGTATAAAATTACAAAATGCTAAACGTTTTTCAGGGTCAATGGGTTAATGAACCGGTCATGAACCGATTGAATGTGGTACGGATGTAGTAACTGCTCCTTCAAAACATCATGAACTATGGTTTTTGGTATCCCTATTTCTTGTCCTGTCCAATGCGTCTTGCACTAATTTTTGGGTTCTCTTCTATCTTATCTAGGATTTGTTCCTCCACCTTTATAGTTTTTGTGGTACGTTGACGCCCTTGAACCGTATTCATTTGGTGGAAGAACCAAATTCGCGAAGTCGCCTTTAGATGTTGGCAAAAATTTGATGATTTGACACTTGTCGATGAGGGAATCTGTCCATGTATGTAGACCCTAACACTTTTGCGGCCGTTATCTTGACAAACTCCATAAACCAAAAGCATATCTACTTGTTCGGAATATGTATTGAAGTTGATACTTAAAATATCAGAGCCTACTTCTGGTACTCCGTTATTTGTTGCAGAACGAATGCTGATATTGTTGACATACGAAAAATAGTTTTTCTGCCTAAACTACTCATCTGTTCAAAATTTTGAAAGTGTAAAAAAAGTTTCTAAATAAAGTCAACTACTAATAGAAAAAAACTGAGAGTAATTGTACAGGGGGTTAAAAAAATATGTGCTTATATTTGCATGATACATGATTTTTCTTATATTTCTAATGACTGCAAAAGATTTTAAATAATGTCAAAAAGTGTTGGTTAGACTTATAACTGCGTAGCCCAAAAATGGTTAACATCGATCAAGTCGTTTTCGAGATATTCGGAAAAAACAAAAAGCGGCTAGCGGCTAAACGAAGCAATTTTGGAAATAAGTAAAATGGGCTAAATCGGCTTATTTTGAACCCAGGAGTCTGTGGTCTTCCGTTGTACACGTCTTTTCCGGACACCCTGTATATGTGAATAGCATATGTGTGCAAATAAAAAAATGGTAAAAAAGTACAACTGTGAAAGTGATGGAAACTCGCGGAAGGAAGATTGTATTTTTAAAATGAGTTTTCCAAAAAAAACATTCTATTGCTATATCTTACAAGATGAAACTTAGTCCGTATAAATGAAATCAAAAAGAGTATACTGATAGAAAGGACGAAATAGTGATATGGCGAAGAAATTATTTAAAATAAATATTAAAAAATAAGAATCTGGATCGAAGAATATATTAAATTTTGACGAAACATGGGCGTATGAAAATCATACTGAAAGCGGTACGATATGATTTAATGAGTGTTAATGTGTGACCGTTATAGTGACAGTGCTAGTAACCAATAGTAAATAGTGTGTATGTCCTTTTCTTTTTGTCCTTTTGAATGCGGAATTCGCAAATATTTGCGCGATTTATTTAACGGTAGAAAAATCTCTATTTGTAACAAATTTTGTCAACTACCTATAACATTTTCTATCATTTTCATCATGAACCTGCCATGGCAGATTATCAGAAGTTCAAAACAAATTTATTAACACCCCGTAATAATGAAAAGGGCAATAATATTTATAGTGTTTGACAGTTTCGCAAATTGCAATTGTCAAAAGTTGAGATTTTCCCGCCATAAATAATTAAAACAGAAGTTGCAAAATTCGTGCAAAAATCCGTGAATTTCACTTCCATGAGGACAAGGCTTAAGTGTGATATCTGCGGAATGCGCATCAGGTAGGTGTAAGTAGGTGGTAGTGGGCAATCGCCATCCATAAGGACAGGGGCACATTTAAAATAAATTGTTAATGTGCTAGGTTCAGCCGACGTCAACTTATCTTTGATAATTTTGCGTGCTTTAACTCTTCTCAAGTGGCACGCTTAGGTAATCATACCACACGTATCTTCCGTACTCATCTCTGTGTTGTGAATTAGTCACTCTCTATTATTTTCGACTTTGGGTACCTAATTGATAATACAAGATAAAAACTTTAAATTTCGAAAAATTCTTATTATTTTTATTATCTAACGCCTCGAAATTGGTAAAAACTGTTATATCACTGTTTCTACTCTAAAAATAATGGATGTTATAATGCAATTATTTTTGTATATTTTTTATATCTGATCGCATTCAAATTTAGTACGCCTATGAAATGTTGCTCCCCGCACGCTTCGCCTGTCGCGCTAGTCTACAAGCTAGCGATTAGTCACTGTCCACAATTTCGACCGCTTACTATAAAAAATGCCAAAGTGCTGATCATTAAAACCCGAGTTAAAACCTGAACGTCCTGTATAACCAATGATAAAATTTAAATTGGGTAGGTACCTAGATTTTTCAGTTTCCAACGTTTCCCTTAATCCGCTGCGGTAAAAAGTGACACATTAACATGAGAAGGGATTACATTACACTACATATGGGACAAAATGTAAGCCAGTGGATGTATCGGCCAATGCAATATTGATTACATCGAATCCATGACCGCACCACACCAAGTTAACACGTACATGCGGCGTTCCGACCTGTACGTCCATCCGTGTGTCGTAATCATGGCACCCTGCAGTCACTGAGGCTAGCTGGACAATCATATTCAGGATGTTCGCAAAAGGAGTAGCACAAATTACATTTCAAAATGAACGTGTCTTGCATAAAAATTACCTTAGTAAAATGTTCACTCCTTAGGAAATGCAGCTCTTTAAAGATTCTAAAAACTATAAAACAAATATGAAAAAAAAAAAATAAAGACACTTTTCGCTATTACAGGTGAACTATTTTTTGAAATATTTACTCGTTGGAAGGAGTTGATATAAGTTATTTTGTTCTTAATTTTTTTTATTGTAGAGTATACTACTTTTTTTTTGTAGATGATAATGCATTTTACTATTATCATACATGCCTGTTTTTAGGAAACCGAGCTCTTTTGAAATAAAATATCGTAGTATTTAAAAAATGAGGTTGATGATGGATGTAAAAAACGAAACGTAGAACTCAGAAACTGATAATACCATTTTGTAGAAAAAGGGGACAATGAAAAGATTCAATTTGTATGAAGAAATCAAATAATGTCAGGAAAAAAATAAAAACCAATTTTCAAAATATCCAATATTTCTTAGGGAGTAGATATGTAAATACTTCTTTTTGCCAACGTTTGATTGATAAGGTTAAATTGTCATGCAGTCATTTAGCATTTCGATAAAATATCTTCTGTCGTGCTCGGGCGTCGGATGAAAATGAAACTCCCACCCATTCGATACTATTGTTTTGGCTTTCGGGACCAGGATAATGCAATTTATTAAACTGGAATTAGGCCAGCGATAACAATAGGCACATTTCACGGGAATCGCCACTTCGATAAAACGAAGCGAACGCAACAAATCACCGCGCTGGCCGAATTTCCCAAAAAGAAGACGAAAAAAACGCGGAAGATAGCGCGAGAGTTTTATGTCGTCCATGCAAAATTGTAAATATACCTATACGCTTGGCTAGGCCCGTATCGGATTCTGGCAACTAGGCAGTGTTGCCAAATAGGCAACCGAAAATGTCGCATATCAGCAGTTAAAAATAAAATTCTGGGACTTAATTTCCCACATTTATATACAGTGTGGAAGAAAATTATGGAATAAATTCTTTATTTCTAAAACAACAAAGTTTCATGAAATTTCCTCGGACACGTCGATTTTGCTTCTTAAAAAGACGTTTTTTTCTATACCAACGCAATTCCGACGTTCATTTGTTTTTGCGTGATGACGTCATCGGATATTTTTTTAAATGGAACTCCTATATTTTTTCATCGGATTCTTGTAGAGCTTAACTTGCTGAATTAAAAAATGTATAATTTCCACACTTTATTCCTTCAACTTTCCGAGAAAAAAAAATAACCGATCCAATAAAATCGGCTTGAAAAAAATGTGATTATTCCCATTTGTGTCTGTGATGGGCTGGTTGAGATTAAAATGGATATAGTGAATTCATCGGCAATATCACAAAATGAGGACTTCATTTTTAAAACAATTTAACAATAACTAACTAATTAATTAATTCTTGTTTGCCTCAATCGTATTTGACCTCCTAATTTATAATTTTGTTTTATTAGATTGCATGTTAGAATATTAAATCAAGTCACCTCAGAAACTGTTTCTGGCAGCTAAACAAAATCTAATCTTGATTGACATCTGTCAACTGCAGCGTTTATTGGATTGATTATTTTTTTTCTCGGAAAGTTGAGGGAATAAAGTGTTGAAATTATATATTTTTGAATTTAGCAAGTTAAGCTCTACAAGCATCCGATGAAAAAATATAGGGGTTCTATTTAAAAAAATATCCGATGACGTCATCACGCGGAAACAAATGAATGTCGGAAATGCGTTGGTATAGAAAAAAAAGTCTTTTTAAAATGCAAAATCGACGGGTCCGAGGAAATTTCATGAAACTTCGTTGTTTTAGAAATAATGAATTTATTCCATACTTTTCTTCCACACTTATAGATACTTATTTCTCAATTCCTAGAACTTGAAATCTCCTTTGTTTGAGTAGGTAAATGAATAATTCGAGAATGAAAAATAATTTAAATTGTATTAACTTATTTTACTGAGTCGTTCTTATTCGCATGATATCAGAGGAAGAGCAGACAAATTCTTTCGTCAGTACAGCCAATATCAAGAAAAAAATATAGACACCAACATATTATACAACGTTTTTTATTAAAAAATATTTGTTCGATCATCGTCGATTAAATCGCAGCAATCGTGCTTTTTCTAGTCTGTTGCATTGCCCGTTTGCAGTGTCTCACCGCGCGTGGCAGCACACTACAGCCACAGCCTTCTTTATCTAACAGAAGGCTGTGCTACAGCACAAATGAGGTAGTCGGACATAGGCGTCAATTGTTTCACAGAAATTATGACAAATGTCAAATATCTGTTAAAGTGTACGTTTCTGTTTACGTATCATTTTTAAATTTATAAATTGACACATCCTATTGAAGGACTCCGCATAATCCTGATTTAATATAAATTTCTGCCAAAATTAATGAAACTGTGGGAATAGGTTAAAACCATAGACCTTATAAATCATGGACGCGCCCAAAACCGTTTTCTGCCTATACAAATCGTTGATGCTCAGATATGTGCGACAGAGATAGAGCTACTCCGGGCAAAAACCCACAGATCATTGGCCGAAAAAAACAAAAACCGTAAATGACAGACGTATGACATTTACGGTGACAGACCGACTCCACCATGGTTTATGAGTTTTTAAAAATTATTGCTAATAAACACACTAAACACAACTAAATCACAAAAGGCACACAAATCATTAACAATATTAACAGGAAAGGTTTTGTTTATATATTTTTCTTAGAACATCTGTTTTTTCTCGGACTAGCTTCATCCCTCTTGTACACATCAGGACACCGGACCTCTCTTTCTAGGGCCGGTCCATGATTTATAAGGTCTATGGTTAAAACGCAAAATAACTCTCTAAGCTGATTAAAAACCATATTTCACAAGTTAAGTTGGTTCTTATGCAGGTCACTCTGTATAACTTGGTTTTTACTATAATTTTCCCTGTGAAAGGCTCTGAAAGTCAAATTTTCACCGTACTGTGTTCCCATCCACCGCATACATCAATAAAAGCCCGCCATAGAGCGGTGGTACACTCCCTTTGGTAATTAGTCAAAAGTACAAATGAAACGGGGAATCGATATCAATACATAAAAGCCAAATATAATGCTCCGCGCTATCTGCGATGCAGTTACACGCCATCGGACTCCGATTCTATTTTGTTCGCTGACGACTCGACCGCTCTTTTGTTTCTGCCCTATTTGCCGTGTTGCCAGATGTGTGCGAAAATGCCGTTTTGCGCGAGTTTAAAGTCTGGTTGAGCAAGGACGCCCTCTTTGTCATTTGGAAAAACTACTATTTTAATCATGTTTAGATCACTGAAATATACGATATGGAATGCGTTAAGTCCCATTGCGCATCCAAATAAAGGTACAATGGTCGTCAGCTTAAAGTCACCACTTCCATGTTTTGTCCCTTTCTAGCACCGTGTATAATAAATGGCACTAGAAAAGAATGGACCATGGAACTGGTGACTTTAAGCTGACGACCATTGTACCAACCCTAGGAGCAGACAAAAGGAGGCACATGAAACTCAGCAATGACATATTTCATTGGTTATGTAGGTGGGTGAGAGAGAGACAACCATCTGCACGTACGATATGAATTGTGTTCTTAATTTCCCATTATTTTGTTTGTAAACACGTCATTGGCGTACAGTGTGGCTTCTTCTTTTATCTCAGTTTTATTCTTTGTGTATTTTTGTGTGTGTTATTGTTGTAAAATTTCACTTTTTATAAGGGACTGTAAAATTAACCAGCATATAGCACGAAATAATTATTCATATTCAGAATTCAATTCCATTTCAATTCACAATCAGCTAAGCCCCTACTGCTCCGCCATTGCTAGAGGCACAAAACAAAATATGGCGGTGACCATAAATAATCCATTCGCGCAGCTTTTAGCGCATTCCAGTCATCATAATATAAAATTACATTTCAGTGGTTTAGATAGATCAGCTACCAAGACTATTAAATAAAATTTATAAAGCTTCAAGACCTTCAAATATTAGAATTCGAAAGTTATGTATTAATTTTTTCCCTAGTATATGTTAATCACCCTGTATAATGTGGGGGCATTAATTGTAAAAGTTATTAAAACAGTTCATAAGTTTTTGAAAATTGTAACAGCTATATAGACACAAAAAAGAACATATAATTGAGAAGTTGATGACACAAAATGCGCACGATTCGTAGAACAGTTTATGGATGGTATTTTAAAAATAGGCTTCCGACAATAACACAAAAAATTGGGTTGATATCTCATAGGATGAAACTTTGCCTAGAATATCTAGAAAGTTGCTTTTTCGAAATTTTGCATGACCTATGAATTATGATATGTGAATTTGTGTTGTAGAAAACGAAATAAAAAAAGTATGCTAATAGAAAATGACGAAATAGTGATATGGCGAAGAAACTACTTAAAATAAATCTAAAATCTGAATTGAAGAATATATTACATATTGACGAAACATGGACAAATGAAGACCAAATGGAAGACGGTACGACAAGAAGTGTTAATGTATGATAATGTGTGAATAGTGTGTATGTATAGTATAGTGTATTATAAGTGTTAAAGTGTTATATCCGTGGAGTGTGCATCATGTAGGTGTAAGTGGGTGGGGGTGAGCTATCGCTGTCCAAAAGGACGGCATTCTACAACTGTAGAGAGAATACACACTCTTTGACATACGACCCATATTTGTGATGTCATCGTTGGTCGAGATATGACGTCATCGACAATTTTTTTAAATAGCAACCCCCAATTTTGACCATGCCATTTGAAAGAGCATGTCATTCCACATACATACATCATGAAAAATTATGGTGCTACATAACAAACATTTCAAGAAAATAATGTTTGAAGATTTTAAAATTTAATTTTCAGAATACTGTGCACTTCCCCATTATGCAACACCTGTCCGTGCTTATTTAGATGAGCTGCTCCCGAATCGTTGGATAGGGAGAAGGGGGCCGATTGAATGGCCAGCCAGATCGCCTGATTTGACACCCCTAGATTATTCCTTGTGGGGATACTTAAAAAGTAAAGTATACGTTACTAGACCAGTTAATTTGGAAGATTTAAAACCAAGAATTCGTCACGAGATACATCGTATACCTCCTGAAGTTATTGATAATGTCCACAAAGAAGTTATTAATTATCTTGGCTACTGTCAGGCAGCCAACGATGCACAATTTGAATATTTAATTTAGTCGATTTTTACATAGTCATCATCATTTTCAGTATTGTGAAAATTAAATTTTAAAATCTTCAAACATTATTTTCTTGAAATTTTTGTTATGTAACACCATAATTTTTCATGATGTTTGTATGTAGAATGACACGCTCTTTCAAATGGCATGGTCAAAATTAGAGGTTGCTATTTAAAAAAATTGTCGATGACGTCATATCTCGAACAACGATAACGTCACAAATATAGGTCGTATGTTAAAAAGTGTCTTTTTTAAAAACAAATTCGAAATTTTTTTCGAAAATTTGTCAATTTCAAAAATAATGAGTTTATTCGTTACTTTTCGAAAGCACTGTATGTAAAACCTTTATAACTTAAATTAAATATTTTCTACCACATTTATACATTTTTGAATGAAAAGGGCGCCGTATTCTTGAAATAGTGTTTTCTACAAATATAAATAATTTTAGACATTTAAGAACTGAATAATATAGAGTTTAGCAAATAACAGGAATGTTATCTCATGCCACCTGCGAATATTCAAAGGTACCGAAGTAAAACGAATATATAACGACAGAAAGCGGTCTAACCAACAAATTTTTAGGTACAGAAATCTTTCAAAATACGTATTTTTTAAATTTAACTGTAGATGTAAATATTGTTGTAACATAAATTTACATAGTTCTGCGTATGTTAAAATAATTGTTAAAATGTGGGGTTAGAATAGCAAAATAATGTGTGTCTTACAAACGCTTTTTAAAAGTTATTACTTTATTTGAGGAGAATTTAAATAGTAAAAGTGGATAAACAAAACATCAAGAATTTTATTTTTGATATTATTTTTGTTCTACGTGTTTTATTTTGTGAGATTTCTGTATCTAAAAACACCACAAATTTGTTCATTTTACGGCGACAAATACGGCCACCTTAAATCTCAAAATACAATAGGCTAACGTATAATCTGAAATATGTTTGACCAATTATTCTTGGAACACCCGGTATAAACATTCAAAATTTCAGTCCAAGTCAACGCGCTTTTTCCTGAAATATGAATCTCCGAGTGTCGTCTCCTCCGATTACCAATTCGTGTCGTGCATCCGCTGACCGGACGCTTCGCCCACGATTTAGTACCGGTGAATCAGAAGGGGGATCCCGGGGGCAGCGTTACTTTGAGGACGTCATACCGCCCCATAAATCCGGCGCGGCGGGCCGGATTAAAACCTGGATATCCTGGAGAGAGCGAACTTTGAATATCGAGCAGCGGCCGCACTTAATCTTGTGGGTGGACAGTGCTCTGTTAATATATCACGCTCCGGTAAAACGTATCGACGTTTCGAACCGCCGCAGACGCGGAAAGGGCGGGCGCGCCGTTCGTTACGTGTCTTCGGCGGCTTCGGCACATCTCACGCACCACCAGTGTTGCCAACCAAATGAAATCGAAAACGTGATACTGACCAAAAAAAAACCGACATAAAATCCCTAAATTAATTCATTTTACATATTCAAATAAATTTAAAAATCCGAATTTTCTTAAGTTACAAAACAATATCATGTAGTAGGCACCATTGAAAGTTGTCGACCTTTATCGCGTTCGGCGAGAAACGATATTTTGCAAACACGGAATTCCAGGAAACAACTACTCTGCTATAGGTTTTCCAGGTGTAATTCAATGGTGGTCGGGGCATTAGCCCGCAGAGTAGTTGTTTCCTGGAATTCCGTGTTTGTAGAATCAAGTTTGTCTAAATCTGTATTTTTAAGTAGTCACAAAGTTTCTTTTTTTATTTTGGTAATGTTAGAAATAATGCTAGGTTAAACCATCGTCTGCTAAATCGCAGCAGCCGCGCTTTTTCTAGTCTGTTTCTTTGCCCGTTTGCAGTGACTCACCGCGCGTGGCAACACTCTACAGCACATATGTCATATACATTTTTAGGCATTAATAATGTTGTGTGAAACTAACTACTCTGTGGATAAAGATATGTCATAGTTGTCAACTGTTTCTATCACAATTTAACGTCTCTTAAAAATTATGACAGATCTCAAATATCTGTGAGTGTACATTTCTGTTAACGTGGTTGCCTGAAATTCGGTAAAAGTCTTCTGAAACGTGTTTCGAAACTCTACCACAAAAATCAATCGAAAAATATATCGCCAGTGTGACATATTCATGGAATGGTGCAAGAAACACGAAATTAAAAAATATAGCGAAAATGTTTTACTCTTATATTTTTCCGAGATAATTCTACACATCTAATTTGTATTCGCCCTACGTACTTAGCCATGTTGCCAAATTTTTAAATATTTAGGATCAGTAGTTTTTCAGATAACCATCGAGGGAATTCCCGATGGGACACCCTGTATAACTCCTAAAATATGATATATTCTTTAAAGATTTTAAATAAAATATGACAACACTTAAATTGTGATAGAACCGCACATTGTCCTGCTCAATCATATGCCGCTTCAAAATTAGAGATTTCGAATATTTTCGGATATATCCAGAAAAATAAACGCAATAAATATTTAATTTTTGGAGGGTCTGCACTGAATGAATTTAGAATTAATTGTGAATATTTTATTTATTTGTTTCAGCACATGGCAACATCAAATTACATCAATATGGAAAAGGGAGCTACAAGGCCTTCTTATTACATCTTCGAGTGCAGCAGCTGTAAAGGTAGGAAGAATTTTAAAAACTGTAGCCTGCCGCACAAGGTGTAACAAAAAAGCAGGTCATTCCGTTAACTGCGTATTTTTGACGGCAAAGATAACGATTTAACTCTACCTACCCATATACAAAAAGTGTTTCCCTTAGAAGATACAGGATGTTAAAATTGAACTTTTAAAATTGTTTTCTCGCTTTACTTTCTTCAGATTTTTGCGTGTCACTTTAAAATTTTAAAGGTACTTCTTATTAATCAGATCGCCAAGAGCATTATTGTAAACCCCCCAATGGTTTCTGACGTACGCCTATGGTACACCCTGTATACAAACTTGCACCTTGGAGAAGTTGTAGGTCTTCAAAGTGAGGCCCAAAATTGTTGTAGTAGCACTGAAATGCGAATCAAGTTTGTGGTATTATCACTATTATCTTTAGTAAGCCAACGGATCTTAACTGACAATTTCTTAAATAAAAAAAAAACGATTACACATGACTAGCGCAAGCTACGTCTACGCCAGTGGCGTGCCTCGCTATCAGCCCCACTGAAACCTTTTTATAATGTCACTCAACGTCGGTGAGACCTTGTTTTCAGTACAGTAACCGTCTAGCTTGCATATTGCCGTTGGGGAAACGTTGTCGGGGATACCAATCAAGTAATTATTTACCGGAAAGGAAAACAGTTCTCCAACGATAAGCTGAAGCTGTTTCCGTAATGCCCATTAGTCTTAGGAGTAGTTCCATCGTTTTTGTCAATCAAGTCGGATGCGGGGCTTTTTGCCGGCTGCATCTGCATTGGCGAACCGCAACTTATGCATGCATTTAATGCAGTTCATCGATGCGGTCCGCTACCAGCGGAATAGCAACTAAATAGAATTGATGCGTGGTTCGTGCTTTGCTGTGGAGTATGTGGAAGTGGCCAGAGAGAAATTTTTATACCTTTGATGATATTTTTAGAATCCTCATTTGGTATTATGATATTAGTCCATTGAAAAGTTACATTTCGGGTTGCATTTTTTAGAGGACGCAATTTTATTGTTTATAAGTGAGGGGGGGGGGTCAAAAAAAGCTTAACTTGAAGTTTGTGGGGCCGCAACCCTCCAACTTCGACCGCCATCTTGGAAAAAGGAGGTTAAATTGTTTTTAGCATTTATCTGGTAAACTATTGGTCACACAATTTTTTTTAAAAAAACATTTTCTATTGCAAATTGATTCCTCTACAATTTTAGTCTAGTAACTTTTTGTTGTAAAATCAAAAATAACAAAGATATTAAAGAAAAACAATCAAAATTTTTGGACTACAAAGCTTGAAAGTAAGGTGTTTTGACAGGTGCCAAAATATTGTGTAATGTTTTCAGTAAAAAGTTTGCTAAAATATTATTAATAATTGTGGACTCGCATATAATGGCTGAAATTCACTCGGGTGATTTACAGCATTCGCTAATTACAGCCATCATTATATGCTCCTTGAATAAAATTCTACTCTATTGCTTTTCTTCTCTATGAAGGATGTTTTTCAGTGTTATTGTACTAGTTAACTGAAAATTATTTTACACTAATTTTAATGTATAGGTGTTTAGCACCCCCTCTCCCGTTCCCCTGTCTGCGTTTATAGTTCTTTTGTTTTTCTAATTTATACGGGTGGTCCTTCGATGTTCATTATCGGGTACGCGTTTGCGAGTTAAAGGGGGCGCTGTTCGTACCGTCGGAATGTTAACTGCTGCCAAATATAATCTGTGACGTAATTAGACGGAGGACGTCGGCGGATCGTGCGTCGGGGCAAACGATGCCACTTTGAAAATAATCCAAAACGCGCTGACGTGGCACGGGGATCCAGTTGCAGCGATTTTGACACGGTGCATATGTCAATTACGGCGGGGAAGCTGTTAGGGATCAGGAGCGATCGCAGAATGAAATTAAAATAGTTGAAAGAGTTAAAAAGGGTCTTTTACAGTGGCGACTCGTGGACTTACACCGAAAAAAATCTAATCCGTATTTAAGTATAAGGACTTAAAATTTTAAACTTCCTTCAACTGCATATGTCGCCGATTAATTCGGCAATAAATTATATTTGATATAATTATTTACATATTCTTGACTCCAAGCATTCTTATACAGGGTGAGTCAGTTATAATGTCATTAATTTTAACCACGTATTCGGGAGGCCTAATAAAGGCAGAAAATCGAAAAAAAATTTTTACTCGACCTTTAAAAAATAAACAAATCACCCTATAAAAATCAGTAACACGACGCTCCTGGTGCGCTACGAACTTTCTGATGGCGCACCCGACGACAATCTAATGCCACAGACTTGCCGTATTAACCATGGATGCCACATTTACATACATAATATCGTCTAACACATCAGCGTGTTATTCAAATTTACCTCCATTTAGCACTCTGCATTTCCCGCATTTCTTCCCCCCCCCAAATTTGTAGATCATGCCACACATTTGGAGGGGGGATGGAGATAATACAAGCAGTAAGCAGTAAGCAGTAGTTTGTTTATTTCGGTCTAACCTCACGTATTTGGCGTAAATTCACAACGCAAATTCCGAATATGTGGAAATGGTAGTGTTATTCGGAGAGTGTTTACGAAATGCGACTGACCCTAATTTTATTAATAAAGTGCTATGGACGGATAAGTGCAGTTTTACTTGAAATGTGGGCTGTAAACAGGTTAGTACCATACTAAACGACCAAGGCTGTCAGCGGTCAGTGACAGTCTGAAAAGGGGGTTTAAATAATGATTTGAAAATATTTTTTTTCGCGTAAATATGCATTTAGATTTTTTTTTAATCACGTATTCGCATTATACTCATTATTCCCTATCTCCTCTTAAAATTAATGACATTATGACTGACTCACCCTGTATTTAATTCAACACTTTTGTTTCTTAAAATGACACTAAATTTAACAATAATATTTTGTTAAAATATGAATAAAACATCTTCCTTAAGTTATAGGTTTGCAAAGACTAAAATTATTAATGTTTTGTAATATGCGGCTATAGTGCAAAATAATAATATTTATAGATGATATTAATATAACAACTTGTGTTAACAAAACTTTAGAGACACAATCGTAATATTATTTACTATTTGTATACAAATTGTATTAAAGTTGCGTGTTCAGGTGGATCACCAGGTTCCGCATGTAGCCGCAAGATATAGTTACATGTTGTATCACGTCTACACAGGTTTCCTTGTGTTGGAATAATCGTCGATTGCCACACCTCCTATGGCTACTGCTAAGAAGCTCAAAAGCGGTATATGTCTGTTGTGGCGCTAACGAATGACTTTGACAGTTTCCTACAAGTTTTCTTTCCTTATATAAATAATTAAATATTACTGAATCAGTAGTATTTAATTATTTATATTTGAATATGGAAATATAAATTACAATATTTATATTAGATTCCGGTAATTTTAGGTGAACCCACTGGGTCATCAGGTAATCATTTTTTTTTTAAATTTATAACTTTAACATGTTTGGAAAAGATCATCCAAGTAAAAAACTAGAATATTATTGATTCATGACAATATTTTTTTTCTGTATGTGAGCAATCCGAAGCTGAACTAATATAAGGTGTAAAAAATCAATTACAGATCAATACTGTCACAGCAATTTCTGTGCTCTTTCTTATATGAAATCCAAAAGGATATAAATTTGTCGTCGTTTCGCTGACGTGTTATTTTTAGTTCAGATGAAAGGATTTCTTTTGGCAAGTCGGAAGTTGTAACCGTTTCGAGGAAAAGTTCGGCCGGTTAGAAACAACGAGGCTGACGTGACGACGCGACGGACCGGGCCAATTGTGGTATTTCTATCGAAAGGTCAGTTAACAGTCTATATTTCGTGTGTACAAATTAAAAAAACTGAAATAATTAAACACGGTACCAGTTATTTTGTATAAATTTGCGATTTATACATATTTATAATCATGTGACAGGTTTTGCTATGTTATGAAACAACTATACGAAATGTTAACTTTCTTCTTGAAAAATAAATAAATAAAATCACATATTTATTGCAAAATGTCAACATTCTAGTTTTTGTATTGTACTGTACTCTTCAAACTAACTGTTTACGCACATAGTGATCTCGCGAAACGTGCATTCTAATTTTTCACAAAGATTTCAATTTTTTTTATCAAAAAAACAATTGAACATCGTATGAAGGCGTAGAAGGACCACGTCTACAATTTTTTTTAGATTCAGGCTTTAAACTCTGAATTCAAAGTTTAATCTCTGAATTGGGCTTTCAATAGTATCTACAGTGTAGTGGGTCGCTTTCTGCTTCTAGCTTTATTGAGGCCCAGCATTGAGTAATCAGTGAGTACCAAATGTAGACACTACATGCTACGCCTCGCGTACTTATATCTTCCGTCGGTAATAACAGAACATGAACAGCCAGGGTTGCTCGTCGTTGGCCTCACCTGTGGCATACTGATGAGAGCTAACAAGCTCGAAACTGATATATGTCTGATGGCACCACTTACGACTAACCGTGGTTGTTTGCTATATATAGTCGGTGCATTAGTCCACAGAGTAGTTATTTCCTAAAATTCCGCTTTTAAAAATATGGCAGACATAAAAGTCTGAATTCAGAGATTAAACTTTGAATTCAGAGTTTAAAGTCTGAATCTAAAAAAAAAAAATGTAGACGTGGACCTACGGCTTCGTACAAAACTGATCCTCTGACTACAGTGGTGACATTTACGTACATTTTCTAACGAATTTCTAGTTGTTCGATTCGGTTTCTGTCAGTTTTGGCCCTGCGCGCCAATGGCCCCGATGGCAGTAGTTGGCTCGCGATGCACGTCTTCTTCAAGACATCGACAGAGCGGGATAAATCGCCGCCTCACACTTCACCGTCCCCGAATACCGAAACTTTATACTAAGCAAAACAGAGTAGACATTAAATAAATCAACGTCAATGAGATACACGAGGCAACACCCGCTGTCTATCCATTTATTTCGCCTTTTTTCAAATTGGTAGACTCATCGACGCTGTGAGGTTCTAGTTAGGTATATTCTAGTCGTTGTTTTCCAAAAAAAGTTTTTATTTAACAAAAATATACCGTCTGGTTTTGTTACAAGGTAATATTTTTTCAGGACAATTTAATTTGTATATAAAAAAGCCACATGCCACAGTGTAATTGTCACTTTGACAGCGACAAAACTTACCTGCAACCAGAGACAAGTGAACTCTTGTTTATGCCTGCAACTTTTCCACCGATAAATGCAATATAGTCTGTTTAGAAATGAAAGAGAGTAATAAAAGCTTATTATGTATGCAAATCGTAAATAAATGTATTACTGGTGCTTATATTCAATATTTTTATATTGTGTATTATCGGTATAGATGAGGTGTACTTTTAAAAAAACTTTGTGTGAACGGGTTGTACTAAATTGTAGCAGGTAGCTAAAATTTAATCCCCGACAATCCGTCTTTGTCTATGCCGCTTCAATTTCTGGGTCCATTTCTCTTATAAGTAAACAATATAAAAACAGCGTTTCAAAACATGAGGCTACTTTAAGCATCATAACCGCGTTAAGAGGGTTTTTAGTAATTCAAATCAAATTATTCAATATTATTATCAAAATATTTATTTAAATTTAATAAATAGACTTTTATTCCACACAAAAATATATGTATTTTGAAAATTCAAATTATGGTGAGTAAATGTAGTACTGTATAAATGTACAATAAAGAAAATAAAAAAGTAGGTATATTAAAAGTCATTCTCTGAATATTCTGATGAATTATCTTCGTCTCCTAGATTGATAACGATAGGTTCCACAGTAACGTCAATTAAATTATCGAGTTCCCACATGTTCTCCTCTTCTTTTGGTACA
Source organism: Monochamus saltuarius (assembly GCA_025584915.1). Classification (NCBI taxonomy): domain Eukaryota; kingdom Metazoa; phylum Arthropoda; class Insecta; order Coleoptera; family Cerambycidae; genus Monochamus; species Monochamus saltuarius. Next base: position 2,311,457 of record CM046722.1, on the reverse strand, counting down.
TGATGTATACATCTTTGCCAGTTATCTGCAGTTACTCGTTCCAAGGAATTTTTTAACAAAATTTTCACGTCACTTAATTTAAACGTCGTATTATTTCGCGCTACATCTCCTTTTACCTGCGCCCAGACTAATTTGATTGGGTTAAGTTCACAGTGATAAGGTGGTAACCGTAGTACCGTTATTTGGAGATTTGTTGCCATTTCATCGATAACATATTTTTTCTGATCTTTATTAAGATTGACAAGTGTCAAAAGTTTCTTTTTCACCATATTTGTTTCAAAAGAAATGTTTTTTCCGGATAACCATTGAATTATATCGGCTTTCCTCCAAGCAGTCGTAGGCGTCCGCTCGGTCTGCCGTGAATGGTAACTGGCATTATCCATGACAATTACAGACCCCGGAGGAATAAGATCCAACATCTGAGTAAAATACTTTCCGAAAACATCTGCGTTTATGTCTTCGTGATAGTCACCTGAATTTTTAGATTCAAATAAAAGTAAACCGCCATCTACAAAACCACTGGCACTACCTATATGTGTATATCCCTCGTTGTCCCAAGTTTCGTCTAGATAATAAATATTCCTCCCTTCGTCACGGAATTTTCTAATTGATCTTAAGTAGAATCTTTACCAACAAATAATTTCATCTTTATCGATAAGAACTGACTTCCTGTTCTGCTTTTCCCAGCAAAAATTCAACTCTCATAAGACGGCTCATAATTTGCTTCTACTGATTTTTGGCAAATCGTTGTCCTCTGAAAGTTTACTTAAAATTTTGTTTAGCGTGGTATTTCTTTTTTAAAATAAAATGAGTGTACTTTTCTGCGAATGACATTTTTGAAGAAATAATGATGTAACTGGTCTGCTACTTCCTGCTCGGCCTAAGCGGCTCGACATCTCACCTGCACTCGATTTATATGTGAAACTACATATGAAGGAACAGCCAGTTCAATTGTCGGTCATCTCACCTATGGCATACTGATGAGGGCTAACAAGCCCGAAACCGGTCTATGTCTGGTGGAGTGGCCGACAAGGGTTCTTGGCTGTTTCACACAGATACTGCAGGTATAATTCAATGCCGGTCGGGGCATTAGCCCGCGGAGTAGTTGTTTCCTGCAGTATCATTTATAAATTTAAAGTTGGAAAGCAATACTGCGGAAGGAAAACGAATGAAATTAAGGAATTAAATGATTTGCCTTGATGATTCCTCACGATACATCGAGTTCTAGAAGACGAACTGCTGGAAAGTCTCTCTGCATAGCTATGAGTTTATTCCAGGAAATAACAACAGATCAACTGCTAGAACTACTAAATTAGTTTTTGAAAACTTCAGCCCTGATATCCGTTTAGCGTTATGGCATATTGGGAAAGTTATTTCACGAGTCGGGCGCTTTTAATCAAGCGAAAATTATTATACTATTCCGCCAGAGGAACCTCCTCCGTCCCAGACGAAACTTTAAAGTGGCGCGCGATGAACTGACACTAAGAAAATATTAAAAGTTTTAATAATCCATCAAGGCAACATCTTAAAGTTCGCGACAAGTTATATTGTTGTTGCAACTTTCAAATGGGAGGCTAACAGGCCCTAATCATTATTTGCGCCACTTGCGGACTATTCCTCGAACGGCGGGAGCACTTACTAAATAATGATGACACCTATCTTCCTCTATTTTGCAATACTAATACACCTAATGCTATAAATTCCTTCCGTAATACTGCAACAGACCACTTACTACAACTTCTACGTAAATGACAGATAGAGTGATGCTAGTAGGCCCTACAATAATATATTTTATTTTTACCTTTAAACTGTGTTCCCAAAATATATCTGTATATAATTTAGTACGTAATCTAGAAGAACGAGAATGAGACGTCCTGTATTAGCTTTTGTAACTGGTTGTATTGAGTTCTTTCTGATAGCAGGTTCTTCTTCTTACTAGCCGAGAACAAGAGCTTGCTAAAGATTCTACAGAAGTGTACTTTAATTCTGTGATTGGCCGCTACCTAGGCCGGAAAACAATTTATTTGTTACTCATTTGTAAATATTCATTTATCACAATACAGCATTAATCGAGAGTTTATTTTTACAAGTTACTAAATTCTAAATTAAAAAGCTAAAATTACATTCTATTACGAGAATTCTGTTTTATTTGTATCTTTTATGTTAAAAATCATGGTACAACTGTTATTTCCAGTAATACAAAATTTGGACAAAGAAATAGTTGAAATTGAGCCACCTGTTGGTGCAGACCTGCTGAAGTAGAGGTGATTCACAAATTATCTAAAAATAATGAGAATAGATGCTTCATGAAAAATGGAGTGAATATCTTAAAAAAAGAAATATAAAATTCTTATAATACGAGGTACGTCCAGAAAGTAAGTTCCGTTTGGTAATAAAATTAAATTGTGTACAGATACAGAAAAATTATTTATTGCACAAAATTCTACAACTCTTAAACTACTTTTCCACATGACTGCCGAAATTTTGCAGGCATTTGTCATAGCGTGGCACAATTTTTTGTATACCTTCGTCATAGAAGTTTGCCGCCAGCAAAAATTCAACTCTCGTAAGACGGCCCATAATTTGCTTCTATTGATTTTTGGCAAATCGTTGTCCTCTGAAAGTTCACTTAAAATTTTGTTTAGCGTTGGTATTTCTTTTTTAAAATAAAATGAGTGTATTTTTCTGCGAATGACATTTTTGAAGAAATCATCTATAACGACTTTTGACCTCCCTGTAGATGATTTTGGGGGATTTACAGTATCTTGTTCATTTTTTGTTTCCTCTCAAAAGTCTGTAGATAGTCGATTTTCCAATCCCTGTCATTTTGGAACACTTTTTCACGATGTCGTCAACACTGTTGGTAGGATTTTGGTGTTTCAATACATTAAATACATTTAATATAATAATCTCATTCTGAGACAGCGCACATCTTTTCACGCGTTTAGCAGGTACATAATCTGATAAGCTCGACATTTTACCCAAACAATATTATATCCACTGGCACAATAGTCACTAAACACAAGTCCAATTTTACTCTACTGCACTAGCACGTCTTCGTATATTCAGCTCTAAGACTGGATTGATCTGTCACAATACACTGGCTCCTGCCCTATGATGTATCCAGTAAAATATACTAATGTACTCCCATTACCTGTTAGCATCAGTGTTACCCGATAATTACCTGAAACGAAATATTACCACGTCCATGGCCGGTTCTTATCTCGGGGGTTTTATTACTCTCTTTCATTTCCAAACAGACTATAGTTGCATTGATTTAAAAAGGTAACAACAGGAAATACTGATAAACTTTTTTTTAATCTTGTATAGGTAGTACACTTTTCTTTATAATGCCAATGAAAACTTCGTAATATTATTGAAAATGCTCCAACGAAGAGGAATATTCCCCCGCTGTAGAATGAAGTGTTTGAGGCTTAGGCAGAATATTTCGTAGCTTATTAAGCAAGTTTTTATGAGTGTATACGCTTCCTCGCGGGGCCCAGAGAAACAACACGAGGCGAATTCGATTCCGGCTTGATGGAAAATAAAAATTATGCAAATACGAGCGCGGGCGGAGAAAGAAAGGGGGCGGCGGACAAGTAATTATGAAAAAATAAAAGACCGCCCCCGGCGGCCCCACAATAAGCCTTGTTACGTCGAGAACGGATGAACAAAACAAACGTTTGTAAGCAATTTGAATAAAAAAGGCGCGCCGCGGCATCCCCCATTTGCATATTCAAATGTTGTGGCCGCCGCAATTACGTCATAATTGAAACGGCACAAAAGAGACGGCGGCGGCGTCCTCCGCAATCGCCCGCGAGTAACTAACGGCGGGATAATAGGAGCGACAGTTTACTGGCGCTCTAAATTAACCGACTTGTCACATTGATTTCGACTTAAGAAAGCAGGCGTACCTGCAAATGCACGGCTCATATTCCGCCACCTCATGCATAATGCATGCGCCGCCATCCTCTGTCTCGCCTTTGTTTGCGGCCGCGTTTGTGTACGTTATTCTTTTCGCTGCCGTGGGGTAATTGCTTTGATCGTTTCGGAGTGTTTTTAGAGCTACACGGGACGTTACAGGTTGCGCCTCGCGTCGCTTCTGGATACGACGCTTTCCATTTGCGTAACGGCCGTAGTTCCAAACGAGTCAGTTGCACCAACGTTTTAATATACTTTGTTTCGAAATGAGACAGAACAATAAAGGCTGATCGTATATAAAGAGGGTGATATTCGCGTGCGAAGTAAGTAGCGTCACTTTTGACTAGCATATGTCTGCATCGTAACTTGACGCGTACGTTTGTCCATTAAAAGTGCAACATATTTTGAAAAGGAACGTCCTACATCTACAGATCTAACATTTGTATATACTTAAAAGGGTGACAGATCAGTCGTAGTAAAATGCAAAATTTTGTATACAGGATGTTTCTAAATAAGTGTCGCAACGGAAAACTGAAAATTCCCCTCGAAAAAAGACATATTTTTTTCCTCTTCCACTTTTCTCTCCGGGGTTTCGTTTTTGAGATACACGGTGTCAAAACTTTAATTTTTTTTTTTTAGTTTTTTTCCAATATCTTAGGAACCGTTTGAACTACAGGACTGAGCTTTTGTAAACACATTATCGCTATTAATAGCTACTTTTTCCCATCTTTCTCGAATTTATTGGACGTGCCAGTGGTGGAGATTTTAAGGTATCGGAAGGGTTTTTCCCCCATAACTTTTACGCCACTGGAAAAATTGACATTTGACAGCAAATTCTGAAGCGCCAATGAATTTTACACAAAAATAGTTCTCTTGGTTCATTGCTCTAAAGTCAACCGTTTTCAATAAAAATGACTTTCTATGAACAAAAACAAACATTTTGCTAACGTTTCCAAAATCTTTTGTAATTCAAAAAATAGGTAGTAATAATTAATAATACAAGAACAAAAGGAATTAAGCGGATCGCAAACATACAAGATAGAAAACATTTAGCGGCTAAAGGATCCAGAAAAGAAGGTGATAAGAAACAACGAGCAACTGCGGACAACGTTGTTTCTAGGTTATTGCCCTTCATCAGCGCAGTGCAGCTTAAACAAACAAGAAGGAGTATCATTTGCCCTTTTTTTTCCTTCTTGTTTGTTTAAGCTGCACTGCGCTGATGAAGGGCAATAACCTAGAAACAACGTTGTCCGCAGTTGCTCGTTGTTCCTTATCACCTTCTTTTCTGGATCCTTTAGCCGCTAAATGTTTTCTATAATTAATAATTTTAACGACATTTAACAACAGATAGGATTTTAACTTTTTTTATCAATTTGGCGAGTAAAATTTACAAAGACTGTTCAAAATTACGTTCGCGGACTTCAATGCACGCATTACATCTTCAAATCATGTTTCTTTCGCTGCGGCTTCACCCCTATCGGTCAACTCTTCGATATTATTGACATGGATTTCATAAACGATGCATTTCAGATGTCCCCATCCGGCGGTTCGATTTGTCGTTCTCCGGATGTTCTCTTGAGGTCTTGCACTTGCAAAATGTGAGGGTGTCTCATCATATTGTTAATACGGCTGAAATAAGAGATAATACGTTCGTTATTATATTAAACTATTTTGTTTTGTTTTTATTGAACACTTTGGTAACCTATAGTCAGCCTTCGTGTTTTTATCGCAAATGAATTATTTCTTTACCTTAAAACTATAGTAAATTGGATAGAAAAAGTTTGAAAATGACCTCGCTGTGCTCAGATCTATTTTACATTGCGGTATATGGTATAAAAAATCTGAAACAATGTCAGAATCTGGAACTAGATTAAATACCCGTCGATCCGTACCGAAATGCGTCACTGTTTTCTGCTAGGAGTTAGTGCGACATGAATATAAATTCTAGATATGCTCGGTAAAGATTCCCAGGCGAAAACGCGAACGATTTTCTCTCGGGAACGCTAAATCTATACCCGCAGTCTCGACGAGTGTCGGTGCATGGAACAATCTCGCACGGTAATCAGTTTAATCACATCGCCAGTAATTTTCTGCATGAGATATGAAATCGACTCCGGCTCGCAATCGCTATAAAACGAACCCGTTTCTAATATTAAGTTTCACGAATGCACGAAGATATTTTTTACTAGACAACTACTACGTTTTCTATGATACCTGCAGAATAAACCAATTAAGTGCAAAATTAGCTATGTTCAAAAAAACATTGTCAATTAGAACGCCCTTAGACTACAGGTTTACTACAAGAACATTTTTGACTATTGAAATATGTACCAAAAATTTGTGCAATAAAGAAGAATACTGGAAACTCACGGAAGAGGTTGATGATACAAAATACGCGAACAATTCATGGATGGTATTTTAAAAATGAGCTTTTGACAAACAAATTTAGGTTGCTCTCTTACAGAAACTGAAACTTTGCATAGAATATCTAGAAGGTGCTTTTGCGAATTATGCGTGATATGGATTTTTGTTTTATAAAACGAATTCGTATGTCTACAGAAAAAGACGAAATTACGGTATGGAGAAAAAATTACTGAAGATAAATATTAGAAGGTCGAAATCGCAATTGAAGAATATTTTTTATATACTATATAAATACAGATGAAGCATGGATAAATGAAGGCTATACGATGACAAAAGTGTAGCACTGGTTTGCTACATGTGGAACTTGATGCCGTGATTGTATGAATAATTCACCCTGCTATATTAGCTTAGTTCATAGTACAGCAGAATCAGTTTCAAACTGTCAAAAAAAAATGCGCCCTGCTTCTAAACTGTCGTCAAAAGTCGATATTTTCGTTAAATTTTAAGTTGAGAAAGTGATACTTTTTTGTCATTCAGCAACAAAATAATTTTATGTTCTAGAACGCCAAGGTTTTTTCGTTGTAAAACATAAAACAAATGTCAGTGCACTATATGTAAACTGAAAGTGCCGATATTGCAGTGAGTTAAATTTATGCCAGATCCAGTGCTGTCAGTTATCGTAGCTCTTAGTTCTGGTGGTTCAAAGAGGCTGTTGCTGTAATCGTGTAAATTTACTGCGCCCGTTGTATTATTGGCAAGTTCCATAGGCTCTGCTGAAAATGGTAACAATCTGCGATTGAAGTTTTATTTTATATAAAATCTTCTTATAAGTCTTCACTACCATACTAGAACGCCCCCTCCATGTCGTTTAATGGTGGTAATATCGGCTAACAGAGTGGTGGAACAACGTCTATAAGTTTCCGGATGAAGCAAATTGAGATAAGTTGATGCTATTTCTTATGGCACATTCCTTATTTTGCTGACGCCACATTTTTCCCTGACATACTTCACAAAAAATCTTCGACTTGTAGTAACTGTCGCAAGAACAGCATCTTGCATTTGGTCTGGACTTGAAATCACAAAACATCTCGGAGTTTGAATGTTAGAATTGGGAATTCTTATAAAAATAATTGGATCTTTGTCTTCTATAGCATCGATCGTTATCTTTAGTAGTTCATCTTTTGTCAAAGCTCCACAAACACCAATTTATTAAAATGACCTGAAAAGTTGTTCAAAACTAGTTAAATCGATGGATTTATATTAATTTGAATTACCTTTTCTAGCAGAAATCTGTTATCAGGTGTGTCTTGTAAAAATCTCTCAATTTCCGCTTTCCTTAGAATCCTTAACTTTTTAACATGGAATATACTGACCATAACGTAGAAGGCTTAATTTTATGTTCGAAATATGGCAGTAATACCTCTTCGGACACTTTTTGAATTTTCTTCGAACTACACCACCCTTTGAATTCCTTGTAGGCAATCTCGTAGTGTCTCGCTGATTTTTTGTGGATTAATTGTGAAACAGCACTTTTTTTTTCGAATAGATTATTTTAAAATAACTTCCATTCCTGAAATAAGTATACGTTTGGTCCAATTGCCTCCGCGCTTCACAAGACCTCCAATGAGAGGCGACCATTAAAAAAAATTACCCGGCATTCGACCGGCGATTAGGTTTAATTCGACCGCGCGATAAAGCATACCTCCAATTTATGTAATTTCCGTGTAAACGGCCTCCGTGGGAGGAGGGCCGCGGTACGCCCCATTAAATATAAACGATAATAACTGGGCACTTAGTAAAGGGTCACGGACTGCCGTGCAGTTGATTAACTCTCGAATCACAAGCCGCACCGAACAATCGCGGTAGCCGGTGGATGAAAGCCGCCCCCCGACTTTCAGCTCTGCTCTTTGATTAGGCCGACGTAGAATCAGTACTAAAACGTAAAAATGGGGGCGAACTATATACAGGGTGTAAAATATATAAGGAGGTAATAGTATGAACCGAAATAAGCAGAAAAGTCTCAATAAACATGGGTCCGCAAATTAACAGTTGCGGAGATATGGTATGTTTTATGTTTTTAGTCCCTTTTTTTGTTTTGCAAAAACGTTGTGTATTTTCTTATAATAGTTGGTTGATGTTTAGTGAAATAAACAGTACGTATTTGACAGTTGTTCTCAGTGCAGAAGTTTTCTTTCGCTATGGCTGGTTACTCTAACGCAGAATTAACAGACATGCATTTTATGTATGGTCGTGCTAATGGGAACGCCACCGAAGCGCGACATCTTTATGTTGACGCTTATCCAAATCGCCAGATTCCTTCACAACGCATGTTTGGAAGAATTCACCAAAGATTGCGTGATACCGGTTCCTTGAGCAAACAGTGCCATTTATCCGGAAGATCAAGGTCGGTATCCACTCCTAGAGCAGAAGAAGAAATTCTAGCACTGGTAGAGCAGAATCCAGGTACGAGTGTGCGGAGAATATCAGCCGAGGTAGGAATTAGTGGTCCTCTTGTTTGGAGAATCCTTCACGAGCAACTGTTTTATCCATACCATGTGCAACGAGTACAGGCCTTAAATCCAATAAATGATCATCAAGCACGTTTGGTTTTTTGCCGCTGGTTTCTACGTCATGACCCTCGTATTCTTGCAAACATTTCTTTTACTTATAAGGCCGGGTTTACAAGAAATGGAGTGTTTAATTTTCACAATACGCATATTTGGGCCGACGAAAACCCTCATGCTCTAATAGAATCTGGACATCAGGCACGTTTTTCATTAAACATTTCGATGGGTATTGTACGTGACAGGTTTCTAGGTTCTGTTGTTTTACCAAACCGATTAACAGGCGCTGCTTACCTCAACTTTCTGCAGAACACACTGTATGAGTTTTTGGAAGACATTCCTTTGAATCAGAGGCAACAAATGTGGTTCCAGCATGATGGTGCTCCAGCTCATTTTTCCATGGCCGTTAGAGAGCATTTACACCAAACTTTTCCACATATATGGATAGGATGGGCCGGACCTGTTTTATGGCTTCCAAGATCGCCTGAACTGAACCCTTTAGATTTCTTTGTTTGGGGATATTTGAAGACATTAGTGTATGGTACTCCTGTAAATAGCCTGGAAGAGCTGCAGCTACGGATTAATAAAAAATGTCAAGAAATCCAAACCAAGGAGGGTGTTTTCGAAAGAGTTCGAATATCGTTGAGACGAAGATGTCGTGCCTGCTTGGAAATGGACGGAGGGCACTTTGAACATCTTCTGTAACTTTGTTCTTTGTTTGTTAAAAGCTTCCTTTGTCGGTTTATTCCTAATAAAATAAAATGTTTGAAAAACGAATAGTGGTCCATATCTCCGCAACCGTTACTTTGCGGACCCATGTTTATTAAGACTTATGGCTTATTTTGGTTCATACTATTACCTCCTGAAATAATTTACACTCTTTTTTTAACACCCTGTATAAAGACCTGTTTTATGACGATTAAATCATATATTTTTCGAGTAGAAATTATAAGTTACGAATTCAGGTTAATTTATAACAGGTGACATAACATGACATTCCTCGTTTAATTGTTCTTCATCACGTTCTCTTCTACTCAGCCACACCTTCCCAAAGAGTACGTTTTTATTTTTTTTCTAAACTACTAAAAACATTACAAAAACTAAAGTTTGTAGAGGTGTTCTAAGAATCATGCCCATTAACTCAGCATTGTTGTACACATGAGCAACCTACCACCTAGAGAGTATATCCCCACTCCAGCCCTATTCGCTAAGCAGCTGCTATTGTTGTCGAAGTGATGATCTTCTCAATCCGTCCATGAATGCTACTAACTTGTAGAACTAACAGTTAACCTATAAAAATTTTAGTGGTAGCTTGTAAAAATAAATGATTTCTTGATTAATACGGTATTTTGATGACGTTTACAAATGAGTAACAAACAAAAGTTTGCGCCGCCTTGGAGACGTCCCGTCAAAAACGTGCTGGGCGCTAAATAATATCCATTTTATTACAAATAATAAATTATGCGCGTTTCAGTCCGCAGGCAGAATTGCATTGTCACCGGGAGGCTTGCCGATGGGAAACAATGCCAGCCAGTAAGGCAATTTGCCCAACAGTGCGAGATATGAAAATTGCCAGGCGCAATACAATAAAGCCAAATTAGCTGACGGGTTAAAAAGGTAATTATATCGATCTGACAACGCCGGGAATGAGTCCCGTTACGCTTTGGCTGCGGTCACATTGCAATTTTGTGCGAGTGATATGTACAGAATGTTTGATGGCATATCAAAATCAGCGTTAATATCTAATAGAGTAGTTTTCCATTTTTTAATATATATATTGTTTATTAATATTAAAAGAAGCACTAAATATTTCATTTTGAAAAACGTCACGTAGACAAATAAACTTCAATATCCTTCAACAAATTCACAACTGTCAAACTCTACTTTGAAATTTCAGTCAGCGTTTGATTGCTTAATATAAACTGACTCCAGTGGCGAAACCGAACCACTTATATAAGTTTTTAGGATTCTCGAAGTTTCGGCGACATCGAGAACGTGTCAAGAATCAAATAGAATATAGCTGGACTATTCTAGAAAACGTCAAAATAAAGGTATTACAAAAATTATCAGTTCTAACGCAAACAGGAACATAATTAACAAACTAACAGGGTAGATGAGCTTCCGTAATAATATAACGAATGATATGTTAATTTTATTGTATAATAGGTATTGATATGGAAGCTCACTTATCTTTTTAGTTTATTAATTATGTTTTCGTTTGCTTTTGAAATAATTTTTAATAAAACAAATTAGTAGTACATATTCTAATAAGGGACCTTTAAACTAATAACGTTCTATTAAATCATAAACAATAGAACAAGAAAAATTAAATAAAGATGTATTTAGGCACTACATAATAGAAGTGTACGAAAATTAACTGAACATATCATTCTCTTCCTCTAAAGTCACAAGAAAGTCAGAATGCAGAGTAATCTAAAACGTCAGAGTGAACTCCAAAATGTTTAAGAGTTATAGTCCTAATTAGTTTTAGCTTTATCACAGTTATCAGCAATATTTGTTATAGTTAGGTAAGTACTGACCATTTTCTTTGATCAAACCTCAATTTAAATGTTTTCCATTTGAACACAGCGAACGAGAGTAACTGAACACAACAACGCTACACGACCCACATGGCGTAGTGACGTGTGTTGGAACAGCTAATATATTGCAGCTGCGCAGTTGTTCTCAATCAGTTAGAGCAGGGGTATGTTAAGTTTATATAAAATGGTGTACTTTTAACACATTTAACACACACTGGAAAATATTACACAAATTTAGTATGTTTTATTAAAATAAATGCTAGTAATTTTAACACATTTTGTGTAAAACGTATAAAAAAGTCATAGTGTAAAACTATTAACACGGAAACTTTACACATTATTAAATACTGAAAAATCTCATTTATAGAGCAACTTTTTTTGTAGTGTACATAATTTTGAGGGTCTGTGAGCTAAACTGACTTTAGATTCGGACTCAGTGCCGGTGTTATTTTCTTAAATTGAGCAATTGAGTCCAATGGACAATTACAATTCACGGAAGTAGTTTTTCTAGCGTGACATATAGGTTTAGATCCGGCGCAATATCCTAAAAAACGCCCTTCCCCGTACATTTCCGTCAGCTTCACTGTTAACGAAGCCAAGACATCTGAGGCTCACTTTCGCCAATTACAATCGAACGCCGACTTCCCCGAACAATGGCGTTTTGTTTGGAATCCTCATTCAACATTTTCAACGAGCACATCGCGCAGACGAGCATCCGCGTATTCCGAACGAAATTGCCCAGTAATTTGGGTCATTTGGTAATTGCCCGCCTAAACGGGCCCCATCTATTGTCAGCCGTACTAACTAAATACATCTATTCACAACTCCAGAAACTTCGGAGTTGATCAATTCCATTTAGGAATCGAACAGGCAGACAGTTCTTGCTTCAATAGCTGATATTTCTGCGAGCAAATGGATGCCTAATACAGTTATCAGATGGATGGTACGAGCCCGTTTCCCTTAATTTCGATAGCGGTATCAGGTGGGTCGAGATCAGGGCTCATCGAAACTGGTAGTTGCGACACGCTTAAACAGACGGTTCAAATTGGTTTAGTGTATATTATCTCACAAGTTTACCTCAACAGTAAGAATTGGAGTTATACAGGGTGTTAAAAAAAGAGTGTAAAATATTTCAGGAGGTAATAGTATGAACCAAAATAAGCAGAAAAGTCTTAATGAACATGGGTCCGCAAAGTAACGGTTGCGGAGATATGGACCACTATTCGTTTTTCAAACATTTTATTTTATTAGGAATAAACCGACAAAGGAAGCTTTTAACAAACAAAAAACAAAGTTACAGAAGATGTTCAAAGCGCCCTCCGTCCATTTCCAAGCAGGCACGACATCTTCGTCTCGACGATATTCGAACTCTCTCGAAAACACCCTCCTCGGTTTGGATTTCTTGGCACTTTTGATTAATCCGTAGCTGCAGCTCGTCCAGGCTATTTACAGGAGTACCATATACTAATGTCTTCAGATATCCCCAAACAAAGAAATCTAGAGGCTTCAGATCAGGCCGGACCTGTTTTATGGTCTGCAAGATCGCCTAGGTATGTCTTGCTACTGGACTGATTCACCCTGTAGTCTGATGCATTAAATTAATTACTCTGGATCACGGCTTTCAACGCATACGCTTTGTGCCACTTCACGAGAGGTCTCTGGTGACGTTAATAATAATTATCGGGATTGTACGCCAGCTCTAACGTGCAAGGAAATCGTCAAAAGGATTTTTGAAGGGGCTTGTAGTATTGAAACCAAGCAGATGGTTGATCGTAGCCCTAGAGAGGGCGCTGATTGCAAATTGTGGGTAATGTAGTAAGGTTCCACAATTTCTTAGCAGCAGCACCACTCAGTCATAGTTATTGTGCAATGATTTAAGTAACATTAGGCATATTATCTTCCGTGTGAGGACTCTATGTATACTGGTTTCTAGTATAATAGAACGAAAAAATAAATACTTAAACACGCCACGCTGCTCCAATACGCCGTGGACTCCCTGGACCTCCATCTCTTCCACGATTCGGTTGCAAATTTTCCGTGTCACGCCAGCGTTTGCACTACACTCAATGGCGGCTCGTGGTAGCTGCAAGAGATGAGGCCCAAATAATACCTAAATAGGAATAAATTTACACGTCTCCCCTGAGATAATATTCCTTGACGCGTTGACCATTTTTTATTATGGAGGTCTTCGCCAATAGCCCTACTATAACCATAAATTAAAAAACTAAATAACATCAGAACTCCGATTTTTATTTACAATATAAATAATAGAAAAAAATATATGTTTCAGTATCTAATAATTTAAAAAAATGTTCCTACCTGTTTAAAACACTAAAAATATGAAAAAATATAAAAACCAATTTTCAACTACTTATCTATTTACATACAAAACAGAGTCACTTTTACCAAAAATGTTTACTTTCACTTCTTATAAAACAAGTCTATTCGTCGGTCTTTTAAATTCGTAAATTTATTTATAATGTCTTCATAAAATTGGGAATCGGCGCTAAGACTTTGCAATAGTTCTTTTTCTATAGCCATCATCGATAAGTTGTTTAAGCGTTCTTGTGTCATCGTATTTCCTAAGTAAGTCTTAATACGCTTAAGGCACGAAAAGTTTCGTTCTACTGAAACACTTATTGCAGGAATTGTTAAAACTAAGCAAAATAATTTGTATGTTTCCGAAAATATCATTTTAAATTCCTTGTATACTTAATATTTCTACCGTTTTCTGAACTTCTAAATTATAAAATTGTTCGTCTCTGTACACAACATAAAGTTCGTTTTTCAACTTATCTATGTCAAATATGTTTGGATACATTTGTAGTAAACAATCAAACGATATTTCCGGAAATTTGTTTGCATATTCGGGATATTTTAAAGCGTTGGCCGACTATTCAAAATTTGTCATTTCTCTACTTCATTACGTATTGAAAAAGGCGTTTCAAATAGAGATAAAACAATATCGTGAGAGGGATTCATTATTATAAATAACTATCGACGAGCCTATCGATAATATATATTTAAATTAGGTTCCTATTCTGTTAAATTTAGTCTTACCTTGTAAGGAAGTTGTTTTTTATTTCTTTAAATTAATCCTACCTGCGTTGTCCCTAAAACTTTACCACCGCGTTACAACACTAACACTAACCACTGGAAACTCAAAACACATAAATAAAAGTATTAACACCTGAACAATCGATTAATCGCCAGACAGGTAGGTAAATAATTTACAGTTCACAAGTTACCTACGGTCACTAGCCACTATCACATCGTCCACTTGCCGTTGAACTAAAAACTTGAGGCTCCAGAAATCTGGCCTCAGTCTCGAGCGGACATGGAGCGAAAAACATCGATTCTATACATTTTTAACACCACAATTTTTCAAGTATAAGCCTACTTTATTCAACTAATATAAAAATTTTGTGGACAGACCTATTGTGTGCTCTTTTGGAATTAAAACTTTCTTTATAGATTTAAAAAAACGTATTTTATATTATTTTTTTGAAATACACAAACATTCAGAAGTGTTGTAGCTACTTGTAAAATTAATTGCCAAGAGCCCAATGGTTTTTAGAAAGAAAATTTTTCAGTGTATCTTGGTTACCACAATGGAAAATGTTCTACAGCGCTAGCTTTGTAAATATTTAAATGTGAAATACCGCCTACCGTTTCCATCGTGCCACCCTCTCACCTTCGTTAACCGTTCGGGTCTTAGTGGGTTTATCTATGAGTACGAATCGTCATCGTCATCTCTAGTGGTCCTCAGCGACTCCAAATTAATATTCTAATCTTCCAATCGATATTAAACAAAGCACTAAAAGGATAATTTCAATATTGGCTAAACGGTTTAAGTACTATCGAATTGCCCGCGCTAAAAGCTGCGTCCTATCTAACACTTACCCTAAAATAACAACCGGCGAGGGTTGTTTTCGTAAACTCGGGATTAAGTTTAAGGTCCTGCGAGGCTAATTCGGCACTATTGGATGCATTGCCCGCCAGAAATAATATACCCGGATAATTGACGAGGCCAAATGTGGAGCGTATGTCAGGAATATTTTAGAAATTCAGAACGTTCCAGCATTATACTACTATATTTGTTCTATCACAAATAGTCGTATAATTCGTGTGAGTAAACAATACGATTACAATATTCCTGAAATTTTGCTGAATTTTTATATCTCACGCTTCTTTACAGGGGAGTTGCAAATCAGTAGTGTAATACGGATTCTAATGTAAAATTTAACGAATTAGTTACCGAATATACATACAGGGTGGGCCATTTTAATCAGTACAGTCGAATATCTCGAGATTCGTGAGTGTTACGAAAAAATGACTCAAGCAAAAGTTGCTCAAACATCTAGGGGCCAAATAGCTGTGCATTCAGATCTGACTTTGACATTGATTTTGAAGGTTATTTGAAGGTCAAAATCAAATTTTTAAATAGAAACCCATATTTTTGAAGCCGGATCCGAAAAGAACAAGAAATCTTACGTCTGAAGCCACTTGCTTGTTACTTTTAGATCGTAATTACAAGGTGAAATACCGGGAAGGCTGCAGTCAATCCTGTAGCTACGTAACTTGAAATCGCATTTAGGCTAACTTCCCATAATCTAAGCCAGGTAGTTAACTAGATAACATCATTCTGGATCATGTTCAAAGCCCAAGTGGAAAATTCAATCCGCATTTGCATGTGGATTGGTTTTAATTCTTGGAGCAGTTATGTGGTACGCATGATACCTAAGAGTCCTAAGAATTCTCAATGGCGTTCTTCGTTTTCATGATGTTATCCAGTTAACTACCTGGCTTAGATCATGGGAAGTTAGCCTAAATGCGATTTCAAGTTACGTAGCTACAGGATTGACTGCAGCCTTCCCGGTAGTTCACCTTGTAATTACGATCTAAAAGTAACAAGCAAATTTTTTAAGTGGCTGCAGACGTAAGATTTCTTGTTCTTTCGAATACGGCTTCAAAATATGGGTTTCTATTTAAAAATTTGATTTTGACCTTCAAATAACCTTCAAAATCAATGTCAAAGTCAGATCTGAATGCACAGCTAGTTGGCCCCCAGATGTTTGAGCAACTTTTGTCTGAGTCATTTTTTCGTAACACTCACGAATCTCGAGATATTCGACTGTACTGATTAAAATGGCCCACCCTGTATACAGGGTGTCCCAAAATAGAAGGCTATACCATTAACCACATATTCTTTGGACAAAAATAATGCGACTTTCCTAAGGCCATTTTTTATTTGGACGTCCCTGTTTCAATATACAGGGTGTTAAAGTAGCATTTTAAAAAACTATTTCTGTTAATAATTCCATGGTTTTGTAAGATACACACTTGAAATTTTGTACGTACTTTTATCTTATTTCGGCATACTTATCATGTAATTTTGGTGAAAAAAATCGAACGGCGAATGGAGGTAACTGAGGGATGCAGTACCCTTTATCCCCTCCAATTATTTCTAAGTACGCCTATGCAGTTTTTTCTTGAAATATCAAACGTAGAATTTTCTTCCGATCATTTTATCTCCTTTGTATTTTTTTGTTTAAATGCTCCGTTCTGGAGAAAAACGGCAATTTGTGGTGCCCATAAATTTATAGTTCACTATCATTTTCAAGTGAAACTGAAATTTTGTGAAAATACCTTGGCCACTTAGCAAATCGTAATACTTACTGAATGAATATTTGCTATTTAAAACAAAATGGGTAATTCTAAATGATATAAAATGAGGAATACTTATGAATTGAAAAAGTAATATAGTATTAAAATCTTTTATCAACCAAAAAATAATAGTGTCATTTAGTAATAGTAATAATAAGGAACGATCAACATAATAACTTTTTACCTAAATAACATTAAATAAAATAATTAATTAATTACTACTAATTTCACGTACGTAACCTTTTAAGTAGTGAAAACCTTATCTTTTGAAAGATATTCTCCTTTTGCGTAAGTTCATCAGCTGCCATTACTATTCTCACTCTGAGATGGTTAATGTCGTTTATTTCTGCAGCATAAACCATATCTTTCATATTACCCCAGAAAAAAAAAAAACAATTGATTAAGGTCAGGAATTCGTGGTGGCCATTGAATAAGTGCGTCTTGTCCTCGACCAATCCAACGATTGGGAAATAAATGAGTGTTTAAATACTGTCGGACTTTTCTACTGTAATGGGGTGGAGCACCGTCAAGCTGCATTCACATACCGTCACGTACGATAACAGGTAAATCATGTAAAACATCTCGGAATTTATTTTACAGAAAATGGGACTCAACAGAATATTATCCACTAATTCTGTGCAGGCATTAACACTGAATGTAAATTGATGGTGTGCTACAATGGTTGCATGGGGATTCAAATCCGTCCATACGTGGCTGTTATACATGTTTGTTAATCCATTTCTTGTAAAGCTTGCCTCATCCGTGAATAGAATTTTTCTTACGAAGTCCCTATCTGCATCATTCTGTGTTAACAACCAAATACTAAATTGCATCCTAGAAGCAAAATCTTGGAGAAGAATATTTTGTACGGATTGGATGTGATACGGGTGTAGAAGTCCGTTAAACATCCATTTTTGTACAATTTTCTATTTGACGAGAAACAATCTTTGTACTTGTGCTTGGTTCTTCTTCTACCAGTGCTAAGATTTGTTCCTTTTGTTAAGGGCTTAATTTTCTATGTAGGCCGCAAATTCCGAACTTCTGATCCATAAACTTTCCGGTTTCACGAAGATGTCGATCCAAATTTAAGAAAACCTTCCTTTTAGGATGTGATCTGTTGGAATAAGGGAGCTCACTAATTTTTCCTGACGTTCATCGGCCGCTAAGACATTTGTAACCCATCAATACATGTCGTTTTTCTCCAAAACGGAGCAGTTAAACAAAAAATTACAAAAGAGATAAAATGATCAGAAGAAAATTATACATTTGATTTCCAAGAAAAAGCTGCATTCTACTTAAAAATAATTGCAGGGGATAAAGGGTACGGGTACGGGTAGCCCCCTTCGATTTTTTTCACCAAAATTACATGATAAGTATGCCGAAACAAGATAAAAGTACGTGCAAAATTTCAAGTGCGTATCTTACAAAACAATGGGATTATTAACAAAAATAGTTTTTTAAAATGTAACTTTAACACCCTGTATATTGAAACAGGGACGCCCAAATAAAAAATGGCATAAGAAAAATCGCGTTATTTTTGTCCAAAGAATATGTGGTTAATGGTACGGTCTTCTATTTTGGGACACCCTGTATAATTATATCTGACATTATGAATCCATACAAGTTTAGAGTTCTTTCACCAACCCCCGTACCCTTATATTATTCATTACTTCTTCGTGAAACGTACAAAACAGCACAAAGCTGGCACCGCTCAAAAGTAAACCACATAATACAGAGAGAACCCGTCGGCGTCGTCTCATTTGTGCGCGCATTTGGCTGTGGGACAGAATGTAAATAAACAAAATCGCATCGGATTATCCACATACACCGCGGGGGTGTTCGCGTACTCGAATTGCAAACAAAGGTGCGGCCCGCGGCCCTTTGCCGTTACACGGTCTCTCCACAGGTACGATCCGAACACGGCGGAATTCGATAACAACAGGGGCAGCGTGTTCTGGAATTTGATACGGTTCTGGATACTTGTAGCCTAAGTTGCTCTCGGGAGACGGAAAAGTAAATATCCTCCAGAATTAGTTTTAAACTAAAAATCAGTCAAAGGTTCCTGAGGTAAAGTTATTTCTGAAGAAGAGAACCATATGTCTCTCAAAACGCCCAGAAACCGACGACGTGGCAACCACCCCGGAATTTTGTTTAGTTATTCACATACACAGGGTGATTCAAAAAGAAAAAGTTACGAACTTTGGGATATAGTACAAGAGGTTAAGACATGAAAATATAAAATGATGAATCCACATGGATAAGAGTACCCGTTAAATGGTCACCCTGAACTCCTGATTTGACTCCAATGGACATTTCTATGTGGGGTTGCATGAAGTCAACGCTTTACGACACGCTAGTGGAGTCCCAAGAGGAGCTTATTCCTGCCGCATGTCTTTTCAGTCAACATCAGGATCGACTGCTATTTAAAAAAAATGCGAGAGAATTTGGCGCCACGTAGATGTTCAAGGTCGTGATTTTGACTCAATCTTATCGCCAACTGTATTTTTCGATCGCATCGACTGTATTTGATCAAATTTGGTATAGGGGGGGGGGGGTTTCTTGGTACTAGAACTTCGAATATGTCGACGATTTTGGTGTTTTTCTCAGAAACCATTGCTTTCAGCGACATCAACAAGGTGTACCTTTTTTAACTAGAAAAGATAGGGAAGAAAATTTTTCCAGTCCAAAATGAGATCCAGTGCAGCACAAAAAAGGGGTCCAAACCATCGTTGGCGGCGCCCTCTAGCAGATACACCAAAATGGTCGACATATTCGAGCTTCTAATCCCAAGCAACCCCCTTGTACCAAATTTCATAAAATAGAGTACATGCGATCTAAAAATAATAAAGAAAATGTGATTTATTTTTTCAACTTTGACACCCTGTAGATCGAGAAGGAGCAACATTCGGATGAGGCATATTTGGCTTAATCGCTCTATTTTGAGGTCAGCAACTTGCCCTTAAGCTCTGTCCCATTATTAATGAATCACCCTGTATACAGAGAAATATCTGAACCAACTTGAATAATAATTAATTCATTTGCTTGAATTGTTAAAGAAAGGTAGACGATCCACAAATGTTTCCGACCCTGCGCAACTGACGAGCTGCCACTGCCAAAAATGAATCATTTTTTGGTCTGTTAATATGTGAATAGTGTAAAATATTGACCGAAACGATTGAAATAGGGTTGTACGAATATACAAGTGCCCAACAAAACAGCATCGTTTAATAAAATTACACGATTTCGAAATACGTACCTGCACGGATGGGCAACCGCGTTAGGCCTCCGGGTTGAATACAATACAAGGTAAATAAATATTCCATAGTAATAAAATCATATCGGGTTATTAATATTTCGCGGGGGTGTTCACGTGCTCGAATGGCAAACAAAGGGGTTGGCCGGGGGCTCTTTGCTGTTACATGTACGGGCGGAATAATGGAATTGTTTCATAACATCCATGGTCACCGTGTAAGTGCGCGGGGTATATTCGAGCTTCGATGTTCGAACTGGGGGATGGTACATATCAGGTGGTTGAAAAAATCGCTGTTAAAAATATGCGTTTGAAAGAATTAAAGAGAAAGAATAAGGTTTTAGCTCTATTCAGTTTGATTTTGTTTAACATTGGTAGTGATTTTGCATAAAAATAAAGTATTCACTATACCGTTCGTTACAGGCACTGACAAATTGATAAAAGCGTGCATGGATATTAATATTGTAATCATTTCTGAACATCAAAACAGATATGACGAAATAATTTATATTTCATATATCCCGTTGATTAAATTTAATTAAAACCGCACATATTTCCGGACATTGTATAAAAATGAAACAGTAATTGAATTTTATTTAAATTCTCTTTTAATAACGGTTAATTCATTTCAAAAAAAGTTGTTTTAAACCGTATGAAATGATTTATATTTGCGGCTTATTTAGTGTATACTATTTTATGTATAGAAGCGTCCGTTTTAATTCTTAAATAAATAAATATGTTTATTTTCCACAAAGACTTCACAACAAAGTATAGGATTAGTCAGTATAAATCTATAAATTGCATGCTAAAAAATTCAGCAATGTCATATATACATCTATCTATTAAATAATATTTTAATTTAGATTTTGGAAAAGATACAAGACCAAACTCAAAACTTTGAGAAGCTTCTTGTGTACAAGAATCACCACTATATTTTAACCTCTTGTTAACATTTTTGTTTTTAGAGTTATAAAAAAATATGAAACACAAAAGTTACACGATTTTTTGTAAAGTTCGAGTAGAAATACAAATGAAGTCCAAACAAAATGGCCGCAGATGTTAACTTTGTTAATTTAAATAGAACAGCCTGTATATTTTTACATATTAGGAGGGTTAATTAAATAACAAGTTAAGTTTGCCTATGACAAATACATTATTGAAGTGCAATCGCAGATTTCCAGCAATTCAAAAAAATGTTGGTCTCTTATACATTCTAAAAATAGAACTAGTAGAATACCTGGCCATATGTATCATGACAACATTTGTTTTGATCAGGCTCAAGATATTGTCAATGCCTTTGGTGTCTTCTTTAGCAGTGTTTTTGCTGAAGCTACTGATCAATTTAGTCCGATGGAAAGTAATAATAATATTGTCATACATTTTGATGTAATAACAGAGGATGAAGTACTTATTGCAGTAAACAAACTTAAAAACAAAATGACATCTGGTCCTGATTTAGGCATGCGCTCTGAACAGTAGAGCATTATAAAAGCCGTCGTATCTGAAAAACTCTTGCACTCTCAAAATACAGCTTGTCTGCAATTCTGGGAATAATTTAGTGGTTTGTATGGTTACCACCATACTCAAAAATTCCTAAGCTGCACTTTCAAATTGCCGTCTTTCGCTTCTACTTGATCATTATTTGGTTGTTGAGCTTGGAAAATATGTTAACTGAAACCTTTATTTTATATGTTATGCTGTTTGTTATGGTCTCTTGTCAAATTTGAATAAACAGTTTAGTTTTTAGTGTGCATTCGGGTTGAAGTGTTGGTATCACTTCAACGAGGACTGTAGAACAAACTGCAAGTCAGAATTTTAGGAATGGTACTGCAGGTGCAAGGGTTTGTTGCAATCCATTGCAAAAAGAATTGCGGACTGTAAAGAGGCTTTAAGAAAATAAGATAAGCATATTGGATCACATTACAAACACAACAATCAAAACACGTTACAGCTAAATCTATGAATCCTTATGTAATTGGAGAAAGGGAAGAAATGTCTGAAAGAATTTTAATTACAAGATTCTTACTAATAACTATGCTCGGTAAGGAACGTTCCGTCCAAATATGAAAGAATATACAGGGTGTTCTATTTAATTTAACAAAGTCAACATCCGTGGTCATTTTGTTTGGACTTCATTTGTTTCCATGCTTATCATTTTCGAAAATTGAATAAAAAATCGTGCAATTTTTGTATTTCGTATTTTTTTATAAAAATAAACAAAAAGTTAAGAGGGGAGGGGGTCAGAATAGGTATAGTAAATCACTATGTACAAAAGAAAAATGTTCAATGAATATCTACTCATTTTCAGTTGTTATTCGTTTAGATAAAAATAAATTTTACGAAACGAGGCCATAAGTGACGATCGCAGTGCGCGATCTTTCATTCGTCGATTCCCGACTTGTCGGGACGTCCAAACAAGATCCGATGAACTCCGTTCCGTTGTTTATAGTATTCCCTTAATACCATTACAAACTACTTACGCGAGCTCGGTATGTTTTCTATAATTAAGTTAGCTATTCTCCGGTTCCATGGGTGTGTTTGTGTGTGCAATTTCACTTCGGTAAGCACGGATAGCAGGGATAATCCCTTGTATTACTCCGCTCTTTGCACTCCTCTCCGGCTTCAAGGGTGGAGATAGGCTAATTTACTAGTCTCTCCTTTATAGTTTTACAGCGTTGCGTATTCGAACCCCGTCTAATTGGCTCTTGCGGCAACAGGTAACCCGACGAGCAAGACGGTGGCCAAAAAAACACGTTTTTGATATATTTTAGATGCTGCATAAATACAGGGTGTCTCATAATTAGCTGCCAACCCTGAACAGGCCGATTCTATGATCAAAACTAACTCTTGTCCCGTAAACTCTTCCATTTTTTTTTGCTTAGAACTATTAAATTGGCGATCGGGTTGACAATACTTTGACATAAGAATACCTTGATAATTTTGTTTAAATTACTATGAAATTGACCAAAGTGGGATTAATTCAAGAGCGATTTTCTCAGAAACCGTTAAAGATCACGATTTGAAACAAGAACAGGTAGGAAAATCGATTGTTTCCATAGTCAGATGGATACATTAAGGCTTACGGTGAGCGCTCGATCCAAAGGGATATGGTTTCGCTCAGTAACTCCTCAACGAAAATGATAGAAATATGCGGTTTTTAATAGACTACAAATACTATTTTACGTCGGCGCTGTGTTTTGAAATTTTGAAAATATGCACAATTCATTTTAAAAATTTATTTTACACTTTTTCAAAATTTCAAAACACCGCGCCGACGTAAAATAATAAATGAAGTCTATTAAAAAAAACCGCATATTTTTATCATTATCCGTTAAGGAGTTACTGAGTGAAAACTATGGGTTTGTTCCAACACAGCAAGAATCGATTCCGAACCGTCCAGAATTAGTCAGTCAGTTTAGTTGTTAATGTACTCTCGGCGAATGCGACGTAAGACGGTGTTGGTCAAACATTTCTCACGGTACTGAACAGTTCTCGACGGTTGTTGGAACAGATGTTATATATCGTTTGATAGAGCGCTCACCGTAAGCCTTAAGATGCAAAAAAGTTCTGTCATTTAAAAGAGACATTGCGTGCCACAAGTGGCGCCCTCTACTAGTGACGTCAAAATTAGAAACATATTTGAATTTCTCGTCCGCAAAAAATGAGGAAGCATTTATTTTCGGTCTAGAATTATCCCCTGAATTTTTTGCTCATCATTTCCGGACACTCTGTATTAATGTTACTGGATGTAATAAATTCATTAGATGATTAAAGTAAGCAGTTAATGAGCTCTTATTTGTTACTTATTACTTTCAAATTTTTACTGACGCAATGAAGTACAAAATTTAATTGATTAAAGTTGACCTAATGTCATGTCGATTAATTAATTGTTCCAAATCTTCGAATATTCTCATACGTGTTACGTTTAAATTAGGGTTTAAACTTTACGTTCACCGTTGTAACCACCGATCTATTATTATTGCGTCTGCGGATGTTCCAGAGACTGCACTAAATTCGCCTAAAACACGTACACGTCGGCTTAACATCGGAACTCCGCAGTCAACAAAAAGGTATTTACCTTGCTAGGTAGGCACGAGGGGCGTGGGAGGGGGTGGCAACTCGAACTCCCGAGTCGAATTTAATTAGAATTAAGTAATAAAACATCTTCATTAATAGGGGAGACTTTCACCAGGTAGGAGAAAAAGCACTCGACGGTACGGTAACTATAAAAATTATTATACCAATAAATTAAAATTATTTGAAATTAAATGTCGACAATGTCAAACTGATTAATCTGTCAATGAATTTGAACATCATAACGACCTACTAAAATAAATAATAGTATATTATTTAACGAGCGGTAATGCAGGTCATAACTCACGCAGATGAAGTCGCGCATTACTCTTTTAATTTTTCGTAAAAGTCTTAATTTTCCAGATAAATTCGATTTTTGGGTATGCAATCTTAGAGATAGTCGCAGCAAAAAGAGTTGCACTAATAACAACGTTAAATTTATAATTACAAGGAAACAATTTCTAATATTCTAACTTGCTTTAAAATATTCTAACATATTTTATACAGAGTGTCTCTAAATATAGGGTTAGCCAGATTACCATTTTTACACAAATAAATGCTCTTTATCAATGTAAATTCACGTATTAAGGGTAAAACAGGGAAACTATATGTGGATGTAACTTGGTGGTGCTCCGCTTCATCTTGTATTAAATGTTAGGCAATATTTAAGATTAATTTTTCCAAATCGATGAATTAATTGGAAGGGGAAGAGACGCAACTGTTCAGTGTCCATCACTCTCCCCCGATTTTAGTCTGTGGGACTTTAGTGTTTGGGCATTTATGAAGGACGATTTTTATTCCGAATCAATTGAGGATATTGATCAACTGAAAAGGTGCATTATAAATGCGACTGAAAAAATTAGGCAATAACCATAGGTTTTTCAAAATGTCAGATATTCTTTATTGCTTGTTTATGAATTTCGGGGACAGGTGGAGCAATTAAAATGTTGAATTAGCGAATTAAAATTACAGTTTTCAAATAAATTTTAGTATAAATCTTCTATTTAATAATAACTAATATGTTTCTTCCCTGTTGTTCCTAAACTAATTTACATTGATATAAACATTTTTTTGTATAAAAATGCATTTGGCTAGCCCTATGTTCAGACACACTCTGTATAAAATAAGTTAGAACAGGTTAGACCGTTACAAATATAAGAAATTATAGCGAAAAAATAGTTTTAAAAGTTCAACCTTAATCCCCTGTATCTTTTTAGGGAGGCATTTTTGTATATAGTTAAGTACGCTTAAATCGTCATATGTTGTCATCAAAAATATGCACTTAACGGAATGACCTGCTTTTCTGTTGCACCCTGTATACATATCTCTACATAATAATAGTAAAAAATGTATAAATTGAATACGAACAATCCTATAGAATTGAATATGAAAAGGAAGTACAAATTTGATTTCGATATTTTTTATGTTTACATGACTTGAAAGTACCCTTTCATCAATTAATCACATTATTTGTATCGCGTCCATTACATCTTACGTCCGTTTCGCTTGTATCAAAATATTGATATAAATGATTCATTTGTGCGTACGTCCTGTACTACAACGAAAACATAACAGTTTAAAAGCATTTCCTGATAAATTTGGAAAGTTCGCCAGTGACAAATGTCTTTCCCGTTTGGCTGTAAATAAGCCTTGACATAGATATAAATTTACCACATAGCTACTAACATCTAAACGGGCACTATTCATTGTTTTGTAATTTGATTAGAATGTGATAGTAAAGCGCTGGGACGAAAAAGTTTAGAAAAATGGCTATGAAACAAAACATTTTTCATTTTTGTTTAATTTTATAGGTTATCAGAATATTAATCGGTTTAGATCAATGTTACTGCAGACGAATTAAGCCGGGGACACATTGCTCTGATGCCACGCCATGTGATGCAACGTCAGAAGGATCTGGCACCGTGTATTCTTATGTATTTTTATACAGATTTGGAAAGTGAGGATCTTGATGGTGAATTGTGTTTTGCCGCTTGCGTGTATTTGTGTCATGCTACACGCATACTTCCACCACAGCCCACAGCGTGTTCGCATCAAGCAGTTTTGCCAGGTGGGAAAAATTCAGTGCATGAGAATAATTTCAAAGAAGCATGAGGTTTGGAGAAAAAAGCATGAGATGGCTTAATTTATCAAAAAACACCTCTTGACACAGCTTAATTTTTAATTACTTTTGTAATGCCATTTTTATTTCATTAAAAAGCATTATGTTCTGCTATTTTATCATAATATTACATTGTAAGTAGGTACTTACTTAATAGTTATGAACCACGTAACCTTTCTAATTTATTTTATTGTTAGGCCGGGCGAACGTTGAGGCGCAGTTGACGTGACGCAGGGTGACTCACGGGTCGTAAAATCTGTTGTTTCCAGAAAATGTAGGTACGGAATAGAGTTAAGAATCACTGCAATACAGCGTGAATACAGCACACACACCGCATATCCGTAGACTGTCATACCCGTTTATGTATTCATTGCTAATTATTAAGAGCAGTCTACAATAAAGGACATATCAAGTACCCAAATATTGTAGATACCTACCTCTATCTATTCAATGTTGCCCTCGATTTTGCCTTTATTTCTCGTTAGGTCTTTGTTTTGGTAGATTTCAAAGAGTAATTTTAATAATTTTATTATTTCTTTTTGTGTCTATTAAAAAGCATGAGATTTTGTAATCAAAATATGAGAGCATGAGATCTCATGCAAAAGCATGAGATCTGACAACACTGGCATCAGTTGACCGGACAGTTAGATTTGCAATGGCGAATTGGCGTTGGCGATACGGAACCGATTACCGTAGTAGTGGGGAATGCTAGACCAATGCACGTCGCCGCGCCTCTTAAACTTCGTACCTTCCCTGGGATGAAGCGGCAATTTCTACTTTCTCTGTAAAGATCCGCAATTTGAGTGTGAATTTTGAGTCTTTTAAAATCACTTATACCACGTAACGATAATTTTATCTTTTTGTTAACACGATAATATACTGCTCTCCTCCACTGCAACCGTGCTCCTGCCATATACTTCTTCCTTGGCCGCACGGAGATAACTGAAATTTAAAATGCCGTCGTTTTATTATTCGCCTTTTTATTGTTTGAACATTTGAATTTCTGAAGCTAGCCGGCGCACGGTCATTTACATATGCAATTATATTTTCGAATGTATAACGCAATTAAGGCGGGTTCTAATGGAGGAATTCGCAATTACCGAGAGGAATTAAAAGTAATTTAGGTTATTCGTTCTTTAAGGATGTACCTGCTAATGTCACTGAAAACACGCTTGCTTAAAGCAAATATATATCGTATAGCGTTTAAGAAGCATCAGCCACAAATGCAATAAAAATATCGTATTTAACATATGCATCAGACATATATACCGAGTTAAACCTGTTATCCAAGCACTGTACCAGTAGAGTAAAAGGCATACAAATGTTAAATTTTTATTGAACGTTACGATAATATTGCAATAAAATTTAATTTTCTGAAATACTCACATAGTAAGTCGTATCTAAAGTATGGTCGATGGAAGAGGAGACGCACTTATCAATGAGTCACCAGAAATCAATTCATAAGATGCCTATGCGCTAGGAATTTTACTAATTGGAACAAGAAGAATAATAATTTCAGTTTACGGTTGATTTATTGTCTGTTGGTGTGTCTTCTTACATACTAGTACTGTATAAGTTAGAAGTGTTATTGCACTATTAATATAGAAATTATTAAAGCATGCCATTATGAGAAAAATTAGTGAAAGACAAAAATTAATTAATTAATAGGTATATTAACAATATTTTCAAGTAGGTAGTAATATTTATTAAACATATTTAAATGTAAAAAGTTATATAAAGTGTGAAACACATTTACATATGTGAATTTCTGTGATAATATTGATGTAGGTACCTATGTTGTATTTTAGGGCAACTATAGATCATCAAACAATGTACATTTGAACATTTTGTATTATTTCAACTTCAGACTGCCTCTCATACACTATTTTACAGCACAAGTAAATCGTACACACACTTGAATTTTCTCATACCACTTTAATTTCAACTACACTACAATATCGCACGTGATTGTATAGACAAGTCGACCATTACTGGATCCGGATGTTGTATGCGCATGCGTTGGAATGTATTAAAGTTACAGAACTGTACACGATTTGCTGCTAATATTACAAAGTAAAATAGAACTGTTATAATATGCGTATATTATTTCAACTAATATTGTAACTTTTCTTAACATTTGTAATTTTGGTGTAAAATCTATATATCCTCTTTGACTCACATCTGCATCTTGGCTCTTACCGAATATTTTATACAATAAGTGGATAATATTATTTATTTTAAAATTACAGTACTCATAAAATAACGGATGTGGTAAAAAAATATGTAAACTCCGGGAAATTCTCCATGTAATCATTTGTATGCTCAACCAACTGACTTCGGAAATACTATACCAATACACCGCATATTTTCATAGATTTAAACTGAAATGGTACATGTTTAGCTCCTTCCCGCAGCTTCGTTCAGACGCCTCATTTCCCGAGCACGTTTTAAAAGGTCGTTATAGACCGGCGTTGAAAAGAATGCCTCATAAAGGAAATAAGCACAATCGGACCTGTTATCTAGTCGAACTGGAATTGCCTGAATCTGGAAGTTAACTGCTTACTGAAACAACGCACGGGCATCCTTTTGGTTCCTCGTCTATGGCGAATCTCGTCCACGGCGTCGCTCTTCTCTCTCTATCCCACGGAAAAAACGCAGAGATTCGGGAAAGTACCTCTGTTTTAATGGAGGGAACTGGAAACACTAGTCGAAGTAATATATTACGTTTACAGTTTTCGTCGAGTTCCCAACTGTTTTTAAAAATCGCAGTTTACATGGTGAGGATACAGAAATATATCTTAACATTGTCAATTAGAAGATAAATCGGGTAGAAATACTTTCTGTCGATGTCGTTTTCCTATCTTTTCTTCATAGTCTAAGAGCCAGTGGCCGGCAACCTATAAGTAAATGATTATACCTGAAATTTTGCACAGTGAGTCTCTTATACCTATCACTCATGAGGTGATGACTCGCTAAGCCCGGCGAGGCCGACCCAACTGTTACTCAGGTGCGAGAGGTATGAAAAATTAAACCAACTTCGTTATTAAATTAACAAAGCTGCCGTTTGAAAATTTTAAAATTTCAGATCTAACAAATTAGGCATTTATTTTTATTATTTATTATATTTAGCACCTTTTTATATTAAAATAATATAAGTAACAAATAACCTCTATTTCTGGCACAGGTTCTGAGATTTGGTGATGTCGATTACAATGCTTGACATTTCTGACAGTTTTCTAACGTCAAAAATCAGATTTAATCAAATGCTTTTGAAATTTATAATTTTTGCCAATTTCACAAGTGTCTGCCATGACCTTAGAAGCACGGTAATCCTCTGCCTTTGTTATTTTTATATAATAATAATTGTATATTTTAAAATTTTCAAACTTCAGCTTTGTTAATTTAATAACGAAGTTGGTTACAGTTTCATACTTCTCGCACCTGAGTAACTCTTGAGACGGCCTCGCCGGGCTTAGCGAGTTCCCACATCATGATTGATAGGTATAAGAGACTCACTGTGCAAAATTTCAGGTATAATCATTTACTTCTAGGTTGCCGGCCACTGGCTCTTAGACTATCAATTAAGAAACAGCGAGCAGACGGATCTGTGTCAGAAATGGGAAAAAGGGCATTAATAATACTAGTTCTAGTATTGTTTCTTGGATGAAATGAAAATAAAAACGTAAAATTTAATTTGTTATTAATATAATAAGTAATCGAGAAAAATAATATAAAGGCAAACAACAGGCACTTTTTGACATACGACCCATATTTGTGACGTCATCATTGTTCGAGATATGACGTCATCGACAATTTTGACCATGCCATTTGAAAGAGCGTGTCATTCTACATACATACATCATGAAAAATTATGGTGTTACATAACAAAAATTTCAAGAAAATAATGTTTGAAGATTTTAAAATTTAATTTTCACAATACTGTGCACCTCCCCATTATGCAACACCTGTCCGTGCTTATTTAGATGAGCTGTTCCCGAATCGTTGGATAGGGAGAAGGGGGCCGATTGAGTGGCCAGCCAGATCGCCTGATTTGACACCCCTAGATTATTTCTTGTGGGGATACTTAAAAAGCAAAGTATACGTTACTAGACCGGTTAATTTAGAAGATTTAAAAGTAAGAATTCGTCACGAGATATATTGTATACCTCCTGAAGTTATTGATAATGTCCAAAGAGAATTTATTAATAGTCTTGGCTACTGTCAGGCAGCCAACGGTGCACAATTTGAACAATTAATTTGGTCGATTTTTTCAATAATCATTATCAATTTCAATATTGTGAAAATTAAATTTTAAAATCTTCAAACATTATTTTCTTGAAATTTTTGTTTTGTAACACCATAATTTTTCGTGATGTATGTATGTAGAGTGACACGCTCTTTCAAATGGCATGGTCAAAATTGGGAGTTGCTAATTAAAAAAATTGTCGATGACGTCATATCTCGAACAACGATGACGTCACAAATGTGGGTCGTATGTCAGAAAGTGCCGTTTTTAAAAACAAAATCGACGTGCCAGGGGATTTTTTCGAAAACTTATCATCTTCAAAAATAATGAATTTATTCTGTACTTTTCGAAAGCACTGTATAACTAAATACATACAAACAATTCTACACAATAGAACGTAAAGAAGAAGTACGAATTTGACTTGAACCCAATTTATATAGCAACAATCAACAATTGTGCACTTATTCTGCTGTATCGAGTTTTAAGAGTGTAGTTGTGATGCCCTGTAGGTACTTATTTTCCTTATTCCTCGATCCGACTTTTATTTGGAGTCTCTTACGGTGAACGTCATCCGAAGCTCAATATGGACCTGTTACAGTTTACGGGAGCGTAGGAAGTGCCCAGAAGAGAAACATTATAGAAAATCCCTCCGTCCTTTTGCGAATTGAAACTATTTCCAGGCCGGCGAGCCCGGGGACGTCGGGGGGCGTCGGCGGCGGCTGCCCTGCTCCCATAATTGCAGATATTGATAACCGGGTCGCTCGGACATTCGAGATGTCGAAAGGAAATGGGAGCCCCTAAATTTTATTTGCGGCCTGGAAGGAGACGGCCGGAGAATTAATTTCCAGGAAGAATCCATCCCGGCTTAATACTTTATCTACGGGCTATCAGTGTTTGATATAATTTATTGGGGCCGGTATTACCCGGGTGGGGGTGGGGAACGTCTGGAAACGGAAAAGCTGGAATTTAAGGGCAAAGGTGGTGGAAGGACGCCTGGAGATACGTCGAGATTACTAGGGGTGTTTCAAAAATTCATTTACGCTGTTGGAGAATATGCCACTAAAGTAATACATAGCTTGGACACTATACAGCGTGTCTCAGATATTATTGACATTGAAAGGGATGATTCTACAGAGTGGTTCAAATTGGTCGGGTTTCAAGGGTTATTGCAAATATGTCATAACAAATACGATAGACGAGTCCAGAGCTCTGTTAATAATAATAATAATAAAATGATTTATTCATCACTCAGATTTCTATACATATGCATAACTTACAATATATATATAAACTTATCAGATTAGTCACGGACACTCAAGAGATTTAAAATAATTTACGCATCACAAACAATAATATAAAATAAGTACATATATAGATATACATTTTTGTCCATATAAATTTAGGAATAAATTTACTGTCCTAGATACTCATTAAGAGAATAAAAGGCATTTTCTATTAAATATCGATACAAGTTATTTTTAAAAGTATTAAAATTTTCTACATCACCCGATACATCCACAAATCTGTTGAAACAGATGGCACCTTGATAATTATAGGAGTTCTGGCCTACGGTAAGCCGAGAAAAAGGTTGATGTATATGATTTTTATTACGCGTATTATGATCATGAACCGAAGTGTTTCGAGTTAAGACGTTTTGCTTTTTAACGTGTAGAACCAGACAGTATACATACAGTGATGGTAACGTAAGAATCGACAACTCTATAAAAAAATTTCTACAAGATGTGTGCGGGTGTAGTCCCATCATGCATCTTAGAACTTTTTTTTGCATTATAAATGCTTTATCGACATGAGCTGCATTACCCCAATATATAATACCATAGGATAGAACTGACTGTACCAATCCAAAATATGCCAATTTTAACACCTCCAGAGTAACGGTATTACGTAATTGCCTAATTACAAAACAAACCTTACTTAACTGGCTTGAAATGTTATCAATATGCTGCTCCCATGTCATTTTATGGTCAAATATCACTCCCAAAAATTTTATATAATTTACTTGACTAACAGATTGATGATTTAGTTTAACTAACAAACTAGAGTTTTGACAAATATTTTTGGGCAAAAACGACATAAAGAATGTTTTACTAATAATCCATGAGTCAAGCAATATTGGTAAAATTCATCCGAGCAGATATTTGCTCGGCATGTTGCGGATGTGGTAGTTTCATCAGCTATTCCAAAATTTGCATCATCCGCATATAAAATTGAAATGTTTAGTGTTTTACATGAAAAGGCATATCATTGATAAATATTAAGAAAAGCAAAGGGCCCAGGATCGAGCCTTGTGGTACTCCGATTTTCATGTCTTGTAAATCTGAGCGACAGTTACACCTATTACCACAGTTTGCTGTCTGTGAGACAAGTAAGATTCCACCCATTTATTAGCCATACCACGTACTCCAATACGGTTAAGTTTCTCAATAAGTAACACATGATTTTGTATACCTACATGTAATATGCACAAGTTATTTTACCCTGTATTTTATTTCAAAAACGGAAAGATGGTTAAAAAAGCATTTCGAAAATTTTCAAAATACCAATGATATTTAAGTTTTCTGGCTGGAAAAACAAGTTTCACATTTAACATTATTAAAAGCGTCAAAAATGGTTCGTTACTCAAATGAAGACAAATACAATTTCAAAAAATGATTTAACTTAAGAAATGGAAATGCAGATCTTAGCAAGGGATCTCTATTTTCAAGTGTAGATATTTATAATTTGAATGTAGTTGATGGTCACAATCATTCTTGAATGCATTGATGGAGGATGCAGCAACAACAGAGTGAGGAATTGATAGCTAAGGAATAAAAACATAGTATTTTCAGAACCTTTACTGACCACAAGCGATGTAGCTTTTGTCATAAAGATTACTGAAAGCGTGTTGCTTGGTACAATAAATCATGTCATCTTTGCTAAATACACCTCATGTTGTATTATCGCTGTAATCATTTCATGATTGAATGCTGTCATATGACCTGGATTTAAAACACCTACCCTAGATAAAAAAATATTTGGGGTAGATAATTATTTTTTTTTTGCAACGTAGTCTACCTGGATGATGCAGGTGGGGTATATTTTTTTATTAAAAGCTATCTTTAAATAAACAGCAGAAAGTTTCTCAACAAATAATTTCTACGGAGCGAAAAGTACGCTAACAGGGCAAGATTTATAAATATCCTCCGTATATTCGCAAATATTTTTAAATTGTGGTTTGTTCGCGTACGCAATATATATATTTTTAATTAACAATCCATAGTAAACCTACTTGAAGCAATCGTTGGCTCGTCATATACAGGGTTAACTATGACTTAGTACAAATATTTTAAGAGGGGATAGGAAAAAATCAGAATTAACGGTATCACCCTTCAAAAAAATTCCAAACTTATTTATAAAGCGAAAAAAAATTTTTTTCAAAACCTTATTAACCCCTAATTTCTCGGCGACTATGCCGCCTGTCAGCTTCGAGGTTAGGTATGTTCTGCCAAAGTGAAAGTTGTCAAAGGTAGTGACAGAGCACCGCGTTGCCACGTGTAACGATTTACGGCGCTTTAGAAGAAAGTTTTATTTACAAAATACTAGATTATTTAATGAGAAACACGATATGGTACCTAGCACTGAGAGTAAAACCTACCTTACTGATACTCTCAGGACTGATATTTGGAGATTTCAAGAAAGTTGAATGATTTTCTGTTTTCTAACTTGTTTACATTATAACTTGTTGTAAAAATTGTTATACTTGCTGGGGACGTCTTGGTTTCCCTCGACCATTTCATAAATAAAAATACTTTTTCTGTAGGTATATCTATTGTAGTTTAAAAATGCTTTATTTTTATGTCACTAAGTAAAAAAGAAGTTTCACAGAATTTTAAAAAGTATGAAATTTGTTCTTTTTTATTTTCAAGTTAGGTACATACGTATTTAAAACTCCAGCACGTGTAAAACAACATTCGTGGACGTTGTACAATTCGTACAAATGTACGAAGATTTGGCATATTCTGTCTATTTGGAAAACGTCTTTGATATTCTGCTGCTGCACGATATGCACTTTCGTCGCACTTCCCATAAATTAGTACCATATCCGTAATTTCCGCGATTACACGAATTTGAATGTGCGAAAAGCAAATACTGAAAACTAATAATAGTAACGATATTAACAATTGTTAGGGTAATATTTTCTTTGTTAATTAAATAAATACCCAATAACGTTTTACTACTTTCTTTA
Source organism: Monochamus saltuarius (assembly GCA_025584915.1). Taxonomy (NCBI): domain Eukaryota; kingdom Metazoa; phylum Arthropoda; class Insecta; order Coleoptera; family Cerambycidae; genus Monochamus; species Monochamus saltuarius. Next base: position 2,276,466 of record CM046722.1, on the reverse strand, counting down.
ATTCGCACTTCCTATCTTTACAACAACAACTCAACTCTGACACACCTCTTCCTCTTCTTCTTACATTCTTTCTGATCTACATTTTACAAAACATATATTTATGCCTACTTACTAAGAAATTTGTATTAGCAAAATAATTGTCCACACAATAATCGACCATGTTTGCATATAATAATATTGTAGTATTATTATTTTAAATATCCCGAGGCGTTCACAGTGCTCTGTAATATTACTTTTCTGACCACTACTGTTTGACATTTGTAGAGTATTAGACACAATGCAACCACAGTTTATTATACAGTTCGTCGAGTGAAGGTTCCAGAGGGTGTGGCTAAAGCGCGGCTAAATGCGCAATGACCACCAATGAAATTCATATGTACACGACGAAGTGGGAAAAATTCTATTTCTTGACCAATCACCGTGCCCCTTGAGCGCGCGAATGTGCGCGGCTAAATGCGCAGTCGTCTTTTGGTCGTCTAAAAAAACGAAATCTGGGACCTCGACATCAAAGGAGCCGACGTGAAGACGCCGGACTGTATATAGATTGTGATGCAACCAACAACACAGTATAGGTTTATATCGACTGACAAGTGCTATGTGCGTGTAATCCCATGTCACGAAGGAAATGTCAAAACAATACTAGAATGAAGAAACCCACGATCGTACATAAAAGAAGATAATATTGATGAAGTATATTGACTGCAATAAGAATATTTATTTGAAGAATATTATAATATTAAGTTCTCGGTGTAGGCGGACCGAAGACTGAACGGTGGCGTTGACAATGTAATTTTAGTTTTCCGTTTTTAGTGACAGTTTCAGTTTTAAACGTTTTATTCATTAAATAATGGATGGTTGCGATATATTGGGACATGTGTAGTTTTCCACAATTTTCTTTAAACGTACGTGGAGATATTTCCTAGAGTTGAGAGCAATGCAGTGGAGTGACCGTTATCGGACAAAATTTTATAAATTAAAAACTGCCACGGGTGTATTCGAAGTTTTCTGTTAGTATTTCTTTCACAATCAATTTTCTTAAAATAAATGGTCAATTTTATTAACTGCATCTACGCGAAGTGTGTATTTTGTGGCGAGTAATTCTGACGGACCTGTAATGAGTGAAAATGAAGTTTAGGCAGTTTGGAACGAAGGAACGAACACGAATGCAAAATACTGTAGCTAACCGGATTAACTGTTATCTATCAGGTACTTAGGTATTATTATTAATAAAAATGTTTACTTTCGTTGTTTCTACATTCGGCAACGTTGTGAGAAACGACCGCATGGTACCTAGTTGCACAGAACATATACCTAGTTGACATATGTAGCCATCTTGGACGATGACTGATGATATAGGCGCCGACTTTCCGTAGGAAAAGAGGGTTTTGCCCCATTATTTTAACATCGAGCTAGAATTCCGAAATAAATTTTTTATTGTCTTTTAGGCCTCCCTGAGCACGTGGTTAAAATTTTTGTACTTAGTCATAGTTAACCCTGTATATAATTATTAAAAGAATTTTGTGCAATTTTATTAATTATTGCTTTTATGTCAAAATTACAAAACACGCTGAATTTGCATTGTCACTGGCGCATCCACCATATTATAGAAAGTTTATCCGCATCTGTCGTTTCTTTTTCCGAACCTCGAATTAGTTTGACGAAATTCGGGCGGACTTGGTATCAGGACACGCTCGTCCCTACGCCGCAATTTGCAATGACAACTAATTACAGAATATCCGTTAATTAAAACCGCTAGCCCACCACTAATACAATTAATCAATTCCGTAGTACTGCTATGGCCGACGTGGGGGCGGCCATTCGCACCAAATGAACTGTAAATTTGGGGGGCTCATAACCGAATGACTCGCTGATGGGGCATTCAGTGGAAATTACCGGACTCTGCGCGATATCCTAAACAAAAAAGTGATGATATACACAGTGATACTGGATGAGAGTGATACTCAAATTCCGTCCTGAAAACTGCTTTTGTAACCTTTCAAATTGAAGTGGGGTTAATGGAGATTCTTTTAAAGAGAAATACATTTCTCTGGGTAAAATTTTCAACTTGTTTCACCTCACAATATTTATGCCTATTATTAAAAAAAAATTATTTAAAATTTATGACTTATAACGAATGTTTAGACATTTTTAAGCAAAAAGTTACCGCTTTGATTGAATCATATGAACGCTAAAAATAGTAATAATGAACTGTGAAATGAAATTATTTATGCAAATTTATTTAGCTTTTTTATGTCCATAACTATTATGGTAAGTTACTAATGCTCTGTACAATTATATGTATGTGTCGATCGGTTATAAAAAAACAAATCGTCAGTTTGGAACAAGACTGTCATAACTCAAAAAATGTAAATTCTCAGGAGAGTTCGGTAAAGTTTTATAAATAATCTTACTCTAAATATTGGAAAATAAATAAATATATAATGTTTGAATCATGTTAAAATGTTTGTGTAGATAGTTCTTAGTATATTTAATAAAAATTTTTGTTTACTTTGGTTTTTGGCATTTTGTTATTGTTATTTTTGTTAAATAATTCCGGGTTGTGACTCTCTTTCACATATTTTTTTACAAGTTTTTCAACATAAAATGAAATACATTTCTAATAAACTAAATTATTTTATTAAAGTAGACTAAAATAATACAATTTTAAAGATTATTATAAAAATATTTATAATACTGCGCAAAATATTACGGTTTATTGTATGAAATGGGAACAAAAAGTACTTAGCTTATGAGAATGACTGGTCTATTTAAAGATGTGACAGTTTTGCATATAAATACACATAAAGAAACTAGTTTCTTATTGATATTATTTCGACTTGTGACACTCTTTTCCAAAATTTGCTCATCTCATCTCATTAAACGTCACAGTACGACTAATTGTGACAGTTTTGTCTAAAGCACAAAGCCAATGTTGGAGATGTGACATTTCAACGCAGCGCCATTCGACGGTTATTAAGCAAAGTTCATTTGTAACTCTTTTACACATAAAAATATGCAATATTTGGAGTTGATACACCACTAAATCTTGAAAAATGAAAATTTTGAGTTATGACTGTCTTGTTCCAAACTGACGAAATGTGAAAATGAAAAATATATAGATGGCTCTAAATACAACATATAGTTACATTAGTTCCTATATAATTACCATGTCGTTCTAAATGTTTTTGATATTGTGAAAGTCTTCACGGTTCCGCATAAAACTCCACCGTCTGGAATTGCAGTCAGTTTTGAACTGATGTTTTCAGCAGTTTCCTCAAATGGTTGGGCCAGTTCTTGAGGTGTAGGAGGTGTGCTATTGGAACTCAACGATTGGGAATGCTGAGATCAGGAAGTGTCTGCATATAGGTGGCCATAAAATCAATAATTTGAATGAGAGATTTATGTTCAACTCACCCTATAGTCTTAACCAGTGACTACCACCTCTTTCTACACAAAATTAGTTTCAATTTCATTTGGCGGAATGTTATGCGAGTAATTTGCAAAAGCTTGTTCAACGACAAAAATTAAATAACTATTCATAGTATTAGATTTTTTTATACAGGATGTTAAAAAAAAGAGTGTAAAATATTACAGGAGGTAATAGTATGAACCAAAATAAGCAGAAAAGTCTTAATAAACATGGGTCCGCAAAGTAACGGTTGCGGAGATATGGACCACTATTCGTTTTTCAAACATTTTATTTTATTAGGAATAAAACGACAAAGGAAGCTTTTAACAAACAAAAAACAAAGTTACAGAAGATGTTCAAAGTGCCTCCGTCCATTTCCAAGCAGGCACGACATCTTCGTCTCAACGATATTCGAACTCTTTCGAAAACACCCTCCTTGGTTTGGATTTCTTGACACTTTTGATTAATCCGTAGCTGCAGCTATTCCAGGCTATTTACAGGAGTACCATACACTATAATGTCTTCAAATATCCCCAAACAAAGAAATCCAGAGGGTTCAGATCAGGCGATCGTGGAGGCCATAAAACAGGTCCGGCCCTTCCTACCCATCTATGTGGAAAAGTTTGGTGTAAATGCTCCCTAACGGCCATGGAAAAATGAGCTGGAGCACCATCATGCTGGAACCACATTTGTTGCCTCTGATTCAAAGGAATGTCTTCCAAAAATTCATACAGTGTGTTCTGCAGAAAGTTGAGGCAAGCAGCTCCTGTTAATCGGGTTGGTAAAACAACAGGACCTAGAAACCTGCCACCTACAATACCCATCCAAATGTTTAATGAATAACGTGCCTGATGTCCAGATTCTATTAGAGCATGAGGATTTTTGTCGGTCCAAATATGCGTATTGTAAAAATTAAACACTCCATTTCTTGTGAACCCGGCCTCATCAGTAAAAAGAATGCAAGAAAACGAGGATCTTCAGCATCATGACGTAGAAACCAGCGGCATAAAATCAAACGTGGTTGATGATCATTTATTGGATTTAAGGCCTGTACTCGTTGCACATGGTATGGATAAAGCAGTTGCTCGTGAAGGATTCTCCAAACAAGAGGACCACTAATTCCTACCTCGGCTGATATTCTCTGCACACTCGTACCTGGATTCTGCTCTACCAGTGCTAGAATTTCTTCATCTGCTCTAGGAGTGGATACCGACCTTGGTCTTCCGGATAAATGGCACTGTTTGCTCAAGGAACCGGTATCACGCAATCTTTGGTGAATTCTTCCAAACATGCGTTGTGAAGGAATCTGGCGATTTGGTAAACGTCAACATAAAAACGTCGCGCTTCTGTGGCGTTCCCATTAGCACGCCCATACATGAAATGCATGTTTGTTTATTCTGCGTTAGAGTAACCAGCCACAGCGAAAGAAAACTTGTGCACTGAGAACAACTATCAAATACGTAGGTACTGTTTATTTCACTAAACATCAACCAACTATTATAAGAAAATACACAACGTTTTTGCAAAATAAAAAAGGGGCTAAAAGGCATAAAACATTCCATATCTCCGCAACCGTTACTTTGCGGACTTATGGTTATTGAGACTTTTCTGCTTAATTTGGTTCATACTATTACCTTCTTAAATTTCTGTCTTCTTCCTCTTTTTTGTAATATAACAAAATTTTTTTACAGGTCCCTGTATGGCTTCGCTGGACACATGAACACCTTATTTTCTCAATTGAAGAAAACTTTTATTATATATCCAGGTATGTTCAGTAGTTTTATAGTACGTAATGCCTTTTCAAATTCCTGCTACAGTAACCCAAATCGAATGGTTACATTACATAGGAAGCGTCTATTCGTCTACCGGAGGACGAGACACTTCCATTTCACGCCTCGGCCAACGAAATCGGCTTTTACCTTGCCAAATGCGATCGGCCAAATTCAAGCGACGCGTTTTATTGCGGAGGAGATCTGACGAAGATTTTGTAAAGCGGTCACCGCCACCCCCGTACACCTCGTAAAAACGGACAGAGCGCCGTAAAGATGATTGCCCGGGACCGTACTGAAGTTTACCGAAACTATAAAGGCGAAGTAAAGCCGATGATAAAACTCCAAGTTAGCGGCGATGCACTTGTTCAGCGGCCCCGTGCCCCCTTTCGGATGCGCGCACCTGGTGCTTTCTCCCGGCAGGTCGTAAAATCCTCGGACGCATATAATATTGTAAAACACACCCCGTAGACTGGCCGGAACTACTTCGGCAATAAAGGAATTTACTTTACGTCGGGAAAGTTCCGGCCCCAGGTTTTAAAAGCTACTCGTCCTTTTCTAGAAACGTGTCTAGATTTCTACTTTTAGGTCTCGAGTGCGACGCATTCGAAATTTGTGGATAATTTTCTCATAAAGAAGAAGAAATACGACAGAATAAAATAGTGCTATTTCCGAGAGTAAACCATATATTGGTAGGTACACCACTTTCGAATCATGATGAATTAGATATTTCTAAAACGAAATACTATTAAAAGGTTTTTCAGTAATTTCAACTGCAATCATATCATAGTATTATAATTACTGTTAATTGTACTAAATTCTCAGTAGAATAGCTATGCCGATCCTGCTCCACAATTCAAGATGGCGACTGGAGCAGGATCGGCATAGCTTTCAGCCGTCTACGTCACAGAGGCTGGCACCTGCGCGGTAGAGGTTGAGGACCGTTTGTGCTGAGTGGAAGTTTATAGTCGGTTCTTATACAATATAACATGCTACAATACATTATTTTTATCAATCCAAGAATTATGTTTGTCATCGTAACCTAACCATTTGACAAAAACTTTATTTCCTTTTTTTCGTAACACCCTTTCAACTAAGTGAGCGTCAGGATGATTTACTCTTTGTAATTCCAATTCATAGAAGCCTCCTGTCTTTACCACTCTCATCTTTGAATAAATATGTTGTAGGGTTGGTTAACTTTACCTACTGGCCTACTTTAAATTTTGTTATTTTATTAGCAATTTTTAAATGAGTATATGTTGATTTTAATAATGATCTTCATTCCTTGATGTAACTTTAAGTGGTTTCATCCTTGTTGTAGAATGGACTGTATTGTTGTATTTGTCAACAATTTTATCTAAAATATGATTCCACTTATATTCTCCTCCTAAGCTAAACAGAATTACACGATTTCACAGCGCGTACACATTGTTAAGATGTATTATGAAAACGCTCTAACTGTTAGTGGTGGAAAAAAAACTAGATTTAAATCACGCAACTACTACATGAAACTAAGTTAACAAAGACGCCAACTGCCAATGCTTTCATCATCCCTTTTTCTGAAATCACTGTTATTGTATTTATATTAGGTACACGTCGCATAACAACCAAACGGGTAACAAACAGAGCATTACATTCTAAATTAAGGATCCCCGTAGCTACATTCACATACTTTTATTTGCGTCCGACGATTTCAACTTTAATTATCTCGATATTTACATAAAACATTTCTGTACGAGATGTACGTACATCAGATTATTGCCGGCTGCGACTTGGCCGGATTATCCAGTATTAAAATTTCTCGTGCAAATATGAAGTTGGCTGCACACACAGCGGACCACCGCCATAATCTCTTAATGGAAGCTCCGCGGAGGCCAGAAATTAATTAAAACTTCGAGTGTCAACTTACGACTACTTGGCAGCTATTGCCTACATTTTCGTGCGAAAAACAACGGGGTTGGCGCACGTTAAGTCCGTCTAACTTGAAACTTCTTCATTAAACCCTAAACGTCAATGTGTTTTGTCACGGTAATTGATTATGCGTTTCGAAATTAGGTTAATACCAGTAATTAATTATTTTTTGTTTTTAGTATATCTAATAGGATTAAATTAACTTTCCCGTTCTGCTGTTTTAGCTATGTTCGCAACTTTTTTATTTGTACGGTAAAACAGTCGAGCACTATGCTCACTATGTGTGTTAAAATAGTCAGGATTATTTTAAATGTCACGCATAATACGTACGGTAGTTGCGCTATATTCGCAGTAGTAGACACTGTGAGATGATACAAATCTAAATAAAAACAGTCACTCAATTAACTCTGTACCAATACACTGGCGAACATAGCGCTCAGTGCGCCCATAGCTTGTGTAGCAAGTAGTCGCAAAGTTAGCTATTTTAAAGCATGTAACGGACTTTGCGCACGTAGCTATCTTGACACTGGAGCTTTAGCATAAAACAGTGGTTTTTAATAACGAACATACCTAGCAATATAATGTAGCCTTAACATAAAACAGCATATAATTTGTGTAGCGAACCTAGCTATCATAAAGGTCTGTGTGACCTGTAGTATAAAACAACGGTGGCAGTTTTTAATACAGCAAATATTTATTGCATACGATTTTGTGTAATTATAATATATAGAAATTGAGCTGACGAAAACCAAAATAGAAACAGTTACCTATTCATTATTTACTAATACACTAGCGAACATAGCTATCATAGCGCTCTGTATGGCTGTACCGTAAAACAGTTGCAATAATTATTATTACAGTATAGCTACCTAATAGCAAACACAGCTGGCACCGTGATCTGTGTGATAGTAATATTGATTGTTTTTAACGTGTATAGCGAACGTAGTGATCATAGAGCCTTGTGGGGTGTTAATAAAGAGGAGTAGTGGCAGTTTTTAATCTACACTGCAATTTTATTTGGCATAGTACTATGTGTGGTTGTAATTTTAGTTATTTTTAACGTGTGTAGCAAACATAACGAACATAGCTATCACAGACATCTGTGTGACCTTAGCATTAGAACTCGATGCCACTGTATATTTTGCGCGAGTGTAGAATTTGGGCCAAATTAGAGCCTCCCTCGCAGCAGCGTCGTTTCGAAATTTTTATGTGTTAACTTCCCGCTAATAACGAACGCCGTGGACGGAGGGTTGCGGGCATAATCGGGGGTTGGATTAGTGTCGGGCTTTAATTAATAATTCGCGACCGGGAACATTTTACGACAGGTAAAGTTGGGGGCGAAGTTTCAGGTGTTCGCTCTCGAGTTCTGGTTAATGGTAAACACTCTGTTTGCCCAGCGAACTCGTAATGAAGAATTATTGAATATAAAATCCCACCGGTTACAGTCTGGGATCGTTTTCGAGGTTTGCAACAAGAATTCTGCATTATACAGGATGGGCTGAAAATATGAAGAATTGATAAGAAGTTACAGGGTGTTTTATTCAAAAATGTTTAAATGATTTTTGCCCATTACTTCAACTCTGTTTGATATTTCCCTATCATACTTGGCATAAAGTTTAGATGCCTTAGAACATATTTAAAAAATGCTATAAAATCGTTCATGGTTACTACCAGAGGCGTACGGCAGGGGTAGAGGGGCAGTTTTCTATTCCAAGTCAATTTTTCATATTTCCAGCCCAGGATCATCCATCAGGTAGCGTATGTACAATTATTAATGAATCACCCTGTATATACGGTATTTGTTTGCTTCGTAAATAATATGATCTCATTATGCTAAATCGAAATGGTTTTTATAATAAAGTGTAGGGATGTATCTGAAATTATTTAACACTACCTATTTTCCAAAACTATCCCCTCTTTTGCTGCTATTAGCGCGTAAGTTCTCTTCGAGATGGACGTATAATCCGAAAATCGATATTTTTCATTATAAGCATCTAATACCCAAATCTCCGCCACCGCCCGCATAAGGGAATATATCTATCAGATGTCGAAGGCTGAAATTTATTTTCCCCTCGTCCCGTTACTGAAACAGACAGCTTGGGAACAAGTGCTGATGCGTCAGTTTCCATAACTGATCGCCCTTGATGGGGAGTCGCATGGCCGCCGAACCCTATACGCGTTTTCTCTATATCCACCCCTTCCGGGGGCCTACTTTTCAAGGCTCGTGATAAATATATCCTAGAACAGGGCTACAGGGATGACGATTTATACAGGCAGTATTGGGCGCCGTCGTTTTTCCATCGAGCTGGTTAAAGTGTATTGATTGTCATGTATATTTTTCGGATAAGTTCTATTCCGATAAAAACACATACGTACATAATATATAATAGTTTATATATCACCTGCACTCAGTTTATATGTAAACATACATATGAAGGAACAGCCACTTCAACTGATGAGGGCTGTTCACACAGATACTGCAGGAGTAATTCAATGCCGGTCGGGGCATTAGTCCGCGGAGTAGTTGTTTCCTGCAGTATCATTTACACGTACATAATAGTTATTTAAAGTTTTGTAAAAATATTATTTTGAAATACAACTGTGCACTATTGTTACTGAAGTAGCGAAAGTTCGAGCGTTTGTTGACAAGTAACTTGCAAATCTCGTGACATGGAAAGTGATCAAGAAAATTCATTTCTCCCGGTGGAAATCGAAGAAGATGCTAATAAAGCCACCTTCGAGTTATTGCTCAGTAAGTCAAAGCAACAGTGCGAATTTTCGTACAATTGTTTCTTGAGATTGTGTGATCTGAAAAATGTTAGTGGCAAGTTCAATGAAAAAGTACTTTTAGCGTAGGTACTTTGAAAAAAAGTCCAAAATATGGAAATCGTAAACGCTTTAATTTGACTAAAGGCGTGCCGTGCTGAAGGCGATGATGAAAATGAAAAATCAAGACATAGGCAAATATTACAAGTTTGTTGCTTGTTTGAAGCGAAAGGGTAAAGGATATCGACCGAAAAGTACTGTCCAAATCGACAAATTTCTCGCAGAAGGTCAGGATAAAACGTATACGAGGCGGGAGGTGGCATTTAAGTTCGGGAATTTAGTTATAACTCGGAAACTGGTAACACTGCATCGTTCGTTAACGTTTTTCTAGAGAGGGGGACCTTCCTTTTAGTTTCAGTACAAAGTTGAATTCGATAGCACGTTTGGTTTGTGTTTTATGTGTATTTTTTTGGTAACTTTTTTAGTGGCCTCGTGAAAACGAGTGACTTAAATTACAAGCAACGTATTGTGATTCAATTTTTAGTGAAATCTGACGAAAAACCCTCGGAAATCCTTTGAAAATTGCAGGTGGTGTATGGAGACTAGTGCATGTCGAAAACACGCATGTTTGAATGGGCAAAACGGTTCAAGGAGTGGCGTGAAGATCCCGTTACCTTTCGTACTGACGCGAATGTTGACCGTTTGCGTGCACTGATCACGTCTGACCGGCGCCTAAGCATTCGTGCGTTGTCTGACGAGTTAAACATCAACAATGAAACCGTTTGCAAGATGTTACACGAAAATTTGAATATGCGAAAGATTCGCGCAAAGATCGTGCCAAAAGTTCACACCCGTGAACAGAAAGGGTGCTTCCAATCGTGGGAGCAGCGTTGGAATCGTTGTGAGACTATTGTGAATGTCGATAATAATATTTTGGCAAAATTTAATTTGCTTGTTTTTTCATTGACAAATTCCCGGAACTTAATTGCCGCATCTCGTAGTGTGGTAACGGTATGTCAACCCATGACACGTTGATAAAATGTTTAAAACATAAACAAGAACTCATTTATTGTTTTAAACACTTATGTCTGTATACCGAATTGTCACATAGCAATAAACTAAAGTATGAGTTCCACATGGTGCCATAAAGATTCCTAAATTGATTCCCTTAAAATATCTTTTTCTATCGAATCTCTCCCATCTTTCCTCAACTTCTCTGTTATTAGTCGCAATAAAACAGTGCTGGAAGGCGGCTTTCAGCCGCCGAGATGGAATTAACGCTATTTTGGACACCGCCGGGGGAAAGATTCTTTCCCGGTGACGCCTTTGATGCAAACTGTCAGCGAATTCGTAAAGACATTAAAGAATTTTTTTTATCAGGCGAACGCTGAAAGCCGATCGGGATCTGACAGAGGTCAAACGATTTGGCGGATTTCCTAACGGACGGGATCAGTTTTGTAAAACGAAAAGGGCGTCTTTTGCGTACAGTGAAGATGACCTTTAAAAGTGAGTTTTAGAATTTAAGTTGATGGTAAAGATCCATTCTAATTGTGGTAGAAGGCTTATAGAAAAGGTGGCTAATGGAGTGAGATAGTTTTAGAGGCAGTTTAAAAACAACTAAACAATTTATAAAAAAATATTCCTTTATTTTCCAAATTTACATCTAGGATATAAGGCTGACAAGTCATTTAGAATAAGAAACTTCATATTTGATGTATTTATTTGTTATACAGGGTGTCCGGGAAAATATGGGCCATCTCTCGGCGCAGATAGAATATGAAAAAATAAGATGACAAATTCCTATAAAATGTTTTCCTACAGGAATTTTGTTATAAAGAGTTTGTCATCTTATTTTTTCATGTTCTATTTGCACCCGAGAGATTCCCCACATTTTCCTGGACACCTTGTATATTTTACTTTAGATGGACTTAGGTGGGATGATATTATCTGGAAGTCCATACCAAATAAGTTTTATTTGTATGATCTAGATGTTTCGTGGAACATCACAATATCTATTAACAAACCTTCGTAAAAAACGTGGCTCATTAATAAACCAAACAGATCCGGAATTTGAGAAGACACGGCTCACATTAAAGCCCAAGTTTTACGAGCCGGATCGGATAGATTGGCTCGGTATTCCGGTGAATCGTTGTTCGGGATTTGATTCGGTTTAATAATAACGTTTGCGACAAATGAGTCTCTCCTGCGGAATCGACATTTTTGATTGCAGTAAACAAGGAGTTTAGTTTTGTACTTGCGATAGCGTCAGCGGATTTTGTTTTGGTTTGTACGTAAAAGGGTCCGGGCGTATCCTATCTGAAATTAAATAATTTTGAATCCGTCCTCCTGGGAAAAACAAAACTCGTTGACGACGAGTTGAGGAATGGAATGACAAAAACATGTTTCTGTACAAAGGAATCTCTTATTTCTTTGTTGTTAGTAAATTTAAAAAAAATGTTCTATTGATCTGTACTTGAAAATAATTTCAAGGTCACGGCATAACTGTCAAATTCGTTATTTTGTCTGGAATTATGCAATTTTTACTGCATTTTTGGATAGGACTGTTTATTTTAGGCTTCTCTGTGTCTTAACATTTTTGAAAATTGAATCATTTTGCATCATCTATAATTATTTGGTAATTTTAAGGATATTAAAGTTAACGATACTATTTTTAGGTGACAACTAGTCAAACTCCTGATCTATCCGAAAATGCTTAGAGCGAACCCGTTTTACTTACATACTGGGTACTCACAATTTATTGTCATCTTTCCCGTAATTCAAAAATATTTTTTTTCTGTCACCTTATACAAGATGTCCCGCAATTAATGGGACAGAGCAAGAATAGATTTCAGAGGACAAAATAATCTAGTCAAATTTACCCAGTCCAAAGTTGATGGAAAAAAGTACAGGGTGTCAAAGTTAAAACTTTATTTTCGATATTTATAAATAACTTTTAAAAAAATCCAAATATTAATTTGTATATTTTTTGGATATCGAGAGGTTTTGAGTTTTTTTTTATCAGAAAAAGGTACATCTTGTTGAAGTCGTTAGGAGTAATCTTTTTCGAAATAATTTATTTGAAATATTCAGTGCACCGAGTAGAAACTGTTTTGGTTTCAGGTAAAGTGCATGTTCTGCTAAAAATACAGTAAAATATAACTTGAAAAAGTTATTTATAATGGTGAATTATAATGACGTGCAAAATTTCAAAAAGATTGGTTTGGTTTGATGAAACAGTCGTCTTTAAATTTCCAACAATGGTTGCATCAAAGCACAAAGATTTCATCAAATCAGGCTGATCTTCTTGAAATTTTGCACGTCGTCATTCTGAATACCATTTTCAAGTAACATTTTGCTATATTTTCATCAGAAATTGCGCTTTACCAAAAACCAATACAGTTTTTACTCAGTGCACGGAATATTTCAAATAGGACAACGGTTACTCCTAACGACTTCAACAAGTAATATCTTTTTCATATAAAAAAGGTAGGAAAATTGATTGTTTCAATAGTCAAATGGATACACTAAAATGCAAAAAGGTTCTGCCAAATAAAAGAAGCATAATGTGCTGTAAGACCTCCGCCCTCTACTAGTGACGTCAAAATTAGAAACAAATTTGAATTTCTAGTCCTTAAAAACCCCGATATTCAAAATACATTCAAATATTTGTAATTTTTAAAAAGTTATTTACAAATACCATAAATAAAATGTTAAGTTTTTCACCTTGTATCTTTTTAACCATCAGCTTGTGACTAAGGTAAGTATGACTATTGTTTTGTCGTCAGGAATTTATTCTTGATCTGTCTCATTAATTTCAGGACACCCTGTCGAGTATTTTTACACCATCGAATCGAGAATTTTATTCTTTTTCGATTATAGTTTGTTTTATCAGACTTTAGACTACATACTTAAGTACTCCTTATTTTATTATTTTTCCATTATAAACAAATTGCTGCACTCCTCCATTTCCTTCCGCAAGAATTACCAAGTTTGAACCCCGACTCGATGGAAATTGCACGGGTTCAAACATTACGGGCATCAATATTTACGGAGGCAACCCGTGAAGGAGATATTTGCCAGCGCCTACCCCAGGGATGCCCCAAGGAGACGACGTTCCGTACGTATCGTATCCATCATAGTCGGGGAATCTGCAAACTAAGAAATTTAGTTAGCGCTGCCTCTTAGGTCCACTTACGTGCCCGTCCGGGGAGTTTGCATTAAGTCGATCATTTTTCAAAGTGTCTCATAGTCGGTCGTTACGATCCCGCCGGCGCGGGGGTGGATACTCGGGTCTGAAGGGCCCTTTGACTCGCACATTTCGCAGGGGCAGGTGATGATGAAACGCCTCTCAGGCGCACTACACTTTAAAAAGGGTTTCCCTTTTAAAGATGCTATTGTAATTCCGTCATAATTTAATCATAGATGCCAACACATTTTTACTCTTGCAATAGTGATCTAACTGATCTAGCTTCACGTGAAGTCACAGCAAGAATAAGTATGCAAGGTGATCATTTTTAAAAGTAAGAACTAACAGAATTACAAAGTTGGTTAAAATACAAAAATCTTTTCATTTTCATATCTTTATAAAATGGGAAAGTAATAAACGGACAACTTATTTTGTTTAATTGGGATTCCTGTCACTGAAATGTAAAAATATTAATAAACTAGGTGACCCGGCAAACGCTGTTTTGCCATATGAATTATTTCTAGTAAATATTTTGGTAGTCGGCTTCGTTCTTATCCTTACTCTGTGCTGTTTACTGGGTGAGAAAGAAGCACAAACCTAGAAAATATATAGACTGTGCCAGTGTCATATTACTACTACACTAAAACTTGATTTTTATGCCAATATACTTTGGTTGTATTGTAGCGTGAACCTCATTTGTTTACTGTGATTAGTCACATGTCACATTCTTTAATGACATTTAAAATGACAGCAAGTTAGTTAATTTCATATTGCAATGCAGCAATCATATTTGCACAACCGCCAACATAAAGCACCTGTCACGTGACCTATATCATGAACAGACGCTGTCTATATTTTTTCTAAGTTTGTGGTGAAGTGCCGTGAAGGAGATATTTGCCAGAATAACTGATCTAGTGATAAGCGATCAGTTATAAGGTTAAAAATGATTAAATTACTAAAATGGCTATTAGAAAATAGGGGTTTGTCATAGAAGGGTGAAAATTAAGGGTTGTATGTATTTTTTAATGCCACATCATAAAAAAAATAAAAATAAAAACTTTTGTGCAATAAATAAAAAAAATGTTTGGGGTGGACCACCCTTATCACTTAGGGGTAGAAGAAAGTAGACGATTTTACTAACACTAAATACAATTATATACTTAGTTAACATTTTGAAGAATCCTCTACTTACGTTATCAAAACTTTCTCAGTGTGTGATATATATTTTGTTTTTTAGGCAAAATAAAATTTGTAAAATCAATCTCTCAGCTAGTTATGGGTTGATTTGGTTCTCTTTTGAAAGGTCGAATACATTGTTTTTTCGATGTTCTGTCTTTATTAGGCCTTCCAAATATGTGGTCAAAATTAATGACATCATGATTGAATCACCCTGTATATATTAAGTGTGCACTCTATATAAAGACCTATGAAGGCTATTGTCTTTCATCGAATACGTTATTAGAATTGGCAATTTGGGTTTGTCTCATCGTTTCGTTAAAACTTGAATAATGCCGCTGAGGTGAATTTAAAGGACATCATGGAAAATTTCGAAGAAAATAACTAAGTAAAACTGCCGTACTTTTCTCGAATTGCAACCCTTAGAAACTTTAATAAACACAAGTTTTCCCATTAGAGTTTGTTAAGTTTTTTCACTGGACTGGAAAACAACTGTTTTCGCGAAAACATTAACAGAACGATTTTGCAAAGCTGTTAATATCGTTACTACCTACTGTTCTTTTTTTAAAGAGTAGATAATTTTATTCTCTGCACGTAAAAAATCGACTTAATATGCTAAAATAACGTTTGAGAACTTCTTCAAAGTCTATCAGTCCCAAACTTTACAAAAAGAGAATATGGTAGATGATAATTGTATATTACTTGCAATTTTTAAATAGTAGGTAGTTTGCACTTTCTCTTGGTTTTCTCTTAAATGTCTATTAGGTCGAACTCATTAGTATTTGGCGTCATCCAGAGTGTCTACTATCTGCTCCTTACAGACCATCATTTAAGGATAAGTACGGTCCTGAGGGCCAGACTATGGACTCAAAGGACCAAGGGCCATTGCGACATTAACCCTTTCCCTTCTACGAACAGGGACGAGAAAGTACGGACTAACTATAACTAAGAAGTCTCGTTAATAGTTTATGTGGATGCTATTTATAACAATAATAATAATTTGTAATAATGCGCTATAATAATGAAATATATTGCGCAAAAATCATTTTTATTTTGTGAAAAAATATTTTATACGGCATGTAATTTTGGAATTGTTGCAGTTTTTACTTAAGTTATGATCAGCATCATTATTTCGGTAAAGAGTACAGTGTAACCTCCATAATCCGGACATTGAATTTCTAAAGTCATAATCCGGACGTATCCCTTTAATCCGGACTCTCGCCAAACGCGGCATAATTTTTACTGGTCTGCTACTTCCTGCTCGGCCTAAGCAGCTCGACTTGCAGAAATTGACCTACAATATCGTAGGTACTTAACCGCAGACCTCTCGCCCCGGGCGATGCGCCATTAAATCTATAAATGATACTGCAGGAAACAATTACTCCGCGGGCTAATGCCCCGACCGGCATTGAATTATACCTGCAGTATCTGTGTGAAACAGCCAAGAACCCTTGTCGGCCACTCCACCAGACATAGACCGGTTTCGGGCTTGTTAGCCCTCATCAGTATGCCATAGGTGAGATGACCGACAATTGAACTGGCTGTTCCTTCATATGCCGGTCGGGGCATTAGCCCGCGGAGTAGTTGTTTCCTGCAGTATCATTTATAGATATAATTTACTTACTTTTACTTGTTTAAGCCTGTCAGAGCGTCTTTGGCAGCCGTACTCTACGCTGCGCGCTGTCTTACATGATTTAAATTTGCGTCAAGTACTTTCGAGAATTCCTTTATTTCTGTATCTTACAAAGGACAAAGAAAAACTTGGATAACAAAGGATTTATTTCGTGAATGGTTCCATACGGAATTTGTACCAGCAGTAAGATAAAAATTAAAGGAATTAAATTTACCACCAAAAGCTCTGTTATTATTAGACAATGCCCCAGGGTACCCAGTTGATCTTAAAAGTGATGACAATCAAATCTGTGTCATGTACCTACCACTAATCTGTACACCATTAATACAGCCCATAGATCAACATGTTATCCAAGTTGTAAAACTGTTTTGCAGAAAGAGCCTACTTAAAAAAATTGTAGCGTCCGAGACTGACATTCCTACAACCTTGAAGAACATTAACCTTAAAAACGTAGTTTTTACGTTACAAGCACGGTACCAAGTTCATCTAATAAAAAGTCATGGAAGCTATTGTTGTCCACCCAGGAGGTGGCTTTAGACGAAGAAGATGAAGAAGATAACATTTCTTTGGCAACTTTAGCTAAGAAAATTATAAAATCAAAAGAACTTCAGAATGAATTAAATGAGGTAAAAGTTCTTGGTGAACAATTGGTAGACACAGATATTTCAATTTTAGATTTAGAAGCATGGATTACAGGAAGTGGGTCTGAGACTGACATCTTACTAACAGACAATGATATTGTTGTTCAAACAAATGACGAGACAAATGATGTAGATAACGATTCTTCTTCTAGCGACTGTAATGTTCAAACTGTGGCAAAAGTTAAACACCAAGATGCCGTAAAGTGCCATAATTGCATCGAATGGGCATCACAAAACAATGTACCAGACAACCAACTTTGGTTACTTTTCGAACTGAAGAATATTGCTGTAAAAAAGATAGAGTCAAAAAACCAAAATAAATATTACTGATTTATTTAAGGTCCAAAGTAAGTTACATTTGTTTGTTTAGGTTTTTAATTACAGTAGAATCTGTACAAACTTTTGGCGCGTTTTTGTTTAAAGTTTTAAAATATCTTTTATTGCTATTTTTTTTACAAAAGGATTACTTTTGTGTTGTCTAATAAATGTTTCATGACTTATTCTGGACCCTATTACAATTAATTGTCCGGATTATAGAGGTTCCACTGTACTTTGCCTTCACCAGTTATTCTAAATGACGTTTTTGGAAGAATCGCGCTTGTTATACCTACCTACTTCTGATTTAATTGGGCTATATCAAGTATCAACCCCAGTGCTTAGACATAATACGAATGTTAAATGAAATTTATACGTCTTCTTTACGCGATGGCAAACATAATAAAATTTCGAGGAGGACGCAAGCCGTGTTTACGTCCGCCTAGCATTTCTCGAGTAGAATTTAACTGGAGTAAGGAAGTAATTATTATTTGTGTTCCACTTCAGGTTGCACGGTGCTCGCAACGTACTTACTGTAATGTCAGATCCGTATTACGTACAGGATATGTCGTTTCTTATGCGATATTTGGGTAATTCTGAATTCCTCTTACACACAATGATTTCAGTAATTTGAGATATAGTTATAGAAAACAGTACTATATTTTTATATACATCACTAATTAAAGTAGGGTTCTTGCTTGACAGTGACAACGAAAAATTGACGTTTATTAATATCTTCTACTAGAAAGGTGGCAAGTCGGCTATCGCCGACTTGACCTTTCTTCGGGCTAAAGCCCGGGGCCGCGCTGCGCGCGTCATGACCACCGCTGCGTAGTGCGTTTTACTTAATTTCTATTACTGCGCGCGACTCTACGCCTGTGAATAATAAAATGTAAACGTGACTTTGGCTGAACTCTCTATGGTGGGGAAAATCCGGCGCTCTATAATTTAGAAGAGTGGTTGGCATATTTTCGTAATTTTTAGTGTTTTCTCGAGTTTGGTTTTTTTTCAACATCCTTTATTTTAAATATTGGATCGGGCCGTTTTTATGTGATGCTATGTTTCATCAAAAAATTGTTTTTAATTCCATGAATTTAAAGGGTTTTTAGAGAATGGTTCTGTATTTGCTTTGTTAGTTAGTGTCATAATAAATCCTTGATGGAAGTTTCATCAAGTTTCAAAAATTTTTTAATTCCCTTAATTTTGAGTTTTTTTGCGGTAACATTTTTTTCAACACTTTGTATACGGAACAGTCTTTCGCACGTTCGACAAAACCGAAAATTTCCTCGAGTTTGGAATTTTATTTTTTTTTTGTGAATTTTTATTCTATCAAGCTTTTTTGAATCACACTATAAATTGAAGCGATACGGCAATGAAATGACTACCGCCATATTGTCTAGCTCATTTTTACCTCATTTTCCCTTGTATTTATGCAAAGTTCAATGTAAGAACGACCTCAAACCCCAGCGCTCGGGCACGGGAAACTTTCTAGAGACTTCAAATTTACAGTTTTTGGTCTTTGCCGGCCTCCAGTCGGCCCATTTTTCCAAATTTCCTACGTTTTATACCGAGATGTCATCGCCGGAGCATACGTTTGACGTTTCGGTGATTTTGGTCGGCGGTGCGCCTCGTAGTTGACTGAAACTTTAAAGATACCAATTCAGATTTTGGGCTATAAAATCATCACCAAAGGACTCGGATATATATCAGACAACACAATAACAACTTCTCGTAGTTGGAAGGGCCCGAAAATTGTTCCAGAACACATAATCTGTTTTAATTAATTTTGACGTTTCGTTTGACGTTTGTTGAATTTCTACAAAAGAGCCTAAACAACAACAAATTAGTTTGACATTTCTGACATTTATGCAGTGCAAAACACATTTCGTCTGCCATTTGTCGAATGTATAGAAAGGGGCGTTACCTACTCGCTCTATCCTCGTTCCACTCGAAAAAATCGCTATCTTCTATAAAAGGGCGTAACCGACTCAACTATCCTCGTTCAACATAAAAAAATCCACCGTTTTTGGCCGAGGAGCCTCGGGAAAATGGAAATTTGGCTAGGAAAACGCGAAAAAATCGGCATCAAAATACGCCGTAGGCAATCTAGAAAGGCGTAGCGTTTAGCAGTTCGGCGCTGCACGGCTCGCAAAAAAGCCTTTGTGGTGGTAAAATGGTCAATTTTCGAGTAAAGTCTGCGAGAGAGAGTAACCTACAGCTTTTAATATAATAATAATAAATTTAATAAAGGCAAGTGGTAGGTATGAATGTTATTGCTGAAATACCAAACGATATTGCTAATTATGTTAACCTACCAGAGTGTCATTTATACACAGAGCATTGCTTTCGCCGAACACCGGTTACTTTATTGATCCATGAGAGGTAATATTATACAATTGAAGCGATTAGCCATCAAATGATGTACAAGAAATTGAATGTTTACAATTAACACGTTAAAATTTTTGCATAAAATATAGGTGCATGAAGATTATACGTAACCTAACTTATGCACCTTCGGTTAGCTTGGATCTCTCTGTTAAAATCTGGAACTCTTTCAGTGTGTTAACGATTCTATTGTTTGGGAAAAGTACAACGCAGGTATATTGTTTCACTCACTCCGGCCTGTTCCCGATATAACGGATTAGCCTACTGTAATGGCTTATAGCCACACGGAGATAACCTCCGTCTAAAACATCTAATCTGACATTGATGGATTAAACGTATAAGAAAAATTGGGCCTCTGTATCGAGCAACGGACGCACAAAAGGAAATCCGAGAGCGGACGAGTTTCGTTTATTCCGTCTGTAGCCCCGACCGTCCATTAACACGCATTACCGAAACTAATAATAAATTCGTTAATGGAATCCACTGCAGAAAGTGCAGAATGAGCGTCCCGCGGAGTTCTATATTTTTCAACGTGAAATCTGTCACGGACTTTTCAGCATTTGCTAAAAATATATTTCCAATTAAATGTTTGCAAGTCAAAAGTGACTTTAACCTGCCAATCAATTTTATATTAAACATGACATTTACCTACTTAATTAATAAAAAAAAATGTTTACCCGTTGTGGTTGAATCTTCGAGTTCCTACAGTGTCAAAAGTGAACTTAGATATTTATAGAATGTTTTCATTAAACCAGGTTAGTAAATTTAGCTAGATTAATTTTGAATAGAGCTTTGTCTGTGGATTTGTTAATTAGCATACCTAGATGTTTGGTATCAGAGAGCATAGATATGACTTCATTGATAGGAATTGTAGGAGATTTGATTTATATTAGCTTAAAATACCTTTCTAATACAGTAAAAAATGTTACAAAAGCCAATAATAAAGAATATATGGGTAGATATTGTGGGTGTAATTCAATGCTGGTCGGGACTTTAGTCCGCAGAGTAGTTAGTTTCACACAATATTGTTAATACCTAAAAATATAGATAAAAAAAACAATTGTTGACTCAAGTACTTCATATTATCTAAATAAAATAAAACCACGCTTTAAAAAAACATAACTTTATAATATTAGGTAGGTATAGTCGTTTTCTTGATTAGTTAAGTTATTCTTAACTGGAGAATATAGGTATAATCTTATTATACAAGAATAAGTTAATTGTTCAATAAAGTATTACTACATTTGAGGAATAATGAAACTACGCTAGTGTTGGAATCTTGATATTAGTAAGTAGGTATAGCTTTCTTTCTGCCATTTCGGTAATAGGAACCCTGCATTGATTTTCTTATTTTTTTTTATTAAACATTAGCGTTAACGAGAAACTCTTGACAATTGGAAAAAATCGACCAATTGTTATTCTGTGCAATTTTAGCAAGGTGTTTGAAGTGGTATTGCATGATTTGGTTTACTCTCATGTTAAATCACAGATTGTTGAAAACCAGCATGGCTTCTTTAAGGGAAGGTCAACTGTTTCTCATTTGGCTTGTATCACACAATATATTGCTCAATATTTAGATGTTATCATCCCAAGTACACGTCATTTACACTGATTTTTTTAAAGCTTTTGACAGGTTTGACCATGGTTTGCTTCGTGGAAAACTTTCGAATATTGGTTTATCTAACAACTTTATTTTATTTTTTCAAACATATCTCTTCAAGGGGTCATTATTTGTTCAATATCACGGTTTCAAGTCTGTCACTTTTTTTGCTAAGTCTGGGGTATCGCAAGGATCTGTCCTAAGACCCCTTCTAGTTAACTTGTTTGTGAATGGCCTTTGCCTTGGAATGAATTCAGAAATTCTTTTATATACCGATGATTGCAAACTGTTTTGCAAAATCACCTCCTTAAATGACTGCTTAATCCTTCAATAAGATATTAATAAAGTGGATCATTGGTGTGATATTAATTTGTTAAATCTTAACATTTCTAAATGTAATATTTTATCTTTTACCCGCAAAAAAACATTAACTAATTTTGCCTATACTATTGATGACATTAACATGAACAGATGTTCCCAATTTAATGATCTCGGAGTAGTATTTGATAGTAAATTAACGTTCTCTTATCACATTAATAAGATTATTTCAGAATCTTTTCGAACTTTAGGTTTTGTTATAAGGAACTCCAAGTGGCTTTTACGGACGGATTCAGTTAAACTCATTTTTAATGCTTTTGTTAGACCTAAGTTAGGGTATACCAGTATTGTTTGGAACCCTGGCTATATGTTATATGTAAATAATATTGAGTCCGTCCAAAGACGTTTTGTGAAATACTTGTGGTTTTCTGCTGATGGTGTCTATCCATGTCGTGGTATTTTGCAGGATGTGCTAAACAATAGATTTAATGTACAGTTGTTGGAAACACGTCGAAAATATTTTGGAGTCTTATTTTTATATAAAATTTTAAATAATATAATTGATTCTCTCCAACTACTATCACTTATTAATTTGCATGTATCAAGATTACCAGGCAGAAACTTAAATGTATTTTATCCTCCGCTAGCACATACTAACATTTTAGATCTGTCTACGATGCATAAGATTTTAAATGATTTTAGTCTCGTACAGTCTAGCATTGACATTTTTGCTTGTAGATCTGGTGATATTAAGAAGGTCTTCCTTGGCCCTCCAATGTATTAATTCATGTTTTAACATATTCATTGATTGGTTTTGTAGATCATTCATTTTGGTATGCTGTTTATATTCGCAATTCATTTAATATTTTTGTTGTACTTTTGATGTTATGTATTAGTTACTGCGATTTTGTATTTGTTTATCTTTTGTATTGTATTTTCCCACCCTGTTACTGGCCTAGGCTGTTGGGTGGTGTACCTCTAAATAAATAAATAAATGAATGAATGAATGAATGAATGAATGAATGAATGAATGAATGAATGAATGAATGAATGAATGAATTAATGAATGAATGAATGAATGAATGAATAAATAAATAAATAAATAAATAAATAAATAAATAAATAAATAAATAAATAAATAAATAAATAAATAAATAAATAAATAAATAAATAAATAAATAAATAAATAAATAAATAAATAAATAAATAAATAAATAAATAAATAAATAAATAAATAAATAAATAAATAAATAAATAAATAAATAAATAAATAAATAAATAAATAAATAAATAAATAAATAAATAAATAAATAAATAAATAAATAAATAAATAAATAAATAAATAAATAAATAAATAAATAAATAAATAAATAAATAAATAATAAATAAATAAATAAATAAATAAATAAATAAATAAATAAATAAATAAATAAATAAATAAATAAATAAATAAATAAATGAATAAATAAATAAATAAATAAATAAATAAATAAATAAATAAATAAATAAATAAATAAATGAATAAATCAATAAATGAATAAATGAATAAATAAATAAATAAATAAAATCGCAAACATCTCAAAAATAAATATATATTAAATATTCTTTAAAACACCCTTATTTCGAATACCTCGTATAGCAATTTAAGTCTATATCTGATTTGGTTCTGCGCATACTTAAGGTCGTTGAAAATGACCGTTCCAGTGGTGTCCGTGTACAATGTTACCAGCAGAGCCAGGTTTTCACTCGTCTCTGCGGACAAGAGGAATTGAATTACCATCTCGAGCGCGCTTTCCAATCCGCGCGCGTCCGTCTGGGGCGCTCCAAGCAAAACAAAACGAACGACGGAAAAAGAACAGCCGTAATTCCGCATGCAAAGGGGACATTAATAGCAGCCAGCAGCCGCTCGCCGGGCTAGGAATAAAACGTTAACTCCACTTAATCTGCATATCCCAGCTTCAATAAGCCGTAAATATGACTTTGTAGAACTTTATTATTGTATATTTCATACTTTATCTGGATAAAGCGCGTTATCATTAAGTCCAGATCCTCCGCCTTATTTCATTTGCCGGCCGGGAGCCCGATAACGAACGGTATTCCGTCCTGATTTATTCGCCTCGGTTTCGGATTCGGGAGGGCGGAACGGTCCAGATTCAGCAGAGTTATAATCAAAAGCCAAGACCAAAAAATACTCATGCGCTACCTATATAAATAGCGTATAAAATATGGAACACGTGTGTAGCTAGTGGGGATGCTCTAGATGTCTGTAATAAGTTCTACACTCTATCGTTTATCATTGACAGTTTTGCCCGTTAGATGAAATCGTTTGAGCAAAATTGCAAAGCCGAAGAGTAAAAAGGTTTTGTAATGTTTCTTTTTGATGATGAAAATGTGATGTTAATGATAAGGTCATACATAACCCTGCCATTTTCAAAAGAAGCTTCTGTAATGATAGCGATTTCAACAGAATAAAGCCAAAATTACAGGAAAAATAATGATACAATAGTAAGACAGGAAAACAATATTAATAATAAAATAGATTATAGTGAAATAAGTAAAAAACACACATAGATAATAACTAATCAATCAAACAAGTTAGTCTAAGAGCGAAACATTAATACATATAACATTTAAACTATAATTACCATTATCACATTTGGTTGCAATTCTATTAAGTAAACTATTTACTAAAAATATTGGCAATTTAGCGAAAACAAAAGTGGGTTTAGATTTGAGCCTTGCGGCACACCAGAAGAGGAAATAAGGTACGGGACGTAAAATTTAAATATTTAACATTGGAACAGCGAGTAAGAAAAACATATGATGAAACGAATTTTTCTCATTTTATTTAATAAACCTATCATTTTGCCTTCATTTCTCAAATAAATAAATAAATCAGATTACTACAAAAGATTTTTTATGTATGTGTTTTATGGTCCTATAATTGAAACGTGACTATTCCCAATTTGTTTTGGTGAAGATTCTTTCTTTGGTAACTAAGTATAAATATGGTGAGATTTGTTTGATACACCCAGTATATCAAACGACATCTGAAGAAGAGATTGCTATTGCTTACACGTGCATTGGACTGCATTAAGGTAGATGGTTTAAAATTGGTTTGTTATGAGTTTTGTTTCAAATTATTTTATTAATTAAAACCACAATTAATTTTATTAAATCATAATAACAATAGTGACAAAAACAGTTGAATTTGCTGATATAAAATAATTGTTATAACATTTAATTTTTTTATTTCTTTGGAAAATTCTGTCAAGTTTTGTCCGTCCATTTTTTATTAAATTTTGCTGCGTTACCCGTCGCTGACTGCATGCTTTGTCTTGCGCAAGATCAGGTTTACAGTGGGTCAGTTTCCAATGTCGTGCGGAAGTGTATTTTTAAAATCATTTTTGAACTGCCCGTTTTGATTTTTTTTACAAAATTATATTTGTAAGAGTACATTTGTTCTTTTATACGTTATGTACTAGTACCCTATCCCTATACATATACTAATTTATGGTAATATTAATAAGACAAATTTGAATCATACATATTACCTTAGTAAAACTCTTATTGATAATAATAATTATTTTCAATGATTTGAAGTACTTATAGATGTCAATCTATCTACAAAATAATCGAAAGAGTAGACATCAGGCGTATAGTTACCTAATGATTAATAATTCCGTAGGTGGAAGAGGCTCCCCCTACGTGTTTATCCAAATTTATAGTTTTTCCTTCGGCGACCGGACGCGCTGTTTGGATAGGCGATAAAGCAAACACAGACCTTACGGGGGCTGTACGAAGGACGACATGAATTTCGAGGGTTAGCGGAGAGGTAGCGCGGCATGTTTGATTTAATCACTGTAAATATCAACGTTTCGATTCAGGTGAGGGGCGCGGAACGTACGCGAATTGTGGGATGGGTAGATGTTGTTGGGAATTAATCACGTAAGCCGTGGGAGGGATGCGATGTTTTCTCTAGTGTTCTCGTCTGATCGAAGTAGGCCGTGTGCTTTGATTGCTTCCTACGTGTCTTTTCGTGACCCTTATTTACAGATTTTGCAATTTGCCGAGATAAAATAATCGTGGTATAGACTTTGCAAGTACCTATAATCATGAATTCGTTGGTATGATTATTTCGTGGCACTGGCGCCGCCGCCATTTATTAGAATCTAGTTGTAATGTTCAGCGTTGTTATCGGTAGATGGAATTACTAACTACATAAGAGTTCTATGAGCCGTCTATAATGTAAAATTAGTACATATAATAATATTATTGCTCAACAGATCCTCGTTCCACGAAATGTTACAATTTTATAAAAAGATATTTTACATTTTGTTTACATAGCAGTATCAATACTAGTACCTACATATACAGGGTTAACAAAGTATATACATTTAAACCACGTGCTCAGGGAGGCCTAAAAGTTAATAAAACAATTATTTCGGAACTGGGGTAAAACCCTCCTTCCCCCTTGAGAATCGGCACCTATGACAATCATCGTCCGAAATGGTTTAGATATGTCAACTACCATACGGTCGTTTTTTGCAGCATTGTCAAAGGAGAAACAACGAAAATAAACATTTTTATTAATAATAATACCTAAGTACCCGACAGATCAGTTAATCCAGTTAGCTGCAGTATTTTCCATTTGTCGTCGCCCAAGGCGAGAGGTCTGTGTTTAAGTACCTGCTGCAAGGTAGGTCGCTTCCTGCAAGTCGAGCCGCTTAGGCCGAGCAGAAAGTAGCAGACCACTTATATCTCACTAACTTACTTAAAAATACCTCAGTTTCACACCAAAATCTATATAAACATATAACATAAAAACGTAAGAAAGTACACGTTAGACCATAGGATGCTAATGAAAATTGTGTAGCCCGCAGAGTAGTTGTTTCCTGAAATTCCGTGTTTGCAAAATATCGTTTCTCGCCGAACGCGATAAATGTCGACAGCTTTCAATGGTGTCTACTGCATGTAGAACGCTTTGTGCCTGTGACATTTTCAGTCCGGCATGGAGTAGCGAACGACCGATAGATGTAGTTAGTTCTACACCGCGTACTCATGGTCCCTTCTGTCGGGTTAGACAGACTAAAGCAGCTAAGGTTATTCGTCAGATACCTCACCTATGGCATACTGATGAGAGTTAATAAGCTCGAAACCGGTATATGTCTGGTGGGCTTCTGACGAATGACTCTAGCTGTTGCTATAGGTTTTCCAGGTGTAATTCAATGCTGGTCGAGGCATTAGCCCGCAGAGTAGTTGTTTCCTGGAATTCCGTGTTTACATTCATGTTCTCTATAACTTCTTTCAACGCATTAATTTTAGAAATATCTACCATGTAAAATTTTACCATTACAGAATGCATTTTTATAGCTAGCGATTGATTCTACTCTGATGAAGTGAGTATAAAACGAGAACTTAACATCGCAGTATTATAAACTTCTCGACATCCTCGAAACGAAAAAGATCAAAGCAGTACACCCATAATATAAATCTGATGCTTATTGTATTTAACTGCTCGAATTTTATTGGTTGGCCGTGCTGTATACGCTCGTCAGCCTCTTCGGTACGGTCAAACATGTAGATGTGGTTGTGCGCTGTAGTGTCGGTAATAAATAAACACACATTTCCATGATGTTGGGCGAGCAGTCTACTAAGGGGATTATGTAAATGTAATCATTGCACGGGACCCGTCCTCCCCATGTCCCTTTTCTCGTACGGTCTTGGACCTTGATAACTGAGTTAGGAGACAGCGGCGCTGCCCAGGGATTCTGAAAGCCGCAACGAAATAGAATCGTTTTCTATTTGTTACAATACATTTTCGCGTAAAATATTCTCCTTGTAATAATTGGTTCTAAATTTACGCTTAAGCGATTTGCTGCTACTATCGGTCGTTATTGGCACTTCTCGTTAAGCAGCATAATATTAGCCCTGTTCGCGGTAGCGATTCCGAACTAGTTCAGGATTAATTTACGGATCTGCTCAGGCGCAGTTTGCATTTGATCGTCAGAAATGCAAACTGCGCTTGCTCTCATCCGTAAATTAATCCTGAACTAGTTCAGAATCTACCGCGAACAAGGCTATTATATGATGGAATTATAAATGTAAAACTTCTCTATTTTCATAAATTTCGATACAAAATATATCTTCGTGCTTAACTTTATTTCTTAATAAAGTTTAAAACCTCTATATGCATTTGTCATAATCTAACAGGGTGAACCTTAAATAAGTACAAATATTTTAACCAGCAGTATAGTTCACTGTGTAGAACACATAATTAATAGTTTTTTACAGAAAAATCAGAAATAAAAAAGTGAAATTTTAAATAAATTTTGTAATTTTTCTGTAGAAAACTTGTTGAGGACCGCTGACTTTCATACATTTATGAGTCACAGCACTGCAGATTGAACGTGTGGTTCACAGTGTTGCCAGTGTTACACAGATGTCTGCTTTTCTTGATATTAAACGCATACGTCAAGCTGCTATTTTGTTATTTAAGTAACTGATTAAAGTGCGAAGTCACTTTATGGTTCTGGATTCGAAATGGTTAATACTGACTCATTTGGGGTTATGTGGCGAAAATTAAATTGAATATGCTGTGTGAAAATCATAGTTTTTCGTTATTCTTCATAAAATAACTTTTTTAACATTTAACTTGTGAAATGTGTATTACTGATTAAATAGTTAATTTTTGAACATTGAACATAGTAAAATCATGTAATATCTTCCTAAATACTTTATGGTAGTATGTATTTATCTTGCGAAAATTCATTTTTAACCGTTTATAGTACCTAAGATCAGTAAAGCAGTTAAAATTTATGTTAATAATACTGCGCATCATACTACATACCCAACTTTACTGTACTTATGCTTCAAACAAGTACCTATTTTTAAAATAGAATTTAACCGTATTACTTTACTATTACGTTAAAGGAAACTTCATATTTATATTAGAGGAGATATGGCAACCTCGCAACAAATCATATGGTTCATTAGATTGGTTATGACAGATATATGAGCGGTCCTCAAAATGTGGGTATTTTTAAAAACAATTAATATCTCCATAAATATTAGAAATTTTTAAAAATGGCTTACACTAGACTGATCTATATGACGAACTACACCAGCAGTTAAAATATTTGTACTTATTTAAGGTTCACCCTGTATACCTACAAAATAGGTTTGTGCTATATAAAGTGTATAGTATAGCTACGTTTGTTTCGTATAAAAGGTATAAAACTGAAAGATTAAAAATTACAGTAAATATGATTTCTTTAGAATTTTGCAGACATTTTTTACAGTCCTAACACCAACTAACTAATTTTTGTTTACTTTAGGTAAGCAGAAAAAATTATAGCTAGATGGCCGATATTATTTAGCTATATGATTTTATCGATTCTACTTTTCACACTGGTTATAGAAATATTGTTATACATCTGAAACAAAGTATAAAATAATATTGCACAGAACTGAGTTTAATTATTATATTCACGTTAAAATTTCCATTTTTGACAATATACACTTCAACTACAACTAAATCCTGCTTTTTTTTGTAAGGAATTCTTTTTTTTAAAGCTACACCACCGTATTGTTATTTTTTGTGAGAATTTGAGTATTAATTTTCCGCTGCGCCACTGGCATTGGATCCGCTAACATCACTCCTGGGTTTACAAGCGAATCCTTTCCTAGTTCACGTTTATTGGGCAAAAATGAACACGTTTACAGGGCCCTGTTGGTATTGTCAGCATGAATATTAACCGGCCGGGGCGTGTTTTGGTCGAAATGTAAATGTACCCCGGATGTTCAGACTTTATAAGTAGGATTTTCCAATTGTAATTGCTCCGCAAGTTTTACGATCGGGCTCCGAACCGATGTCGAGTTTGTAGTCGTCAGTGATTACCATTCCCGATAAATTACAAATTTATGAGAGTTCGTTTACCTTGCGTCATGTCACTAGGTACATATCGTCAGTTTGGAACAAGACTGTCATAACTCAAAAAGTGTAAATTTTCAGGAGAGTTCGGTAAAGTTTTATAAATAATCTTACTCTAAATATTGGAAAATAAATAAATATATAATGTTTGAATCATGTTAAAATGTTTGTGTGGATAGTTGTTAGTATTTTTAATATTTTTTTTTACTTTGGTTTTTGGCACTGTTATTGTTATTTTTGTTAAATAATTCCGAGTTGTGACTCTCTTTCACATTTTTTTTACAAGTTTTTCAACATGAGTTTAGGTAATAAAATAATAATAATAATAATAATAATAATAATAATAATAATAATACTAATAATAATAAAAGGTCTTTATTATGTTTACAAAGAACACACAACATTCAAGGAAGTCTAGCTTGCCACTCTACTAACCCAGTATAAGGTACAAAAAAATATAAAAACTAACATAACAAAAACACCTTAATGCTATTACAATCATTATAATTCAAATATATATTTCTTTATCATTAGCACGTTACTGGCAAGATAAGAAAAAACTCTTAATTCTTTTTTACGGAACGTTCAGAGATAGAATCTTAGGTTCATCATTAAGGCTATTATAAATTTTAATAGAATTGTAAGTAAAAGATCTTGTAAATACCGCCGGAGTACCTTTGAGGAGATAATTTAAAATTATATCTAGTTTGTACTGGAGTGTGTTCCTATACATAAAAATAAACTTATTTCGAAGATAAGAAGGGAGTAGATAAATATATAATGTTTGAATCATGTTAAAATGTTTGTGTGGATAGTTGTTAGTATTTTTAATAATTTTTTTTTACTTTGGTTTTTGGCACTGTTATTGTTATTTTTGTTAAATAATTCCGAGTTGTGACTCTCTTTCACATATTTTCAACATGAGTTCAGGTAATAAAATGAAATACATATCTAATAAACTAAATTACTTTATCAAAGAAAACTAAAATAATACAATTTTAAATATTATTATAAAATTATTTATTATACTGCGCAAAATATTACGGTTTATTGTATGAAATGGGAACAAAAAAGGTACTTAGCTTATGAGAATGACTGGTCTATTTAAAGATGTGACAGTTTTGCATATAAATACACATAAAGAAACTAGTTTCTTATTGATATTATTTCGACTTGTGACACTCTTTTCCAAAATTTGCTCATCTCATCTCATTAAACGTCACAGTACGACTAATTGTGACAGTTTTGTCTAAAGCACAAAACCAATGTTGGAGATGTGACATTTCAACGCAGCGCCATTCGACGGTTATTAAGCAAAGTTCACTTGTAACTCTTTTACACATAAAAATATGCAATATTTTGAGTTGATACACCACTAAATCTTGAAAAATGAAAATTTGAGTTAAGACTGTCTTGTTGCAAACTGACGATATATTTTTGAATATACACTGCAGTTAATAAGTTTTAAGCGACTTTATTTCTACAAAATTAAAAACTTCGTTATATGAATACGGCTTCTAAAAAGTTTCCTTAAGGGCGGTGTATTCTTGAAATAGTGTTTTCTACAAATACGAGTAATTTTAGACTTTAAGAACTGAATAATATAGGGTTTAGCAAATAACACGAATTTTATCTCATGCCACCTGCGAATATCCAATTAACCGAGGTAAAACGATATAAAACATCAGAAAGCGGTCTAAGCAACAAATTTTTAGGTACGGAAATCTTTCAAAATACGTATTTCTTTAAAATTATGTAAAAACTATTTTGAATATTTATTTGACGATTTTACGAAAAATCTTGTTGCGAAATAGTATTTTAGGCAACTTGTATCGAAAATAGCTATTTTGATATTACTTTTGCTTTACGTGTTTTATTTTTCGTTATTTCTGTACCTAAAAAATACCACAAATTTGATCATTTTTCGGCGAGAAACACGGTGATCGTAAGGTGTTTTCATAGTAGAAGTATGGTGGAGCGGTATAATACATTGCCTTTGTTTGATAGTATGGTTTGATTATACTCATTGCTTTAACATTCATTCAACAGTATCGTTTATTTCCGTTTACAACATTTATACAAATAATTGCTCCATTTAACAGCACCTCCAATTACGCAAAACCATCCATTACGGCTTTCTGGGTATTAGTAACGCGACGGTTCGATTGGCCATCTAGAATTAATACCACCGTAATAATGCACATTATGACGATTCCGCCTATAATTACATTTAGATGGAGATTTGTCGTTGGCGAGTAATAGTTTAAAATAATTAATGGACGATTATGTAGAATTAGAGAATCGATATTTGGTCGAAATAATAGTAACGTCTGTACTACAAAGAAAACTCAAAAATACACAGTTGTGAAATGAAAATGAAAATTATTACTTCTCGGCAAAACAGTTTTTGAAAGGTCTTATTTTTTAGTAGTGTTATTTGTCTAATAAAGTCCTATACAATTCTTGATGTTCTGAGAGTCGCATGTCGCATTACAGGAGTTCTCCCTGAATACAGAGCAAGTAAATTCCCATATTTTTTTCTTGTATCTTTGTATATCCTTAGTTACGCAGCATCGCATTGTGATGAATTATTCATCATGTTTGTCATACGGCAGGATTATCCCAATGTTGATTACCCGAAAACTGTAAGCAATTTAGATCCGAGACGCTTCACGGTCTGAAAAGCCCGCTTTGTAAAATAATAAGTATATATACTGGGTGTCCTATAACTTATGGGCCATAGAGCAAGCGGAGATAGTAGACATAAAAATATGTCTTTTGAGCCAAACTTGCCTAAGTAATATCAGTAAAGACACTGAATATAGTGTTGAGAATATATTAGATTCTTAAGGCTGTAATGTTCGCAATTTTACAAAGCCGTTTTTAGACGTCCACGCGCTTTCATATTTCTCCTCAATGGAAATTCGTATTAAGATGGAGCAAGTTTTAATCAATTAATAAAAGTCTATTTTACTAGACAGCAGAGCCATATTTTCAAAAAAAATTAGATCTGAACAATATTTCAGTCGCAATATTGCCCACTGCGGTGAGACGTTATTATAAAAAAGAGGCTAGTAAATTAAGTCTTCATATAACAGGCAATTGCCTCAGATTTCAATTTTTTGCATTTATATTTATGAAATCTGTCCGCCAAGAAGACATGTTTTGCTAAATTTCTGCATACAATTGCCTAACTTACAGGGGCACAAAGTTAAATTTGCCGTTGAAGGTGCTGATGGGCGGAGCCTGATAAAAGCTACACTGTTTGGCCGAACATTGTACCCTTAAACATTATAACTTGTATTGTTATGTTTTCGATCTATTTGTGCTTAAATTGTCAGTGTTCGTATAAGTACATTTTATTTTATTCTATGATAACTACGTTCATTTCCATGTGTCAGAAGTTCTGAAGTCTTGGTGGCGAATTCAGACAAAAAGTGACACCCTAGGTGCATTCTATGCGGTGGATTCACATCGCACACGTAGTGTCGTGTGCACGACGACAAAAGACAGGCGCGCCCGCTCGCGTGTGATCAGAAAGCCGAGCGTCATAACGCCGCGACGGCGAATTCCCATGTGAAAAACCAAGATGGAAACTGACCCGGCGTTGTCTTAGAGCGTCGTTCACGATAACATTTGAAAGAAGGCCTTATTTTGACGTAAATGCCCCGAGGTAAGAATTTCTTTGTGACCCGAATACTTCACCGAGCGTTCGTTCCGTCCTCCCTCCTCCTGTGGGTATAGGCGGCTTCGGGAAAGGCACAGGAGCGGCCTCGACGCGGGGGCCGACGGGGTTTGAAATATTTATGAAGCTAAAGTAATTAGGTAATACAACTTTGACACTCGTAATTTACAAATGGGAATGGGCGCATTCGTGGCGGCAAAATCAGGGTCGGCTTTGGAAAATTTTGAAAATTCACGAATGCTTTATAATACTCATCCTCATTAAAACCTTTGTTGCCTTTACTATTCATTATAAAATGTTCTACTTGACATGGTTTTTTTGCCTTCTTAAATGCGTTTCCGAAACACATTTTTAGGTTTAAATAAAGTTTCAGGATACAATAGAATTATTTTTACTGTACTGTATAGGTAGCTTCAGTCTGGTTTTCTAAAAACATCTAACCTGATGGTCTACAAAGTAATGAAGTGTTCTACATGCTGTAGTCATCATTGAACCCGACCTTTATCTTGATTCGGCGATAACGATATTTGCAAATATTGCTAATAAGCACGAAAGCTGATTTTGGCTGTTTGCTATAGGTTTTTCAGGAGTAATTCAAAGCTGGTCGGGACATTAGTACGCAGATTAGTTGTTTCCTTATACGACAAAATACCGCATTTATAATTAGTGATGCCACCCTATTGCAAATATATAAAAACTTTTCTTGAATAACAGAAAATTATGCAGTTATTTTGCAAAGCAAAGAATAATAGATCGAAAACAGTCGTTTTCTCGATTGACAAAATATAGTTGCGGCAAGAACTCAGACGGCTTACATTATGGCTGACGTTACGTAATTGTTTTTATTTTTAACATAATTTTCGATAGTTTGTCGCGTTAAAAATAATATATATTTTTTAATTCACTGATATGTACCTATAGTAGAAACATTTAGTGTAGTATATAGTTTTATTATTCTCAATTGTAGTTTCTGTAAATATTTGTTAGTATGACGTAAGTCGTCTGAATTCTTGCCGCAATTATATATCTATTTTCTTGGAAGCAAAATTCGGAGTTATAAGGTATGATTAATATATTCCGCTGCGCCTAATTCTCACGGTTTTCAGTCAAAATGATTCCCGATATCTTTAATATCGCCTCACGTATGAAATCTAAATAAAATTGAGATAAAATGAGAGCATCAGGTATATGTACATTTTTTGTCTTGCCATCGAAAAACGCCAGAGCCGCCGCTGTCGCAGGATATTTTCTTTCCTCTCCTGTGGATACACGCAACTTTGGGAGGACGCGGTAGGCGAACACGTGCCGAGAGTACATTTTTTAGGGCAATCCTCGGATATCACTCATGGAGTTTCGCGTGAATAACGTCGCTGGCGTCACCGCCGCCGAAAAAAATGGAATTTATAACGGCGTCCCCGACCATGCCTTTTTACAGGCGTTACTTTATTCTGCAGATGCCCGGGGACCCATTTATTTCAATGGTGTTTTCTAGTTATGATCTTGCCAGTTTTTAATTTCGCGCATTGTGGAAGTTTATTCCCCTAGCCGCACGAAGAAGGCGGGTCGACTTTTGGTTTTGACTACGGTCGCCGCAAATGCATCCTAGTTGTATAAACATGTCTTTATTTATATGAGCTCTATTCAGAATAATGTTTGTTACATAAGTATGTTTAAAAATGTATTATTGCTTCTTGTACTACCGAATCAGTTCGGTTTTAGAAGCAATTTATCCACAACTAAGGCTATATGTAAGATGGTAGAAAATATTATTGAGAGTCTTGAAGAGGGCAAACACTGTTGAGTAACATTATGTGATTTGACAAAGGCATTTGACTGTGTTTCACATTCTATTCTTATAAAAAAATTATCTTTCTATGGCATCCGGGGTGTACCGTTAAAGCTTTTGCAGTCTTACCTAAGTAGCCGTAGACAAATTGTTTGTTTCAATAATTCTTCTTCAGGTTATGAACAAATGCATCACGGAGTTCCACAGGGCTCTGTATTAGGGCCTTTACTTTTCATTATTTATATTAATGATGTATTTGAATACTTAAAACCTTTTCGCAGTACGTTATTTGCTGATGATACTACCGTCTTTACTTCTGCGTATAATTTGACCGATCTTACTTTGCTTTCGGGTGAAATGATTGAAAAAGCACAGATGTGGTTCTCAGCAAATAATCTTAAGTTAAATGAAACTAAAACACAAAATTTAATTTTTTCTACACATAACGGCATGACTGATGGTGGGTCTGCAAGAGTACTCGGTGTGTTCCTCGATGACTCTCTTACGTAGTTTTTAATTCGTAGATTGAAGCACTTTTTGAGTAGGGATTGTTTGAGAATGTGTTATTATTCATTTTTCCATTCTCATTTAAATTATGCCGTAATGCTTTGGGAAAACAGTACAACGTCCCATAAGATATTCAAGCTACAAAAGAAACCTGTACGTTTAATAACTAACTTTTCTTATACTGAACACTGTCGCCCGCTTTTTAAAGAACTGAAGATTCTGCCGTTACCCTGTCTTTACATAATGCCACTCTGCTTGAGATTCATTCTCAGAAACATCTTTATGTTACACATTCCCACTGTCATAGTTATGAAACTATGTAGATATTCCGATCACCTTATAGTTCCACGACAGGCTTACCAAATCAAAGAAAAATTCCTTAAATCTTAGTTTGTACAATATGATGCCAACTAATTTAAAATCGTTGGATGTTTTTAGTTTCAAAACAAATTAAAATCCTTTTACTATCACACTGTTTTTACAATATTGATGAATTTTTAAATAGTTCTGATATGCATATGTTGTGGTAATGGTCTTATTGCACCTATTAGGTTTTTAATACGTTTAAATTGTCTCTTGTTTACTTTGTTTTATTGAACTGTATTCAAAATGTTACTTTTTGATGTTAATTATTGTGCTTGGTTCTTGTGTGTTTTCTGTGTCTACAGAAAGTTGTTCTTTGACTTACCATACAGATTTTTATGTAATTTAACATGGTCAATAAATACTACTACTACTACTACACAACTTCTATTTGTCGCTGTGTTTCCAGTAGCTTATTAAAGGGGTTCAGTTACAGCTCTACAACTTTTAATCGAAACTTTATTTTGTATCTTTTGTAAGCTTAATAAGAAAGGTATAGGGCAACAATTTCAACGGTAGTTGTTCATGACAAAGTGTCACTAAATTGGCTTGAAATTGTATTGTTGTAATTCGCGTGTTTATTGTTTTAAATTGTTAATAACGTTAAGCCTGTTTAACAACCCTAATTATCGCAAGACTTTTCATCTTACGAACATTCAAGTAGGCCTAAAATATAGAAACTTTGCAGCCTTACTCAGTTTTTCATTCTGAGAAACATTTTCTAATGACATTTTGTTGTTACCTCATAGTCTAGTCGAGAAGTGAGTTTCCTGCCAATAATAGTTAGACTAAATTTAAAAATATGTTTGGTTTATCGGATTCAGAATTAAATTCTGAGAATAGGAATTTTTGAATTTTTGCCATTAAAAATTTCAATTATTATTAACAAAAACGAAGAGAAAGATGGTCTCCGTTTTTTTGCAATAACTATGGAACTATTAAAGATAACGCCAATATTAAAAGATCCTAAAGAGAAAATTTCACAAAAAAGTCCGATTCGAGTTGTAGCTCCATTATTTATAATTTTAATTTACGTTGAAAATAGGTTCCGCGCGGCCGTTGTGGCGCCGTCGCGTCGTCACCGAGCAAAGTGGACGTAAGCGCCACAACGGCCGCGCGGAACCCTATTTTCAACGTAAAATTAAAATTATAAATAATGGAGCTACAACTCCGGGAATCGGGCCTTTGTGTTGTGAAATTTTCTCCTCTTTAGGATCTTTTAATATTGGCGCTATCTTTAATAGTTCCATAGTTATTGCAAAAAAACGGAGACCATCTTTTTTCTCTTCGTTTTTTGTTAATACAATTGAAATTTTTAATGGCAAAAATTCAAAATTCCTATTCTCAGAATTTAATTCTGAATCCGATAAACCAAACCCCATATTTTTAAATTTAGAACTATTATTGGCAGGAAACTCACTTTGACTAGACTATCATACAGAAACGCTAGATATTAATGATCTGAAATCAAGGTAAGCTTAGGGCATCGAAATATTACAAAATTACTCACTTTTTCAACTTGAAAAACTTTTTTTAATAATATTTTGTTTTATTTTCATAAAGGAAATTTATTTTACTAGTGAACAAATAAAGTTTTCTTGAAATTCCAATACTTGAAATTCCACAAACAAGCAGAGTTGAATCTAGGTAGGCCGTACTGCAACTTTATCTTCTACAAGCTCATATACAAAAATCTTTAAGATTTTTAACTAATTATAACGTGGTCTATTATAGACGTTAAAGTTCATATATCTTCATACACCTATACTTAAATTATTTTTTACATTCATTATTCTGTACATTTATATAGACAAGGTAGTATTCAATAGTTATTTATGCAACAAGTATAAAAGTAAGTGTTTAATGCACGCGACGTAAAATTGTCCAACGAGACAGTCAGGCCGAGTAGGACAACACATCGAGTGCAACAAACACATTTTGTACGAGTTGCATACAATATTTTTTCTACGTTCATGCAAAAACCAAAAAATGTTTTATTTAGATGACACTAAGTCTAGGAAAATATGACGTCGATTTGAACGTTTGCGTTTGTCATACAAAACGCTGTAGTAGAATGACAGATGAATGCAATAAACATCTTATTGCACTACTTAGTGCAATAAAGAACCACTTTTCCCACTAAATATAGTTCAATAAAGTTTTGTTTTTTTGTGTGAACGTAGAAAAAAATAATTTTAATATATGCTATGTGTATTCGTAAATAATTTGTATTTGCTGCATTTCCCAACGATATTACGAACTTATTAAAATTATTATTGACCAAATTAGACAAAATATATGTAGGTATTTCTGTAACAGTTAATAGTAGATGATTTTAAAACAAATAAATCTTTCGGATATAGTTTTTGCAAATTTTTAATGTTTTATATTGATGTGTGCTCTTCTTGGGTATTCTTACTGTAATTAATTTGGTTTTAGAATGTGATCTGTCATGGAAAACCGGTCTTGTAGGTATACCATTCTACCCTGCTTTGTACGGTTTATATTCGTTGTTCGATACAAAGACGTACGGTCGACTCGAGTGAAACGTAAGACTCCATTGCTCGCCTGTCTGCTACACTTAAAGTGGATTTTCTGTTTCAAATTTAAATAACTTAAAGGCGAATTACCCGGAATGGGAAATGGAAAACCGTTTGTCAATATTTTCCGGGCAACTGTTGAACTCTTTCAGCTTACTACAGAGTGATTATATAGAATTTCTAGAAGACTGAGGTAGTGCCTCGACGGTAATAAACCTCTTTACCCCAGACCCGATGGCTAACGAGATTTAGTTTCGTGGAAGGAATCTACCAACGTTCTGTAGTGAATACGTAAAGTTGGAGACATGAACAAAATTGTGCTATAACAACTGCAAGAAATTTTCTGATTCACTTCAATCATTAAAATCTGAGTTTATTCTAAAGTAATTCATTTCTAATTTTTAAGGAACGAAACATGTTAAATAAATAACTTGTTATGA
Organism: Monochamus saltuarius; assembly: GCA_025584915.1. Lineage (NCBI taxonomy): Eukaryota > Metazoa > Arthropoda > Insecta > Coleoptera > Cerambycidae > Monochamus > Monochamus saltuarius. The sequence goes on along the minus strand of CM046722.1, from coordinate 2,237,103 downwards.
CATGAGTATAGCTATTTTCTCTTGAATTAGATGTGTTTTTGCGAATTAAACAGGATATGAACCATTTAAAGCTGTCTAACCAACAAATAGTTAGTTATAGAAATATTCTACTGTAAATGTAAACATTTTTATAGCATAAACTTACATAGTTCTGCATATACGATTGTTCACTTTTGTTTACAAGTATGTTAATAATTGTTAAAATATGGGGTTAGAATAGCTAAATAATGTGTATGATTGAAATGCATTTTAAAAGTTATTATTTGAGGAGAATATAAATAGTAAAAGTGGATAAACAAAACAGCACCTTAATAGAAAAAAGAGAAAAAGCTTAAAACTAAACCATAACAAGTTTAGATTTGCTGAAACCTACTAATTTGCCTTCATTTTGAAGGAAACACATTAGATAACAAGACTAATCATTTAAAGACAATAAAAGTGTCCTGTTTCGTCAAAAATACTTAAAAATTTATGTCAATTCAAGTATTAATGGCTTTTTAAAAGAATTGTGGGCGGTGTGATAATGTTTACAATCCCGTATACGATTTTCTCAGTGTGCAGCAAGCGTATAAAGCAGTAGAAAATGTAATGATAAAACATAACAGGTATTTTATTTGATATATAGTGATTTTCCGGGTTGTTATACAGTGACTTCGGTAACTTGTCGCTGCCAATGACATAATTAAAGTGCACATTCCTAGTTATAACTGGGATTCTTTGACCTGCCCTTGTTATTCTCAGGAAACAACAACTATTGCCAGGGATGTGCACTTTAATTCTGGCGGCAACCAGTTACCGAGGTCACTATATATAAAATAATAGCACCGTGAAAGTCTAAAAACCACTATACTGCCGGAAAAACAATCCGTTAATTAATCACTTATTAACTACTCTGTACACTACTGAATACTAATTACAACTCAACTAAACACTATTTAATTAATCACTATCTAAATCGCTCTGAAATAGCCCAATAACAACTCTCTAATTCAAGACTGTAATTCCAAGACTGCCTGGCCGTTTATTCTTCTTTTACGGACCAAACGAATATTCCAGGTATTTTCTAGCATCTCTAGATCCATTCTCGAACGACTCTCGAACGCTTCTCGTCGATTTCCAATATTTCCAGTCGCGCCTCGATACACGACATTATTTCTTTGTTTACCAGAATCACGTAGGGGCGATCGGGGCAATCTAGCGTTTCGCGATACCACAGTCGTCGAATTGGGTGCGAGCGGGGCAAATTCTGTGACAATATTATTTCTTTTTTTTTCTAAACCAGTTGGCACTCTGTAAATTGTCTTATACCGATTAAACTTGTACTTGTACAAAAATTCTGCATTTATATTTCTAAAGTGTGATATTTGTGTGCAACGACAGTAGTCATATTTTTTTTTATAAATAATGTATCTGTGTTCCTAAAATATGTGTCAAACTCGGAGGGGAATGAAGGATGAAATGAAACAATTTTCATTAAGCAACATAATTGCATTTTTTACAAGGAAAAAATATTGCCAAATTCAAAAAACAAAAAACTTTTAAAACCAACCCTGTGGAGTGAAGAACAGCTGTATTATCAGTAACATCGCCTTGACATATTTTTGACAGTTGAAATCTTTACTTTTAAATACTATTTTAAGATAGAAAATGGTAAAACATGGTTGAAACTGAAATTAACAAAATACACCTGATATTTTCAAGTACGTCGCACATTTGTGAGCGTAAAAATTAGCCTTGTTCGCGGTAGCATTCCGAACTAGTTCAGGATTAATTTACGGATGAGAGCAAGCGCAGTTTCCATTTCGGACGATCAAATTCAAACTGCGCTTGAGCAGATCCGTAAATTAATCCTGAACTAGTTCGAATCGCTACCGCGAACAAGGCTATTGATAGCTACTTGTTTGTGGAATGTCTATTGTCATTTTCCGAAAAACTTTTCGCGGAGGCTTAGCGGCTTTAGATCCGCCCCTCTCCGTACCTTTAAAATGTAGGTCAAAGATTATATCCGAGCATTGACGGAATGGTAAAGTGGCAAGGCGAAATCGTGAGATATTTATCCGGTGGCGGGTGAACCGCCGCTGCCGCCGCGCCGGCATAAATATCAGGTGGGCGAAGGTGGAGAGGCCTCTGAAGAGCTGAGCAAACGCCAGCGCTAGGGAGAGATGTGTAAATATTGGGAAAAATAGCAGATTATTTTTATCCTCTTACTTTTTATAATAAAAAAACACCTGCTGGAATAATTTCTTGGGCGGTATTTTTTAAGGAAATATTTATTTTAGCTTTAAGTGCCTAGAGAGGCTTTTACTCGGCTCGGGCTTCATTTAAAATTTAAAAGTTGGCTCGTAGAAGATTTTTAATAAATCGACGAAGTATATAGAAATATAAAGGGATCTCGGAATTGGAATTTATATTTCATTTCTCCTGAAATTATTCATTATTTCTCCTTGGATGGTCTATGCCGGCGAGTGAGGGGGATCTTTAAAAATAAAACGAAATTATGTGTAATTTAGGGGACGGATTGCTTTGTGACATAACAGAGACGTACTTTTATTTAATTAAATACACAGTAAGCAGTAACAATATGGAATAAATTTATTTATGTTTTTTTGTTAAATTATTCGGACCCTTCAATTTGTATTTGCGCATTTTTTAAGGTTTCATGTATACAGGGTGAACCAAAAATATCACATTTTTCAATGGAACAAACCCGCCTTTTTTATACGTTTATTCAATTTACCATGAAAGACGCGGACCAATAGAGTAAACTCCAAATCTTGTACCCACGGATTACTTTTTATAGGGTTATTTAAAATCAAAGGTTTATGCAAACAGGCCTCAACACACCGAAGACCTGAAAAACCGATTCAGGCAAGAGATGACGAAAATTGACGGGAACGTATTAAATAATGTTCAAGGTGATTTTGTATATAGGCTTGCATATTGTCAAGAAACCAATGATGTCATTTTGAACATTTAATTGAACTCTTTGTTTTAAGCGTTTTATAATCTCGATCTTTTCTTGTCAATTTTGCTTACAGTGTACAGTTTGATTGATTGGGTGGATTTCCATTTAAAAAAGTTGATATTATTTTCTTTGCTTCACCCTATATACATGAAAGTTAAAAATAAAAATTGATAGGTCCGAACGATTTTCCAAGAAACGCCTGATTTAGTAATAAATGTATTCCATTCTTTTGCCGCTCATTGTATATCACTATATACTTTATCAAAATTTAATTGACTACAATTTTTACGAGCTACAACCCTTCACTTTTGTTAGATATTAATAAAATGATTTACTTATTAGCCTAGTAAATTTAGACTGACTTCCAAATAATTTCGACCACGCTAAATTTTTGAGAAGATCTTTATTTCGATATCTTAAGCTTTTCCTAAAAATCGCACTTAATTTGAGCAGTAGATCTTTTATTTTCAGGGAGCAAAATTGGGTAAATTCTAGTTTTCACGTACCTCGACAATTATTAATATTTTGAAGAAAACAGTTCTGAAAAAATTGCACTTTAGATAAATCACAAGCACGAAAAGAGTTCTTACACTTTTTGTTATAGAATCAATAATTTTGCACTAAAATATTCAATAAAATTTCAATTAAAAAAAAATCAGCGTGGTCGGAACTTCTGCCCGTTTTACGTCTGTTATTGAGCTATGTCTACATTGTATTCCAATACTACAGAGAAAATTTGTACCATTAAAATACCATTAAAAACAATTTTTCACTCTTATCATCATTCTCAATCATTCACGTTCTTGATTTACATATTGTAAAATACTGCTCTTTGGTTACTCAAATACGGAAATGATATACTAAATTAGTCTCAAGCGTACAAACTTCGCAAGGAAATGCAATTCTATCTCTACAGGATTGCGTGACGAGGCAGCAACAAAGCGGGTCAAGTATCTCCAACGTTCCCTTTAATAAATTGCTGCCGTTTCATTTTTAGGGATGTAGTTTCGGCGTAAGGGGTGCAAACAACCGTGACCCCGCGACCGAATTACACGCTTCTTCCCGAAATCGGCTCATAGTCCAGTCGGAAGGCGAAAGTTTTCCTCTTTATTTCGGCAATAGCAGCGGTTTAAACAAAATCGCAATTTCTGGCGTATCTACTATTTGAGAATACTCTTAATATATTTAAAATTCGTTCTAAAGTAGAAGAATATAACACATTACACTAGACGAATAAATAGAAGTTTGTAAAATGTTAGAACACAGAGTAGTTTCACACAATATTGCTAATACCTGAAAATATTTTTTACTGTTTAAGAAAGGTATTTTAAGCTAATATATATCAAAACTCCTACAATTCCTATCAATGAAGTCATATGTATGTTCTCTGATACCAAACATCTAGGTATGCTAATGAACAATTCCACAGACAAAGCTCCATTCAACAATTATCTAAAGAAATTAATCTATCTAAATTTACTAACCTGGTTTAATGAAAACACTCTATAGATATTAACCTCTGACAGTGGGTACTCGAAATTCAACCACAGTAGATGAGATCTGACCTATTTCTGCATTTTTAGAATTCAACGCTGGTTGGGGCTTTAGCCCACAGAGTAGTTAGTTACACACAATATTGTTAATACCTGAAAATATATAAAAAACTTAAAGAAAAGTTGTAGATTTTTTAATATGTAAAGAGAAATTTAAATTTTGGCAACAGTAGTCTGTTTCAGAAGAAGAGGGTTAGGTGTTCGCGAAAATTGTCGCGGATTTCGCAGATTTTGATTTAAATTATTAATGCCGGCAAGGGCGCCGGCAGGGGGGGCAGTTGGCCCTACCCCCCTGGAACAACAGAATATTAAAAATAACGGTATAGGTAAAAATATCTTAGTTATTTCTTGTTTCTTTTGTTTTTATTTGTTTATTAGAATGTTTTCGTGATTTTTATGTTTTAGTCACTTTTGCAGTGTTTATTTTACTTAAGAGTGAAAGTCATCTGCTATAGCACTAAAGATTCTACCAAAGTTTCTTTTTTAAGTTAATTTTCATTAAAATTTAGAAAAAACTATCTACTCGCAACAAAAATAAGTTGCTCTCTCCTGAAATTTTTTCTGCCGGCGCCTATGAATGGCGGGAAAGTGTGAAATTTCGCGAATTTCCCAAAATATTAATATTATCGCTATTTTCATCATTCTGTGGAGATAGTAAGTTTAACTTGAGCTTCTGCCATGACAGTTTTATGATGAAAATATTGCAGTTGGCAAAATTCGCTAAAAGCCGAGACTTTTGCCGTCATTAAATAATTTGCGCAAATTTTTGTGTAATTTTCATATTATTTTTGTTACACGTCTATAGTTATACGAAGGATTGTGTCTCCATAAATTGAAAATTATGTGATATTTATTATTATAGCGCAAGACATAAATTTGGTCCAGCAGGCAGTCGCGCTCTGTTTCCTCTGTCCTCGGAGAAGGACTATTCCGTAAAGCTCACTTTTTGTATCTGTTCGGTCACTCCAAAAGGAGGATTATCCCACCGCCTAGACGCAGGTATCCCCCCCGATTATCCATACCTACCGCCTAGCGAAAACTTCCCTTCGCCCCATTTTCCAAATGAAGCGGTTCCCCGACGAGACACGGAGCGGCCCGGAGGCGCTGCGGGGTCCCCCGCGCGGGGGCGCCTCTTCCGGCGCGGCACGGGTCACGGCCGCGCTATCTCAACAAAGAAAATCATCTCTCTCGGCAAGAGTAATACATATTCATCATTCATGCAATTGTACAAAACAAACGCCGTCTTGCGTCGGCGTTACGCGGCGCGCACGGGGTGGGGGGTGGAAAGCTTCGCGTTACCAGGCAACCGGAAGTCGTTTCCATGACGACGCCCACCAAAAAACATTCGCAACAAAGGAGCGGGATTAATAGCCTCGCAGATAATGCTCGCCGGTGTTTCAAATGGCGAAATAAGTGTGTGTGCACTCTGGTACCTCCACATCCACACAGCTGCGCTCGATTCCGAAGCCGTTCCTCTCCATCGGACGCTTTCGCGGCCACTAGGACTCTTCTCGGATCGAGAGAGTCGATGCTTCCTTTTCCGTTTTAATATAAGGTTCCTATGCTAGGGTCTGTTCTCGTCTTCTCTTTTCTCAGTTCTTTCGAATGATTTTCCTATTATTTAACGTGTATTTCATTAAGATTACAGCATCGGATGCAGTGGCGGCTCGGCATTGCTCTCAAATAACTTGACTTAATATGATTTGTTTTTAAATGTGTATACACTGTAACGACAAATTGAAGGAAGGTCTTCTGAGTAATTTGAAAACTGACTAGCTGATTTGCAATTATTTTTTTATTATACCTAGTTCTTAGAGTTTTAAATTATTAATATTAGGATATTTTTTATGGCACAATTTAATTATACAGAGTACAATAGGATATGCTTTACTAAGGGGTATTTATTTGAGATATTGAGGAGTGACATTCTCAGCTAAATTGAGAGAATATTCACTGATAAGAATTTGTCTTTGTAAATTAAATATAGCCACTGTAATATTACAGAAATAAACATAGATATAGGTACTCCATGCTATATGATTTTACAACTATTGTGCTAAATTCCATGATAAATTTCTAGCACTATAATTTGATTTATAACACTGTAATTTTTAGGTTGGAATTGTAAAGTATATGTAATTTTACTGAGTAGCTATAATTTTAATTTTCTTATATGTTATAGGATACCTACTTACCTTTATAACTACAACTGAAAAATATGCATGGAGTAAACTTTTGCAATAATTAATATTATCTATCATATACAGTGTGGAAGAAAAGTATGGAATAAAGTCAATATTTCTAAAACAACAAAGTTTCATGAAATTTCCTCGGACCCGTCGATTTTGCTTTTTAAAAAGACTCTTTTTTCCATACCAACGCATTTCCGACGTTCATTTGTTGTCGCGTGATGACGCCATTGGATATTTTTTTAAATAGAACCAGTATATTTTTTCATCGGATTCTTGTAGAGCTTAACTTGCTGAATTAAAAAATGTATAATTTCAACACTTTATTCCTTCAACTTTCCGAAAAAAAAAATAACCGATCCAATAAAATCGGCTTGAAAAAAATGTGAATATTCCCATTTGTGTCTGTGATGGGCTGGTTGAGAGTAAAATGGATATAGTGAATTCATCGGCAGTATCACAAAATAAGGACTCTTCATTTTTAAAACAATTTAACAATAAGTAACTAATTAATTAATTAATTAATAATTAAATTCTGGTTGCCTCAATCGTATTTGACCCCCTAATTTATTATTTTGTTTTATTAGATTGCATGTTAGAATATTACATCTTTTGATAGCAAAACAACAAATTAAATCAAGTCACCTCAGAAACTGTTTCTGGCAGCTAAACAAAATCTAATCAGAATTGACATCTGTCAACTGCAGCGTTTATTGGATCGGTTGAAGGAATAAAGTGTTGAAATTATATATTTCTGAAATCAGAAACTTAAGCGCTACAATAATCCGAATAAAAAATATAGGGGATCTATTTAAAAAATAGCCGATGACATCATCACGCCAAAACAAATGAACGTCGGAAATGCGTTGGTATAGAAAAAAGAGTCTTTTTAAAAAGCAAAATCGACGGGTCCGAGGAAATTTCATGAAACTTTGTTGTTTTAGAAATAATGAATTTATTCCATACTTTTCTTCCACACTGTATGGTTGAATATTATTGTTTGGGATAGTTTAGGATAAAGATACTTAATATTAATATAGAAATCATTTAGTACACTTGTTGATGGATCACAGATGGCCCTGAGGGTCATGTTAATAGATTTATTTTTCAAACGAGCAGAAAAAAGTACGCATAGGCAAAAAAGAAATAGATATATACATTGAAATAGAAAAATTGTGTGTGTGTGGTCGAGCAATAGAGTGTAGTAAACAGAAAATATACAGTAGCTTATATTGAGTAGTATATTGTGTAATAGTCAGCGTTTCCATTCTTTTCCTTTCCTTTTCTTCCTTTATGTGTCTGACTATTATTATGGAAAATCTATCGGAGTCAACAATTAGGTGAGTCATTTTCATTTTTAGTTTGTTTTTTTTGTTTTACATATATAAACGTTACGTATTATTCAGTCCACAGTTTTTTTATATAGTTAGCCAAAACAATTATTGTGTAAAAAAATAAATAATAGACAATATGCACATGTTAAAAAAATATATACTTAAACCAAAGAGTTCATCAATTAGTTTAAATATTCTCTTTTTTAGGTACTTAAATACGATGCATTAATAAATAAATAAATAAATAAAGAATAATTATTTGTTCAAAATAATCAATATCTTACGTTTTTTATAATTAACACAGTAGCCATTTTTATTGTAAATAAAAGAAGAATGCCATGGTGACAATAATGAGAATATTTAAATATACTGAATAATTAGACAAGATATCCCATTACAACCAAGAATTATCGTAGTTTCCAAGTAAATAAAAAATATAATATTGGGTAAATCCCTTTTAAAGATGCCAGTAATTCCTGAGACCCTGTATATTTAAAATATGGAGCAGTGACGTTGTATATTCATAATGAAATATGATCAAAATGGTTCCCTATTTCCGTGTGATGTAAACAATTTTTGAAGGATGAAGCTAAGTTTCCACTAGGGATGTCATAAATTGACGTTTGAGCGATGCAAAGGAGACTCTCCCTTGACGTATAAAGATATTTAAGGTTTATAATAACTTAGATATTTGGTACACAGTGACGAGCCCCATGCATTAGGTAATACGGGTGCCTTCAGAGACGATTTAACAGTTTGGCGGAGGCGCCAGTTACAGAGAACTATTTATTCTTGGCAAATTTTATTAATCGAAAAATTTTATCTTTATTTTAACTAATACTTATTTAATAATAATAATAATAATAATGCAGCCGATGAACTTGGTCTTGTGTTCGATACTGAGCGGGAAAATCCAGACTCTGTCACCGAGTCGGATCCTGCTCAGTTAAAAGCCTTAATTAAAGCTGCAGAAACGCATCATCTTCTGCAGCTACATAAGGATAAGCCAATGCATGGTCTCTTCTACCGACATATAGGGGCTTGGATTATATGAAATGCTGAACTTTGCTTTTTTGAGGTCAGCGGGGCTGAACTCTGAGACCGAGGGATTCATAATGGCTTGCCAAGATGGTGTAATGAACACACTCGTCTATCGTAGTCGTGTCTTGGGTATCGAGGTTCCTGATACCAGCTGCAGGGCCTGCCGCCTAGCGCCGGAGACGCTTATGCATCTCCTGTCTGCTTGTCCGGTATATGCGGCCACAGCGTATATCCAAAGACACGATTCAGCCTTACGGGTGTTGTATTATCATTTACGACACTCGTATGAGATAGACGAGACGCCAGTGCTGCCTTATGCTCCGGGGGATATAGAATACGTAGTGGGAAATGAGAAGTGCCGAATTTATTGGAACTATTTATTCCCCACCCTCAGGCAAATCTAAGCCAATAAGCCTGATGTAGTCCTCCTCGACTACCAGCTTAGGACGATGTTTGTGATTCAGTTCTCGGCTCCCGCAGAGAACAACATCGTCCTAAAAGAGGAGGAAAACGGAGGAAATATCGAGATCTTCTCTCCGAGCTCCGCAGGCTGTATCCAGACCACTCTGTTAAGATTGTGGTGCTAATTATAGGCGTCCTGGGTGGAATGAGACATACGTTGCTTTCTGACTTAAAGATCATACCGGCTTGTCGAAATTCGGCAGAGATCTTAGCCGGCAGAATGCAGAAGGCAATCGTTCTTGGTTCGCTACGTCTGCTCAGAACACACGATTTACGGGCGCAATGATTACTGACTCCACGGAGTGGAGAGTGGTCATTGCTTGACTCTCCAGAACATCTCCGAATGTGTCGGAGCTTCGGAAGGTGTTTACTGGAAAAAAAATAAAATAATAATAATAATAATAATAATAATAATAATAATAATATCTCTACCCCTCATTCTAATCACAAAGATTAGCCCAGAAGTCGAAGACTTGTGCGCAGCAGGAATGAGGGAAATCTGGAAAACCTCATTATATATAAATTGTTCCATACCAGTAAGTTGTTGTTTTTTACAGCAAAAATCTGGACGTTTTTACTAATGAATTAAAATTACTTACCATCAAGAATAATTATAAATATGAAAAATATTTCAAGTTTTAATAGAGTTATGGATATTTAAGGTATAAAATTGTTTCCGGAAGTAATTATCATCGAAAATAGTAACTGTAAACAATTTTTCAACGAGAAAATTATATATATGCACTAAACATGAAAATAACAAAACAAGTGATATATCATTTAAAGTTGAAGGTAAGATCAGTAGATTCTGTGAGTATCAGATTTTTATCTCGCAGTCAACACGCTCGTTTCATAGCCTGAATATTGGGATTTTTAAAAATTTCAAAACTTTAAGCAAAGTTTTCTTTTATAAAGAGTGGGCTACTCAGGTCAACTTGTGGCTGAATTTTGTCTATGATATGTATACTTAATTCCCGCGGAGCATGAATTTTTAACTCTCAACAGTTAAGACGCTAGAGTCGATTGAAATTCACGAAAAATGACTAAAAACACTCATTCTCAGCACGCTGCTATTATTCAAAGGGATCGTCCGAGCCAATTATCTTCATTTACACCGAAACTATTATCTTTCCCACTCTGAATTCCGTCTTTATCATTCAAATATCTTCAAACAGAAAAATTTCACAGCAAAAATTAATAAAGCTTAAAAATAGCAATGTTTAAGAGTCTTTATTTAAATAGGCGGAAACAAGCGCTTGTAAAAATCAAACTCGTGTAAATTTTGTTGTTTGGGACCCTAGAGTAGAGTTTTTCAAAGTTACACCAAAATCTAAAATGGGTCGGCAACAATTTTTATTATTTTCAGACGATTTCAAATGGAATGACCCATACCTGAGTATCACGATATGTTATTAATTTATGGAAAAGCTCGCCGTAATTCTTCAAGAGCACGGTGTATTTATTTAGGTCGTTTCTCTCAACGGCAGTTGTCTAAAGGACATTCGTTGAACGCCATTTTGATATTGATATTGTCCAAGAATTTGATAATTATAAAATTCTTGGGTAGTTTCGTGCAGGTGTGGAAAATAACGGTGGACATTTTGAACATAATATGTTGTAATTATGTGTTATGTTAGTTGGGTATTTAAAAATGGCATTGTATTTTGATTTTCGGTAAGTTACTTAAATTATTTTTTTTTCGTACAAGTTATGATTATTTCTGCGACGTGACTCCTTTTAGAAGTTGTTGTTACTTATTTTTCAAATTCCTATTTGGTTTACGTTATGTTACTGTTTTAAACATTTAAAAATCACCAGAATTCTACCATTTTCTGTTCAAAATAGTTGTCTAAATTAAATTAATTTAATTTTCACAATAGTTGTGTATCTTTGGATTTTGTAAAACCAGCTGGCACTTGGTAGGCAACCTACAAAGCGCTCGCTTGGCACAGCGTGTATGCGCACTATTGCCACGTTGTGATCAAATTCCTTGATATGATAACTCGACTTTTAAGAACGGCTTGAGGTATCCCTTGTACTATTTAACTTCTTTGTTCATTTAAACTTTATTATAAGTATTACGATTACGTGTATTATTTTGTTGCAGTTGTCATAAGTTGGTGTTATTTATACCAGTGTTTGTATAAATATATAATAAATTTATTTATGTGTCATTTTATCCATGACAAATACGTTCATTTCTAATGTGTCGGAAGTTTCCTTAGAGGCGAATTCTGTAATTTTTTTCCGCGTCTCTCACAAGACGTTTCCCGTTTGGTGTTTCTCGTAATCGTCCCTAAAGGAAAACAGGCGTCGCGAATAAAGGAGGCGGCCATTTAACACGAAACGATTTCATTTCGCGGAGTTATTATCTGGCGGCGGCGCGGAACGGCCGCCGTTTAGAGTAATGGAGCGGCGCGACGCGGCGCGGCGGGCGAAAAAAGCGGCGGTAATTTTTGTTGTGGGCAATTTTCATCTACGCGGGTTTATCTACCATTTAAACGGCGCGATTTAAAATTAATTGGGGCAGTAACTCATACCGGACGAAAAATGCGCGCGTTCTTGGCTTGTAGCCGCGGAAACAAATGCCGGCCATTAACAGGTAGGTCCCGCTGGAGGGTTGATTCTAAAGGCTCGCCTACACGTGCGGGTAATGGGAAATGACGGCGATTTGTGACGGAATGGAGGTCGTTTGGAAATTGGACATGAATATGTGAAATTTTAATACAGAAATTTCGACTATTTTCTCAAGAAATAACCAAGATCGGCCTACTTTAGAATTATTTACCAGTATCGATCATATTTGTAGATAGTATAATGTCCTTCAAACAATGCAAAATAAATCTCAGATTTTTTCTGCACTATACACTGAAAGAATGATTTATGTAAAATTGCCATGATTGTTATTGACCTTATGCTCATAGCTATAGTCGCGGCAAGAATTCAGACGTCTTACGTCATGGCTGACGTTACGTAATTGTTTTTATTGTCAATGTGACTTTTGATATTTGGTCGCGCTAAAACCAATATTATTTTTTTGCAATTTACGGCAATATATAATGCAAACTTTTAGTGTAGTATATAGTTTTATTACTCTCAGTTGCAGTTTCTTAAATATTTTGATGAAAATATAGTTAACTATTAATTTGTTCGTATGACGTAAGTCGTCTGAATTCTTGCCGCGACTATATCACGGTAATTTTACTTACGATATGCAAAGTTACTAATGCTTTGTAAAATTTTTGTATAATTAAACAGATAATACTTGTAATATATTTATACCATGGAATTACATAATATGTAAAATTAATAATTATCCATAAAACTCCGATGTAATTAAAAAACGGAATTCTGTTGATGAAAAATTTCTATAAACATGAGCACAAATTTGGACATAGTTTTAAAATGTTAAAAAATGTACGAATTTTGTAAATATTTCAAAGAAATCTAGATTTTTTTTTTAATACTGACAGTATCTAGATCTTATGTAAAGTATATGGTAATCAATCGCTAATAATCTAGGTGCTATGCTATTAATATCAGTACATTAGATGCCTATCCGAGCATTAGTTATGAAGAAAAAAGAAAAATAATTTCTTTTTACGGTTGATTTATTGTCGAGTTCGTCTTCTCACATACTACTGTATAAGATTGCACTATTAATATAGAAATTATTAAAGCATGCAGAACTTTACACGATTTCATGGTAAAGTTACAAAGTGAAGTAGAACTATTACAATATATTACGTGAATAACACGCTTCAGATATTATTTCAATTAATCTTGTAAATTTACTTAATGTTATATATTATATACAGATTTGGAAAGTGAGGATCTTGATGGTGAATTGTATTTTGCCGCTTGCGTGTATTTGTGTCATGCTACACGCATACTTCGACCACAGCGTGTTTGCATCAAGCAGTGTTGCCAGGTGGGAAAAATTCAGTGCATGAGAATAATTTCAAAGAAGCATGAGGTTTGGAGAAAAAAGCTTGAGATGGCTTAATTTATCAAAAAACACCTCTTGACACAGCTTAATTTTTAATTACTTTTGTAATGCCATTTTTATTTCATTAAAAAGCATTATGTTCTGCTATTTTATCATAATATTACATTGTGAGTAGGTAGTTACAGGTACTTACTTAAAAGTTATTAACCACGTAACCTTTCTAATTTATTTTATTGTTAGGCCGGGCGAACGTTGAGGCGCAGTTGACGTGACGCAGGGTGACTCACGGGTCGTAAAATCTGTTGTTTCCAGAAAATGTAGGTACCCTTACGGAATAGAGTTAAGAATCACTGCAATACAGCGTGAATACAGCACACACACTGCATATCCGTAGACTGTCATACCCGTTTATGTATTCATTGCTAATTATTAAGAGAGCAGTCTACAATAAAGGACATTTCAAGTACCCAAATATTGTAGATATCTACCTCTATCTATTCAATTTTGCCCTCGATTTTGCCTTTATTTACTTAATAGTTATTAACCACGTAACCTTTCTAATTTATTTTATTGTTAGGCCGGGCGAACGTTGAGGCGCAGTTGACGTGACGCAGGGTGACTCACGGGTCGTAAAATCTGTTATTTCCAGAAAATGTAGGTACCCTTACGGAATAGAGTTAAGAATCACTGCAATACAGCGTGAATACAGCACACACACCGCATATCCGTCGACTGTCATACCCGTTTATGTATTCATTGATAATTATTAAGAGAGCAGTCTACAATAAAGGACATATCAAGTACCCAAATATTGTAGATATCTACCTCTATCTATTCAATTTTGCCCTCGATTTTGCCTTTATTTCTCGTTAGGTCTTTGTTTTGGTAGATTTCAAAGAGTAATTTTAATAATTTTATTATTTCTTTTTGTGTCTATTCAAAAGCATGAGATTTTGTAATCAAAATATGAGAGCATGAGATTTCCTCGGAATGCATGAGATCTGACAACACTGGCATCAGTTGACCGGACAGTTAAATTTGCAATGGCGAATTGGCGTTGGCGATACGGAACCGATTACCGTAGTAGTGGGGAATGCTAGACCAATGCACGTCGCCGCCCCTCTTAAAGTTCGTACCTTCCCTGGAATGAAGCGGCAATTTCTACTTTCTCTGTAAAGATCCGCAATTTCCGAATCTGTATATATAAATAACTTCTTTAGAATTACACAGACTTTTTTAGAGTGTACAAAGCTTCATCTATTTTGAAATAAAAAATGACAAATGACATCCAAACTCTCACTATCTATATTTGCCATGATGAATCCTATTATTCTGTTATTTTTAGGTTAGTAACTGCATTTACTTGTATACATCTTTATGCATCTTCTCTTATTGTATTTGAATTTTATATTATTTTTAAGAGTCAAGAGAGTCACGTAAACCTCTCTCTTGCACTTTGATGGATTGTGAAGCGAGGTATAAATATTATAAATCAGAAATAAGGGAGTTGAACTTAGCAGTTACAGTTCAACGTGCGACTCTTTCACATTGTAGCACCTTGCCAGGAACTGAAATAAAAAGATGTGTAAAGAATTTCGTCAAAATTTCACGCTCCAATAAGACTTTTAGTGCCTGTAACTTGTGTGTAAAACTCATTCGGTATGGGGCGCAGATTTGAATCTCTTACGACGTGTTATTTTATGGAACACATTCAACACTTTTACGTTTCTTCACGAAAGTGCCTGTAGAACGAGTGACGTCATAATTTTAGACAGTTCAAAAGAGAGAAGAGTTCATACTTATGGTATAGTCTTTCCAAAGCTAATTCACAGACTGTGCTGTAAAATATATAGGTATTAGTGATTTTTTTATACGTTTTATATATAAGTATAATATTGTGTGTTCACAATGACAGTAGGAAATGTTTTTGAGCGATTTGAAAGTATTAATTTGTGTTAATATCAATCATAATCAAATTAAATAATAAAACCAATTTTTTTGAGTGTGGGCAGTTGTTTGGGGACGATATAACTGCATACACAGAGCGACACTGCGATAGCAACTTGAATGCAACCTCACTACTACCCAGCGCTATTATTGCAGGTCCTGAACATTTACAATACTCGACATAGTCCCTGTTACAACAACAATGATCTACTATTACGAATTTAGCTTTCTGGTACATTATGTTAATTTTCAGCGCTCGCATCACACCGCAACACTAGCAGTGCAATAATGTCCTTGTACGGGATATTTACAAACCTCTAGGCATATGCAATAGTTTGGACATTTTTAAAAAGTATAGCTTTCTCACAGAAATTCAAACAAAAATGAGAGTTGTAAAGTTACTGTAGAAAAATACAGTGCCATACAACAACAATTTATTAGACTTGACGTTTTATTCTGATGCGACGCGTTTTTCTCTCTCTTAATTTGAAATTGTAACAAGTTGTATTTAACTATAAAGTTTAAAAAAAAATAAATAAAATAAAATAAAATATCAAATATATTTACTATTTCAGAATCAGGACAAAATCTTAGAAGTGGACTGCGGTTTAGCGTCGCAACAAAACTGCTGAATGCACGGTACTCAGTCAGTGAGTGGGGTGGGTGAATTAATTCCAACCAAACATAACAAAAAATAAGGGGCGCCACTAGTTTTCTTTACCGCTGCATAAAACTAGAAAGCCTCGATATATTTAGAAGTCCACTTCAGCAAATATTAATAAATTCACTTGTTTATTTCTTTTCCCAAAATTCCAAATATATATAAGTTGTTAAAGATTAATAGCAAAAAAAGAAAAGAAAATCTGTGACAAAGTAGCTATCTGTATATTAAGTTAAATTGTATACTACAAGTTTCAGCGTATCGTATTATTATAAGTAGATATGCACTTATATTAATAAAAAAAAAAAGTATTATGACTTCCCACCGTACGTGTACACATAGGGTTTACAAGAATTCACATAAGTCATAAATAACGTTCTTAAAAATAATAATAATAACTTATAATAACCACTACTTTTATTTATGTTATGATATTATTTTAATGAAGTGAAATATAAGGAATATATTATAAAAAAAGAAAAGTAATTGAAGATTGTATTAGGTACTTAATTAATTTGATGTGATACCATAATTTCCTGGCTCATAAAAAAAAACTTATAGGAAAAGTATTAATACTAAATAGCAAAACGCTGTATGCACGCTCTATTTTAATTATATGATTTGATTTGTTCATATATCATATCGCTAGAAAACTTAAGAGGTATATCAAATTTATCGCATAAAGTACGAATTAATCTTAAAATAAAGAAAACTAAATAATAAAAAAAAATCATGCAGCTTAGCTGAATTTCCTTAGGTACGCCAATGGTTCCTTCTACGTTTGTGGAAAATTTGGAATAGGTAACTCATGTAGTTCTGAGAGCACAATCTGGACGAAATTTTCTGAATAGCACTGTATATATCATAAATATGTAATACTGCAGCAAACCAAGCCTCAAGTACCATCAATGTGTGGACACCAACGGGTAGTAATACTCCAAACTAAAACCCTAAAACAATATCATCCCCATTGCGGGACTTGCACAAACAAAAAAAAAGTATTATGAAACCTTACCTCTCTTGGAGGGTTTTACTTCTGATAAACTATATGCAACCAAGTGGGCTGATGTGATATAGCCAAGACTGTAGAGAAGAGAAAATAATATTTAACTAAAAGTTCTAATTTTTAAAGAATTGACTTACAAAATGGTGGAAAGCCGACTGATAAGAAAATCCTCCCACGGAGAACAATTTCCAGAAATATTTCAAAATTCTGAAGAATTACAACCAACTGGACAATTGTCTTTCTATACAAATTAGCGAGAAAATCCCAACAAATGGATACTAAACCATTATCTGTACTCGCTAACAGTTCGTCAACGGCTCCCTCGTGTTAAAAATCTCTTCGCCGCGCTGTTCACACGGCTCGCGGAGGTGTCCGATGAAAGATATTTTCTATTTCTTTTCGCCTACCAATTAGGCCAATTAAAAGAAACTATTCAAATAGATTCGGTACCGCGCAGTCTACAATATTTATCGCTTAAAATGTGTTCCACACATAGGCAGCAATATATACGCTAATTTTGATGATATGAAAGGTGATATTTTCGATAGCTTATCCATAATAATATGATTGTTGTTGTAATGATTAAAATAAATCGTTACACTGACTAGACATGGATACGTTTATCTGGTTATGTAATCAGTCATAACTATAAAACGTGTCCTGCAGAAAATCTGATTAACTTTTTCACTTAGGTAAAATAAAATAAAAATTTGCAGTTTGAAATTCAATTTCTGTAAAGAATAATAAGTAATTGAAATATGTACTACACTGAACAATTGGCAATCCTGACTAAAAGTTTGGTTGCCTACATTCATGATTACGAGTCTTGGACATTGTTCAAAGTACTGTACAAGCAAGTAATAAAATATTTTAACTTAGACGCAAAATTGCCGTTGAACATTAGTGACAATATTACCACTACCCTATTCCGCCATACTAAAATGTAGCCGTTTCTAGTTGCACATATCTTATGACACGACGTACGTACGTAGGTATAGCAGTAATAACATTTCTACAATGTACGGAGCACTACACCTTATTCCTTTGTTCAGTTGTTAATATCTCTTAAACCCGGCTGCGGCAAATTAACTAAATTTATATCAGACTATAAACTTAAATCAGCCACGGGCTTTAAACTTTTGCGCTAAATTGTACAGAACTAAGAAAACGCCCTCCAAACGTTGTAGAATCCGCAGATTCCATGTCACATTCTAAGGATCGTTTCCATGAGTAAAATTATGTGTAAAGTATTATATTACCTACTTACAAAATCAATCAACAGATAGCAGTGTTTATAAGAAAAGTTATTCAATCCTGAGTATAACAAGAAAAAATACAAAATTATCTAATATTGATAATTATAGTTCCGTATTGATGCTCGGTGGCACTGTGGTGTGACTCGTTTAGTTTATTTCACATTAAAGAAATTTAAAATGTTATTTGAATTATATCTATTAAATTAATAACTTTATAAAACGCCTTCCTGTTTTACGTTGTGTTGTGGCATAATAGTATATTACACAACCGTATAGTGGATAACGTTTTTCGCACAATCGCATTTATCAAATAAAATTATAATAAAAATATTTTGATTGCTGAAATGGCGTGGCCTGTCTAGCGTGTTTTGAATTTATTTTCTTGGAAACCAAAAAAACAATTTGAAGTTTGAACAGTTTTGTGTTTTGTTGTCAAAAATGTGCTTATAATGGCTGATAAAGACGATTCAGAGGTAGATTCGGACATTGAAGAATCGTATCAAATAGGTTGTGGGTCATCAATTCCCACAAAATCAAAAGTGAGGTATGAAAAAGTCTATGATGCCTTCAGGAAATGGTTGAATGAGAAGAAAGCGGAGATATCTGAAAAAACTTTGCCGGCTTATTTTGTTCACAGAAATTTAAGATTAAAGTCTTCGGGAAGCATATGGGCAGAGTACTCTATGCTTAAAAGTACGATCAACTTAAATAATGGTGTCGATGTATCGTAATTTAAGAAGTTAGTAGCATTTCTAATGAAGAAAAATATTGGATATCATGCGAAAAAATCAAAGGAATTTACCAGAGAAGAGATGAACAAATTCCTGCTGCAAGCCCCTGATGAAACTTATATTATGATGAACGCAGTGATGATACTGGGAGTCGCTGGGGCTCTTAGGCGTGATAAAGATGACAGTTGATGACATTACGGATGAAGGTTCAGTTGTCATTGTTAAAGTGCCTGATACCAAAACACATATTAGTCGAATTTTCACAATCACTGACAAGGCCAAAAGTCCCTTTGTTCACGATTTTTCGAAAATATTCAGGCTTAAGACCTAAGGAGACTAATTCTCGTCGATTTTTCTACTCAATTCGTCAGGGAAAATGTGTAAATCAACTTGTGGGTATAAATACATTGGGACAAATACCACAAAAAAAAGAAGGACGTCGGCGACTTTGTTAGCAAATACTGAAGTTGATGGCACTCCAGCGTCATGGGGACTGGAGGTTTTAGTGATAACATTAGTGTATTATTTGACTAACAGAAAATGTAATTTTAGGTCTTGGTGTCGCTGAAGGCAGTTGTTAATGTTGCAGAGTCTTTAGCAAAGAAAATAGAGTTTGCTGATAAGATTTTACATATCAACAGCGGTAGTGAGAATGAATTGGACTTCATTCCAGTATTTGAAGACAGAACTACTGAAGTTTATTCTAATCCTAACATATACTCGAGACAAGAATTCAGACGACTTACGTCATACGAACAAATGAATAATTTATTATATTTTCAACAAAATATTTAAGAAACGGCAACTGATAGTAATAAAACTATATACTACACTAAAAGTTTGCCTCATATATTGCACTAAATTGCAAAAATGATTGTTTTTAACGCGAGCAAATATCGAAAATTACGTTAACAATGAAAACAAATGGGTAACGTCAGCCGTGACGTAAGACGTCTGAATTCTTGACGCGAGTATATCTAAACCTTATTAAGGGGCGTACCTGAGCATGACTTAGGTATATTGCACACAAGTGGAAAGGGCTCAGAGATATACGTCGGGTTTCACCAACGTTTTATTGCCTACTTCGTCTCCCGAAAACGATTCTATTTTAAATATATCCTGTATATTGTTTGGTATGTAAATCACGAAATTTCTGACCTACTTCACGGCCCCGATACCGGCGTACGGTTCTCAGTCGGTCCACGGTGCCAATAATTTTACGTAATGATCCGCCATCGGTGTCAGGGGCAGTTGACCGCCTCCCGTCTCGGGTCCGTAATCAAGACCAGCGTCTTCGGTCAGTATTGGCTTTGTTCCAAGACGGCTGCGGCTTGCTTAGACGATCACGAATGCGGTTCGAAGTTCTTCCTCATGGCTGGTATGTGACCGTGCGGTATTGTTAGATAAACTCCGCGTATCGGGTTTGCGTCTATAGAGAGCGCCGGACTAGATACGGATTCCTCGTTTATACATGCCGCACGGCTCTGTTTGGTCCTTACTTCTCCATTTACATGGGAAGTAGTTCGAGGAATCCCAGGAATTTTTCGTGGGGATGAAAGCGTCCCGTCGTCTTGCTAAGTCCGTTGTCTCATCTACCAGAGAAGGTTTAGTACCTGTCGTTAAGGAGTAAACTGTACAATAGTGCCAGTTTTGCAGGAAAATCGTAATATTTAGCTAGATTACTTTTAATTTTGATATTTATCGAATTCAATTTTATCTATTTTTTAAATATACTTAAATACTTGGTGTATACGAACATGTATGTACTGACAGGAATTGTAGGAAATTTGATTTAAATTACAATAAAGCCTATTTTTACTTTTTTTTATCAATAGGGTGTCAAAAGCCAAATATTTTAAATTTCTTGAAATAATTGATTTATTTAAATGAAATTTGATATCCTGGGTTTTTTTGCCATGAAAAATTCTAATTTTCTCTTCATTTTAGTGTCTATTGAAGCCGCCTATTTAAACTTTTATAGCTAACACATTTTTTGCTACACACTTTATCTTATTTTGGATTATAATAATACATTATTTTTCTGCCCGTATTTGCAAAAATCATGCAATTTCCTCCATTGCCGTTATAAAGATATTTGCATCAATCCAGTCTTAGGAGCTGAATATACGAAGACGTGCTAGTGCAGTAGAGTAAAATTCGACTTGTGTTTAGTGACTATTGTGCCAGTGGATCTAATATTGTTTGGGTAAAATGTCGAGCGTATCAGATTACGTACCTGCTAAACGCGTGAAAAGATGTGCGCTGTCTTAGAATCAGAAGATTATTATATTAAATGTATTTAATGCATTGAAACACCAAAATCCTACCAACAGTGTTGACGACATCGTGGAAAAGTGTTCCAGAATGACAGGGATTGGAAAATCGACTATCTACAGACTGTTGAAGGAAACAAAAAATGAACAAGATACTGTAAATCCCCCAAAATCATCTACACGGAGGTCAAAAGTCGTTATAGATGATTGCTTCAAAAATGTCATTCGCAGAAAAGTATACCCATTTTATTTTAAAAAAGAAATACCAACGCTAAACAAAATTTTAAGTGAACTTTCAGAGGACAATGATTTGCCAAAAATCAGTAGAAGCAAATTATGGGCTGTTTTACGAGAGTTGAATTTTTGCTGGGAAAATCAGAACATCTATAAAGATGAAATTATTTGAGGCGATTATTTGGCGAAGATCCTACTTAAGATATATTAGAAAATTCCGTGACGAAGGGAGGAATATTTATTATCTAGACGAAACTTGGGTCAACGAGGAATATACTGTAACAAAAGTATGGCAAGATAAAACTGTAAAAAGTTTTCGACAAGCATTTTTGGATGGACTTTCAACAGGGTTCAAGGCACCTTCAGGTAAAGGGCGAAGATTAATAGTGACACATATAGGTAGTGCCAGTGGTTTTGTAGATGGCAGTTTACTTTTATTTTAATCTAAAAATACAGGTGACTATCACGAAGACATGAACGCAGATGTTTTCGAAGAGTATTTTACACAGATGTTGGATCTTATTCTTCCGGGGTCTGTAATTGTCATGGATAATACCAGTTACCATTCACGGCAGACCGAGCGGACGCCTACGACTGATTGGAGGAAAGCCGATATAATTAAATGGTTATCTGGAAAAAACATTTCTTTTGAAACAAATATGGTGAAAAAGGAACATTTGACACTTGGCAATCTTAATAAAGATCAGAAAAAATATGTTATCGATGAAATGGCAACAAATCGCCAAATAACGGTACTACGGTTACCACCTTATCACTGTGAACTTAACCCAATCGAATTAGTCTGGGCGCAGGTAAAAGGATATGAAGCGCGAAATAATACGACGTTTAAATTAAGTGACGTGAAAATTTTGTTAAAAAATTCCTTGGAACAAGTAACTGCAGATAACTGGCAAAGATGTATACATCATGTACAAAAAGAAGAGAAGAAAATGTGGAAACTCGATAATTTAATTGACGTTACTGTAGAACCTATCGTTAATCTAGGAGACGAAGATAATTCATCAGAATATGCAGAGGATGAATTTTAATATACCTACTTTTTTATTTTCTTTATTGTACATTTACTCACCGTAATTTGAATTTTCAAAATACATATATTTTTGTGTGGAATAAAAGTCTATTCATTAAATTTAAATAAATATTTTGATAATAATATTGAATAATTTTATTTGACTTACTAAAACCCTCTTAACTCGGTTATGATTCTTAAAGTAGCCTCATATTTTGAAATGCTGTTTTATATTGTTTACTTATAAGAGAAATGGACCGAGAAATTGAAGCGGCATAGACAAAGACGGATTGTCGGGGATTAAATTTTAGCTACCTGCTACAATTTAGTACGGTTCGATAACACAAAGTTTTTTTAAAAGTACACCTGATCTCTACCGATAATACATAATATAAAAATATTGAATATAAGCACCAGTACTACATTTATTTACGATTTGCATACATAATAAGCTTTTATTATTCTCTCTCATTTCTAAACAGACTATATATGATTTAAACCGAAAAGAGCAATCACATTTAAGTTTGATTAATCGAGTTAATTTTTACTCAGATTTGATTATGATCAAACCTAAATTAAATAAATCTCCAATATTTAATGAAATTATTTGACTACGAGTTGAAAAATGGAGTAAAATTATCAATATCAAATTTAAGTTTGCTTTACGTTTGACGGAAGAAACGAATCCTGCAAATGCCTCGCACCATGTATTCAAAACAACGACGGATCTACATACAAAAATTCTGAATAATGTTTCCCTTTTCGTGGCATTGTCGACCTAGATCTGCGAGAAAGGGAGCCCGAGCGCGGCAATTCCCATCAATTTGAAGATCTGCATTCATAATTGAAAATGGCCCAATTTATAAAACCTCCAGCGGGGCCGCGTAAAGCGACAAAACATTCGGCAACATCCCCTACATTTGCATAACGTCGGCTCTAAGAATTAGGGGCATTAATTTTCCGCTGACGTCACGAAACAAACTTTCTTATTTACGGAGCCGAAACAATTAACCCAATCCCCTTAGCCTACTTGTGTAGGACATTAATAGAAATTATTTTATCCGGCTACTTATACAAATTATAGTTGAGAGGCTAATTCGGGCGTGCTCTCCTCCGCCAGGCTTTATGGTGCAGTGAATTTTAAACGGTTCGCTTTTTATTGCGGCCGTATTCTTACTCTTTAGCGTCTCCAGGGTAATTCGTGCCCCAGTAGGATAATAGTTAATGTTTGCAGTCGGTTTTACTGGGCAGCTATTTTTATCGTTTGGGATATTTGAAGCGAACAAATAAGAGTGCATGAAACATAATGCATTAAACATTTACACAACTTGAACATATTTTATACAGAAAATACGACTTATTGGAATCTGTCACACGTTTTTGAAAAGTTGTGTAATAAAATGTGGTACTTTTTACTACGTTTTGTAAAATATGTCTGTTTACTTTACAAGTCACTTAAAACCTTAAAGAAAACGTAACTTTATTTTGAGAATAACAATCTTATTATACAAGAATAAGTTAATCTTTCAGTAAAGTATTCTATACCTAAGGAATGATGAAACTATCACTGTAAAAAATATTTACAGTTAAAATAGATGGCAATTTATTTACCACTCATTATTGCTGTAATTTTCTTATCGATTGTGACTTTACAAATAAAATGTAAAATTACGTTGTAAATTTATTTTGTGATGTAATTTTAGGTTTTGCAATTGTAATATTACTTTGTGATTTTACAATTCAAAAGTATTTTACAATGTAACTTCCACAATTACTTGGAAAATTACAAAGTAACTTTACAGTCAATTGTAATTATACTGTAATATTATATTTTTCATTATAACTACAATGTAATTATTATTTATTGTACAGGATGGTCCAATTTGGGCACTTAGGTAAAGAAGGTTTCTTCTATTTTCCGAAAAGACAGAAAAAGTAGCCAAGATATTTGGAGCTTAATTTTTGAGAAAAGTTGAATAGCGAGAATCACATTTCGATATTTTGATTTGTTTAAGAGATACCTACATAATATTTTTAAATTTTGGTTGTTTTCTGTGGTAACTTTTCTACTTATTATATTAATATTTATACATTGTAAAGACATTTTTTCTCTATGTGTAGCATCTAGTGGCTTGAGGAATATTTTTGTATAACTTCTAGTTTTCTCCTGCTATAACAAACATATATATTATGTTTTAATGAAACATTATACGTATGTAATATGGGGCATCATAGAAAAGGCCTAAAATTAAAAAAATGCTATATCAAAACTAATCAAGATATCGAAATGAAATTTTCGTTATTCAATTTTTCTCAAAAATATTCTCGGAGAATAAAAGAAACCTAAAAGTGTTGAAACTGACCTAACCCGTACACAAGACATCTTGTTTACAACATTCGAATTCACTAACAGTGCTTTGACATAGATACCTAAACAAAATCTGAATAATAATTCATTTATACCTAATAGATTAATATGCCTACATGAGAAAAATTGAAATATCGTAAGGAATTAACGATTGTTACTTACCTTAAGTAACATATCAGGCTTTTCCATGAGTTTCTCAATAGCATCTCTGCATCAGAATGTTATTTCAAAAGAAAAATGTACTCATATTAAGTAACCTAATTAACATGAATGCCAATTGCTTCTAATGTTAACAAAGGTAGGTGATTGAGAAATAAACAAACAAGGCTATCGAATACATCTGATTTAATAGTATAATAAGATAACTAAATTGGTACAAATACACACAAAGTTCTCGTGAAAAACAATGTAATGTCAATCGAACCCGATATAGATAACAGCTTACGTCTCCTCCAGCGGTGGCCAGGTCGTTGGGTATCTTAACTTTTGGGGCCCCTCTCTCTTCATCCAAGTCTTGGAGGTTTTTTATTACTAAGGATACGTGTCCACACTGGCTTTTCTCGAATTCGGATCAGCTTCACTGAATATATCTAACTTATTCCTATGTACGTTGTAAGGACTCAACTGCGGTAGATAATGAAGTTGTATATACTTAAGATGCATGCAATGCAATTCTTTTTCCTATAATTTAGGCTAGATCGAATGGCTGATTGATAGAACATACAAGTACTCCCAACACTTTACCGTTCTCCCGTCGCACTCCCTACCTCGTCCCGACACTATCCACCACAGGTGTTCATTGTAAGCCTGCGCACATCACTCCTTTGTTAATAGAATGCAGATGGGCCATCACAATGTATAACTTACATACCTATTACTTCTGAATCTCATTGAGGTTATGTTACAACAAGCACTAGACAAAACTATTTATAGTACTAAAAAGACTCACTTGTCACTCTAGATATGTTTATATTGCTAGTCACTACTCACAAAATTAATTATGTAAGTACCTAGGTCCTAGGTACATGCTGCATTTATCGAATTGAAGCAAGAATTAATGAAGGCGTCACCACCCAACGCTCTCAACGATTAGTGGTATAGTGCGTTTTAAAATTAGTAGTACCATCACACACACATTAGGCATATTTTTACAGTCAATTATATAGTAAATTTGTTATATTCAGTAAATTTACAATCTAAAAATGGATTTCACATTGTTAACTGTAAATGTATTACAATATATTCAATAAATGTACAAATTATATAATAATTACATAGGAAGTTTACGGTTTTATTGTATATTTGCAGTTTTCTTGTAAAATTACAAGTGTCAGTGTAATATCATCATTGTTTATAGAATTATTTTAAGACAATTATAAGGATATACTTACAAAGTAAATTTGTAAAGTTACTGGCCTTTTTTCAGTGTAAGCTAGCGTTGGAATCAATGTATCAATTTTTATATTAGTATAGTTTGCTTTCCGTGTGATTGTTGATTTCCATTGAAAATTGCAAAATAGAAAGTAATATTGCCCATGGAAATAGAAAGACAGTAGTAGAATTGCATACATGAAAAAATACCATACTATTACCATCTAAAGTTTTCTATTCATTGAGAAAGTTTCCATCAAATCGACAAAAGTGGAACTTATACGAAAATGTGCAAAATCTGTAGATACTTTTAAAGAATATTATAATTGAATATGTATGTACATTATTTAAAAATATCGTAGAAAATATAATTTTTATTTTTATAATGAAATGAATATGTTGTTATATTACAAATGCCTCATACTATTATGTTTAATAGTTAAAAATGAAGCGAAAGGTATTCTAAATATTAAAATGTTTTTTCCATTTCCTCATAATGTCCTTTTGTAGACAAGTGACGTCTCTGTATACATCGATTCAATTGCTCAGGATGGTTATCATTTTCTTTAACACATAAATTCACTCGTAGGAGGAAATTAAAGTTTAATTGAACTAGCAATCGGAGATCGTGTTTTAAAAAATTGCATTTATTGTTTGTGCGATTCCACAAATCCGCTTGACTTTCCAGACTGCTGATCAATAAACATGAGATCTGGAAATCTGGCAGGCCAATCGTCCAATCCATTTATTTGAAAACTGTAGTACAAAAATTCTCTAGCATTAACACTAAAATGTCCTAGTTCTCTATCCTGCATAAAATAGATACAGTTTGGTTCTTATCTGTAACGGTAACTCTGGGAAATTAATTTGTGAAGCAATACCGCAATCAATACAAGTCATCATGCCTCCTGCGAATATTGAAGGTACGTAAAACGCATGTATAACGGCTGAAAGCGGTTTAACCAACAAATGTTTAGGTACAGAAATCATTCAAAATACATTTTTGAAGTTATACTTCTTTGCGCCCGTTAGACACATTGGGATGGGATGTTGGTCGAGAAACCGCGTCACGCTCAAAAGGAAGAACAAATTTGGAAGAACTTATTTTTAAGAACAAATTTTTAAGAACTTTTAATATATTAATATAATAATAATAATATATATATATATATATATTTTTTTTTTTTCTAACTTTTTTTTTAAGATTTTTTTTTTGTACGTACGAGTGGGTGTATGAGTTTTTTTTAAGAATTTTTTTTTTAATTTTTTTTTTGCGTACGAGTGTTTTTAAAAAAATTTTTTTTTTTTTTGGACGTACGAGTGGGTGTATGAGAATGGCCAAAGAAGTATAACTTCCACCGTCTGGTCCGACGCCGACAATTTTTTTTTAATATCAACTGTAGATATAGTTCTGCATATAAGATTGTTCACTTTTGTTTAAGTATATGAAAATAATTGTTAAAATGTGGGGTTAACACAGCAAAATAATGTGTGTCATACAAATGCATTTTAAAAGTTATTCTATTTGAGGAGAATTTAAATAGTCAAAGTGGATAAACAAAACATCAATAATTTTATTTTTGATATTAGGTACCTACTTTTACGTGTTTTATATTTCGAGATTTCCGTACCTAAAAAACACCACAAATTTAATCATTTCACGGCGAGAAATACGGCGACGTTAAGCAATTTAAATCAAAGTTGGAGACGACTACGTAAAAAAATTAGATCGCTCTACACGTTTGTACAATTTTTTAAAACGGATCCGGATCATGTAGGCACGCGAAAGCCATCAGGCGTCTGCCGTCCCTTTCGATGTTTTTGCGCGAGTATATTACAACGGGAACGCCAGTGGTTCGTATCGGGCGATAACTGTCGCCCTGAGATTGTTTAATTACCGAATTGACTTTTCTACCATTAATACCACAACTATATTTCACGATCCGCTATGCATGCGCCCGGCATTCCGCCTCGTTTAACATATCGCCGATTCGCCTGCCGACCGAGTCAACTTTTTGATTATTCGTTGTGTGATTTATCGAACGGGCGCATTTAAATGAAAAACACCGAACGACGCGATTTCAAATTTTACTCGCGCCACGGTCATATCCCGAAATTATATCTATTTGATTTACAATTTTCCATTAGATATTCCATTTTATGGAATTGACGTGCAATTTATCGATTTCTCTATATCTATAAAGTGTTCGGTTGTTTCATTTATAGTATAGCTTAACTGAATAATTGCTTCAGCTGTTTCCCTTTTCTATATT
Organism: Monochamus saltuarius; assembly: GCA_025584915.1. Classification (NCBI taxonomy): domain Eukaryota; kingdom Metazoa; phylum Arthropoda; class Insecta; order Coleoptera; family Cerambycidae; genus Monochamus; species Monochamus saltuarius. The sequence continues at coordinate 2,208,460 of CM046722.1, read as the reverse complement.
TTTTTGTTTTGGTTAAAATTTTTGCAAGGTAGTTCATGCTGAGTTTTGTGCTGCTGAACTTGTAAACAGAAATACGGTCTTAGTAAGCTTATACAGATCGTCTTCTTCGGGTGATATAGTAATTTTTAGGAATCAGTTAGAAAGCCTTCTTGAATTCCTTACAGGTAGTTACAAATATATCATTGTAGTGGGGGATATTGATTTGGACATTGAGCACTGTAAAGATATTTGTAACTTTTTAACTACATTGGGTATCACTTATCTTATCACCGAACCAACTAGAATGACTGTAAATTGTAGTTCTTGCCTTGATAATATTTTGACAAATATAAACTTCAATAAATTAGAAGCAGGCACTTGTGATCCCATGGTGTCTGACCATTTGGGAGTATTCTTACGTGTCTTTGATGTGTTGTCTACTGATCGTGGTGATTCATATCAGAATAGAGTTGTTAGTAAGCACAAGATTGAAGAATTTACTGTTGGGTTGAGTGATGTGCAGTGGGACTATGATTTTATTAACAATTTAAATTGTGAGGACTTAGCTTTAATGATTCTAAAAACATTACATTCTTTAGCTGTTAATACTTTTCCGATTAAGCGTGTTCGTAATAGATCTGGTAATATTAAATGGTTCAACAGAAGCTTGCAAGAGTTGAGAAAAACTTTAAAAGCCAGTAAAAAAACGTTTAATACTAATCCTAATCAGGAAAATAGGACTGCCTTACAAACTAATCGATCAATTTATAAAAAATCTTTAAAAACGGAAAAACGAAAGTACTATTCTAATGAAATTATTAATTCTGATAACAAAAGTAAAACTATTTGGAAACTAGTAAATAATGAGAGAAATAATCGAAAGTCTAATTCTATTAACATTGATCCAAATAATTTTAATAATTTTTCACTTCTGTTTGTGATGCAGTCCAAGTCACCTTGGACAACGTTATTGCTGATCCATTAGTACTGTTAAATAATGCTCCTAAACCTGCATCCTCATTTTTATGTCACCAATCTCAGATTATGATGTTCAGCAAGCTATACTTCTTCTTAAAAATACTTCGAGCTTAGATTATTACTGTTTGAATAGCTACGTGATCAAAGCTTCTGTTGACTATTTAATTGGACCATTGTCGTGTTTATATAATAAATGTGTGCAAGAGGGTGTGTGGCCTGACTCACTGAAGATAACTAGAATTTTGCCTGTACATAAGAAGGGTGATCATGATGTTCTTGATAATTATCGACCAATTGCTACTGTTCCTATAATTGGGCAAATTTTTGAGATTATAATTAAGATAAGGCTAATTGAATATTGTGAGAAAAGATCTATTTTCACTGATGCTCAATATGGTTTTAGGAAAAACAAATCCACAATAAAAGCACTGTTGAATATAGTGGAGAAGGTAGTTGAGGGTTTGATGAGATCACAAATACAAAAGTTACTGCTTGTGATCTCACCAAGGCCTTCGATTGCGTCAATGTGGAATTATTAGTGCATAAATTGGAGTACTATGGTATTAGAGGAAGCATGTTAAATCTTGTATCATCCTATCTATCGGGCAGGCGACAATATGTTAGCCTTAATGGAAGTGAGTCAGACCTTCTGCCTATTGTAAATGGCGTTCCGCAGGGCTCAGTCCTGGGCCCTATTCTTTTTTTGATATATATTAACGACCTTCCGTTTTCTATTGGTGTGAATTCTTGTGTACTGTTTGCTGATGACACAACGCTTTTAACAAGTGATTCCATGAAGGAGCATGATGACAAGATACGTCAAGCGGAGACTTGGTTTTGTTCCAATAAGTTGAAATTAAATAATACGAAATCCCAAAATATAATTTTTACATCAGATAAATGGGCGTCAAGCACTACTGTCAAACTGCTCGGTGTAATATTGGACTCCAGACTTAACTGGTCCTGTCAGGTGGACTATCTTTGTTCCAAAATATCATCTCAAATATTTTGTTTACGTCAAATTAGACAATGTTTATCTCCTGAGGCTGTTCGAACAGTGTATTATTCGCTAATTCACAGTCATTTAACTTATGGTGTTACAATGTGGGGTAATTCTGCTAGTGTTAACAAAGTTTTATACCCCAAAAATGGCTGTACGTATTCTTGATGGAGCGGAGTATGGTAGTCATTGTAAGGAATTGTTTATTAAACATCAGATTATGCCTCTGCCCTGCATTTACATAATTGAAACTCTGTTAAATATCCACAGAAATGTGGATAAATTTCTTAAACATCGTGATGTGCATACTTACGACACTCGACAAGCAGATAATCTAGTAACACAGTATTCAAGGATTCAAACCACTAAGTCGAATAAGTTGAACTTAACTTTGTATAACCATTTTAAGAATTATTTTAAAAATAAAAGTGTGGAAATGTTAAATTTTAGACAGTTCTATACATTAACTAAGAAGTTCTTGTTAGAACATTGTTTTTATAGTATCGATGAATTTTTAAATTATATTAAGTGTTCCTGACTATACATGTACTATGTTGTATGTAAAAGTAGTCAATAAACTAACTGCTAACTGCTAAGGATTTGCTTAAAGTCGCCGTACTTTTCGCCGCAAATGATCAAATTTGGTTACAGAAATCTAAACATGTAGAACACAATATGAAAAATAAAATGTTTTGTTTATTTATTGTTGCTTCTTACATTTTCCTCAAATAAAATGATAACTAACTTTTAAAAAGACACATTATTTTGCTATTCCAATCCCACATTTTAACAATTATTTTCACATACTTACAAACAAGTGAACAATCTTATATGCAATTATTTAAGTTTGTTATAACAATATCGACATCTACAGTTAGATTTAAAAAATACGTATTTCGAAAGATTTCTGTATCTAAAAATTGGTTGGTTAAACCGCTTACTGTCGTTGTAAAGGTTGTTTCAAAACTTATCTAAAAAATGTTGGAACAGATGAAATTTTCTGTAAAATTCTTATGTTTCTGAGAATCATAGCTGCTGCCAATAACTTACGAGTTCAAAACGGACAAGCAGCAGAAACATTTGTGTTTGATAAGACGGACCAAAATTTTATTGTTGTAACATCATGTATGGCAAATTATTTTATTAATTAAAACCATAAATTAATTCTATTAATAATTAACAACAATAGCGGCAAAACAGTTTAAGGGTGTTATAAAATGTTATTTATTTCTTTTCCTTGGGTATTTCTTTCAATTTGTTTGTTCTGTCACGGATTGCATGCTTTGCCGCCTAATCAGGTTTTACAGTGTACCAGTTTGTAGTGCCGTGCAGAAGTGTATTTTTAAATCAATTTCAAACTGCTTATTTTATTTTTTTTTACAAAATTGTTTTTGTAAGAGTCTGTACATTAAAAAAGTTATATAAGTTCTGAATCACCCTGTATATTCGTTTTACTTCGGTGCCTATATTCGCAGGTGACATGAGATAATATTCCTGTTATTAGCGAAGCTCTAAATTATTCAGTTCCCAAAACACTATCTTAAGAATGCGGCGCCCTTAAAAAATGTTTTTCTGTTACTAAAAGTAAATAACAGAGATAGTTAACATTGCATTTTATGATATTCTGTGCAGAAAATTTCGGAGCGACTCCTAAATTAATTGAACTTTTGCACATTAGGATTAGGACTTTTTTTTGTTTATTTTAATGTATACTATAATCTGCTAAAATTATGGTAGTCAAACATCTAATACCCTATACAGGGTGAACCTTAAATAAGTACAAATATTTTAACTGCTGGTGTAATTCGTCATATAGATCAGTCTAGTGAAAGCCATTTTTAAAAATTTCTAATATTTACGGAGATATTATTTTTTTTTAATACCCACATTTTGAGGACCGCTCACATATCTGTCATAACCAACCTAATGAACCATATGATTTGTTGCGAGGTTGCCATATCCCCTCTAATATAAATATTAAGTTTCCTTTAACGTAATAGTAAAGTAATACGGTTAAATTCTATTTTAAAAATAGGTACTTGTTTGAAGCATAAGTACAGTAAAGTTGGGTATGTAGTATGATACGCAGTATTATTAACATAAATTTTAACTGCTTAACTGACCTTAGGTACTATAAACGATTAAAAATGAATTTCCGAAAGTTAAATACATACTACTATAAAGTATTTAGGAAGATATTACATGATATTACTATGTTCAATGTTCAAAAATTATACATTAACGTGCACACAAGTTTACCTGTGTTAAAAAATTAACTATTTAATCAGTAATCCACATTTCACAAGTTAAATGTCATTTTACACTGTTAGAAAGAGACACAAGACACAATTTTCTTAAATTATTTTATGAAGAATAACTATGATTTTCACACAGCATATTAAATTTAATTTTCACCACATAACCCCAAATGAGTCAGTATTAACCATTTCGAATCCAGAACCATAAAGTGACTCCGCACTTTAATCAGTGAAACAAATTTTAAAAAGAAAGGTACACACAATATTAAATAACAAAATAGCAGCTTGACGTATGCGTTTAATATTAAGAAAAGCAGACATCTATGTAACACTGGCAACACTGTGAACCACACGTTCAGTCTGCAGTGCTATGACTCATACATGTATGAAAGTCAGCGGTCCTCAACAAGTTTTCTACAGAAAAATTACAAAATTTATTTAAAATTCCACTTTTTTATTTCTGATTTTTTTGTAAAAAAAGACTATTAATTATGTGTTCTACACAGTGAACTATACTGCTGGTTAAAATATTTGTACTTATTTAAGGTTCACCCTGTGAACTGAATAGTCTTTGACCATTTCACTTAAACTTGAGCATTATCATTAATCTAGAAATGACTTGGCATTGCTATCCTGCTCTTCCTTCAATCGAACCAGCTCCATGGGCGTTAAGTATCGTCGGATACCTCGCACTTACTTCTAAAATCTGACAGGTACACCCTAATCTATACCTATTAAACAGATTATTAAGTCTGTCCCTTCTCCCGGAATATTTCCGATATCTTCTTTGGCGAGCCCCCGAGGGCTTCTGCCGGAGAAAGTTCATCCGCGCCCATGGATCGGACGGGCGCTTTTATCTGGGAACATCGATGGGACCAGTAATGGCCGGCATTGTGTCGACTAATTTATGACTCAATATCGCGGCGGGAGGGCCGATCGAACGGCAACGTAATGTTGATAATCTGTAGTGAACCGGAACGGATCGCGCTACGGCTCGCCAGGCCGATCCAGAGCTTTTTGGTAGTTTCAAGCATATAGACTTTGTCCCACTGTTGGAATAATAGCGATAACTGCAGTTCAACAACGTCCGATCAACTAACAAATTTGCGTTATAAGTTTTTAAATTATGGTACAATTTTATTTTGTTACTGTTAACGCTACTGCATTACACTGAAAAAAAAAAATTATTTGTAATCGCTTATACACTAATTGTAGATCTATGTACTATAATTTGTTATGATTATAGCTCCAAACATAATTTATAGTATTATTTTATATATTATTGTGTTTACAATTTTGTGGTATTGTATTACGACAGACATACATTGTTACCATTGACTAAGTTTTATATGCTTATTGACACAAAGACTACCACACTTTACCAGTATTTTTGTAACCCGTTTCCGCCAAATGTTACATTTTCTGTTATTTTCATCATAAAACTCAATGATTGTTAAGGTAGGTTATTAGTATAGCCCAAATCAAACTTAATAACCCCATATAAAGATGAAAATAGCAATAATATTTTATAATCTTTTGTCGGTCAGTGGTCGCGCACAGATACTGCAGGAGTAATTCAATGCCGGTCGGGACATTAGTCCGCGGAGTAGTTGCTCCCTGCAGTATCATTTACACCAGTGCTTCCCAAACTGTTTTAACCTACCGCCCACTTTTAGGAAATGGAAATTTTCTAGCGCCCCCTTGGCACAGATACAAAACATTGTAGGCAAATTTTTTGAAAATTTTCAAGGTCACGCGTTTTCCTGACAAAATAAATTCAAAGCCTACTAAAATATTGATTTTCATATGGAGTTAAAATCAAAATACAGTAAATATGATTTTAAAATTTTAAAACAGATCACAATAATAAATATGGTAGGTATATTTATTATTAAAATAAGGGCAACAACAATATTATCGAACATAACATAACAAACAATAAAAAATATGTACCAATATAACCGAACATAAAATGAAATATAAAAAATAAAGGTAAGTATTAATATTAAAATTACCTCCACCAATTTTAATGCGAAGGATGAACTTGTTGAACTGCTACCAATTTGCTTATATTTGGTTCCATTTTTGTTAAATACAGTGGTGACGGAACTAAATCCGCGTTCTACTAAATAAGATGAAGGACATGTAATTAGAAACTTTTTAGCGATATTCCACAATCCAGGGTAAAGCAGAGGTATTTTGCTTTGCAACCAGAATTGTTGATAACCGATTTTGAATTTAATTTTTAATTCTTCATTTGTTTTTAACTCGATCAGCTCTTCCTCTAATATTGGAGAACCATCTTCCATTTAGTTTGAAAAGGGATTCAGAAACCATCCGGGTACGTCCATTTCTAAAATATCTTGAAATCTTGTTTTAAAGTTCGAATGGAGAGCCTCCAAGTGCTGACAATAAACGAGCAAGTCTTCTTCACGTTTTTCAACTATTGATAAATTTGGAAATTGGATGTCGGGATTGCCGGTTTTCGTTTCCTTTCGTTGTCTTTACTATTCTATAACAACACAGGGGATCCTTATTCTTACTATGGTATAGATTGAATTATTCGATAGAAAATTTAACTTCCGTAAAAATCCCTTTTACTATTTAGTTTTCACTTTTTTCTGGTCTATTCGCTTATTTTTTTACCGCCCACTAAGTTATACTTACCGCCCCCCAAAATCAGCTGCGCTTTTTTTCGCCCCCCGAGATGGCTTTAACGCCCCCTGGGGGGCGTTATCGCCCACTTTGGGAAACAGTGATTTACACAGAACATGTTATTTAGAATCAGAATGAAATGCTGAATACAATGCATATGTTTTAATAATAAATATTTATTTTCTAATTTTAATGTAATACTTAAAATTATTTATACATGTTACAGTAACTAAAACGTAAAAATTCTAAGAAAAGTCAGTGTTCATCCATTATGTTCAAATAATATTAGTAACATTATTTAAATTATTATTTAGGTACCTACTATGAAGTGAAACTTATTTATGACTGTGAGTGCATGGCCTACAGGAAGAAAACTTGGGTACTTTTAGTTATTATATTTATGGGCTTCCAACAGGACAGCAGTCTGTACGTCTATCATTAAAAATGCAATTAGCAATTCAAAAATCAATTTTTGCAGAAAAATGTGATATACTGGATTATTCTTTAGCAAATTTTCTAGTAGGATTGCCAATTCGTGTTACCTGCGTTCGTGACCACGTGAGTCTCTCACTTTGTTGAATGCACTGTCCATCCACAGAACTGCACATTCTGCAAAACGACTCTCTTCGAAGGTAAATACTCACAAATTCTGCTACGCGAAATGATATGTTTTAGTGTCAACACCGCACTTACGGCGCCATTTCCATCGGTTCCATTCCGTGTACAAAATGTTCGTTTCGGGATAGATAATTAATTACGACAAAGGTTTCCCTATTATTCAAACATGGCACAATTTACCACGATAGGGCTTTGCGCTGGAAAGTTATGATATCTCTTTATCATAATGTAATAATTTTAATATAAATTATGTCGCTTTTATGCTAATCTTGTGCGCCCGAATGCTGCGCTGAATTAAATGCGTCGGGTTAATTTATTTTATTACGCACAGGGCTAATAATTTCGTCGAGCAAGTTTCGCGCTGTACGGGAGCAACATCTTGAGCTTCGCGAAGTGATCCACGTGCATAGGTATGAAAGAAATCCATCGAAATTAGAAGTTAATACAAGCTGAAAGCTTGACAATTGTACTAAAAATTATGAACAAATTATACTATGGCTATTCGAGACAAAATAATAATAACAATAATATAATAACCCCTCATTCTAATCACGAGGATTAGCCCAGAAGTCGAAGACTTGTGCGGGAGAGGGGGCGGCATATTATTATTAAGCAGGCCGCATTTGCGCCCAGGAACGACTTACGTTGGTAGGCCCTAACCACCATTCAGTGCAGGAATGAGGGAAACCTGGAAAACCTCATTAATTAGGGAGGCAGTCAAATGTCATCCGGTATCAATCTCTCACATTGACCCAAGCCAACATTCTTTCACCCTACCATACACGCAGAGAGGGTGCCAATCTCTCCACGAATATAGCTTATATACGGTCTACCGGCTGCGGGGGTCGAACCCACAGTGATCCAGTCACCTCGATTCAAGTACTGACGCCTTAAACCGCGCGACCACTGACCGATCCTAAAATAAATACTATTGAATATGGCATGGCAGGTCGGTATGAGCGGGTTTAAGTGCATTTTTATCTACAGAGAAAAACAATTTTTGATATTGTAATTGGCAGTTAAAGCTCCCCTATGACATTAATTAAGATTTAATTTTTTTCAGAGTAAATTGTAAATGACGTTTGTGTCTAAAGACATTTTTAGGTGGTAGAAACTTATGCTCGGTCTATACGAGGCTAGGTTTTCAAACTAGGATGGCAAGCTAGTGCTAGTACCTAGCACCATGTAAACAGAACTAACTTGATACGCTTCAGAAATACCTAAATTAAATAATGCAATTAATGTTAAATTCGTTTAACTATATCGCAAGAATGTCTTTGGAATGTCACTATTTCCTATTATAGGGACAAACACACGATTCATCACGACAGAGAAATATGTTTTTTCTAGCTACTCTTCTAATAATTGATCTAATACAACTTGACATAGTTTCCTCAATAAATATTTTAGTCTAATAAGTGTTTTCTTTTGCATAACTTGTTCATTCTTTTCCACGATGGACTATAATGATACTGGTTTTAACTTAAAATTTGCAGCATCGTGTTTTACCACTCTAGCATTGTGCCAAGCCAGTATATATAGTAAGTCAGAATAGAACGCCGCTTGAAAAACTAGTGTCATGTAGACCGAGCATTAGACATATTGCTCAGTAAAATTAAAGATACTTGAAACTTGTACCTAATGACTGAATACAGCTTCAAATAATAATGAAAATACTGAAGTGAACAATCTTTGCATTTATAAGCTTTTGATTGGCCAAAAAGTTTTTTCATGCAAATAAAAATGTGAACTGTTAAAACAAGTATGTCTTTCAATTGTTGCATTCAAGATGGTTCAATACATTGATAAAAAAGTATAGATGTCCTATATACTAGAGTGAGATACAGTGGGATATTAGCTACAATATGCGTCAAAAAAACATCTCTTCATTATCAAGTTACCAAGTTGGACAGTTTTTGAGAAACTACCCTGTATATTTTAAAAAGTAACCGAAATTTTTTAATTTTTCACATACAATTTACTATCCTTTACTACATGTGGGTTGAACAGTACAAGCACAGCGCTATAGGACACGCCAGGCGTTGGGTTTCCTTCTAGAAAGGCTTGCACTGCTAAGAAGTAACAACTTAGCAATTGAATCATCTGCGTTTTGAAGACCGTTGATATTAATATAGGCAATAATGCTCTACACACGCTCTATGTACTATGAAGTAGTTTCAAGTGAGACAACCACTCTGTTTATGGCTCGACTGTTTATATATCACAGTTTCCCTCTAGAAGCAACACAAACACGTGGCTGATAATACAATCAGACGTGCATCATAACACATACAATAAGGACACACACACACACTGGTTATACATTTACTGCATGTGGATTGCGCAGTACAAGCACACCGCTATAGCAATGATGACAATCATCAGTTACCTAAGCTATGGAATAGCAACCTGAGAAACCATAGCAGTGTGAATACCCATAATAGTAATTATTATATTAAAATATCAGTTTTGTATGCTGGAAAATATATGATGGTTATGATAATATTAGATGGTCATCATTAGAATATACAGTGACGTAATATATAAAATAAAACGTGTTTCAATAATTTAACAATGAGAAAAATTGCCATATCAATTTTTTTGTTCCGGGTTCCTCCAGTTGGGAAAAATAATGTTCTTACTTATCAGAATATCAAACGATGGCTCTTTATAAGATGTAACGTGCTGTGGTGCACTATACAAATTATATTTTAATTCCAGTAAAAGCTAATTACATAGAAATTACCTATGCAGCCGAGCCATTCATTAATTTTTTCGTCATTTTGTTTTGTTTTAGAACAGATCTTAGGAATACTAAATGAAATATATAAATTTTCGCTATTTCTCACAAACCATTTCTAGAGCATAGTATTCAAAACTACCACAGCGTTACTTTTCTTCTATAAATTTAATAACAGAAATACCTCGAAGCGACCGCTCTAAACGCAAAAAAAATAATACAAAACCGAAAATTCGATTACCTCTTCGGCAAAATATATATATCTATACGTATTCTGTGTGGTCTCTGGAGAGGGCACGTGTAAATTCCTGTATATACCTATATATATTGTGAAAACAGGTAATTTCAAAGTATTCCGTTACATGTGAGGGAAAGGAGATTAGATTAAGCTCGGGAAAAAGTTGCGTGGGTTCGGAAAGCCCGTGCAGATATTTTTACATTGAAATATGATTGCATGCGAGGAGTGTAGCTAACAACTTATGAAATTGCGGCGCTAAACCAACACTTCTCTCCGGATGGGAGATGTATCGCGTCGCGTGTTCCCCGGCAACTGTGGGAAATATCGGCTGTCCGTATTTTCCGAATGATGAATTTTTTCAACCGAAAACCGCCCAGTTTAATCTTAATTTATAATTTTACGTTTGGCGCATCTCATAAGATTTGCTATCGAGCTTATACACTTAAAAAAAGATTTATAAGTGAATTTACCAGATTATCATTTTCTTTTTTATGTCCATAACTATTATGGTAATTTTATTTAGGATTTGTGAAGTTCGGAATGCCCTGCAAACTTTCAATTTAATTAAACAGATAATACAGGTAAAAATTATATGTATTTTAACCGTGCCAATTACGTATACTAGTACATACTATGTAAATTTACCAATTGTTTGTAAAAATAGAATGTAATTATTCATTTAATGCATGTACAAATTAAAACACCCTGTATATTCTGTGAATAACAGGACTATTACACGATTTAGGTATCATATCAATTAATATTGCAAATTTCCTTTTTACATTACATGAAATAACTATAAAATTACCATAACTAATATGGTAAATGTTTAGTGTGCATTCGTCAAATTGCTTAATTGATAAGAAAAAGAAGCAGTTTAAAATGTAACTCTTTCTTCACAGATTTGATTTTTGCATGCATAGGAAAATATATTGGCAACGGAAAAACAACATTTTTGGAAGGTATTGTGCATTTTCGCCACACCAGCCTGCTATAATTACAGCATCCGAATACAAACCGACCATAAAACATTCCGCTGGCTAAATATTTACTGCCTAATTTATTTCTGAATGGGAGTACCTAATTGGCAAGCTCATGAGGCATAGTAAACAAACCTACAAGCTTGTAGGAAGCAGCCATGAAATTTTGTTTGCGTAAAAGACAAACATCTCCGGTTTAATTTTAAACATTCTGGCTAACCTAGCAGTTTCGCATTTTACCGATATCTACCTACCTGGAAAATGAATGACTGTATTCATCGTAACTTCTACAGCGTTTGTGTTGTAATACAGGGGGTAATACATAAAAAAATAGTGTAAAATATTTCAGGAGGTAATAGTATGAACCAAAATAAGCAGAAAAGTCTTAATAAACATGGGTCCGCAAAGTAACGGTTGCGGAGATATGGACTACTATTCGTTTTTCAAACATTTTATTTTATTAGGAATAAACCGACAAAGGAAGCTTTTAACAAACAAAAAACAAAGTTACAGAAGATGTTCAAAGTGCCCTCCGTCCATTTCCAAGCAGGCACGACATCTTCGTCTCAACGATATTCGAACTCTGTCGAAAGCACCCTCCTTGGTTTGGATTTCTTGACACTTTTGATTAATCCGTAGCTGCAGCTCTTCCAGGCTATTTACAGGAGTACCATACACTAATGTCTTCAAATATCCCCAAACAAAGAAATCTAGAGGGTTCAGATCAGGCGATCTTGGAGACCGTAAAACAGGTCCGTCCCTTCCTACCCATCTATGTGGAAAAGTTTGGTGTAAATGCTCTCTAACGGCCATGGAAAAATGAGCTGGAGCACCATCATGCTGGAACCACATTTGTTGCCTCTGATTCAAAGGAATGTCTTCCAAAAACTCATACAGTGTGTTCTGCAGAAAGTTGAGGTAAGCAGCGCCTGTTAATCGGTTTGGTAAAACAACAGAACCTAGAAACCTGTCACCTACAATACCCATCCAGATGTTTAATGAAAAACGTGCCTGATGTCCAGATTGTATTAGAGCATAAGGATTTTCGTCGGCCCAAATATGCGTATTGTGAAAATTAAACACTCCATTTCTTGTGAACCCGGCCTCATCAGTAAAAAGAATGTTTCCAAGAAAACGAGGGTCTTCAGCATCATGACGTAGAAACCAGCGGCAAAAAATCAAACGTGCTTGATGATCATTTATTGGATTTAAGGCCTCTACTCGTTGCACATGGTATGGATAAAGCAGTTGCTCGTGAAGGATTCTCCAAACAAGAGGACCACTAATTCCTACCTCAACTGATATTCTCCGCACACTCGTACCTGGATTCTGCTCTACCAGTGCTAGAATTTCTTCTTCTGTTCTAAGAGTGGATACCGATCCGAAATGGCACTGTTTGCTTAAGGAACCGGTATCACGCAATCCTTGGTGAATTCATTATTTTTGAAATTGAAAAGTTTTCGAAAAAATCCCCTGGCACGTCGATTTTGTTTTTAAAAAAGGCACTTTTTGACATACGACCCATATTTGTGACATCGTTGTTCGGGATATGACGCCTTCGACAATTTTTTTAAATAGCAACCCCCAATTTTGACCATGCCATTTGAAAGAGCGTGTCATTCTACATACATACATCATGAAACATTATGGTGTTACATGACAAAAATTTCAAGAAAATAATGTTTGAAGATTTTAAAATTTAATTTTCACAATACTGTGCACCTCCTCATTATGCAACACCTGTCCGTGTTTATTTAGATGAGCTGTTCCCGAATCGTTAAACAGGGAGAAGGGGGCCGATTGAGTGGCCAGCCAGATCCCAGATCGCCTGATTTAACACCCCTAGATTATCTCTTGTGGGGATACTTAAAAAGCAAAGTATACGTTACTAGACCGGAGAAGATTTAAAAGCAAGAATTCGTCACGAGATACATCGTATACCTCCTGAAGTTATTGAAAATGTCCAAAAAGAATTTATTAATCGTCTTGGCTACTGTCAGGCAGCCAACGGTGCACAATTTGAACATTTAATTTAGTCGATTTTTTACATAATCATTATCATTTTCAGTATTCTGAAAATTAAATTTTAAAATCTTCAAACATTATTTTCTTGAAATTTTTGTTATGTAACACCATAATTTTTCATGATGTTAGAATGACACGCTCTTTCAAATGGCATGGTCAAAATTGGGGGTTGCTATTTAAAAAAATTGTCGATGACGTTATATCTCGAACAACAATGACGTCACAAATGTGTGTGGTATGTCGAAAAGTGCCTTTTTTAAAAATAAAATCGACGTCTCAGGGGATTTTTCTCAATTTCAAAAATAATGAATTTATTCCTTACTTTTCGAAAGCACTGTATGTGAGCGACGTTGTCACATATTCAAGACCTGTTTGGTGCCACTTATAATTCTGTTATCGTTGGACATAGAAAAAATATTAAGTCAAATATGTTTTGTTTAGTTCAACTTGTCATATGGCAAAATTAAGGCACTCATATAGAGAGATATTATTATTATATTCCGGACACCCTGTATTTTTTAAATATCTTAGTGATGGTATTGACTTCGCATACGAATATTTTTCCCTGTGCGATAACAGTAAATACTTGCTGTTTTGACGTCTGGTTATTTCGGTTTGTTCTCCGAGAAATAAAAAATGTTTTGATTAATGAAACGTTTACCTCGGGCTACGGAACGTAACGTTTGTAAACAGTATATCCAATATCCACGTATATATACGGATCCTGCCTTCGCCGCCGTAGCTGAAGGCGATTACTGCTTTTGTCATTAGCGGCTAATGATTCCTATAATAACGGTTCGAATTTCGCAAACGGAGGGTTTCCTATATCTCTAAACAATGTATGTAACACGAAATATGCTCCAGATATTCGCATTAGTGGGGCCGCGCGTGTAGTATCGGGTTCTCGTTTCAAGCCGAATTTCTACGACCGCAACAATTCCTAGAATTCGGAGCGGAACACAAGGGCGACGCGTTTCAATTGCCAAGTTCCGACTGTAACCCTACAAGTCGTCAGGGTAAGCGAAAAACTTGCCGACATGGGTCTGAAAACGTCTAAAGCAGCTGCTGTGGAACGAAAATTTGGTCATATTTTTCTAGAGACTATTTTATGTCTCACTTGTCGAGTAGAAATTCCGAATATTTTAATATTTAATCATAAAATAATTTATTTGCTGTGAGTCTTTAGGTGCTGCATTTCACTCAAATTCGATACACTATTTTTTACATTCTGTGGCAAAATAACACAGCACTATAAAAAAAAACAGTGAACTGTCCAACGAAACCAATATATTATGTATTTTTACCCGCTGAATTATTAGATTCTGGGGTCCGTTTAACCCTATCAGCTCATTTCAAGGTCATTCAAAGGTCACATCAAAAGATATGTAAGTAGACCAGACCATCGTACACACGAGACTTTTAAGTCACTGGATTCGAATTAGGGGCTCCTTTTACCTCATCAGATCAACTTCGGGTTTATTCCAAGACGAAACCGAAATATAGTTATGCTAATGGACAGAATCATCGTACATTTATTTTTTTGAGGTCGTTAGATTCGAATCCGGGATTTATTTGACCTCATCGGGTTAGCTCCAAGGTCATTTCAATGTCATATCAAAGGAGAGAGACGTAAGTGGATCAGACCTTTGTGCACACGTGATATTGAGGTCACTGGATCCGATTTATTTTACCTTGAGGTCATTATCAGGTAAACTTCGAGTTTATTCGAATCCGGGATTCATTTGACTTCAGGTTAGCTTCAAGGTCAAATTGAAAGCTAGAAATGCAAATGTATAAAACTATATTACGTTTTTAAGGTGGCTGAATTCGAATACAGGTTTTCTGCTAAGAACATCATCAGAGAAGTATTTAGCTTATTTTATAGTTCTGCTGCTGCCACTTCATATCAAGTTAGGACTCATAAAAGAATGACTGAAAGTTCTAAATAATGAAGGAAAATGGTATATGGATATGTGAAAAGATTTTCTCAATATATTAATAATAATTTCTACCCCTCATTCCAATCACGAGGATTAGCCAAGAGGTCTGAGACTTGTACGGGAGAGGAGCCAGCATATTATTATTATTATTATTATTATGCAGGCCGCAATTGCGCCCAAGAACGACTTACGTTGGTAGGCCCTAACCATAATTCGGTGCAGAAATAAGGGAAACCTGGAAAACCTCATTAATTAGGAGGACGGTCAAATGTCGACCGGTATTAATCTCTATCATTGGGTTAGGTACCAAGAATTTCCTGGGGAACCATAAAAATCTAGAATATAGGGAATACGCAGCAAAAATGTTGGAAAACTATAAGAGACAGACCTCAGATTCGGAATCAGCGACCTCGAAACATAAATAACCGATGATTTTGTATTTTGACTGATCTTGAATATTAACTGATAGGGTTAAACAGACCATATTTTGGAATTCAACGAGTAAACACAAGTTCGGTCCGTCGGACAAAACAATTTTTTATGGTGCTTGTGGTGTTTGGCTTAACAGGTTGACTGTCCCACTACGTAAAGACGAATGGCGTGTTATTGATGTTAAAAGAAAACATTATTTGTCCAGAAATAATGTACCGGCGTGGAATTAAAAACAATAGATCACGCTACTCCCAGAAATATGGCGCCGCAGGATGTGTTGTCGTAATTTAGAGCGAGCATAACTTCCGAAAAGTTGAAGCGCTGCTCCGCAGTACATTCCGGCCATTATTCCGGGATAAGTGGTGTGTTGAAGACATACAAGCGGCGGATTTCGAAACGTTTAAACTTCTGTACTGGAGTGAGTGTTTTAGATTTAACCGATCCCAGTTGCAGTTGCGCAACAGAAAGGTTAAACAAACGACCGGACATGGCAAACATTTGCCGAATTTTATTCAGCTTCGGTTTACTTGAAGGTCAACCAAAATGATACCAACCGCATTTTATTGGAAGATCATGAAGTCAAGGCAACTATTCGGTTTGTCAATTTTAAAACCATCCAAATCGTGGCGGTTTAAATTTTTGCTTTGTTGTCGGTTTAACACGGGGACCAGATTTTCTAGCCATAATTTATCATGAATTTAAAGATGTTAGCAAATGTTGTCAATTTAAGAGCCCAGTTTGTCGTCAAAAGGTCAGTCAAATGAATAATTTATTGTTTCCATTCAAATAACTTCGGTTTACAGAGAAATAGAAATAAAAGCTTCTTCGGCCATCACAGTGAGAGAATATTCGATAGAGACGTAGGAATTCTAGAAAGCAACGTGTAAAATGTCTCGGATTTGTATGGAGTCAGGAACGAGACTCTAAAATACAGGCATTAGCCAATAACCACTCCTTTTCTCAAGGGTGGAATCGAACCAAGTTTGTTGGTACCTCGAGGCAGGTTCCGTACTCGTACAGATCTACAGGTGTAAATAAATTGTAATTGCTGAGAATTAGAGTGAAGTCATACATCCGGTTCTTAATCGTTCCATAATTTTGCCTGTCGCGTGCCAATTAAAGGTTCATAAAGTATGCCATTCTGTCCTTTGCCTTTCTTTTCCAATCCGTTACATTTTCCTCCTTTAGATCTATTGCCACTGCCTCTCTCCATCGCTTCCTCGGTCTGCCTCTTTTTTTCTTGTAGTTAGGTTTACTCCCTACTATTTTCTTAACTGCCCTTTCATCTTCCATACGTTCCAGACACTGCACTCTTTCGGCTACAAATTCGTCTATTGTTGGTGCCTGGTACATTGCATATATTTCCTCATTATTTCTCCTTACATAGCATTCCTCCTTCTTCTTACCCCCTAAAATTCTCCTTAAGATCTTCCTTTCCCACCTTAAAAGGTTGTCTCTTGACTTCTTATTGAGAACCCAGGTTTCACTACGAAGTTCATAAAGTGTCTCGTTTAATATCTGTCGTAACAGTTGTTTTCTTCATTTTTTAAATACTTTATCTTTTTTTCCTGTCTGTATGAGAAGTGTCTTAAAGGAGTGACTACGAGATTCTGGATTATAAACCTCAACATGAGTAAGTGCCAACAATTAGACAAACTCTACAACATTTCAAAGATCTGACAGGTAATAAATTCAAACTGATTATAAATATTTTGCCCCCTCTCAATCGAATTATGACAATTAAATAACATCCTCATGTTATAAATGTATCACCTACTATCTTTGATTTTAAAGCTGCTACTCGCGATGACTGGCGCAGTTGGATGAAAGCGATTCCAGCGTTTCATGATCCGGACACTTTTCCAAACCTAATACGCATTATCCTTGAGAATGGTCCTTATTAATAACGTCAGTGCGCAGCCAGGACGCATATATCTCGCAACGGGATTATTGTATTGACGGAGTCCGCATCGGCCGGTTACGGCTTAGGGAAATAAACCCCCGGTTCGGGTCGCGCCCTCTTGAACGCCCAACATAAACGGTATTTATGAATTCGACATAAATCTCGACCCTCCAGTTCCCCCGACCTCCCTCGCCCTCCTGCGGCTGACCTATATGACGCGTCTGGGACTAACGATCGTTATTGCTAAGGTTTCCGGCCGAAGATTTATTCCGTGTTATTCCGGACGTCGGAAAACAAATGACAAACG
Source organism: Monochamus saltuarius (assembly GCA_025584915.1). NCBI lineage: Eukaryota > Metazoa > Arthropoda > Insecta > Coleoptera > Cerambycidae > Monochamus > Monochamus saltuarius. Next base: position 2,190,407 of record CM046722.1, on the reverse strand, counting down.
TGCAAGTCGCGCCACCTCAAAAACTCCAACAGTGCTTACCACCGCACGCTTTATTAACTCGCCCCGGGGGCGGCAAGAAGCTGCTGGGCGGTCGGTATTGATTTTAGATGACCGATCCGATTATTAAACCGGAGTTTGATCTCAAATTATACTGGGTGTAGCGTTTACGGCGTATAAAAATTCTAAGACGCCTTTTCGATAATATTTGTAATATAAAAGTATCAGATTTGTACGCATTTGCATGAAATTAAATTTTAATTCTTGAAACGAAAAATTGTTTCTAATACGGTCCTGGGTAGAGCGGTTAAAAGCGGCTTGTACTAGTTGGTTGGTTCATAAATAAATGGGTGTTGCTAAATGACAAGAAGTTTTTGACTTTTTGGTAATTTTCAAAAAAAGTATGAACTAACTAAAATATATATTATAAGATATATTTTTTTATTCGTTTCGGTAGTAATTTTTAAACTCTAGATTTTTTAAGAGTAGCTGTAAGTTCACACCTATAACCATGTTAAAGTAGCATTCTTATACAGTAAAAAAATAACATTGAGTAACCTCAACCTCATTTATGAGAGAAATTATTTTAGTGTTGAATTTTGAGTAATGAACATTTTAAGAAGAAAATGAGCTTATCAGCACATATTTTACCTAAACAAGATTGCACAAAAAAGTTTGAGCTGTTTTTTTAATTCAAACGGGATCAGACTTCATATTTAGGCCCGTTTTTCGAAATGTGATAGTTAATTTACATATAAAAAACGCAGATTTTTTACATTATAACTCGCGACAGGAATTCAGACGACTTACGTCATACGAACAAATGAATAATTCATTATATTTTCATCAAAATATTTAAGAAACTGCAACTGATAGTAATAAAACTTTATACTACACTAAAAGTTTGCATTATATATTGCACTAAATTGCAAAAAATGATTATTTTTAGCGCGACCAAATATCGAAAATTACGTTGAAAATAAAAACAAATGTGTAACCTCAGCCGTGACGTAAGACGTCTGAATTCTTGACGCGAGTATATAAACGTATCACTTAAAACACTGAAAAGTTCTCTTTTTTAGATCTCTGGTTTTGATTAAAATTTCCAGGAATTACAGGTTGTCCTGTTTGTGAATGCATTATTTTAATTAAAATTAATTCAGTGAACAACGTTGATTACAAAACTTTTTAGCAGTGATACACACAGCCTATATAATAGAGACAGAGGTTTGCTTTTGAACGCATACACGCATATTGATTAATGATAAATACGGCCTACAAATGACAACTGCAATGTTAATTAAAATATAAAGCGGCTTCAAAATTGTGTTCTGATTCTATAGTCGATAGTATATATACGGTCTCATCCTTTTGATGTATCTATAATTTATTTAATACTGGATATGTTATGTTCCACACAAAGCGAGTTTATGTTATAGCTACGTGCATGTGCGTGCTTAAAAAAAGTAAATAGGGATACAGGCTGCTCTGTATTAAGTTTGTTTTATAAATTGAAGTTCATCGCAGTAGTATTTAAACATCTTAATTGTGTTACCTGATACCCATTTTCATAAATAATTAACGATTTAAAAAGGCACTTGTACATATTTAATAATAAAACTTTTTTCGGTCAATAACACATTTGACTTTATGTCACCTATACAAAAATCAACAGTTTTTGTTCAATATCGGTTATTAATATGTAAATTTTGATAAAGTTATACTGAAGAAAAAAATAGACAATTGTAAAATGAGCCTTAGATTTTTAGGAATTAATAAAACAAATCAAAATCTCAACGATTAGATATTATTATTGATTTGTGTTAATTTGTTTTAAATTATTTGTTGAATATCATTTATTTTTACTTAAGGTCGCCGTATTTCTCGCCGTAAAATGATCAAATTTGTGGTGTTCTTTAGGTACAAAAATCTGGAAAAATTTAACACATGAAACAAAAGTAATATCGAAAATAAAATTATTGATGTTTTACTATCTAAATTCTCCTCACATACTTATAATAAACAAAAGTGAACAATCTTATATGCAGAACCATGTAAGTTTATGTTATAACATTATTTACATCTACAGTTGAATAAAAAAAAAACGTATTTTGAAAGATTTCTGTACCTAAAAATTTGTTGGTTAGATCGTTTTCAGTAGTTTTACTTTGGCACCTTTGAATATTCGCAGGTGATATGAGATAACATTGCTGTTATTTGCTCTATTCAGTTCTTTCTATACAACTTTTTAAGTCAAGTAATATTTTGCTGTATTTTTTATTGTAATATAGTGACTTTAAGAAACAGAAGGTAGATAAACAAATTAGCTTAATTAGATCATGGGCGTATCTATTTTATCTTGGTAAAGTTGTAAAGACTTATAACATCAACAGACTAAAGTTAAACATAAATAAAGACTTTTGTATAATAAAATAATTTAATATCATATATCAATAATAAAATATAAATTAAAAATTTATACATTGCAGCAGTATTATAAAAATAAAAGATAATGGAAATTAAATTAATTTTTCTATTTTTTTTTACTTGCATATCAATAATTGAAATGTCTAACTTAATATGTCTATGTATATGTAGAAGAGCAAGGATTTTTTATGAACAGAATAGGGAAAGAGAAAGTTTTTGCTGGGTCAAAAAGCATATTTAAAATAATGAATTGTATTTTCTAGATCAGAGGTATTTTCAGCATTCATATATGCAGCAACATCGAGCAAAATTACAGAATTTAGATTTGAAAGTCACATTAGTAAACGCTAAATATTACTTATAGAAATATTACTTATTACACAATTTAATATTGTTTGCATGCGATTATCAAGTAATTCAAATTACAAATACTTCACCTCTGTTTTATTCAAAAATTATAAAGTAAAAATTATATTTCAGTAATGGAAGCTTTCATTTCAGTAGGTAATTACCCCATTACCCCCATGGATACGCCCCTGAATTAGATTTGAATAGTGACAAGTACCTAAATACATTTTGTTCTTTAAAATGAATATTTAAATTTTGATAAAGTATCCAGTACCATTAATATTTTGTATATTTCGTCTATATGAAAGTTGTACTCATTATAATATTGAAAATATCCTCTTTCCTTAAATTTAATGCAGTTATTAAAAAGTCCTTATTTTTTCATTTTTAGGAAATCCATTCTAAATAAAACTTCAACAAGCAAGCAACAAGTTCTCCTAAATAGTATCACATTTTATTTTATTCCCAATTGCATTATTTTGTTATCCAGAAATTAATATTTATTAGGTACTTTTTTATTTGTACCAAAAGTAGTAGTAAACAACAACATTATATTAAATACGGCCCTGGTACAGACACGTGTCCTCAAGTTACACTAACCACCAAGGTTAGTAAACGATCAAACAAGGGGTAATATGGCATTATTCAAATTGATTGGTGGGTGAGAGGAGTGGGAAAGTGGTAGGATGCGCAACAGTCTTTGACTTTATCTCCTCCCTTTTCTTAAATCTATGATTAATGTGCAATAATTGATAGATATAAATTTCAACTTCACAATTCCTTTTATTATATCTGTAGAATAGAATTTGGCTAATGATGGAGCGACCCTGGAAGGCAGTTAACAAGAAAGAAGTAATAAAAAATTAGCTTTGTTTCGCAGCGCCTTTGTAATCCGATATTTTTGTTTTACACCGGCTTAACAAAGCCTTTGCACCCGCAAAAACTTGTTTTCTTGCAGTGGAGGCGGCCGACGTGGACGAATTCCGTCCCCCGCTCATTGTCGATTTTGAAATTTACATACTCCTGAATAATATAAGCGGCATTTCGGCCTAATGCGTACAAGCCTTTCAACTGATATTTAATAAAATATCATACATATTCCATTTAATATGTTGCCAGTATCGTGCCGTTTTAAATTTAATATTTGCCGTATTGATTTTCTGTTATTTCCACATAATGCTTCCCAGTAATGGCTGTAGCCGGCCGCTTTTTTCGTTATTAAATTTTATTTCATTCGATGGCTTTTAAAATAAAGCCGGCAGATATGGAATCGGCGCATTTAGCAATTTATATGCCCGGTAATACGTGGCAGACGGTAATGTGTTTTGGAAATTTTATGTGCACTCGAAAATTCTTAAACGATATCCTGTGGAAATACTATTTGTACCCGTACGTAGTTTTAATAGGAGATAACATAGAAAAATTTACAGAATTCGCCAGTAAGGCTTATGACATATTGTGTTAAACGTACATACTTATCATGGATAATAAAAACGCCTCGTCACTGGTATACTAAAAACGTCTTTTTTATGTATTTATACAGATACTAACAAATTACAATTTAGCCAATAATTTAGTACAAATAGGTGGAACATACAAAATAATAAACATGAACATATAATAACATTTTTAAGGACGCCTCCAGCTGTATTACTATAACGAAGGATGGCCATCAAGAATATAGATTTTTTAACATTCTGAAAAATTTATTTGTCTGTGACTGTGTGTGCAACAAAATTACCAAAATGTAGAGTATTTTTCTTGTGTTCGGACCCTTTCTATTTGACTCAGAAAAGTGCAACGTACAACAAACAATAACACCAAAATAACTTCTATTGAACCATCCTTGCGCGTAGCGATCATGATTGAACATTTGTTGCATTTTGAAAGTCTATGCCCCGCTATATATCTAGCGTTACACGATTGGTGAAATATTTCCCATGTTAAAAAACAGTGTACACTAGATATACAATACTAGACTGTAAAATTTCAAAGAAATTATGTAATTTTACATATATTAAGGAAATTTCCAATATTAATTGAAATAATACTTAAAGCGTGTAATACTCCGGTTATTCACAAAATATATTGTAATGGTTTTATTTCACATTGTAATTTTAGCAGAAAATCGTTTAAAGTTTTTAAAATTTAATAAAAATCACCAGCATTATGCATATCTACAGAGATTGTTTGGTAAACATATTACATCGCATGCCAGTAATGGTCGGCTTGTCTATACAATCACGTGCGTTGTAAACTGTACAGTAGTCGAAATTAAAGTCTTACGAGACATTTCAAGTGTGTGTATGGTTCAGTTACGCTGTAAAATAGTGTATTAGAGGCTCTCTGAAGGTGATTTAAACATGTTTAAATGCACATTGTGTGATGCTATTTTGTAGCTGCCAGAAAATTCAACATATTATGTACATACCGACATCAATATTGTCACAGAAATTCTCAAAGAATATTTAAATGTGATTCATACTTTATACAACTCATACAGGCTAAAATATCTTACATGAGGATAAACTGAATCTTAATTTTCGGGAAATATAAATAAGTCACTTAATGGTTCCAACTATAATTACGTCATGCTCGATGCCACATTGCAAGTATTATATCAACGCTGATTTCGCGGAGGCCATCCCATGCTCCGAATCTTTCAGACGAAGGTAGCGTCGCGTTTTATGTTTGAAACTTCAAAAAGTGCAGGAAATAATATACAGACGAGTGACGGAAACAAACAGACTTGTAGGTGCAACGCCTATACTGAGTTCTGTTTTTAATTTCAAGTAGAGACACTGAAAAAGACGTTAGGACTTATGTTGTAAAGATACTTCCAATAATAATGTCTTACCTTTGTCTGCGTCTAGTGATCATATTTGCGATGTTGTAATATTTGTAATACATTTGGCACATGTTTATAGCTGGTTGTACCAAATTGTAGTTGGTGAATTGCACAGCGCGTACAATTTGTTAAAGTGTATTACGTAAATGCTCTAACTGTTAATGATGTAAATGATAACCGATTATTTTTTACACAAACTGGATTGTGCACATCTTTAATTCTTTTGGCTTCAACAAGGTAGCTTTACGTGCACATATCGATTACGTGTATTGCACATAAACTATCACTTTGTTATATATTGGTAGGTTTAGTAATTTGCCGTGGTGGTAATGTTAGCTAGCCATTAGGGTTCTACAAATTTAACGGCTTTATATTTTTTCTTATGGCATTATTTGAAAGCCAGGGAAAATACCAATGCACTTCAAATACTGCAGGTTTAATGCAACACAATATTAGAAGAGCGGGTAAATACTAATGCACTTCAAATAACTGCAGATTTAATGCAACATAATATTAGAAGAGCTATTGATGAAACTGAAACAAATGTGGTGTTCTGTAGTGAATTGTATTTACAGAATGATGTGTGTTTGCAGTTGCTATGATGTCGCTGTATTTACCTAAAGCAAAAAATAAACTGCCAAGTGTAATAATTATTACCTATGTTGACAGTGACAACCCACAATAACGTGTAAGTAATTGATATTTCCGGGTTGTTGCGCCGCGATCTCACTAACTGGTCGCTGCCAGTAACATAATTACAGTGCCATTCTTAGCTTTAGCTGGGATTCTTTGACCTGCCCTGGTTGTTCTCGGGCTAGGCTCTGTGGGGACAGACTCGCTATCGGTATCTCTGGGCCCTCCCATATATTGATTTCGACTCTTGTTGTTGGTATTACGGCTGCTACAGTAGGAACCGTTTCTCGGATAATGGTGGTCTTCCAAGACGTCCGTTAGCCGCGCGCCTCTGTAACTGGTAGCATCCCATGCTTCCAAACGTTTCTTCACTGTCGGCATCTTCAGTGGTGACTCCGCAAAAGTATGAGATGTGACTTCTTCCTTGAGAATAACATTGTAAATGTAACTCCTGACTTGGACTTTACTACTTGTTTGTAAATTTACAATACATTATCTAAATACATATCATGCACCTGTTAATATGTAATTTTTTGGAGTATAACCGAATTTTACTATACAGCGCGATACTATACAACGCTATTTTACAACATTGTTATTTATTTTGGTAGAAACTATGTCTACTTGGCATGAAAGTTGTAATTCTAATGTATTTTCCTGGAGTTTCTTGTAGAAGAGTATGTATTTGGTGTTTTTTTACAGCAATACAGTGTGAACAACATGTAAATGTACTATCATTTTTATCAGTGTACTGCCATGTTACATTTATCCTGCTGCATACCTAATTAAATATTATTGTAGGTCATATGTAACGTCTACATAAATCAAGTTTTGAACGGAATTCCAAATTTTACCAGGAACTAGCCCTCCCGCTGAGCGTCGCTCGAGAAAGAAAGGGGAATTAATAAACTTTTCTTTCCTAGCCTAATCTGAATTCGTCCGGATTTAATTTACATTTATAAAAGTAGAATGAAGTGGAAACTTTTAGAAGGCGCCGGCTTTGGCTTAATTAATTAATTTTTCATTTATATAGAAGGCCCTTTCGCGAAAGACGAATTCAAATAGTCGCGGACCAGATGGCAAGGAATATATTTAAAAGCCTTTTGATATTAGCATAGCTGAGAGTGAATAAAACTTTATCGGGAAAAGGAGATACTAGTATTTTGGTACAGCAACACTTGCATTAATTTGACAATGTCATAGTTCCTGATAGTTGTTGATTTTTCTACATACACAATATTATTCAATTTATACACAATTTAATAAATATTTGTTCTACAAGCGTGCGAATTTTAGTTCGGAAAGTATCATTTTCTCGTACAGTGTGGAAAAATTTGAGGTAGGTGGTGACAGAATATGAAACTCTTAGGTTGTTTCTTCATAAACTTAGAAATTTGTTTGATATGCACTAATTTGCATTTTTTTAAACAAAATAAAAAAATAAATTGTGTCTAAATTGGATACATAATTGTAAGATTTTATGCATATAACGTTCTATATAATATGACTAGAGTTATTGTGAAACTATTTCTTATAGTGTAGGTACATATAAAAAAAAGCCACAAAAAGTAAATAGGGGTAAAAAAGATGACAAAATAGCAATTCCTGTTTTTCCATTTTAAAGTTTTTCATTGAAGGACGATCATTATACCCGATAGAAAATAATACTGAACTTTCTACAAGGAGCAAGTTTAAAATTTATCGTTGAAGTTTTGTCATAATCCGCTGTTGATATAAAAGTTCTCCTTGCCTTAAGAGTATTACATTTTATCTCCTCCGGCGCTATTAAGTACTACACAAACCATTAAAACCATTGTTCCAGTTCCATTTTAATAATTTGCTCTTCAACTTACTAAAAAATTTATTTCGAAATTTCGCGAAAGTCGTAAAAACTTCGCATAAAGGAAAGGGATGTTTTCTTCGAAGAAAGTTAAGAACTTTGATTCCCATCCATCAGCAAAAAAGCAATTTTAATGATCTATGGGCCCCATGCGTTATAAATATTATGCTATGGCCACGCACAACAGTTATATTCCCTATACAGGATGTTTCTGAAAAAGGCGTGTTCCTTCCAAGAAATTCAGGAGAACGTGAAGGTCACTGTGTGATAATAGGCGAAGGCGCACGTTGATTTACGTCGCTTTATGTCAATATGCCTTATTCAAATCAAGAGTTAGCAGACATGATATTAATGCACAGGGAGTGCACATATGCTTCAAACATGACTATCGTTTGTATGTGACTTTTTACCCTAAAAACAGCTTGATTAATGCGTGTTACAGCATGCATAAAAATTGATTGCGACTGACCATTTTCAAACACCTTCCAACTTTTTATGTATAGATGCGATCAAAATAAAAGAAATTCTATTATACCCGTAATAAATATGATTCACATTTTGGTGTTATATAAAATAAAAATAAAATTTTTTCAAGAAAGAATTTTAAAATCAGAATTTCCAGCGTCTGTAAGTTTGGTTGTCAACGTGCAATCAAGTGGATCTGTACATTGTTGTATCAAAATCAGAACTAAAAGTAATAACTGTAAGCATTATTGAAGTTAATCTTCAAAAGGCAAAATAAGTACATACGACGGTACGCCAATTTTGGTCCTTCGGTGTAGGATATCCTCTTAACGGTCCCTTATCGGGTATCGGGCCTGATAACATTATGCGCCGCCGACGTAAAACGCGTAATTGTCCCGGAGGTGAGTGCGGCTCATAACCATAGAAACGTCCGAAGTTAGGTGCGATAACTGGCCCTATTATGTATCTAGTCGGCGGGCAAGGACGACTCCAACTCCGAAAGTGAGTTAAGGAAGGAACGAGGAACAACGTTGGCACGGCCGGATATTCGGACCATAATTTACGGCCGCCACACAGCCGCAATAACTCGCTGACGCGTACAGGGGCGTCCGTCTAGTAGGCTTGCGCCCGGCTCCTCCGCCAAATTTAACAATTAAGGAATATAAAAATATTCATGATAATATCAAAATTAAGTATTTTCAAACTATGTAGATATACATAGATACTATTATTTTAGAATTTAGGATGAGATCGTATACACAATCTATAAACCCAAAGTCGGGATCTGGAGGGCATTGAAATCGACGTCCATAGATTTGATAAATTGAGCATTTAGGTATTATATTATTATTATTATTATTAATTTGATTAGAAGGACAGAGGCACAATGGCTATAATGTCCAGAAGGTAACAATCATAGCAACACTATTTTAAAAATACATGAAAAACATAGTAGACAGCAAATTAAACAAATATACAGGGTGAGTCAGTCATAATGTCATTAATTTTAACCACGTATTCGGAAGGCCTAATAAAGGCAGAAAATCGAAAAAATTTTTACTCGACCTTTAAAAAATAAACAAATCACCCTATAAAAATCGGTAACACGACACTCTGGTACGCTCAAACTTTCTGATGTCGCAGCCATATGATAATCTAATTCCGATGGAAGGCATCGTTGCCACATGTTTACATACATAACGTCGTCTAACACGTCAGCGTGCGTATTATTCAAATTTGCCACCATTTAGTCCCACTTTCCGCATTTCCCGCATTTCTTTCCCCCCAAATTTAGAGATCACACCACACATTTAGAGGGGGGATGGTGAGAATACGAGGCACGGCACGAGCAGTAGTTTGTTTATTTCGGTCGTGTATTGGTCGTAAATTCACATCACAATGCCTAATTTTACTAATTTAGAATATGCGGAAATGCTAGTTTTCTACGGGAATGTTTACGAAATGCGAATGCCGCTGCTTTCGAATACCGGAGACGTTTCCTAATAGGCTTCACCCAAGTGCGCGAACCTTTGTCCAAGTGTTTCAATGTGTTCGCGATACGGGATGTGTTAAACCGCGCCGAGAACTTGCTGGGCATCCTCAAAATGACTTAAATGTAATAGAAGCTGTTTTAAATTTAGTTGAGGAGGAACCTACAATTTCTACAAGAATCATTTCAAGGCGATTGAGATATCCCAAAGCAAGGTCTGCAGAATATTACGCGAAAACTCACTGCACCCGTATCATTTTCAGAAAGTTCAATCTTTAGAACCTGCTGATTTCCCCAGTCGTCTTGAATTTTGCAATTGTTTACAAAATCGAATTGTTGCTGACCCAAATTTTTTAATAAAGTGCAGCTTTACTGGAGAAGTGGAATTTTAAATAGGTTAGTACCATATACTACTTAAAAAGTAATAAATTTCTAGGCAAGATGTATGTAATTACTAATTACAAACTGAATAATTATATTATACTTACGACTAATACTACAAATTCATATTCAATTGTAAAACGTAGTGAAAACGTAATATCAAAATTATTAAAAATAAATAACCTAACATTCGAAAACATTTATTTATTATCTACATTTGTCTTTATTAAAAATAAGTCAATATTTAAGGACAATTCATTCATGTATCTATAGATAAAAAAGTTAATTTTACTCCTTGTCGTTAAATAACAGTACAAAAACTAGGTAACTAGGTTATTGACCTAGTCTTGGACAGTGTTTTGTCGACAACACAAGGTTTTTTTTATTACTTTGTATTTAAACACGTTTTAAACGTTTTTTATGTAATGTACATACCTAAATGGTTTATTACTCAGTTTATTATTAGATACGTTGGAGTTTTGTAATTTCAATATTAAATACTTTTTAAACAAACCAAGCTAATTTCGTTGCAGTCATAACAGTCACATTTGGTCGTGAAAATCCACACGCTACTCGTCGGTTTAGCTTTCAGAGGCGATTTGGTCTCAACGTATGGGCAGGAGTTTACGGGAATCATTTGATTGGGCCGTATTTTCTACCGGAAAACCGAATGGACCGCGTTACTTGCAATTTTTAATAGAATTGATTGGAAAGCGTTCATTGAACATTAACATTTTAAATTATTATTGGCTGAACTGAGCAAGAAATAATATGAGATTCTAAAATAGTCAGTACAATCGTTTATTTATGATGTCTAATGCCTAGGTAGGTAGGTACTAGAAAAATAATTCAACTTGGCAACATTGCATCAGGTCGACATCGAGTTGAACTGCCAGCTGTAACCGACCAAGGCTGTGACTGGTCAGTGACAGTCTGAAAAGGGGCTTTAAATAATGATTTGAAAATATTTTTTTTCGACGTATTCGCATTATACTCATTATTCCCTATCTCCTCTTAAAATTAATGACATTATGACTGACTCACCCTGTATAAAATATAAAATAACAATAGACAAAAATGTCCTTAAATAAACATTTGTTTCACAAAACCAACGAAACAGGCCATTACCCGCACTCGGCAAAGAAATATATATCGCGCACTTACACTAACTCCCGTGACATCCACTCATCCAGTCGATTTTTAAACACATTTATGGAAGGTGTTGACACCACTGATGAAGGTAAGTTGTTCCAGCGAGTAAACAATCTATTTGGAAAGAAATATTGTCGTTTTGAAATTTTCTTTGGATAATTTAAACTCGTGACCCCGTAGACGCAGATCCGAATTTAAATGGAACAAATTAGGGAAATCACTGTTATAAGTATTACTACATAGTATCCAATAAGCTTGAATAAGGTCGCCTCGAAGTCTGTCTGTTGCTTAAAACAGAAATGTCAAGTTCATGGAGACGGTCGTGATATGTTATGAAGGGCAGGTATCCATTTTGTGAAACTTCTCTGTACGCCTTCAAGTAAAGATATATCCTTAACGAGAAAAGGAGACCATATATTAACACAGTATTCCAACAGAGGGCGAATATACGTCTTATATAGCTTTAGTGATACTTGTTTGCTCGGATGTTGGAAGGATTTTCTTATTACATACAAGGCAGTTTGCTTTTTTACGTGACTGATATGTTCTGACCATGAAAGAGTGCTGTTTATAGTAACTCCTAAATCATTTTGACTGTCAACAGATGTAACTGGCTCCCCGTCACTAAAGGTGTATAGGTGTGATTATTTTTACCTATGTGTAAAATACTACATTTATTTTTATTCAAAGGAATCAACCAGATTTTCCACCAGCGTTCTATGGCTACAATATCATCTTGAAGATGTTGTTTATTGCTTGTAAGATCACCAAATACTTTTGTATCATCCGCATAAGACGCGTGCATAGATTTAAGGTGTTGTGGAAGATCTGAAGTATAAATCAGAAACAAAATAGGTCCTAACACCGAACCTTGAGGCACGCCCGATAGAACTGGTTGATGATCTGATCTACTATTGCCCACTCTGACATAAAACGATCGATTGGTTAAAAAAGAATTAATCCAGGCAAGTAAATATCCTCGTATTCCAAAATGTTCTAGTTTATAGAGAAGCCGATTTTTTGGAACCCTATTGCTTTCGCAAAATCAAAATAAAGCACATCAACTGAAAGACCTTTATCCATTTGTAATGTCCAATAATTTACAGATGACAAAATATTTGTAAAAGTAGATCGGCCTGGTAGAAAACCATGTTGAGTATCAGGGATTATGTTTTGACGCAGGAGGTAACTTTGTAGTTCTTGTTTTATAATCCTTTCCATTACTTTAACACAAACTGATGTGAAACTAATTGGGCGATAATTTGCAGGGTCTAATTTGTCGCCTTTCATATATTTTTTATGTATAACTTATACTTATTCTCGTATTACAATAGTTTAAGTAACAAATTAGATTTTTTTTAGATCGCAATAGGGGATTTTTTCGAAACTCAATTTAAAAAATAATGAATTTTTTCGTTACTTTTCGAAAGCACTGTAGATCTATTACAATATAATCTGTGGAAATTAATATTGTAAATTTCCTGAATATTTGTAAAACTACGTCAGACAACTATAAAATTAACGTAACTAATATTGTAAGTATTATGTAAATATAAATAGTTTTCTTGAAATTTTACAGACAATTTTTTAAAGTGTATATTGTATTTCTTTTTGAGCCCTATAGTATCTCTATCTGGGTTTTATTCTTATCAAAAACGTTAATAGCATCTTCTTATTAAGGTCACCGTAATTCTCGCCGTAAAGTTATCAAATTTGTGGTGTTTTTGGGTACAAAAATCTTAAAATATTGAACACGTAGAGCAAAAGTAATATCAAAAATAAAATTATTGATGTTTTGTTTATCAACTTTTACTATTTAAATTCTCCTCAAATAATAACTTTTAAAATGCATTTGTATGACACACCTTATTTGGCTATTCTAACCCCACATTTTAACAATTATTTTCACATGCTTATAAACAAAAGTGAACAATCTTACACGCAGAACTATGTAAGTTTATGTTATAACAATATTTACATGTTCAATTGAATTTAAACAAAATACGTATTTTGAAAGACTTCTGTACCTGAAAATGTGTTGGTTAGTTAGACTGCTTTCAGCCGATATATATTCTTCTAATTACTTCGGTATTTTTGAATTATCGCTGGTAACATGAGAAAACATTGCTGTTATTTGCTCAACTCTATATTATTCAGTTCTTAAATGTCATAACTTGTATGTGTAAAACAGGACTATCTCAAGAATACGGCGCCCTTATGCGAAATAAACAAGAACTAAAATAAATACAAAGAAATAATGCAATTTATATATTTTCCACATTGAGTTAGCCTGCAGCGTGCCGCCGCTGTCATTTGGCCGACCTTCCGCGTGGACCACAGCATTCCCCGTTTGACGGACACGAGCCCGGAATCGCATGCGACAAAACAATCCGCTGATATCTTCTTAATTAGGACGGTGATAAGGGGGACGGCCGCCCCCCATCGGTTTGCGCCGGCGGCGGTCGTCCGCGATAACTAACGCCATCGACCCAGATCTGAAGGGAACGGTCTTTAATTCGGATTAGAGGGCCGGGGATGCGACTGGAATCCATTATCCCCTCGTGTGGAGAGCCGTTACCGCGCGCATTCGAAAGCACCGATTCACGGCACGGCAGAAAACCTCCTGAATACGAGCCGCGCATTTAAAAGGACGAGTGCGGTCGATTCCACGTCCCTCTGCCACTAAAAAATGTAGCCCGCTACGTAGCAGGCTTAGCACTAAAACCTGAAAATCAGGAGCGAACTACATATAAATATCTGTTTTTTTATGACGATTAATTTATATACAGTGTGATTCAGAACTTATCCAAAAAGACAACTTTTTTCAATGTACGAGAGACTTACAAATATAAGAAAGAAAATGTTGTTTGAAATGATCCCGCTGAATCGCTTGTGGATTTTTAAAATCCCAAACGATAACTGTAAATATTCGGGGATTCTCTTCAACAATCTCTAAAATGTGTTCCTCAGCTGCTGCAATACGCCGTGGATGCCCTGGACCACCATCTCTTCCACTATTCGGTTGAGAATTTCACATGTCTACCGGAAAATCGTTCTGTGTAGGTACAGACGAGAAACATTTTGTCTTAGTTCAGCATAAATGAAAACGATATCCATCAACTCCGAGTTGCTATACATATAAACCATTTTGACAAAACTAATATAATCACTATCGCGAAAACGTTAATACTACAATCGCATTTCAGTATTCGGAATCGCCTGCATCCCGATGATGCTAGAAACTACAGTAGTTCAGCGACGTAAAGGTTGAAAACACTTCAATAATTTTTTTCTCCGAAACTAAGGATTTTATAATTTTAAGATATTGACTCATATGCACATATTTTCAATTTTTTTTGATAGGTTATGAATAAGCCTGTATATAAGGGTTAAGAACAATACCAACTCGATTTGATAACATATAGTGAGTTTAGAACCTCAAACATATAGAAAACATGCTTTTTAAACATATCACGACATCATTCTGGTAAATTTTAAAGGATGAACTTAATAGTTATTTATGCAACAAGTGCAAAAAGTAAGCGTTTATTGCACGCGACGTGAAGTTGCACGTCGAGTGCAATAAGCACTTTTTGTACGAGTTGCATACAATATTTTTTTTACGTTCATGCAAAAACCAAAAAATGTTATTTAGATGACACTAAGTCTAGAAAAATGTGACGTCGATTTGAAGGTTTATGTTTGTCATGATGACAAAACGCTGCAGTAGAATGACAGATGAGTGCAATAAAGAACCACTTTTTCCACTAAATATAGTTCAATAAAGTATTGTTTTTTGCATGAACGTAGAAAAAATTTAATTAATCTAAAACGGATTTAAATATTAAACGTTTTTTTTAGTGTCACCTCTTCAAACTTTCTTTATAATATAGGATAAATTTTGTCGTCTACAGGATTTACTCAGGAAATTGTTGACAATACGGTCTTATTGTATTATATAAATTTTTCTAAAACTCTTGATTTAAATCAGAAATTCGGTAAATTTGGCACATGAACTTTAAAGAGGATGTAAATAGCTTAATTATTCTTAATCGAGAACATAAACAATCAATTAAGCAAGATTATGTTAGATTACCTAAGACTTGTTACAAAAGGGAAAGTAAATGAGTTTCTATTTTAATTTTCACACTCAACAAAAGCATTTTGAACCATCTTATGCAATTGCAAAATATTGTGTGTTAGCATATACAGTGTCTTCATAAATGATTACAAGCCACGTGACAACTCGTATGCAAATAGATTTCCTGTCTCTCTCAATTGCCACAGTGAGGAAAAGGATATTCGCATATGAATTGCTCTGCGATTGATTTGAGAAACTCGACCCTGATCACGTGGCTTGTAATAATTTATGAAGGCACTGTACAAACTAAATATAACTTGATAAAAAGTATAACGTTCATTATCAGCACATACCACTATTGTTTAGATTTAAAGATATGTGACTTTCTCTGCGTAAATTTTGAAATTCTCGTTGCTTTTATAAATCCTGCGAGTGGAACCATTAGCTAATAACGCAGTTCTCTTCTTAGAACGTTCGCGACAAGCAATAACGTCATAAATTAATACGATTAAAAAGAGTAGTGAATACATTACACCGTGTCAGCCTTAAATGCCTCCGCCTGGCGAGGAAGCCGCCGCCTCGCCGCTTTTTCCTTAGGTTATTTATTCTGGGTCCATTAACGAGGCCCCAAACTGATTAAAAACCATAAATCCACAAGTACAACACTCTCCGCCGAAAATAATTCAGACCCGCAGTAGGTACTCGCCACCGGGCGACTTAAAAACTAAATTTATTACAAAATTATGTACATACAATTTAAATTAATAACTTTCCAGGCGTTATCCACCGCCTAAACTATGAATTTCGGCATAATTGAATCGGGCCTTCTCAATATTGGACCTTATTAGAGCCCGACTGGGCAACCAGAGGCGACTCGTATCTGCAATATGGACGTTTAATTTTGCAAACCGTGCTTTCTCTGTTCTTGCCTCTTCGAATTTGGTTTAATTTTAGGTTTCGTGAAATAGTCGAAGTTTTACTTGACATCTAAAAAAGTTTGGGGGCATATATACCTATCAAGGATGCTACAAGAACAATAACGTTTCGAGGCCAATAGTGTACTTCCTCATGATCTCTATAAGGGTAATATTAAAACATACTGAATAATTTGATCGGTCAGTGGTCGCGCGGTTTAAGGCGTTAGTACTTGAATCGAGGTGACTAGACGGAGTTGGTTCGAGCCCAGCTGCCGGTAGACCGTATATAAGCTATATTCATGGAGAGGATTGGCACCCTCTCTGTGGGTATGGTAGGGTGGAATAATGTTAGCTTGGGTCAATGTGAGAGATTGATACCGGTTGATATTTGACTACCCCCCTAATTAATGAGGTTTTCCAGGTTTTCATCATTCCTGCACTGAATAGTGGTTAGGGCCTACCAACGTAAGTCGTTCCTGGGCGCAAATGCAGCCTGCTTAATAATAATATGCCGCCCCCTCTCCCGCACAAGTCTCCGACTTCTGGGCTAATCCCTGTGATTAGAATGAGGGGTAGAGATATTATTATTATTATTAATTAGATTTAAGGTGTACCATTGCAACCTAGAATTATTGTTGTTTTATCAGGAAGGGTTGCCAAGAAAATAAAAATTATAATAAAAATTTCAAAATCTTTGACACCTTGTATCTTTTAAATGATAAACTCTCTGATACAGATATATTTGGGTGAATCTTATTTATTTTCACTGTACAATCACTCTTTCCAAGAATTCCAGAAATACCTGAGACACCCTGTATAGCAGTATCTTAGTTCGTAGTGTTATAAACACATTTTTTTCTCATTCAGTACTACTTTTTTCAAAATTGTCTAGTACCTATATCGGAATTGTTATTATATTGATATCGATTTTATATGGTTGATTTGAGCAAGCAGGCATATACAGGGTGTCTCATAATTAGCTGCCAACCCTGAACAGGCCGATTCTACGATCAAAACTAAGTAAAAAAGTTTATATGAACATGGGTCTGGAAATGGTTTCTAAGGGCACAAGGACCTATTGAAGAGGGAGGAATGGAACTCATTTTTTTGCAATATCTCTCAATCGCGTTGTGGTAAATGAATGAAGTTTGGTATACACAGCTAAATTTTGATGAGTAATTTGATGGACTAATTCATTTATTTCCATTAATACTCAGTGCACCGAGTAAAAACTGTTTTGGTTTTAGGTAAAGTGCCTTTTCTGCTGAAAATATAGCAAAATGTTACTTGAAAAAGATGTTCAAAATGGTAAATTATGGAGATGTGCAAAATTTCAAAAAGATCGGCCTGCTTTGATAAAATCTTTGTACCTACTTTGTTGAAAAATGGTTTCATCAAACCTCGCCGATCTTCTCGAAATTTTGCACGTCTCCATAATTTACCATTCTGAACAACTTTTTCAAGTAACATTTTGCTATATTTTCAGCAGAAAAGGCACTTTACCTAAAACCAAAACAGTTTTTACTCGGTGCACTGAGTATTTCAAAAACGATTATTTCAAAAATGGTTAATCCTACCGACTTCAGCAAAGTATACATATTTCAAATAAAACAGGTAAGAGAATCGACTGTTTCGATAGTCAGATGGATACACTAAGCTGCAAAAAAGTTACACACGCAAAATACCAAGGGCAAAAAAATGGTTTCCATTCCTCCCTCTTCAATGGGTCCCTGTGCCCTTAGGAAGCATTTCCGGACCCATGTTTACTTAGTTTTGATCATAGAATCGGCCTGTTCAGGGTTGGTAGCTAATTATGAGACACCCTGTATATTAGGTTTTGTCGAGTGACGAAACAAAGGATAATGACGGCAAAGCAGCAAAGACTGTAGTTCAAGTTTCAAGTTCCCGCACTTCGTCCACCTGGACAAACCCGACTGCAATCTGAATTTCTTGATAATAGAATCCGCGCTTCTCACTGTTAGACCTTATTAGAGTCGAGACGATGCTGCCTCCGCCGCCGCCGCCAGAAAGAGACGGCGCTAATCCTTAATTGGAACGACACTGGTATTCCCCGGTGGAGGCCCGTGTTCTATTCAAGACACCTTCCAAGATTAATCCATTGTCACTTATGTCACATTGTAGTCGGACAATTTTGCCGGCAGCAAAGAAATGCTTTCCTTGCTCCGTCCTCTAAGTAGATTTTCTTTGTCGTCGCCTTATTGAAAAGTTGTTTACTCGAGCTGAAGGAAATTTATGCATTTCGCTAATGTGTTTTCTTTTTCTTTTCAATCTTTCGAAGTGTTTAAAATTTCACGAAGGCCGCCTCCGCGCAAAGAAATTAATGAAAAAGGGATAATGCGGAAGCGCTTTTTTGTGTTACTTTTCTCTAGTTGTATAGCGATCTGTTGATGTTTGCCGGAAGTATTTTTTTTAATACTTTGCGGCAACTACCAGGACATTAGCTATTTCACGAAAATATTACTATAGTACAATTATAAATGAATCGATGTATGCAGAAATAAATGTCCACAAACTCTCATATTGAGGAAATTGAACAAATATTATTTCTTCGAATACTGGCATCAAAATCGTTCGTCTTTTTCGTTCTAGAACATAAAACGAATGTCAAAATAATTTACCATTTTTTCGAAACTTATTTATGATTTTATTAATTAAACAATATACATTTTAAGTAATATACCTAACATTTCAATACAAAAGAGTAATTATAATAACAATTACAATAATTTATTTTGCACTACATGTAAATTGAATGTGCCGATATTGCAGTGAGTTAAAACTATTTTCTTTTGCATTCAGGGTACTTTTTAACAGAATATACTGACCATAACGTCGAAGATTTAATTTTATGTTCGAAACATGCCAGTAATAACGATTCGGACACTTTTTGAATTTTCTTTGAACTGCCGTGACGATTTTTTTGGGGATTAATTGTGAAGCAGCACTTTGTGCCGCTTCCAATTCTTCCTCTGGCAGGGGTTTGTTAGGTTGCTATTGTTATGATAGTCACAGCGTCTAAACCGTCTTGAACTAGACACGGTTCAAACGATTAAATTGTTGTACATAATACAATTGTCTTATTTTATTGCAATTTTCGAAAACATATTGTTTGTATTTTGCTCACGAAATGCTCTTACGTTCTCGAATCATGGTTAATTTTTTTAATACAATATATATGTATTGTCTAAAAGATAATAAAGGTTATTATTATTATTCAAGCTATGATAGAATTTCATTTTCATTCATTTTGCTCAATGAGCCCAAGATTGAATGCTTTACTGGCCGTTGGATTGGAAGTCGCGGATCAACAGAGTGGCCTCCAAGATCACCCGATCTTACACCCATGTATTATTTTTATGGGGTTATTTAAAATCCAAGGTTTATGCAAACAAGCCCCAAAACATCGAAGGAAAACCGAATAAGGCAAGAGATGAGGAAAATTGTAGGGAACGTATTCAATAATGTCCAAAATGATTTTTTATACAGTGTGGAAGAAAAGTATGGAATAAATTCATTATTTCTAAAACAACAAAGTTTCAAGAAATTTCCACGGACACGTCGATTTTGCTTTTTAAAAAGACTCTTTTTTATACCAACGCATTTCCGACGTTCATTTGTTCTCGCATGATGACGTCATATTTTTTTAAATAGAATCCCTATATTTTTTCATCGGATTCTTGTAGAGCTTAACTTGCTGAATTCAAAAATGTATAATTCCAACACTTTATTCCCTCAACTTTCCGAGAAAAAAAAATAACCAATCCAATAAACGCTGCAGTTGACAAATGTCAATTCTGATTAGAATTTGTTTAGCTGCCAGAAACAGTTTCTGAGGTGACTTGATTTAATTTGTTGTTTTTGCTATCAAAAGACATGCAATCTAATAAAACAAAATAATAAATTAAGGGGTCAAATACGATTGAGGCAACCAGAATTTAAATACTGCCGATGAATTCACTATATCCATTTTACTCTCAACCAGCCCATCACAGACACAAATGGGAATATTCACATTTTTTTCAAGCCGATTTTATCGGATCGGTTTTTTTTTTCTCGGAAAGTTGAAGAAATAAAGTGTTGAAATTATATATTTTTGAATTCAGCAAGTTAAGCTCTACAACTATCCGATGGAAAAATATAGGGGTTCTATTTAAAAAAATATCCGATGGCGTCATCACGCAAAAACAAATGAACGTCGGAAATGCGTTGGTATAGAAAAAAGAGTCTTTTTAAAAAGCAAAATCGACGTGTCCGAGGAAATTTCATGAAACTTCGTTGTTTTAGAAATAATGAATTTATTCCATACTTTTCTTCCACACTGTATAGGTTTGGGTATTGTCAAGAAACCAATAAATGGTATTGAACATTTAAGGTAAATACTTGGAATTGTATGGCAAATTAAATGAAAATACAAAGCAGAGGGGTTTCCATTTAAAAAAATTGACTATGATATTATTACATGAAAACTGGTTTAAATAATGCGCGACTAAAAATTAAAAATAAAAATTAGGTCCGAACGATTTTCAAAAAAAAACGAACACCTGCTTTTTAAATTAATTTATTCCATACTTTTGCCACGCATTGTATAATTGGACTCTGTTTTTCACATTTTTGGTACTAACCGTAATCTTTGTATCATCTCTAATTTCGATAAAGTAGCAAAGGCGTCGACCGCTTCGCTCTTTACCCAATCCTTTGTCAAAATCAAAATTTCCCGTTCTCTGCCGACCGCCGCTCATCGGCTGAGAGGAATTATTTTAGGACTTTGATATCCGCAAAGGAAGAGGAACCCCGGCCGACTCGTTAGGCGCCCAAACGTGATTGTTCGTTTACATAAGACGGTCGGACACCTCGCAGAGAGCCTGACAGTTCGTTGGGCGATTCTCCGCCGTGACGTTCATACCGGAAACGCTGCGACGCCGAGGGTTCCCCGGGGAGCGGCAGCCAGTTTGCGGACCACCTGCCTCTTCAATCCCGCGTCGGCCGGTATTCCTTGCCACCAAATAAAAGTTCCCTCCCTTTCCGCTCGTCCCCCGTCGAACCAACGAAAAGATTTATAGGCAGGCACATATTTAATTCTGTTATACGTTCCCCTGGATTGTTCGCCGAAATTTTCCTCTCTTACTCCTATCGATCGGGACGTTTCGACACGTGGCAATGAGATGAAGGGATTTAGGTTTGAATCACGTCTTAGGTCCTACCCAGGTGATATTCTCAGCGGATTGTCTCTACCCGCGGTCTATGTGTTATGGCTTCTACAGATGTCCATTGAGTAAAACTATGCAATGGCCATTTATGTTGACTCGGATCTCTTTCAGACAAGTGGCAGTGCATTTATAGTCCAGTTCAGCAGAACTGAACCTAGACTCAGTAAACTTTGATATTAAAAATAATTTTATATATACTGGATGTATTTTAAATAAAGTCATTAAAATGCAGTAGAAATGGAATATTTATTTGTGTACGACCATCCTATTTCCGATTGTTTACCATACTTAGTTTGTTCTTTGTTAAAAACACTGGCTTTTTTGGCTCATGTCAAATATTTTTTCTCTTAAGAAATGCATTCAGCATAGAAAAATTAGAAATATCAATAGAATCGTATAAAAAATTGTTTCTTTTAACATAGAATACTCAGACGATAAACTGCCAGGAGATATTAATTTTTGGTTTCTTTGCACAAAATATGCCAACAAGAATTTTTCATTTATGCTCTTTCCATAATTCTCTTTAAACCACTTTTTGAAACTATTATGTTTGTAAATGATACTGCAGGAAACAACTACTCCGCGGACTAATGCCCCGACCGACCTTGAATTACTCCTGCAGTATATGAACAGCCAAGAACCCTTGTCGAACACACCACCAGACATAGACCGGTTTCGGGCTTGTTAGCCCTCATCAGGTTATTATTATTTTTTTTCAGTCACACCTTCCGAAGCTCCGACACATTCGGAGATGTCCTGAAGAGTGAAACAATGACCACTCTCCACTCCGTGGAGTCAGTAATCATTGCGCCCGTAAATCGTGTGTTCTGAGCAGACGTAGCGAACCAAGGACGATTGCCTTCTGCATTCTGCCGGCTAAGATCTCTGCCGAATTTCGGCAAGCCGGTATGATCTTTAATTCAGAAAGCAGCGTATGTCTCATTCCACCCAGGACGCCTATAATTAGCATCACAACCTTAACAGAGTGGTCTGGATACAGCCTGCGGAGCTCGGAGAGAAGATCTCGATACTTCCTCCGTTTCTCCTCCTCTTTTAGGACTATGTTGTTCTCTGCGGGAGCCGAGAATTCAATCACAAACATCGTCCTAAGCTGGTGGTCGAGGAGGACTACATCAGGCTTATTGGCTTGAATTTGCCTGAGGATGGGGAATGAATAGTTCCAATAAATTCGGCACTTCTCATTCCCCACAACGGATTCTATATCCCCCGGAGCATAAGGCAGCACTGGCGTCTCGTCTATCTCATACGAGTGTCGTAAATGATAATACAACACCCGTAAGACTGAATCGTGTCTTTGGATATACGGATATATTATTATTATTATTATTATTATTATTATTATTATTATATCTCACCCATTATATGTCTATATGTCTATTATATATCCATGGTAACGACCAAACCTACTTAGTTTGATGGACATACGAGACAAAAATAATTTTAATATTTTCGAGATATTTTGTTAGTTAACACCATTGCATTCATATAATGGTCGTACAAAAGATAGTAAAAGCACCTCAGTAAAGAGTTTACCAATCTCCTCCAACATTGTCGTCCAGCGGTAAACTCTCCTTACTGTTCTTAATACTTAATATACTATTTTTCAGTTAATGTTCACTAGGAAAACAAATCATTGTATTTCAATTGTGTTATTGATAATATGCAATTAAAAAGACTTAAAAAATCTTTCTAGATGTTGGGATTACACACAGCCTGAGAAAAACAAGGCCAGGTCAAAGAATGCCAGTTAAGGCTAGGTCATTATAATTCACAGTCTATACTTATCTCATTCAGAAATTCATTTTATTACAACCCTTGTTCGTGCTCAATTCCATTAATTTCAGTGTATAGCAAATACAAATCGAATTTATTGTGACGAAAATAAGCAAGCACCTATTTCCCCATTTATTTTCCTGAAAAGTCTCCTATTTTCGCGTCCTTTGTGCAAACAGAAAGAGAACATCCCTTTGAAGTCGTCCCGAACGGTCTTCTAATTACGAAAGTATTAAGACGAATTTTATTACGTCTCCTAATAATTTTCAGATTTCAGGCGAGCGTGTAATGAGGGATTTTTCAGACCATTCAGTGTTTTCTTTTATTATCAAGATGGATCCCGTGTAAGTCCCTCTAATTGGGGCCTTTTGTTTTTCTTACTCGGGTCCTTGAAATGACTCGGAAAGCGCCTCGAACATCCCATTACGAGCGCGCGGCAGAGATTTGTTTTATATTGATGGCTCTTCTTTTTAATGTGCCCGGATTTCGCAATATTTAGGCAGACGTCTATACCACGTCGTCCGCGAACACTGGCCGAACAGGGCGATTCCGAACCTTTAACTGATGTCACTCAGAAAACTTTTTCTCAGTTCATTTATTTCTACAGGGTTAACTGTGACTAAGTACACAAATTTTAACCACATGCCCAGGGAGGCCTAAAAGAATAAAAAAATTATTCCACAATTTTAGCTGATATAACCATCGACTGATATGGCTTACATTCATAGATAAAGCTTACATCTGTCAACAATGTCAACTACCACGGGGTCGTCTTTTCATTTCTAAATGCAGAAACAACAAAACTTAACATTATATTAGTAATAATACCTGACAGGTAACAGTAAATCCAGTTAGCTCCATTGTTTTGCATTTGTTTTTCATTATTTTGTTACGAACTGGCAAACCTACATTTCCACTCATTATAACCACTCACTACCGATGAAACACACTTCCCGTAGGTACAGTTAGCTAAAATGCCTATTTATTATAAGAAAATCGAACGAAAGGAATGGGTAGGTACCAATAGATAATAGAAAACTATTAATACACCCACGAAAGTCTTCACCCATAACCTAGAAAAACAAACTATATTGTGGGAAAATATCTGTACCTGACACATATTCCTTTATTTAAAACTATAAAACGTTTAAAATTAAAATAAAGCACTAAAAACTGAAGAAAAACACAAAACTACAACGTAAACACAGGAATTGAATTATGACATGACAGCGAATTTTACCGTTGCTTGTTGGTTGCCTACTCTGACTCTGTAAACGTGCGGTGGACAGGTCGCATAGGCGGCGTTAAATAAGGATTTAATATAATATTGAATAGAATTTTTGTAAATTTTTTTGAAGGGCGATTCCGTTAGTTCTTAATTTTCTCTGTCCCCTATTAAAATATTTGTATTGAGTCATAGTTAACCATGTATATAATATCTTTTCAAATATTTTAATGAAAGATATGAAAACAGAAGAATAAATTTGTAGCAATGGTTACAGATGGAGGTTATATTGAACCATTGAATCTTTTCCAAAGCAAAGTTGATATATTTATACTAAATTTAGGCTATATTAAAAGCCAATTTCTAATTAAAAATGATTTATTCCATCGTTCATTTAAAATCTTTACCAATAAACATATAATCTCGAAAACAGTAAAATCGCTGAAAAGTTACGCTCCTTCAAATATAAAAAAAATGTGTATCAAGTTGAAGAAACCAAACTTGGCGAACATTATCTGTCAATAAAGCTACACTACACCCTGTATCTTTAAACAAAGCCGTTGCGGACTAATGTTTATATGAACTTTTTGTCTCAAAATCAATCATAGAAAGTTTGTGCACATACTTAATTAACGGTATATGGTTTAATCATTAAGCCGTCGTTTTTAATGAAACATCATGCAGAATCTGTAAGTGAATGATAATCATTACGTAATCCTTTGTGTCACATAGTTTATACAATTGATGGCTTTCATAAATACATCGTGGCTTTCACCGATTGATGGCACTTCAACAATAAACTAATTTTTAAAGTATTCTTTTGCTCTTCTCCCATTTCCTCGTCGTTGATTTGCGACGGAAGAAGCCCAACCTACCCTCCGTTGTCCGCAGGCCCCCCCGGCGATGATGTATGGTAAAACGGCCTAAAATGCAATATTTCGGCAACGCGCGAGCCGCGTAGCGCGCGTCGCGAACGACGCGACAAGCAGCAGGTAGTAGGTCATGTAGCGGCGGCGCGCCGACTTGCGCCGTGGCGTCGGCGTCGTTCGATAGCGGCGTCGAACGCCAGTGCCGCACTACCTTTCCCGGCGTCTGGTACTCAGCTGTTTCACGGACCGAAAGCCACGCGACCCCATCATCACAATCGAACTGCCTGCCCCAGACCGTAGCCCCTGGCATCTGCCCCCCAGGAGGCGGTTATGAGTCCGCGTGCCCCGGCATAGACCGTCTGCAGTCGTGTACACAGTGTTGTCTGTTCCCAGTGACGGAAGTGAATAAGGTGATGCACTGAGTGTTGTAGTTGCGAGCGACCACGTGTGAGTGGGGGGTCCTGGACTGCCTCACAGTGCGTGTGCCAGCGGGGCTCGTAGCCAAGGCCGGACATGTGCCGCCCAACGGGGAGGCCACCTCCGAGGAGAAAGCCTCCATACCGGTGAGTTTCTTTTGAGGGCGACCTCTTCGAATGGATCCGTTCGAATATTTTGTACGTATTTGCTCTCCTCACGTAATTTCACCCGAATGCTTTGACCCTTCTTCACCAATTATTCGTTTCCTTTTAGATACCGGAGATTTAAAGCATAAAATGTAATAGTTCCTCTTATTCTTTGTATTTTCTTAATGATTATAAGTAGATATAGTAGCGCATGTAGTAGAGTTTGCATATATCCGAGAAAGCCAGGGCCGTATTTAGGTTTTATTAATACTAGTAAATAGAAAAATAAATAGAATTGATGTAAACAAGTCAAAATATTTTTTCGGATTAATTGAATTAAGAGATCTAAAAGAATAAAGATTTTTAACATACAGTTGATACCTACAACTATCTATCAGATAACCTACAACTATAGGAAATTGGCAGTTATTCACAATTTTAATACTAAGCATAGAATATCCTAAATTATTTATAACAGTTTACAATTTTTAGCCCTAAATTAACAATTAACAAGACATATTTACAATAATCTCATCCACACTGCTTTCTAACAAACGCAAAACATACACAAACGAAACCTTGTCCGTGTAAATCAAGAAAAATATATTGTTACGATCCAATTATACTTAATTCCATTTCAAAAACTTCATACTTATAGTTTTTGGTAAATTAAATCAAAGCATCATTCATAAAATCGAATTAAAATCTACTGGCGAAGTAAAATTAATTAATCTGTATACCTATTATTGCGTATATTGCTTGCTTATAGTTGATACTAGAAAAATATATGATTCAATCAACATAAGATATGTTTTTTGACCCTGATTTTTACGTTTTACCACTAACTAAATATATGTAATCATGTAGTGATGCTTCCATTTATTGGAATACTTTAGATTTCTTGATTTTACAATCTCCGAGACCAGATGTATATATTTAAATGTGATTGACAACCAAGTGTATCATATATTGCGAAAGAATGGCAGCAGTTGATCTCAGCTGTGCTATTTGACAACCAACTGTGATTTGTTAAGAACATGAAGTTCTCAAATGGTAGCCTAGATGGCGTTCTGTATTTCTTTCAACTACCCCTGTCCTAAAGTAAATGTAATACATATACCTAGATCATTTATTATAATCAGCATTCCCTACTTTGCATCTGGCGATATGTTAAAGATGTGGTAACTTTCACATCACACTAGTTTAATGTATCCAACACAGATAGTTCAAGGTTGACGTTATATTAAACACACTGTTCATTTTAATAACATATGTATTTTGATTTTCACCCAGTTTCTGTTAAGAGTTTTGAGTAAACAGAGATTTGTTTGGCGCAAAATAAAGTCAAAATTAATTAGGTAAACATATTCTACAGAATTGAAGTTCTATTTACTTTTTATAAAAACTGTTTACCCACTTTTTCGGTAAATGCAATCCAGTGGAGGAGATTTAAGATCTCAGAACGCATTGCTGCAATAGAATTTGACACCCCTAACTTTTCAAATTTGATGTAGTCATTGATTCTTTATTTTATTTGGAAAAAACTGTCAAGCACCGTCTGCTAAATCGCGTACTCTTTGTTATACTCGTCTGTCGAATCAGCAGAATTTCTATATAGTTCAGTTTTACTATTTGGAAACACAAATGTCAGGGTCGGAAATGTCAAAATCTGATATTTGATATTAACACTACGGTAGCTTACTTGATCAAAACATCACTTGTCTAAATACTGATACAAACAATTGATAACTACGTCATATATACTGTAGAGTGCTGCCACACCGGAAAAATATTTTCTTGTATTGTAATTACAGCAGATTTTTTATACTGTTTCGGAAACTTTAATTGGCTGTACTTTTCCAAGGAATGAACATTTTACTAAAGTCATTTTTATGTTAAACATGTTTTGTTTAGCTGTAGATTCACTGGTACAATTTGTGTTACTTTTTTTGAAAATACTTTGTCTAAGCTCATATAAAACTAAGTCAGTTTTTGGTCCTATATATTACTATGCTTATATGTGGTATAAATTGATTATGGTTGTCACTGATGTTTGATAATGTTGAGTTAACCTAGTTGATGGGATCACCGAACCCTTATTTATAAAAATCAGCGACGCGACGTCACTGACGTCAGTATAAAAAAAACAAGCGACACATACGTCGCACGTTTTATTATTATGATACCAGCAAAACGCCAGTTTTCAAGTCTAATTATAATCCGATGCCTCCTGACGACGCATCAGAGCGTCGTCGCCTCGAAACGCTCTAATGGGGTTTCGACAGCGATCCTCCCCGATAATATTTGCAGGAGCTAGTGTTTAATTCTGCATCGTTTTACCCCGAGAAATTTCATATTCGACGCGTTCGAACGCTAATTGAAACCATTGCCGCTGTTGACTCCAAAGATACCCCTCTCTCATCTCTTCACTCCAACTGTTACATTAGGAGGATGTGTTGATAGTTCAAGTTGTATGTGATAGATCTGGTGCGTAGGACTAACAATGTCAACCTGACAAGAAGCTCTTGAATGAGGGATTTGTAGATATACCCTCAGTAGAGTTAAGTGCATTATTAGAAACTATGTAGAGAATATGTACACAATAGTTCAGAATCAAATGTGTATTTCTTTTCTCGCATTCTATTGTGCAGAATTGTTTGTATTCAATTTACAAACAATTTTTTAGTACTTCTATGCAGTATGTATATGTTTAATAAACATTCTTTGTGCGATTTTATTAAACAAAGTCTGTGTTTGTCTTAAAAAATTTAAAACATAACTGAATATGTTATACAAAAGATATGCATAATTTGTATTGTTTCTGAATAAATATGTGTGCATTCTAGCACCATCACGCTGTATACAGTTTTCTGGTATCTTGGAAACCGTAATTATACAGGATGGCTCAAATTAAAATAAAAACGTGCCTCTAAGGCGGTGGCCACTAAGATAAACCAAACAGACAATATATCTACTGCCGTTGCTGAAATACTACGTAAAGTTACATTATTTCACAACAGAAAGATCTGAATGGTATAGGAGGATAAAAAAAACGTAAAATTAATTTTTCTCAAAAAAATTCTAGTTATTAGTTTCGAATATGCAACGTTAATTTGTTTTTTATGGGCGCCATATTGGAACAAACCTACCATTGTCAAATTGTAATTTTATTCTCTTTCTGCTATTGTCAAGATCCAATATGGCTTTCATAAGAAAAAAACAACAATTGAATATTTTAAAACCGAAACTAGTTGGTATATAATTTTTTTTCGATAAAAATCGATTTCTCGTATATTTGTATCCCTCTGTATCAAATTTCAGCTCCTTTTATTACGGAATAATGACAATAGATTGTATTTTCTAAAATCGCTAGTTTCAGGATTTTTTTCAGAATATTTCAGTAACGGCAGTAGATATCTTGGATTTGTTAGCTTATTTTAACAGTCACGAAAAGGCTAACACGTCAATATGTTACACTACTATTTTATTTCAAGAGTAACATACAATTTAAAAAATACAGTAAATAAAATTTAAAAAATCTAGTAGTTCTTGACGTAAAACAAAAAATTAACGAACATTTTGACAGATTTGACATTTGCTAACTTTACTTTTACTGTTCGAAGTTTTACAGAAGTATTTAAATATTTTAAGGATGGAAATGTAGATTATAAATATTAGAAATTGTTAAGCAAAGTCGACCCTTTCAAAATATGCAATTAGATTGGCACTCATGGGCCACTCGTTTGGCCTCCACGCTATTCATGTCTCTACCCATTCATTTTTTTTTCATAGAAGGTTGTTACAATCTGTGAATATATAAGAGACATACGCCACAGAATGTCTGCTGTTTTTCACAAACTATTTGAAGTATATATGTAGGATTTGTAGAATATTTGTGTACTTCGTTTATTTGGTTAAGTATTGAATTTTGTTTGTCAAGAACAATTAGACCTGTATACAAGACAGGATGTTGCATATCTGTTAACGTAATAGTCATCTTCATAAACCAATACAGTGTTTGGTGTGTTTCGAGGGCGACTTAAATAAAAATTTTGTGTCTGAATCTGTTGAAAAGGTATTTCTGGAATTATTGGTGGAAAATTGTGTTAGCTGAACATGTTCATTTTCAACACGATAGTTCTTATTTAACCCCTATCATTTAAAATTAATCGGTTACATTGTTACAAAAATACGCTAGTATTGGAACATTTTATCTGGGCTGATCTGTACAATTTCGTATCGCCTGATGAAGCCATCTGGCAGAAAAGAACTTCACAAAAGTCGGCAACAGTTAAAAACCGTTGCAGGATATACGGCTTAATTAAATTTCCAAATCCTAATTAGTTTGGTTTAATTAGTTTAACGGAGAACGGATTGGCTCGGAGGTGAAGAAACCGTCGTAGGGCGCATCTTCTGGGAAAATTAAATGTTCTGTGTGTATCTGGAGTTCGCGAAAACTGGGTGATCGCGGAAAATCCATGATTTACTACTAGAGGTTTATATTTGCTCGACTGGCACGATTACGCCATGAGAGTGGGTTTTCTTCCAAAGTTGAGCGAATTAGGCACGTAGAATTATTGAAATTGAAGTCAGAATGTTGTAAGTATACTTAAATTAACTTTTCCGGAAACTCATTCAGTTTCGTTTCTTTAATTCATTCTTAAAAATGAGAAGAAACTAAAAATACCAGTAAAATATATATGAATGCTAGTGCTTTAATACTGAAGAACGAGAAGGACGCATATAAATTTGAATTTCGATCAAATTGGATGAAACTCTGATGAAATGTCATGGGCAGCAAACCCCTAAAATATCTCTAAGTTGGTCAAAAGTAATGGTATATATCGCAAATTAACAAAAGTCGGTCGTTTTACAATTCCAAGTTTACATTATATATTCATCTTAAAAAATAACCTCTACAAAAACTTGTATAGGATCGGTAAAGTCAACAAATGATGACCTTTGATTTGATCTTGGACTTCTTTTCCAAGAGGTTCCAACTTAAAGGTCAACGTCTGTTTTAAGGAAACATTTTATCTTTTTAGGAAACAAAAGGCAGCTTAAAAATGAATCAACGGCGATATCAGTATTGATTTTGATTGATCAGAGTTGAGCTAGTAAATATAAAACAGTTTAAAAATTATTCGACGGTGAGAATCTGTGAATAATTATTATTGAACATTAATTTTTTATCTACATTGATTAGATGTCGAATTGGATCAATTGAATTTCGTATGTATATTTCCAATATCTTTCAACTCTGATGAGGAATCAGATCAATTCATCGGTATTTTTGAGTTTTGAATGAAATTTTGGGTTTTCTGTTGAAAATACACGGTAACCTTAAATGACTTTGAGAAAGAAGTTGAAGGTCAAAGCATAACCCAGCATTCGCTGACTTTTCCTGTCCTCTACAACTTCTGTAGAGGTAATTGTCCCAGTGTCTGACAGACATGTTTGTTCATCTGTGATATACGATTTCACATTTGACCAGCTTCGAGAGTTTTATGAGCTTGTGGTCCATGATAACTACTTATTCCCAAAGTTTAATCTAATTTGGCGGAAATTCAAATTACGTAGGGTTTGTACAGAGTCCTTTGAATAACAAATTTTTTGTTCACGTTAGAAATAATAATAGAACAATACAGTTCAAGCGCGACATTGTATTATGTAAGAATTTTTATTTAACCAGAAGAATTTCCATAAGGACATCAATTTCGGGGGTAACTAGGTAAATTGTACAGCCCGGGGCTGCACCAGCGTCGTAATTTTTGATGTATTGTGTTAATAAAATCTGAGAGGAAGGTAAAAAGAAGAATTATGCCGACTTTGTGAACGGGGCGCGCAGCATCGTTATATTAAAAATGTTGAGTCCACTAAATGATTTTGACATAAATATTAAAATTTTAATATAAACTGAAATGATTTATTGCGCGGCACGAATAAAAAGTGGGAGTTTTCAGAAAAATACGCTCCGGCGCGGACCTCCCGGTGGATTGAAGGCTGGGAGAATGGGGTAGAAAAATTAAATTTTTTAATATTCCCAGGAACATCGCGCGAAAGAGAATTAAAGTGATTTCGATCAGTGAAAGAGGGTCCGTGATAATGTTATTGAAATATCTTTATATTCCGCCTGGGAAGGATCTATAAAATCATTCGAGGAAATAAAGAAATATTAAAATCACAGCCGTACCAGCGATTAAGAATAATTATATAATATGGAGCTTAGCAAATAGCAGGAATGTTATCTCATGTCACCTGCGAATATTCAAAGGTAACGAAGTAAAACGAATATACAGTATGCGCCAAAAGTATGAAATAAATTCAATAAAATAAAGGTAGTTTTCTTGGTAAATTTTAAAGGGGTTCTTCATATATATATTTTTTAGTTAGAGCTTCCCCTAAAAAGCTACAGCTCCTCAAAGGAGGGCGTAAAATCTATTTTTTTAAGATTTCTCGAAAACAATTGAATGTAAACAAACGAATTTTGGCATGAACGTAATACTTATAAAATCATATTTTACTGGCATATTTCTTGTTTTCCTGCGTTACTATAATATAAGCTTTTATGCAATTTATTCTTAATAGCCTACTATAGAAGACAAACAAGTCTCTGACTAAACAATACTTCGATTGAGAAGGAGACATGGAAGGGGTGGTTTATTTCACCCCCTTATAGGAAAACGGGAAATATGCCAGTAAAATATTATTTTATAAGTACTACCTACTTACGTTGCTGTTAAAATTCGTTTATTTGCGTCAAACCGAATGAGAAAAATTACTATCTCCAATATTTTTGTATACATTTATGCAGTACCCTGTACAAATAAACATACAGTGTCTACGCAAAAGTGAAATGATTTTTGTAGGGACAAAAATGATAGTGTTGAAATATGGCCTCCTCTGCTTATTTGTAGTATAAGGTGTGCTATATATGATTCCAAATCTGTACAATCAAGTAAGTCTTGGAATATTAAAAAAAATCTAATGTTTCATTACTAAAGTGCCTTTTTCCTATGAGATACGACAAAATGTTAAAAAAAGTTTTTTATAATGAAATATTGAGAAGTATGCAAAATTTCAGTCTTAGCCGTACTTTTTTGTTTGATTTCGAATTTTACTTATTAGTTCTCATTAGCGCCCTTTTTGTATGAGATGCAACTGTTATTAAGAAACAGAATGAAAAAGTAATATTTAAATGTTCTAGGCCAACTTTTAGTTTTTGTTTGATTTTATATTTCTCAAAGTAATCTTAGGACTTTCATATATTTTCAGGTATTAACAATATTGTGTGAAACTAACTACTCAGTGGACAAAAGCCCCAACCTGCGTTGAATTACACCCACAATATCTACCCATATATTCCTTATTATTAGCTTTTGTAACATTTTTTACTGTTTAAGAAAGGTATTTTAAGCTAATATGTATCAAATCTCCTACAATTCCTATCAATGAAGTCATATGCATGCTCTCTGATACCAAACATCTAGGTATGCTAATGAACACCCACAGACAAAACTCTATTTAATAATTATATATCAGGTTAGTAAATAGAATACATTTTTTAGATAATTATTAAATAGAGTTTTGTCTGTGGGTGTTCATTAGCATACCTAGATGTATGGTATCAGAGAGTATGCATATGACTTCATTGATAGGAATTGTAGGAGATTTGATACATATTAGCTTAAAATAACTTCTTAAACAGTAAAAAAATAATCTTAGGACATTAAAATTTAGTACATACTCAATTCTTCATGCAAATAAACATTTTTTAATGCGATTTTGTGGTAGCTATTCAATATACAAAGGCCACTGCTAACAAAAAAAATTCAGAATCAATCTAAAAAAATAAAAGCTATTCTAGAACATCGAAATTTTGCATACTTCTTCAATTTTTCATTCTGACGAATTTTTCTTAACAATATTTTGTAATATTACAAAAGCCGTTTCATTTATCCGGGGATACTCTGTATATATGCATGTTACTGCATCTTCTGTTCATATCACAATAGGTCAGGAGAACGTACTCGTATTGCTTGTGACTTTTTAGCCACAGCCTAAATTTATACCAATTAATTTTACCGGAGCTATTTGTCGGTTTGCGCTCTGTCCCGTTGTTTTATTTCGAGTGCACAATTCCTAGTTTACAGCTGCTTTTATCGTTATAACACTAAATCCGTGGATACTTTAAAAGAGTTATGCGACACAATTCGGCGATATTTTTATATTAAACGTATCACTTAGCAAGGAACAATGCGAAATGTAGTTATTTGCCTCTTGGGTTACGGTCCGAGCCTGTTTTATTTTGTGTAGGTTTATAGTTTGTAGGTTACAGCTGCTTTTATCGTCGCAACACTAAATCTTCTGGACGATTTGAAAGAGGTACACAGCTCCGCTGTATTTTCGTATTAAAAATATCACTTGGGAAATAATAAAAGTTTGTCGCTCCCTATATGCAGATGTATTTAGTTGAGATTATAACAATTTGTTCGGGCATGTTTTACAATAATTCAGTCTTTCTACAACAAATGCATACAATGTCGAAAGTCTTGGACTCCCCCTCATTCTTGTTAAAGAAAGCTTTTTGTGTGACATTTTTGACAAAATTTATTAAATCAAAACGAAGTAACAAAGCAGGTTCTCTATTTGACTATTAGTCGGTATGACCTTCACCACGTTCCAATAACATATTGACACGTCTATGCATTGAGATCTTTCGCGGAATATTGTTCCATTCCTCTTCTGCCGCCAGGATTAACTCATCTGCAGCCTGAGGTGGAGGAATATGATTTTGAATGGCTTTAGCAACGAAATCCCACATTTTTTCAATAGGATTCATGTCAGGAGAGTTGGCTGGCCAATCTAATCTATTGATATGTCCTGCTTCGAGTGCCTCTTGAACCCTTCTTGCACGATGTGGTTGAGCGTTGTCGTCCATAATCACAAAATTTTCACCTAATTCATTACGTAGGGGGTAGATAATGGGCGTAATAACTTGATGTAAATTTGACTGGTCATATTCTGTGGTATGCGAATTAATGGGGTGCGGCGGTTAAACATTATTCCACCCCAAAACATTACGGTACCCCCTTCATACGGAGCAACTTCACGGGGAAAATCAAGTCTCTGTTGACGACCTGGTTCTCTCCAGACTCGTTGTCGATTGTCATCAGTAACCAGCCCAATTCTAGTTTCGTCTGTAAATAAGACCAACCGCCACTGGCGTAAAAGCCAACCCCTATGCTCTCGCGCCCACTGGAGACGGGCAGCAGGATACCTTGAAAGTAGAGTGGGAGCCCGTAATGGTCTTCTAGCACGTAAATTTGCGTTGTAGAGTAGTCTTTTAATAGTAGGTGTCGATATAATACGGCGAAACGTACCTTGAAAGTGGGCCTTGAGAGCTGAAGCTGAAGATGTGCGGTGTCTACGGGCATATTGCACCAAATACCGATCCTTCCTTTTTTATACTGTATCAAATTCTTCATATCTGTGTACTATTCGTACAACAGATGATCTAGGAATGCCCAACATGTTCAATATCTGATGATT
The DNA here is from genome assembly GCA_025584915.1 of Monochamus saltuarius. Classification (NCBI taxonomy): domain Eukaryota; kingdom Metazoa; phylum Arthropoda; class Insecta; order Coleoptera; family Cerambycidae; genus Monochamus; species Monochamus saltuarius. Next base: position 2,154,598 of record CM046722.1, on the reverse strand, counting down.
AGAATGTCCTGCATCATGTAAAGCAGTCATTCTTGCTCGGGTAAACGCAGAAATTTCACGTCCTGGCATTATAATGTACAAAAACTCAAAGGAACCCTTGGCTGAATACACTCCCAAACTGACCAGATTTATAAAAACATTGGTAATAAAGTAAAGGTTTATGGTCTGTAATTTTTTAGTCTTTTTTGTTCCTTAAGTGCATGTACATTTTTCCCACATTAAGTAAAACTCTAGCCCTAATTCCTTCACACAAGGTTTTGTTATCATCCGTACGTGTATGATATTGAGAACATGCTGTAGAGCTTGATTACTAATTTTCTATTCTTAACATCTCAAAATCACTAATAAATTACGAGTAATTACAATGGCAATTAAATTAGCGGAAAGATATACCTGAAGTTAGTCCATGCGTACTTCCGTGGTAGCTTTGCAGATGGCACAGTAGCAGTCCGCGTAACTTCAATTTGATTAACGATTGTTACTGGTCTAGAATAATCTAGATTTCGTGTTAACTATACTAATTTTTATATATCTACCGTTAACTAACTAATATCGTAAATACTGCTTAATACGATTTCGTGCAACGGTGAATCAGCGTCGCACTTTAGCTAATACTCTGAAAATTACCAGCTCCGGTTTATATTCATCCCTGCTAATTATCCGACCCATTTGCCATTTCCATAGTAAGCCAACCGAGGCCGCAGCCCCACCTGGAAAAATTATTTCGCCGGGGTGCAAATACGCTCTATAATATACATATGTAAATACTAAATATAAATTGCAAATTCTACACAAGCACATCTCTTGTGTGTTTTGACGTACAAACATTTCATATACACACACATTTATCATACAGATATCGGGGGAGGCCGTCGCTATTCGGTGGTACGGAAACAAGTGCGGGAATGGTGGATTATTTACCCTAGGCTAAAAAAGAAATAGAGAGCTGAACGCGAAATTGGCCGAATGGGGGCGCTCGCATTGTCGCCGTGGCGTTTCACATTGCAACACGAATCGGTACTGAAATGTCGAAAATGTTCATTTGATGTAAAGTTTAGGCAATTGAATAGTCTTAAAATCTGTGCAGATATCGTATAAATGATTAGTAGTCCGAAAACATATGCTACTGTTCTGAATTGAACCTAGCGTTTTATTTAAGAATGTTAATTTAATAAATGATCAGGATAAGATTAATAAACTTGAATTTTGTCGCCTTATTCATTATATACCATTACCACCACCACCAAGCTCACTTTTAGGACGAAACAAGTCATACGTCAACAATAAGTGTAGATGTTTTAATTCTAATCATTTAGGGGGATGGTCAAAAGCCGTCCGGTACCAATATCCCACATTGACCCAGAGAGGAAGTCAGTCCTTTCCAAACAATCTGATTTCCAGGAATGGTACAGAAGGATCTCTGAATCTTTCAGCGCCAGAATCTCTGATAAATCTAGATCTAGATATATAAGGGAGCTGAAAACGAATATTACAAATTAAATCAATGATATTTCTCTGCATTAAGGTATGGGGGTCGACTAGGCTAGCCTAAGGGTTACTAAAATGTTAAAATTTTGTTTACACACACTTACATACTCTAGATATATAAAACAATAGTATAATATGGCGACTAAACGGACTATTCACATTATCAAGCTAGAGTATAATACAACAAAGACGTTGAGATTGTTTGCAAACGCTATTTGTATTAAGAAATATCGAAATCAAATCGGCGAAAGCGTGTGAGTATAGTTCTGGCCCTAGAACAGAATGCATAAATTTCCCGGTAGCATTGCGCAAGCCAAAAGGCATCCCAATAAATTCATTTAATAGGACTTCTACTTGGTCTTAATTGTACTGTAGTTTGCAATTTCGTAACACAGTAGTTATACAGAGTGATTGTGAAAGAGGGGTAGTAATTTTAGTATACGCCAAAGAACAAGTATGCAAAAGATCCGTCTTCCACAGCCACGAGTCCGGTCTCGTTATGTTAAATAAACAAATCATCGTACAGAGGATAACATCTACAATGAAATTTCTATACATTTCATCGGATTTTGATTACACTCTTCGTACATTATAATAACATACACAAGTTTAACACGCATTGATAGTACGTACACACTACAAAACACTAAAATGATAATTCGGTTCATTTTTTCTAAAAGAAGCGTGACAATCAACAATGTGACATGTTGCTTGTCGATGAGGTATTGTGAAATAGAGTTGCTTGATCTACTCGTATTACAAAGTCTCCTTAAAAATTTGCAATAACTTTAAACTCAGTTATCCTCGCAATTTTTGTAAAATGATTACTTCCATCAGTAAAATTAATATCTCATTTTCAAAATCACCCTGTATTTCTATATTTAAAATTAAGTAGAGGAATTGTTGGTTTTAGATATCTTTTGGTAGATGTAGAAAAACCATTATCATCATCTCATTTGAATCGTTTCCATATCGGATCGGATATTTGGATCGGTCAGTGGTCGTGCGTTTTAAGGCGTCAGTACTTGAATCGAGGTGACTAGATCGCTGTGTGGTTCGACCCCCGCAGCCGGTAGACCGTATATAAGCTATATTCGTGGAGAGATTGGCACCCTCTCTGCGGGTATGGTAGGGTGGAAGAATGTGGGCTTGGGTCAATGTGAGAGATTGATATCGGTTGACATATGACTACCCCTCTAATTAATGAGGTTTTCCAGGATTCCCTCATTCCTGCACTGAATGGTGGTTAGGGCCTACCAACGTAAGTCGTTCCTGGGCGCAAATGCGGTCTGCTTAATAATAATATGCCGGCCCCTCTCCCGCACAAGTCTTCGACTTCTGGGCTAATCCTCGTGATTAGAATGAGGGGTAGAGATATTATTATTATATGTAGTTTGAGCCGGATTTCACTTGTTAGTACTAATTTCTAGATTTTTTGGGTCGCCTGGTATTCGGTGACCCGAGAGGGTCGTATGCGGTCCGCTTACGTTTGACAAACGCAAATGGACATTTTATTAAATTATATCCGTCCGCGTGCACACAATGCACGGGCCAGGCCCGCGCGAAATAGATTCTGGGTCTTTTAATTGCAGCCGGAATTGCCCAATCTCTGAAACATTGTCCGTGCACCGTTCTGCAACAATATAATTTTACGTTCTATGCATATGATTGCCCCGAGGTATGCGTATGCAGCAGTCCATTAAATTTTATGGATATTGCGGGAACGGGAACGTGTGCAGACCCAGGCTTTTTGCAGATAGCTGGTGCGCTCACGCTTTACTACCGGATTCTACTGCGAGTGGTTTCGTAGTGCCCAGAAGCGACTTAATTTTAGTGCCTTCTAGGATTTTCGAATGGCGCATACGGATTTCCGCTATTACTACAAGAATTCCTCGTTTATTTTCACGAAACGTGAATTTTCTAAATGATCTTGTGAGTACTATAAAAAAAATCATAAATTCCAAGATGTCTACATCTAGTGGTCATTGACTACTATACACCTGAAGAGGCGTTTGCTATAGAGTATACGTACTGTGTCGAGTTCTGAAGATATATATGTCCTGTTTTGTTTGATTTCAGTTTATAAGAATGACGGAGATGGAGCAAACTATAAGTATACATACAGAGCATACGGAAACTCCGCGCAGAAAATTTACGGCATGGTATTACTCAAAAAGATAATGTGTCAAGTAACCCCAGAGTTATTTCTTAAAAATTTGTTTTTTGACTATAACTTTTTTTTAATACTGCAACGATTTTACAAACTTGACACATTTGTTACTTTTATTGAGGTAAAATAGTTCTAAAATTGCAGCGCCCTAAAGGATAGAAACTTTTTGTCTTGAATTTTATTGGCATTTCCTTAAATAATGATTTATTTAAAGATTTGATACTCTTGTTTGGAATAAAAAAAAAACAATAATTCGCGAGGAAATCGACATTTAAATTTTTTGGAATCTCATGTAAGCCAAATGTATTTTGAAGACAATTTTAATAAACGCCTGTATAAAACGATACAAACGAATACTTCCACAGTCTGGTAATATTGGAAATGCTATTTTTTTATTTCTAACTGACCTAATACAAGAGTTTATTCATTTTTTCTTATGGTGGACAAGAGAAAGCGTTTGAACTTTCCAAATTGTATAAGTTAGACCATTACAAGGTGATTCTAAAAATAGTATTATAAATTTATATGCGTTTTCTAGACGCTAAAATATGACGAAAACTCTTTACAGAGTTAACTATCACAAAGTACAAAAATTTTCACCACGTGCTCAGGACCTAAAAGACAATAAAAAATTATTTCAGAAATTTAGCTCGATATTTCCTACAGAAAATCGGCGCCTATGATAAGCATCGACTAAGATGGCTTAGATCCATAGATAAAACTTACATCTACTACTATGCGGTCGTTTTTTTGCAGAATTTCTAAATGCAGAAATGACAAAACTTAACATTCTTATTAGTAATAATGCCTGGATAGATAGGTAGCTAGCAGTTAATCCAGTTAGCTCCACTATTTTGCATTCGTTTTTCATTATTTCGTGACAAACTGGCAAAACTACAACATTTGCATTCATTATAACCACTTACTGCTGATAAAACACACTTCCTGTAGGTACAGCTAGATAAAATACCTATTTATTATAACAAAATCGAAGGAAAGAAATAGATAATAGAACACTTTTAATGTACCCGCGGCAGTCTAGAAAACCAAACCGGCGAACTATATTGCGGGAAAGTATATGCACTCAACACAAATTTCTTTATTTAATAACTATAAAACGTTTAAAAATTAAAAAGGCACTGAAAACTGAAGAAAAACACAAAACTACAACGTAAACACATGGTAAACACAGGAATTAAATTATGACTTGACTGGAAATTTTACGGTCGTGTTGCTAGTTGCCTACGTTACCTACTCTGATTCTATAAACGTGTGGCGGATAAGTCGCATAGGCGGCGTTAAATAAGGATTTAATATAATTTCGAAAAAAAATTGTTTTCTCTTAAAATATTTGAACTTAGTCAGTTAACTCTGTATAAACATGTAGGTATCCTAAAACACTTCGTTTTTGACATACAGGGTGTGAAATTTTAGTTCTTGATAACGGTTTTTAATTAGTATTTCTCAAAAGCGTAGAGATAAATTACTGAAGTTTGGCACAATCCCATATATTTTTGTCCAGAGGCGGGTAAAAAAACAATGGGTTAGTGCTTCAAAAGTACTCAAATTTTTTTCTGTGTATTTTTTTGATAATTTCATAGCAAAAGTGAAAATTCTAAACATTTTTACATAAAATAGGTACTCTTGTTAAAATTTGATATCGGCAACAGTTTTTGAGAAAAATAAATTTTAATATCTAGGCGCATGCTAAATCTCAATTAAAAAAAGAAAGAAAGGAGGCTTTTATAGGAAACAAAAGTAGAAGAATTTTGATATTTGGATCGGTCGAAAGGTTTAAGGCGTCGGAGTTTGCCACCCACCGCAGGTTCAAATCCTGCGGTCGGTAGACCATAGATCAGCTGTATTCGTGGAGAGGATTGACACCCTCTCTGTGGGTATGATAGGGTGGAAGAACGTTGGCCCTAAGTAATGCGGTTTTCCAGATTTTCCTCATTTCCGCACTGAATGGTGGTTAGGGCCTTACCAATGTAAGCAGCTTCAGGGCGCAAATGCGGCCTGCTTAATATTAATATGCCGCCCCCTCCCCCACAAGTCTCCAGACTTCTAGGCTAATCCTTGTTATTAGGATGAGGGGTAGAGATATTATTATTATATTATTATATCTGTACATATAGGTATTGATATAGGTATTGAAACCCGTTATCAATTTTTTGTATTATTTTTAGATTCTGTCTGAATGTTGCTTGGGTTATTAGTTATTTATTTTTATACCTACACACAAATTTAAAATGGAAGCACAACTTTCAGCGGCACCGTGTACAAATATTTTAAGTTGATATATTTTTATTGTATTTTCTAGAGAAAAAAAAAAAAACCACACAAATATTCTATTTTCACTAACATTGAGCGTTTGTAGCGGCGCCGTGAATTATTGTATTTTACTAGATAGTTAGGATACATTGTCATACGATTTCTATGTTAAGAACGCCGAGAATAGAATCTATTTCCCGGCACTGCGTAAAAAATGGGTTACCTTCGCCTTTGACAAATGGTGAGTTTTGACAGACCTAATATATATTTATCGGTTCATTAATTCAACGAAATGAGTTTGAAACAGACGTCAATTTTGCATGCCGCTGGTAATAAATGGTGGATTATGGTCCGTCTCGAGAAATGGAGTAATTTATCACTGAAAATAATGGCGGAGCTCCCTGCAGATTGTCAACTTAATTACTTTTAATTTTGTCCGCGGCAGAAGATTGCGGACCGCGGGGCACCGCTTCTTGTCCGGAAATTCGGCGCCCGCTTTTGTTTTCCCTAAGACAGTTTGATGAAGAACACAATTTTTTATGTGGAATTTGGTGCATTGTACAGGGTGATAGATAGTCTTCTCTTGTAGCGATTTTATTTAGATAGGAACTCAAAAGTGGGGCTGGCCCGTTATGGGATAAGCCATTGGCGTGGACAAAGCGTGACCGCGGTTCATACGAATAATTTTCCGTGCTGTTCATAACTGCATATGATATAAATAAATATACATACTATTTTCTGTACCTAAAAATTTGTTGGTTATACCGCTCTCTATCGTTATATATTCGTTTTACTTCGGTTCCTTCGCTGGTGGCATGAGATAATATTCCTATTATTTGTTAAGCTCTATATTATTCAGTTCTTAAATGTCTAAAGTTATTTGTATTTCTAGAAAACACTATTTCAGGATTAGAAATGTCTGCAATACATATATTGTAAAGGATTGTTATAAAAATTAATATTCCTCGTTTCAATGTTACGTAGACCGAACGTGAAACAAAAATAGTTTCATATAGCTCACTAAACAAACTTATTATCCATTTTTTGGTAATTTTGCGCTTCGTTCCATTGTATAAACCGTTATATCCCCTCGCTAAAATTTTATAACTTGTTTCGGTGGCGTACATAAAAGTTTTTGCACGATAATATATGTCCTTTATACTCTCAAGCCTTTAGTCGGGCTGGGCTAGTTTCATTCCAATAAAATGACACCATTAGTCTCCGAAACCGTTAGTTCAATGTAAGGGTAAACACATTTTAACCCCGGCCCGCTATTCTTTCTACGTACCCGCTCGGCAACTTGATATTTTTTATCGGCGGCGCGTATCTTTCCCCGCTGGAACAATGCCAGCCAGATTTTTATCTCTTTAGATGGACGGGGTTGTTCTCAGAAAATTTCGCTGGATTGTTAACAGATTTAAGCCAAAAACTTACAACCTAGTCGTGGCAACGTACTTTCGGTATGCTCACTAATATCTTTTGATACGTTTAAATAATGTAAAACAGGATGCTATACAGGGTGTCCCATATAAAATATTTCACCTGAATTTTTTGTTTAATATGAAGTTTAGAAAAAATTTCAAAAACACGTCGAGTTTTAATTTGAGGGGGACATGGAATTACATCATTACTTATTTTGTAGTTGCCACCTCTTCGTAGATCGAGGTATCTTTGAAATTTCAAATGGCAGTATAGGATCTCTCTCCAACTAAACACTCCAGTTCAAGACTGTAATACAAGACTAACTAACTCGGCCGTTTATTCTTCTTTTATAGACCAAACGAATATTCTTGGTATTTTCTAGTATCTCTAGATCCATTTTCTCGAACGACTCGAACGCTTCTCGTCGATTCCCCATTTTTCCAGTCCCGCCTCGATACACGGCATTTTGTTTGTTTACGAGAATCGCGTAGGGGCGATCGGGGCAATCGCGGTACCACAGTCGTCGAATTGGGTGCGAGTGGGGCAAATTCCGTGACAATATAAAAGTTACACTTTGATTGTCAGCCGAAGATAAGGTTTTGATACAACTGAAAATGGTTTCAACAATAACACATTTCCGATAAAATGATAAGAACCTCAACCTTCCTTACTTTTCGTTTATTATTATTTTTGTCATCTGACGTAGAAATCTGTTTGCAGTTTAAAATGAAAATTCAAATTTGTTACCTCGATCTACGAAGAGGTGGCAACTACAAAAGAAGTGATGATGTAAGTCGATGTCTTCCCCAAATTAAAAATTAACGTGTTTTTGGAGTTTTTTCAAAACTTCATATTAACGGAAATATTCAGGTGGAAAGTTTTATATGGGACACTCTATGTCTGATACCATTGAATGAGTGAGAAATCATGTATTTTATAAAAGATAGAGTATACGTTTAATGATAATAATCTGAGACCAAAACTTTGCGAATCGTATTAAAATGTTAAATTTATTGCATAATTATTTCGACGTGTCGGCGTTGGAAGCAGACGTGGCAGGTGAGCACAAACCAGGCTGCAAGAATTTATCACGCTTGGTATTACGCCGTCGTAACCAAAATCGCTCCGGTTATGCCCAAGCTTTAGGTCTATTCGCGCTACAATTATCATATGAGCGTGTAATGCGTAAACCGTAACACATCGCTACTCGTATAGTTTTAGCTGATGCAAACATTACAACCGTCTTGGTGAGAGAAGGATTTCAGTAGGGTAATGTATTTTGTTGTACGAGATATCCCTAGCTAAATTGCTGATGATTTCAAATTAAAATCAATATTATTGAATATTGCTGAAGCATACATTTGTAGTGTTTTTGGCTTCCATGGGAAAAGTAACATTGTGTCGGTCCAATCAATTGGATTTCATAATAGAATTCTGTAATTCTTTCTTAGTTGCTATGACAAAACTATAGTGTGGTGACACCAGTATTAGTTGCATAGTATTTTTGAAAACGTAGAAGAGAAATTTTTCCAACATTGGTTTGGGGTATATTAAGGTTAAAGGTCGGTTGTTTTCCGGCAGCTAATCTAGGAACAAGTTTTACATTTGCTAAATATCAGGCAATCGATGTTATTCCGATATTTCATATAAGAATATTATTTGAGATTTCAAGCGACGACTTTCAAGACTATCTGTAGAAAATTTCAGCAGAAATTCAGAATTCTTATTCCCTATAGCTGAATAGAACGTTGACTTTTGACTTTTTCAATTGTATTTATGTTATTATTATTAAAAACGGGACCATATAACAGACACTCAAGACACGATTTAACAAAAGCATTGTAAATCTACTGAATCAGCCCGAGTAAAGCCACGAGTATTTTTTATTAGAAACTCCAACATTTTGAAACCATCTGCTGCTATGCTATTAATGCGACATGCTAATACCTAAATCACGAAATGTTGTAGGTCTGGTAATTAAAAGATTATTTATAGAATAATTATAACGCATAGTATGAATTTTATTCAAAAAGGACGTAAACATTGCAACACACTAAAGATTAATTAACAGCATAAATTGTGTTAATAACGGAGTACAAATTTAAGTCATCTGCATATACTAGATATTTACAGTTTATACAGAAATAATATCGTTTATGAATATGTTAAATAAAAGTGGTCCTAAATTGGAGCCTTGTGGGGTCCCAGACGTACGTTAGCTTACCTTCAATAGATCTTATCTATTTTTGTTTATATAAAAAAGTTTGTCTGTTGTATATTTCTATCTACTATTTTAAAGTATACCATCGGATCTCGTTACTGCTTACATTAAAAATAACTTCAGGAGCCTGGTTGGGAGATTTCCATCTCTTCCACTCTTTATAGAATAATAATATTCGAGGAATTTCATATCATGCCATCGCGCTCCAAAATAAGCTTGTGAATTCTTCACTTCTAAATCACCAACCTGCCAGATTGTTGGTTGGCAATTATAAACAACAGATCAAAATATATACTAAACAAAAAATAGATATTTAAGAAAAATGTTGCTAATTTGCATTACTCCATTAAATCAGCAGGAAATAGGAGAACAACTACGAAATAATCCAAATTGAAAATGTGGTATCGCTGCAGGAACATTTTGAGATTGAAGCAAAAGTTAGGACGACTTAGCTGCTTCAGTCTCTGGCAGTGGCGATAAACAAAAAGCGTTACTTCTCCGGCGACCGAGCATTACCTACCCGGGATATCGTCCCATATTTATCATACTCCTGTTTATGCTCTATGGCCGCAATTATTTCGAAGGTTGGCAACGGTGGCGCATATCTTCGAGCATGCATAAGTAAAGCGGGCGCATCGCAGCGAACCGGAAATCCCCGGCAGCACATATTCTCGGGTGTGTATTTTGCGAAAAACGTTCGCTCGTTTTTTTGCGCGGGCGTCTTATATCCAGCCCCGTACCTATGTCGGAGATCCCACTTCTGAATTATTCATCCGGTCGACCGAAACCTGACCGTAACTTTAAAGAGTCATTTCGCAGGGACGGATTTTGAAGGCTTCAGGCCCAGTTATGTGGCATCCATTTCATTCAATGTGTGTACTTAAGCATTGATCCGGTTCTGTTTATTTTTCTCATGGAAATATCAGATCACGTACAAAATGGTAAAGCACTTAGTTTTATTTGATCGGTATTTTATATTATGTCTGGTTTATTGTCAACTAGCTAACTCTTTAAGTAACTAATTTATACTGTCGTTGAACAATATACCGCTCAATCAGCGTCACTGTCAATTATAAAATATGTATAAAACTGAATCTACTAAAACCATTCCAAGATGTTTAAAATTGTTTTACGTACTTCCTAATTATTTCATTGTTAATGGTAATGCAATAACACTTATCTTCCTGGCAAGCTTTTAAAATCACTACACTTTCGACGTAGTAATAAGTTTCTAACGGACCAATCGGAAACTTTATAAAATTAAAAATAAAAGCGATTGAAAAATTTACGTATGAGGAACCCCAGAAGTGTTATTGATATCTGCTGGTTGGACCTCATGATAGTTCACTCATCTTTGTAATGAATAACAAGTGAATAAACTAAATTATATGTTTAATAGTTTTGATAGTAGTATAGATATCAATAAACATTATTTGTCGACTAATTCATTATTCTGCTTTTGTGATTATTTTAGAAAACGTTTCTTACATTTCATAATCTTGCAATGTAACCTAGTTCTGTACAAAGTTTAAAACATAGTGCAGGTTGCCTGTCACAGAAAGGGGAACGGTTCAATCTGTCCGACGTGTTGAAATGGTCAGAAGTACATATCGTGTATCTGTTTGATCGAAACGTGGAAAACAGGACGATTTCAGAGTAAACACAGAACTATTTATAGCCTTTCGGATATGAGCGCATTTGTCCATCTTCGATTTTAGTTACTGTAAATACGAGAATTATGGTCTCAATTATCCGCAACAATCTTTATTCAGCAGGACGTAGACCAAGAGTAGAACTCCAATAAGTTTTCAGTTGATTTTGAGTTCCAATGAAATTTCAAAAAGAACTCAATAAGGTAAGATAACTAAGATTTTAGGATTTCAATTATTAGATCTTTGACTTATACAACCACCGAAAATCTAGAGCTTGTAGTTAAGCGCGACGCCAATTTCGAGACGTTAGATAATAAAAATTATAGTTATTTCCAAATTTATAGTTTTTATCTTGCATTATAAATTATCCAAGATTCAAAATAATAGAGAGTGACTAATTCACAGCACATAGATGAGTAAGGGAGATGAGGATTGCAAGAGTCTTGATTACCTAGGCGTGCCACTTGAGAAGAGCTTAAAGCACACAAAGTAACAGATTACTTTAAATATCCTAGTAGAGATTTTTCATCATTAAATAAATCGCGCAAATATTCACGAATTTCGTATCCATAAGGACAAAAGGCTGCAAAATACATTACACTATACAGGGTGTGTCAGTCATAATGTCATTAATTTTAACCACGTATTCGGGAGGCCTAATAAAGGCAGAAAATCGAAAAAAAAATTTTTTACTCGACCTTTAAAAAAATAAACAAATCACCCTATAAAAATCAGTAACACGACGCTCCTGCTGCGCTACGAACTTTCTGATGACGCACCCGACGACAATCTAATGCCGTATCAAACCATCGATGCCACATCATTTTTACATACATAATATCGTCTAACATATCAGCGTGCCATTTCGGTCTTGGACAGTTTTCTGTCGACAACGCGATGGTTTTTTATTACTTGGTATTTAAACACGAAACACTTTTCAGTTTCTCTTAATAATTTACCCATTGGGTACATGTTTTTTATGTAATGTACGTAAATGGTTTATTACTCAGTTTATTATTAGACACGTTGGAGTTTAGTTGCAGTCATAACAGCATACATTTGCTCAGAGCGAATATGTGGAAATGGTAGTGTTATACGGAGAATGTTTACGAAATGCGACTGTAATTTTATTAATAAAGTGCTATGGACGGATGAGTGCAGTTTTACTTGAACTATGAGCTGTAAACAGGTTAGTACCATACTACTTAAAAAACAATAAATTTCTAGGCTAGATGTACGTAACTACAAACTGAATAATTAATTGTACTTACGAGTAATACTAAAAATTCATATTTATTTGTAAAACGTAGTGAAAACGTAATAACATAATGTTTAGTCAAGCGTATCAGAATAGGACCAACAAAAAAGGTACAGTAAAAATTAATTACAAAAAAATTGCCAAGAGCGCCCTCTACGATATGCGGTACTACTTACTCCTTCACAATGCTTATACTTATATGTGATTTTAATTGGGGAATCATTAATTGGTAACACTAATGTTTAGTCAAGCGTATCAGAATAGGGACCAACAAAAAAGATACAGTAAAAATTAATTATAAAAATTTTATTTGATTATAATTATAACTTTATGACAAATTACAAAATTAATTGTAACAGGTGTTTGGATATAATTCTGTAACTGATTTAGTACAAACGAATTTTTTGACTCTAATAATTTTTACTTGTACCTAACGGTACTGAACCATACCGATTACCGATAAAAGCTTGACACGCTCCCTAGCGCGTATTCCAACGCATTAGATGTTTAACGTCGACCAAAAGCAGATGAAATAGAATGGAAGGAAGCAAAATAAACAAGTTTAAAATAGTATCGCTTCTGGTAATCGGCCGTGATTCTCACATAAACAAACCACAATGTGTTCCATTTATTCTCGAAGACCGAAAAAATAGGTCACATGTTGTGGCAGTCGCTGCACACGATAGAAACGATTTTTTGCAGTCAACAATAGGTATTCTCCTTGTCGCCAAGCTTTTTTATGAAAAAATGTATTGTTCGCAGTGTTTCTTTCATCTTATTATAAGAAATATATTCTATTTAAAGCAATATATGATTTACCCGATTATAATTAGATCAAAAGACAGTAAACACTAGCCATCTTTCTTATAGTGTAAAAAATTCGAAACTGCAGCGAATTCTCAAACCCCTTTGATCTATTGAAGATTTACTTAAACAGAAATACATTAAAACAATTAATTTTTTTAATTGAACCAATCCATTCTGTCACTCTTGCAGTTTATATCGTTGCTGTAAACGTCGATGTAATAAATGTTGAACATTTTATAGATAGAAGTGACTCAGTTATACCTTCCTGGTGTAACTGCTGTGCGGTTAGGTGCAGCTGTATCCGGAAAATGTGGATGCTGAGCAAAATTCCGATCTAATTTCACGGTTTACTGTAAATATTTTAGGAGAAGGAGATGATGTAGATTACCGGGAATTCTCTTCGAATGAGTAATACCAGATTCTCGGCTTAAGATAATCCACAAATACGTGTTGGAAGTTCAAACCACCGGTGTTTATTGTAGTAACGAAGTATGTGCACTTAGATAGTCAGTATGGGGCGTTTATTCTAAAATATGGCAATAATAGTCAGTTAAATTTACCAATCCAATCGAAGAGAGTATAGTAGCGTTGAAAAACAGTTTTTGTACGCTAAAGAAATATAAAGGAATATTTAAAATTAGCAATAGACTTAGTTTTTCTTGTGTTTCTGTTCCATTACATTTGAAGGGGGAATATTGTCCTGTATTGGAGACAGAAAGAAACTTGCGATAAAATCTAAGCGATTGCTTTCCCGATATTAGATGCCATTCAGTTATTAAACCAACAAAGCTTTATTGTTCGCGATGGGAAAAAATCTCGAAGGATAATAGAAGCGCAGTCGTTCCTTTCAACTAGGACGACCGTTTAGTCAACTTTCACGGCGTCGGTTATACGGAGAACGGTCAACAATATCTGCTAAATAGGCCACTTAGGGCCTCCAGCGTGTTTTTCCGAGGCAAATGGATCGAAAGTATATTTCTGGGAAATATTTTAAATGTTGTACATCTTTCCCTTTTGTAAATATGGGTTCTTTTATGTACTAGTGGTTATTCAGAAGCCAGTTTTCCTTTATTCGACGTCTTCTTTGTGATAAAAAAGATTCCTTCTCCAGAAAAGTAATGTATAGATAGTTATCCTTTGACCTCTAATACTCCAGTATGATTTAAATAGAAATAGCTAGTAATGTCTGTAAAATTTTGCCTATTGCTAACACCTGCATTATCTATAAAGAATGGTATTTGTTTAAGTCAGTTCAAAACGTAATCTACAAATTTTTGCCCAAAACTTCTAACAAAATGTACAGTGCGTTTCAATAACGTTGATAACATTTTGAACAGCTGTAATTTTTCTGTTTTTAAAGATATCGGAATGAAGCAAAAACCATATTGCATAGTGGACTAGCATTTTTTGCTTATTTAAAATATGCAATGATTTTGAGAAGAATCTTCAACTTATATTTTTATAAATGGAACGCCCTGTATATTATTGGATATTTAGATTCTCCTCAAAATTCGAAGCATATTTTATAAGCATATCATATACCTATCTTCAACTGTTTCTGAGAAATAATTTTACAAACATGTCAAATTATCACTAAAATCGCTCTACTTGTCTGCCATTTTCCTCAACAGAACAAAACACTAAGGCTCGATTGTTACCAGCACGGCTCAAGCAATGCTGAACTTCAGCTTTAGCTCAGTGCAAAGTGTGCCATGAACAAGTAGAGCAATTTTTATGATAATTTGACATGTTTTTAAAACTATTTCTCAGAAACAGTTGAATATAGGTATATAGGTTATGCTTTTTAAAATATGCTTGGGATTTTGAGAAGAATTCAAATATTCAATAATATACTGGGCGTTCCATTTAAAAAAATATAAGTTAGGTTAAGATCTCTCAAAATCATTGGTCTTTTGTTTTTTTTAAATAAGAAAAAAAGTTGCTAGTCCACTATGTAATATGGTTTTTGCTTCATTTCGATATCTTTAAAAACAGAAAAGTTACAGCTGATCAAAATGTTATCAAAGTTATTGAAACGCACTGTACATACAATTTACGCCACCAAGAAAATTTCTGACACATTTGAAATTAATTTATATTGAATTAATGTATTTAAACAAATGCTGAGAATAACTAAACCAACTGATAACATAGTGCAAGTAGATAAAAAAACATAAAACAACAGAGTAGTAACATTTTAAGAACGTTAGATTTCAATATCGTTATCAATAATGGGTACAACCGTAATACAATTACCACTTTGTCATGGCTATATTTAAAAAGTACTTATACATATAATATTTATTTTGACAAATTGTACTCTTTTTATCTTTGAAATCTATACCTATATTTATTTGCTATCTCTATATACAAATTCACTTCCTACCTTTTCTGCCTTGGAAAATTTAGTTTCCAGTCTAGGTTTACACATAATGTACTTAAACCAGTGTTTAATTGGATTCAGTGAATCCAATTCACCCTTGTCTATAGTGTAAATAAGGATGACATGGATTTTAAAAGAGTATCGCCATCTATAATTTTTATTCCTAAGTTTGACTAGTTGGCTAACTATATTAAATATAAACAAGGCTTTTATGCATACATATAATAAAATTTAAGCTTATACCGAGGCAGACAATTTCTTTAATATAGTATGCCTTAAATTTTGACAACAGATTAAATATGCGCTGGATCTGACCTCGAGAAAAGATTTGATTAAATGTATGCCTGGCTTTAATAAAGTTTTCGCCCCCAACGGAGTGGAATTCCAGATAAGGGGTTCTAGGTTATGGGGCTTCGGCAAACAGAAACCCTCTATAAGAAGTTTTCAATTGGAAATCTGTAAACAAGTTTACGATATTAATATATAAAGTTCCTCTAGTCGGTTTTACATCGTATTTCAATTTAGTTATTGGCAGTACGGCAGTTTTATGATCGGCGATATTACCGAAGTTTGATTAATTTTGCGAACTAATTTAATAAGTATACAGGCCGGGCAACATCCAATTCCCATCCACTCAAAAAACGGAGTTACAAGTTTCCAGGGCTCGTTTGCTTATTGCGATGTTTGTTGAATTACTTTACCGCTTTGTGAAGCATGACCATAGCCTAAAGTCAGTCCACTTTTTTGGTATGATTGAAAATGGGTTATACACTAGCAATAGCTTATACACCAAGTAAGTTTATACAGGGGTTATTTAGAATGTTGCTGTCTAAAGTATTAACATTTGTTTTAATTAAAAATTTCGATAATAAGTACATTGGACATTAGAATAGCTTGTTACATTGTGTACGTTGTACGTGTAAAAATATAGAACTGTAATAACAGACACAAGTCGAAAACAAAAATTCCTTGCATATTTAATTTTCCATCCATCCATCCCAATTTTTATTTATAAAAAAATATAGTTTTCGGAAAATAAATAAATCTACAGTTAATATATTTTGTATTAAAGGCACTCAAGAGTAATTTGACCACATTAACAGATGACCCATGGATTCCTACTTATGAGACAATTATGAATGGTGAGTGTCGTCAAGATAAACGAGCAACTTATTTAAAAAAGTTTGTTCATGGAAAGATTACATCATTAAATGTGGATCTATTATTTTCGAAATATGGTACCTATTGTATTTAATTCCAGCCGAACGATATGGGTGAATTTGTATATAATTATTTTTAATCATAGCAGTTTTGATCAGCACGGAAAGTTATTATTTGCTTTGCATCGGCCACGCCATGTCCACGTCGATGGCTTGCCTCGCAATGGTCCAGCCCTAGTAGGACGTATGTTCCCAATGATTTCTATTCTATAATTTTGGTTAAATTTCCTCTACGAATTGTTTTAATTTATTAGACTAATCATATGATCTCCTTGTAGGGGAAGATCCCCATCTTATAGATACTCAGATACTCCCCAGTATCTGAGTATCTCTATGTTACACGGGGCCGGCTGTTTCAGTGTTGAATTTATCAAGCCATTACTTACCTACGTAGCGAATCTGAGAAATCTCTCTCATCTACCATTAAAACAGGAAGTGTGTAGGCAGAAGAGATGTACGATTCAAGACAACACTACTCAATGGAACAAAAGTAACGGGACTATATATTTTGTTAAGTCTAATAATTTATCTTCAGGTGATTTGTTTCGTTTCTGCTCATTTCAGTTCCTGAAAACTCCTAGAAGAATGATACTGATACTATAATTCTCTTGTTATTATACAAGATTCGAATAGGATTTTAGACTTCTTTTGTTTATTGACGTTGTTGCTATTTCAGTTTTTGTTAAAAAACGATTACTAATGAAAGACGTAAGGCGTATAAGGTACACAAACATTAGTACCTGAGAAAGATCGTTTTCTCCTAATTTGTTTATTTATTCAGTCTGTCAATCAAGTAATTTCTTTTTCTTTGAAAGCATATTCTTCATTATTGAAATAGAGTCAACTCCAGTTCCGCATTGTTAAAGGAAATATTCGCTGATGAATTAGGGTTATGGAAAAATTGAATGTATTCGTCTGACACTATAACTAATCACATACATGCGAATTAGTTTTGATGGACATCTATACTTTATCCTATTCCAGTGAATTCTAACGCATAGAAGGAGCTTTGTGAATATAATATACAGGATGAATCAAAATATTATGTTTCAGCTCATCATGCCTTATACGAATGTCGATGGTTTAAGAAATACAGGATGGCCAAGGCTTAAATTTAATTCTGAAATTTCTCAATAATTGAGAAAGCTTTTATAGCATATAACTCTGAAAATTGGTAGCGTTAGTTTTTCTGATGTGAGAATTATATGTTTTGTTTATCCGCATTCGCAAAAAATCCTCCTTCTAGGAGTTAGAATTCGTTGGTCTATCCAAATTTATAATATAAATATCAATACTTTACTTTCAAAATCCGAAGACTAGTTTTTGATACAATTTTATATTAAGCCATTAAATAAAATGATCTTGTTACCCTTATAATTATACAACATCGGTCAGTTCACGTCTTTCCATTGCTTTCGCATGGAACAAAGTTAATCTGTCCATTTTTAGTGGGGACATTTCAGTCTACATAAAATTAAGGAAACAAACATGTTTGTCTGACAACCATGGAAATGTCAATTACTCTGTCCCATTGTCTTAACACAAGAGTTTATTTCTTTTTATGTTATTGATCAGAGTGAACGTTTATACTTTACGAATCTATAAATAATAATAATGTTACGGAAGCTCACCTGCCTTTTTAGTTTGTTAATTATGTTCCTGTTTATGTTAGAATTTATAATTGAAGCTCACTTACCTCTTTAGTTTGTTATATATGTTTCTGTTTATGTTAGAATTTATAATTTTTGTGATGCCTTTATTTTGACGTTTCCTGGAATATTCTCGGTCACTTTCTATTTGATTCTCGAGACCCCTGAAAACCTATATAAGCGGATCGGTTTCGCCGCTGGAGTTCAGTTTATATTGAGCAGCCAAACGCGAGTGACAGAAACGTCAAAGTAAAGCGTTGGCAGTTGTGAAATTGGTTTGAAGAATATATCTTGTGTAATAAGAGTGACAATAAAGTTTGTTTGTCTACGTGACGTGTTTCTACGCTAACCCAACATCGAGGTTACAATAATATAATATCAATTAGACAGATGTATACAAAACATATACAGATTTGGAAAGTGAGGATCTTGATGGTGAATTGTGTTTTGCCGCTTGCGTGTATTTGTGTCATGCTACACGCATACTTCCACCACAGCGTGTTCGCATCAGGCAGTGTTGCCAGGTGGGAAAAATTCAGTGCATGAGAATAATTTCAAAGAAGCATGAGGTTTGGAGAAAAAAGCATGAGATGGCTTAATTTATCAAAAAACACCTCTTGACACAGCTTAATTTTTAATTACTTTTGTAATGTCATTTTAATTTCATTAAAAAGCATTATGTTCTGCTATTTTATCATAATATTACATTGTAAGTAGGTACTTACAGGTACTTACTTAAAAGTTATTAACCACGTAACCTTTCTAATTTATTTTATTGTTAGGCCGGGCGAACGTTGAGGCGCAGTTGACGTGACGCAGGGTGACTCACGGGTCGTAAAATCTGTTGTTTCCAGAAAATGTAGGTACCCTTACGGAATAGAGTTAAGAATCACTGCAATACAGCGTGAATACAGCACACACACTGCATATCCGTCGACTGTCATACCCGTGTATGTATTCATTGCTAATTATTAAGAGAGCAGTCTACAATAAAGGACATTTCATGTTCCCAAAAATTGTCGATTTTGCCTTTATTTCTCGTTAGGTCTTTGTTTTGGTAGATTTCAAAGAGTAATTTTAATAATTTTATTATTTCTTTTTGTGTCTATTAAAAAGCATGATATTTTGTAATCAAAATATGAGTGCATGAGATTTCTTCGGAATGCATGAGATCTGACAACACTGGCATCAGTTGACCGGACAGTTAGATTTGCAATGGCGAATTGGCGTTGGCGATACGGAACCGATTACCGTAGTAGTGGGGAATGCTAGACCAATGCACGTCGCCGCGCCTCTTATACTTCGTACCTTCCCTGGGATGAAGCGGCAATTTCTACTTTCTCTGTAAAGATCCGCAATTTCCGAATCTGTAGATATACTATCAATTTTTGGACTAAGATATGTTTGGCTAAATTGTATTATTTTGACGTCACAAATCACCTGTGTACACTCTATTATAGGACACCCTGTATACCAGCTTTTTAAGCTTGACAGACGGCGCTATTTAAGTGTTGGCAAAATTGAGGTACTATTTTTAATAGTGTAGCTAAAATAAACAATAAACGAATCATTATCTGTAATTAACTATTCCTGTCTGGATGTTCGCTAAATGTGTTTACTGAAATCTGACCGAATGTTGTAGTAATCCGCCTTGAAAAAGTCTGCGGGCGTTATTTTCGAAAAAGTTTCCGAGTGGAATCCAATTAGGAGCATATGTGGGTAGGATTTTTCTGTTTGCGTTCGGCGGGCGCGATCCGAACTTCTTCCATTAGTTTGCCTAAGAGCTTTTAAATAACTCTTACCCATAAAGTTTCGCCAACGCTAGCATTCATATTTCAAAGTTTTTAGAGGAAATTCGATGGCAAAAAATGCGCTGCATCTTCCGTGTTCCGTCGGTCCAGGAGCGGGCCCACTCGGCGAATGTAAAGCAGATGGAAATATATTGGAGAAACTTTCCTCGGCATTAAAACTTTGCTTACTTTTAATTTTACATCGGAATAATTATCTTTAAAACGTTTTTCATTAGAAGAATCGTTACAATTAAAATCTCGCGCCGACTCCCCTCGCGGATGTGAAAGCTTTTTAATGAATTTTAAACTTTGGAATTTTTAAATCCCGGATATCTAAAAGTAATGTAAATTTTTAAAAACCTTTTACGGTTCTTACTTCCCGGTCGGCCGTTCGCTCTTAAGAAGTTTAAATAACTAATTACTCTTAATTCCCAGTTTTCAGCTTTCGGTTAATGCGCTGTCCGTCCATTGACAAACAAATTAGAACGGAATATATTTGCCATCAAATCAACGTTTCTACGGTTTTTATGAATGTTATTTTATTTTCAAGAAGTTGTAATATCTTTTACTAATTTGAGTGTGAATTCTTGAAGGTAGGGAACATGTACAAATATTCCTTCAATTCTTAGAAGAAATTTTCTGCAAATATTTCGACTAGGCAACAAAAAATCTGGAATCACAACAAACTCCAGAAAAAACAACACAACTAGTTTTATAGCTACCTGTCTACCGTAATAAGCAGAACACTACAGACAAGTGGTCTAATTAACGCACTAGACCAGATAATTCTAATGTATTTTTACTCGCTAAATCAGAATCTAATTTTCGTTTAATCCCGTTAGTTAATATTCAAGGTCATGTCACGGTCACGTTTATTCCACCTGCCTTGTCTGTATGTTCCGATGAAATCTTTCAACTTGTTCTTCACTGAAATCATCAAGATTTTATGGGAAGTAGTCAAGATGGAAATCCATGAAATGCAATTTAGGAATCATCGGGCAGCCTAGTTTTCCACCATTTCCGTTACTTTTCCTTCTAGTCTAGATGTTTATGGATGCCCAGGAAATTCTTGGCATCCCATTTGAATGGTAGCCATGCCGGTTTTTCGTCTTCCTCTCATATGGGTAACAAAATTGTTGTATCTCATCATCTCGCATCTGAAATATTGGATGATTATTCGCGAGTCTCAGCTTGACGTGAAGAAGTGCCAGCAAAACATTAGAAGGAGCAACTAATGCTGCTC
Source organism: Monochamus saltuarius (assembly GCA_025584915.1). Lineage (NCBI taxonomy): Eukaryota > Metazoa > Arthropoda > Insecta > Coleoptera > Cerambycidae > Monochamus > Monochamus saltuarius. Next base: position 2,133,024 of record CM046722.1, on the reverse strand, counting down.
TGCTGATATTCTTACTATTTTGTATTCGGATTCAGCAACCCCCAAAACAGAAACGTAATATGGTTTTGTCCATTTGTATATACAGGGTGTAACTTTGAAGGGGGGTCCGGTTTGGAGGAGGGGTACCCCTGACCTTTACAAACACATATCATAAGTTTGTTTACTTAATTTCTGTCACAAAAACTAAATTTTTTTTGTTGCCTTTTTTCGCAATTTTTATAGTACGCCACTGGGCAGACAAGCGCTGAGCATATCTAGTTGGAGCGTCACCAGCATTGTTACCATATTTAATTATTTTACAACACTCGAAAATGGTTTTAGGATTGACAGAAAAATATAATGACTGATGAGTCGCAATGTTATATAAAAGCATATTTAAAAGATTATTCATGCAGTTTTTTCTTTTTTGTTTTTTGTATCTTCGTTACTTAACATCAGACTGAGGTGTATACATGCAAAAATATGTTAAACATAGGTATTTACATTGAATTGGTGTTATGTTATTTCTAGTGACTCGCATCGCCGAAATCTCATCACAATAAATTGGAAGCTGCAGTTTTGCATATCCAGACTATTGTCTTCTGCAGTCACATTACCTCACTAAAAAAATCCTCAGTTTCACATTTCACGGCCTCACAATTATGGCAAACTATGTCACTATTTTTGTTATAGCTTCTGCATTTGCGTGTTCTAGTACTTTTGATGCGATCAGATGAGATCTTGTGGCAAAATTTTCTACCAATGCACCTGTTATAACGTGAAGTAGTAGTTGTTTTGTCAACACTTAACCATAAATACTGGCGAATACTGCCATTTACTGTTGATTTTCGTTTGCAGTCAAGTAAAATATTACATAGAGTACATTGTACCATTAAATACTAACTGGCAAATTGTGAATCCATTTTTCTGCACGGTATCCGTTAACTTGTACTCGTGAACGTAATGTAAATAAATAACACGTAGTGCACACCGTCAAAGCTACGTATGTACTGAATTCATTATAAAATATCAGCTTCGGTCGCGCCGCGCTGCTTGCAATACGACCCTGAAATGACGGGACAAGTTCCGACGTCTAGACTGGTAACAACTAACCGGCAACATCGTAGAGATGGTTCTGCATTTGCAGTGAAACTCGGACGCTGTACAGGGGCGGCGTGTATGGCACTTTGGGTGCAGTTTAGAAAGTTAATTATAACTCGGCTATTTATTTGACTTAAAAAAACTAATTTCAGATTAGCAATCTAGGTAACACGGACTACCCCCCCTCCAAACCGGACCCCCCTTCAAAGTTACACCCTGTATATCATTCGATTTGTGCTTTGGAATGACCTTGTAGCTAACCTGATGGGGTCCCAGAATCGTATTCAGCAAGTAAAAAGACTAAGAATATATATAGGTCTAGTCTGTCGGACAGATCACATTTTTTGCGGTACTTTGTAATGAAAGCCATTCTGAAGTAAATTTTATATATGACAGGTACTATTAATTTACAATTTACAACAAGATAAATAGTTATTACTTGAATTCAGATAAGCAAATGTTTCTAATTGTTATTTTTACGTATTTATCAGTTCGTCCATCGCACAAGCTCATCCCTAGGTCGATGACTCTGCCATAAACAGTTCTATCATCTAGACCGAAGGTACTATTTTAGATCTATTTTTATGTCGTCGAACGCCGCGGTGATCGCGGTCGTCTAATGCGTTTCGAATGGTGCCTTTTTCGAATTCCTGGCTACGCGTCTCGTTTACCTTCGCTGAGGGTTTACTACCGGCCATATAAATTAGCCCTAGATGGCGGGTTGTGGGGACGACGCATACATAGTACGTATTTAAGTCTGGGACGGTCTGTTTCTTCGTTTTGCGACGACTTGCCGATGCAAATTCACTAGAATTTGTTTAGTTTGTAATTTGAATTGATGGCCGAGTGCAGAGTTTAAGGTATCAATTTATTCTTAAGCGGTTCCGAAAGGTCGCTGCAGGTTAGTTGGTTGAGAAAAGAGAGGCAGAGTAATAAAATGAACGGTTGGGGTAGAAATGAAAGAGTCTCTCAAACAGTTACTTTATCGAAAAAGTGTAATAAGTAAGACTTATCCAAGAGAATAGATGCAACATTGCATACACTGTCCTTGGTAAATTGTAGACACCTGACAGTCAAAAAATTTAATAGTTTTGTGACGGTGGGAGAAAAATTATTTTTTCTTAATGTTTTGGCAGATCGAGTTCTAACTTGCTCACTACATGGTTTACCTTTTTTATGTAATTTTACAGAATTTTAATAATTACGTTACAGACTACTTATTTTAGAGACGTTGCTTTTAAATGTATCAAAATATCCCAACAACTTTTATAAATGATACTGCAGGAAACAACTACTCCGCGGGCTAATGCCCCGACCGGCATTGAATTATACCTGCAGTATCTGTGTGAAACAGCCAAGAACCCTTGTCGGCCACTCCACCAGACATAGACCGGTTTCGGGCTTGTTAGCCCTCATCAGTATGCCATACACAGATACTGCAAGTATAATTCAATGCCGGTTGGGGCATTAGCCCGCGGAGTAGTTGTTTCCTGCAGTATCATTTATAAATTTAATGGCGCATCGCCCGGGGCGAGAGGTCTGCGGTTAAGTACCTACGATATTGTAGGTCGCTTTCTGCAAGTCGAGCCGCTTAGGCCGAGCAGAAAGTAGCAGACCAGTTACATCTCATCCCAACAACTGTTTCAAATTTTTTCTAAGTCTGTTTCATTATTGCCCCAGGTCTTTATCGATATGATTGTACAAAACTTAGAAAAATAGCGTCATTTGGTTTGTTAGTAGTCAAAATAGTATGGAACTCTATATAGGTAAGTGTAAACATCGGAGATCCATAAATATTTGACATTTTTTAGGTGTAAAAAGTATACGATGTAAGTTACAAAAATTTTTTTTAACTTATTTTATTATACAGACACTTTTAACCATACTGTTGAAACATGAAACTGCATGCTAGTGCCGAGTACCTAACACATAAAATGGCAGGCGGGGCGGTGTAAAAATGGCAGACTTAATCTCAGCCTTGCTCTTATCAAGCCCAGACGTACCTCAGGTAATCCGACGAGCCATTAAGGCTGCAGCAAAGAATAACAGCCTTTAAAAATTCAAACCAGATAATGCAAACACAACCTCTTCCTCTTCATTATGTTTTATTCGAGGCAACTCCGTTAGAATTAGCAATGAAAAGAAATGCGGAAAGTTAAATTAGCTCTTTGAATTTGATATTCAGGGCGCAAGGTGGGCTGCGAAGAGACCACCGACGACTGGAGAGTCGCTGTAATATAAAATACCCCGCTTTCCTCTACCTAGGGTGTAGAAACTTGACTGGGATGGCAATGGTCCTTTTTTACTCCTACTATCATCAGACGACTCTAAACGACTTTTCTTCCAAAGTATCGCGAGGGTTGCCTAATTCTTTACTAGTAACCCAATTTTGGTCGGAATATTATCCACTGTAATAGTATTTATGGATTTTTTACTTTATTATAATAGGTATTCATGTAAAATTAGAACATATGCATACATTATCACCATAATCACTGTCGAGCAGTGTATTGTAATATCTTACAATAGAAGTCTTAAAACCCAACTAACTAGTAACTACCCGTTGAATCCCGCCCCGCGTTCCTGTGTTTATTATTGCTTCGTCTCCAGTCGCCCCTCTAGCTAATGCGTATATAATATTCTATACAGGGTGATATTCATTCAGCAGTACAGATATGACAAAATAATATTTAACTAAGTGGATTCCCACAGCAGTAATGTCACTTTTTGCTCGTAATGCATACAAAGTTTTATCTACAATCACTCAACAAAATAAAACTGTTCAATTATTAGCTTTATTATAACGAGAACATTTGCTGCAAGAAAAGTCTTTACAATCTTTAATGATAATTCCCGATCCAGAAGGCATATTAGCTACATTCAATTACTTGAACAATATGCAAAAGCTAATAAAAACATTTGGGTAAAATATTGTGGGTGTAATTCAATGTTATATCATTAATACCTAATAAAAATGTATGTCTAAGTTTATAAGGAGTTTATTTATTTTGGAAATTTGTTTGTTTTTTTTATTAAAAGAATTTATCTTGCCCCTCTTACATTAATATTTTATCTTTTACGAACAAATATCCAAAGCCATTTCATACATTTTCCCTCTAAACGACGTATTATTGCTGCAGAAACTCGTTGCCTGTACAAATATTTATTTAATTTTTCCCAAACAGACATCGCCATGCCAGTCAGCCGCCGAATAACGGGAGACGTTACGAAACGCTTTTTTCTTTTCTAACTACGGGATGAAATTTCCTCTGCCGTAAACGTTGGCCGAAAAACAATGTGCACGCGTGTGCGAACTGAAATTTAAACCGAGACGTCTGTAAAAACACGGGACGAAAATAAACCGGGAGTAAACAGAATGACTCTTATCGAAATTAACGGAATAATAGTCATAACGGCCAGATATACACGCGCTGACACAATCTGGGCGACCGAATGAGAAGAAAATCTTTGTACGCATTTCCCTCCAAGCTGCCTTATACTAGAATTTTGAATATACAGCGTGATTCACAAATACTAGTATAGTCGCGGCAAGGATTCAGACGTCTGACGTTACGCAATTGTTTTTATTGTTAACGTAATTTTCGATATTTGTTCGCGCTAAAAACAATCATTTTTGCAATTTAGTGCAATATATAATGCAAACATTTAGTGGAGTATATAGTTTTATTACTCTCAGTATATGTAATAATTATTAATTTGTTCGTATGACGTAAGCCGTCTGAATTCTTGCTGCGACTATAAGAACATTCATTCTGAATATGTTACTTTTTTGTAGAAAGCTTAATTTTCTAGAAAAAATTGCTAAAGTGCTGCCATCGGCAAATACAGTGGAAAAATTCATAAATAAAATGTAGCGATCAATTGATGGTAATATGACAAGACAAAAACATTTTTCAAAATGCACGAACAAGCGTTTTCTTCATTTGTTTGTATTTTACAAAGTAAAAACATGGGTCAAATAATTTTTGAAGTTGATTATGCATTTCTTTTCTAGAATTTCTGAATCATTGTGTATATTATAAATATTTGCTAAACATTGTGGGAAGGTTTAAAAATAAACTCACACCATGACCATTGATCTTAAAATAAATCAAAGACAAATGTTTAAATAGTTGTAGGAGTCAAAAGCGTTGCCAAAGTCGAAAGCGGTAATTGTTTCAATTTGGATTATTGAGACGAGAGCGCACTATACAGGGTGATTCAGAAATTATCCAAAAGAATTTGGGAATAGATGCATATAATAATAATAATAATAATAATAATGCATTTATTGCCCAACAGAAATAATCCATTTACAGGACAAAATGAAAAAAAGTGTGAGAATATTTCTAACAAAATAAAGGAAACTTAATAAGTTACATACAATACGTCAGTGTGATAAGTGTAAGTAATACTAACAGTTTGTACAGAAATTTATACCACAACAAACAACACAACTACAGATCAAGTATTAATTAACCTAAATATCACGAATAATTGAGATCTTACCTATAATAAATTTTTAAGAGTACATGTACGTAAATCACATTATCTGGATATTTGATTAAAATTGATAGACATAACATATACTGGAGATTTCATGCCTAATTAGTTCTTACATTATGACAATAGAACATACAGTGATCCCGTGATCCAAGTCTAGGAACTCGTAGGTCAAACATATTCAACATAGATGCTGAATCAATTCGGTTGTGAAATAATTTAAATAACAGTGACAAACTCGCAAGCACTCTTCTGGTATGTAAAGAATCAAAACTAAATCTTTGCAGCAACAAACTGTGGTTATATCCCCTAGGTGGATAGTAACCATCAGTACGATAAGACAAAAACTTTAGAAAACGCTTTTGAACTGATTCCACTAAATCAATATGTGTTCTATAAAACGGGTACCAAATAATACTACAATATTCAAGTTTCGAGCGTACTAGAGAATAATAGAGGCATTTTAAAGCAGCAACGTCATTAAAATTTGAGGAATTTCTAATAACAAAGCCCAATGTTTTATATGCAGTGTTAACCATTTGGTTAATGTGATTGGAAAAAGATAATTTGTCATCCATGATAACTCCAAGGTCCTTAATACTATTGCAACGTTTAAGAACTGTAGCGTTGAGATTATAGTTAAATAAAATAGGTTGAGTTTTAAGAGTAAATGAGCATATTTTACACTTGTCAACATTAATTGGCAATTGATTTTTTGAACACCATTCCTCAACTAAATCAATACCTACCTGTAAATTTAAACAGTCACTTATAGAATGTATATTTAAAAAGAGTTTTAAATCGTCAGCAAAAAACAAATGATTAGATCTTAGTGACAGAGACAAATCGTTAACAAATAAAATAAAAAGAAGAGGTCCAAGGTTGGATCCTTGGGGTACACCCGAAGTGGCTAAGAAAGTATTAGATTTAAAACCGTTGTATGAAACATATAATTTACGTTGCGAAAGATATGATCGGAATAGTCCAAGTAAACTATTACTAAAACCCAAATGGTCAAGTTTATATATTAATAATTCATGATTAACCTTGTCGAATGCCTTAGAGAAGTCCGTGTATACCACGTCTACTTGACCTCTATTGTCAATGTTGCTTGAAACAAATTGGGTAAATTCAGCCAAATTTGTTAACGTAGAGCGTGACGTAACAAATCCATGTTGATTCGGAGAAATAAAATTTCTAACTTTATTAAAAAGAATTGTATACACAGCCATCTCAAATACCTTCGCAAAGTTGGATAGAATAGCTATAGGTCGATAATTTTTTATATCAGATGGATTACCATCTTTTAGTATCGGACAAATTCTTGATAATTTCCACTGCTCCGGAAAAGTAGCAGTAGACAGAATAAGATTAAATAAAGCACACAATGGAGCAGAAAAAATCACAGAACAGTCTTTAATAAAAAGCTAGGTATCTGGTCATCTCCACATGTCATCTTATTTTTTAGCTTTGAAATGGCATTACAAACATCGGTTTCGGTGAAGCTAACAATATTAATAGAAGTTTGAAAACTATTTAAATCTAAATGAGGTTGAAAATTTTGACTGCTGAAAACACTTGAAAAATATTTGGAAAAACCATTAACAATTTCAGAGGGGGAATCGTAGTGAACGTCATCCATAAAGCAGTTAGATGGTATACGAGTTGAACGTTTTTTACTCTGGATATATGACCAAAATCTTTTTGGGTCAGTTATGAAGCTAGCTTGAACAGAAGTAAGGTAATTGCGGTAAGCATTTGATGTGAGTGTTTTGATTACATTTCTTAGACGTTTAAATTCATTGTAATAATAGATGGCATGAGTTTTTAAATTTATTATGGTAATATGACTTAAGCTTAATATTTTTAATAATATCCGATGAATATCATACATATGCATCTTTATCAGGTTTTACAGTGGACCAGTTTTCAGTGCCGTACAGAAATGTATTTTTAATCATTTTTGAACTGCTCTTTTTGACTTTTTCTTTACAAAATTGTATTTGTAAAAGTCCCCTGTAGACTCAGATTTTTTTTAGATAAGTTCCGAATCACCCTGTATATTGTTAAAGGCTTGGATTTTTCCATCCGGCAATTTCATTTGAATTCTATTTTTATATGAAAAATCCCTCTGATATATCGGCATAGTGAAGTTAGTAATGTAAATATACGTTTATTTATTACATTATGGATAATGTTCCCAGTATAAACATATCTGTTCGTTTAAAGTTTTTTGTTTTCGGCCCGTTCTGTTTTACATTAAATTTCGCTTTGTTGAATTTAACCTTCGGCGCTGACCTGATTTATATTAGTTTATGTTATGATGTAGTGGAGTCTACAAAAGGAGATATTTTGATGTAGAAATATGCGCACGTCGGGTATCTTCCAAGGTTCCCCAAGGGTCTATAGCAGGACCACTGTTATTTCTAATATATGTGTTTCAAATACTTGTTCTCTTTAAAGTAATAGATATTATAAAATATAGAAACGAGCCAGGACCAAACATTTATTCGACTAGTTTAGTCGCTGTGTGTTTGTACCATGAAAATTTATAGCGCAAACAGCAGTTGGCGCGCTGCCGCTGGAGAGACAAAAATCTTCTAAACGGATGGCATCGCAAGTGCATCTAAATATATTCATGCAAGTGACTTAGAGCACTACTTGCAACTTGGACGGTCACGTTATAGTTGACTGTTTTTGTTATTGTACTTTGCCTTATTTTAATGGAACTTAAAATTGGCATCGAATCCTAGTCTACCTCTAGTAGGAACTTCGTCTTTTTAAGTTAAGGATCTCGTATTCTTGGAGCAGTGCTTCCCACAAAAACAACTAATATTAAACATTTGATAACTGTATAAGACTAATCTTAAGAAATACAAACAAATAGCAACCAAAAACGATTAGTTTATTAGTTAAGCACCCGAATCCATGAAATTATTCTCATTGCATAAAATTATTTGGCACTATATAAAATATAGAAAAGTTCATGTTGTTCTATTGCTTTTGTATAAGAGAAATAAAGAAAGTCATATGTACCTACACTGAGGAAAATGATGACTGAAATTGCTAGAGTAACTACTACTAGAGTAACTAAACTGTGTTTTTACAGTTATTAAATATTTTAAATACATGTATTTATGATACATTATGGACAAGTGAAAGGTACATTAAAAGCTAGTTGATTGTAATGCAGTAATAATTGAACCTGCTATTTTTCTACAGTAGTACTGTTTAACTTGTAAGTTAGGGGGCGGCATATTATTATTAAGCAGGCCGGATTTGCGCCCAGGAATTACTTACGTTGGTAGACCCTAACCACCATTCAGTGCAGGAATGACGGAAACCTGGAAAACCTCATTAATTAGGGGGGTAGTCAAACATCAACCGGTATCAATCTCTCACATTGACCCAAGTGAACATACTTCCACCCTACCATACCCGCAGAGAGGGTGCCAATCCTCTCCACGAATATAGCTTATATACGGTCTATCGGCTGCGGAGGTCGAACCCACAGCGATCTAGTCACCTCGATTCAAGTACTGACGCCTTAAACCGCGCGACTACTGACCGATCCAAATAAAAATAATAATTCATCAAACCACCATTTTCGTGTTGTACTTTCCCTGATGGAGGTCTCTCAAACGGCACAAATAGTAGACACTACTTTTTTTGCATATACTGTATGTCCGCTATATTTCTGTTGACCTACATACTGATGTTGAATCGCTTCAATTCCAAACGCGCCTTCATCTAAAAAGTCAATTACACCAGATTGTAATCTCGGCTATGAAATTTCATGGGGCAATTCGTACGTACTGCTCCTTTCCTCCGATGGCGACTATAATAGAACGGGGCCGTCTCCGACTAGACAATGGCAGCAGGTGCTGTTGGGGCCCCAATTGCATACGGGGAACTGCCGTACGCTCATTAGGACAAATGATAAGAGTAACCAGAGCTAACTCGGATACGGAGTTTTACTGGCCGCGTTATTAAACCACCGTAAGACGATAAATTAAAAGTTTTCCTTAGAAACGAATTTTCCGGATTCGTTAGTCAGATAAATTGGAATGCATGGGCAAAGCTAATAGAAAAAAGGCAAGATGTAGAAGAGAGTATGTCATAATCAAGTCTAGAGAGGTCGTGTTTAGTACTAGAGCAGTCTTTAAAAATTTATTACTTAATAATACCCATTATCCTTTGGTAGATAACCAGACTGGGATTTATTTATGCACTACTATTAAATGGCATTTAATCGTTTGTAGTTTTGTCTTTCGTCATAAAATCTATTAAAATATAATAACGAGTAACATTCCATGTTACTTGTTAAGATTTTTTTGTTATAACTCACTTGTAAATACGTAATCTAGTTGCATTCCAAATTCTGAACTTAAATATTTTATTGTTCTAGGTAAGTCCAAGGACGGTTGACTTGAAACAAAAGAGATTTGGTAAGAAAATTTCGACTCTATAGAACAATATCTTGTATAAAATATATATTTGTCGCTGATATTGAATAACCACATAACTTCTGGCATTCCTGGCAGCCTACACTTATTTTTTCGTTTGGTTTTGTTTTATTGCTGTTAAGAGAGGAATCTTGGCACCGCGATTTTTTCAGCGTGGCCAAATTTGTTTTCAATTTGTAGTATTTTATGGATGTGTTTTTTTATTATTCATCCAGATAAAATATGAGATGCCGTTATGTTGCTTATAACGCTAACAGATTTAATACAAAATAATAGGATAAGAGTTGTCGAGTTCTCCGAAAAATGATGGTTGCTATAACAATAATTATTATTTATGTCAATTTGTTTATTCATTTGACACTTAGCGTTAAAGTGCTAAATAAAAAATGCATTTATCTACAGCTAAAGAGTACAAATATATTGTCTTTAAATATGGGTCTTTCTTTGTTAACGCCAGACAACGAAGATACCCAAATAGACATCAACCTGCCCAGAGAGGCAAAAAGGCCATTCGTCCTGCTGAAGTGCAGCACCACGCAGAGGGAGACAAGAACAAGGTTAAATAATCGTTTCCCGAATAAATGGATAGGTCAACAAGATATAATAGCATGGCCAGCGCGTTCCCCAGATCTAAATCCGTTAAACATTTAAGATTTATTAATTTAGTTAATAAAAGTTAATTAATGTTTGAACTTTAAACCATCATTTTCATTTATCAGGACAATTTGATTGAAATATGAAATTATATATTTTAAAATGCTTGTAACTTCTAAACAAAAACGAGTCGAACCTATACAGGGTTAACTATGACTAAGTACAAAAATTTTAACCACGTGCTCAGGAAGGCCTGAAAGACAATAAAAAAATTATTCCAGAATTTTACCTCGATATTCAAAAAATGGGACAAAACCCTCTTTTTCTACGGAAAGTCGGCGCCTAGCCTATGATAAGCATCGACTGAGATGACTTAGATCCATCAGATAAAACTTACATTTGTAAACAAGACAAAAATTAACATTCTTATTAGTAATAATGCCTGGATAGATAGGTAGATAACAGTTAATCCAGTAAGCTCCACTATTTTGCGTTCGTCTTTCATTATTTCGTTAAAAACTTGGCAAAACTACTACATTTTCATTTATTTATAACCACTCACTACCGATAAAACACACTTCCTGTAGATACAGCTAGATAAAATACCTATTTATTACAACAAAATCGAACGGAAGGAACAGATAATAGAAAACTTTAAATGTACCAGCGGCAGTTTTGCCCCATAACCTAGAAAACCAAACTGGCGAACTATATTGTGGGAAAGTATCTGCACCCAACACAAATTTCTTTATTTAATAACTATAAAACGTTGAAAAATTAAAAAAGGCACTAAAAATTGAAGATGAACACAAAACTACAACGTAAACACATGGTAAACACAGGAATTAAATTATGACTTGACTGGAAGGTTTACGGTCGTGTTGCTAGTTGCCTACGTTACCTACCAAACGTGTGGCGGACAAGTCGCATAGGCAGCGTTAAATAAGGATTTAATATAAATTCGAAAAAAATGTTGTTTCGCTTTATAAATAAGTTTAGAATTTTTTCAAGGGTGAGTTAATTCTTAATTTATACCTACCGATTCTAATTTTTTTTTTGAAAAGTTTTATTTGAAGACGTGCCTCTGTTATCGTACATTAAGAAATTGCCTATTTGTTCAACACTAATAATTAAATCAGTTGTAAACGTGGCGTTACATTAGTTACATCTCCTTGTACGGTGCAAATCGTAACTGCTTTATATCATCCAGCTCCGACAAAGTTGCAATGATAGCAAGAAATAACGCTGTTTAGTGTCCGCCGTAAAGTTTATTGGGAACAGCTGGGAATAACAATACTTATACTGCTGTTCCTGTTTCCATAACTACATTATATTTTATCATCTCGCGTCGGAGTTTATAGTATAGTTTTCGGGGCCTGATAATCTTTTATCCTTCGACGGGAACTTCAACTATCTTTTCGTACTTTGAAACTCTTCAGATCAATAAAACAACACGTTCAGTTTGAAGACTTTACGGAAAGAAAGATGCTGCAGATGTGTGTTCATACAATCATAGATAAGGCTGTTACAATTTGAAGAAAAATAAACACCAAATATAAGTAGTAAAGTTCACTTTGTTTTTTTAAAAAAGATTTGATAAAAAGCATAAAAGTTCAAGCGTCATTGTGTTGACCGTAAAATTCCTACTGAAGATTTTCTATTTTTCTGTCGATTTTTTTCATGCTTAAAGACAAGAAAATTAAAAATAGACATCAAAATTTGATGTGCAACATACTGTTTAAACCACTGAGGGAGGTTTTATAAATTTCGAAAATATGAATTTTAGGAAGAAATATAGAATACAAAAATATTCTTTACTGTATTAGAAAGGTATTTTAAGCTAATACAAATCAAATCTCCTACAATTCCTATCAATGAAGTCTGAAGATATGAATGTCTCTGATACCAAACATCTAGGTATGGTAATTAACAATTCCACAGACAAAGCTCTATTCAATAATTATTGTAGGAGATTATTATTAGCTTAAAATACCTTTCTAATACAGTAAAAAGTGTTACAAAAGCTAATAATAAAGTATATATGGGTAGATATTGTGGGTGTAATTCAACACTGGTTGGGGCCCCGCATTTCATTGAGGCTGGTCCAGGCTAGTGGCTGGAACAAGTGCAGCTATAAACTAATTGGGCTGCATTTCTAGCATAATTTTTTAGTTACATACACTCCATAGACAAATTTTTCATTTGAATTATGTTCAGTATACACAGTCATGCAGACCAGCGACAGTAAAGACGAAGCGCTCCCGAGCAAAAAGAAAACGAAAAGTTAAAATATAGTAGGTACACGATATTACCGTCTTTTAATTATTCCCGTAATTTTAACTACCTCCAGCCAGGCATTTTTCTTAATTTCTATATCTTTATAGCCCACATTTTGAGGGTCATATAAGCATAGAAAGCTTTTCACAGTGTCTATAAACATCTCTGTTTTCTTCACTGTGGAATGGATCCACAACTATACGGCTGTCTACTGGTGACTGAGATTGTACAGCGACGTAGATACTCACGTGGTATAAAAGCAGAAATCTAATTGATCTATATAGGATCCCGCATAGCTGGTCCTGCTTGAAAATGTAAATTATTATAAACTTAGCTTGTGCCGCCTAAACTCGAAAGCAAGCTCATCGTGTACCAGCCTGTGTGAGTGTATGACCATTTGCTATACTGCATTTCAAATTTGGCTGGTACACGATGAGCTTGCTTTCGAGCTCAGGCGGCACAAGCCATGTTTGTAATAATTTACATTTTCAAGCGGGACCAGCTATGCGGGATCCTATATAGACCAATTAGATTTCTGCCTTTATACCACGTGAGCATCTACGTCGCTGTACAATCTCAGTCACCAATAGACCAGGACCAGCCTGGCTGGACCAGCCTCAATGAAATGCCGCCTTTGCACTTGTTCCAGCCACTAGCCTAGGCCGGACCAGCCTGGCTGGACCAGCCTCAGTGAAATGCGGCCTTTAGTCTCCAGAGTAGTTAGTTTCGCACAATATTATTAATACCTAAAAATATATAAAAACAAAATTATTCCTCACTAAATTCTACACAAAAAATGTCTGCAAGGTTTTTTTAATTGCGAAAATAGTTTTCAAGCTATAACTGTGTGACCGAATGCACGACGATTTTGGAATTCATGAGTCTAGAAATGATCACCGGATGTTATTGTGAAAAAAATTATATAGATGCTTCTATTTCAGTGGTTAGTGCAAGTAATTTTTTTCCTAAAATTAATATTTTCGGGCATGTTTAAAGAAAACGCGAAAACCTCCCTTCTATTTGTTTAAACAATATATTGCATATACAATTTTGATGCATATTTTATATTTTTGAACAAAAAGTAAATTTTCAACCTCTGACGCCTGGATATAAGTTCTTAAACAGAATTAATCATACAATCCAATATTGGAAATAGGAAAAGGACGTGATGAACTATAATAGCTTTCGCTATCTAATCAAATGGTAGCAATAGAAAAAGAAATAAGAGTCATTTCTCCCTCTTTGGTTTGGGGCGGTTTTATGGGACACGGGGGACAAAATAAAAGTTCCAATTTCACGATACAAATCATTTAAGATATTTTAATTACGCATCGCTTTGACGTTCCTTTTTTGTTTGAAGTCGCGACACTTTTGTCTGTTCCACTCGTGAAACAAATTGCAGAACGCCGCCTAGGTCCAAATTAAACGACCGTCTGCAAAAAAAGGACCGTCGAATGAAGCGGTCTTCGGATCGGGTCCTGTTCGTCCTGCATACTGAGGAGATCGTTTTGCCTTTTTGGGCGAGGCGCAATCTTATTCATGGCCCAGTTTTTTTCCGATAGGTAGGTTGGAAGAAAAACCAAGGGTTCAGTGCCGTCCTGAAAAATGAGTCTTTTGTATCAAGACTAAAAAAAAACTTCTTTGTAAAGTTAAGTACCTGTAAAGCAAAACTACTGTTATTATTGCTTTAATCTTGGGACTGTGACGAAATACATATTAGTAGTTTTACTTAGACAATTTAATTTATTGTAATGACCACAAAATTTAAATAAGAGTTTAAGGCGTCAGTACTTGAATCGAGGTGACTGTCTGCGAGTATGGTAGGATGGAAGAATGTTGGCTTGGGTCAATGTGAGAGATTGATACCGGTTGACTTTTGACTACCCCCCTAATTAATGAGGTTTTCCAGGTTTTCCTCATTCCTGCACTGAATAGTGGTTAGGGCCTACCAACGTAATTCGTTCCTGGGCGCAAATGCGGCCTGCTTAATAATAATATGCCGCCCCCTCTCCCGCACAAGTCTCCGATTTCTAGGCTAATCCCCGTGATTAGAATGAGGGGTAGAGATATTATTATTATGTAAGTAGTAAATTTGTGTGAAGCGTATTAAAAAACTCTCACCAAGATATCGCGGACGTTGCATAGTAACGGGACAAAAACGTAAAAGTCGTTGATTTGGAATAATGAATAGGGGACGCCGGAATTTTTGTGAGCTGAGAAATTTTTATAAGAAAATATTAAGAAAACATTGTTTGTGTAAAAATCCCATATACCAGGGCCGAAGAAAAGCACATAGGTTGGTATAGACACTATTTGCCACATAACAAGAGAGATACACCTGAGAAAACACCACAAAAAGGTATAAAATTATAAAGATAACATCCCACAAAGCAGATGACAAGACACGCTGGACATTTGGATAGTTGGTCAAGAGGAAATCTGCCAGTTCTGACGTTTATGAGGCGCGAAATTTAAAAAGCAGCAGTTAGCAGTCCTGGAAGGTGTGTGCAGACGAAGACAAATATATAAGGGCAATCGCAGACGATAGATTAAATTTGAGAGGTAAACAATTAGACTATTTAGTGTTTTACAAGGTTCGTTTATGGGACATGTGCAATTGTAAGTGAAAACATAATTCTTTCTACGTGGGGTGTTCTCTTATCATTCTCAATATTGGAAAAGGATACAAGTTAAAAATATAATTTTCTATCCATCTATAGCAAAAAATTAAAAAAGGATTATAATTTCTATTTTTTACAAATGTTAATTGTATTTGAAAACTAGTATTTCATATTTTTTGTGGGAACTATGTAGTGTACAAAAGAAACGACCTTGTTGTGAATTTTGCAGGAATTAACGCACGTATTGGCGTATACTAGGAACTCTCAGTTAGAATTTTATTTTAATAGCACGCATTAAGACAGATATACGCGATATTACGATATGCACAGCTGCGTTTTGTTACATAAAATTAGAGTGTGCGCTGTTTTGTTTAAATAAACAAAATAAACGTCAAGAGGCAAAATATTTGTATAAATAGTCATCGGGATTGCAAATTTATTTTTATATGTTCTTAACGACTTTATGTAGGTTGTGACAAATATGTAACTTTCGAGCGCGACCTCGGGTGACAACATATATACGGTTCTAGCAACATTATTTGCTGGCATAATATATGAATGCAGTGGCGGCCGGTAGAGGGAAATTTTGTGGTGACTTCATAAACTACTTTCAATGCAACCTTAACTAAGTTAGTTTTAAATTTATATTTCCTAGTGTACGTAAATACATTCGTTTATACAGGGCGATTTAGAAATACTAGGGGAAAACCTAAACAACTTGACAAATTATTTGATCTTTTGAAATTAAATTAATTTTCCTTGCAAATATCATTTGAACCGTAGTACTGGCATTGGCAAGCGCTATTGAAAAATCTGCATACCTACAATAACAGCAACAACAAATATAAAAACAAGAGCCCAATAGTTGATAACATAGCACCTACAAGACAAATATTTTGTAAAATATGCGAATATGTGTTCTCTTCTCTTCCGATTTGGTATTTTACAAAAAATCTGAAGTATAATAAATTATCCCTTAAATGAAATAAAGAAGTCGACATTTTCGTTAAATTTTCAGTTGCCAAAGTGAGTCTTTTTTGGCACCCAACTGTGAAATACATTTATGTTCTAACCGTTCAAAAGTCGAAGTCTTTTTAGTTGTAGAACATAAAACAACTTATTTATTATTTTATTAATTAAACAATATATATTTTAAATAATTTAAAATTTCAATATAAAACAGTAACTATTATTATTATGAATTACATATATGTCAGATTTAATGCAGTCAATGTTCAATGAAGCTGCTGTTGTAATTAAAGTTTACTGCGTACGTTATATTATTGGCAGGTTCCGTAGGCTCTGCTGGAGATGGTAACAATTTATTTGTGATTGAAATTTTATTTTATATGACTCTGCTACCGCACTAGAACCCCATTCCTCATGTCATTTAATGCTGGTAATATTGTTGTACATAACACAATTGTCTTATTTTATTGCAGTCTTCGAAAAAATATTCTTTGTATCTCGAACGGGAAAGGCTTTTGCGTTCTCGAACGGATACAACAAAAGTACCATTTCATGTTCTAGATACAAAAATAACTATTTTGCTTAGTGAAACTGTACTTCGTTACAAAAGATGGAAAATATTTTTTCAAAAAATTAAACCACACCACATCAAAATTGACTTAGCAGTTTGCTAAAATTAAATTTCGGAAGAAAAAAAATCTGTCAAGTTGATAATGTACTTCATTTTTTTTTCCTAGTTTCTCTGAATCGCTCTATGATGAGGTGTTCTATTCTAGCTTTATAACTAGGTACGTTAATTTGTTAAAGTTTGCTCGACGGTAAATTTTTGCAAATTTTTTACAAAACGAATGTTTCCCACGCAAATCTAAAGTGTAAAACTTTCCCTCCTCTCCCACCAACAACTTCTATTCTAACCTTTCGAAACGTAGTTGCCGTAAGGCGATCCACCTTGTGCATCTATTTACTAGTTGCTTGTAAAACTGCCAATACCACGCCCACGATTGATTCCAAATGAATGGTTCCGAAATAGACCATCTGGCCGACTTTGCACGTCTCCGTCGATGAAAACATCACCGCAATCGCCGCATTGACGGAGCGCCTGAATGGGGGGTATTCGATAATTTATGTGGCGGCCGTTCTATGCCCCTCGCGGATGTCTTTCACGTATTTACGGCCGCGGCGTACTGAAAGCCTGGCTTTATAATTTATTAGGAATATATATGTGGGAAATGAAGTTCTTATGTATCCTGCGGCCCGCGGAGAGGCCGTCGTGGATGCGACGTTCCCCCCATGATGGATGGGTCGTAAAAAAGAGGAGGGACGGCCCGTGACGGTTTTATTGAGTGACGTCGCGTTAATTTCCGAGAGTTTTAGTGGAGATTACGTTTTTCGCGAAATTCACAAACCACTAGAAGGCGCTCTAAAATTCAAGATGTCGAACGTAAGGGTGAACAACAATTTGTTTACAATTTGCCGCTCAAGTATAATAGTATAAAGCTTTTAATTGCCAGGGAGGTTGTGTTTCTCGGTGTAATTCTTTGTATACGTATTTTAGGTGAAAGTGCATTATACAGGGTGTTATAAAAAGAGTATAAAATATTTAAGGAGGTAATAGTATGAACCAAAATAAGCAGAAAAGTCTCAATAAACATGGGTCCGCAAAGTAACGGTTGCGGAGATATGGAATGTTTTATGTTTTTAACCCCTTTTTTTATTTAGCAAAAACGTTGTATTGTATTTGAAAATAAACAGTACGTATTTGACAGTTGTTCTCAGTGCACAAGTTTTCTTTCGCTATGGCTGGTTACTCTAACGCAGAATTAACAGACATGCATTTCATGTATGGTCGTGCTATTGGGAACGCCACCGAAGCGCGACGTCTTTATGTTGACGCTTTTCCAAATCGCCAGATTCCTTCATAACGCATGTTTGGAAAAATTCACCAAAGATTGCGTGATACCGGTTCCTTGAGCAAACAGTGCCATTTATCCGGAAGACCAAGGTCGGTATCCACTCCTAGAGCAGAAGAAGAAATTCTAGTTCTGATAGAGCAGAATCCAGGTACGAGTGTGCGGAGAATATCAGCCGAGGTAGGAATTAGTGGTCCTCTTGTTTGGAGAATCCTTCACGAGCAACAGCTTTATCCATACCATGTGCAACGAGTACAGGCCTTAAATCCAATAAATGATCATCAAGCACGTTTGGTTTTTTGCCGCTGGTTTCTACGTCATGATGCTGAAGACCCTCGTTTTCTTGCAAACATTCTTTTTACTGATGAGGTCGGGTTCACAAGAAATGGAGTGTTTAATTTTCACAATACGCATATTTGGGCCGACGAAAATCCTCATGCTCTAATAGAATCTGGACATCAGGCACGTTTTTCATTAAACATTTGGATGGGTATTGTGGGTGACAGATTTCTAGGTCCTGTTGTTTTACCAAACCGATTAACAGGCGCTGCTTACCTCAACTTTCTGCAGAACACAATGTATGAGTTTTTGGACATTCCTTTAAATCAGAGGCATCAAATGTGGTTCCAGCATGATGGTGCTCCAGCTCATTTTTCCATGGCCGTTAGAGAGCATTTACACCAAACTTTTCCACTTAGATGGAAGGGATGGATGGAAGGGCCAGACCTGTTTTATGGCCTCCAAGATCTCCTGATCTGAACTCTCTAGATTTCTTTGTTTGGGGATATTTGAAGACATTAGTGTACGGTACTCCTGTAAATAGCCTGGAAGAGCTGCAGCTACGGATTAATTAAAAGTGTCAAGAAATCCAAACAAAGGAGGGTGTTTTCGAAAGAGTTCGAATATCGTGGAGACGAAGATGTCGTGTCTGATTGGAAATGGACGGAGGGCACTTTGAACATCTTCTGTAACTTTGTTTTTTGTTTGTTAAAAGCTTCCTTTGTCGGTTTATTGCTAATAAAATAAAATGTTTGAAAAACTGATGAATAGTGGTCCATATCTCCGCAACCGTTACTTTGCGGACCCATGTTTATTAAGACTCTTCTGCTTATTTTGGTTCATACTATTACCTCCTGAAATATTTTACACTCTTTTTTTAACACCTTGTATATCGATCGAAATTCTGTGAAAGATTCATATATAGTGGTTCAGTTCGAGATATCTATAACAGATATCTTGGGCTACTTGAGGAGCGACCTCTAGCACATACTTATGACTGGGATAAAACGTGAGAAGCCCCAAGTTGTCAAAAACGTGTGTTTACAGACGTCTGCTTTAGTTCAGCCACCCCATGAAATATCTATTTTCTTAAATGGAGAAAATTAGCAGTGTAATGTATAAGACACACCACACAACTTTGTCCTTATCTGACAGAAAATCCTCTATATAGAAAAATGTTTGCTACATGCTTTCATGTGTTTTGTTATCAGTTTAGATTCTTAATTTAATTTTTCACTGCTTATAGAAAATTAAATATCGTACGATCTCAATATGCAAAATTACTAAAAAATACAGACAATTTCCACCACACCTACACATACAAAACCAACTTATTACAAATTGTCTGCTGCAGATTCTGCACTTTTCTTTGTTCAAGATAAAATTATACTGTTTCCAAACCGTTCTTGTACTATTTCAACAGAACAAATTATAGAAAATTATTAAAAAACATAGAAAACTTCACATTTCTATTTTCAAATAATCTATCAACAAATATCAACCGATTTTCTCCAATATGGTAGCACAGAAGCAGTAGGTAATTTAAACGATCCAACATCAACATCCCTTTTGGATTTCGAATATGCATGGAATAATTATTCTAACTTAAATAAAATATAGGAATTGTTCAATCAGTTTTATTAGCTCAACCAAACCAAAGTTCATAACAGGTCCTTTAAAAATAAAATAATAACATATGTATGGAAAAAAATGAACATTTTTAAAAGTCTAAAAGTACACAACTATTTTATAATGTAAGCCACCCTGTATACATTATCATTTGCGAGTTCTCTGTACTGCCATAAAAGTGACCACCCTGTATATAATTCATGACGGGGTCACAAACAATATTTGAATGTAAATTCTTAGTAAACCTTATAATAGTTCTAATCCTAATATGTCCTCAGGAAATTCTCAATAAATCCTCAGAAGTTCTGTGACTGATGATGATGATACTGATGAATTATTGTTATAACAACCATCATTTCTATTTTTCAAGCTGCTTCAACCTCTTCAATTTATCAAATTAATGGCAACAAAAAGTAATCGTTTGATATTAATGTAATAATTACTGTAAAAGATATCGCCGTAGGTATATGCGGCTTAAGTTTGACCTCGCCACGTATTTTTTATTTAAATAACGACCATGTTTATTTTTTATGAGCGCACGAAGTAATGCAACGGCCGTAAAACGGAAGCCAGGAACAGGGGAAAAGCCCCCCAACCCAAGTCCCCGATAATACAACGGGAACAGCTGATGCCCCGATAAATTTATGTAAGCCAGGAGTTTCTTTCATTTGTCTTGTTACGAAAATTGCGGTGCGCCGAGGAAATATTTCGCAGTTGCATTTAAATTTAGCATCCGCTGAAGGTCTGTTTGCGCCAGTTCGATGCAGCGTTTCATAATGCGGTTTGTTTGGTACAGTTCACAAGCTCAGTTGGACTCGGTTTTTTCCGATGAATGTGAATGCAGTCATTCGATTCGTTCGCTAGTGAAATTTGAGGGATTTCAGGGCCGGATTGTTGTGAAGCAAACCTTTTTAGAAAATACTGAGGAACTCTACAAACGTTTAATATAAAAATTAAATCATAAAGAAAGAGTCAGTACATAAATAGTAGATTTTAGTACGATTTTTTATGACGTAGTTTTATTTGTTTGCATCGATGCGATGCATCATGTCATGTCATGTCTGGCTTACCTCCCAACAGTTGAGCCGTGGTGTGCAGCTGTGAATAACACGGAAAGATTATCACAGTATCCACACCAATGGTTTACCTCGCACTGGTCCAGCCATCGTCTGCTAAATCCGTAGATCTTCAACGTGTCATCTACGATTTTAAAAATTGTATTCAATCAAGTTACTCTTGCAAATACAACTATATATTGTACCGTGCCACGACGATGAAAAAACTGCACTGAGAATTTGCCATCGTGTACGCTAATTCTTAAGCCTAAGGTTGAAATTATTATTTGTTTGTATCGGTGCATCATGTCATGTCACATCTGGCTTACCTCCCAACAGTTGAGCCGTGGTGTGCAGCTGTGAATAACACGGAAAGATTATCATAGTATCCACACCAATGGTTTACCTCGCAATGGTCATTATTACTGATCAATGAAATTAACTGACCCGATAAATAGCCGATGATCGACTGTCGATGTTCAGTGGGGAAGTGTGTTGGCAGAGAAGAGCACAAGAATGGTGGGGGAAGGAGATAGGTCCAATTGTTAGTATATTTAACTGTGTCCGAGGAAAAGTAGCGAGGATTGTGCTCCGACTGTATTAGTCGTAGTACCAACAGTAAGCCAAAAATACGGACAGGCTCAACGGTATTGATAGCAAATCCGCTTCCACAGAGTCTATTCAGGGAACAATAAGGGCAGTGAAAGATTTCCAGCTAAATCTAGGGATGTCCTAGACTAAACTACTAAACTAAACTATAAATCGGTCAGTGGTCGCGCGGTTTAAGGCGTTAGTACTTGAATCGAGGTGACTAGACGGAGTTGGTTCGATCCCAGCTGCCGGTAGACCGTATATAAGCTATATTCGTGGAGAGATTGGCACCCTCTCTGCGGGTATGGTAGGGTGGAAGAATGTTGGCTTGGGTCAATGTGAGAGATTGATGCCGGTTGACATTTGACTACCCCCCTAATTAATGAGGTTTTCCAGGTTTCCCTCATTCCTGCACTGAATGGTGGTTAGGGCCTACCAACGTAAGGCGTTCCTGGGCGCAAATGCGGCCTGCTCAATAATAATATGCCGCCCCCTCTCCCGCACAAGTCTTCGACTTCTGGGCTAATCCGCGTGATTAGAATGAGGGGTAGAGATATTATTATTATTATTATAATCGCAATATAATTAAGAAAGGCAATACGAAATAATTTTTAGATTGTACTGTGAATGCTAGTGCATATCTGGAAATAAATCGACAGAAGAAGAATCAGGATATCGAAATAAACAGTTCCAGTAAATATGTAGCAACCACGTGGAAACACTGTATGATTTACGTCCACTTACATTCTAATAAATGTGTATGTTAATATTTGATCGAAGAACTTGATCGATACGACAAATAAAACTCCAGCAACAAAAACACAACCGCCGCGATCTGCCTAGCCAAGCCGTATCAGAAAAACTCTCACTGTAAATAAAAGGAATGATTGATAGGAGAGATCATATATTATTTACATGTCCTGAGAGAGTGCCTTCAAGTATACAATTATACTTTATGGTTGGGGAGGAAGTTGACGGTCACGTAAAGCGCCAATCCATCAAGTGTTTGATACCTCGTTTGGATTTGGAAATATCTGAGCGTCGGATTTTGTAGTCGGAACGGCCGCCCGCCGATGTAACAGGGGCCTGTTTACTGCTCCGCTGATTTATGCTTGGTTGGACATGGAAATTTCCATGGCGACCGCGCTGCAAACAAGCCGCATGCCTTGAAAAATCGGAGGAACTTAAAAATACCAATCGATAGCTGTGCAAACAACGAAAAAACGATTCGTCACTGTTTACCTGCCTGCCACTGCGGTTCTATTTTATTTGATAATGTAAGAATAATCATTTATGTACCAAGATCTTGCACGCTGCACATCGGAACGAACTAATAGTTTATCAAGTATCTATAAATACCAACAAAATCAAATGTCAATATTCATGGAGTAGCTGCTAAGATTGTTGCAAACAATTACAAACCACACTATTATTTTACTAAAATCATTTTGCTATCAATTTCGAGCAATGATTTTGCTGTAAACAATCAGGCTTGAAGCCTGATTGAACCAAGAGATTGTCTTCAGATATCGAGGATGCAGCTGAAGTAAGGAAATATAACATCAATACTTAAGGCTGTAATGTTCGCAATTTTACAAAGCCGTTTTTAGACGTCCACGCGCTTTCATATTTCTCCTCAATGGAAATTCGTATTAAGATGGAGCAAGTTTTAATCAACTAATAAAAGTCTATTTTACTAGACAGCAGAGTCATATTTAAAAAAAAAATTAGATCTGAACAATATTTCGGTCGCGATATTGCCCACATTTAGGACTGCGGTGAGACGTTGTTAGGCACTATTATAAAAAAAGAAAGCTGTAGGCTAGTAAATCAAGTCTTCATATAACAGACAATTGCCTCAGATTTAAATTTTTTGCATTTATATTCATGAAATCTGTCCGCCAAGAAGACATGTTTTGCTAAATTTCTGCATACAATTGCCTAACTTATAGGGGCACAAAGTTAAATTTGCCTTTGAAGGTGCTGATGGGCGGAGCCTGATAAAAGCTACACTGTTTGGCCGAACATTATACCCTTAATACATTTTTTTTAGTACCACCCCTAAATTTTCTGCGCGGAGTTTCCGGTCTTCTATCATTAGGAAAGAGAAAATTAGGTTATCAGACAAAAAAATACATACATACATAAAGAAAATTTACATTAGGTATTAGTTTTCCCACTAATGCGAAAGACAAGGTGTTTTCACATTCATATCATTGGTAGTGGAATGCTTTCCCACTAAAATAGATAAAATTTAATATTTCAAGCTACCCGATAGACAAGAGGAAAATTACGATATGGATTTCAACATAGGATTGAATCTAGCATATGAAATAATATCGCAGTAATGTTTGATATCGCTGCATGTTTATTGCGCCACTAGCGTAAACGCACTTGATTTATTTTAATCTATTAAATAGTGCACTTTCAAGGCTGCGGTGCATTACAGAACAGCCTCTCCAATACGCGATTCGAGTATCGTTATAAATTTAGAAGAAAACACTTTGGTGTGTAATGGAGGACCGGTTACGGATGGAATCCGCGTTCGTTAATTAACTCGAGACTTTTAAATCATCCCCAGTGCGCGAAACTCGGCCCAATTTAAAACAAACAGGTGCAAAATTCATCGCAGACATCTAACCTAGATATTCGCTGCCAAATATTCCGGACTTGCGCAGTATCGTAGTCGTGATTCATTCCGTACGTTGCCAACGTTGCACGTGGACTTATTTCATCCTGGTTTGCAAGTAATTATTTACTTCATTTTATGGATTACGCAATGTATATAGATCGTTTCGATTGACGATCGAGGAATACTAATAAAGGACAAAATTTCAGCACAGAAGGAACAGATATACTGAAATACTTTAAAACAATGATATTGTAACACCGTCTTCATTTTCTAAACGATTGTAGAAACTTGAAAAGGATTATTTTGCCTGTGAGGCATGACGTCGGATAAATGTCAATGAAATATCTAAACAGTTTGCAGAGAGAATAAATCAAGGAAGACATTAAGTGTAACACCATTAAAAGATGGAAAAGACGTCCGATTTAAAGATATAGAAGTTGGTACTAGAATAAATGATGTCGAAGAAACGATTCAAGTACTATTTATTTTATAAAGGTTGACCATTAGATCACTGCAAGATCAGTGGCTGGTTATAGTAGAAAAATACTGTAATCATTCAATACATTTACAATCAACAATAGGAATAAGAAGGCATTATATGGAGCATAAAAAAAGTAAGGTTTTATTATCGACAGGCATGTCAACATCTACGAATGAGATTAATTGTTTATTGTTTAACGCCAGTCCCCGGTATTTTGAAACGATCTATACATTTAACCGTTTCTCGGTGGCTGGTGCCAAGCAGATTTAAACGCTGTCCCATTTCTCTCCGAATGTCAAGATCTAATTATTTTTGGTATGCCGTTCTTCATTTCGTTTTTAACAAGGATCGTCGATCATCAACTGGACTTGTCACTGAGACATGTAATGTTAAAAATACATTTGATGAAACAGATTATATACCACATCGACCTTGCGTTTGGCAGACTTGGTTTATGTATTTTATAGTATTAAAGCTTGTATTTAGATATTTAACATCTACGTATACATACTTATATTTGGAACTTAGAACTTATTGGCTGAAAATTAAATAACACTTGTTTCCTATCGAGAAGGAATTTGAAACAAATTTACTGAAAGTTGGAAATATATACTTATACAAGATTTAGTTACGAAAAACAGTATATGAGAATTCTAAAGATGACTTTAGTATGCAATTGAAATTTTAATTGTGTATTTAACTGCTCCAAATATATGAAAAATTTTGCAAGAAGTTTAGAATTGATTGTATACCTATGCAGAAGGAACTCAAAAACAATTAGGATTCTGTTAATACAATGGTGGTTTTAATATACAGTGCCTTCATAAATGATTACAAGCCACGTGATCAGGGTCGAGATTCTCAAATCAATCGCAGAGCAATTCATATGCGAATATCCTTTTCCTCACTACGGCAATTGAGAGAGACAAGAAATCTATTTGCGTACGAGTTGTTCTTCGAGAATCACAGTCCTGGTCACGTGGCTTGTAATCATTTATGAAGGCACTGTACTTCCAGACGAACCATGAATGTTACCGTTTCAAATGTATGAGACTCGGAAGAAATTCACTTTTTTGTTATCGCCGTGCAACACAAAATGTTACTGTTTAAATCTCTTTGTGAAGGAATTGCGTAGTGCCAATAAACTTTCAACACCTTATCGCATTTAAAGTTAGATGCCAATACTAGAATACTGATCTGAATAGTATTATGTTGTACACAACATTCTCTAAATTATCCCAGGAAAAAAAATGTGCGGGTCTAATTTTGATCTATTTAATTTAAGAATACACTAAGATATTCATATAAAAAGAAGCATGTTAAAATTAAGCAATCATAACTAAATATATTATTAGCAACACTCTCGATTTAATAAGTTTGGTCGTCAATCGTTTGCCTTTTTATAGGGATAGATATTTATATACAATTACAAGACAACGTGGGCGAGAAACTAAGAGAATCTCGTTTATTTTTACGTCGGTGTCACCTGTCGCGCTATGTCATGTGATCAGCTAATTTTATACCATCTCGTGTAAACGGACATGCGTGTAATCTGAATAGATTCCAGCAGCAGCGAATAATACCTTTAAACTATCAACTGCAGTCAGTACATTTTCAGTCATTTGATATATTATTCAACTATTGAGTTATGGATTCAATTGACGTAGATTTTTATTGTTTCACTTAGCAGTAAATACTGAATGGAAATCTTCAGAAAAACTTGTAGAGTGCATTATGAAGTATGACATGATAATTGAAAGACCTATGGGTGTAGGGTTAACAACTTTAGGAAATGGACACGACTGAAGTTAAGAGCAAAATAAATGAACTGGGAGTGTCAAAACATAACAACTTATTCTATACTATTTTATCATGTGTTCAAGCAAAAAAAGATTTAATGATGCCATTGAACCGTGCCTTCTCTCATATTTCTATATATTTAGACTAAGCCTACTAAAAATGTCTTGTTGGTGACGTATTTCAATATTCTTCCTACGTACAGTTCAACAGACTTCTAACACTAAAAAACTACTTTTTTATGCAGCAATCTAACTTAAAAAAATAATGTGTTTATAATTAATTAGAATAAGTACATTACACCATAAATAGGATTGACAAACTTGTCTTGCTCTTTCTTAGTTTCGTAAGACAAGACAAAACAAGATCAAGAAGAGATCTGAAAAATGCTTTACGATACCAGACAAGAAATGTTATTACGGCAAGAAGTCTTACAAATATAAGAAGGGATAATATTTAAGAGAACATTAGCTCAATAAATAAATGCATTTCCAACCATATAGCACCAAATAATTTTTCATATCCAGAATTCAATTTCCTTTCAATTCACAATCAGCTAAATCTTCATTGCTCCGCCATTGCTAGGAGGCACAAAACAAATATGGCGATGATCGGTCGGTGGTCGCGCGGTTTAAGGCGTCAGTACTTGAATCGAGGTGACTGGATCGCTGTGGGTTCGACCCCCGCAGCCGGTAGACCGTATATAAGCTATATTCGTGGAGAGATTGGCACCCTCTCTGCGTGTATGGTAGGGTGGAAGAATGTTGGCTTGGGTCAATGTGAGAGATTGATGCCGGTTGACATTTGACTACCCCCCTAATTAATGAGGTTTTCCAGGTTTCCCTCATTCCTGCACTGAATGGTGGTTAGGGCCTACCAACGTAAGTCGTTCCTGGGCGCAAATGCGGCCTGCTTAATAATAATATGCCGCCCCCTCGCCCGCACAAGTCTTCGACTTAAGCTAATCCTCGTAATTATAATGAGGGGTAGAGATATTATTATTATCACGAGTAATCAATTCGCGCATCTTGATCAACATTCCAGTCATCATAATATAAAATTTCATTTCAGTGGCTGAACTGAACTAATTATAAATTAATTGCTACTTGAATGAAGAGCCCTGCAACGATTCTGTTATGAGGAATTTGCAAGGCAACAAGACAATATTGATCTTGCAAGATTGAGCAAGAACAAGACTTTAATGAAACTCTTCTCTTGTTTTGCAGGACAAGACAAGATATTTTCAAATTTTCCAAGATTTCTTGTCTCTAAGCAGACAAATTTAGCTAGCAATTTAGCAAAATTGAACCAATGTCTTTATTCAATTTATTAAATTTTTGGTTACAAAATACTCATGTAAGTTAATAACATTGAAAAAAATCTCAAGTCCAGTTTGATTTATAGACCAAGTATTTTTAAAGCTGTTGCCATGGTGAAGGTTGCGATATTTTAGAGCGGTTGGTCAAATTCGCGTCCTTGATCGCGCCTACTGCTATCTTTTCTCAAAAACGAACTGATTTATGGAAAAGAGAAAACTGTGTTTGAGATTTTGAATACAATTCTGTGTTCAATAAATTACCAACAAACTATTTGGGAAAAAGTGGGTGTTCCACAAGGCCATCATTTTGGCACCGCAAACGACCGGGAGTCTAACTAATGACACGAGCCAGTCTAAAAATTGTCTTTTGTCTTATAAAAAATGTAAGTGAAATTGCGTTGTTAACATTTCGGTATTTCAGCGTTTAAAATCAAATCGTGTCATACATTTTTTTTGCTTTATTCATTATTTTATATCGTACTGCTGATATGATATTAGAAGCACGCACATTAATATATTTTATGAAATTTTACGTAAAAAGTTTGTTTTGAACAACATTTTTATAGTGATTTTTGGCCGCTACAAATATTTACCTTTCAGTCCGACAATAACTACGAGTATAAAAAATATGTACTGAAAAATGTACCTTCTGAATGGTTGTTTGCTGTATTTTAAGTTTAAGTGGTAGAATATGTCATCCTTCATATACAATTAAACGAATCTTGGCAAATGCTTAAATGTTAAAAATAAATGTCGCGAAATCGTTCAAATGACTACCTCCAGACTTTATAGGATTTTAAAACGCTATTTCGAAATTATTTCTTGGGAGCCACAATCTGACACCTATACACCAAGTATATTATAACTGTACGCCCACTGAGGGGAAGCGACATGAAGGAAAGGGAAGTGTAATTTTTATCCTTGGTTCTTACACTGACACCAAGCAGCCAAATAGAAAATACCATGCGGGTTTTACACGCCCACATCGATCAGAATCAAAAGCTAAGTAGTATTTTCTCTTTTGTCGCTTTGCCCTAGTGTCGCGACATAGGATCAACGCTTTCCTTCGTTTCGCATCGCTTCTCCTCAATGTAAGTACAGCTTAAGTGGCTCTTTCATAATATACGAACATTTAATAGGTAATAAGAAGACATTACTTAATATAAAGTCCTGTGTCATCAAGCGGATTCTTTATTCTACTTCTGATGTAGTAGAATTAAAAAATGCTTGGCACTACCGCAGTGTGAACACGAGACCTTTCGCATTTCTGCGACTGAGCTATCACGCCACACTTCCGAATTCCTTTATTCATATATCCTTACAATATAAATCCTTATTATTTCCTTATCAGATTCATCCTTGGAATAATTATATGTCAAACCATTATTATTTATTAATTATTAACGACTACAGTGAATAGGGAAGCTGCATTAATTTTATATTGGTTTTAAATATATTACAGAGTATTTTTCAAACATATTGAAAGGTCATGTGTTTGGAAGCAATAATCATATAAAAAGACGAAACATTTTTCTCGTACCTTTCTTTGCTTTTCTCCGGAATTATTCCGTCAAGCGCAGTATCCGCAGCTTCTCGGACTTACGGAGGAGTACAGGTTAATTCAAAATCAGACATTATGTACTTGTTTAAGCAAAAAAAAATTAATTTCGTAACGGAAAGAATATTTTTTGACTTAATTGTCAAAATCAATAAACTAGTAATATTGCCTAGCAACAGTGTCATGGCGTTCTTTGTCTTAAAATGAATGTTTTTAAAATCTTGTAACTAAGCGATTGTGAATAAAATAGTATACATACCACGCGGGAAGGATCATTCTAACAAAGCTTGGGCTGTAATGATGTACTTCCTCGCTAGGTATGTAATATACTATTAGTCTTATTTCTCCAAATCTTGCAATGTCCCCATTAAAAGAAAGAAATTACTTACATTGTCAGTACCAAATATTTGGGTCTGATAAGTGCTTAACAGAAATCAATTGTCTGGATTCTAAATTGGGCGAAATAGGTATGTAACTTGGATCCTTGTGGATCGTAGACGTTTACCGACCATGTTTTGATAAAACCCCGACCGAGAAAGGGCGTCCATCACAGCTCGTCTCCCAAAATATATATTTTTCATTAAGGCCCTTCCGAGAGATAATATTTTCCTTCTTCGGCGCTCCCAGCCTTCCAGCCCATAATGGAAATCGTCGATCGACGATCTCGACCCGACGTAAAAAAATACAAAGGGCCCCGCATAAAAGCCGAGCCGGGGCCATTCTCCGGAGCCGGCGGGGTGTTCCAGCGGCGGAAAGGCTGGAAATAAATGGAGAAATTTATAAAGTTTTAACGAAGTGCACCGTTAGAATAAAGAACCGGCCGCTTTTAAAATCAATCGCTCGTGGAACGGCTATTAGCAGAGCGATTTACGGGACGGGCGGCCGTTCTGGATGTATTCCAGATATTTGCCAGTGATCAGTGGAGTGTGGAGTCGCTGGCGTTTTGGTTTGGGCTACGTGAAACGTGTAAAATAGGGAAAATTTCCGTTAATGGTCATTTTATGTACCTGCGCTTTTAAATTCATCAGTTCCAAACTATTTTACAAAACATTTTCATGGAAACCTTTGAAAAGGGTAATTAAGCGTTTGTTCAGTTTGTTAGATGTGCACAACATAATGTAATAATTACGCTACAGGGTATTTTTATAAAGGATGCCTCACAAGGATGTGAGAGCAGGACTTCAAGAATCTTTATTTTGAGATTAAAGTTCCTATCAGTATGGGTCCTAAAACCCTTTACTTCTGAGATCTGTATCTCTCAGACGTTGAATTTTATTTTTTATTTGCTTATTTATTTTTTAAGAAAAAAACCGCTAACCAAAAAAACCCGTCATGTTACGATGGAGGACTTAGTATTTGGGAGCAAATAATTTGACACCGAAAATCATCGCATATTAATTTTAATGGTGAAAATAGAGGGATATCTATGAATATTTTTGTAGAATTGAAACTTTGCAAATATTTTCGAAACATATGAAAGAGCATTAAATTTTACCCAGAAAAGGCTCTCTTGTCCGAAGTCGATTTTATAAATAGTTAAAAAATTAAAACAGAAGATAGGAAATGCTATTTCAAGCACAATGTGTCTTATGAACATGGACTGACAGCGCATAGTATAAAAGTTATAGAGCATTCTCGATATTATAAGAGATTGGGTTTGTCGTGGTCTAGCCCAAGGTGTCAGTTTTCTGGGTTCAATCCCCACGACTAACAAACTATACTTTTAGAGAGGATTGGCACTTTTCAGGATATAAGTACAAGGTCGGAAAATCGTTGATTTGGGTCAGTGTGAGAGATTCATTCCAGTTGCCGTTTCACCATATATTAATAAGGTTTTCTTTATTCCTGATTCCACCACTAATTTTCCTTATTTTAAGTAATATAATTTTTCAACAAAATAATAATAAAAACATATCACAAATTTAGAAAATTATAAATATGTTCTATAAAAAAATTTATTATTTCAGCAATAATTCTACAGATTTTTTTTTAAATAAGATTTTAAATACAGCAAAAATGTTTCCTCAATCAGATAATTTCAATTGATAATCTTTCATTTAGACCTGATAAACCGTTTAAAATATATTTCTTAAAAAATGTATATTTGATAATGCACATTTCTCATCTTGTAACTTTGTTTGTGGAGACATGTTGAATGACGCATTTTACCGACTATAACTATCTCCCTTTTTAACTAACCATATTTTACTCCTATATATTGCTGTCCCTAAAATACATTTTGTTTTGTCTTTAAACAAAATTATGTATGTAAAGTTGATTAAGGTCGCCGTATTTCTCGGCGTAAAATGTTCAAATTTGTGGTGCTTTTTAGATACTGAAATCTCGAAAACACGTAGAGCAAAAGTAATATCAAAAATGAAATTATTGATGTCTTGTTTATACACTTTTACTATTTAAACTCTCCTCAAATAATATAATAACTTATAAAATGCACAAAAGTGAACAATCTTATATGCAGAACTATGTAAGTTATAACAATGTTTACGTCTATAGTTGAATTTAAAAAACACGTATTTTGAAAGATTTCAGTACCTAAAAGTTTGTTGTATAGATCGCTTTCTGACGTTATATATTGATTTTACTTCGGTACCTTTGAATATTCGCAGGTGGCATGAGATAACATTCTTGTTATTTACTAAACTATATTATTCAGTTCTTAAATGTCTTAAATTACTTGTATTTGTAGAAAACACTATTTCAAGAATACGGCGCCCTTAATGAAAAGAGCTTCTAATATGAGAAATATCTAAATTAGATAATATGAAAGCAATATTTCATCCCAAAAGACAACATGATTCCAATTCTGGCCATAAATTTAATTCGTAATAAGTTAATGCACAGCGATAAGTCGATTTTGATTACAGTAATTTTATACCTAGTACAAGTATCAATAATACGTATATTTTTTGTGTAACTGCACTGACAGAACTACTCATGTGTGATCTGTGTAAATGTGTCAAAATTATTGTTTCTAAATATTGAAGACAAAACGTGTCCAAAGTCGGCTGTGACAGCGCTAAACAATGAAACAATTGAAGCAGCATGGCCCTGCAACTTCCAGTGTGACGTGTAGGCACCGTGATTGTTGTTTACGTTTGTTTACAGCAACAAATTATTAATTTTAATCTAGTGGAAGATGTTTTTCGGTTGTGTTGATGAATAAGTATTGAAACATTGTATTGTAACGTGTTTAATTATGGAGTTGTGGAGTGTATATTGTTTTATTTGTTTGTTCATCGTTTTATAGCTTATAAATGTGTTGGGTGACGTTTTCCAGCGGAATATAAATCAATGGTTTCTTAGGGTTAGGAGCTGTTCATATGATACTTTGGAGATACGCAAACTGTTACATTTTTTACATGGTAAGGTGATTAAGATTAATACCTGATCTTTGTAATTTAAATTGTGAGATAATTCTATTATTTATTCAGTTTTGATTCGTTTTACACATTTGACTGTCTCATCTCATTGAACATTGAACATTATGTTCACAAGTTCCTTCATAGTCGTGGTCAGACAACTTTTTCAGGGGTGAAATCTTGGTGGGGTTCTAAAACAAATTGTTACTAAGTCAATTTTAATAGAATAGATATATCGATTTGGTTAAAAATGCTTACAAATTTACAGATATATCCAAATACTCGACAGATACAGGTACATGTATACAGGGTGTCCGAGAAGATGTGGGAAATCTCTCGGGTGCAGATAGAACATGAAACAATAAGATGATAAGTTCCTATATTTTTTTTCCTACAGGCTCTCTCTACGGAGATATGTGTCTTTGAAGGACGCCGCTGGAAATAGGTTTTTCTTGAATCATGTTTAAAGTACTTAATATAATTTAATAAAAATTTAATGTGATGGACACTGTGTCTTTGAAACGTATTAAGTTTTTTTAGTTTACCAGCTTTACAACTAAATGCCTAAATTTTTTACACAATGTATTATATATAGACCAAAGCATAACGAAACCAGCAAAATGACTCGACTGTCGGTGCTTTGATTTATTTCAGACAGGCGCGTTTAGCAGCACGGGTGCTTGCCGTTTCCTATCTCTCTCTCACATTTAGCAGGGCCGTATTTAACAAATATTTAATACAAACAAGACCGTGAGTCTTGTTGTTTGCAAAGGTTTAATTAAACATATTTTATTTACGTTCCTTTACATAAAATGCATTAGAATGCAAATACAAATAATTTATAATAATAATAAAACAAGTTACCTACTATTAATTATTTTATTTTCACTTATGTCTCCAAATTATTGTGTTCTGGTTGTATTAACAACTTTGAAATTTCTACTTACACATTTTATTGTATAATATAAACGTAGCATATAAATGGTATATATATTTATAGTTAAAATGTTTACAAAGATGTACAAAATGTAAAGATTTAAATAATGAAACAAACTTTTTCACAACATTGTTTTGAGCAGAAAGTATTTCAAAATTCTCTTGGAAAAGGATCTCCATGGTTGTTATGAATTTAACGAAATTATTATGAGGCATATATAGATTTCCAAACAATCCAAAATTAATGTGCAAATGTCTGAACATAGTAGAAAGGCAAAGGGGCGTAGCTATTCCAAAAATTTCAAAAATATTTGTTTGTCACTATATATTCTCGGTCCCAAATTATATAAAAGAAAACTTGTTAAATTATTTTGTTTACTTAGTGCGTCAACTTTACAGTAATTTATAAAGCATATCAAAATTGCCCCTGAAGTTAATGACGTTCTCAAAATTTTAGAAAAGAAATTTGAAAATTTTAATCATATAAATAAATTGTATATGGTCTGTGTAGGCGAAATTAGTCCGAAAGCAAGTTTATTTTATACAAGAGACATTGATAAAATTTGTGGATTTGAGGATGCAAATTTTCTATTTAATGGCAGCATCGTGTATGAATATTTATATTAGATTTAAAGTGCTTCATTTAGAAGTAAAAGAAACGGAGAAATTTGTCAGCAACCTATTTGACCCTTTAAATTTCTCCAGTCGATTTGGAAAACCATAGTTTCAAAATGCGTACATATTCATAAGTGACGAAAACGATCTCGTTAGAACCTATTTCGATGTGTTTCAGAAATCACAAATAATTGATATAACATCTACAATAAAATGTATTACTGGGTGGAAAATAACAATATTAGGTTTCATTAAATTAGGAGAATTAGCTAAAAATGAAGGTATGAAATTTTTATGAACTATATAGAAGCATTAAACAGCAGATGTAGTTAGTTCTACACCGCGTCCCTTCTGTCGGGTTAGACAGACGAAAGCAGCTAGGATTATTCGTCGGATACCTCACCTATGGCATACTGATGAGAGCTAATAAGCTCGAAACCGGTATATGTCTGGTGGGCGTCTGACGAATGACTCTAGCTGTTGCTATAGGTTTTCCAAGTGTAATTCAATGCTGGTCGGGGCATTAGCCCGCAGAGTAGTTGTTTCCTGGAATTCCGTGTTTGCATTAAACAGGACTGTTTAAAAATTGTTTTGGGGCAATACGCCAGCGTCACAAAAGGCACATTCTCGAACAACAAAACAATACTGAATACGTCTCTGATACCTTACTTCCTCTCCCAAAAAACGTTCGCTTATACTGACAGTTACATGGTGCTCCACATGCTGAGAAATCTGCGCGCCATATCCTGCGCGTCTGGAACTATTTGCCCGAGTCCGTTTGCTGGTTTCGTTATGCTATGATATAGACTTTGAAATAATAAATTTGGGTTGCTTCAATCTTACACTAAAAAAGGTACCTGCTCTTGTTTATTGTCGATAACATGAACAGTAAATTATTATGTTTTGTTGCAAAATTTTAGGATAAGTGAGGTTAGCTGTAAAATTAAAATGTTTTAATTACTACTAAAGGCGTTGATAATAATGTTTGCACGCAATTAAGGATGTAATACTCGTATATCCTCTTCGTGAAGTTTTAATAAGCTAACAAAAGTACGCGAGATTTCAGTGCCTCCTATGCGACCACCATAGTACAAATATTGAATTCCAGGGCTGCTTTCACAGGAATCTTTTTGTCTATTTTGACGTCACATAATAGATTAAATTTATGAAAAGGATGCCTCGCCGTTGTTGGAGGAAAAAAACTCGCATTTGTTTCGGCAAAACACAAACAACCAAGCTCTTGGAGGCAGGAGGAGGGAGGCCACATCAAAAGGACGCTGCGATTTATAAATCGGACGGCGCGTAGCGCGAAGGAGGATTCCGCGTTTGTTCTCTCACAATGGCCAATTTATTTTCGGGCTCTTGTTCACGCGTTCTCCGGCGAAGTAGGCACTTCGTCCGCGACCAGGACTAGGGGACGATTTTTCAAATTGTATTTCTAAATTGTATTTCTAAATATAATCTCCAATCGGTCCCGTTTTACTGGAAGAGAGACGGCGACGATAGAAAAAAAAATCGTAATCAAACTTCCATATGGGATCTTTTGAACCCTGCCTCCTTTATAAAGTACGTATTTGATCTGAAGCTTTCATAAACTTGTATTATGTATAAATAATATATAAAATTAACCCACAATATTTACTCATATATTCTATATTATTAGATTTTGCTATTAGATAATGATATTTAAGCTAATATAAGTCAATGTTTCCACAATTTCTATTAATTAAGTCATAGATGTGTTCCTTGATATCAAATATCTTAACAGTTTCGTACACAAGGTTGTATTCAATAAGTATCTGAAATAAAAATTAACTAAATCTACTAAAAAAGACAATGCAAAAGCATTTTGCGTTCGAGATACAAAAAATATTTTTTCGAAAACTGCAATAAAATAATTGTGTTATGTCCAGCGTAACGCTCTCACTCGATTTGTGGCTTTAATGTCTCATAGTTACAAAAAAATGTCAAATACAAAAATTGTGTCATTTTTATAGATAATTCGGCGTGTCTTAGAAAAAAACAATAGAACATCAAATTAAAACAATTATTTACCGAAGTTCAAATTTAAAAAATGCAACACCCTATGTATTTTTTTAAATTCTGAAAAAGCATACAATTCTGATTATGTACATCCATATGATATACTTATACAGATTCGGAAATTGCGGATCTTTACAGAGAAAGTAGAAATTGCCGCTTCATTCCAGGGAAGGTACGAACTTTAAGAGGGGCGGCGACGTGCATTGGTCTAGCATTCCCCACTACTACGGTAATCGGTTCCGTATCGCCATTGAAAATCTAACTGTCAGATCAACTGATGCCAGTGTTGTCAGATCTCATGCATTCCGAGGAAATCTCATGCTTTCATATTTTGATTACAAAATCTCATGTTTTTTAATAAACACAAAAGAAATAATAAAATTATTAAAATTACTCTTTGAAATCTACCAAAACAAAGACCTAACGAGAAATAAAGGCAAAATCGAGGGCAAAATTGAATAGATAGAGGTAGGTATCTACAATATTTGGGTACTTGAAATATCCTTTATTGTAGACTGCTCTCTTAATAATTAGCAATGAATACATAAACGGGTATGACAGTCTACGGATATGAGGTGTGTGTGCTATATTCTCGCTGTATTGCAGTGATTCTTAACTCTATTCCGTAAGAGTACCTACATTTTCTGGAAACAACAGATTTTACGACCCGTGAGTCACCCTGCGTCACGTCAACTGCGCCTCAACGTTCGCCCGGCCTAACAATAAAATAAATTAGAAAGGTTACGTGGTTAATAACTTTTAAGTAAGTACCTGTAACTACCTACTTACAATGTAATATTATGATAAAATAGCAGAACATAATGATTTTTAATGAAATAAAAATGGCATTACAAAAGTAATTAAAAATTACTTGCTTCTTTGAAATTATTCTCATGCACTGAATTTTTCCCACCTGGCAACACTGCTTGATGCAAACACGCTGTGGTCGAAGTATGCGTGTAGCATGACACAAATACATGCAAGCGGCAAAATACAATTCACCATCAAGATCCTCACTTTCAAATCTGTATATTTGTCCCAGTGGTTACTGAGATATAAACGAAAATGTGGAATATATCTGATATTATATCAATACATTTCCCTTTATATCTCAGTAACCACTGGAACAATTATATAAGTATATCATATGGATGTAATCGGAATTCTATGCTTTTTCAGAATTTTAAAAAATACATAGGGTGTTGCATTTAAAAACATTGAACTTCGGTAAGTAATTGTTTTAATTCGATGTTCTATTGTTTTTTTCTCTAAGGCACGACGAATCATGTATAAAAATGACACAATTTTTGTATTTGACTTTTTTTGTAACTATGACATTAAAACCACATATCGAGTGAGAGCGTTACACTGGACACCCTGTACAACAATATAATTTATATTTGAAATTATTTGAACTGTGTTTGAATCAAGACGGTTTAGGCGCGGTGACTATCATAACCACAGAACCTAATGAACAATATAAAGTAGTTGTTTGAAGTCAGAATTCTATATTGTAATTAATATTATAAGAGTGTTTAATTCGAAATGAGCTCGGAAAGTGAAGACGAGCATTTACTAGGGGAAGTATTGGAAGCGGTACAAAGTGCTGTTTCACAATAATTAATCCCCAAAAATCGAGAGTCAAATTTAAACGTGGATTTTATTTAAACCTTTGCGTGTAAGTTTATTCAGATATTATTAAAAACTTTGCTAAGCAATGCTCTTTCAGTTCTTAGAAAGAGTTTCTTGATAAACATCCTAAAAATTAATTAATCTTAACACGTTTAAATATGCTTATTAGCAATATTGAACCGTCCTAGAACCATCCATTACTGCAACCCTATTATTTGAAATATTAAATTTTGAAACAGTAGTGCCAAAAGTGTGTAATCTG
The DNA here is from genome assembly GCA_025584915.1 of Monochamus saltuarius. Lineage (NCBI taxonomy): Eukaryota > Metazoa > Arthropoda > Insecta > Coleoptera > Cerambycidae > Monochamus > Monochamus saltuarius. The sequence continues at coordinate 2,094,396 of CM046722.1, read as the reverse complement.
TCTAGATTAATATAAATTAAAAGCACTCCTACTTCATTCAAATATTTGTCCTTTATGCTATCGTTTTTTATGCATTTTTTATTAGGTATTAATTATATTGTGAGAAACTAACAACTACTGAAATAAAGGAAGCCACCTGAAGAAGTAATCCTAAAATTGTATTACTTTTGATTAATTTGTTACTGTTTAGAATTACTTTTTATACTTTACCCTTTTTTCTTCCTCCATCTTTTATTATCAATTATATTATTTTGAATCATATTTATTTATTACCTACATACTGGATTACAAAAGTCTTATTAAAAATAAAATTCGTGTCCTTCGAATATCAACTGAATTACAAATAAAACATTTTTTGATTTTTGCATGAACGTAGAAAAAATCTTGTATGCAACTCCTACAAAAAGTGTTTATTGCACTCGACGTGTTGTCCAACTGGGTCTGACAGCTTCTTTGGACAATTTCACGTTGCTTACAATATACATTTACTTTTTGCACTTGTTGCATAAACAACTATTAAATAACCAGTGACTTGTTTATGTACTCTGCTTACTACTTTAAAGTATGTATTAAAAACTGTTTGAACGGGAAAATCGAATCGTAAAAGAGAGAGAACCAAAACCTAATCGACATATCTACCAGAGAATCATCCAAAACGGCCCTCAAACTGTTTATTGACCAAACGTTTCGGTGACTGCACAAATAAATTAATACTCCGAAAATAAATTGGAGCTATTTATTCAGTCTGCATTTACTTGTAGTATTTAGAGAATAAACACATTAAAATTTATGTAATTCCTATGTAGAGCGCGGCAATAAAACAAAGTTTTAATTTGCGTCGCTCCTCCGCCCGCGCCTGTCTCGAACTTGTGTCTTTATTCAGATGCTCCAAAAAGAAAGACAAACCTAAACATCTCCGGGGACACGGAAAGCCTCTTAGTAGGCGCTTCCTTCGAGCAGGGCGAATTCGGGTACGTTTTTAACGACAGATCCGTATGGAAATATCATTGGGAGGGTCTAGGTTAGGCTCTAGACAGATTTTTTAAATAGGTCTGTCCAAAACGTACGGAAATACTCACGTGGTCATAGACGTAAGTGGATAAGGCCACCGCAGTGAAAGTAAGTTTTCTGTAAATTGATTACAATTCCATTTTAAATTTATTCTAATTAGGAACCACTTGAATTTGCCAGGGAATAATTAAATTTTATTAGAAAAAAATAATGTAACATAACATTGGTTCATCTGGGAAAAGCGAACGTTTATCAAATTTAAATAAGAGTACATTTTGTACATCAAAATTTACAATTTTTATCTGAAAAATAATGTCGACAGCGTGATGTTACCGGACCAAATTCAATTCAATTAATATTTTATTTATTGATTCTAGAAATATTTAATTTTATTGATTTTGGCAACATATTTTTTTAGATATCCTGTAGGTATATGCCAATCTTCGATTAGAATATAATTTATTTCACACAATTTGATCAACTCTCAGATAATCCCTGTGGTCCAAAACTAATAAATTTCAGTTATAATCTTCAAGGTAAAAAAAAAATTTGGAGCCAGTAAATAAATTTTGTTTCATGGAAATAAATTACTTGTTTGTATAGGACCAAACAAATATTTATTTCCTGATACCAAATAATTTTTTTGAAAAAGCCAACAACTTATTGCTTAGGAATTTCAAGAAACAACTGCAGCCTAGTGTCACGATCAGCATTGAATTATACCTGACAAATCTACAGCAAATAATCGACATATACGTACGCTTAACATAGCACAACAAACAAACAATTCGAAATTTTCCGATGATACTATATTAAAAAATTGAGTTTTTTATAATTTGCGGTTTTTCAAAAGATAAAATCTAACCTAAACTAAACTTCATTTAAAACCTTTACAAAAAGAAATAAAATATTACATATTTCTCTTTTCCACATCCCTTAATTAACAATATATAGTTATCTAACTTAGACTTTTACAATCTCAAAAATCACAAGAAACAATACGTGGGTTACAAGATCTTACACCACAAGTAAACAAATGCGCTGAATGGAATACAAAAGCTGAGATTTGTTTTATATACAGACAATCTATTTTTCTATTATGGGCATGGGCAGACTAAGCAGAGCCCAAACAACGTTGTAAATATGCGTTCTAGATTTTGACTTTTAAATGTATTTAATTAAATTTAAATATTGCAATTATTCAGTCTCGTATTCATAAATTCCTATTCTGTAATTGGGTTGATCCTGTAGAATAGTGTAATAAAATAAAAATGAATACTTGAATACAAGCATTCAGGATTCAAGTACTCTCTGAATGTTGTGTTCAAGAATCAAGTAATCATTTATACTTTTTTTAACAGAGTACTCTCAGTATTCATTGATTGAATACTTTTCCTATATTCATTCCCAATTTTGCTCCAAGGTGACTTATGGAAATCAATTTCTTTTGGTAGGTTTGTCAATTAGAGTGTAGGCTAAAATATTTTAGACCGTCCGAGCAGCAAGTTTATGTGCCTTATTAAATAAAAACATCAAAGGGGTATCGTCCTCGAAATATATTTTTTTACAGAGGTACTTGGAATATTTGTGGCCTAGTTACGTTTTATGTCGCAGAAAAGATAACAAAGTCTGTTTTGAAGCTGATACCTTTGGACGACTGCGAAAATAAGTTAATTTTGTTTTTCAACGTACTTTTGAATTTCGGCGATAAACATGTTTGAAAGGTAGTGACAATTATTTTATAATACAAGACCACAAAATAGCCCAGTAAAATTCCGACTAAGCTTGATATTTGTGGGGACCTCTACTTGTATGTCATATTCTAAAAAAATAGACAAGCATAATTTGAGGTGTAGATTTATTATTCTTAGAGAATGAAATTGAGTATTTCGACAATTACAAGTTTTTCAAGGAAAATAGGTACAGAGTAAAATTCTCTAGACTTTTCATTCATAGAATAAATTGGTTTTCAGTAAAAGTTGCGGTAAAGATGTAATTTCTGCATTTTATTAAAATGTAATTATTATTTTCCACTCCACTACAGAGGTGAAATATTGGACGTATTTAATTTATGTGGTATCCACAGTAGGCCTATTCCTCATCAGAATGCAACAGAAACAAATTAATTTCAATTATTCGTCCCTTCTTTCAGATCTAATTCTAGAACTTTCGCTTCTTCTTCAACGACGAACATCAATACGTTTCACTGCTGATTCTATAATTTCTTGAACTAAGATCCATCTCTTTTTTGATATATGCATTAGCTCCTCTTTCTTTTTTGTCACATTCTTTGAAAAAATAATTCCTTAGAAATGAAAGTCTACAGTTCAAACTAAGAGTACTTTTTATGTTATCATTAAGACATTCAATGGAATTCTTCTAAAATGCTGCTCTTTTTGTGTCATTATACGGGGTTAAAATGTTTTATTCGTTTCCAACTGTTAAGATAGCACTAAAATTTTTTCCATTATATGTCATTATATATCATTGTATTTCTCATTTTATGTTACACACATATTTATTTCTGCTGCTGCTAAATAAACATTATTTTTTAGTTTAAGTTGTCTAGCCTGTCTCTAATTTATGTTTTTTTTTCAGGTAAGTTCAAGGAAGGTCAGCAAATCTAGTGCGGTAAGAAAAATGCTAACTCCGCTATACTAAAGCAACAAAAACTAGAATAAATCCTTTGCGTCTGATTAGCATGCACATAAATCCGAGTTTTTCTGGCAGCCGAAACAAATTTTTTTCGCCTAATTCCGTTTTATTGTTGGGATGGCCGAGATTTTGGCACGGGCATTTTTTCTACGTCATCCGGCAAGTATTCAGACGTGATTAGTGTAATGCTTTAGTCATTATATTTATTTTTGCAACGCACAATGACGTCAGTCCTATGTAAAATCAATCAACCACTTTGTACAGGACGGTATTCGTGTAGCACACGTAAGGCGGTTTTATTTTGGATCCGACAATCGTCCTGCTATTTAACCCAATTTGTGTTAAACAAACGTTTCCGTATGGATTGGTCTGACGAAAGCAAGTACCAAGCATTCGAATGTTATGTGAATGTTATTGGCTAAGTGAAAAATAATTTGAGAAACAGTTTCATGATTGTTAGCCTCTAATAAGAATCCTGTATGGACTTTCGCTGCTGTTAACTGGATATTATTATTATTATATTAGTTAATAAGTTATGAACATGAACACACAAAAATGAAGTATTAAATTGTAAGAGATCAAAGGAAACATCAAAAAGATATAAAATATTACCCCATTAGTCACAGCTGTCGAAATAACATTTTCTGAGATTTGAGATTAATCACGATAACAATGTTGTGACATAAAAATTCGCTTCTCAGTCAATGCCTCGGCAATCGACAAATTTGAAAAATCGTTTATAACAAAATGTTGGCGAGTTAGCTGACGACTCTTTTTCATTTCATTTCGTGTCTAAACCGTAAACTTAACAAATCTTTACAAATGGTAAAGGAGCTATATTTGTCCTGCTATTAACTAAAGGGGTAAAAATGGTTTCGCTTATTTGGGGAGAATTATGTTATTTGACTAAAAAACTAAGTATTTGTAAAGGCAAATGTATGTTTGTGTAAACTGGTGTGTTTGTTGGGAAAACAATTTTCTCTCGTTACTGAATACGTTAAATGAAACCGCAAAGAAATTTTGGAATTCGTACTCAGATATTTTAATTTAGAATCCTTCGACCTATAATTTGGAAGTTGTTCGCTTCTCTATTTTTCGTCTGCATATTTCGCGGTTGAAACGAAATTTATCGGCCTCTACTAACTTTTGCAATAATTCTCCGTATCTCTGCGGAATATTGCAAGTTCTACTTGAGATAACGGCCGCGATTTCCTCCACACATCGGCCTAAATAAGCATTCCTGCGACGACGTTATCGCCCGGATTCAGACAGATATGCGTCACACAGATCACTCTTTTGGGTCAACGATATCAGGAATTTGTGTCCTGAAAGCGCGCCGCTTTGAAATTGCATCCATCGCTGAATCAGCATTACTTATGCTTTCCAAACAGAATTCATTATTCATTCGGGAAGCAGTCGGTCTCGAGATCTTGTAAACTAACGTCTAAACTTGGCCAACACTGCTACCTAGTTCTTTTACGTTTTGCCCGGAAAACTTTCCGTACACGAGATATGGCGTGATTCATGAAATTTGTTACGACCAGAATTGCACGCATATAATTTAAAAAAAATCGCGATATATTGTGTAGTTAATAATAAGGCTTCGTCACAATATCCATGACAAAGGCGTAAACGAAAATAAATCTATAAATTTAGCTGCAAATTATTCACTCTTGGGAGTAATTAAAAGGTGTCCAGACATTGCCAAGATACAGTTTACGATGTTTTTAACAGCGGTTAAATGTATCACAATTTATGAAATGAAGTGTGTCATGAAGCGGTGCATTCTTAGATCTTAACATTGTATTAATTATATACGAAACGCAAACACCAATCTGCTGCTGGATTCTGGCAGCAGGACGTCCAATTGCCCTAAAATAACTAAAGTGTAGTTGTCGTTGATCAATGAGTTAAGTCCAGGTCTGCCTTTGAACGTTAGAACATAAAGATTCAGCCGTTATAAGGTATACAGTAGCGGTAACTAAAAACTCCTGTTATTTGTGTGAAATTTGTTACAGTCGATATTGCCGTGCCACAGAATCAATAATAAACATTGAAAAGCGACGATACAATAATTTCTGATCTGGTATAAACTTCTTGTCGGTTTGTAAAGCTCGCCACTCTCATTTTCACAAGCCATTTTGAAATTGGAAATCAATACTCTGTTTTCAAATTTCAGTTAGTTTTAAATTTTGAGTTAGTTGAAACTTTTCTGATCTTACTGGATCTGTACTGCTTGTCTTGAATTCTCTCTCACCAGATCTTAGTATTCCGTTGAGTGAAGGAATCTCACTCGTAACCATCATTACAAGTGCCATAAGAAAATTGACGCGAAAACATACCTGTAAAATTCGATCTTAAAGAAACATTCTTGTATCGAATTGAAGTGAAGCAATTAATATTATTATTATTATTAATTTCTTAAATACTTCTATTAAGTACTGCGGGTTGCATACTACTGTGACGTCATAATAATGCAGTTCATTGCCTAGATCTATTGAAAATGCCATAAACACGGTACCTTAAGCATGCTACTTGATCTCCTGTTGAAAGGGACAGCAACATATGCAAGGGCATATTTATTTTCCAACCAAATGTATTAAGTTGTCATTTTTGTCTTTTGCGGTGAGCCTTCGATGAAGCTCTTTGAACGCTTCTTTAATTCGAACTTCATTGAATAATGACGTTACGTTAAAACTCACTATGATATTATCTGAGTTTAGTTCGATTCTCTTGTTTTCATTTGTTAGTAGATCATTATTCATAAAGTGTTTCTTGAATCTATCTTTCCAATTTCAGGGGTCGCAAAATGAAGTTCCTGTGCAGTTAGTTGGAAATGTTTGTGGCTCAAATTGTAGTTGCCACAGCACAAATGTCCAAGGCAGTTTCGGACATATATCTACTTACAAAGCACGTGCGATGATATTATTTTATGGCAAACATCTATACGATTTCTGTAAACTTCACCAGATGAGAAGTCCAAAGCACCTCTTAGAATTCTATTTCAGCCGGTGTCGGACGTGCTTTCGCCGGCCAATAGTTTTTAATTAAGGACCCCGAGGAGCCAAACATCCTCGCGCGAAAACAAATAAATTTAATTTAAAAACGTCACTTTTAATTGGAAACCGTACAAAAAACAATATATCTCGTTGCACAATGGACTCTTAGAATAATACACAATTAGTTCGGAGCGAGAGAGAGACATGGCGTAAGAATTTTCTGGACGGCATTGCCAAGAATGCAAGTACATGAGGAGCGGCCAAATGCGCTCAAGGTCGCGAAAATTAATAGAGTTTTGTTGTGGCAGTGCACACTTCTGCGTTTTTTTGGTTTGGTTATTTATGTCTGTGGTTCGAAGTGCGACTGAACAAAACGAGATCTGCATGGTTGGGAAGCAGAATATATAGAGTGTTTTAATATTTCCCATGGACCATAGACTGGTTTGAGTCATTTATGTCTTTTTATGGAAAATGTATTTTATTCAAATTTGATACTTGAAGTTTTTGAGTGTCTTGAATATGTTACTGGTACTTGCTTATTTTACATATAAGAGAAAATGACATTTGTCAAACAGCCATTTTGAAACAAACATTGAGCAATTCTCCAGCTATTTATGTTCACTCACATGTATAATGTTTTTGAATTTTGACAAAAAATTATTGAAACTTTCAAATTTATATTTCGGTGTTAGTAATTCGAATTTTGCTAAAACTTTTTATCAGTCTACTGACTTTACTAAAACGTTCTGTCTAACTAACCTGAATAGGATACTTCAGATGTAATGATTTATCATGGTTAAAATTTGGTTAAAAAAAAAAACGGAAAGATTAATGAAAAAAAGAAAAGTACTTAGTTATTAGTATTTAGCTTAGTATTCAAGTAAATCATAAATTTAGTGTCATTGTAAGAAAAAGTGTGGAATTACCTACAAGAATTCTTGAATGTCAATAATATGAAAATATTTAGTTAAAACATACTTTATTCCTGAATTAATAAAGTGTGGTTTAAAATTTTAAGTATACCTATACTTAAATACAGATTAGATTTTTATCCCTGATAGTCCCTGGAGATGTAGAACTTGTAAATTGCTGGACACATTTAAGGCTCATAATAAAAAAACAGAACATTCTGGCGCAATAAACAAGCTGAAACCTCGCACTGCCCCCATTTAATCAAAATTAATAGCCCGTAAAAGATTTACCACATTCTTTCAGTTATGCCCAGATGCGTTCTCTTTGGCATTAAATGAATGTGCAGGAGCGACTTTTTCCTCGCACTGCCTTCGATTTTATTTCCACTTTCCAGCTAAGGTTTAATTGAAGCTTTCTGTTCAATTTTTGCTAGGTAAAATATAGTTTTGGCAATGAAAAATGCGGTATGTTGGTCGATATTTCTTTCCAACGCTCGGTTCTACGTAAACGATTGTCCGTGTAATGGAAACAAATCTTGCTCTATTTCCAGTCTAGTAAAATCGTTTATTGGTCAATAATTTAAGCTCGTGAATTAAATTAGTATTTTTATTATTATGTTCTATTGTGATTTCGGCGTCATAATTTTCCCAAAAGTCCCTACGGCGCCTTGCCCCCTCTATATCTAATTTATTTATTTCTATATACAACTGGAAAATAACCCATAAAATCCGCTTTATAGGGATTTTTATTGAGTAATATTAATAAAAATAGCGATAAAAGTGAATTATGAATGGCATATAAATTTTATTTCACCGGGACATTTTCGAAACAAAAAAGCGGTAAATATGCACTTACAAATTCTTTATGTCTCTTTAAAATGCACGCGGATTACGATTAATGTCCCGCACGTCTATAATTCGAACGGCGACTAATGGGTTTTTAAATAAATACGAGCCCTATTAAAAGAGCTATGTTTTGTACTTCGAAAATGAAATGGGTAACAGCCTGATTAAAATTGGTCTAGGAGAGTTTTCTAACAATTTTCATTACTTCAAATTTTCTGTAAAAGTCAGCAATAACGTAAGCTTAAATTTCCCAGAAGGTTACGTATCAGAAAGATATTTGATGGGAGTTTAATGAAAAATTACAAAAACAATTTAGTTTAGTTTTAGAATTGCTTGTTCGATTTTGATGCCCAAAAAATATATCATGGAATTTGATAGGACAACATTGTAAAACAATTGCCTGAATTTCTTTCAAACAGGAACTGGTACAAAAAATCAAAAATTTTCAGATTTTACGACAAAACTAATAATATAATATAAATAATATCTCCAGAAGCAGAAGCCGAAGACTTGTGCAGGAGAGGGGGCGGCACATTATTATTAAGCAGGCCGCATTTGCGCCCAGGAACGATTTACGTTGGTAAACCCTAACCACCATTCAGTGCAGGAATGAGGGAAATCTGGAAAACCTCATTAACTAGGGGGGTAGTCAAACGTCAACCGGTATCAATCTTTCACATTGATCCAAGACAACATTCTTCCACCTTACCATACCTGCAGAGAGGGTGCCAATCCTCTTCACGAATATAGCTTATATACGGTCTACCGGCTGCGGGAGTCGAACTCATAGCGATCTAGTCAACTTGATTTAAGTACTGACTCCTTAAACCGCGCGACCACTGACCGATCGAAAATGTTTGATTTATCTAGTATAAGCTGCAAAATTGTCAAACTGATTAACTATTTCATAGTTTAAAACACATGAGTTGGAGCGAAAATACAGGGTGTGCTCAGTTGTTTGTTCCTAATCTTGGGAAAAAATAGAACCTTGCCTTGCCTTTTCTGTAACTTTTTTCTTTTTGGTACACCATTTTCCTGACAAGCTGTTCAACTTTTAAAAAATTATTTAATTTTATTTTTTATCTACAAAACAAATAAACATAATAAAGGGTTAATTTAATTTTGACGTAAATAACTTTTTTGAACTAAAGCCTGTGGCGTAAGAATAAGTCTTGTTCACCTTTGAGTCCCCTAAACTTACGCCACTACGCCACTGGTGACAAATATTTTTTAAGTACAAATATTAAAATTTTTTGTTCTGAAAAAAGTGCTTTATAGAAAATTTACTAAGATGTTTTTTCAGATATTTTGTTTTTTTTATTCTTACATTATTGTTTACTTTATTGTAATTTATTGTTTAAACGTAGAAAACAACAATCGTAATGAATGTTTAATATATTGTATCTATGTACCTGTTTATTGATAGTACTATTATTTGTTTTTTTTTGTTTCATTTAATTATTTAATTAATGTTGTCCAATATTTTTTAGATTTTGGTGATAAGAATGCCCAATTAGAAGAAATTAGTCAGATATATTTATTTTAGTTAGCTAATGTTAATGGCGTAATTATGGAATTTGAATGTAATTAAAAAAATATTTAAATCATTCCTCAAAATTTGAACACGCCGTATTACAAAAAAGTTAAAAACATGTTATAGGAAACATCATTGTTATCTTTTCACATCATAGCTTTTAGCAAAGTTGTGAATGATGCGGGTGTACGCGAAAATAAAATATGCAAATAAAAAATAAGCGCTTAATATTCAAGCCGTTCCAGATGATGGGCCTGGGACACCCGATCCGTCGCGCGAATTAGTCAGGTGGGAGTTGTAGGTAGCGTCGCGACGGCAATTACGCTGAATAGCAGCCAGTCGAAACGGCGTCGCGCGTGTGTCCGCGTCCAAAAAAGCATTCCTGCGGTAGCCGATGCGTGATGCGCCCGTTGCGTGATGTCGCCCCGCATAGTTTTTCGAGTGCCAGTTATTATGTATTCCCGATAATCATCGCCGCTAAATGGTCCCCAGCGGAAGGTGTGTGACGCAGTGGGTTGTTCGCCGCGTGTAGTACACGCTTTTCGTGACGGGGGCTGGAGCTTTGATTTGCCGCGATTCCAGATTGTAACGATTTTCTGTTTTCACATACCGCGACTTCGTATGGGGAGCATATGTAATATTGTCGTTTAAACTTACTTTCTGGATTAGAACTTCTTTCCTAACCAACACTGTGTTATTTACTTGTAATAATTAAAAGATTTAATGTTTCAGATTGTAATGATTTTCTGTTTTGACGTGCTGTCATTTAAACTTATTTTTCTGTTTATAACTTCTAATTTAACCGACATTGTCGAGTTATTTATTTGATTTTTTCCGACACGATACAAGTAGTAATTAAAAAACGCGAGGAAATTAGTATCTATTTTTTTTCGGTGACTGTCAATTAAGAAATTTTTGTATTTCTATTTTAAAAATACCCTGACGAATCGTGTAAGTGTTGCTACCAGTGCTAAAATTAAAATAGTTGCTATAGAAATGAAAATATCTGGTATGACCACTGTCACACATTTTTTACAATTTTTTTCATTCAGTTATTATTATACGATTTCTATTTTCGTTCTCATAGAGCCGCTTCTACATTAATCAAGACACAAAAAGGAGATAAAATCGACGTAGTAAATGTTTGCATATATTTGAAATTCTACTTTTTATATATTTTCGAGACACTATCAAACGCCTCTCAGCAATATTCAGTGTACTTTAATGTTAGGTTTATGCTGTTTGTCTTATATATATATTTTTTAAAATATCAACTTATTTTAATTTTCAACTAGTAGGGTGAATTTATTTATGACGTGCTAAAGAAACTTTTAATGCCTTTGCCTCCGGGAAAATAAATTTTTAGGTGGGTCTATCGTCTGTAAAAAGTTTTACTGACTGTATCATAAACGGTCTCAAAGTGTCAAGCCTTCATCGTCGTTGTGACATTAGAGGATATTTGGTGCTACTAATAGAGTAAAGTGAATTTAATCAATCTGACAAGTGTCTCAGAATAAAAAGAGAAAATTTAGAGGTTCTGTCCAAGGATAATCTGGACAAGGCTCTTGATATGCAAATACAAATCAGGATTGCCATTTAACTGGATTGGTGCGTAAGCTTCTGTAGCAATTATCAGTGGTTGAAGAATTTCTAGGCTAGACTTGTTGATGTTTCGGAGAACATATAGCCCTCTTCTTGAGGCGAATCACTGAATTCGATATTTGGATGTATTCCTTAAATGTTGCATATGTTCAAAAAATGATTGTATGTTGTTATATTCGTGACGTAAGTTGACAAATGTATAATACATACATACTCCAACACTATGGCTTTTAAGTTGCTGATTTCAGAGCTTATTGGGGTCTTCCATGTAAATATTTGGCATGGCTGAGGAAAAGAATAAATTCATAGCTGAATTCCGCTTAGTTTGTTTATATAATTGATCTCTCAAGGAAAAGAAAGTTTTATTTGGTGGACACTTTTGTGAAGCGGTTTATATCCTGATCATTGCCTTTGATGAAGTCCTTCCAAAGATTTTGTAATTGGCACTTTTGTGAACAACGACGTATTATCTGAGTCTAGTTTGGTTCCCTTAATGTTGTTGATAATCCCGTGTTATTTTTTATTAGGTATCTTGGTATCTCGATGGCAATGAATGTTTTTGAATTAGTTGGAATGAGATCCTTGTATTTTTCCTGGAGAACGTTAGAGGCTTCTTCAGTCATTTCCTCCTTTCTTGATTGGATTGTATTTAGTCTTCTTGTAGTTGGTTTACGTTTGCGCTGTATATGTTGTATTGCCAAATGTGTTTGCGTTTACAACAATTTTAATTAAATCCTTTATAAGTCAATGTCAGTGCTTCGTAAGTGTTGTTATGTTCGCATTCGTTTACTAAATATTGGTTAGCTATAAGCTTCACATAAAAACTTCATGCGGAGAGTGAGGTACCAATTATATTAGGCACTAGCGTTGTAAATTGAAAACGTTATTCTTGCGCTCACGGCGCGACGGGTTAATCATCGAATGATTAATTCCCATGTTTTCATAAATTCGATTTTAATGAAATTCCGCACAATAAATTGTAATTTCAAATTTCGCAATTACGGAACCGGCCTCGATGCAAATTTATTAATTCAATTCCCCTGTTGGAGAATGTTATGTTTTGGGAGGGATTAAATGCATTAACTTGTAAAATAATATCGCTAATTGATATCCGGCGCACAATCCAGGCTAGATTCGCCGGTCATAAACTTTTCGTGCGTATCTGACTGTCGAATCGGGTATTTGTTAGGTCTTGATATCGTTCGCATGCACGATCAAATGTTTGCAAGCCAAGTAACATTAATAATTTAGTCTTTGTTAAAATTTTTCATTTTCTTTGAGAGGCGGTTAACCAAGCCCAAGAATTCATTATCCGACAACAGGTTGTTCCCTCTTTCAAAAATATCCCGCAGTTGGCGACGTGACATGCAAAAGGACAGCATAATTCTTCGGGTCTATTTTAAGCAGCTCAAAAATTTATACGACAGGGAGTTTTAAGAGAGCCTCGAGCTGGCAGCCTGCCACCAGGAGATTTGCATTATAATTTTAAAATTGAAAAGCCACTGAAAAAATCTAAAGCTCAAAGGTTTACTACACTCTTGTTTAAATGGAATAGAAATTCGTAAATTATTTGTTTAAATAGTAATTATTTACGGTATAAATATAGGGGATATACAGGGTGTCTTTTATAAGAACCCACACAGAGCAAGTACCCAAAATATTATAACTGGATGCAATTTCGTATACCATATGCATAATTTTTGTGATGCATGTATTGACATCTTGGAAACTATAAGAGATAGGAAAATGGTTAAATGGGGAAAATTTTAGGCAGTTCTGTTGTTAATTTAATGGCGCTTGCACACCGGTCTCAGCTCTTCAGGTTTTGTTTCAAGGAATTTCACAGTATATTTAGATTTTCATTGCGACGTTTCGGTTGGGTGAAACCATCATCAACTTGTGAGAAAAAGAAACAGACAATTCTCGAAAACACCATATTTACTTTTTTCAAAATTACTCAAAAACCTGAAAGTGATCGATCTGCAAGCGCCATTAAATTAGCAACAAACTGTCTAAAACATTTGCCAAATAGCTATTTTTCTAGCTCTTAAAATTTCCAAGATACCAATACATGCATCACCAAAATGATTCACATGGTATAGGTAACTCTGGCTAAATTACAATAATTTGGGTACTCAAACATTTTGTAATACTGTTTTGTACGTATGTGTATATTTTAGAATAATTCGTTGTATATTATTCAACAAAACGAAACGAATCACGTCAGTACTAAAATTTCCATCTAAACGACAAGCCAAATTCGATGCGTAAGTATTCCGTTATGTTTTCTGACAGATCGTATCGGAACCATTAACAAACGCTACATCTCATTCATCCCACAAACGTGCGAGATGAATATCCTCGGGAGACGTCTGTATAAGCTTTAGATTTGTCAACACGGACGTATCCTTTCTATCTCGGCCTCGAGTAACGATATTTTTATGCTCTCCATTCATAAATATTCACCAGTTCTGGATAATCCATTTCTTCTGGATGACAGTTACTGCTCCCCTCCCCCTATCACGAAATAAGCTGCTCGACATAATTGCGACTTCATTTGTAGGCAATCTGTCAAAGAAAATTGCCGCTATATGTACGGCCGTTGTTTAACTTGGATGTAACCAACAGCTGTAAGCACTAAATCAGTTCTGTAAGCTTCGCTTATTACATTTCCACAACTTATGTCGTGCAGTTTACTCTAAACCGAAGTGTTGAGCGCTCCAGCCAAGAAGTTACAGCGAATCGAGTAAAAATGTGACCTACAAACGGCCCGTTTGTTTGCGCAGCACAGTGAGCGTGAAATAATGTGTCGAAAATGTGCCTTATCCAACTCTTACGGGGCCGTATTCCACACATAAACAGCAAAAGTGCCGCTGCCAGTGGGATGGCACCCGCGCGTGTTACATGAAGGACAAACAATATGCTGAGGTGGATTGTGAGTATATATTTGACACTCCTCTTGCTTGAAACTAAAAAGTAAACTTGTGATTTAAAAAGTAGGTTCATGCTGTTTAACTCTATGCACTTTTAAACTTTAAATATGAATCAAAAGCCATGAATATGTTCCGACAGCATTTCGTCCCTTGTCATTGCGTTTTGCAAGCCAAACGGCATACGATTATTTTTAACAAAACTTCAGTAACAAAAGCTATGGTACCGTACGTCAAATTAAAGCTCTTTTTTCTGGCCTATTCGATGACATAATAATGTTTTATACAGTGTGTTAAAGAAGAAATTCGCCCGAGAAAGAAATAATTTTGTAAAAATATATATATTTTTTAAATTAAACCTTGGTCCTGTCTGTTACAATACCATACCAGAGTATTAATTGATTGTTTTTACGCTGAATTAAGTGTATCTGGTACCTACCTGTACTCTCACTGTGGAGCAGCGTACTGCGCTTAAACTCGCGCCCACCGAAAGGGAATCTCGATGGGATCGATAACGTGCGAATTGTTAGCAAAATTTTCACGATCCGCAGGATCATAAAACGTCTAAAATAAGGTGTCGCAAAAAGGGCAGAGCGAAGAACCTCTCGATCCGGCATCGACTATGCGAAAACATCAACTAGGCAGGTTTTTATTGAGGCCATAAAATACATGCAGCGTCGAACTTGCCCCATAACAGCACATATTGGAAGTCGGAGTTGCCGACAAATAAGTTCGATTAAGTTTGGGCATGTACTATGCCCGGCCATAATCGTTAGCCGCTTGCTTTGTTCTTTCCCATTATCGGAGGACGTTAGTTACTGCTAAATGTCGCTGCGTTGCCGGATAAATATCTGGTCGATAGAACCGTACTGCAACATAACCTAAAACCGTTTAATTATATCTTCTATTTACGGAAGCGAAGCAACGTTTGTTTGAAGAATATAGTATGTGCATTACGTGCATCTCTGGGTCGAATGTTTACCGAGCTTATAACTCCCAGAGGATCGTATCCTTTTACGTGGAAAGAGATGTTGTAAACATTGCTGTTCAAATAAATATTACGGAGAAATATGAAATATTTAGGGGAGAGATAGAGACAATGTATTTTCTACGTCACATAGACGTATACGCAGCAGGCGTTCTCTTTGAGCATCGAATATTTCAAATTTTGAACTGATGGATTGAAATTTTATTGACATTCTGTTCTAAATTTGTCATATATGATATAATGAACGGAATGATTATTGAAAGACGACTGAACTTGTAGAACAATTTTGCAAAAATATTTTAAATCGTAGTACTATTTGGGCGATTCTATTATCGCGGGTGCAACATTTAGACTCATTTAAGGTTTGCTACTAATAAAATAATTTTAAAAAATATGAATTTATTGTTTGAAAAGCTACATTTGAACCTGTTCTCTTTTGATTCGTTTATAACCATTCAAATGAAATGGATAAATAGTCACGAGATAGGTTTAATGTGCTATCGCGGGTGCAACATAATCGGCCAAAACACAAAAGTCTGTGAATTGTGAAACATTTATTTTATTATGCATTCATATTTTACAAGAGAACAAATTAATCAACCTTTCAGTAATAAAAAATTATAGAAAATAAAAATAAACTGTGAATTATTCACTGCTTAAGCAATCGCGGGTGCAACGCCAAATTATCGCGGGTGCAACACGTCTAAATTACGTGGACATAAACGCCATTATAATCACATAAATAAAAGAAATAAGAGATCAAACAATGTGTGTTACTAATTGGTACACTTCGTTGTTACTTAAGTTAATTATTTATTTTCAAATACGTCAATTTTCGCCTAAAATTCTATTAACATATTGCCATCAATTTTCTTATCTACCTGATATTCTCTCATATTGACCCAAGCCAACATTCTTCCACCCTACCATACCCTCCATACCCGGGTATGCCAATCCTCTCTACAAATCTAGCTTATATACGGTCTACCGGCAGCTGGGGTCGAACCCACAGCGATATAGTCACCTCGATTCAAGTACTGACGCCTTAAACCGCGCGACCACTGACCGATTTGCATAGAGTTCAGCATTTTCATTCAGTTTTTCATATATTTCTGTGATGCAGTCTCCGTTCTTCTTCTGTCATTTTAACCAACCTATCTATAAAAAAGTGCGAAATATTAACATAAACACTTACTAAATATAAACCACTAATAACACATAGCATAATATTACTATTCAAGGCTTGATAAATCAATAAAATATGATAAATGACACCTTAATGTTAAGAATCAAACTTATTGCACTCGCGACCCGAATATTGCGATCGCGGGTGCAATCACTTTGAGTCAACGTTTATTTTAACTCAAATTACAATATGCTCTTAATTGTGGTTGATTTAAGTTTTCCTTTTGTTTCTTCTTACTTTTATAAAGTTTCAAAACATTAGCACTTTATTTCTGAGCACAGACTAACAATGGTTTGTTGTAGTCAATATTGCTTGAAAATTAATAATAAGTACTTATATGTTTTTGCATAAACAAATAAACAATGTTATCACTTTAAGGTTAACCAGCACAATGTAAGCTCAAACTGTCCGTATCAGCGGTCTTGCACAAGTACTGTACAGACACCGAGGTTCAGTTCGCACCGAACATTCTAATGTTATCGTTTCTAAGCGCACTAAATATTCAAATATGAATTTAGGTCCGAAAAAGTAGTTTTATTACTAAATTCATATATTTTTCTTTATATTGGCACCAAAAAAAGTAACAAACACTATAATTCAGAAATTGATGTAGACACTCGTCTCCAGCGGTATCGCCCATTTGCAAAACTAATTGTCGTATACGGATTTATATTTTTTATTTTGATACAAAAAAGAGTAAAATCATTAGCACAAAGGTTTTGTGATTCATCATTCAATAAACAAGTTAGAAGTAGAAATAACTTATCTACTACATTTTAGCATAAATATGAGTATGATGAAGAGGATTCGTCACGAAACAAGTTAATTGCATCTTATATTTAATTTAAATTTCTAGAGGTTCGCTGACGTTTCTTTTTAAAACTTTCAAGTTCAGTAAATTAAAAGTTTCTGTAATTAAGGACTTCTGTCACAATCTTAGGATACAGAAATCAAATTACGCCCCGAGAAAGATCTGCGAATTTGAAGTTGGAAAATATTGTGATAATTTCACAAAAAATGCGTTGTTGTTCAACCGACTTATAAATATACTTACGTGTTAACAAAATTAGTTGTTTGTTTCGACGTGTTTCTGTTTGTCCAGAATTTCGCATATTTTCGTAAGACTGGTGTCATCTATTATAAATACCTAGTCAAATAGAAATATTTAATATTTAATAGAGATTGGACGATTCTCCAATCTTAATTACTTGAATTGCATTAGAAGTTTATGCTATTTTAATCCATACTCATACTTGCGAAAAAATACCATTAACTTATTTAAGTTTTGTTTAGATGACCAATATAAAAACAATTCTCTAATCTTTATCAACTCGGCTCATGTTTTAATGAGAAAGCGCACTAGGCGGTCGCGGTCTAGGCGCATCACGGACTCTGCTAGTCTCATTCTCGTTTAGTGGAGTATCCTCTAAGGATTTTAAATGTACACGTTTGCACTATTTGGAGAATTTTGGCCAGTAGCGTCAAATAAAATAATTAATATAAATAACAGAACATATTTTGACACCTAAATAGTAAATTAGTACAAGTCGGGAGCGCATAGAGAACGGCATATGGGATTGATTTTGTAGAAGACCGTGATTAGCTTGGCACAGAACAGTCGGGCGTGTGCCTAGACCGCGACCTCATAGTGCGTTGTCTCTCCTTTACAATTATCTATTACAGTATCTAGTAACACAGGTATATATTGTATTCGTTTATTATTTTTAATATAACGAGTGTTCAAATAAAAACCAAGTCACGTTGGCTCTGTAAAATTGGACTTTTGCCATATGTACAATCGTTTGCAATAATAATGACACTCGTTAAAATTTGAGTTAACTTTGCGATTTTTTTTGAACTACTGACGTATTTGTAATGAAATCTACTTTCAACTTTATACATTAGTTCTTAGTTGTTTCACTCACCAATAGAGATTTAAATTTATTTATATTTATTTTAAAATTCTACTCAGAACTTCCAGAAGTTCATAAACTGTTTTGAGGGTGTCATTCTTATTGTAAAAGCACGTACCTTTATCACTAGAGATAAATCTATCAAATCTTAAGAGATTGTCCAGTTCAAATATGAGAAGAATTCATTTGAAAACTTGAAATGGTTCTTACAACTTAGAAATACATTTTTGAAGAAAGAAAATACTGAATGGTTCAAAGTTGAAGGAAATTGTGCGGAGAACATTTTGGGCACCGCTGACTTTTAAAATACGGATACCTAAAAAGGAGACGGTTCAATTTACCCCGAAACTGCGACATCGGGTATCGGCGGGAATAAAACATCGCATTCACAATAAATTCGCAATTTAGTACCCATAAAAGAACTATGCGGACCTGAAAGTTTAAAAACTAATCGCCGTAGCTCAGCAACTGCACCGGCAGGATTGTTCCAGACTATAAGCCATAACAATATAAAAGTTCAGTAGTTCAAAACTCGAAGGACTCGGTGCAATCACGAGGCCTTAAACGTCCTCGACAGGATTCCCCCCGTGTCGCAATAAAATGACGGGAACTATTTAGGACGCCGGACGCCTTAATACTTACAATTTAGGTATACGGGCGAAGATAGAACGTGGAACGTAAACTTTAATTCCTTTCCTTCCAAATTGGAGAATAGAATTGTTATGGGTTTAATTAAGGTGTCTTCAGATAAGTATTTCTACTTTGTAGGTATGCAACGCTGAACGAAGATGAAAGTTATTTGCTTTTCTAATATATCAGATTAGTTCCATGCCAGCTGCGTTCGCTACGTGGTTTCAATGGGGTTATATTTATGTACTTCTTATAGTTTTTTTTCTCAAATTCATTTCAGTGCTGGACAGGCTAGTGCGATCTAAACAACCGCGCCTGTATAAACACTTGGAGCTACATCGTTGTTAAATATTAAGCCGCGTATTCACTTATAACAGAACCTTGCCGCGAACCTCGTCGCGTGGCTTCAAAACGACCGTTAGTCCATTGAAAAGTTACATTTGGGGTTGTATTTTTTAGAGGACGCAATTTTATTGTTTAGATGTGAGGGGGGGGTCAAAAAAAATTTAACTTGAAGTTTGTGGGGTCACAACCCTCCAGCTTCGGCCGCCATCTTGGAAAAGGGGGTTAAATTGTTTTTAGCATTTATCAGGTAAACTATTGGTCATACAAAATTTTTTTAAAACATTTTTTATTGCAAATTGAATCCTCTACAATTTTAGTCCAGTAACTTTTTGTTGTAAAATCAAAAATAACAAAGATATTAAAGAAAAACCATCAAAATTTTTGGACAAAATAAAAATGCACGCTAAGGCCAAAATAATGTAACATTTCAGTGGACTACGTGTGAACCAGACCCTGTAACCCCGTCTCGTCACTTCACACAGCCAACATGGGTGATCGCATTGAGGTGTTAAAAACAAAAAAAAATGGAAAATTGTGTCTAGTGCCATTGTTTAAGAAGATATTAAAACTTTTATAGAGAAAAGTTTTTTAATGCCAATATAACCCCAGATATGAACTTTTTTTTTTGCTGTTTTAAATATTTAGATGCCTGTGTTTGTCCAAACTTTTATTTAATTAAACATGACAGTTTACAGCAATAAAACAAATCTCGTAGACAAAATTCTTCCATAATGTTGACCTTACGGCAACGAATTTATTTAGATAAATGTCACGGTATAGGTGAAATATCTTATCGACATGCAATTCAACTTTTAAATAAAAAATATGCAGAACTTTACATCTTAATAAATTGTGTTCGAGAATTAATGAGAAATGGAAAGGATATCAAGAAACTAAAACTCAATCGTTTAATCATCAATTTAATCTTAATAAAACCAAAAATAAAAGTTTTAATATGTAACCTGCGAAGTTCATATCTGAGGTTATACTGGAGTTAAAACAACGTTTCTTTATCAAATTTTTAATTTATTCTTAAAAAAACTTTTCTCATTACACTTTTAAAAATGTCACATCATTCATTAGACGTGAAGAGGAAATTAATTGAAGCTGCTACCACTGTTACAAAAAAGTGTAAATTGTTAAAGAATGGTTCAGTTCACGAATAGCAAACAATTATTAGTATATTTTTTAGGCCTACCTTTGTATCCTCTTCGATACTTTTGGTCCAATTAAACAAATCAGCAACTCAAAATGAGTTGAAGACAGCCTTGCAATTTTTTTTGTAAAAACCACTGGAGTTGCAACCGCTGTATTCCATTCTTCTAGAATACATGTCTGTCATCATCTTTTTTGCCTTCTTTTTGTTGCATAGTAAATTCTCCATGATTTTGATAAATGTATGTTTTAATTTCTTTTCCAAATACAACTGATCGGATTACGCATATAATAACATCAGCGGTTCAAGACGAAATGAATCATGACCTACTTTGACCCTGTTCGCAGTGCAGTGACACATCGAGGTTCGCAGCTTTACGACCTCACCGAGTGCCATGCTAGCTGTATATGCTATAAGAATTACAAAAACACAGAATATATTGTATTATATTTAATATTAACCTCTTCCCATCTGACTAAAGTTAGTAGGTATTTGAAACTTCACTCTCAGATCTATTTTTTTACTTATATGTTTCCTTTGATTGTGCTTTTATCAATATGGCATCGCATTCGCTTTGGAATTAAGTTATTATGTCCGACCAATATCAAAATGTAATTGCAGATACTACTCGGCAATAGTAAAATTATGAAATTTCGACTTTGGAGAACACAGAATTTTCATTAAGTCGAGCGATATGTTCAAATCCAGTACGATATTATTGCAATGAGCACAATGTAGTAATGAAGCTGTTTGCAATTAAATGAAATTAAATGCAAATGTGGGTTATGTTCGAACAATGGCAATTGCAGCAAAACCTTCCATTTTCAGCAGCGCAACTGATCATACATATATCTCTGATATATATTACTTCCTCTAAAAGTTGCAGTTTGTCTTTGTACGCAGGAAAACGTAATTTACAAATTTTTGACAATGTTGGTGCTACTAGTGTTCATTATCGTACAGTGATAAATACCCTCAAGTAAAAAAAAATATTGTAAATATTTTTCTGGTGTATGTGTCTTAAATATTGCCCACAGGTAAAGTTATATGCCACCGTGATACAAATTGGTACCACAAGTAATTATGTAAGTGATATTGTTCATTTCTTACCAAAGAATACATCATGAATAAAGGCAAAATATGCCGAAGGATATCAATTTGGTTCGGTGTCACTGCGTTTTGTGTGGTTATGGTATGTATTTCGAGGTGGTACAGTATATTATTGCATCTGCGCTTACCTAAATAAAAGCAAAATTAAAAATTTTGGAAAAATAAATTAAAAAACCCCCGACTTAAAGAATTTATGTAACTAGAGATAATAAACGTAAAAAGGTTTTTTATAAGCAGATTTGATCTCTCGCAGAGTCGGACATATGAACAACAGAGTATCAGTTGGTTCTCGAAGATGTAGATATGGCAACAAAATATTCAACTCCCTATGAATTTAATTAAAAACCAAAGCAAATCCGTCGGGGGCTTCCATCACTATTTTAAATATCAACATAAATATAAATAACTATGGCAATAAAATATCTCCAAATTATTCACGTTACTATAAAACTACAAAACTAGGTCATTTAATGGCAGGTAAAGTAAGGCAAGAACTGAAAGTGTTAATAAATCAGTATTATTACGTGAAATGATTCAAAATATTCATTAAAGAGTTTTATTATAACGAGTTAAGTTGTGACAATAAATCATATTTGTTAATTTCACAACTAACAGTTCATTCTACATGTAAAGTGTTAAGTCTTTATTGTAAAATAAACCGTTATGCAATTATTGTTCCTTTATGCTTTTATCTTGTGATTTGTATAAATAAGTATACAAAAAAATGTTAAGACATTTCTGGATTTTGAACTATAATGTAGTAGATTCAGTAGATTCATGTTTCAGAAGAAAAATTATGTTCGTCTAGTTTTCAAACAATATAACTACTAAAAAGTTTCAATTCAAGACTGTAATACAAGACTGACTGACTCGGCCGTTTATTCTTCTTTTATAGACCAAACGAATATTCCAGGTATTTTCTAGCATCTCTAGATCCATTTTCTCGAACGACTCGAACGCTTCTCGTCGATTCCCCATTTTTCCAGTCACGCCTCGATACACGGCATTTTGTTTGTTTACCAGAATCGCGTAGGGGCGATCGGGGCAATCTAGCGTTTCGCGATACCACAGTCGTCGAATTGGGTGCGAGTGGGGCAAATTCCGTGACAATATATTTAGTTAAAAGTTTTAATAACTATGGCAGCACAGTTCAGGTAATCCAGAAAGAAATTTTATTCATTGCTGGTAGCTATAGTTAGATGATCTGTTCACTTTGTGACAGGTTTTCAGAAAACTGCATTTTTATCTACCACTGGTGGATTTTTTCTCAGTGTATAATCAAAGAATTTTATAATTTATAAAAAATAAAGTGTAACTGTACAATCCATGCAACATATTACCTATTGAAAGATTCATCGGTAAAGGTAATAATTGCAAGTCACTGGCACGATGAAGTCCACCGAAGGAAGATTTTTGCTAACATTCCGAATTCAATACGTATTTGTTAGCAGTAGGATCTAACAAAATTTCAAGTAGAGACGACACACGTGTCTACCTGTTCTGTACGAAGATCAGAAAAACATTAAAAACAAACAATCCCCTCCGCGAGGCCTGGTGCGTATTACAATGGAAAATCCTCCTTCGAGCGCGTCGTTCCTACAATGCGTTTGTCTTAACAATTCCATCGGGGGCGGGGTGTTGTCAGTCGGCGGCGGGGGCCAGATTGGAATTTTGTAGCATGTGAAACCCCGATAAGCCGATTGAGATGTGCGGTCGCTACGCAACAAGGGAGATATGCCCAGCGTTCCCAGGGAACGTACAAGGTGTTTCCAGGATAAGGGATACACTCGAAAAAATATTGTAACCTCTAAATTGCCTTCGCGTAGAAACACGCCACGTAGACAAACAACTTTATTGTCACTCTTGATTATACAAGAAATATCCTTCTAACAAATTTCACAACTGTCAACGCTTTACTTTGACGTTTCTGTAACTCGCGTATAACTGCTCAATATAAACTGACTGTGACGGCGAAACCGATTTGCTTATATAGGTTTTTAGAGTTCTCGAAGTTTCTGCGATCTCGAATATTCCGAAAAACGTCAAAATTAAGGTATTACAAAAATTATAAATTCTAACGCAAACAGGAATGTAATTAACAAACTAAAAAGGTAGGTGAGTAACAATATGTTGCCGATCCTCGATGAACATCGGAAATAAATTGGAGGGATCGTCGATGCTTGCAACTAAATTTGCACTATTTTCATATACCTAACTGTTTTACAGCCTCCTGTTTGAAGAGTATATTTTAATAATACCTAGATAAAATGAGCACAAAACGGAAAAAATGGAGTTTATAGTATATTATATACAGCGATGTAAAGGTTGAAACTATCAGTACTTCAATAACTTTTTTCTCGGAAGTTATAAGGATTTTACAATTTTTTTTTACGATATTGTCTTCATCTTTCATGGCTAACTACTAGCGTGGTAAAACGGTTTTTACTGGCGGACATAAGGATATGACAGGCAAGTGGTAGATATAAACCTATCACCTTCTGGATCCAGTAAAAACCATTACCTTGCTTGTATTGTTATATATTATATTACAAATCCTTATTTTTATTTTTGTTATTTTGTCGTAAGCTTTGGAAGCGCTAACGTGACTACACATGTTTATTTCACTGTTTATTTATTTTAGAAAAAATGAATGTGCCCGAAGCAATTATTAAGAAGCCACCAGCGTACCTTCAAGTTTATTGCCAGAAAAATTATTGCTGGAGAAATTGCGTCAAACAAAAAATTTAACAACAAGATTTACCGTAACCTGCATATCCCTTAATCCTGGTCAGTACACTATTAGCACTGTCCCAAAGCAAATTGCAAAATACGTTTAAAATAACCAAAGTTATATACCGGTCATTCTTTTCCAGCAGGTCCAGCAAAATAGGCAACTTGCAAATTTTTTTATTTTATTACCAAAATATTATTCAGTACATTTTATGTGTACTGTGTTAGTTTTATGTCATTCTCTGCAAAAATAAAGCGGTAATAAATTAATAGATTTATTACGTCTTTCCCAACAACAAAAACGCGAGAAATACAAATGGCGATTATGTGACGTCACAGTATACGAACACGGCATGTTGTTTTATATGCCGTGACATGAATGTCAAAATCGAACTGTCAAAGTCAAATTATTATTTGTTTTGTTGGTGTGCATTGTGTATAATATCCATATAATTATAGTAAATAATGACAACAGAGAGTGGATTTGATAAAGGACAATCAGATAACCTGCCCAAAATTGACTCATTGTCAATGTTTTCGTTTCTGGGAGAAAATACATATTTTATGGTGAATAATTTCAAGACGTCTGCGTTTTGCATAACTTTGTTGCTCAGCTACCATTTTCCCCTGACAGTTAAAATTGTGGGGTATTACACCTTTTTTTAGTTGTAGTCTTTGTACATTTCCATTTAATTTGTGCTGCCAATAATTCTCCATATCTTCTTCCAACTATTAATTTTAAAACACTCATCATCTTTATAATCTCTGAATAAAGTGAAAAATGACTTACGGTGAAATGACCAATATAACGCTGTTCTGTTCGATAGTGTTGCATTCTCTTTTTCATCTTTATTCATTGAAATGCACCATTTCTTATACATTTTCTCATTTTTAGGAACCGAGAAGAATATTTTTTCCGGGGTGGTTACCGTAGTGTTTTTGCACTTTGGTATCACACAATACTTATAAAATTTGTGTTTTATCGGTTCCATCCCCTTTGGCAATCCAAAACTTATCTTATAATGCTGGACACCGGACACCACACAAAGACCACAAAGTTCGACGCTAACCACAGATTACGGAACGAGTTTGCTAACCGACTTAACTAAACCTACGTCGATTTGACAATTTGACATGTGTTACCATAGACATTTCCATATACTGTGACGTGGACCAATCAGAATGTTTGAACCCGTAAGTACTATATTTGAATAAATTGCTATATAAAATAATTAATTATGAAAAATATAAGAACAAGTTTACAGAATTAGCAAGATATTCTTGTTAAGTACTTAATATATAATAAAATAACAATATTTTTAAGCATTTAAAAATGTCATGCAAATTGCCTATTGCCATGAGTTATGTAGATAACTCTGCACCAGTAGATGGTTCAATTCCAACTATTTCATGTACCATGGTTTTTAATATATATGATGCAACAATTTGTCTGCGAGATGCGGTAGCCTTTAAAATCTAGTACATTTATGCTATAATATTTGTAGAAGCTGTGACGATGAAGAACGTGTAGTTCTTCATCAAATTGAAGGAGAAATCTATGGCCTACATTTTCTACCCTACTTTCGGTCCTTTGGATTAATCATCTCGGGTCAAAGTAGGGGCGTTACGCACGTCCCGCAGGAACCTTTTTATGAGTGCAACATCGCAGGGAACTTACAAGGTGTTCCCTAACCGATAATGGATGACGTGCCATCGCACCTGCGGAAAAGATACACATTTTTTCCCGATTAGCGTGCAGCGAAATGGTTCCGGGCACGCGAAATTCGGAAGGAAGGAAATAAATTACGTCGGATGGCGATTTAAACATCTCGCACAGGTAAAAAATGCTTTTCTTACATGGAATTTCTTCGACGATGACTCTACGTTTCGTATTCGCGTAGGTTGTTTTCAAAAGAATTCCATTCTTTTGAGTTTCTGCACGTTTTTGGAGATGTTGTGACGATTTTAACTAAAAAGGTGGAATATCTGGACATACTGGAACATACAAAGCGACTATCTGTATGTGTGAACAGTATTCTCAAAATTTTTTATACGCATGCTGGGTGTCCAGAGTGAGCGTACAAACATTTACATTGAAGATCTGGTCAAACGGTGACTAGATGATAATGAGGCACACTGATATTCATAGGAAATATGCTGCTTAAAATTACTTTCCATATCTATGGTTTCAGTTTGACACTACGCTTCAGAAGTTTCTGTATACGCAGAAAAAATTCTCATCTGTATTGAAGTATAATTATACTTAAAAGTTCAAACTTTCACATTCAAGGAATAGCGAAATTAAGCTAGCGTTGGAACAATTCTTCGTTCTACACGCGTTTTTTTCGAGAGTGAACTCGCTGCGGCCGACAGGCAACTGTTTTATCCATAAAAACACCGTAAAATCCATCAAAGCGAACTAAATAGAACTTACGTTACCAGATCGTGATGTCGGCGGTCATTTTGTTTTCTTAGGCGAGTTTTAAAGTTCCTAGTAGTTTTTTTATGAATGGAATAAACGAAGTTGGTGCTACTAAAGATTTATAAATATATATGTACAAATAAATACAAAATTTTGTTTACATTCGAACGGTTTAGGGCTCCCTAATAAAATTTAATTAAAAATATTTCAAAGTATGCACCGCACTTTTAACTGGAATGGGTAATTAATAATGACAGGGACTTGAAAATGATTATTATGAGTGTCCATTAACACTTAGGACTTTGTATGTAAAATGAGGGGTTGTTATGAAGCGAGGCTCTTTCACGTCAACATTTTTTTTATTTGTTTTGTTTCACAAACGAATATCAAAAAATTAATTAAACATGTTACATTCATGCTCTAGTAAACACTCTTTATGGTGGAGTGGAAATTACATCATGAAACTGTGTACGTCGACTACAAAAAAATATTTTGTGGATTTTTTAACGTAAAATTGGTATCATCAAAAAGTAACATAACGTGACATATGAAATTATCTGAAACGTTAATGAGAATTGCAAATTTGAAAGTTCCTTATAAACGATTATTCAATATAAAGCTGTACCTACTTGACTAATAATGAAAATATATCAAAAAGAATGTAGCAGTGGTAAATCAGAAAAAATTGCCTCAATAAAATCTACATTTTTCCGAAAATATCTTCGTTCCCGAAAATACCGCTCACGCTTGTTTGTGTGTTTAAAATAAAAATATTATTTTATTGAAATGTCCGACTCGGTGATTTGTGCATCAATAAGATGAACAATTTAGAGCGTGAAAACGAGGTTACGAAAACGCTTTTATGAAATGCAACGTCTTTTATATTTCTGCTGTTGGATTTTGACGATCCGCGAGATGAAACGAAAATCCTAGCGTATAAATTTCCGTCACTAACCATCAAGTAGAGTTTAAGTTACTTTAATTATACATTTCCAAACAGTTCACTAACCACTGTTGACTGTGTTATATTTTATTTCGAAATAAGATTGGGTAATAAAAGCTTGCTATGTACAGGGTGTCAAATTTGATATGCAATAATTTACCAGCAAATACTAGGACTCTCGAAGATTATTTTTTCCTTTAAGTATGGAAATTTGGACAAAGAAACAAGTAGATGAATTAGGCTTATGAAGAAGAAAGAATAAATCTTTCAAAACGTAAGTTTGAGATTCAACAGTTGTTGTTTTTCTTTAGTTTGATTGGGTTTTTGCCATATTTCTGAAAAAAAGATTAATTAAATAAGCCCTTGCGCCAAACGGAACAGTCAAGGGTTATTTTTGAAACTAAGTTTGCCTAACCAAAAAATCTCACATTGAAAAAAGCAGATAAGTAAAAAATAACAAAAATCACACCACTATCGCATACTTCCGTATTTTTTGACGTTTCGAAAAAGTCTTTGTTTTCGTACTCAAAAAAGCTAATGTATGTCAAGTTTGACAGTTTAAAATTTGTCTATCTGCTTCCATAGAGATGTTAAATGATTTTTATTTTGTTGTTACTTACTTCTTCTTGATACAACTGTAGCCAGATAAACAAATTTTAAACTGACAAATTTGACATACTTTTAATACATTTGCTATTTTGAGAACGAAAACAGAGAGTTTTTCGAAACGTCAAAAAGTGCGCGATAGTGATGTGATTACTTTGTCAGGATATTGCGACAAATTGTTTGCTTGAATCAAGGAATAATGTCGTAAAGATGGGCAGGGATACAAAATAGACTATAAATTCAGAGTTTTTATTTTAAAATTTGGAGATGTTAACAGCCGAGTTCGAAATGCTTGCGAGGGAATTCTCGTCTCTTGTCTACATGAATAATCGCAATCGATACCTGGGATATCTGCGCTCCGCTTTAAAACCCGCCCATTAAATAAAAGAAACTAATTAATTTGGGGAGAAAAGGCTCCCATCGTTCCGGGCATTAAATCAAATCCTTTCGTTCTTGGGTTTTCACCAAGATCCCTTTGAAGGCTGTCGTCCGCCCGGAAATAAATCGACCTTTCTTAACTCGAACGCTCCGGCGGGCATGCCTCGGCGTCCTACCCGATTCGCATGCCAAATGTTGTTTCGGCGAACAAAAGCCACCTAGACGAACGAACGTTTGTCTCTGCAGCTGGAATAAACGTTTGGATAGAACACGGCAGTGCCAAATATAATCCTTTAAGGCGGCCTTTCTATCGGGTTATAAATGGACGTCCAGGAATAGCCGAAGCGTTATCAATACTAGCCTTAAATTTTCAAGATACGAGGGAATGCCATCAAATAACAGGAATTTTATAACAAAAGTGCTTATAGAAATACCTTCATAGCTACATTTGTAGTTTACCTATCCATAAACTTTAATTTGGTCTTTACGGAAATGCTTCTTGGAACAACTTTGCATTCCTTCAATTGCCTTCATTATCATGTGTAATATATGATCTCGAAAACGTTCCTTAATCAGATCTAAACAAATGAAAATCTGACAGTACGATTAGCTATTGTCACCTACATTTTTGAGACCAGCTGGCTTCTATAGGGTGTTAAAAAGAGTGTAAAATATTTCATTAGGTAATAGAATGAACCAAAATAAGCAGAAAAGTCTTAATAAACATGGGTCCGCAAAGTAACGGTTGCGGAGATATGGACCACTATTCGTTTTTCAAACATTTTATTTTATTAGGAATAAACCGACAAAGGAAGCTTTTAACAAACAAAAAACAAAGTTACACAAGATGTTCAAAGTGCCCTCCGTCCATTTCCAAGCAGGCACGACGTTTTCGTCTCAACGATATCCGAACTTTTTCGAAAACACCCTCCTTGCTTTGGATTTCTTGACAGCTTTGATTAATCCGTAGCTGCAGCGCTTCCAGGCTATTTACAGGAGTACCATACAAATCTAGAGGGTTCAGATCAGGCGATCTTGGAGGCCATAAAACATGTCCGGCCCTTCCTACCCATCTATGTGGAAAAGTTTGGTGTAAATGCTCTCTAACGGCCATGGAAAAATGAGCTGGAGCACCATCATGCTGGAACCACATTTGTTGCCTCTGATTCAAAGGAATGTCATCCAAAAACTCATACAGTGTGTTCTGCAGAAAGTTGAGGTAAGCAGCGCCTGTTAATCGGTTTGGTAAAACAACAGGACCTAGAAACCTGTCACCTACAATACCCATCCAAATGTTTAATGAAAAACGTGCCTGATGTCCAGATTCTATTAGAGCATGAGGATTTTCGTCGGCCCAAATATGCGTATTGTGAAAATTAAACACTCCATTTCTTGTGAATCCGGCCTCATCAGTAAAAAGAATGTTTGCAAGAAAACGAGGATCTTCAGCATCATGACGTAGAAACCAGCGGCAAAAAACCAAACGTGCTTGATGATCATTTATTGGATTTAAGGCCTGTACTCGTTGCACATGGTATAGATAAAGCAGTTGCTCGTGAAGGATTCTCCAAACAAGAGAACCACTAATTCCTACCTCGGCTGATATTCTCCGCACACTCGTACCTGGATTCTGCTCTACCAGTGCTAGAATTTCTTCTTCTGCTCTAGGAGTGGATACCGACCTTGGTCTTCCGGATAAATGGCACTATTTGCTCAAGGAACCGGTATCACGCAATCTTTGGTGAATTCTTCCAAACATGCGTTGTGAAGGAATCTGGTGATTTGGATAAGCGTCAACATAAAGACGTCGCGCTTCGGTGGCGTTCCCATTAGCACGACCATACATGAAAATTTGCACCCGCTTCAACGGGCTCATTTTCCACAAGGCAGGGATTGTCGATAAATCGCTTGATTGGACCATCTATATTACCAAATGTATTGGATGGAATGGAAATGTTAGGATTTGGTTATAGATTGAGGAAATATTTAAGACATTAATAAAAAGTTGTCCTACAACGGATATTCACAAGTATTTGAAGAGGTTACAAAACCGGGGGACTATGTGGAAAAACATGATACTTAAATATCTATAAGCTCTTCTATAACAATGTTATTAAATAATTCATGTTGTTTAATTATTGATATTGCAGCACAGGGGCTCTATCCCTTTTCGTTCACCATGTCATGATGTTCATTTAACCATATTCAGGGGCAAACGTTGCGAACATTTACCGCCAATTTAATAAATCGCGACGTCGAAAATGCCTAATGCATTCCACATAACGGGCACAATAAGTCGCTGTCGCTTCTTGTTGTCTCTTATTCCCCGTCGTCCCACGTCTCCCTAATAAACCCCGCGTCTGGCGGATGTCAAGTAAAATATCACGTGATTTTTGACGCGCTTCATGAAACATTCAATTCTGCCCCTTCATAAACGCCAGAAAAGAATTTGCGTCCCTGCGACACGTCAAGTTGGGGAATTTTATTGTCAGTGCGAGTGGGCGAGATATAAAGAGAAAGGCGACACGGCGCGGCTTTTTTCAGCGGTTTGACAGCTTTACATTAAGTTTCTGACAATTCCCAGTCGTTCCAACGGTAGTTAAGAGGAGAACCTGGTATCGCCGCCCACCTAAAAAATATGTACTATGTACGTATATAGAAATATATTAAATTTTTTTTGGTTCTGAAATATTCGTGACCTACCTACCAAGTTATTGATAAGTAGGGATAGTGGAGCGCAGAGCTTAACAGGACCGTAGTACTACTAATATATTCACAGAAAATATGTCACAACATAGTACTATTACTAAATAGTAAGGTTAAGTCGAGGATAAAATAGCTATATAAATTAAGATAACACGTAAAAATAACAACACTTATCCGACAAACTTTAGTGTTGGGACAAGGGACCCTTGGCACTAACTCTATTAATAAGAAACTAGATTTGCTGATAAAACTCTTATACTTTTATTGACTTCAATTAATTGGAATATAAATTCTTTGTAGAGAAAATTGTATGTCTTGCTTTTGGGTTATTGTAAACTTACAGACACTCGAACCAAATAGAACGTTTACTGTTTTATAGAACGCGCCCAACAAACGTTTTTATTAGGCAAAGATTATTTTTTTGCACTACGATGCATTACAATAAACAAGCACACGGGAATCAATCGCTCGGATGCTTAATTTACCTAATGTTGGATTTTAAAAGCCTAGTTATGTAAATATTTAAATTGAACGGCTTCCGTTAAAACACAGAGGTTTATATACAAGTTAAAAATGTTTTTTATATGTTAAAAATAATGCAGCGATTAAAAATATGTGCTCATCCGCAAATTTCACTCTAAAGATAATTTCTTTATTGATTATTATATGTTAACTATTTTAAAATGTTGAAGTATTTGTTTATAATTTTCAATACTACTCAGAGAAATGATTATACTGGAATGATGCCTATAAGTGTAGCGTCTTTGGTTTTATGGCACAAACTAAAACATTATGTAAAAAATCAGTGCTCAGTATTTGATGTTAATGAATACTGTTACTATGGTAACAATAAAATGCTAAAGCAGGAGATATTTACGTAGGTTTTTTTATAACAATTTATGTTGGACTGACTTAAATAAGATTACACAAAACAATTTCAGTCGAGTTCTGGAGTGATTTGTGGTTATTTTTAAGAAATACTAAACGCATTACGTCGTATAATAGTCGTTCTCTACGTTCATATATTAATATAGCTCTTTTTAAGGAAGCTACGGAAAAAATCAGTTCCAATCTTTCTTGATCAAGCCTCACATTTTGTTTTGTAGATAGCTCACTGCTACTTAAATGCAGAAAAGATTTCAACCTTGTTGCAAGTTTAGAAACATTCACAACAGATACTTTTCTGAGCGTAGGAGCACATGAGTTCATTGCCGTCTCCCAAACCGTTTAAAATCCATCCCCCAACTTATCTTCCACACCTTCGCCTGCCGCGCCACTTACTCTAATCATTTATTTGTTTCAGAATGATAGCATAGCCGAGTCAGAACCTGCCCCCAAGGACATGACAGCTGTCAATGCGGTAAGTTTCGTTATTAATGGCCCACCCTCGGCAGAGGGTAAGAGGGTAGCTCCTCCGTCATATCGAGGGTTAGACGGAGGCGCTGCCACAGTTGCAGAAGACGTTGCGGTGTGGAGATTGATATTGTTCCGTTCTCAGGACGTTTGGCGTTAGGTGACGTGGTGAAATGGCGGGTCTTGTATTTTGTATACTCGGTGACCGATGTGTTCATATAATTTGAATGTACACCTCCACAACGCATTGCTCTTCGTTTCAGTAGATAGGTACAGTGCCTTCATAAATGATTACAAGCCACGTGATCAGGGTCGAGATTCTCAAATCAATCGCAGAGCAATTCATATGCGAATATCCTTTTCCTCACTGCGGCAATTGAGAGAGACAAGAAGTCTATTTGCATACGAGTTGTTCTTCGAGAATCACAGTCCTGGTCACGTGGCTTGTAATCATTTATGAAGGCACTGTATTTCGGCTAACTTCATCACGAAACTACAAATCAAATCTCAAAACTAATGTCGATCGATATACTTTTGGCAACACGCTATTTAATTTTCCATCGCTCTTGCACGAATGAAGTTTTACTAATAAATATCTCTTTCTACTGGTACAGTAACTGAGGTTTATATATGCTATAAATAATAAGGCCCACACTAAGGCACTCTGAGGAACCTCTACGTGGTATTACGTGAAATATCTCACTCTCATTCTCAGAGTATGTTAAGCTATTAGTTATTTTTTCAGTGTACGTACAGGGTGTACGTACACTGCGTCTTTAATGCAGACTATTAAAAACCTAGATTCCTGGCAGCAAATGAAATAAAATAATAAAGGTCTTCATAGGTCCATTATGAGATTTGAATATTAAAAATTGCCAAAAATGACAAAAAATTAACGAGTTGTCTGGCCGTATTATGACCTCACCATTTGTGGAGTGCAGTGTAGTGAAGACTATAACATCAGTGTTGCCAGATGTGAATATTTTCTTCATATTGAATAATATTAACCTAAAATTTGACCTTTGTGATGGAAAGATTTTTTTCAAATCACTTAAATATGGAGTTTTCTATACATTTTTTTTTCGATTTATTAATAGTGTTTAGGTAGTGTAGATTAGACATCATTTTGATCAATAGGCATTTGTAAATTATAATATATACTAAATTTATAAGCATTTTTATCAAAGCTGCTTATTAATAAGCATCCCAATTGTTTTTAATTTTCCATTGAGGTTTTTGTTATGTAAAGAAATGTTCAAATCGTACAGAAAAGTAACCAATTTATTGTACAGTTTTATTTCTCTTTATGAAATCAAAGGTTCTATTAAACGGCCTAAAATTATTAATTAATGTCCACATTTCTGGTGATTTCGTCCGTACTAGTATTTATATTTCCACTACAAAATTGTAGTACAATTTTCTTCGACGCGACTTTTCATATAAGATTTATTTCGAATATTCTCAGGAATCTGCATTTTATTTTATGTGCATTAAAGACGCCACACCTTGCTAATTTTAATTATACGTATTGTCGACAATGGTACAAGTGTCAGGATATAATATTTTGTCTAGTTACGCTATCCCAATCATCGTCAGCATAATCCTGCAAAGTGCCCTTATATCTGGAACATTTGACCATTAACGACCAGAATTATTATATTGAATTGTTATCGCGTCTATTGTTACTCTAGCATTACCTTGGCCGCTGCAATTGAGAGGCTGTGTTTGCAATAGTACCTACTAATTAATCTACGCTTCCACTATAGCGGATTGGTAGCTAAATCACATACTCGTACGTGTAGGACGCTTGCGTTATTTATGGCGCAGTAGATTATTCAAATAACAACACGGCGTGCCGGCGTGCGTTAAGGCTGTAATGTTCGCAATTTTACAAAGCCGTTTTTAGATATCCACGCGCTTTCATATTTCTCCTAATGGAAATTCGTATTAAGATGGAGCAAGTTTTAATCAACTAATAAAAGTCTATTTTACTAGACAGCAGAGCAGAGCAATTAGATCTGAACAATATTTCGGTCGCAATATTGCCCACATTTAGGACTGCGGTGAGACGTTGTTAGGCACTATTATAAAAAAAGAAAGCTGTAGGCTAGTAAATCAAGTCTTCATATAACAGACAATTGCCTCAGATTTCAATTTTTTGCATTTATATTCATGAAATCTGTCCGCCAAGAAGACATGTTTTGCTAAATATCTGCATACAATTGCCTAACTTACAGGGGCACAAAGTTAAATTTGCCGTTGAAGGTGCTGATGGGCGGAGCTTGATAAAAGCTATACTGTTTGGCCGAACATTATACCCAAGGATTCCCGAAGTAAGTTCCTGCATCTCTGTTAAGTTTGCCCGTAGATTATCAATCAAATGGCAGTCTTGTCCTGAGTACATTTTAGTAGTATCATATTCTCTACAAACCGTAAATACAATTTCAAATAAGCATTATATTGGGTTGGACATAGTAGTATTTTTATTGAAAGCGTTATTATAATTGTTTTTGAGTATACAAGGTGTTCAGTAAAGAATGGGCCAAACTTCAGATGTAGATAGTTTGGATAAGAATAAGCTGAATTAACTCAACTTACCTTATTCCAAAAGTTGATACTAACGGAGCTACAGGGTGTCAAAGTTGAAAAAATAAATCACATTTTCTTTATTATTTTTCGATCGCATCGACCTTATTTTATGAAATTTGGTATAGGGGGGTTTCTTGGGACTAGAAATTCGAATATGTCGACGATTTTGGTGTATCTGCTAGAGGGCGCCATCAACGATGGTTTGGATGGTTTGTCGATGTCGCTAGAAGCAATAGTTTCTGAGAAAAACGCATCTAAATCTCATGATGCATGCAATCTATCTAAAAGTATATAAAGTCAAATTGTTGCGTAAGTAATGGGCTTTACAGCATAATACTGCGGCCAAAATAAGTCGATTTACTTTTGCTTAGCCTTAAAGAATCCAAAAATCAACCAAAATCAATAATAACAAAGATACAGGGTGTCAAAGTTGAAGAAATAAATCACATTTTCTTTCTTATCTTCATAACTTTTGATCATTTTTACATAAAAGAATCGTCTTTGTTTAAATCAATATTAGCAACAGTTTTCGAGAAAAAAATCATTACCGATGTCTACTTGACGGTGTTTTTACCTAAAAATGTTAAAAAATTATGAATTTATTGAAAAAATTGTATAAAAGTTGCATGAAAAAAATTACGGATCTAACATCCTTTTCACCTATGATTTATACAATAAAAAATTGTCTAGCTTCTTTTACTCGGCGTAAAAAATTTTGTACGTTCCGTAAATTTTGTCTATTTATTTTCGACCGTTTTTCAATATTAGAAAAAAAAACCGTTTTTAACTTGTACCATTATAAGGACACGTAATTCCTGTTATTCTAATAAGTTCTATACTCAATACAAGTTTGGAACCCTATTTTAGAAACACCCTGTATTATTCTCTTTACATGTTGTGCCTTTTTAGTAGTACAGTAATAATTTTGTTCAGACATTTTTTAAGAAAGAGAGTATTTTTTTCTATTGGGCAAATAAATTTGATTAGTTTTTCTTTGTCATCTTAACTTTATACTAATTATAAAAGAGTGATATTTGTACGGAGAAAGGGAGGGATGTTAAGGATTAGGTACCTGTTTCAAAAATCGTTTCTATCTGAAACATTTAATATTCTTGGGAACGGTTCCTCGTTTCCTGTCAAGGACTCTGCACAAAAATTCATTATCCCGGACTCCTCCGCTCGCAAATTCTTTACATCGCTGGGAGAGGAAGTATTACAGTTAAATGTAATAACTAGAGTGATAAGTGCTAAGCGCCTTCATAACGCCGATCTGCCGGATGAAAGATTTGCAAGTAAACGATTTTAAAACGCCGTCAGAGGCTTTGCAAATGTGATCAAAGGGACGGGTGGATGTTATATTAAGCTTTGATCTGACACGGGATCAGTGATTAGATTTTTTTTAGTTTAATTAAGAGCCGGACTTTGAACCAGGGCGCTGATTCCCGCGATTCCCCATTAAACTATCGACCGGATCTCATATACTCTCTACCATTCTCCAATCCGCGTATTATTAGAATGAATGAAAAGTAATCATAACACATCCACCAGAAGTGTTAATGTAATGTAATAATAATATATTTTTGTCCCTTTAGCTGTTAACAAAAAAACAGATGTGGCCATCACATCAAATAACAAAATTGTAAAACTATATATACAACTTAAAAAATTGTGTACAGAAAAAGCATTGTAAAAAATAATTATATATAGTCTAGGTACTACACAAATAATAATTACTAACTTACTAGTTAATAAGCAAAACATATTACTTTAAAAATTCCTCAACTGAATAGAAACAATTAGAAATTAAGATTTCTTTAGTTTAACTTCAAATTGATTATACGTTCTGAAAATTGTTATACTTGTACCTGACCTTGCGTAAGGCAAAGCATTCAATCGGTGACCATAGCGACAAAATACTAGAAAAAATTTCATACAGTATGCGCCAAAAGTATGGAATAAATTCAATAAAAACAAAACAATTATGATTTTTAATTTAAAAAATACATATTTTAGCGTAAAATGCGATTTTCAAATGTCATTTGTTTTCGAGTAATGACGTCATCGATTTTTTTTTAAATGGCAACACCATATTTTTTTCCTTGATTCTGAAAGATCGTTTAATTATCTATCAGACAGTACTAAAATTTTGCCCTCTTACATAGGAAAGTTTTCGAGTAAATGACGATTGAATGTTAGAAAACGTAAATTTTATCCATGAAAAAGTAACAATTCTGAGGTATGTAAAATAAAATACAATTGATTAAATTTTATACTTAAATTAAATGTTCGAATTGTCAAAAGTGTACATTAATAAACCACGTAATTTAGAAGAACTTCAAAATCGCATTCGGGACGAAATACGCAGAGTTACCCCAGAAATCATTCATAATGTGCAAGAAGAATTTCTTCACAGACTTGCGCATTGTCAAGAAGTTGGTGGATGGCAATTAGAACATTTAATTTAAGTATAAAATTTAATCAATTGTATTTTATTTTACATACCTCAGAATTGTTACTTATTTATGGATAAAATTTACGTTTTCTAACATTCAATCGTCATTTACTCGAAAACTTTCCTATGTAAGAGGGCAAAATTTTAGTACTGTCTGATAGAGAATTAAACGATCTTTCAGAATCAAGGAAAAATATGGTGTTGCCATTTAAAAAAATCGATGACGTCATTACTCAAAACAAATGACATTTGAAAATCGCATTTTACGCTAAATAATGTATTTTTAAATTAAAAATCGACCTGTTCGAGGATTTTTCCCAAAAATAATTGTTTCGTTTTATTGAATTTATTCCATACATTTGGCGCATACTGTATATTCATCTATTTTATATAACCAAATTGAACTGCTTTTATCGCTATTATTATTATTAATTGTTAAAATTAATTAGTGAATATACCTAATAAAATAATTTGACATTACTTATGTTACAATAATTGTTCAAAATTTTGTTCACCAACGTGTAAGCACTTTCCCGTCTTATCCAGTTTCTACGAACTAACATAAATGTTTCTTGTTCGTTTTGAATTCGTAAGTTACTGGCATAATTGATCCTCGTGTACAATATGTTACACTGTTGATTGGGATATTTGTTGTACTTCTTGAGCGATTTGCCTGATTAACAATCTCTAAAATCTGTTCCTCAGCTACTGCAATACGCCGTGGACGCCCTGGATCTCCACTTCTACGGTAAGAGTAGCTGCATTTGGCACGTCTACCGGGAAATTTTTCTGCGTACAGACGAAATGCTGTTAAAGATTTTGTCTTATTTCACCATAAATTAAAATAGTACTATAGTGCAAGGCAAGTTATGTAATATTATACCACGTTTAGAGAAGTATGCGCTTTCCGTTTCTCCCAAATGTAATATCAACAAGTTATTTTGGCACCAACCACTAAACTGCTTTATTACCTCCGAGACTCTGTTGTAGTTCCTCATGGCTCACAACATATAAAGAAAATATTAGCGGTCCAAGCACTGAACCCTGCGGAACACCACTATACATTATGTGTTTTTTTATTTTAACTCATATCCTACGTTCAGATAGGTAAGATTCTATCCATCCATCCGAGCAGGTTTTCTCTAAATCCCAATGTATATATTTTATCATAAATAAATGTCTTCCCAACGGTGTCAAATGTACAACTAAGATCAAATAGAAATCCAGTTACGTGCATTTCCTTGTTCAGGTCATCATACACATTCTACGTAAGTTGAACTAACTAGCAGTTTGAATGATTTTCTGGAAACTCACGGCGTTATATCAATATGCTATTTTGTTTAAGAAAATAGTTATTACTTTATGCAGGATTTTTTCTACAATTTTAAATAACTCTAAATCCAGCCGCTCATAAAGTTGTGACCTTTAGAAATTTATGTGAAGGCAAAATTGACAAATACAGCCTTAATTTTGACATGATAATGAGCGAGTTATTAGGGTGAACGTGACGCCCCTACGTAAATTCGGGGGTAAAATTTTATACGCACACATAAAACCCGCTGAAATTAACTCCATAAAAGTCGAAAAAGTTTAAAATTGTTTCGCCCGTTATTCTATTTGGCAACTTTATATTAAAGCCCCACAATTACCGTTCGTATAATAGGGCACTTTAAGTTTCCCCGTAATTTATAACAGCATGCTACCGATACTTTTGCGCA
The DNA here is from genome assembly GCA_025584915.1 of Monochamus saltuarius. NCBI lineage: Eukaryota > Metazoa > Arthropoda > Insecta > Coleoptera > Cerambycidae > Monochamus > Monochamus saltuarius. The sequence goes on along the minus strand of CM046722.1, from coordinate 2,054,683 downwards.
CGAGAATGAGTCTGTTGTTCTATATTCTCCATTATTCGCATCGGTCGGTTTCTCCTAGCTTCAAGCCCATGTCCCGCCTAGTGACTGTCCTATGTCCATAGATGACAGTTTTTGGTAGCATGGACGTTTTCTTCGTGATATTAACGGTTTTAAATTAATCTTGTTTTCAACATGGAACCTCTTTACTTCAGACATCCTTATGTCACATTTAACCGCATTTGCCGACGTCAGTAGTTAGGATCCACGGGCTTAGTTGGGGCTGCGGTATTTATCATCAATTCGCCAGATTTCAGGCTAAAGGCTGCCCTACAGCCGATTAATTCGAATTAGACATCGACCGAATAAAGTTATAAACCCCACTTATATTTCCCTTTCAGTGCCAGTATTTTATTGACCGAAGTTGGCGGTAATTGGTACGTAATAAATGCAGAGAAAATCCGAAATGTTTGTAATCAAGGCATGACTAGAAGTTAAAATAAGCTGCACATTATAGAGTAGGTTTTACTGCAGTTTTACTAGTGGTCATGTGCATTGTTTTATTTAAGTTTTTTGGGGAAGTCGCCTATTACGTCTGTGGAAGCTAGGAAGTATTAATTTAATGCCAAAGCTACATATAGTGCTGCGTTCGTAATGTTTGTTAACATGTTTAATACACTTAGCGAGTAGAACGAACTTAGATAGCATAAAGCTTTATGTGGTCGTAGTACTTTCTGTTTCAAACGTATATAGCAGATGTAACAAATATAGCACAGCGGTGGTCATTTCAGTGCACATACTAAAAGTAGTTAAGATGTGTATGGTCGTGAATAGCGAACGTTGCGAATAAAGCTATCATAGCGCTCTGAAGAGTTTTAAAATAAAACCGCGGTGGTAATTTCTATGGCATAGTATATGCAGCTGACACAATGTTATCGTAAGATTGGCTGTTTTTAATGTGTGTTGCGAACAAAGCTATCATAGCGCTCTGTATGGCTTTAGCATAAAATAGCGCTGACAAGTTTTAGTACTCATAGTGAACATAGCAAATAAAACTAGCGTACAGCTGTTTGTTGTTATAATATTGACTGTTTTGTAGCAAACGTTGCGAACATAGCTATCACAACGTTTCATATGGATTTAGCATGAAACAGCAGTGGCAATTTTTAGTACAGATAGCGAACGTAGCAGATGCTGTTAGCACAATAGTGTACATAGTCGTCACATTGGATGTGCGAACATAGTGATCATGGCGCTCTATTTGACTTTAGCATAAAATAGCAATCGCAATTTTTAATAAACATAGCAAGCATAGCAAATTCAGCCAGCACTGTGCTGTATGTAGTTGAGGCATTGATTGTTTTTAACGTGTATAGCGAATGTTGCGAGCATAGCTAACATAGTGTTCCATATAGCTTTAGCATGAAATAGCAGTAGCGATGTTTAGTAGATAGCTAACATAGCGAATGTTGCTAGCACAGTGGTGTGTATAGTCGTAACATTGGCTGTTGACGTGTGCAGCGCACATTGCGAACATAGCTATCATAGAGCTCTGTATGACTTTTGTATAATACAGAAATAGCAATTTTTGGTGTAGCAAATTCAGCTAGCACAATGCTATGTGTGGTCGTAGCATTATTATCAACATGTATAGCGAACATTGCGAACATAACTATCATAGCGCTTTGTATAGTCTTTGTAATGCAAATATCAAAATTTGTGGGTGAAAGTCAATTTGTTTTAATTTCTCTGTAGCGATTTTATATAACCGATAATGCTGGGGAGATGTGTGGGTAAATCAATGGAATTTGGAAGGTTTGTTGCAAAGATAAAAGATTGCGAAACTATTTATAAGAACTGCACGCAAATCCTATATAATATAATATAATTTGTTAAAATGTTCTGTAACAATATAAAGTTAGTCGTTTTTCAGTATTTCCATAATTGTTAGAAGTGGACGGGGTCTAACCTTATTTTTTCCCAGATCTCCCCCATCTGCAAGAGCGCAGCTGGCGTCTCTCACGACATTAATGCAGCGCTCCTTAAAGCGGCTTAAAACCCATATTAACCGACTTCATGTATTATTCGGAAGCTCTTAAATGTGTAGGCGGGAGATTCTTAAGAGCAGTTTGTGATTATAGTCGATGTAAGAACCTTAATTGCAGATATATTTAGTTCAAGTTCGGTCGGAACGCGCCCTGTTTAATAATTAAAACGGCGTAATGAAAACTCGAAGTGCGCGCAACGGCCCGGCACAGACAAAAATTATAATTTATTCAGGTCCTGTTATGTAGATGCTGTCGAAGTTCTGACTTTATGTAAACCTCCGTCAATTAAGTACTTAGCAGTCACGAAGAGGGGAATTTAGATTGAATAATATCCCACGGACGTATAAGAACAGAATTGTTTATTATAAAAAAAACTAACTATACTTATGAGTTTGCTGAGGTAGATATAAATAAAAATGTATCTTCTCCCTATACTAATTTAGGCAATAGGCAACAACTCAAGGGTCAACGCCGGTTACGGACGGTGAGCTATAATATATAGGATGGTCAAGGAAAGAAATAAATAACATTTTATAACGCCGATTTTATACAGCAAATTTAACTGCTTTTGTCGCTATTGCTATTAATTACTAATAGATATAGTTTGTGGTTTTAATTGATCGGTCAGTGGTCGCGCGGTTTAAGGCGTCAGTACTTGAATCGAGGTGACTGGATCGCTGTGGGTTCGACCCCTGCAGCCGGTAGACCGTATATAAGCTATATTCGTGGAGAGATTGGCACCCTCTCTGCGGGTATGTTAGGGTGGAAGAATGTTGGCTTGGGTCAATGTGAGAGATTGATACCGGTTGACATTTGACTACCCCCCTAATTAATGAGGTTTTCCAGGTTTCCCTCATTCCTGCACTGAATGGTGGTTAGGGCCTACCAACGTAAGTCGTTCCTGGGCGCAAATGCGGCCTGCTTAATAATAATATGCCGCCCCCTCTCCCGCACAAGTCTTCGACTTCTGGGCTAATCCTCGTGATTAGAATGAGGGGTAGAATTATTAATATTATTATTACTAAAATAATTTGACATGCCTGATGTACAACACTTTGGACCGTCTTACTCAGTTTCTACAAACTAAAACAAATATTTCTGCTTCTTTTGGCTAAGTTCAGGATCACCCTGAATATATTACAAACATGTCGCTTGTGATTAAAATGCATAGAACGATACACACTGATTCTATAATATATATTTATATATATGCGGTTTACTTGTCTGTAGGAATGTATCTCATTACAAAGATAAAAATATATATACTATTATAGCTCACCGTCCGTAACCGGCTTAATCCAAATAAATGTTTCTGTACACAAAATAAAGACCATAGATTTTTAAATTTCTTGTTTAAAAATAAATGGCAGCATTTTTACATCAGCTAATAAAGCTAAAAAAAATTCAAGGTACCATTTAGTACCAAATTAAGTTTCATGTTTTAGCACTAATAAAAACTTGATATTTTGTTTTGAAATTCCTTTATAAAAATGTTATAAATTAAGTAAACAATTTTATGAAAGTCATCAAATTTTGTTGGCGTTTCGATCTCAGTTAAAAAAAAAATAATATGTCGGAAAACATTAATGAATTTGGTTGATAAATTTCACTATCGCTCTAATACATACATAATATTAATTTGGACCACACTTGTTTGCTTTCCTTGCCAAAGTTTTATAGTACGTTATACATAAGATAATTTTCTTACAATGAAGTAAATATTTATAACAGTTTAAAAAATGAATGTGAAAGTTTGCAATACATCGTTTTAGAAAATAAATCAATTCTTGTAATATTTCTATTCAATATTTCGTTTCATTTGGTGACTATTTTATGTTTATATCTGGTTTTATCCTAACAATAATTCCTTTGTATGTTTTATCTGTCTTCTAATTTATATGTTATCTGTTGTATACAATTTTATACCATATAAATCATATGTACATGCGCATAAAGGAATTGTAAATATAACAGTAAGAGAGTAGCTCATTTTAAAAATCGTTGGTAATTGTACAATTATTGTTGCGTGATATGACTATTGTAATCGTTAATCTAAAGATGTATGCCAAGTAAGTTTACTTTAAATTTAAAACTCGTTTTGGAGTGGGTTAATTGGGGTAAAAAACAAACAATTTGTGAATCTTTTGAAGTTTCATTATCGAAAAAATGTAACAAGTAAGACTTATCCAAGACAATACAGGCAATATTGCTTTCACTATTCAGAATATTTACTTAAAGAAATGTAAAATTGTTACAGGTTTACTACAAAAAAAAATCTAAATATTGTTTCACTTTTAACTTGTTGATGAGAAAATGTGAAACGATTGCAGGAAAATATGAAACACTCGTTTATTTGGTTATTTTAAATTAGTTACAGATACAGGTAAAGATGAACTCTTCCTGGCAAAATTACAATAATTTTAATAATTTCTTCTATTTTTCTATTAAACTCAGTATTGTAATTAAAATTCACATGTTTGCTATAAAGTTTTAATGCAAACGTATTTCTTCAAAACTAAATTAATTAAAAAGTCTAATAATGTTAGTATGCAGTTTATACAGGGTTAACTATGACTTAGTACAAATATTTTAAGAGGGGATAGGGAAAAATAAGAATTAACGGAATCACCCTTCAAAAAAATTCCAAACTTATTTATAAAGCCAAAAAAATTTTTTTCGATATTATTTTAAATCCTTATTTAACGCCGCCAATGCTTGTTGGTTGCATACTCTACAAGCATGCAACAGTCGCTCATTAGTCAATGTCAGTAGTGTCACTGTCATGTCATAATTGAATTCCTGTGTTTACGTTGTAATTTTGTGTTCTTCTGCAGTTTTTAGTGCCTTATTTTAATTTTTAAACGTTTTATTGTTATTAAATAAAGATATTTGTGTTGGGTGAAGATAATTTCCTACAATATAGTTCTCCGGTTTGGTTTTCTAGGTTATGGGACAAGACTACCGCGGTTACATTAAAACGTCTATTATTCGTTTCGTTCGATTTTGTTACAATAAATAGGAATCTAATCTATCTAATTGTGCCTACGGGAAGTGTCTTTACTGTCTTTTATCGGTAGTGAGTGGCTGTAATGAGCGAATATGTAGTTCTACCAGTTTATAACGAAATAATGGAAAACGAATGCAAAATACTGGAGCTAAGTGGATTAACTGTTACCTATCTATCAGGTATTATTACTATTAGAATGTTAATTTTCGTTTTTACATTTAGAAATGCTGCAAAAAAACGACGATGGTAGTAGATATTGTTGACAGCTGTAAGTTTTATCTATGGGTCTAAGCCATCTCAGTCGATTCTTATCATAGGCGCCGACTTTCCGTAGGAAAAAAGGGTTTTGCCCCATTTTTAAATATCGAGCTAAAATTATGGAGTAATTTTTTCTTTAGGCCTCCTGAGCACGTGGTTAAATTTTTTGTACTTAGTCATAGTTAACCCTGTATAGGTAACGGGAAATGTACTTTTGCTTGTATATGTCAACATTGTAATTCTCATTTTTCGCCTTCTGTATAGAATGAAATATATCTTTTGAAACTTGTATGAAATTATACACTAGTGCTTTAGAATATTTAGGATAAGCAGAGTCGTTGGCTCCGTTTCATTTTTACCCAAATAATTGGATGTTCCACTTTTACTCTATTTAAAAAATGCGTTGTTGTACATTTATTATTTTGTCACTTTATTACTAAATATGTTCATAGGGAAAATTATCTCTCTCTCTTTATCCAATATTTTGGAAACTCCATATTACCTCTAAATATTTTCCTTCCGTTGCTAAATCGAATTAAAAGAATAATTGAAATTCCGATATGTTTAAGCGGAAGCAATAATACGTTTCGAAAATTCCGCAGAAGCCAATTTACCGAACTCCTATACATCAATGTCTAGAGTGGCCTGTCATATATGGGTATCTATGGATTCGAGACTTTATTATCTAATTCTGAATTATATCACGCCCGGGGCTAAAATAGAGTATGGGATAGTCTCGGAGGATTTATTCATTCATAAGTTACGGGATGAACTGGAAGGATATAAGGTCCCTTTCAGCGGATCTAACCTTAATATTTTCGGAATTGATATTTATCACTTTCGACAGCCATTCCTACCACTCTCTCCTTTAATTAAAAACATAACTATGCAGTCATTGACACACTAAATACAGGGTGGTTCCTAAGTAATGGCCAAGGAGACATACCAGATTTTTCACTTCAAAATATTACGATTTAAGCCAACTTAAAACGTTGATAATAAAAAAGATACAGGGTATCAAGGTTGGAATTTCAAAAGTGAGTAATAATAATCTGATTTACTCCCAGAGACAATATGTACAATTGTATAAGGATGTGTCAAAGAAAACCTAAAAACTAATACGACAAGGCAAAAATGCACATACAATTAAAAAAGAAGTCAAAATACACATTTTCATCCAAAATATTCATCCAAGCTATACGGACATAGATCCAATAAAAAAAAATTTAGTCGTTTTTTAAACTGACATAAGGTATTACAGTCTTTTATGTCACCTGGCAACTTGTTAAAAATCTTAAGGCCCAAACAGCTTGGTGAATTTTTAGTGACATTTAGTTTCCTAAAAGGTATATAAAAATCTTGTTGGTGGCGGGTACTAATCTGACGAAAGTCGTTATTAGTAATAAATTTAGTCTTATTTTTAAATATATTCACACTCAATTCAAATATATATAATCCCGGTAATGTTAAAATACGATAACTCTTAAATATATTCCTACACGAACACAAACGACCAACATTTGCAATGCATCTTAATATCTTTTCTGACATAAAAATATATCATTAGTCATAGTAGACCCACCCCAAAAACAGATGCCATATGCTAGCCTACTTCTCACTTGAGCATGGTATAAATCTATAAGCTGTTGTGTCGTAAGCACTCTTTGGAGATTTCGAAACAAATAACATACGGAATTCAGCTTGGAACAAAGACTGGAACAATGACAAGATATCAAAATTAATTCCCAAAAATTTTACTTGACATTCGCTATTGATATGGCTATTATTAATTCTCAAGCTTAAGTTGCTAACTGATTTTTGGCGATTATGAAACATTACCGAGCGAGTTTTTGCCGGATTCAGATAAAGATTTTTTTATTAAACCACAGATACAGATCATTTAAAAGAAAATTACATCTATTCTCCAACACATTCCAATCACTGTCCGCAATAAGAAAAGATATATCATCCGCATACATTGTGATGTGAACATTAGATAAAACAGCATGTATATCGTTTATGTATAGTAAAAACAATACAGGGCCCAACACAGAGCCCTGAGGTACCCCTAGATTGGATATTACCTTCTCAGAACTTATGTAACTTATACAAGAATGTGACTTATGTTTTATACCTACATACTGTTCACGATTGTTTAGGAATGATTTTATCCATTCTAAAGATCGTCCTCGCACTCCATATTCTGATAATTTGCCAAATAATTACACTGTGTTTGAATATATCAACTTAAGAATTTGGAAATAGAAGTTTTTGGATATGAGAAATCATCTGTTGTCTATTTCGATGTACTTCCTAGAGGGCGTCACATCCACTGTGCGACGTAAACGTGAGCGTAACTTTTTTGACCTTTATCACATTATTTATAAAAAAATCTTAACCCTACATTGTTTTTGAGAAAAAAATATATACTACCTCAGAATATTTTAACGTAGTAGGTGCCAAAACGTTACTACGTTAAAATGTTGTATTAAACTATGCAGCTGATTGTTGAAAAGTTATTATCTCTAAATGGTCAATTTCTAATGCCGCATCCACACTCTCGCCGAGACATCTCGGCGAGAGCAAGCGAGAGGGCTATACCGCTCTTGTGCTCGACCGGTCTCGGACTGTCTCACCGAGAGTGTGGATGCGGCATAAGACTAATGACAATCCTCAAAAACAATGTAGGTTTAAGATTTTTTAAATAAAAAACGTGATAACGTTAGGAGCAAAAAAATATCCAAAAACATCTGTTCCCAAATTTTTAAGTTGATACAGTCAAACACGGTGTATATATTGATAGTTGTGGGGGTAACTTTTGGGTTAAACATTTTATGTAGCGGAAGGGAATAGGGCCATATCGGCTAGCAATGTGAATGTGCCTGCGGTTTTATTTGTGAGCAATGCAAAGGGCCCGGACGACTTCCAACGACAGTATAGTTGATGTGGCGGAAGAAATTGACCCGCAAATTAATGAGAGCTCAACGGAGGTAATTGCGTTTGAAAGTGGCTATACCGGGAAGAAGAGTTGTATAATTTGCATAGCTGATGACTTTGTTGATCGCTTAACAGCGTATATATACCGGGTGTAACCTATAAACCACTTGTTTTACAGTGGAGTCTATTAAAATTATTTTCCACTTTCAAATGGCGAACTTTTAAATCCATATCGAAAAGTGAGATTTTCTACATAAAATTAATAGTGTTCTGTTGAACGGTTTTGGACTATAATATTGTTACTTGAAAAATGGTATCTGTAAATGATACTGCAGATAACAACTACTCCGCGGACTAATGCCCCGACCGGCATTGAATTACTCCTGCAGTATCTGTGTGAACAGCTAAGAACCCTTGTCGAACACACCACCGGACATAGAGCGGTTTCGGGCTTGTTAGTGCTGTTATATCTCACCTGCACTCAGTTAATATGTGAACATACATAATAACATGAAGGAAGAGCCAGTTCAGTTGTCGGTCATCTCACCTATCGCATACTGATGAGGGCTAAGAAGCCCGAAACCTGTCTATGTCTGGTGGTCTGTCCGACAAGGGTTCTTGGCTGTTCACACAGATACTGCAGGAGTAATTCAATGCCGGTCGGGGCATTAGTCCGCGGAGTAGTTGTTTCCTGCAGTATCGTTTACAGATTTAATGGCTCGTCGTCCAGGGCGAGAGGTCTGCGTTAAGTACCTGCTGCAATGTAGGTCGCTTCCTGTAAGTCGAGCCGCTTAGGCCGAGCAAGAAGTAAGCAGAGCACTTATATCTCACTTGAAAGATTGTTTATTTGACATTTTGCTCTGTCTATGGATAGGGGGAAAGCAAAATCGTATTGCAGACAAAATGGGAAAACTCCCGACTACGTTATCCGATATTAATGAACTGGGTTTTATTTTAAAGCTGTTTAGTAGCCGATTCATGATCTGTGACAATGCTTAAGTTTTTGTTTAAGCTTGGACCACCAGATGGCGTAATTTGGTATCTTTAGAAGTCATAAAATATTTTCGCTCATAACTTAAGGAAAATTATAGCTGCTTTGTTGAAAATGATAGATGTTTGTGTCACTTTTTAATCAATTTTACGGATAATAATAATATAGTAAATTAACAAATATAGTCTTCCTTTTAACTTTTCATGGAAAGTTGAATAAACTGCTATATATATAAAATAACGCCATACTGCGGTACAGGCTTACACAAAATCTTAAGTATTGTTCCACATTATGATTCGACCAAGACCAAGTTAGCTAAAATCGGTTAACGTAGTCAAGAGTTTTTCTATTTTTTCTATACTTATTACCAAATTCATGTTGTGGCATTGCCTCACCTCCTTCGCCGCTGGTGTACTATTTAATAATAGCTTTTTTTAATGTCTCGTGAAGCGAGCTATATTTGTGTTCTCTGCTTCAATTAAGATAGAGGAAGCCCGACGGCGAATCCTTTTTTATCGGAAATTCCTGCCAAGGCCTGAAACACAAATAATAAAGCAGATAAGGAAGGACTAATCTGGATTTCATTCCGTCGGACGTCAGTAAACAACTGTGACATTAAAAGCGGTTATTGGAGACGTAACAATATCAGTTCCTTTTTATGGTAGATATCTTTTATTTTGATATGTTTGCCAAGCCAATGGAATTCACGTAACGGCGGTTATTGCTAATCATTTTGCCGAAGTACACGCATAAGTTACGAAAGTAGGGGTTATGAAAAGACAGGTTTATTTTTATCGAACTTTCCTTGAGAGTTACATATCTACAATCTCTTGGATACTTGATGTAGTTGTGACAAGAATTCCGACGACTTACGTCATAGGAACAAATGAATAATTTATTATATTTTCATCAAAATATTTAAGAACCTGCGACTGAGAATAATAAAACTATATAATACACTAAATATGTGCACCATACAGGGCGATTTAGAACTTATCTAAAAGAATTTGGCAATAGATGCGTCATGAAAAATGAAGACAATATCGTAAAATAAATTTGTAAAATGCTTTGCCGACTTTCCGAGTAAAAAATTATTGAAATTGTAGTATTTTCAACTTTTACATCGCTGAGCTACTATAGTCTCTACCCAAACTATTTTATTAATTAAAACCAGACATTCTATTAATAATTAATAACAATAGCGTCAAAAACAGTTGAATTTACTGTATAAAATTCGTTATAAAATGTTATTTATTTCTTTCTTTGGACATTTCTCTCCATTTTTTGTCCGGTCGCTGATTGCATGATTTGCCGCCTTATCAGGTTTTCAAGTGGACCAGTTTTCAGTGCCGTGCAGAAGTGTGTGTATTTATAATCATTTTCGAACTGTCCTTCTCGATTTCTTTTTTACAAAATTGTGTTTGTAAAACTCCCCTGTACAATTCAAATATTTTTAAAAATGATAATTTTTAATGTGTATATAATTGTGACGGTTCTATCACTTTGACAGCGATGAAAAGGTACGTAGCTTTTTATCACTGATAAAAATATTTATTATTGTTGTTCATTCACATATTTGATCATTAATTTATCTTGCCGAAAACCACTCGAGTTTTTCTTTTTACGGATAAATTTCTTTTTAACTCAAAATTTGATCAACAATTTTGTTCGAAAAAATTTGACAAAATCGCTCAACTTTCGGTCTTGCGATTTTTCATTTTACTGTTGCAAACTATCGCTGATTATGTTGACAGTAAAATTAATTATGTGACGTAAATCATCTGAATTCTTGCCACAACTGTATCAGTTTTGATGATATTTTGACCATAAATAATGTATCAAGAAAGAGGAAGACACTGGTCTTGTGTTTTTATAACCAAATGAATGGGAGTAATTTGATACATGGTGATTTTACGGGTTGTTATGCCGTGACCTCGGTAACTGGTAGCTGCCAGAAACAGAGTTAAAATGCACATCCCTAGCATTAGCTGGGATTCTTTCACCTGCCCTGGTTGTTCTCGGGCTAGGCTCTGTGGGGACAGACCCGCTATCGGTGTCTCTGGGCCTGTCCATATATTGATTTCGGTTCCTATTGTTGGTATTACGACTACTACGGTCGGAACCGTTCCTCGGATAATGGTGGTCCTCCGAGGCGTTCCGTAGCCGCCGCTGTAACTGGTCGCATCCCATGCTTCCAAACGTTTCGCCGCTCTTCACTGTCGGCATCTTCAGGGGGAGTAATTTGTCTCCCATTTAACTTTTTGAATAGTCCAGTAAAACAAACTGCAAATATTTCCACTCGTATAATTCGACAGTAATTCCTGTTCACTGCCACATCGTTACTGGAACATTGTTGTTAATCACAATGCAATTTTAAATATTGCCGCGATATTGACGGGCACATGGCGTAAAGTTTGACTGAATATGCAATCATTTTAGTTCGACTTGTGCCGTGTACGCAGCACGGCATTATCCGTAATTTAGGCCGACGTTAGCGTTTCAAGCGCGATTCATGTCAAATTTTCAATTTAAATTAATCCAGCGGAGTGCAAAGCTGAATGAAGGCAACGCGAGCACGTCGATCGGTCGTTATAATACGCGTCGAGTTCGGGCAAGTTTCAGTTTTTTTGTTCCGCAAGCAAATTGCGGGAAACTTGAAGAAAACATTATCCCGAGTGTACACAAATTCGACATTGTCAGGATATTCAGTCAAAAAATGTACAGACTGACCAACAAGCTAACTGCTGGTATAATGAAAAAGAATGTAGTTATCAACAGTAAAATCACGAGAGCTTTTGTTTTTATCGGATACATTTCTCTTTGTAACGAATTAATTTTGCCAATCAGTAGTTTTACGAGAACAACTGATATTAAAAAGTGTCAAATGTCAGTTTTTCGAGCAAAATTACTGATTGACAAAATTAGAAGTTAAAAAAAATAAATGTATCCATAAAAAAAACTAATGGTTTTTGGCAAGATAAATTAACGATCAAATATGTGAGGCCAGTACGTTGAAGCGATGTGGCTAGACCGGTGTGGGTTCGAGCCCCGCAACCGGTAGACCGTATAGCAGCTATATTTGTGGAGGGTATTGGAAGGGTGGAAGAATGTTGGCTTGGGTCAATGTGAGAGATTGATACTGGTCGACATTTGACTACCCCCCAATTAATTAGGTTTTCCAGGTTTTTCTCATTCCTGCACTGAATTGTGGTTAGGGACTACCAACGTAAGGCGTTCCTGGCTGCAAATGCGGCCTGCTTAATAATAATATGCCGCTTCCTCTCCCGCACAAGTCTCCGTATTCTGGACTAATCCCCGTGAATAGAATGAGGGATAGAGATATTATTATTATTATTAAAATAAATGCAAACATTTGTTTAAAGACTCCACTATCCATATGGCGTCTCAAACATCATGTTATCATTAAACGACGTCACTTCCAAATGCTTTTCGTCTGCTGTCGATATTGAAATCGAATCGATGTCACACTGGAGACCGTATGTTCTTTATTTATCCTTGTCTTGTTGAAATAATATTTTTTTTTTTCGATATGCGACAATTTTTCAAAATACTATCTTCACCATACTACATTTCCTTATTTTCTGTTAGCAGACTTTTTCGATTTCGTTTTAGGTAATGAAAGTTCATTTCATACATAGTCTACAGTTTGAATTTTCTTCAGTATGAAAATTTTATTTTCACGTTGTAAATATATTTTTCCAGTCTCGTCTTCTTGTTTTTGTCTTTAATTTTTACATTTTTTACCCACGATAAATACGTGTAATAGACACTTTTATTAAATAAACTGTACCTTTCCACAGCATCATTCCCCTTTAATTTATGAATTTCCTCATTGCCACTTGTAACCCTAAGTGACATTTCGATGTAGTCTCGCTTTTGACACGGTAAACAAATATATAATAGGAATATAGTATAATAACGCTATAGGAAGTGAGCGGAATATAAATATGTTATTTGATTTATTTGTAACGCCACTCTCTATAATTCCTAGATCGGAGTATAATTAGTTTTGTGGGTAATCGAAAGCAGAAATCAATGCATTGCAGCCGAAGTGTTTACTTTCTGCTGTAGCGGAAAAATACCCCGGCAAACTTTACTTTAAACTCGCTCTGCAGGAAGTAATATTCAAATTGATTTGTTACACGCAAACACAGCACTTCTCGGACTAAAAAAGAAAATCCCCAGCAGTCGAGTGTGCGCCGCCATTACCTCTTATTTTCCGCTAGAAATGTTTCGGCCGTTATTTCTCTTTTCGAGATCCGGCTCATTGATATTTCCGCAGAAATCTCGGTTGTAAAATAAATCCGACCTAACCTTATTTCTATAAAACAGTCCCATTTTTGAAATTTATGTCCATATTTTGAAGGCGACGCACGACACGGCCAACTGTATAAAAATTTATGGCTTCTCCTTCTAAACGATTGCATCCCGAGTAGTAGGCCACGGCGGATTCTCGAATCAATCTCTTAAACTTTGCCCTAATAGGGCTCCCATTCCGAAAAGCACAAAGGACCCGCTTCTGTCGTTCTGAATAAAGATCGTCAACCGAATAGCCCGGCTTGATTCGGAGCCCAGATATGTTTTCCTCATTTAAATGAACGGATCGAATGCATGAATAAGATACGTCGGAAAAAAGGAGGATACGGGATCCGCCTAAAAAAATATAAAGTCGATAAGAACACTAGAATTATTCAGATTTTGGATGTTGGAATTTTTTTGTTTCTCATAAAATCATAGTGGAGATGTCTGAACGAGATCAGATTTGTATGAAGACTGGTGCTACACACAACATACCGTACCATTACTAAACTCTGACATAAATAACTTTCAAGAGTGATTCAGTCATAATGTTATTAATTTTAACCAAGTATTTAGAAGGCCTAAGAGACAGAATATTAAAAAAAACGGAATGTCGAGCAGTGAAATGGACAACGTCACACCTGCGTTGCCATATCACGGCTATATGAATGAAACCAAAAAGTACGGTGTACGTGCGGAGGCAAAGTTTACAGGTTTATTCTAACTTTGGGATTGTGATTGTACTGCTGGTTGGATATTTACACTTCCCCCGACATCATCGCAGATGTACAGTCGTACAAGCTTTTACAAAAATAACGACTAATTTTGAAGAACATTTTGTTGAAACTTATGCCAAAAGTTGAAAGTAGATATCATTACAAATATGCCAGCAGTTTAAAACAAGTTACCAAATTTGTTTTAAAGAGTGTTATTGTTACGGCAATATAAAGTATGTAGTCAAGCTTATTTATGATGTTTAATAATAGCGAAAATTTTAAAATTTGGCAAGGTTGCGCCTAGGCGGTCAACTAGTTGGTTTGGAAACTGTATGAATCAACAGCGACAGCCCTAAAAGAGGGTTAAATAATGATATGAATATTTCTTTCAGCGTAATTATGAATTTACATTTTTTTAATCGTGTCATCGTATTGTACTCACTTTTCCCTATCTCACTGAAAACTAAAATAAATGTAATTCTCGTTTTTTTTCTCGCCGTCTATCATCACAGCTTATCGCGTATCACAGCAGGTGTGCACCTAAACTCGGTCAGTGACTGATCTTTGATTAAATTCTACACACATTACAAGCGCAAATTAGGGATATTTAATTTACAAAATTGTCGACAATCAATTAAGAATAATGTTAAACACATACAAATTTACAGGACTATTTAATGCTGACGAGAAATTTTTATTTCGCGCATCTCTGTGTGATATCAAATGATGTCGTCCAGAGAGGGAAAACGGCTTAAACCCGCAGGAAATAAAAAATATTAACGAAATGAATGCCACTAAAATGATTACTGTTTACAGTCCTACAACGACCACAAAAGCACTTATTTACCGGGCAAACGTAAAAACTCATTAGCGACCGCTATATTTATAATTGTATCCAGTTTTTCTGTTTGCTCGGCGAGGCTTTCATTACTTGTAACTCGTAATTTATGTTTCCCCTTAATGAAACCGTCCCATTTTTAAACAGGGCTGCTCCAGTACCGGGACAAATTTGCCGACGCTACGGAGTGGACTAAAAACTTAATTGTCATATTTTCTTGTCCATTTGTTACTATATTTTCTTTAAATTAAGAACTATTACACTTGTTTAGAGGACCATCGTTGTCTGAGGAACGGTTCTGACCTATCAACCTCAGAATCAATAATACGAATATAAATCAATATATGGCCGGGTCCTGGCATATTAACTCGAAAAACCATAGTTGTTATACATATTGTACTTTAAATAAGTACAAATATTTTAACCAGCAGGTACCGGTTCACTGTGTAGAACACATAATTAATAGTTTTCTTTTACAAGATAAAAATCAGGAATAAAGAAGTCAAATTTCGTGAATTTTCAACAGAAAACTTGTTGAGGATCGCTGATCAGACAGTATTTTTAAATTAGAATCAATCGTAATGATGTAGTTTATGTTAAAGCAAAAACAATGTTTGTTTTAGAGACGATATCGCAACCTCGTCTTTAGCTGGTTATATGGTTTATTAAGTTAGGTCAGTTTCTGGTCAGTGGTCCTTAAAATGTGGGTATTTTTTTAAAAATATTTGTCATCTTCGTAAATATTTGAAATTTTTAAAAATGACTCACTACTGATCTATACGACGAACTACACCTGCAGTGAAAATATTTGTACTTATTTAAGTTTCACCCCATATACTTATAACCCAAAGCAAGACAGGTCACTTTTGGCGACAAATTTAGACCTTTGAGTAAAATAATTAAAAAAGTGAATTACATTTTGCAATTAAAGATAATTTGTCGTCAGTATGTGTAAATTAAAAATAGATAATCGTCTTCCCATATCCTTCGCCACTCTGCCGGTACTACCTAGCGTAACGGATTGCTAGAAAACCTGTCCGATATGATAAATTCATAGGGGCTCCTCCGAGAGCAGTGGATATTCTTTGCCGCCACGCTGCTGATGTATTATGGAAGGTTGCGCCCTGCCACAAGGGGCTCAGCTTCCTTAAGGGGAATTACGCCGAGGATCTGCCGAGTTACCGTGCCGAATACTGATTACCCCCCAGTATAAACGGTCCGCGGACAGGGTTGCCAACTTTTTTGGGTCGTTTTGGACCAAACGCGCCCTTTACTTCGTTGCCATCAAATAGTCCATTCTTTAGAACCGTTTGTAACACACGCGCGCACTGAACTAAGCTTTGAACGTTCTCTGTTGGCAACTCAAATTGCGCGCGTTTCTTCTCTCAGCTGTTTCAGGGTCAGAGAGTCGTTGGCTGAAATATTATCCAACACGTTGTTCACATTGTTTTATATTATGCACATTTATTCATGTTGAAACGTATTTTTGTAGATTTTTATTGATTTAACCGGTAGTTATCATTATTTTTAGTTACTGTTTTCCTTTTCAATGCAACATAACTCGCATTCAGGAATATAAAGCAAGGAGAGACTATTCTTAATGCTAGTTTTTACGTAAGCAAGTTTAATTATTGTGTTGATACTAATAAGACTACCGAACCGAGATATTTCTATTCGTAAATAAATTTTAGATAGTAAAATTACTTTAAAGCTTTGAATTCAATTTTCTAACCCAACTTAACATTATGTTAGTGCAAGAACAATCTAACCAATAATTTGAAAATTATAAAATAATATATCTTTCATAAATAAACAACACACAATTAATTATATTACGAACAAGTTAAACCAACGACTCTCTAGATATAGTTTAAATGTTTGACGTGCGATGGCGTAGTCCTTAGCTGGAGTTTCGAGCGAACTGGCAACAGCCGATAAGCGAGACTATATGTTCTGTCGGCATCAGGTTTCACCTCACAGAATTCCGGCAAAAACTTCTTTGAATTTTGAATACGGTATACACATTTCAGCGTCAGCCGATGCCGTTCTACCCTTACGAGTTCCATTTTCAAACAGCCTTGTTAGAGCGGAGCGACGGGGGGGTGGAGGTTCGGACTATTATGTGCTGGAAAATGTATTATTATCCATCCCGAGCTCATAGCTGACGCACATATACATATATATCATTTAGATGGATCCTGTTAACGGTAAACATTTGCGGCAAAAAACGGCGCCTGGTTTCGCATACGAGTTATGGAAAATTACTTAATATTTCTTGTAAACAGTGGCACACGTACATTAAATGTTATGTTCTACATTTATTTCATTCAAAAGTATAGTTCATTTTACACTTGGAAAATATTTGGTTATAGCTTATGAAATTTTGTGCCATCCTAAACACGATAAGGGTATAAAATTTATATTTAGTTAAAGTTTGAGGAAAAGAGAATGTATTTTTTCCAGAAGCAGTCGGAGGCCAAATGTATACTCGTCGCAACATAAAGGTTTCCAACCTGCATCATATTTTGATGAAATTATGACGATTCAACTGCTTGTCTTTATGAATTGTCATACATGTACCCGATTATAATGTCCTAATCATTGATGTCTCCCACAATTCCTATTAATAGTCCACCAGCTCATCTCTCAAAAAGTAGAATGGCTTTTAGATTGAATGTCTGTTGGATTTTCAAAGGTGGTCACAAGTTTTAAGTCGATTTTTACAGCAACATACTACATTTTTTCTAAGCCTGTGGTATAATTTTCTCCTGAATCAGCTGATTGGTTGACTCGATGGAGAATAATAATTTATATCACCACGACCGATGCTGAGAGAGCTTTTGCTAAATCTCCACTTTAACGCACGCGTTCAACTAAATAAGAATAATAAATAAAATTCATTTCGTCCACCGAAAAGACCGCTGTTTATTGCGTTTCGGGTTTAGCCCGATGGACGTGTAATCCCCCATAACGAGATTATCTCGGTGGGGTAATCGTCCGCAGCGTGTCCGTTTCACCTGGGGGAGGGGTACGGCAAAAAGTGAAAGGATTATCTCCGCGTGCTGTGCAGGTACATATGACACCCCAATTTTTTTTACTTCTATCAAGGACGCACACATTAACTTTTGAGATGTAATTTAAGCGATAAGGCAAACGATGTTATTTTTGGCTTGTCATTTAAATTATTTGATCATCATTTTATCAATATGGCAAGTCAGGAATAGATGCTGCATCTAGTAAGATGTCCCCTAGCAGTTATTCTCATTTATAGGAAAATGTTTATAAAATATATACAAGTTAAATCACTTTGTGCCGCCACAAGTAAGTAGTGGCATGTTGTTAGTAGTAGAGTAGGCCAAACTTCGCCAAAACCTGCTAGGCGATGAGGCACGAAACCTAGTCTTATACCTAGCTTCATTTTGTAAATTCTAATCTAAATGGCAGGAAATAGAAAAAATATTCAATATGTTAATAACTTTGTACTCTATTTTCTTCATTTATGTACTGATATAGGTGGTCTTTATCGTTATTAAAGTAATACATAATCATGTATATCAACTACTGGTAGATTCTCCAAATCAGCTTGATTAAATCCAACTTCAATTGAACATATTATACTAAAATATTAACAACACAACAACGAAAGAACATAGCACATTTTAATCTGTTTGGATGTTAGCGTGTTAACGGTAGATCTCCCAGTCTGCGTATAGTGACGTCACAAGCGGGAGAACCGTTTTTGAGATTAGCACCAATTTCAATCTAATGCTTGCTAGAGACTATGCGATTCGCGCATAACGAATCGCGAATACACGCATAGTCTGTAGCAAGCCTTATACAGGGTGGGCCATTTTAATCAGTACAGTCGAATATCTCGAGATTCGTGAGTGTTACGAAAAAATGACTCAGACAAAAGTTGCTCAAACTTCTGGGGGCCAACTAGCTGTGCATTCAGATCTGACTTTGACATTGATTTTGAAGGTTATTTGAAGGTCAAAATCAAATTTTTAAATAGAAACCCATATTTTTGAAGCCGGATTCGAAAAGAACAAGAAATCTTACGTCTGAAGCCACTTTAAAAAAAATTTTGCTTGTTACTTTTAGATCGTAATTACAAGGTGAAATACCGGGAAGACTGCAGTCAATCCTGTAGCTACGTAACTTGAAATCGCATTTAGGCTAACTTCCCATAATCTAAGCCAGGTAGTTAACTAGATAACATCATTCTGGATCATGTTCAAAGCCCAATTGGAAAATTCAATCCGCATTTGCATGTGGATTGGTTTTAATTCTTGGAGCAGTTATGTGGTACGCATGATACCTAAGAGTCCTAAGAATTCTCAATGGCGTTCTTCGTTTTCATGATGTTATCCAGTTAACTACCTGGCTTAGATTATGGGAAGTTAGCCTAAATGCGATTTCAAGTTACGTAGCTACAGGATTGACTGCAGCCTTCCCGGTATTTCACCTTGTAATTACGATCTAAAAGTAACAAGCAAAATTTTTTTTAAAGTGGCTTCAGACGTAAGATTTCTTGTTCTTTTCGAATCCGGCTTCAAAAATATGGGTTTCTATTTAAAAATCTGATTTTGACCTTCAAACAACCTTCAAAATCAATGTCAAAGTCAGATCTGAATGCACAGCTAGTTGGCCCCCAGATGTTTGAGCAACTTTTGTCTGAGTCATGTTTTCGTAACACTCACGAATCTCGAGATATTCGACTGTACTGATTAAAATGGCCCACCCTGTATATCGAAAAGTTAGTCAATCATATGAAATTTTAAGGACACAAAAAGAATATAGGATACTATACAAAAACAAATAAAAACCGTAATATAAAAAATTTCACAAAACAATCCTATTCCCGATGGTGAAATTTTTTGCTGAATTCAAAGAATAGAACGGCATGGTAATTTGTAGAAAAATAATGTAATTATGTACGTATTTTACACTAATAATGTATTTGTTATTTAAAAAAAAAAATCTATCGGATTTTACTTTCGAAATGCCCTTCGTGTTTGGTAATTTTTTTCAGTTTGTTATTTTTATTTACGGTACTAATTTTGTACTTGCTCCACCGAAAGAGAATAAACAATTCCCCGAAACATTTTAATTTCTCGGTCCGTCATTCCACCTGTTTCGCTCTCATTAAAAAACCTCGAATCGGTTGCTTCTCTCCGGACCCTAGTCCGCCCCTGGCTCGGCGTCGGATACATTCCATAACTGTTTACAAAAAACCCCGATTCCTTTTACGGATACATCGTTCCGCGTGCTCTTCCATGCTACATGTGACACAAATAGGTCGACTGTGACAAATTTCGCTGTTTGTACTTACAAAGGAACCCCCCATTCCGCCCAGCGCGAATTATATAATAACGAGAATTTATGGGAGAGTTGATGAAACCTCCGGGGGCAAAAAAGAAAGGGGCCGTTGTTTGTTACGTCCATCGCTTATTGCCAAAATCGGGGAATGGATAGCTGCGTGCAGTCCACTCATAAAAATAGAGAAATTTCTTTGTGTTCATGATTTTTGGTTGGAAGACATTCATCCCACAAAGTCTTTGGTAAAACCTTTAGTAGATGCAATGTCAGATTTGTTATTACAAACTAAAAAAAACTGGTAACAAAAATTTAAAAGTTTTTGGAACTACAGATACTATGACCATGTTCTACCACAAAAGTATTTGATTAATGTAGTATAAGGCTAATTAGCAAACTGATTGAAAGAATATAATTAAAGGTCGTCGTTACCGTGTAGTAGCAGAGTAGCCTACAAGACAGTAAGATTTTAAACCTTTGATAGATGCTGTTATCGCAGTAGTAGTAGTAGTATACTCGCGACAAGAATCCAGACGACTTACGTCATGCGAACAAATGAATAATTTAGTATATTTTCATCAAAATATTTAAGAAACTGCAACTGATAGTAATAAAACTGTATACTACACTAAAAGTTTGCATTATGTATTGCACTAAATTGCAAAAAATTATTGTTTTTAACGCGACCAAATATCGAAAATTACGTTGACAATAAAAACAAATGTGTAACGTCAGCCGTGACGTAAGACGTCTGAATTCTTGACGCGAGTATAGTAGTAGCTAAATTATTTATGGCTCAAAAAGGACCGATAACTGTATATTACGTGATCTCGCTATCTTTAAATATGGCGATAATCAAAGCAACGTGCAAGTCGACATAGATAATTTTAAGTTTACCTTTCTCTTCTATAAAACAATTAACATTTTCTGTGACTGCAGCAAAATACACATAAAGAATGAAGTTAGGAAAGGTTTGTGTTTACTTTGCTTTACTTTGCCTTTAAATGAGAACAATTAACTGTTGAAGTGTAAGTGTATGTAAAAATTCCTTAAAAAGAGACACTCAATATACAGTGTGTCCACGGATGGAGTTGACAAGAGGAGAAAGTCTTTTGTTTTTGACTTTATCGAAAAATATCACTCTTTATAAAAAGTTCTGCTTTTCCAAAAAATGAGAGTTTCATAGAAATGTCTTAGATCAGATATACAGGGTGCTCATAAATTAAATAAACATGAAAATACTCAAGAGATAAATACCATTATTTATTATTTTACACAACATTTTTATAAAACAAATTTTTTTATAACCTGAAATAGAGTCCTAATACAAATTTTAAAATCAAAATTTCAATTTTGACTTTTACTCTACACACTACGAATAGTTTGTTATTTCTTCTCTTATGCGCTCTTTTAATATCATGTGGCAGATCATTTGAATAAACCTATTGTTTTAGGAAAAAAGTGAAGGAGCGTAAGGTCAGGTGGTCTAGCAGGATAATGGGCCAAATCTTCCTATCCACCTTTCACCATTGTCTGAGCAAGGCTGTAAAATGAGCAGGACAATAGTCCTGTTGCCAAAACAGGTTATTGCGTACTTCTGGCTCTCAAGTATTTAAAAATGGTAAACCAAATGTTTCCAAAATGTTTTGGCAACAGGAAAATTTGGTCCAATCCTAACCTTACACCTCTTGCCTTTTTTCTCCAAGGTGCCTAAAACAAAACATTTATTCAAATGGTTTGCCACAGGATAGGGAAGTATTAAAAGAGCACATATGCCAAGGAATACATGAATTGAATGAGCCGCTAACTATTCGAAAAATTTATTAAGTTAGCGGAAAATGTGTTGAGGTGGGAGGTAGAGGTAGAGTAAATGTTAAAATTTAAATTTTGATTTTAAAATTTGTATTAGGACTCTATTTGAAGTTATAAACAGATTTGTTTTATAAAAATGTTGTATACAATAATAAATAATGGTACTTTTCTCTTGAGTATTTTCTTGTTTTCTTAATTTATGAGCACCCTGTATATCTGATCTAAGACGTTTCTATGGGAATCTCATTTTTTCGGGAAGCAGAACTTTTTATAAAGAGTGAAATTTTTCGATAAATTCAAAAACAAAAGAGTTTCTCCTGTTGTCAACTCCATCCGTGGACACACGGTATATGTTAAGTATAAAATCTCTACATTTTGGGAATATAAATACTAACACTATCTAAGTTGAACTTTCTAGTATCCAATAATGTATAATTCTTTTTAGTAACTTTACCAGGGTGTAGAATCACTAACTTTAAAATTACATCGATATTTCACTATTTAGGGTCACACATATGGCCACCTTGAAACATGAGTTGTCCCTGGTTTTTCGTTGTTAATTTTAGGAAAAAATTGAACATGGAAAAATAATAGCAGTCTGTCCTAGAACATTTTTCTCTATGACACTCCCTTTTCCTGTTGTTATTTTATATCTACTACACAAATAAATATTTTTCCTTCAGAACTGGTACGCAGCAATCATAATAAAAGATCAATATTTTGATACGAATAACTAAAGCCAGTGGTGTAGGTATGGGATCTTCTTCACCCCAACCCCCTAAATTTCTACAACCATGGTGAAAAGTATTTTTTCAGTACAAATATTAAAATTTTATTATATTTTCTAAAAAAGTGCTCTTGGGGAAATTACAGCGCATTCCAGCAGTTCAATTTTCTCTTTAAAAGCAATGCAATTTCTTCAATGTCCATTTTGAAACTAAAAGTATCTGCTTTCCTTGGCACCTCTTCTGGTTACCTCCAGATACCACGATCGCTAAACTGGTGGCATTGCGATAAAAATAGCCCTTAATGTGGCCACCCCACTCGCGTCAATTATTTAGAGTATATCCTGAAATTTTTCAAGGTATTCTTAAAATTCCCCGACATTGGTACGACTCGGAGAATAACAAGGATTTATGCGAGCGATGATGAAATCTCCGTGGCGAAAAAAAGGAGCGCGACCGCTCCCGTGGAAATGAAATTGAAGTTAGGGTAATACGTGACGCAAAAATATAATTAAATTGGCCTTTCACGTAAAAACGTCCCCGCTCCGCTACAGGAAAAACAACAGGCTGATATGAGCCGGGGTTTTTGCCGTCCATTCTCTGCCGGACAAGCCGATTATTTTTTGCAAGGAAAGAAGTGACGTTGTTTCTGGCCGTACTTTGTGTCATTGAAATTTTTAATGCCAGATTTTCATTTTGTTAATGCGTCTCGCTGGGATTAAATTCATCCCATTAGCAGATTTCATCTATACCGACGCGGCACAGGAACCCGGATCGTTTTATATTTAGAAGAAAATATGAAATCCCCTGGGACTAAGTTTTGCCAAGGGTTGGCGTGTAAGAGATTAAACTTCTGAATGCTCTATTTTTATGTTTTCTCGTGTGAAACTAAAATATACTTATTTAGATTTCAATATTTCATGGTACCGATAACTATGTATAGTAAGATTACAACCAAACTCCAGACATCTTAAGCAGATGCCATAGATGAACTTAAAAATTAACGGGATTAAATAGATTTCCTCAGCATGGCTTAGCAAATAACCATATC
Organism: Monochamus saltuarius; assembly: GCA_025584915.1. Taxonomy (NCBI): domain Eukaryota; kingdom Metazoa; phylum Arthropoda; class Insecta; order Coleoptera; family Cerambycidae; genus Monochamus; species Monochamus saltuarius. The sequence goes on along the minus strand of CM046722.1, from coordinate 2,030,685 downwards.
AGTTCACTTATATGTTTTTGGCGTCGCTGAATTCTAATTCAGGGTCTAGTCAACCCCAACAGGTCATTTTCAAGATCATTTGAAGGTTAACATTTGTTTATCAAATGGAAACACATTTTTGACCCAGAATTCCGAGACCGTAGGCAAAATGTAGTCGACTAAAGGTCGCCTGAAGATCAAATTTCTCCATAGAACTTCACAGGTTGGTATCTAGATCTCGAAAATTGTTCTGTTTGTCGACGATCAGCATTTGAGTCACCTCGAATCAACTCCTCAATTTCATGCTTGTTTTGTTTCTGACAGCCAACAGTTAATTGAACGATGTACACTTTCTGGACTGCTTTGCCGTGGTCGATACCTAATTCAGTACTTCTCGTGGCAAAATGTCTGCGGTTCGGCACCGACCATGGCAAAACAGCTCAGAAAGTGTACTTCATTCAATTGACACCGGTCGTGAAAATCTACGAACTACAGCCAACAGTAACTGACAAAAAGTAACAATAAGTTGAGAATGAAAAACGACGACTATTTAGAACCGTTCTAGTCGAATGCAGTGCCAAAATAAGCCTTCGATCACATACACACCAAGTACTCAATCGTCTTGGCTTTTCTTATATCTAATTCTTTTCTCCTTCCATCTCTTTTGTGTCTTTATAGAAACAGTCTCAGTGTTCTTCACTAAGACGACCGGGATATCATTCTATTAAAATTGCAGCTTTTGACTCATTTCGCATCCCAATTTCCTGAAGTTCTCAATCAGTCCATCTGCCAGTGCATCGTAGTTGGTTTTGTAGTTTCTCAAGAAATTCTTACACACTGTTGTCAAGCTGATCCATGCTCTTCTCTCGGTGTCACGAACTCTTCATCTCTGAACATTTTTCTGAACCATTGAATCCTCTTTTGTAATTTAGCATCCAATGGACCTGGACATTGTTGTAACAATAACCCTCATATGGAAATAATAAATTTTGAAAGACACTGATAAATGGTAACGTAACTGGTAGATATTATTTGTCTGCTAGAACGAATTAGTTTCGAGAAAAACAACGTGGTGTACGCATTATATCGAAACAATGTATCTAAAACATAGATACAGTTTCCTCTAACCCGACCAAATCCACTGGCATATTCAAAGCTCACATTAGAGCGGCCTTTATATAGAGCCAAAATAATCTACAAAGGGAGGCAATACAATTAAGCCGTATGACCTCCAGTATCTGGCCCGGGATCTCTCTCTTTCTTTCGCCCCCTCTTTCGCTAAATTAACCGGGGGTGCCTTATCTCTCCCACGCCTATTTACCAAACGAGATAATGTGACGCGAATGTACGAGAAAGCGGACTCATAAGTATGAAGTTATACATGTTACGGGAAGAAGATTTGTCAGGACGATTTGTCGTTGCTTATTATGTGCCGCGCGTCCTGCGGAATTAGGGGGGGCGCTGACGAGAAGATGATAATCTTCGTCGGGATTTTATTTGCGTCAGCGGCTTTGATGACACAAATTAGTGGACCCGAGATTATTTTTTAAGATGAAAATATGGCGGATTGTAATAGCGTTGGCTTATTCGTATCAAAAACGTGCAGGGGTGGCTTATACCATAACAATTGATACAGAACAAGTGAATGTAGGGAGGACCGCTGACCTGATAGACCACTGACGTAACCTAACAAAATAAACCATATGGTTTTTAGGCTTTCACGGCCAGTGCTGTAATTTGATACATGGTGATTTTCCGGGTTGTTATGCCGTGACCTCGGTAACTGGTAGCTGCCAGAAACAGAGTTAAAATGCACATCCCTAGCATTAGCTGGGATTCTTTTACCTGCCCTGGTTGTTCTCGGGCTAGGCTCAGTGGGGACAGACCCGCTATCGGTGTCTCTGGGCCTGTCCATATATTGATTTCGGTTCCTACTGTTGGTGAGCGTGAGTTTTTATAGTGAGTTATTATAACTCACGCTGGGCTTCTACAATGATAATTCGGTATGTAAATAGTGTACGCAGTAAATTCTTGGAAATTTTTAAGCCGATAAATACGTTCCATTGGTGTAAAATGGAAAAAAAGATTCTCCCCAGCGCAAAGGTCTTATTGGAAGTATGGCTGTTATGTTTGTTTGAATAAATCTGTATTTCTATTAAAAGGCTGAGTTTCTATACCTCTCGCAGGAGCCAAGCGAGTACCCCAAGAATCCAAGAGAGGTATTATTTTTATATGTTTATAGGTGGTGCAGGACAGTCACACTTTTAGTGACATTTGGGGGAAGTCCCAGACCCCCCTACGATAGAGTTACACACACGTATTACGTGACAGACTCCCGCTATAGAGTCACACATTTATTACGTGACAATATCTTGGATGTTGTTCACAATGGACAGCATTTTCTCTGAAACATAAATTTACTCTTCACCGAAAATTGAAATTTAGTGTCTAATAAACGATAATCGTTACTTAAAACGTTATTTTTTCGTAATACGATTCCACAAATCTTCTTGGGATTCAACTGGCGAGGAATAAACAAAATCCTTCAATGTTCCTCAATAAAAATAATCATTTGTTAAGGTCTGACGATCATGGCCAATTTGGAGGGCAATTATTTCCTCATCCTAACCATTTATTTGGAAACTTAAAATTCAAAAAGTTTCTAATAGGAGGAATAATAAAATGAGGCGCTATCATGCATAAACCAAAACCCTAGTCTAAGTTACAACAGCAAATCTTCGATTAAATCATAAATTCCAAATAACTTTCGCCATTTCATTGATTTGGCAAAATCACGGGTCCAATCAAATAACGATCAATAATACCGGCCCAACCATTTGTCTTAAACTCACGTTGACAATGTCTAGGAGTTATTGCATAGGAGTTTGCATCGGAATATTCATGAAAGTTGTGAACATTTGTAATTCCTCTACAAGTGCAACAAGCCTCATCAGTGAAAAGAATTGTCTTGTGAAAATTAATATCCTGATGCAAGAGAAACTCGCAAAAGGTCACTCGTCTATTCAAATCTAGAGGGAATAGCTCTTGCACTCTTTGAATGTGATATGCATGTAGTAGATTCCGTTTGAGTAGGTATCATGTGTACAGAAGTTCTTGATAATCCACTTTCTTGAAATACACGTTTAGTACTTATTTACGGTTCATCTTCAACTGTTTCAAAAATATTTTCTTCATCTTGTAACCTTATTATACTAGAACGTTCTCGGATATTATTGAAAAACTTTCCTGTCTTTCGAGCCCGTCTTTGAACATTAGATAAAGTTTCTCTATGGGGAATCGCTCGATTTGGAAATCTCCTACGATATTCTTCCACACGTCCTCTACAGTTTCCTTCACATAAACCTAGCACAAGTATTTTGTTCGCTGAATGTAAATTAATTTTCCAGCTATTTTCAAAACAAACAGTAGCAGAAATAAAATAGTTTCATTACTAATTGTTAAATTATAAAGGCAAAGCCTACTACTAATGTTTTAATTTATTCTAATAAACACTATTGAAATCTTGTTTTGAATTTATGCATTTTTTCTTGAAAACCTTAAAGTTAACTTAAAATTTAACAAGAGTAAAAAAAGTTTTTGATTTGAGTGTGTGATTTTTCTCTAAATATTCAAAGTGAGAGGCCCTTTTGTGACCTAATGTAAAATATCCCAATTCTGGTTCAATAATTAGCTCCCTGTGGCATTAAATTTGTATTTGGCCAGTATAAAACAGGTATATAAACGTCATTTGTAATGACATAATCAGATTAACAGTAGTTAGGATAATAGTTATTTCAATAAAGCCGTTAATAATGTACAATATAGTACAACCGGCTATTAATGACATATATTTTGTCACATCGCCAGTGGTGTTTGAGATGAATATCTATAAAGTTTATTTCGTTTTTAAACTAGATCGTTTTTGAGTGGATCTATCATAAGAATAAATAATAGATTGTTGACTGTAAATCCGGAAAGTTTTATTCCGAAGAAAGTGGAATCAGAAATAGCGATTTTCTCTTTGTAACTACCTATTTCCCAAAGGAGCGGACCGAAACCGAATTCCGATTTATTTACAGCTGAAAAAAATAGGGCGAATAACGCCTTTAAAATACCAAGAAATCGTTTAGATATTTATAAGGGTGGATCGGGTACGGAACTTCCGGATTATGTGCAGCTTTTTATTAAGCAGAACTTTCCACGACGACGAAAAGATATTTGGAAGGCAAGTGGAAGAAATTTTTATGTGCCGGAAGTTGTTAACCCGTCACGAATTTTCTCCATCATCAAAGAGTGATATTGAATAGATTATTAAATCTTAGAAACACTAGGAATAAGGGTTGCGACAACGAAAAATGTTAAAAATTTATATAACTCAAGTCAATTAATCAGTACCTATTAGTTCTGAGGGTACTAGAGATCTGTAATCCTACTTATTCTGCAATTACGAGTATAAGTTATGCATTCTACAGATATGACGCAGCCTTCTCAAAAGTACAGGTATTTCGGAATAACTTGTTGATATAATTGCGATCGATAGAATTAAACGACCCGATTCCATATTTTCGAGGAGGAAGCCCTCGATGCCGGGAGTTGATAAAGCACATCTCCCCTTCGGTATTCCCCACATTGTTCCTTCATAAATTTTATATTAAACTAGCTAGCTCTCTCGCCGGCGAATTTAAGATCCTCAAGTAAAAAGGTCGTTATTTTTAACGACCCCCAGTTACCTAACCATATTACCTTATATCGTTATATTAAAATTGCTAATAATTTACTTGGAGAGTATTTTCGGAACTTTTTAAGGGGTTATGTAAATAATTTTAAATTTCGCCAGATTAAAAGGGCAATGCTAGTGGGCGGCCGACATTTTCCGTTTAAAGGGTTTAAAAGTTTATCGAAAATATAAATATTCGCCTAAAGGGGAGATGTCCACAAGATGTCGGTTCAATACGATTTCGAAACAGCACTTTAAAGTATTACGTTTCAAATTAATTCAAAAGTTTTCCTAACGCTTTCATTAATTAGAAATATATAGAGTGATTTAGAACTAATAGGAAAAATTAAGTACATAAGTGAGAAATTTGGTTATTTGGTTTTTTTCGATTTTTTTTTGGTGACCTAAGGTCCCTTCAAATTGGGCCTATATTGAAAACACATTTTAATGGAATTTTGTATGGCGTTATAGTTTAAACATTGTTAATAAAGTAGTTTTGACAGGCATCATAGGGGGCGGAAGTTATGCATTTTTTGTTGTAACTTCTTTGACAGTGGATGCGTAGTACAAAAATACTCTTTACTTTTTCCATTTAAAACTTAATTTTCCAGAAAAAGTTATTCAAATTGAAGTGCGACCATTAACCATCGTCGGCTAAATCGCAGCAGGCGTGCTTTTTCTAGTCTCACACTACAGCACATATGACGTAGGTAGTCGTCAATTGTTTTCACCAGTAAATTGACGTTTCATAGAATTTATGACATATGTCAAATATCTGTTAACGTATACGTTGCTATTTACGTATAATTTTTAAATTTATAACTTTATACAACCTAAAATAATAAGTATTGTTTCTTCATGGTCAAAGTGTAGGAATAGCAGTTCATTATTAATACGTATGTAATTTGTTAAAAATGTTAAATAGGTATTTAGACACAAAAGGTTTTTGTGAAGTTTTAGAATGGTATCAGTGCCGGATATTTTTTGCGAAAAACTCTTGCACAATGAACGAGGAATGGGCTGGCGCGTTGTCATCGTGCAAGATCCAGCCGCTCTCGGCGAGTTTGGGTCGCACACAGAAAACGCGGACCCGCAGCCGTTCCAGGATGCCAACATAAAACTGTCCAGTCACTGTCTGGCCGGCAGGAACATACTCACGATGAATGATGCCGTGGATATCGAAAAAAACGATCAACATTGCCTTCAGTTGTGACTTGGACATCCTCGTTTTTGTTGGCCGCTCTCCACCCTTTTCCACCCACTGCTGACTGTGTTTACGGGTCTAGGGGTCATACTCAAATATCCAGGTCTTATCTCCAGCCCCGACTCATCCAGTCTCTACCGTCGGTCCGATTGCGGGACAACAAATCCTCGCAAATCAATTTTCGCATGTCTTTCTGTTCACGGGTGAGAACTTTTGGCACCATCTTTCGCATATTCAAATTTTCGTGTAACATCTTGCGAACGGTTTCCTTGTTGACGTTTAACTCGTCAGACAACACACGAATGCTTAGGCGCCGGTCAGACGTGATCAGTGCACGCAGGCGATCAACATTCGCGTCAGTACAAGAGGTGACGGGAGCTCCTTCACGTGGATTGTCTTCTACCGATTCACGCCCCTTCTTGAACCGTTTTGCCCATTCAAACACGCGTGTTTTCGACATGCACCCGTCTCCATACACCACCTGCAATTTTCGAAGGATTTCCGAGGGTTTTTCACTAAAAATTGAATCACAACATGTTGCTTGTAATTTGAGTCACTCATTTTCTCGACGACACTAAAAAAGTTACTTCCAAAAAATACACATAAAACACAAACCAAACGTGCTATCGACTTCAACCTTGGACTGAAACTAAAAGGAAGGTCCCCCCCTCTCTAGAAAAACGTTGACGAACGATGCAGTGTTGCCAGTTTCCGAGTTATGACTAAATTCTCGGAACTTAATTGCTACACCTCGTTTGCATACCTGCTTTGTTTATAATAAATATTTAAAACTTTGTCCTCCGATTTGTAAGCAAATTTGTACATGGCGGATCTGATAATAATATCTTGTAGTTAATTTCTGCCGTGATGGTTTATTTAATATTACGAAACTTATCTGATGCTATTAATTTTAGTTTATTGTATTTTTCCTGCCATTAACCGTTGGCAACACACCATTCATTCGTGCTCCAACAAAATCGATTTATTAATAACGCATCGAAGAAGTATATAAAGTAGACTGAATTTGTTGAATGCAAACGGAATCCTTGCTAGAGCATCATTGTGTACAAGGAAATAAATAAGGGAAAGCAATCGAACCCTCCATTACATTAATGGATTCCTCATACTTACTCCTTTTTCAGCGGCGATCCGAGGAAAGTAATTATCCACTAATGTGAATTCATTTCGCTCTTTTTATTACACCTAGCCGCTTACAACCCACCCCATATTGTCCGTATTTTTTGCTCGTTAAAGAACACCCTCTTTTTCTATTTCCCTTCTTCCTTTTGAAGTCGCTGATACTATTCGTTAATTAAAAGGGTTGATGTTGGCGTCCTTTTAATCTCTTGACTACATCGAAGATGTGATAACAGACCGTTAACGTTATTGTACAGGGTGTCTCAAACTCGATAGTATGGCCCTACATAAAATTTGGTACAGGTGGTGTTAAATGGGATGAGATAAACTCCATTTTCAATCGATAGTATTATCTTTGGAATTTGACAGAAACGAATAATGACGTCATCAATTATATTTTTTCCAGAAATATACCCAATATTTTTTCCTGTTAAAAAGCTCTCTTTTTAACACGCTTATATTAGCTTCACCTGTATGTATGTATGTATGTATGTATGTAACGGAATCTTTCAGCGTAATTTTCACCAATTTCAAGAAGTCTGATCAGCTTGAAAATTTGCACAGGGGTCAAGGACTGATGACAATACAATTATTTAATAACTTTGTTCTAATGTCCTGACTAGGATCATCAGAAAAAAAAAACTATTTAGTTTTGTTTACAATCCACAGAACGATGGTAAATGACAATAATGACATTCTTCTGTACCGATAGTAGAAGTAAAAAGCGTGTTAAAAATAATTCTTACCACTAGAGTATATTTAATGAAAATTAATGGTACGATTATGATACGATAGATGTCGTTACGGAACTTTTCAACATATTGTCAACAAAGAGTAGAGAGATGGTTTACAGCTGGACACATATTTTAACTATTTTAAATTAAAAACCTTTTTGGCATACATACGAATATCAAATTATTTTATTGAATCAAAAGTATAAACATATTTACAATCGATAGTGTGTCAATGTTACACAAGTGAATTTCAAAACAATAAAATGTGTCAAGTTGCAAAGGTTACTATCAAACCAAACTATGTCTATCCTTCTTGCTCTCTCTAAGAACCAAGCGATAGACTTGCTGGCTGTTCACATAGTTTCAATAGATAGTATAATTCTGACGGAGTCAGCATTTTCCGAATGTGTATAAATACTATTGAAACTGGGCCAAAGCCAGCCAGTCCATGGCCAAAAGTCGGCGGTCAGCCGTTGGCTGGCTCTGATCCCTAGAAGAGATACTCCCCAGCGCAAAGGTCCATTCTATTGTAAGTATGGTTGTTATGTTATGGTTTTAATAAATTTGTATTAAAAGGTGGAGTTTCTTTACATCTCGCAGAAGACAATAGAGTACCCCAACACTATAATAGAGGTATTAGTTTTATATATTTATAGGTGGTGCAGGTCACACATTACGTGACAATATATTTTGCAAATTATTTTGAAATAATTTGAGATTTTGAGAAAAAAATAATAGGAATAGTTAAAAAATAAGTTTCTGATTTAATTTTAAATCAATAAACTTCAAGAAAAATTTGGATCGGAAACGAAACTGAACTTTAACAGAAAGTTTGAATTTAAACATTTTGAAAAAAAAAGAATGAAAAATTGTCAAGAAAAAATTTTATTTCGACAAAAAAATTTTTGGAATTCAAAAATTTTTGAAGCGATAAATTTTGATTAAAAAAATTTCGAAAAAATACAGAATTCAAAATTTCAAAATATAAAATTTTGGAGTTCACAAAATTTAAAATTTATATTTTTGAAGTTTTGAAATACAAATTTTTGAGAAAAAAATACATTTTAAAATTAAAAAAAATCTAAATACAAAATTTTGTAAATAATTTTGGATTTTGAAATTAATAAAATCAAAATTAAAAATTTTTAGAAATAAATAAAAATTTGATAATTTAAAAAATATAATATATAATAAAGTAATTCAATTATAGTAAAAAAAGCGTGGGGTGTAATTTACTATTTTCATAATGAATAATAATAATAATATCTCTACCCCTCATTCTAATCACGAGGATTAGCCCAGAAGTCGAAGACTTGTGCGGGAGAGGGCGGCATATTATTATTAAGCAGGCCACATTTGTAACATTTAATATCAAGCACCCCCACGCTTTTTTTACTATAATTGAATTACTTTATTAATTGATTGATTAATTTCTAATTTAATTTTATTCCCAATTAATTAGTGGTAATTGATTGTCGGAATTTTCTATTGCTGTAATACTATTGCTCTTCATACTTCAAAATTATTTTCTACTTTTTAGTTCGCTTTGCTATTAAAGCGTGTTTTTTTAGTTTTACTATAATTTATTTCTAATAAACTTTTATTAGAAAAAATTCGCCTTGTATTCGCACTGGTTCTAAAGGTTGGTGGTTGCATATAATATAATCTCTATCGATCATACAATTTTTCTACACCTTTGATAAGTCGTTTATTGAAAATTAGACCGTATGCAAGCGAAGAAGAATTAAATTATTAATTTTCATACTCCGGCGTCAAAAAGGAAAAACCCTACAATCAATAACAACCTGTACGTGTATTCCTTTAAGGAGTGCTGTAATTGTCGAGGACTTTGAGAGGTGACTCGGGTGAAATGTCAAGGGAGGCACGTAAACAGGCGAAGACGATTAACGGAGAAAACATTCTCTTTCTTGTCTTGTAATCGTCGAAGCAACGTTAAGGACGATTTCGTTATAATAGCCCTAAAATAAACTTGATGCCAAAGAGGCTTACCGGTGCTCCAAATGCTATGTTTTAAATCTTCTTATTAAAGTCGTCATTAGAAATAAGTATTTTATATAAAGACCGAGAAAGCCTCTTTCCAGAAGTGGATATATACCTACCCACATAAATTATGTGCCAGAGACATAATTGACGATAGTTACCTTGAAAATAATACGAAGTGGAATTAAGGAATTGAAAGTGGTTTATTTAGGTATATGCTTGCCACATGTGGTCTTCTAAGGTTTATAGTAAGACAGCGGAGAAATTGCTAAGCGATACAAATATCATTGTCATGTTCAGTCAATGAGAAATTATTATAGTGGCTGGACCGTTGCGAGGCAAGCCATTGGCATGGTGAAGGCGTGGCCGTGATAAGTAAATAGTAACTTTTCGTACTGTTTATAGCTACACGTGATCATATATAGTTATGTATAAACTTATCCATATTATTTTCAGTCATTAATGATAGTTTGTGTACTTATTTCTCTGTATAGGTACATCAATAAACCTTCAATCATATCGGTTGACAAAGGTGACAACATATATTATTTTTGTTTTATGTTAAATGCATGAAAAACACGTAATTGCCACATTATTATTTTCTTTTCTTTTACTAAATATCGATTACGGATTTGATGATTTACACTAATGTAAGCAAAACGCTCACAAAATATTTCCTACTTTGTTCTGTTCAGTTTTATTGACAATTAATCACAATGGTTTCCAACCAAATTCACTTGCCTATATATTTTTACCAAAATGCACTGAAAAGTTGCACAAACGTCGATTAAAATTATTATTCATTTGTACAAATCGTGGCCTACAGTTTTGCTGCAATGAGATATGTCACATTTTCTTGCTTCGTAATAGTCGAGTTATCATATTATGCAGCTGTGAATAACACGGAAAGAATATTTGCAAGAAAACGAGGGTCTTCAGCGTCATGACGTAAAAACCAGCGGCAAAAAACCAAACGTGCTTGATGATCATTTATTGGATTTAAGGCTCGATTTAAGGCCTGTACTCGTTGCACATGGTATGGATAAAGCAGTTGCTCGTGAAGGATTCTCCAAACAAGAGAAACACTAATTCCTACCTCGGCTGATATTCGCCGCACACTCGTACCTGGATTCTGCTCTATCAGTGCTAGACTTTCTTCTTCTGCTCTAGGAGTGGATGCCGACCTTGGTCTTCCGGATAAATGGCACCGTTTGCTTTTCCAAACATGCGTTGTGAAGGAATCTGGCGATTTGGATAAGCGTCAACATAAAGACGTCGCGTTTCGGTGGCGTTCCCATTAGCACGACCATACATGAAATGCATGTCTGTTAATTCTGCGTTAGAGTAACATGCCGTAGCGAAGGAAAACTTGTGCACTGAGAACAACTGTCAAACAGGTACTGTTTATTTCACTAAACATCAACCAACTATTATAAGAAAATACACAACGTTTTTGCAAAATAAAAAAGGGGCTAAAAAACATAAAACATTACATATCTCCGCAACCGTTACTTTGCGGACCCATGTTTATTAAGACTTTTCTGCTTATTTTGGTTCATACTATTACCTCCTTAAATATTTTACACTTTTTAACACCCTGTATACCAATGGTTTGCCTCTTAACGTTCTAATGATATCAATGGTATTGTTTGTTAACAAAAAGTTGGAAAATTGTTGAATAGGTAAATACCCATCTAGTTTCGACTGGTAAAATTTTAATAATCATAGCAGCGTTCTTCAGCTTATTAACGGCAAAACATGATGAGATTCCATACATACTACCTTGTTTCTATAGTTTAATTTTAAAAGACATTTTATTTTGCCTTGTAACAAAATAATCATAAAAGTTGGAACATTTAAACGATACATCGCGTCGTCTGTAATTACTCCAGCACGATGTACTCATAAATAAAATTGCGCGGATGGACTGTAAAAGGGAATATCAACTACTTTCACTCATTATTTCCTAATTATTCTTATGCGGACTTAATAAGCGCCCCAGACAGGCTGCTAGATCAACAAAGGGGAAATTCTTGTCGAAAAGCGGCAAACACTTTGTATCCCCGGCTGTATCGCGCAGAAAGGAGCGGTAATTAATTTCTCGTAAGAGGAAGAACCAATAAAAAATCGCCGGTTTCTTTGATCTAATTAGATACAACAAGCCTTCTCCGTTAGGCAGCAAAAAGCGGCCTTATATTCCTTTTTCAGCGTCTGCTGCAGAACAAACGCCCGATGCCAGTAACTACCAATCAGTTGCTTAAGGAGACCAGTTTACGATGTTGACCGACTACACCATTATTTCTATTTTCTCGGCCATCTGAGGCCCGCCCGCATCTGCGACTCGCGTCGCTGGGGACGCCGGTAAACTGGTACGATTTCTTACCCTAAATCCGCGAAACTGGCCCATTCGTATGTGTCAGATCGGCATGAAGTTTTTTCGAAACAAATTGTCGTTTCAAAGTAATAATTGTCAGCTCCTAGTTGCGTATGATGCCAATGTGCAATTATTTAACAGATATTTATTTAATCAATGGGATAATGGCTTCTTAACATACGAATGTGACGTTATGTGGCGTTAGCCCCTGTTATCGTAAGCACATGAATTTTGCAAATTTGTAATTTGTACGTCAACAATTTTTAAAATCTGTAATATTTGTTTGTTTTATCATAATGAGTGAGTATGAATCTCTTCCATCAGACGTGGAAGAAACTGCAACAAACGTAGTTTTGTCACTTTTACCAGAAAAATCAAGAATTAAGTAGGAACAAGCTATGCACGTTTATACGAATAGTGCGATGTGAAGAAAATTAAGAACGAGGCAAATGAAAAGGTACTGTTAGCTTATTTCGAGAATTTGTCCAAATGCTATAAGCCTTCAAGTCTTTGGGCGTATTATTCGATGATACGAGCAACTATATCTATGAAGAAAACCGTGGACATCAGTAAATACATTCAGCTCGTGGTATTTCTCAAGAGAAAATCTGAAGGATATAAACCGAAAAAATTAAATATTTTAACTAAACAAGATGCAATGAAGTTTTTATATGAGTTAAAGAGACAAAGTTAAATTATTTAGATCATAGATTTATATACCTAAAGAAACAATTCTTAAGGTTGTGCTCATTTTGGAACTTGGAGGTGCATGTAGGAAGGAGGAACTCACTTAGCGCTAGTTACGCGTAACTCTGGTGTTACTTTCAGCTAAAACTATTTTATGGAACGTCCTAGCAGAATTAACGCATTCGATAGACTGATTATTTCTACGAATAATAGGTATACTTATTTGAAACCGATAGAACAAACGGTTTTCGAGATATTCGTCTCCAAACAATTTCTAAGCCTAATTCATGACATACTAAATAGGCGTTAAAATATTAGGATTTAGTTATTAAATGTACATTATTATGAATAAACAGTTTATTAAATTTGAAAAATGTATTTAATATTTTTATTTTAATAAATGTTCAAAATGTCCACCGTTCACTTGAATACATTTGCGAACTCCTCTGATTAAGTGTTGACACCCTGTATATCGAAGAGGAACGACATTTTATTAAAGCATGTTTGGTGGAACCCTAATATTTTGACGTCTAGAATCTAACCGTGCTTTTTGGCGCATTATTTAAGGAACACCCTGTATTTACCAATGAATAACAAATAAAGTACCTATATAACAATACACGTAAAGTAAAGGTTGTTGCCGGCACAAAAGTAAGTTCAGAAACAACAGTCAGTAGCTAAGTAGCATGAAGTAACATTCCCTTTGTTAAACTTTAACATAGTTCAGTCAATAAATGTTTAGAATTATTTGCCTTTGTAGAAAACTTTATATTAAGAACACGGAGCCCTTAATAACGGTGGTTTTTTGTTATTTATCTTCTAAAAGTTATTAGAACTGTCCTGCCGAAAACGTAAAGCCGAAATACTGCCTCCAAATCACTTGTAAACGAGAAAATAGCCCTAGAACTACACCCAAGGGGACAATGCTAGTACATGGATATTCTAATTTAGGAAATTCCATCGCCTCCAGAAGCCATAAAGGATGACCCAAAAACTTGTGGGTTCGGATAGTAAATAATTGAGAATGTCAATAGCGCGGATTCGGTGGTAGGTACGGATTGTTCTGTGACCTTAATTTGCATATATCTATGATAAATATCTCCACCAAATAATAAATACACTTTTCTACAGAACGTTTTTGATAAAGCTATGCGCACACCATACTGTTTAAGATTAAACAAAACATCCAGGGAAGCGAATGGAAATAATACTCCATCCGCATCAGTGAATAATTGTATTGATCAGCTAAAACCCCTAAACTTTTTTTCACGTTTACGTGAATCCTGCGGGAGTTCTCCTTTGAATCCAGGCCTCGCATTAGGCCAAACCCGAACCTTTCCCATCAAACACCTATTAATTCTCAAAGCTATCGGTCGGATTGGAGATAATCCGCACCTTCGACAATCTCCCACTCGATGAGCCGCCGCAGGATCGATATCTACCGCTTCTGAACTGCGTTGACGGAAGGCATACACATTTCAGAGAGACTCAGGTTTTAATTTCGTTACCTCCAGATTTAGGCCCGTCTGCTTCATGCCGCGATGTGACGAGGTTTCTTCCTTATTAGTACAGTACGATATTTGCGGGCAAAGAACATGTTCCATTGATACATAATCATTTTGTAGCGCCGTTTTCTATTAAATAATTATTATTATTATTATTATTATTCATTTATTTTGTTGTGGACAACATAAGTTGTATAACAATAGTCATATAAACTAAACTAAACTTAACCTAAGTTACAACTGGAGAAAAAAATTCTGACAATGAATAAAAACACTTATTAGTTAAAAATATTTTCAGTTTATGTTTAAACTGAGAAATCCTAATCTCATTAGTCTTAATCTCACTCGGTAAGTTGTTATATATCTTTAAGCCTAAATAACCTGGCGATTTAGCTGTTATAGAATATTTTACAAAAGGCAAGCGTATGTTATAGCATTGTCTAGTATTAATGGTATGAATATCTTTATTTAAAATTAAAGATTCCTTATTTCTATATATATACACAGACATTTCAAAAATAAATAATGAAGTTAAAGTAAGAATATTATATTTCTTGAATATATCCCTGCATGTACGATGACTTGGTACACCAGCAATTAGTCTTAAGATCCGTTTTTGTACAACAAAAACAGAATGAGAAGAAACAGAGTCACCCCAGAAACATATTCCGTAACGTAATCTAGATTCCACAAAGGCGTAATACAAATTTATCAATTGTTTTTCATGGAATATTTCTTTCATAGATTTAATGAGATAACTTACTGAACTTAATGAGGAAACAAGATTATTGCAGTGCATTTTCCAGTTCAGTGTATCATCAAGAGTGATTCCTAGAAATTTGACAGAGCCTGTCTCACCACTGCTCATAGTACAGTCATTAATATTTGTAGAAACAGACTCACATTTATTTTGCCTATTGTGAAATCTAATTAATTTAGTTTTGTCAGTATTCAGATATAAATTATTGTAACTGAACCACTTAGAAACATTGTACAACGTATTGTCTAAATTAACAGTCAGGTCTTTAGTGGTTTTATTTGAAATTATCAAAGACAGATCATCAGCATACATTGTACAAAAATTACTACCTATCGAGCGCTCCAATGAATTTATATATAGAATAAAAAGTACGGGGCCAAGAACTGAACCTTGAGGAACGCCCATATCAACAGAGTTTGGCTTAAAATTAAAAGTATTGCGAATATTATCTGATACTGAAATAATGGAAACATACTGTTTTCTATATTTTAAAAAGGCTGAAATCCAGTTTAAGGCTGAACCACGTATACCATAGTTATACAATTTTTGTAGTAAGGTATCATGCTTAATGCAATCAAAGGCCTTACTAAGGTCACAAAAAATGCCCACCGGGCACTCACCCATGTCAATATGTCTTACAATTTCACCATAAAATGAATGTATAGCAGTACTAGTAGAAAAACCTGTTCGAAAACCATGCTGATTATTAGTTAAGATATTGTGTTTATTTATAAACGACATTAATCTATTCAAATAAGCGTATTCAAAAATTTTTGAAAAACCACAGGAAACAGTGATGGGTCTATAATTGCCTAGGAATTGTGGATCACCTTTTTTTAAAACAGGGATTACTTTTCCCATTTTTAGCATCTCCGGAAAAACTCCAGTTTGAAATGATAAATTAACCAGAAAGGTTAATGGTTTTATTAATCATGAAGATACACGATTCACCATGTATATTGGAGTACTGAAGTCGATTTCAGCTGTAAATGTTTAAGCACACTTTGCACGATGTATTAATTTCTTGCCAAAGGTGAAATTCATGCAGTGTAATGTTTATATCACGATTTATCTCTCCGGTGGTGTGTTTCAGCTGCAACTCGGCATCGAACTAATCGAATTGGGGCAGAAACTAATGCGGTTAGAAGCGGGTCTATAAATCTGCGTTGTACAGGACCACCCCGTAATACCCTCTGTGTATATATACAGTTTGTTATTTTAAGGAAATGCAAATGGAATCCGTGGAGATATATCCACACAGATTTAAATAATTGATTCGCGCGCAGTTTCCGCCGACTCTGGGGTTCGAAATCGAATTAAAATTCAGGAAATTGAATTTCCCCAGGACATTCCAATATTGTATGTAAAATGAGAGTATATAAATTCCATGATCTTTATTTAAATCGGATCAAATTAAAATATCCAATAAAAATTTTAATTAAGATCCGAATCTGAATTTCATAATTCCCTCTGTATTGAATATTTTGATTAAAATATGGGGAACGGACTTTTCCTTCGTGAAGGATTCTTTTTTAAATAAATATTTGCTCGAATCCGGGATCAAATTGAGTGGGCATTCCCTAAATTTATCAACGCGAACTTTCCAACGAACGAGAAGTAAGCTTTCAGCTTCTTATTTTAATGGAATTTTAAATATCTTATATAGAAAAATGCGGCCCGAAGTTATTTTTTAATAAGGTATGCTGTCACCGTCCCGAGACAAAATAAAATCTTAAATTTAGAATAATCACCCAAGGCAGTTCACCTGGCCCTCAAGAGGTGCTCAGTTTGTTAGAAGTTTAACTGCCATAATTTTAATATAAGATAGATTTAAATAGTACAAGGGCATAACTCAAGCCGTTGTTAACATAAGTCTATATGTCAAGGAACTTTATCGCAATGTGGCAACAGTGCTAAAACACGCTGTGCTAGGCGAACGGTTTGTAGGTTGCCTACCACGTGCCAGCTTGTCTTTAAATGATGATAAAAAATCCAGAAATAAACAACTATTGTAAATATTAATGAGTTTAATTTAGACAACTGTTTTGCAATTTTATTTTGGAACAGAGTATGGTGGAATTAATGTTTTTTTTTATATTAAGTGTTTAATTTTTGGTTATTTTCAAATATTTAAAATAGTAACATAACAAAAAAATAATATAAGTACTTACCGAAAACTCGTATAAATAGATTAATAAGAATAACTTAATTCCCAAATTGAGTAATTCTTTGACGAAACTACAACATTTCTTATAAAAATTATGTTATATATAACCAAGGAAACTGGTTATCACCTAGTTTTAGTAAAGACTTATTGAGTTCCCTTGTTTTCAAATTAAGCTCTATGCCCTTCATACAGTGCTTTTGAAAAGTAACGAATAAATTCATTATTTTTGAAATTGAGAAGTTTTCGAAAAAATGTCTTGGCACGTCGATTTTGTTTTAAAAAAGACACTTTTTGACATACGACCCACATTTGTGACGTCATCGACAATTTTTATTGGTTCCTATACTTGGTTCTAAAGTCAATACGGTGACAATCATTCTTCAGACCACGGTGGTTGCATTTAGTACTGCCAAACGTTTAATTGATAGAGACTGAAACAATTGAAAAAATGTTTTTCATAAAGTTTTGACAAACACAATACATACTGAACCACAGAGCTGTTCTTTACGAAAAAACATGTATGTTATTATAATTATCATCTCATCCTAGCTAAATATTGTTTGTCAGGAAAATGGAATGTTTTTTTCAGAAACTGTTTTGACAAAAACTATTATGACATTGTCTAATCTACTACCTAACTAACTCTAACTCTGAACTAACTCTAACTCTTATCAGCAGTACTATGTCTAAACAACAGTACTTGCCACTAATTCCCGTTGATCACCACAACTTCGAGCATTCCTTTATGGGCAACGGGGAAGTAAACAAACCGTTTTTAAAGCGACCACATAGGATTAAGAAAAACCTTAGCGCCCATTTAATGCGAAAGCGTAAATCAGGGTAAATCCGGGCCTGAAGTGTAGACGACGAAGACAAATTATCCGTCGGTGTACATCCTTTGCTCAAGGAAGCTCGCTATTTATCTCGTGCACCATTATTTGAAAACGTCGGGGTTCTGTTAACTACACTCGAGTCTTTCGTGTACTTTTGCGAGCTCACAGTAGTTTCTACTAATGTGTGATGGAACTACTGTATGATACCGGGTGTATGTTTTTTTTCTTTACCCATATGTGACTGAGTGAAGTATTAAAACTAAGTAGATGTTTTCAGTCGACATTATTTTGAGGATATCATTATATATGATTTATGCTTTACTTAGAATGAAATTAAAGATACACAACAGTTATCAACAAGATGTTGATCAATGGCGTTCCATTTTATACGAAATACTTATATACGTATATCTCGGGGACGGTTATACCATCCGTAGATTTCTGATTTTATCGTATTATTGATATTACTAATTCTATGGCGATAAAGAAAAATATGGCAATAACCTCTGCATGTTAGCATGTAGGTACTTGGGAATTTCGCATCCATCAGAACAAAAGGCTTTAGAATACATTGCACTATTCACTATTGTCTATACTAGCACTGTCACTATAATGGTCACACATTACCACTTATTATAACATATCGTACCGCCTTCCGTTTGCCTTCATGTATCCGTCCTTTTAATATTTATTTTAAATAGTTTCTTCGCGATATCACTATTTCGTCTTTTTCTATCATTATACTTTTTCGATTTCATTTATACGGAAATTCACATACAATTCGTATGTTACGTATAATTCGCAAAAGCACTCTCCTAGATATTCTAGGCAAAGTTTCGTCTTGTAAGATATAACCCGAATTTTTTTTCGAAATACCATCTCCACGAGTTTCCACTATTTTCCATATGGCACTTGTACTTCTTTGCCACTCTCTATTGCACTATACATAATATATGCTACTCACGTACATTCTTGTTAATGCACTACATATGTCAACATCACTTACACTCATATTTTGACCTCGCGCCCTAAACCCTTCATACGTGTCATCATGCGATATTCCTCACTTGTTAGAGTATTTACGATTTTGAGAATACGCTGTTGAGCTTGAATTATTCTCTATTCTTAAGAACACAAAATCAGTAATAAATTAACATTAATAATTAAATTAGTTTCACTGCACTGGAGATGGAACAGGTGGATCCGTCAATTCGCAACAGCCAATAGAAGGCTAAAGTTTCGATCTGGCGCATGCGTATTTGCTGCAGGAGAAGCTGTGTAATCGAGTATGCTCTCAGAGATATGCGCACACGATTCTATAGGAAAAATATACGGGCTGCAAGTATGTTTTTTTGTGTCGACTGCTATAAATTGTGAGCGGGTTTATGACAAGAGTCTCTCTCTAGATTTTCGGCGGTTAAGTATAGTTAAACAGTACACATGTAGCTGGTGTAGATAAGGGAACTCAATTAATGACTTCTCTATTGATCTCTGCAGGATGTAGAATTAGATTTCTTTTTCGGCGAGATAAATTTTAAACGCTCCGAGGCTTATCTTCGGCGCCGCAGCAGGTCGGAGGGCGCAGCCACCCTGATGACTACATGGAGCCGGAATTAAAAGTAGATAAGGCCCGTTCCCATTTACCGACTAATTATAATCTGATCAGGCATCAGGTGCACTGATTGAATTACTTTATGTATGAAAGGGCCCGACGTGTTACACGCGGCCTCCATTGTACCTCGGAGTATGTGAATAGTAACATACTGGGAGCTCGTCGTGCGAAATTTATAATTAAAGGGCCTTTGTTCTGGATGGGGCGCCCCCGGGTTTTCGAAAAGAGCGATTTAAGTGACATCCAGACTGATTATATTAATAGACCCGCGTATTGATCTCATATGCAGGCAATGAATGCAATGCTCTTTAGGAGAAACTGAAATATCCTAAATTCACACAAATCAACGATGGTTGTAGTAATCGCGTTTATTTTACATTAGCAACAATTAAAATTGCTCACAGTGATCTTATTTAAAATTACGAGGTGTGGCAATTAAGTTCCGGGAATTTAGTTATAACTCGGAAATTGGCAATAGTGCATCGTTCGTCAACGTTTTTCTAGAGAGGGGGGGCCTTCCCTTTAGTTTCAGTCCAAGGTTGAAGTCGATACCACGTTTGGTTTGTGTTTTATGTATATTTTTTGGAAGTAATCTGGCGAAAAACCCTCGGAAATCCTTCGAAAATTGCAGGTGGTGTATGTCGAAAACACGCGTGTTTGAATGGGCAAAACGATTCAAGGAGGGGCGTGAATCGGTAGAAGACGATCCACGTGAAGGAACTCCCGTCACCTTTCGTACTGACGCGAATGTTGACCGTTTGCGTGCACTGATCACGTCTGACCGGCGCCTAAGCATTCGTACGTTGTCTGAATAGTTAAACGTCAACAAAGAAACCGTCCGCAAGATGTTACACGAAAATTTGAATATGCGAAAGATTTGCGCAAAGATGGTGCCAAAAGTTCTCACCCGTGAACAGAAAGACATGCGGAAATCGATCTGCGAGGATTAGTTGTCCCAGATTCGCAGCGACGGTTGAGACTGGATGAGTCGGGTAGTCACTGGAGATGAGACCTGGATATTTGAGTATGACCCCGAGACCCGTAAACAAAGTCAGCAGTGGGTGGAAAAGGGTGGAGAGCGGCCAACGAAAGCGAAGATGTCCAAGTCACGACTGAAGGCAATGTTGATCGTTTTTTCGATATCCACGGCATCATTCATCGTGAATATGTTCCTGCCGGCCAGACAGTGACTGGACAGTTCTATGTTGGCGTCCTGAAACGGCTGGATCTTGCACCACGACAACGCGCCAGCCCATTCCTCGTTCATTGTGCAAGAGTTTTTGGCAAAAAAGGCATTCCAACGTTGCCGCACCCACCCTATAGCCCCGATATTGCCCCCTGCGATTTTGTTTTATTCCCCAAGATGAAGTTGCACCTCAAGGGAACTCATCATGGCGGCGTACAGGATGTCAAAGAAGCTGTAATCGTGGTGCTGAACGGGTTACCTGCGGAATCGTTGTGTAGAGTTGGATGGAGACTATTGTGTAGGTCGATAATAAAATTTTGGCGAAATTTAATTTGCTTGTTTTTTTATTCACAAATTCATGTAACTATCGATATGGTCGATCGTCGACACTGGTCGATTGGTAGGCGTGATAAAGTATAGAAATGACCAGTTTTACATAATAAGTTATAAATAATGGTACAATAGAAATACAATATTTTTCCAGCCTATTTCTCGCACAGCTATAAAAAATTTATATATTTACAGATACCAATAATATTGTTTTTGTATTTGTTGAAATATTTTCAACTGTTGCTCACATATTTCACTTTGATGTTTTCATTTTCACCGCTGATTTTGGAAATTCTCGTTAGTAGCACTCTTCTTATGAGTATATGTGAAAATTGTATTATTTTTCGTGTGAAACTAACTACTCTGTGGACTACTTTGTATTTTTATTATTAGCTTATGTTTTTTTACTGTATTGTAAAGGTCTACTGTGAGAAAGATCTAAAATTAAGTAAAATAGGCCTAGAACAAGCTTTCTCTTCAATGTTTGTGTAATTTGTTGTATTATATGAAATACTCAGACAATACCAACTTTTTAACTTCATTAATATCAGTTAAAAGCTAAGCTTTTCGACGGTCTCAAGTATAATAATAATTTAAATAAAAGTTATTTAGGCATGAAGTCAGCAATACCGATATGCAGCAGTAAACACCGTCTGCAGGCGTTCAGAATAGGATTATGCACGCCATTATTAACTGTCGAAAACATTAGCTCACTACCTGTTTGGAAAACCTCATTTCAGCGTGCATTATTCAGGTGCCGGGTGGTGCGCGCACCGAAATCCCCTACGACGACGTGTCAGCGCCTTTCACGGAACAACCTTAGTGAGGATTCAATTCCCGCGCCGCCGAGCGCCCGGATTCACGGATCCTGTGAGGTGTGAAAAGAGTCAAATGTGAATGTCACAACCCTTATTATGTGAAATTCCTCTGCGAACGTGTCTCGTATCACAACTCGACGCTTATCACCGATACCCGGCAGGAATGCCGACGCCGGCGCGAGTTTTAGAGTTTTGCTTACGCTCTCTGCTCCCTCTACTCGACTTTTTGTCTGAGTAGACAAAATACCCCAATGGATCGCATTAGCGTGACGTCACAAAGTATGCAACACGCGGTACTTTCCCAGGTAGCACAAAACAATGGCCCAATATTGGCTTTTATATTGGTTGTATATTATAGGCAATGTTTGCAATTATTATTAGACCAAGTTGATAGATATGTATTTAATAAGGGAGAGGACGGTATATTATTATTTAGCAGACCGCATTTGCTGTTGAATCAAATATTTGAACAACACAAGGGGCAAGGTGTAAAAGGAATAACTACTTCAGCTGATCCTTTATGTTGCTGATTCGTCTATGTCTGGTGGGGTGGCCGACAAGGATTCTTGGCTGTTCACACAGATACTGCAGGTGTAATTCAATGCCGGTCGGGGCATTAGTCCGCGATTTGTAAATTTATAAGTGTTATAAATATCGGCCTTATATAAAGTTTTGTAATTTCATATTATGAAATCTAATTATATCGTAAATTATTATTATCACAAATTTTATAATTACAAAGATTAGTTCAAAGATCAAATAATACATTATACAGGGTGTTAAAAAAATAGTGTAAAATATTTCAGGAGGTAATAGTATGAACGAAAATAAGCAGAAAAGTCTAAATAAACATGGGTTGCGGAGATATGGAGTACTATTCGTTTTTCAAACATTTTATTTTATTAGGAATAAACCGACAAAGGAAGCTTTTAACAAACAAAAAACAAAGTTACAGAAGATGTTTAAAGTGCCCTCCGTCCATTTCCAAGCAGGCACTACATCTTCGTCTCAACGATATTCGCGATCAACGATTAATCCGTAGCTCTGCAGCTCTTCCAGGCTATTTGCAGGAGTACCATACACTAATGTCTTCAAATATCCTCAAACAATTAATTGTGGAGGGTTCAGATCAGGCGATCTTGGAGGTCATAAAACAGGTCCGGCCCTTCCTACCCATCTATGTGGAAAAGTTTGGTGTAAATGCTCTCTAACGGCCATGGAAAAATGAGCTGGAGCACCATCATGCTGGAACCACATTTGTTGCCCCTGATTCAAAGGAATGTTATCCAAAAACTCATACAGTGTGTTCTGCAGAAAGTTGAGGTAAGCAGCGCCTGTTAATCGGTTTGGTAAAACAACAGGACCTAGAAACCTGTCATCTACAATACCCATCCAAATGATTAAAGAAAAACGTGCCTGATGTCCAGATTCTATTAGAGCATGAGAATTTTCGTCGGCCCAAATATGCGTATTGTGAAAATGAAAGACTCCATTTCTTGTGAACCCGGCCTCATCAGTAAAAATAATGTTTGCAAGAAAACGAGGGTCTTCAGCATCATGACGTAGAAACCAGCGGCAAAAAACCAAACGTGCTTGATGATCATTTATTGGATTTAAGGCCTGTACTCGTTTCACATGGTATGGATAAAGCAGTTGCTAGTGAAGGATTCTCCGAACAAGAGGACCACTAATTCCTACCTCGACTGATATTATCCGCACACTCGTACCTTGATTCTGCTCTACCAGTGCTAGAATTTCTTCTTCTGTATATACCGAATACGGTTTACTTGTCGTAAAACCGTTGTTCCACCTTGGTAACTAAGATGTAAAAAACGATTTTCATTCACTTGTACGTAAATAATTTTATGTAATCGAAAAATTTGTACCGAGAAACTCGGCTTTTGTGCATAAGAACTACCACAGAGTGAGATTTAAATACTTCTACCCCTCGAAGCAATGTTTAGGTAAAAATAGCTTTAAACGGGACTCGCGCATAAACTAATTTGCGGCGAGGCAGTCCGCGAGGATGGGGCGGCGGGCGTACGTGCCCTGCGGCTCCCCCAGACGTGAAAATGTGGAAACGCGTTTGAGATGCGGCGAAAATTCCAGCCCCACCGGCGCGCATACATAAAAACGCCGAATGTAAAACATAAAGGGAAACTAAACAAGGCTCTCTAAATGAAGTTTAGGAATGCGAAATCTCTTTTTATTCCATAAAAGAAGTTTGCGAGGATCTTTGTTGGGAACACTTGTGTTTCTGGATTCAGCACGTGTGCATGCCTTTCGCCCCAGGCATCAGAAAATGCCGTCGAAAAAATTAGGTGGGACTTTTTCCGCGAGTTATTTAAGCATTCCGGTTACAGTAAAGTTTCTCCACGTCTCCCCAGACCTTGAGAGCTCGGGAGCTTTATATCTCAGGTCAATAGTAAAACGTGTGTACAGGGTATAGCGTTTGGGTCATTCCATTTGAAATCGTCTGAAAATAATAAAAATTTTTGCCGACCCATTTTAGATTTTGGTGTAACTTTGAAAAACTCTACTCTAGGGTCCCAAACAACAAAATTTACACGAGTTTGATTTTCACAAGCGCTTGTTTCCGCCTATTTAAATAAAGACCCTTACAAATTGCTATTTTTAAGCTTTATTAATTTTTGCTGTAAAATTTTTCTGTTTGAAGATATTTGAATGATCAAGACGGAATTCAGAGTGGGAAAGATAATAGTTTCAGTGTAAATGAAGATAATTGGCCCGGACGATTCCTTTGAATAATAGCAGCGTGCTGAAAATGAGAAGAAAACTTTGTTTGAAGTTTTGAAATTTTTAAAAATCCCAATATTCAGGCTATGAAACGAGCGTGTTGACTGCGAGATAAAAATCTGATACTCACAGAATCTACTGTTCTTACCTTCAACTTTAAATGACTATATCACTTGTTTTGTTATTTTCATGTTTAGTGCATCTCTCTCAACAGTTAAGACGCTAGAGTCGATTGAAATTCGCGAAAAATGACTAAAAAACACTCATTTTCAGCACGCTGCTATTGTTCAAAGGGATCGTCCGAGCCAATTATCTTCATTTACACTGAAACTGCTATCTTTCCCACTCTGAATTCCGTCTTGATCATTCAAATATCTTCAAACAGAAAAATTTTACAGCAAAAATTAATAAAGCTTCAAAATAGCAATTTTTAAGAGTCTATTTAAATAGGCGGAAACAAGCGCTTGTAAAAATCAAACTCGTGTAAATTTTGTTGTTTGGGACCCTAGAGAAGATATTTTCAAAATCTAAAATGGGTTGGCTTTGCTTTAGACGATTTCAAATGGAATGACCCGTTTAGAATTATAAAAATCATAAGTCAGAAAAGTGTGATCATGTAAATTAAATTTCAATGTTTGCTAAGAAAATGTCTGTAGTACGTACCTGGATGTAGCAGTTATAAGTGTTTTATGCAATATGAATAATGAGCAGATATCACTAGATATAGACGTTTACATAAAAATGATCTTAGTAAAATGTTCACTTTTTTGGAGTCACACAGTTTCCAAAAAAAAAAAGAAATAGTAGACCAAAAAAGGTAGAATAGTCAAATTTTACACAATACCAATGCATGTGCAACTTCTCAACAATTTTTCGAATATTTCTACCACTTGGAAGGGGTTGAAATAAGCACCCCCTAAGTTATCTTTTGCTACAACTTATTTGTTTGACAAAAATTGAGAATTCAAAAATACGGATCAGATAGCTGGGTTTATTTTAATAGTTTTACCTTACAGTTACGATTGCAACTAAAAAATATGTAAGTAGGGGGCTGTCATGCTAACTTCTGTCATTGTACGTAGAACATGCTGAGTCGTTTTTTACTTGTTGAATTATGTAGGTTCAGCATTGAGTAGACTGATCACTAGGTATGGACAAAGCTTACTATTCTTACAGAAAGTACAGTGAAGAAAGTAGCAATTTTAGAGCAATAATATATGTATAACTTCATTTATTTCATCAAATTGTCGACGTTTCGGCACCTTTATTGTATCACTCTTAAAACTATTTCAAAATTCTCATTTTACCCATTTGGAAGTTATTGTCATCATACAGTAAAGAAAAGTTTTCTTCAAATAGCAACAACAAACAATTCATTTGTGCGTCATCCATTCAATAGAGGTAACTAATGCTAATATATTAGTTTATTTACATTTTTTAGTAAAAATTAATATCTATATGAGGACGATGATATACGAGCGTCTAGTAACAACCACCTCGACGCTGTGTGTGTCATCACCCTAAAGCAAAGTCATTGAACAAATATACCTAAATACCAGCGCTTTTTGGAGCAATAACGTTGATAACAATTGAGATATTTGAAAATCTGCATTTATCTTCATTGAAAGGACACCATACCAACAAGCTGTATATAAAAAGAGAATCACTGTGAATATATGCGAATACAAAAAAATCGTCTAATTTAATTATCTCCGCACATCCGATTTTGTTTCACCAATTTATCCAGTTTAACCGAACGTACATTACATTCGGCTATTTAACTAGTATTTTTCAGTGGTTTTAATTAAAATACTATATCCCGTTTAGAACTTCCTGTGTTTATTTTTGTCCGTTAATTACGCGTACGGCTTAAACTGTGCTGAATCCATCCCGTCCTTATTTTAATATTTTATTTCGCGTTGGCGGCTCGAATAGTACAGAATCCCGTTACCGTTGCCTAGTTATTAGCGTTAAAAAATTCCCTCGCAAACAGGGTTGAAATTCAATTATGACTTGCGTCCCGCCATATTTAGTTACAGATTTAGAATTCGTTTGCGCATTCGATTTGATCTCTAGAAGTTACAATTTTTATTTATTGGTTAAAAAATTAACGTGGTGCTGAAATACATAATACAAAGATAGGAAAATATTAGTTAAAGGCCTTAGTAGCTTGTATTGTATATGAACAAATTCACTAAACTGTCGTAGACAAGTTCGTACGTGTTTTACAAAAAAAAAAAATCTGTTACGCACCATAGAAGAAAATTCTTTCCCAATATTTATTCAATAAAAAACAAAATAATGTCTATCATATAAAAATATTTTACATTTATGTGTTAAAACAGGATTCGGTATATACTCGCGACAAGAATTCAGACGACTTACGTCATAGGAACAAATGAATAATTCTTTATATTTCCATCAAAATATTGAAGAAACTGCAACTGATAATAATAATAATAAATCTTTATTGATCCCGGAGACATATAAATGTATAGGACATGTCACAATGCACATATATCAACTGAAGAGATATTATTATTTTGAAATGTTATATTTAGATTTTTATATTGTCACGGAATTTGCCCCACTCACTCCCAAACCGACGACTGTGGCACCGCGAATTGCCTAAGATTGCCCCGATCGCCCCTACGCCATTCTGGTAAACAAACAACATGCGTGAATCGAGGCGTTACTAGAAAATCGTGGAAACGACGAGAAGCGTTCCAGTCGTACGAGAAAATGGATCTAGAGATACTGGAATATACCTGGAATATTCGTTGGGTCTATAAAAGAAGAATAAACGGCCGAGTTAGTCTTGTATAAGTCTTGTATTACAGTCTGAATTAAAGTGTTTAGTTGGAGATATCAAAGTGATTTAGATAGCGATTAATTAAATAAGTGTTTAGTTGACCTGTAATTAGTAGTGTTCAGTAGTTAATAAAGAAGTAATTAGTTAACGGATTCTTTTTCTGGAAGTAAGAAAAAGACGGATTGGGAAATCCGTGACAATATATACGAGTAGTATTATTCTGAAAGTATATACTTTGGGTTTTATTGATGCTAACTATAAGACTATTTGTGCTGCACCACACGACAAAACACTTGACTATATCGGTAGAAATCAAAATTAGATCTGCGCTGATACCACTAAAGATGTGTCATCAGCAAAGAGACAAGTTCTATCAGTTTTTAAATTGCTGGGGCGGTCATTAATGAAGAGCAGAAATATTAGTGGTCCCAGCACAGACCCCTGAGGTATGCCCGCCTCTACTGACTGACAATCAGAAGTAGCATTTTCTACTTTGACAACCATATTTCTATTTCGCAGAAAAGACATCAGCCATTCCAGGAAAATACCCCGAAAACCTAAGTTATACAAACACGGAATTCCAGGAAACAACTACTCTGCGGGCTAATGCCCCGACCAGCATTGAATTACACCTGGAAAACCTATAGCAACAGTTAGAGTCATTCGTCAGACGCCCACCAGACATATACCGGTTTCGAGCTTATTAGCTCTCATCAGTATGCCATAGGTGAGGTATCCGACGAATAATCCTAGCTGCTTTCGTCTGTCTAACCCGACAGAAGGAACCATGAGTATCGTTTCTCGTCGAACGCGATAAAGGTCGACAGCTTTCAATGGTGTCTACTGCATGTAGAACGCTTCGTGTCTGTGACATTTTCAGTCCGGCATGGAGTAGCGAACGGCCGATAGATGTAGTTAGTTCTACACCGCGTACTTAAGTTATACAGTTTATTTTCAATAAAATTAAAATTTAAACTATCGAAGGCTAGGGTCAAATCGAATCGATAGTTATAAAACTATATACTACACTATAAGTTCGCATTATATTTTGCACTAAATTGCAAAAAATGATTGTTTTTAACGCGACCAAATACCGAAATTTACGTTGACAATAAAAACAATTATGTAACGTCAGCCGTGACGTAAGACGTATGAATTCTTGACGCGAGTATAATGAAGCTCGGGTGTACGATGATGAAAATACCTTGTATATGTTTGAGATTTTATCCAACTGAAAATTCTTACAATAAAGACGTATATTATTTGGCTTTGCTAACAAATAAAGTAAGATGTTCAGAAGTTCGGTTTTTATTTATTTCCTCGCGCTTTTGTAGTACTCAACTTAACGACTTTTTACCCTGTTTCAGGTGAGTACATGCAGTCGACTTCAGAGAGTAAGTGCTCGTACAAAGTAGAAATAAATCAAACAAACTGCTGTTTACGTAGACTTGTCAGTCAGTCCAGTGCCGTGTGCATGTCTAGGGGCTCTAAACCTCAAGAAGTAGTAAGTAAATTTTTCATTTTTCTCTACAAATATTTATTAATGAAGGGGGTGGGAACGATAATTGAAGTTAATTTATTAGATGACTTAGTTTGAAGGACCTTGGCCGAACTGAAATATTTTTAATAACTAGCTTCAAATTTATCACAACTATCAACAATATTTATTATACAGGGTGAGTCAGTCATAATGTCATTAATTTTAAGAGGAGATAGGGAATAATGAGTATAATGCGAATACGTGATTAAAAAAAATCTAAATGCATATTTACGCCAAAAAAAATATTTTCAAATCATTATTTAAACCCCTTTTTCAGACTGTCACTGACCGGTCACAGCCTTGGTCGGTTACAGCTCACAGTTCAACTCCTATATATGTAGTACCTACCCACCTAGGTTTTAGACATCACAAATAAACGGTTGTACTGACTATTTTAGAATATCATTTTTTCTTGCTCAGTTCAACTTCAGCCAATAATAATTTAAAATGTTAATACCCAATAAAATCAAATAATAATAATCAAATAATTCTATTAAAAATTGCAAGTAACGCGGTCCACTCAGGTTTTTCCGTAGAAAATACGGCCCAATCAAACGATACCCGTACACTCGCGTGTCGATTTTTCTCTGAGCAAATGTAGCTGTTATGACTGCAACAAAACTCCAACGTGTCTAATAATAAACTGAGTAATAAACCATTTACGTACATTGCATAAAAAACCTATACCCAATAGATAAATTATTAAGGGAAGCTGAAAAGTGTTTCGTGTTTAAATACTAAGTACTTAATAAAAAACCATCGTGTTGTCGACAGAAAACTGTCCAAGACCGAAATGGCACGCCGCTAATCTAAGTTATCGAGAGTTAATCTTGACCTTGACCTACCGTATTATTAGGTCAATAACCTAGTTACCTAGTTTTTGTACTGTTATTTAACGACAAGGAGTAAAACTATTTTTTTAATCTAGATATATGAATGAATTTTCCTTAAATATTGATTTATTTGTTAATAAAAACAAATGTAGATAATAAATAAATGTTTTCGAATGCTAGGCTATTACAGTTTAATAATTTTGATACTACGTATTCACTACGTTTTAGAAATAAATATGAATTTTTAGTTTTACTCGTACAATTAACCGCACACATAACCAAATGTACAATTTGTAGTTACGTACATCTAGCCTAGAAATGTATTGTTTTTTAAGTAGTATGATACTAACCTGTTTACAGCCCACATTTCAAGTAAAACTGCATTTATTCGTCCATAGCACTTTACTAATAAAATTCGGTCGCATTTCGTAAACATTCTCCGTATAACACTACCATTTCCACATAATCGGAATTTGTAAAATTATGCGTTGTGAATTTACGCCAAATACGTGAGGTTAGACCGAAATAAACAAACTACTGCTTGTATTCTCTCCATCCCCCCTCCAATGTGTGGCATGATCTACAAATTTGAGGGGGAAGATGCAGAGTGCTAAATGGAGGTAAATTTGAATAACACGCTGATGTGTTAGACGATATTATGTATGTAAATGTGGCATCCATGGTTAATACGGCAAGTCTGTGGCATTCGAATTTCGTCGGGTGCGCCATCAGAAAGTTCGTAGCGTACCAGGAGCGTCGTGTTACTGATTTTTATAGGGTGATTTGTTTATTTTTTTAAAGGACGAGTAAAAAATTTTTTTTTCGATTTTCTGCCTTTATTAGGCCTCCCGAATACGTGGTTAAAATTAATGACATTATGACTGACTCACCCTGTAGTTAGGTACTATTTTTCATTTATTAACCGTCAATTTAAATTGAAATATTTTCCATTTGAACGACGCTAACGAGAATTAACTGAAAACAACAAACAGACGCGACCAAAAGTCCTGTTGTGTGCCGGAGTTGCTGACTTACTGCAGCTTACGTAACGGTGTATTATGTTTTATTATACTGGGAAATTTCATTTCATTTACACGATTACGTTTTTGCAGTGCAATATTTTTATCAACATGAATATACTGTTGAATGAAATATATTTTCACCCCGAAAATCGATATGCCCTTGATGGGGGCGACACTGGACCGGCGACAAAAAACGAGCTAATGAGAGAAACGACGACTGGAGTGTTTTGCACCATCATTAGCAGTATCAGAAGGGGTCGAACACTAATGAAGCGTAACTAATGACCTACCCAACCAGCGACGTAGCTGGGGAATATCGCGCGCCTACCTGATTATTGAAAATAAATTTGGTAACAACACGGGGTTCATATTATTTCTAAAGCAATTGTAGACTTGTATCATTTGGGGTAGGTACACCGAAATAACCAAGATCGATGTTTTGATTATGGCGTCAGTTTACAAGAGTTATAAGTACTGGAAAGACTGGATCGATAAAATTAAAACATCATTTTACCCATCCTTGAACAGTTCTAAAACTAATCCATAATACAAATTATATTTTTATAAATGAATACAAAATAATTGTTGTGATTTTCTAGCAAAGTATCTTGGATCTCGTGGAAATGTATCAAAATCTTACTCAATTTGAAAGTCCCAAATTATGAGGAATGTTAGAAAGCGTAATTTTTAATTAAATTTACAAATTTCATATCTATTAAGTTTTAAATGGAGAGATTCCTAATTTATTACTTTTAACTTTTCAACAAAAATAAAAAAATATGTTATCTTATTCCATTACGAGGACAGAAAATTCATTAAAAAAAAATAAATTTTACACTTTTCCAAAATTTCAAAACACAGCGTCGACGTAAAATAATATTTATAGTCTATTAAGAAAAACCGCATATTTTTATCATTATCCGTTAAGGAGTTACTGAGCGAAAACTACGGGTGTGTACCAACACAACAAGAATCGATTCCGAACCGTCCAGAATTAGTCAGTCAGTTCAGTTGTTAATGTACTCTCGGCGAATGCGACGTAAGACGGTGTTGGTCAAACATTTCTCACGGTTCTGAACCAGTTCTCGACGGTTGTTGGAACAGACCTTATATATCGTTTGATAGAGCGCTCACCGTAAGCCTTAACATCAATATCTTCAGCCTCCATAAAATTTTGACGTATTTCGGCGTCTGTATGCGCCGACCTATTATTCTCAACGTTGAAGTACCGATTGAAATCAGGGATGGAAATGTAAACAATCTAGGAATTACACAATTCCGTTTACATGCGGATGTAGGTATTTACAGGCGAGAAAAGAGCGCTTTTAAGACCGCCGCGAAGCGCGGATTCCTGTTTCGAATGTGTTTTCGATTCCCCATCCGGCGGACGGCAACCGATGCATATCTGACGCCAATGACCTCCCGGCGCGAAACTGTTGTGACGGCAACGCTCGTAAATAACGGTCATATTTCTTCTGCTAAATTTATTTACGGAACCGGTCCAAAACAAAGTCGTAACGCGAAATATGGGTTACGAGGGACTCCGGGGTGCGCGGACGGACTGCCAACTTCGTCCCGGAATAGGAAGCCGCAAATTTCTCGCGCCGGATCCAGTATGGAATTATGTCTCCTTAAACAATAGCCGAGAAAATGTTTTCTTTTCGGTGTGTCGGTATATGACATTCACGCTGGAAGCTAGGCTTGATTTCCGTGATAATAAATTGCTTAGGCAGCCAAAGCCTCAAATTACAATCTAGCAAATTGAAATAAAAGTATATTAAAGGTAATAGGTATGACATATTATTTAAATGTGTCATATTTACACTTAAAACAATTAACGCTTCCAGAAGTTACAACATCATTGGGTAGTTGATTCCATTGGTTAAACCCTGTTTGAATAAAAGTGCTGAAATCTTGAAGATTTTCTTGCGTGGTTTCAACTGGTCTGTGTTTAATGTCAGCAACTGACAAATGTCCTATTTGAAAAAATGAGTTTGTAAATGAAAATCACGTCGTCTCTAGATCCGCATTCGGAAAGTAGTGGGAGATTTACGATTTGTAGCCTCTCATGATAGGCATAACAACTATGAGGGATAGTTATGAGGTCATCAAGATCCGCTGAATATAACAGGAACAAAAGTGGTCCAAGAACAGAGTCTTGTGGAACCCCGGACCGCACTTGATGTCAAGTGATCTGATCCAACATGAACATAGAATGTTCTATTCAATAGTTGCAAACTCATGAGTTCAGCTCTCCTCGAATTCCTAAATGGTCTAGTTTTAAAAGAAGACTATATCTGGGAACTTTGACGAAGGCTTAGGAAAAATCTAAGTAAAGAATGTCTACAGGATCTTCTCGATTCAAACCAAGAGACCAATGATTTAAACAGGGCAGCAGATTGGTGGTAGCAGAACTACCTGGGATAAAACCATATTGAAATGTCGATAAAAGATTATGCATTAAACAGAACTGCGCTATTTGGGACACTATGATTATTTCTAGGATTTATACTGACTTATAAGTAATTATCAGCATCTGTTTTATTAGCTTTTTTGAATATAGCAGTTGAGGTAGATATCAACCAATGAGATGGAAGAAATGACGTGGCAAGGGAAAATTTAAATATAATATGCAAAGGTTCTGTTAAAGAAGAAGCACAACGTTCGAGTACTGAAGCGAAAAAACATCAGGTCACGGCGCCAAATCCACACAGAGGTTATTGAGGTGGCGTATCACATCATTCTGATCAAAAGTTATAGACTCCTCAAATTGATTCTGCCTAAGAGTTAAAAATTCTGGAATAGGACCCAAAGGTTCTTCAGTAAATACTTTTTTAAAGTAGTGGCTAAAACTTCAGCACATTTTAAATCAGAAGCGTATAACTCCCTGGAGGTATTACGAGCCAATGGAGTAGGAACTTTGGACGAGATAAATTTTCTAGTATATTTGAACACAGCTTTTTCCCCTATGCACAAGATTAAGTTCGAAATTTCGTCATGATGTCATGAACATTAGTTCATGTTCAAAAATGTGTTGAAATTTAATCTCTCCGTAAAGTTCCAGAAATTTCCGAAATCAATACCACCTAAAAACAGCGGATATCTCTTGTAGTTAAGCCAAAAAAATGTTTTCGGAAATACCTCTTGCTTTTTACTTCTCGCACCATAACTTGTAAAAATCATTATAATATATATGGACTGTATAATATTAAAGATGTCTATGTTTATTCTCTGTTGCTTGCTTCAATATTTTCAATAAACTAACGACGACTACCCTGCTCGTTCAATCCGTCGAGTAGCGGGAATCTAATATCATTTACGTCCCTCAAGAGCCGAGCGGGATGCTTTTCCTGCAACAGACAAAATAAAATGAGGCCTTAAAAGCCTTTATATCATAGCAAACAAGTTTATTCAAAGAAGCAATGCAGGGAACTTATTAATAAACATCAGAAAGCATTAAAGTAAAGACGTAATGCCCCTAAAAGGGGGTAATATTTATTTTATCTTCGTGGAATGGATTTAAAGGAAGACGACTATGTCAACCGGGATGGGTGGTTGTTCTCGTCGGGGCGTCTCCGTTTAATCAACAAGAGTAGTCCGGATGGATATCCTCGATTTTCTTAAGTCACAACGGAGGGCGTTTTTGCCGAATTAGTGCGTGAGAAATGGCCTCGTTTATAGCTGAATCGTATGAAGGATTGCCGTTCCACTTAAAAAAATACAGGTATTATCGTCCCAGAGGTAAACTGGGGAGACAAATTTGTTGACAGTAGGAAATACTTTATATTTTGTAAAGTAGGGTGAAAATTATTATCAAACATATGACGGTTAAATTATATTTTCCTTCAGTAGAATTTATAAGTTGGAATATCTGCAATAATTTACACTTATTTTTGCTTCAGTCTATAGATATAGGCAATCTAGTCATAATAGTACTTATGGTAGCAATTAAAGGCAGGTTATTATCAATACATCAGTTGTTAAATTTAATAAAATTGCAAATTGTAAATTTTCACAATCAGTTAGACATGCAATTCCACAGTACGATTTTATATCGTAAGCATACAGGAGGTAATGGGAATTAAGGTCTTTAATAATGTCGTTAATAAGTATTATAAATAGACGTGGGCCCAGAGTTGATCCTTGGAAAACACCAGACGTCTGAGGGAAAGTGTTAGATTTGAAACCCACATACTGAACAAACTGACAGCGATTTGTTAGATAAGACTGGAACCGTTTGATCAAGCCATCGCATATCCAAAATTATTAAGCTTCTGTAATAATATTGTATTGTCAATTTTATCGAATGCATTAGATAATTTTGGCTCATTTTAGCTCACAGAGTTATTGTTGTATCATATGGCTGTGGTAAATGAAGTAATTTATTTTCTCCCTTAAAAGTACTTGTAAAAACGAATGAAAATTCTGAAAAAATATCACTTTTTTACGTCTTGTCTAATTTGGATAGTTCTGCCCGTGATTTTTCAGATAGATATATTCCTGTCGTTCGAGCAAAAACACAAACCATATCTCGCATCTCAGTGTTAGAAAATACATTATGTTATGGAATTTTCTATTTAGCATATTTATTTTACTACAAAAAAGTAATCTTGCATGACAGGTACTTACTGACAGGAGCTTACAGATGCATAAAATCAGTATGCAAAATGGTGTAACAAATGGAATGCACTTACACATTTAGGAGCATATATCTCGAAATCGGATGGAGATATCAAGATTAGTGAAGAAGTGACATTTTTTTAGAATTATCATTGATTTTTATAACAACTATACGTGGTGAAACTATGTTGCTATATTTTTGTATAGTAATAATTGATAGTTATCGTCAAGAAAAAAGAGAAAATAATTATACAAACAATTAAAAGGTTTTGGAAGCAGAAATAGTGTTTTTATTGTGAAGAAACATGACGTGTTCAGTAACGTTAAGTATCATCTAAATGTGAATATGCGATATCGTAAAACTTCATTGGCGGTAAAACAAGCTGATGTCTACCCACATGTGTGTAGGAATATTATCCCCCTGAGATATGCCTATAACTTTTTATTTTTCAGTCAACACCTTCATAAAGGTGACCGTATGCGAGCTCGCGCTCTTCAAGAATTATGTAGAAATTTTATACACTTTTTTGCGTTTGAGACAATGCAAACAATTCAGCCGAAGCATTTTTGTAATAAAATGAAAAACGTATGTTTCGAAGAATTTCAAGAATTGTTTTAATATCGAAGATAAAAGAGTTTTTTATAATTTAATTAAAATTTGACTGGACTATTTATACGTATACAGACGAGTTTAATAAAGCAGTTTAAATGGTGGATCGAGAGTAATGAATTTTTTTCTAATAACCATTTCAGAGAGAAATTTCATAAATTTATTATACGTCGAAAACACAGTACGCAAAAAGAGTAGATACGCTTAAAGGAAGGCTGGTGAGACTTTTAACGTTTTACATTTTCCGTCCATAAATTTAAATATTAATTCTTTTAATTAAAATTTCAAACTTATTAGTCTACTTTGCAACTTGTATGAAATTTATGCGACGAGAAAAAAACGTTCAGGATTATAGAGTCATATATAAAGTGTAAAAATACTATGCGAAATTTTAGGGTGTGATAGTATACTTATTAATATGAGAAAAGAAGTTCTTATGAAAATATGCTCTAAAATGATTCTTAAAAGAGTAGAACAGTTAGGAACATTGGTAACTTTGTTTTTTAAATTTAGGTAGGATACCATAAATTTCTGAAAAAAATCATATTCTTACAGAAAAGGTTGTTTTTTGTAAAATAAAGGATTGATTTTTACAATATCCCAAAATGTCGAGTATTGACTAGGAGACCATGCTTTTATATTTAGGCATAACATTTAATTCCAAGTAACTTTTCCACGTAGAGTTAAGTTTAAGGTATCTTACTCTTTTTAGCTTTTTCATATTTTTAAACACCCTGTATATTAAATTAAACAAATAACTAATAATCTTACCCAGGGTTTCAAGGCAAGCAAACATTTTTGAGGAATGATTTTTTTCGACACGTGAATTTTTTTATCCATTTCAGGTTTAGGCATCCCGAACTGGGGATATCAACATGTTTTAATTTATATTTTTAAATTGGTCCCGTTATTTCTACAAAACTAAAAAAGCAGGTCTCCCGTTTCTCTACGACCAGCTAGAGAATGTTTCTGGCTTCCTCCTTCCACACACAATTTCCCATCCTAATTAAGAGCAACATAATTTCCAGAGCGCGGCGAATCACCAGGGCATCCACGATAAATCTTCATCAGGCCACCCCTCGGCGGGAAACTTTTAGGCAAAGACTGAACCCGGGCTCTCTTGTTATCCCTCACAGATTCGTTAGGAGCGTTATGTTTGATTGCGCGGACTGACGTTTTAATGCTGCCCCCATCGAACTTTCGAATTCTTGGCCGATCCGAAGCAGTTTGGCAGCGGCTTCTGCAACTTCGACTCCTCTCTAATCACAGTCCACCACAGGGCAATCGAGTGGACTTACGCGGCGACCGCGCCGCTTTCTAATTTCGGAACACCAGGAGGCGGGCGTCAGAACAGATAAAGGAGCGCTCCGATCGCTTCGAACTAGTTTTGATTCAGAAATTAGAATTTTAAAAAAAACCTCTCTGAGTTTTTGCCACACAGTTGTTTATAAAATGACAACAAATGAATAATTCATTATATTTTCTTGAAAATATTTAAGAAAGGAAGGAAGGGACATTATTTTTGGTAAACTGTATGTAGATAATGAATATAACAGTTTTTTCAACAATAGTCATTGGCGTAGATGTTCTGTTTAAGAAAGGGGTTGAGCACCCCCTCCACTCCGCCATTATGCAAGTTATTGAACATTCTTATCGCTTGTTTTATGCACATTAATTAATAGGCATTATCCCCTAAATATGAAAAAAATCTAAGCATTTCTTTATAAGTTATAATGAAAATTCGAGAACAAAACATTATATTCAACACCCTGTATCTCGGAAACAAAGCCTTCTGCATATGTTGATAGGAACTTTTCTTCTTAAAAACATGTGTATCTTCTATTAAAGTGTGTCTACAAAAAACTGACTCACCCTGTATAAAGTTAAGTCGAATACTCGATAATTTTTGGAATAGGGGATTTCTCTTGACAGGATAATTCAAATATTTTGATAATTGGTATATTCTACTATAGTCTTTATTATTTACTGCCCAATCTATTAAACAACGTCCAGTGGAAGAGATCTGGAAACGCTATTGTATAATTTTTACCATAAATTGTACATCACTGGTATTTCTATTGAAGTTCCGTCATCTACAATCAATTTGGATGAAAAAAGTGCTATTGTATTTTTTTCTTAGGGTAAATAGTTTTAGAGTAATTTTAAATTTTACAATAGCACATTTTTCTTCACTACATGATTATCAATAGAAATCGAGCATTCCAGAGCACTTTCACATCTCGAATACGACATTAGGCGAATTTTATTCAGCTCCGGTTCTGGTTTCGGTTGACATAAAATTGACAGATTTTTTAACAGTGGTTCTACTTTGGTTCTAAATTCATGACGTCATCATGTTTGCCAATAATTGAATCATTGATTCTGTGTTTGTGCTTTACACGCATGGAAAAATATTTGTTAATTTTAAAGTAAACAAACCAAAAATTTGAACCGCCACGATTTGGGTGGTTCTAAAATTGACAAACCGAATTGTTGCCTTGACTTCATGAACTTCCAATAAAATGTGGTTGGTATCAGTTTGATTGACCTTCAAGTAAACCGATGTTGAATAAAATTCCCCTATTATCTCTTTTTTAACAGAACATCGTGTTTATTCAATGACGGGCTCGATTTTCAGCCACAACGACAGAGCAGTGACGTGGTCCACTGTTCTTCGCCGTCGACAAGCGGACTGTATCGTTTGTTTGTGTTATCACGTTGTAATAAACCGTAATTATTCAAATAGAACACTCGATTGTTCTCCGATACGGCCAGGCAAATTGACAAATTTACATGTCGAACAGGACATAATTCAGCGTGTCGTCAAATAATCAATCCAAATTTAATTGAACCCAAATTAGAAATAACGCGCGGCGCTGAATAAATTTAATTTTCTCTACGTTGCCGACTACTTCATTTTTATTTGTCCGTGTCATCGTTTATTTATACAGCGCAGTGGAAATTGCGTTGCGGACGGCCGTTTTTATTAAAAGCGGAATTATTAATTGTTTGCCGTTCGCCGATACAATTATTCGGTTGCGCAAATGCTCTTTCTTCCTCGTTACCATCGAACAGTCAAATCGGGACGTTTACAAGCGTGGAGCGCAATCATAAACAATTTGGGAAGCGCTGTTGCTAAGTCAGCGGTTCACAAAATATGGGTGTTCTTGGAAACGGTTCGGAAATAATGAAAATAATGTTAATACTTCGAAATTTCACTCTAATTCTTTATAAAATTATAAAAGAGTATGTGTTTTTTAATTAATTAACTTAACTTTGTAATAGTTAAATGTGCAGTTTATTTTACAGTGCTAACATAAAAACAAATAAATATTTATTCGGAAAACTACGATATATTAGATAGGCTGACAAAATGACCACCTTCATTTTCTAAACATTAGTCTACTCCTACGTTTCATATATTCAAAAACACATTTAAGGTCATTTGGTGTTATAATGTTTACATCTTGTCAAATTTCCACATCTTCAAGTGTATGGAAACGATTTTTAAATATATTGCGTTCGATATTAACATATAGAAAACAATCTAGTGATTTAGAATCAGGACTTGGTTCAGGCCTGCCCTACTAATCAATCTATCTTTATAAAATTTCTGCAGGTATCTTATGGTTCCTGCTGCAGTATGTGATTTGACTATATTTTAGTTAAAATAACCAAGTTCCAGTTCATTGTCATACATTGTTTCCAGAGCTTGTAAAACAGTTCGATATCGTTTTCCATTTATTGTTTCTCGGAAGAATATCCAACCTAATATCACTCTCCTTTGAAACGGCCTTCCATATTTTTTGAGGATGCAATCCAAGTTCTAAATTTTTTAATATTTACATTTTGTCACTAGCCATGGGCATGTAATAGAAACGTTCCTATCCTCCTACGTGCCTACGACGAAAATGAGGAATAAGTTTTTGATAACTGCTATATAGTGATAAACACTGAACACACTATGTCCAACGTTTACAGTGAACATAAATTCTAGAATTTTATCTTCTATTGAATACTTATCCCTGCTACCTGAAAGCGATTGCGTCTTTAAAGTTATATTTTAATAACATGAGTTAGTTGCTGCTACCATAATTTGCCACTTTGCAAACTTAAAGGTTGTCCCACTGTTACCTAAGACATCTCCAAAATCAGAAGAAATTATTACAAGTCACATAACTGCAACGTAACCAGGAGTAGTCGATATGTAGCAGTGACTAATTTTGTTGTATGAAGTTATTTATACGACAAAGTAGAAAATTTGGTGATAGTTGTACTACATGTACAGATTGTTACTTGTAACAAATCAATAAGCCATGTTTTGATAACTGAAAATTAAATAGGTACTGAAGTTTCCATAACACAAATAGTACAGATTTTTTATTACGTTCTGTTGTGGAATATAATATGCAACAAAATTCTCTCATGAGATCTATTTAAAATAATTGTTATTGTAGTAACGAGATACTGGAAGAGATACATCAAATTTCGGACAAGCGACAGAGCGGAACGTAATTTCTGATTCATAAAGATGTCGGCTATAATTATATGATCGTCCCACATCCAGGAATTATTATGTCTAACATTGGACATGGTCCAAGAGAGCGTTTTCGAAAAGAAAACATGCGTGGATTCATGTCACACGGCCGACGATGTTTTCATAATGCAATTACCGCCATTTGTATATTTATTTTTGGGATAATATAAACATCCGAATATTTGGCAGAGCCAGATAGCAATCGTTCTCTGCCGAAACGTCTTTCTGCGCGTCGCGACGCCCGCGGGATCATTTTATAACGACGCTGTGCGCGTTTTACGTCTTGTATTAACGAATTTATTGATAAATATTAACCAGCCACGTCTGAATTTTCAAAAAGCGGTTGTAATTCCTTGACATCATAATCTCTGGCAGACTGCTTTTGATCTAAACGTTGGCCATTATTTAATCAAATTCATTTTTTTGCGGAAGCAAGGCGAATTTGAAGTCGCGATTCCCCGGAGGGTTCAAACATTTCCAACTCGGGCACTTTTTCCGATTCGTTTTAGAAAATAAAGAAAAGTGCTCCGTAAGAAAGCTAGCTTAAGACGAATTGAATTCTCGAGAAACCTGCAGACTTGTAGCAGGAGAAAAAGATTATGTGACCGGTAGCAGCGGCCTTTTTACTTTTTCTTTGGAAGCGTTCGGGATTATCCGGTACCTCCAGCGCAGAAAGATATATTCGTTTGAATGCACGGCGGCAGTCTATGCTTTAAAACGTTTGGCCAGAAGTCCAGCAGAGATTATAAATACACTAGATAATCACCGTCCATGTAGTTACTGGACGCGGTAAAAATGGATGCAGAAATTGATTAGTGTGGAAGCAGGCCACTAATGCTCTCCTAGCGCTGGTGTATCTCATTCGGTTTTTTGTTGTTACATCTGCCAGCGATTACGGGCCTATTCGGATTTCCCGGACGACCCTTTTCTACCTGCACCAGAGATTGTGTATTTATAATCTCTGGGTAGTGCCCTGCCATCTCAGGCGAAGGTCCCGCTTGACCGCACTACAAGTCTGGTTTAAAGAATTATATAAATTTCTGAATTCGGCATGCCACCGACCTCTACATGGAACTTATGAAACTATTTTTACCGCGTCCAGTAACTACATTTACGGTGATTATCTAGTGTATTTATAATCTCTGAGTCCAGCTCACTGTCAGTGGCGACGCTAGGGGGGTGCTGGAGTGGGCGGGAGCCCACCCATCAAACGCAATTGCCGATCGCTGCCCACCCTGCGCCGCCGCCGCTAAAACAAAATAAGAGAAAAAAAGAAATAGCACGGCAATGTCAAGGTTTATAGTCACGCCACATCTTTACGCGGGCCATCGGGCCAATCTTCGGGCTTCAGGGCGCAAGCGCGCGGCAGTTTGTGTATGTTTATTTTTTTCCGCGACAGTTCGTTAATCTGAGTCTGTGGTTACGTTGCAGTGCTATTTCTAGTGCCATTACCACAGTTTTAGTTTCTCGTTTCTATGGTATTATTTAGGTACTATAGAGTCTAAAAGTATTCGCAATCAAAGGGGGGCCAAAAAATGCTAAATATACATATAGCTCGATTCAAAATAAAATTCTTGAAATTGCTTCAAATTTAATTCTTTCTAAAATAAATTCTGAAGTCAAAAAAGCAAAATATTTTTCTGTCATGGCTGATGAGACAAAAGATATTAGGAAAGTTGAGCAGATTTCAGTAGTAGTCAAATATTATTTAAATGGTAAAATTTGTGAACGTTTTTTGGGTTATAAACCAGCAGATGATTTAGATGCAGACTCAATGTTTAATTATATTAAAGAACGCTTAGGTATTTGTGGGATAGACATCAACAATAATTCTGTTGGACAAACATATGATGGCGCAAGCGTAATGCGGGGTAGAAACAAGGGTGTTTAGGCTTTGTTTCGAGAACAAGTTCCACAAGCAATATATGTTGATTGTTTCAATTACAGATTGAATTTAGTGATTGTGGATGTGTGCAAAAATATTCCAGAATGTAATGATTTTTTCTCCTTGTTAGAAAGTTTGTATGTTTTTATTTCAGAATTTCAGATTCATAGCTAATTTTTGAAAATTCAAAAAGAGATTTCGATTTTGAATGAATCGAAAGATGCAAGGCTTAAGAATTAAAAAAACTCAGCGACACTAGATGGTCGTCCCAAAGTAGAAAATAAA
Source organism: Monochamus saltuarius (assembly GCA_025584915.1). Taxonomy (NCBI): domain Eukaryota; kingdom Metazoa; phylum Arthropoda; class Insecta; order Coleoptera; family Cerambycidae; genus Monochamus; species Monochamus saltuarius. The sequence goes on along the minus strand of CM046722.1, from coordinate 1,987,740 downwards.
TTACTACACAAAACATTGGAATGATACAATAAGGAAAAAGAACACATAATAAATTCACTAATAGATTTTACAAAATTTTTGGATGAATATAAAATAGCTTTCGATGAAATTTATAAACTCTGCTATGCTGTATAGCGATACCAATTCCATCTTCTTCAGCAGGTTGTGAAAGGTCTTTTTCTGTCCTAAAGCGGATTAAGAATTATTTACGAAACTCTATTGGTCACAGTCGATTAACAAACTTAAGTAGTATTAATATTGAAAAAGAATTAATAACAGAAGAAGATTTAAATGACATAACACATACATTTGCAACTGTTAACTATAACCGAAGAATTTTATTACTATAATTTAGTTTTAAGATATTTTGAATATAAATGATACAAATTAGTAAAGGACCACTACAGTTGCTATTTATAAAAAAAGCTAAGTTATGTATATGTATGAAAGATGTATATAATGCAGGATAATATAAATGGTAAATAAGTGTACACTTTGTTGTTTTGTTAACTACTTCTATCGCCGTACCGCCCAGCATTATTTTCTTTTGCCGGCATCCGCTCCCCCCCATTTCAAAAAGCTAGCGCCGCCACTGCTCACTGTTATCGTACGAGTTATTATTATTACGTACCACTTGCCGTTACTCCAAGTATATGACATTTATTTTGCTAAACTTACATTTTTGAACAATACGACTTTAACGTCAAGAACACCGCGAACATTATTAGCGTATAGAATTATAAAATTACATAAATTTAATATGCGTAAAAAACAAATCTGTGTTGTTTCAATGTTTCAAAGGAAAACATATTTGTTTTTGTAGTTGAAACATAGTTTCATTTAATGACTCATTTTACTCTGTTAAATAAATAATAGCACATGCTTTACTAGTCTGTCAATTTCCATGAAATTTAAGCCTACTGGAAAACGCCGGGATTTTGGAATTTTAATGTGTTTTGGATAGGACGGCCATTATTTATTTAAAAAAACAAAATCTATGAGGTGTGAAAAACAAGTGGAAAATGCGTATTTTTAATGGGCACATTAAACCTACGCGCACGCTAAAAATAACTATTTTTTATTTTAAGGTTTGATGAATGGAAAGTATAGTACTCTATAAGCTTCACAGAAACTTTTGACATATTTTTGGGAATGGTTTTAGTTGTTTCTTCTCCTTTTCTTCTAATGAGTATTAGAAATTTCGATCATTCAGTATTTTTGTATTATTAATTAATTTAATTCTAAGGCGATAAAATATAGTCTACTATTTTTTTAAATTAATAAAAAATTGTATACAGCTTGAACGAAGAACTAATCAGATTGCGAGAAAGGCCACGATATTATACTTCAAATCACCAAACAATCTCCTCCGTAGTTCAATTTCTGTGGGTAATTAACTTTCTGTTAACTTCTGTGAAGTAACATAACCGCAGCCCAATCAATATTCCGAGCAGTCAATGAAAAAACCGATGAAACCTTGAAAACTAAATTCACTTTGTAGTGTTTGCGTCTAATAGAGTCGGCATTCATTTACATTTTTTGTTGTAGCTTTTTACAATTACTGAACATCTAATATTGGATTTATTGCCTGTGTCTTCTTAGCTATCTGTTCGATAGCGTCAGTACTTGAATCCTATTTGCCACCTGCCGCAGGATCGAATCTTACAGCCGGCAGACCGTAGATCAGCTATATCTGTGGAGAGGATTGGCACCCTCTCTGCGGGTTTGGTAGGATAGAAGAACGTTAGCTTGGATCAATGTGAGAGATTGATACCAGTTTGCGTTTGACCATCATAAGGTTTTCAGAATTTCCGCTTTCCTGTACCGAATGGTGGTTAGTTACTACCAACGTAGGTCGTTCCTGGACGCAAATACGACCTGATTAATCATTATATGCCGCCCCTTCTCTCGCACAAGTCTCCCGACTTCTGGGCTAATCCTTGTAATTAGAATTGGGGGTAGCGATATTGTTATACGTTCTAAAGTACATACTCGTACATACAGGGTTGGAAATTGGTGAGGAGTGACTACTCAGATGTTATTCTAATTTATAAAACGTCTTCCTCTAGCCATCCCTGTCTATCGCACGAATTTCTATACTTTACTTTGTCGATCTCATGTAACAGCAAATGGACCATCACCGTTTTCCAACCGTGTATATTATCCTGTACTGTATCCATGCATTTGCCGATTTTGATGGCTTAAGCAACCACGCTAGTAATCTGTGTACAGTGCTACGAAACCAATAACCAGGTCTGCCTACATTTATAACCCCTTCAATGGAAACAAGCGATCGATTCGATGCGATTTCCAGAGGACTAAAGCATCGATTATGCACATGGAGCCCCAAATGAAATGCTAATGCGTTTTCTATGAGTGTAAATCTCCTACTACCGGATTACGTATACCGTATTATTGAAATAAATTTCGAGCATAATTCCGCTGTTAGCGTTAATGCACTTTAAATGAATAAATTTATTAAAGTTCGCTAAATTCGGGACAAATTGCTAAGCTCGCGAGGATTACCGGATCGCAGAAAACTCCTTCTTTGTCCTCGTTTAGTCGTTCCGTTTGCCGGAGCTCCCTGAAAAGTTCATTATACGGGAAACGTCGCCGATGTAAATTTTGGACCTTATATTTAGCGGCAACTTGTGGGTTTTGGATTCACATATCTTATAGCGTGGTTGTTTCTATGTTCATTATTATCAATTTGTGTTTAGGTTAAATTTTGTAAATGACCTTTTACTCACAGCAGTATTTTGAGCCCTGAGATAGAAGTTGTGCTCTGAGGAACAGTTGTTGTATCAAATTTGGTGGTGTATGTATTTAATTTGATGTACAGAGTGGAACAAATTTCAGCTTACACGCGACTTCTAAAATGCTATTGACATTTATTATTATTTTTAGAAGTTTTTCGCACTATCTACAATGAAAAATTGTAAGGTTTTGTTAACGCACTGTTTTCAACTATTTTATTTACTGTGTTTAAGATTCTTGAAGCCTCCAAGATCTAGCTCCACTTGATTACTTTTTATCGGATTATCTAAAAAACTAGACAAAAAATGCTGGAGATGTAAAATATGGAATAAAAACAGGATGTCCTGCTATTTGTTGAAATATTCCGTAAAATTTAGTAAATGCAGAATTAATAAAACGCTAAAATTTATACTGCTCAGATAGGAGAAAACTTTGAAGAGAACTTAAAATTAAAAAAAATAATAAAAAGTGTTTTTTCACTTTATAAATAAGTTTGGAAATTTGTTGATGGACGATCTCCTCTTAAAATATCTGTATTTAGTCATAGTTAACTGTATATTAAATCAAAACTCTTTTTAGTTGTTCTTTGTAAGTGAATTTGAAATATAAAATACATTCTAACAGCACAACAAATTTTAAAAGTTTGGTATTAATCTGTATCAAGTAACTAAAACTTCTTGAGAAAAAACAAACATCGGGATTTCGTAGTATTTTAACGGCCAATCGAGAGCGGCAACTATCGCAATCGGTTAATTTCCACTCTTCGAATTCCTCATTGTAAATATTTTCAGTCGATTCGGGGGCGGACCGGATAAAGTGCTTACGTTTTCCATTGATTAAAAAAAATAGCAAGGCGGAGTGTTCCTTTCAGATTGACTGGTAATTTGTATACCCTGATGGAGCCATTTTTCACCCGGGAAGATTAGTGTCCGTGATTAAAGAAGCGCCCCGGATGAAATGGGAAGTTCGAGAATTATGGGCCATTATATTTTATTGACACGGGAGTGCCTGCATTTTTAATGGATCGCTATCTGGCGGTTGCGAGGTTCAAGCAAATAACCAATCTACAGTTACTTAACTTTTAAGGAAATATGTTTGTTTGTGTTTATTCATAGAGGGTGTCTTGAATATATCTACTAACACTGAATGGGTATACGCATATGAACAAGAGCAACAACAAATTCTTACGAACAAAATGTCTAATACGAATAGTTTTTCTACAAATATATTTTAAAAATAAAAGTACAATGAAATGCAAATCTGTCTTACAAAAGGTATAACTATAAACAATTATTATAATTATTATTTATTATATATAAACAAAAACATTGTTACCAGTATTAATGAGGTAGACAATATAAGTTTTTCTAAAAATATTTGTGTAAACTTAACACCTCTGTGTTCTATATCCCTGATCTAGACTGATTGAGGACAACTGCGCAGCAGCAGCGTATCAGCTGTTCCAACACACGTCACTACGCCATATTGGTCGTGTAACGTTGTTGTGTTCAGTTACCTCTCATTCGCTCTGTTCAAATAGAAAACATTGAAATTCAAATTGAGGTTTGATCAAAGAAAATGGCAACTACTTACCTAACTATACCATATGTTGCTAATAATTGTGATAAAGCTAAAACTAATTAGGAGTATAAATCTTTAAGATATTAGGAGTTTACACTGACATTTTAGATTACTCTGTATTCTGATTTTCTTGTAATTTTTGTAATATGTATATTCGATGCATCCACAACAACTGGAATAACTTTTACAAAAAACATCGAAATAAAGGTATTACAAAAATTATGTATTTTAAAATTATTTCGAAAGCAATTACCCAACTAACATTTAAGCCTAATAGACTACTACACAAGAAAAATAATCCTAAATTGATCAAGATTTACTACTTTCTTCCATAAAAATAGTCTTCAATGTTACAAAATCTTATAATACAAAAATTTTAGTCAAAAATTTGTTAACTAAGAGTAATATAATGCCTTCCAAGTAAAATGAAATATATGTCAATTTATACAGTTCAAAATTACATATGGTTTACCTATTCTATGTTTTCAAATGCTAACATTCCAATAACGTGTAAGACGAAGTTATAATTTACTTAATTTCGCCTAGAAATCTGTCTTCAATATCCAAGGATTTTTAAATTATTACAATAGGTAAATATTTACATATTTATTACGAAATCAAAATACTTATTTCTTAGTTATTTTGCCCTATTATCCTTCAATTGGTTTCTTTTATTTTTATTACAATATAATCCTATTTTCAACTTTGTTGATAACTTGTAAGGAATATTTGACCATTTCAATTAACCTAATAGAAATATTGTTCTATATTATGGTACAAATTTACTTGTTAATAATACTTCGACGTAAGTGTGTCTTATAAAGGTCTTTTAGGGAACAAGCTTCTTGTTATATGTATTCCGACAGATCTTCATGTAATAGCACGTAGAAATTGTTTTGTGTTTTGGCGATCTGCAGTTAAAACTAAGCCCTACACAGTATTAAAGAGTTGTAAAACAAGTTTAAGCCGACACTGCATATCATGTAAATCAGTCTAATGATAATATATCGATAAATACTTCATATATAAGTATTCTTATGACTGTTATCGTGTCAGATGAATTCAGTAGTGCACGTGAATTGAAATTCGAATTGAATTCCGTTCGAAAATATTTATTTTGTTTTTGTTATTACGCATATATAATATTATTGGCTTTAATTTGAAGTTTCAATCACAAATCCAAGAGTAGAATTTTATATGTAGGTACCTAGTAATAATTTAATTGGTAATAAATTACCATAAAATATCTTCATTTGGAGGAAATTTCAACCACAAAGTTAATATTTTCCTGTGACGTCAGCATTGGCATAGGCAATCTGCCCTATAGGTTAAAACATACAGACAAATTGACTTCAAAGTTGATTTTGTTTGAGCGGCCATATTGTTATAAACACTAAATGTTTTGTTCATTATTTCTAATTAATTACTCATTAAAATTATGTTAATACAGATAATATTAGTTAATACATTTATGACGAAAGATTATTAAACACATTTTATCACGAAGTACATTCAGTTTTATTTTAGGTTATTTTCAGTATAGTAATATTATTAAAAGCAATAGTAAAAATGTATATTTATAAGGCGCGTTATTTTTATGAAAGTTTGGTCATGACATTATACGAAAAATTTCCTGGGTTGTACAATTTGATGATTGAAACCAAAAATACGGACTTTATTATATTAAAATCTAAATATTTATAAATATACTAACTCCTACTCTACTTGTAGCTTAGTAGCCTGACTTAGAGTCTTTTTCTTCCTATGCCTGTTCGCTATTAGAATATATAAAATGAAACATATAATGTTGTCTCTCTCTGGCAAAAGTATGTCATATAAAGGGCATAATTAGGGTAGATTTTGGTAATAATGTCTTTTATATTTCGAAATTTTAACATAAAATTGGTCCGTATTTCTTTTAGGTCCAATTATCTTATTGGTATAAAATTCTTGCCGACCAATTATTAACTTCCATATTACTTTAGTCTTTTTCCCCACATAAGGAAAAAGGCCAACGAATATAGGTAAACTTCCCTTATATGGAATTGGTCATGAAATTGACCAATTCAGAGGTCAAGTTAACGTAATTTTAACTTTAATTGTTTGTTGGGTAGGAACATAATAACTAACAAACTAAAAAGGTAAGTGAGCTTCCACATCTTAATGTCTAAAGTTTACACCTTTAACGAACACAAAATAACACTGAAATGTGTAAAGTTACACGACAATTGTTATATAACACAGTGGATTGTGTTAAACCTTTAACATCCGGCTGCTTAAAGAGAAATGTATAAAAACATACACAATCCCGTGTGGACCTCGATTAATACAGTATTGTGTTCTTTTGTGCTTAAATGTGTACGTACTTTTTTACAGTGTATCTAGCTTTTAGTCAATATTTGTGAATGTGCATAAACAAAAATGGTACATTTTAGTAACTATGACCCACATCCATGTTGTTAATTTTTGGAAAGTCCAAGAAAACCATTCACGGTCAGTATGTTTAGAAGTACTTGTGATTATCATGTAGGAATACTAGACGTTGCATGTGTGAGATGTTGTCACAGATTCAAAACGTGTTTGCTGCCATCATTCTATTACCGTTAGTGAAGCAGAAAAAAATGTTGTCAATTATGAATGTGAGAGTCGATTTTTGCTTAGAAATGAAACTTTTGTGTCTCTTCAGTTCATAGTGATCATAGTGACAAAGGTTCATAATTAACAGAACAACATTAATAACTAAAGATGTATGTATCAAGTAGGCATTGAGCTGCAATTGTATCATTTAAGATTTAACACTTTGTGTGGTATGTCATCTACTTCCCTGGATGTATCTGGTATCCTGACACGACACATTTCGTGACAACCTTTGTCCAACGGACACTTTCAGCCTTATCGCCTACGACGTTCCTTTATCCGTTTATTCTGCTGTACACGCAGAAAAGAAAAAAAACCCAATCTAAAAATATTATTCGGAGCGCGGAAGGGCCCTGCGCCATTCCGAATTCCCTTTTTCATTGAAATTTAAACCAAATCGGGGTCTATAAGATCTTAAAGCCCCCGATGTAAGTCAATAGTTTCCCAAACGTATAAATTCGCAGGGAAAACCGATTTGTAAGGCACGACAAGGTTCTAGAAAAGGTCCAGGCGGTTACCCCATTCGACAAGTACATATACCAATCTGCCATAGTGCTTACCGCAGTAGTTCTGCTCGGAGGGACGATCGTCAACTGGTCCTACTTTGAGATTTGATTTTATATTGAGCACATTGTCATGAAGAACACATAGAGCACTATTTCTTTTGCTCATAGCAATCTTCAGTGACACCAATTTCTATTATCGATCTACAAGCTTGAAAAACCATTTTTTAAAGCAAGAATTGTTTGTTTACTTACATAAACATCATTGAAATAAGCATATCTAAGTTATAAAACTACAACGTAAACAAATAATCACACATTTTAACACAATACTGTGTTAATCGCGGTCCACAAGGGATTGTGTATATTTGTACACAATTGTCTGTATGTAGCGGTGTGTTAAAGACTTAACGCAATCCACTGTGTTAATTGAACAAGTGTTATGTGTAATTTTTCGCATTTCAGTGTTATTTGTAGCATTATAGGTGTAGACTTAACACATTAACATGTTCATTTTATTGTATAATGTACATTATTTACATAATTATGGTGTTACTCTAATAATAAAATAAAAGACATTACTTTTTATAATTTTGTTAAAAATATACAGGGTGAAACAGAAAGAATGGGTCTACACTTTCATGTCAATAAATATTAGCGTATTTTGCGTGCGTGTGATTTATTATTCGTGCAGTTATTGAGAAATTTCAGAATAAAACTTAAACCTTTAACACCCTGTATTTCTTCTAGCCAGCGACAGTCGTATAAGGTATGATGAGCTCAAACATAATATTTTGGTGTTTGGTATCTCCACCTTAGTGTTGACCCATTCTTTCTGACTCACTAACACAATTAGTAGTAGTGGTGCATATTGTAACAATAGACTTTAGAGACAAATATCTAGTATATGTAGGCACTACACAATAGCAATTTACGAAAATTGGTAGAGATCTTAAAATATAATTTTCCTTCTCTAAAATTACACCACAAAATCAAAATACAGATATAGGAATCTAAAACGTCAGAGAGTGAACCTCTAATATATTTAATAGTTATAGTTCTAATTAGTTTTAGCTTTAGTATAATTATCAGCAATATTTGTTGTATTTAGGTAGGTACTTACTATTTTCTTTTATCAAACCTCAATTTAAATGTTTACCATTTGAACACTGTAAGCGAGAGGTAACTGAACACAACAACGTTACACGACCAACATGGCGTAGTGACGTGTGTTGGAACAGCTGATATACTGCAATTGGACAACTGTGCTCAATCTCATCTGATGTACACAACTTATTTTGCAGTGTGCAGTAACTAGACTAGCTCTAGCTGAATATTCTGCTGATGAGCTTCCAGATTTAAGCCCTAGCTACTCGTAATAGCACTAGATATCGTAGATAAAATTTGCAGAGTTAAATAAACTTGGACCGACTGGAAAGTCCATTTCATATCTATCGACTTCCTCTATGACTCAACAAACACGGTCGGGCCGAATGGAAATAAATATAAACGGGGGTATATCTCTATCTCTGATAGAAAACTCAACCGGTTGGTTCTACAAACACCGCCAACCCCTTTTAAGAGGCGAGTTTCTCGCGGGCGAAAAAATCCGGGCGCATCTGCGTATTTACTTAATATTATAAAACGAGGACGTACCGTTCCGTTCCACTCCACGTCGATATTATGCAATGCTGGAAATAGACATTTGCATTCCTTTCTGCTGCTTCTCAGCCACTCGAGCCCCATCGTTACGAGCAGGAGAGCGCTGCTGCGAGTTGTTGGTTCGGTTTTCAATTGGCGACGTCGTAAACTCAGCCGCTGGTAAATTGGACAGGGTTTCGCGTTTCTTTCTTCAACGAAACGTCATCTCTATATTTCTTAACATAACAATCACTTGTTGAGGAAGCATAAAACCATTCAATTGTTTAGCATCTTTAACGAGACATTTAAAAAGTATTATATGTAAACTGGCAGACTTAATAATATACCTACAGTTTTAAATTGTTATATATTCTATGGATATAACGACGCTATAGGTAGTTGTGATGTAAATGACGAGTTGCATTAACATGAATGTGAAACTAAAATACAAATATTAGTAACTTGTACCTATTTCATTTGGATACATTCCAACGCTCCATTAGCTGTTATTTCCAAATATTTGTGTAATAAATACATCATGATGCAGTGTAGCATTAGACTTTGTATTATACTCATTATTTGAGCACGTAATGTAAATTGTTTTTACTGCGATAGTTTCAGCAATTAGAGGTATCACAACATTTAATCCTTGATGTGATAATAGCAAAATCTAATTTACTACAGAACATGTGACCCGATTCGCAGTCTGAACTTACTATAAAGAGTATAGAACTTGTCTTCGCTCTATGTTTGCCATATTGTGACAAGATATATTTAACTGGCGCATAATTTATTTGTGATCGTTGTAGGTTCGTTATCCATTGCAATGGCTCTGCAGTATTTTGCTGGCATTCATCGTCAATTAACAATATATCAACAATTCATCAATACGTGCAATTTTATATTATCATTAACTTAATCCTAGTATTCTAGCACCATTGATACCATTTGATATGTTGAGATCGATTGTTTGTCATTTTCCAAACATAATGACAAAACGTCCAAATCCAGCAAGCGCATTTAAAATGTATGTTTTAATAAAAATATTGTCTAAAATATCGAATACCATTATGTCTGGATGTGATACTTCGTTGGTGAAAGCTATTTTTTATTGTTCGTTGGACATGACATTAGTTTTTATTTGGTGCAGGAATATCGACAAAAGTTTTATTTGTGAGGTTAAGGTAAATATTTTGTAAGTCGTTTACTCTAAGAAACGGAACTTGAAAATAACTAATACTTTAGCCCGTAACGGGAACAGCCCATATGTAACGGGGCTGGTTTGTTACTACAAAAGTAGCAGTAAAGTTGTGACTGCCATTCCTACTGCTACTTCTTAGTAACATTTTGTCTGTTGTTCGTTCTGAATATTTATCCCTGCATTATTATTTTTATTACATTTCTTTGCGTCTTTGCTTGTTTTACTCCTGTTGCATATTTTGTCGTTTGAATTTTTTTTGTGGCGTTTTGATGCAGAACTAAGTTAATAGTTATAATGATATATATTCACAAAGACCACACTCCACACGTGACATGATCAAATAAGTGCAGACGTTACACTATGACGGACAGCGTGAAGGTTTTCAACTTTGGGGAAACTACATGGTAAAATTTACTTCATGGTGAAATTAAGAGGTGATACGCACTTTGGAGTTGCTGTGCGTGGTGATGCTTAATTGTTAGAGTGACTAATACAAAATACTTAAAAGTTCCACGTCTTTAAACAGACAGTAAAGGTTCCCTGAACCGGCAACTCTCAAAGCTACGTAAAAGTGATTGCCACCTTGAAGTCATATTTTAGTAAGATGAGTTAGTCACTGCCACGGTCATTTGCCACTTGTAAGTTCTTACAACTTAAATGTCTGATAACTAAGACGTTCCCTAAACCAAGAGAACTACTTCTAAGTCACATAACTGTAAAGTAATAAGAAATAATCGGAAAAATGTAGCAGTGGCTGTAGCTTTGCTATATGAAGATATTTATACAACAAATTTTGGTAGCGGTTACGTAATAGTTACTTTGTCAATGTTCCATTCTCAGTTAGTGTTACTTTGGTGTTAGTTGGGGGTTCGGGTGCTTGCCTAGCGTACTTCGCCAATACGCCACCGCTCTAATTTTTAATATAATGGAAATTAGAAACGTGTCCTTGATATTCCGATCGTCTCTTTATGTTTACCTCCAGTCTGGCAAATATTGCCCTTCTCGCACAAACTATTACGGAAAAACGTACCGCCGTTCTGCCGGCATTACCCGGTAACCTCTTCGTTATGAAACATCTTTCCGGATTACGGAAAATTAATTACATCTTCGCTGTGTGTCGCAATAATTAATTCCGGAAGCTTTGAGGAAAATATTCCGCAGGTTGAGGCGGCACCGTTGAACAATCGATTTATTAATTCAGTTATTAATTAAACAGGCTGCTTCTGCTTCTTGGAACCCGTCTGTTGAACGCATCGCATCGTCGTCGGGAGACTCTTATCAATTAAGCCAAATCGTGAAGATGCAGGATCCTAGTTGGCGTCGTACGTCTAAGGGTCCCCCTTGGCCGTGATCTGATTTAGTGTCGGCGTCGCAGTTTATAGGAACTGCCAGTTATTAGTTGGGTAAGTTTTAAGTGGCTTATTCTATTGATGACATTATTGACGGGAAGCCTAAGTCTGACCACTTGCACGTGTCGTTAGTTGAGAGTGGTATTCGCGTGCAAAGCCAGTATAGCATCACTAAGAAATTTAAGAAAATTTAACTGTGTTACATAATATAATAAAATACACTTAGCATTACATCTGTATCATTAAAATAACTTCTGTAGTGGTCTCCGTCAATCGCGTGTGTTTACTGTTAAAGGTTAACACATTTTGAGAAAGAACGTTCTACATTTAGAAATATAATATGCATACTTATAATGTAACTATTTTGGCACCGTGAGGTGTTAATTTAGTCATAGACGTCACACGTAGGATCAAAAGAGGGGACCAGTTTTTCGAAAAATGGCATTAGTGATTTTTCTAAGAAATTATTTTTAACGGATTCATATTTAGCTCCATTAGAAATGGCTCGGTACCAAATTTTGCCAACCTACTAAATTAAACTATTTGTCTAACTATAGGTTTGTTTTAGCAGACAGTTTGGGACTGTCTCAAACTGTCAAATGTAGTCAGTCATTTAAGTTGCTACTATATCTTTAGCGATATGAATACAAGATTCACTTGGTCAAACAATCTCTGATAGTTTGAAACCAGTCCTTAATACTGCTAAAACAAAGCTTATATTAGTTTTAAGGTTAACAGATATGTGACCTTAAAACACTTAGTTTTTAGGTACTCATATCCTGAATACTTTTAAAAATATTTAGGTGAAGGTATTTATTAAAATGTAAAGAACTGTTGAAGGTAGGTTGTCAAAATTTGGTACAAAGTGGTACATTTTTCAAAAAATTCGATCCTACGTGGGACACCTATGACTGAATTAACACCTCACAGTGTCAAAATAGTTACTTTATAAGTGTGTATAAGCTACCAAAAATCCAGAAGAGTGTATAGTATATATTTTTCGCAAAATTGCTGAATTTATAATTCAGCAAAATGTTACGGGTATATTCATTTTTCTTAAGCAATTGTCATACATAAATATTGTTTGTTTTAAATCGAACAGATACGCTTCTTACACTCGCAGTAGGATTACATTTAAAAAAAATCTAAAAAAGTTTTGTACCAACTGTTCCAAACACCATGTATTATTAATTTTATGGAAATGCCTGTCGTAATTCGCAAAACGAATCTAACACAACATATAATCGAAATGTACTTGTTGGTATTGGTGTTAAGGCCAATTACCTAAATTTAATGAAAAATGTAAAATGTGGCAACATTGCCGAGAGGGGACTGCTTGTGACTGCCGACTGCCCCACTCTCAGGAGTCTCACCACGGTGGTATTCATACTCTGTCTCCGGTCGCTGGAGAGCGATCTCAGTCCCGAAATTATGCGATTTTGATAATGAAATTCAAATAATTTCGGACGAATAACAAATACAGTGTACTGTAGCAGTGGTATCTTATATCTTCTGCTCCATGAAAATGAAATGAAATTCACATAATTTCGGAACGGAAATCGCTCTCTGGCGACCGGAGAAGGACTATGAATACCACTGTCAGGCACTCAGACAGTCTGTACTGTAACTGAACTTGTTTATGTGTAGATGTCTATTTCAATCATTTCAATAAATCTAACAAAAACAAAAACTACAGTCCATTTTCTGTTACCAACAAGCAACAATTGGTATAATATGTTTTTTTCATCTAGCATAAAGTAACTATTTTTCACATTTCGTTTTGTTTTTCGTAAATGCTTTAAATTCGCCGAAATGTTGTGTCTATCGCAGAAAAATAATACACACGTTTGCATATGTTTTGTAGGTGTTCCTAAACACAACCTTGCCTTGCGTCCAAATTTTCCCACACAAAAGTGTCATAAATAATATTTAGGGAACAAGAAATTGAATGAAAAGGTGACAAATTGATAGCAATTCCATTAGTAGGTGATTTCTGTTTCGACAACCGTGTTCTTCTATACGTTCCTCTTATTGTACCAGACTTCCTGTTCCCATTCATCCAATATTCATGTCTAATATACGGGGATATTTCCATTTACACGTGTTGAGGTTACGCCACTGCCGAGGATTATATCTGTAACGCCGTCCTTTTATATCCTGAGCTCTGTATACCCAGAGCCAGCTAATTAATACTGCAAAGAGGTCTTACACGACAAAGGTTAAGCCGAAATTTGATGCCTAGTGCTGATTCATTGGAATCTTTGCCGTGGTTTCGGACTAAAATTATGGCTAATATGGTGCGAGCAAAATTTTCTAAATGTTACCTTGGAAACAGAACAAGTTCCTAGATTTATCAAAGGACGCGAGTCAAATCGGACCGGAAATAGATTAGAAATTAATTAAACCAGAAAATGTCATAGCATCTGATCCTTTTAATTCCAGCTAACTAACTATAAGTCCAGCCTTTGTAACATTAATAATTATTACCGATATAAGAGGTGTGGCAATTGAGTTCCGGGAATTTGTCAATGAAAAAACAAGCAAATTAAATTTCGCCAAAATTTTATTATTGACCTTCACAATAGTCTCCCTCTAACTCTACACAACGATTCCAACGTTGCTCCCAGGATTCGAAGCACCCTTGGTAATCCTCCGCAGTTAACCCGTTCAGCACCACGGTTACAGCTTCGTTGAACCCCTGTACGCCGCCATGATGAGTTCCCTTGAGGTGCGGCTTCAGTTTGGGGAATAAAAAAGAAATCGCATTGGGCAATATCTGGGCTATAGGGTGGGTCAGCATAGCCAAAAACACTTGCACAATGAACGAGGAATGGGCTGACGGGTTATCATGGTGCAAGATACAGCCGTTCTGGGTTCGGGTCGCACACGGAAAACGCGGGCCCGCAGCCGTTCCAAGACGCCAACATATAACTGTCCAGTCACTGTCTGGCCGGCAGGAACATATGCCGTGAATATCGAAAAAAACGATAAACATTGCCTTCGGTCGTGACTTGGACATCCTCGCTGCCGTTGGCCGCTCTCCACCCTTTTCCCCCCACTGCTGACTTTGTTTACGGGTCTCGGGGTCATACTCAAATATCCAGGTCTCATCTTCAGTGACTACCCGACTCATCCAGTCTCTACCGTCGGTCCAAATGAGGGACAACAAATCCTCGCAAATCGATTTTCGCATGTCTTTCTGTTCATGGGTGAGAACTTTTGGCACCATTTTTGCGCAAATCTTACATATTCAAATTTTCATGTAACATCTTGCGAACGGTTTCTTTGTTGACGTTTAACTCGTCAGACAACGCACGAATGCTTAGGCGCCGGTCAGACGTGATCAGTGCACGCAAACGGTCAACATTCACGTCAGTACGAGAGGTGAGGGGAGCTCCTTCACGTGGATTGTCTTCTACCAATTCACGCCCCTCCTTGAACCGTTTTGCCCATTCAAACACGCGTGTTTTCGACATGCACTCGTCTTCATACACCACCTACAATTTTCCGAGGGTTAAATTGATTTAATTTCACCTAAGGAACCTGTGGTCTCATATTTGCTACTTCATTTAAAAACACCCTGTATATGCTAGGTAAAGAACAAAGAAACTAGTCTCTTTTTTAGAAACTTTATTTTTACTTTCTACAGAATTAAGTTTTTATAATGTTATTATTTTTTTATATATATTTTTTACATTTTAATATGCAGCGAAGAAGTCGCGACTGTAATGTCTCCATCGTGCCAACAGAAAGTGCTAATAATATCGGAAAAACGATTAAGTTATTCTTCCATCTTTCTTAAAGCGAACTGAGATTCCTCTTGGAGGGCTTAATCTGAAAGCTTTTAAATTTAACGGAATATTTTAGAAAAATAATTACCGGAAATTGTTCCGTTAGGGTTTACAAAGTAAATAAGAATTCTTGTTGAATTTCAAACGCCCCTCTGTTATTGGACCCCGCCGACGCCTACGCAGAACAAACAATTTTAATTAGAACAATTATAAAACTGTTTTGGTGCCTCCAAAAGGGTCTACCGAAGTTTTTTTTCTTGATTAACAACAGCTGACTACCATGGAATAACAATATCTGTTGTAATTGTGTGGAATAATTATTGAAAATCGTACACAGATATTATACAGTGTGTCCATAAACTAACTCATATATTTATCATTAGCCAAATAAACAATATTATTAAACATTCCCGAAACAGGTCGATTTTTTAATTTAATTTACTGTTTTTTCAACTAATAATTTAATATACAAGGTGGTCTACCTTTGTGTAATGACGCCATTACTGGATTTTTAAATGGAACATTCCATTTTTTCCCCTCATTTCCGGATTTTCCTTGCTGAGCTGCCTCCAAAAATGTAGCACAAGTTGCATCAAATTGGTACAGGGTGGGCAACAATACCAAAAAAGAAATAAATGTACTAAAAATTAAATAAAATTATGTATTGTCATTACAACTAGATTGATAAACTATTAAAAAACACTCCAGACACGTTTATTAGTGATCTTACGTCTCATCTATGAACTGGCTTAAGACGACGTTGAGCGAAGAACTGAATTCTGCGCGTATATGATGCACCAAAATAACAATTTCATTGCTAAAGTTTTATTTTCCAACGAGGCAACGTTTTATTTTAAGGGGCATGCTAATCGGCAAAACACCCGTCTTTGATGAAAATTTGATATTTACATTTTGAATTTAGTAACATAACTTTCTATTAACTTTTTATAAACACCTTTGGTATTGTTGCCCATTCTGTACCAATTTGAAGCAACTTGTGATACATTTTTGGAATCAGTTCAGCAAGGGAAATCCGGAAATGGGGTGTTCCATTTAAAAACAAACCGGTGATGATGTCATTGCTCGAAGGTAGGTCATCCTGTATATTAAATTATTATTTGAAAAAAAAGTAAAAAAAAATAAAAAATCGACCTATTTCGGAAATTTTTAATAATATTGTTTATTTTGGTCAGTGGTCGCGCGGTTTAAGGCGTCAGTACTTGAATCGAGGTGACTAGATTGCTGTGGGTTCGACCCCCGCAGCAGGTAGACCGTATATAGGCTATATTCTTGGAGAGGATTGGCACCCTCTGTGCGGGTATGGTAGGGTGGAAGAATGTTGGCTTGGATCAATGTGAGAGATTGATACAGGTTGACATTTAAATATCTCCCTAATTAATAAGGTTTTCCAGGTTTCCCTCATTTCTGCACTGAATGGTGGTTAGGGCTTACCAACGTAAGTCGTTCCTGGGCGCAAATGCGGCCTGCTTAATAATAATATGCCGCCCCCTCTCCCTTACTATTATTTAGCTAAGATTGTTATTTTCTGGATAGTTTACATGATTTTGAAACAGACTTTTAGACGGGTGTGGTTTTTGAAGAAATCTTATAAATAATCAAGAAATTGTATTTGAACCCTAAAAATATTGTAAAAATTACTTGAAAATCTTGTCAAATTTAAGTGGAATGCCAACTTTTAGACGGATTTTTGTTTAAATTCAGAAAAATCCAAGGCATAGCTGAAAATTTGAATTTGGTTACTAGGTATAACGTTCAAATCTAAATTTGCTTTATTAAATTTTAAAATAAAGAACTAAAACAGGTAAAATTTACTAAATTTGCTCTAGGCAATGGCTTTTAATGTATGTCATTACGGGACCTTTTCAAGAAACGGAGAAGAAGATCTGGGGGTTTGTTTTTCACGAACTCTTAAATTAGTGAATTACCGCCCCCATTATTAATCAAAACCCAATCGCCTTGACAATGGAACTCGATTACGCGAACGCGTTTTGTTCCTAGCGCCCACCCGACGCCATTCTGTATTTTGATCCGAGGAAACGCTCCACCGCCTACCGCCTTGATATCGAACAAAGAACGAGACACATCAGAATAGGAAACAATTCTTCGGGCGCGCAAACATTAGTCCCCCGGAACGGAGTTATCTGGCAACCCCTCTTACCTACCCCTACCCCCTGCCGTCCCCCGTAATACCGCCATTAAATTATACAATTAGATAAATTAAAAGGAAACGCTGGAAGGTAGTAATTCACAGCTGCCATCGGGCTCGGGAATCATACAATCGGGGAATTCAATAGGCGGCGCTGGAACAATTGAAGAAACAATTGAATGTTGCAGTTACGACTGTAACTCGGCGCTCGGTTGCGAAGTGCGGCAATTTGTACGTAAATGGTCGCGTAGCGCGGGCGATGGATGCCAGAAATTGCGGAAGTTTTCGTATTCCCAGCTAATCACGACGCCCCGCTTGACTGCCCCCTCGTTTTACGCCAAAATTCTTCCCATACTTCATTCGACGCTTACAAGTTTCCTTAAAATATCTTAAAAACGGGGTTTACGCCCAGCGACATCGTGGCAAAAACATGAGAGAGGATATTTCAAATTTACTAGGTATATCTAAAATTTTGTCAGAAATAGTTTTGACTGAGACAGAATTTGAAAAAGTCTTATCTTGTCTTGCATAATACAGACAGAAATGAGAAATATGAAACTTTATTACGAAAAATGAAACGCGTGGGACAGCGTGTGTCAGTCTCAGCTACTGTATTCGACGGTAAAGACAACAACCCTTGGAGTGCTTCTCACTTCAGTATATCATACCTGATTTGTTATGTTGTACATACATTTTTACACTAAATAAAAAGACAAAATTTCAGGAAGATAAGTACCTATTACATGCCATGTTGAAAGTTCGCATTCGAAGAAAAAGTAACTATTTTCGCATTTTTAAATTATGTTGAAAATTATATACGCCCTAGCCCCAGCGCTAACGGATTTTGATTACACTTTCCGTATACTACTAATAGTACTAATAACATAATATTGTTATATCACTCTGCCAGCAAATTATGTGTAACACAAAATGATACTACGCACACACTATAAAATACCAAAAATAATAACAGTAGTACAATTCGTTTACGTACGACGTGGTATGTTGTTATCTAATGAAACTTTATATAAGGTTAGGTTATAAATGAAAAGTGATTTTCAACAAAGACTGTGCGCGCACAACTTATCTCAGCTTTTCGATGATCTTCTTGTGAAATAGAGTTCAGATACTTATTAGGGTAGGTTAGGGTTACACAAAGTCGGCTTCAAAATTTGCAATAACTTTGAACTTAGTAGTAACTAGGTTGTTAAAATACATTTATTAATGCATTATTTTATTTTAAAGCCTACCAGTTACCAGCGTATCAGTTAAAATTAAAACCCCACTTTCAAAATCACTCTATATAGCAGCATTCAGAGTAATAATTACCCATTATGCCCATAGAAATTATAAAATATTTAGAACGCAAATGAGGTACCGAAAATAGTCAAAGTATGGAGAAAACGTGGAAATATTGCAGGATTTATGAGTTGATTTCAAAATATTAAACTTTTACGTTCACTTCGCAGAAACATATGATTTCTATAGTCAAATTACAAACATTTCGTTTTGGTTTCAATTGTATGAAAATGCAGTATAACAGCTTACATTAAGTTTTCTCTAGATTGCTGCTTTCTAAGCTCCTCCATAGTCTATTTTGAGTGCCTAATGTAAAGACGATGTGTCAAACGAAAAAAAGTAAGGAGCCTCTTTCTGTTGAAAATTGAACAAGGATTCTAGAAATAGTTTTTTTGTTTCTAAAAAAACATTGGCGTACCATTTTTTTTCATTAAAATTTCCCTGTCCGTACGCACGCCACTGGTGCAAGAAAAATAATATTTTTTACGTAAAAATATGAATCTAGATTACCTATTCAAAGGTTCCAAATTTCATTTAAATATCTACAGTAGTTTTAAAAATATTAATAAATTTGGAACTTTTGATAAAAATTTTGACACGCTGTATCTTTGTAACCAAGCATTTTTCGAATATAGTTTATAATACAAACTGATATTATTTTGTGGTTCTCGGTCTGCCTCTAAAGTTTCCGCTTTCGAAAGTGGACCACCCTGTATATATAAAGCTGTTTACAGGTCTTTTAGGCCCAAATATTATTACTAAATACATTACTTATCTACGATATTTGATAAAACACGTAATAACAGAATAGTAATCCTTTACGTGAAATTTCTGTATGACTGGGTGGTCCGCTGGAAGAAAACTTGGGCACTTCCTCTAGCAGGAGCAGGAGAAGGTTCTATACAATTATTGTGCTTACGGAAGCGCTTCCACCAGGACACAGGCCTGTATAACTAGCATCAGTGGCGTAGCCAGAAATTTGACAAGGGGGGTTCAGTGAACAAAGTATTTCAAACTAGATTTTTTTAATAAAAAAATAAATAATTTTTAATAAATTGAAACAATAAAAAGTAAATAAAAAAACAATCTCATCATAAACATGTAAATAATAAACAGGTACGAACAATATTTGTTACAAAAATGACAAAAATAAAATTAGAACTTAGTTGCAGGTGAACCTAGTTCACTGACCGCATTGCTAAATCTTGGCGAATAGAATGATTGCAGGTTTGTAGTGAGACATTACCTATATGACCCAACCAACCCAACTCATGGGGGGGGGGTTCTGACCCCCAACCCTCTCCCCTTCCCCTCGGGGCTACGCGACTGACTAGCATACTTTTTATGTATCATGTGTTGCACAGAAAGTAATTCCTTGTACTTAGTGTTGGTCTCACCTGTTGTTTTTCCAAAAATACCCGTCGATCGCTGTCCGTAAACTAATTTGAGGCTGACCATGTCAATCAATATCCCCGAGACGTGTGCGAGCGAGCTCTAGGCCCATGGGGCCGGCCGTTGGCAGCTGCCCAGCTCCAATTTATTATTATTGTGTCTTCAAACACCACGGGCGAAGGGGGGTGGAGGGAAGGTCGATCTCCGACCCAACAACCTAATTATAAACTTTGCTCTTTAGGACAATTTACTCCGCGCCGGAACGCACCTGTTACTACTTTAGATAATGGGTAATATTGCTACTGTATTATGTAATAAGTTACATTAATTTATCGTCTGTGTTCCCGGCCTAAATACACAGCCGTTTGTGTTCCGGGCCCGGGAAAATTTCGCCGCCATTGTTCGATTCAGGAAGTTGTTTATTTCATGAGGTGGCTGTAATTGCCCCTTTGTACTTGGTAATGAAAGTCTGTCTTCCTCGTGTTTTGGTAAAACGTAATGTCTCTTCTAAGAAATCTACCCGTAATAGGCCCTTTCAATTTTCAAAATTCATAGTAGGTACAAAAGAAAGGATAAGGTTATTCAAATTAGTCAATTTCCAGAAATCTTTATCCTTAAAATTAATTAAGAACAAATATTTTAACTGCGGTGTAGTTCGTCATATAGATGAGTCTAGTGAAAGTCGTTTTTAATTCTTTAAGAAAATTGCCACATTTTGAGGTCCGCTGACCAGATAGAGCACTGACGTAACCGAATAAACCCTATGATCTTCTGAAGGCGAGGTTGCCATATCGCCTGTAAGGTAAATGATGTAATACTGGCAACGCTGTGGGCTATTCATTCAATCTACGTCATTGTGTCTCATAAAAGCTTTAATAAGGGATGTCGTCAGAGATCCTCAACAAGTTTTCTATTGAAAATTAATTCAAAATTTATTTGAAATTTGACATTTTCATTTCTGATTTTCTTGTAAAAAAGGACCTATTAATTATGTGTCCTATGCAGTGAACTGTACAGCTCAAATTAGATATTCGTGTTTCACAAAAAAACTTACTTCGTATATCCTATATCGTAAAAAATTAAATAAAAACATTCTTAAGGAAGCAAGTTGATTTAAATGACATTATTTTTGTGCAACGAAGCTACCTTTATAATATGGCCCTTTCTTCACTGAACACCCTGTGTAAATGGATAAGACAGGATAGAAATCAATAGTCCAAATTACTTTCTTCTTCTTTTCCATCGGGCGGATCAATACCAAATTTCCTTAAATCAAAACCTCTTCCAGATAAATAAATTACCCACCGAATCCGGCTCGGAGATAAACCCATTGGAAGCTTTTTATCCACGTTAATATCCTTGCAAATTTCCATGATCGTTAGAATGCCCATTAAACGGAACGGTTGCTTTCGCAGCTACAAATGACACAAAAGGACTAAAAAACACCGGCCCCGAATAGCGGCCCAAGTCGTTTAACCCGCCTGGTAGACTGGGTAAATCCTAGGGGGTGTATAGAAACTTAAAATCACCTCCGAAATGTTCTTTGTTTCGTCGCGCACTAAATTGTTCGTTTCTGTATCGGGGAATGAAGCTAGTTTGTTTCGTTTCTGCCATTATAATAAGGTATTTTATAATGTGTGCCTATTTTTCGTAAAATAATAACAAATTCTTTCTTAAGTGTTCAACTAGGCAACCGGTCGTGTTTATACAGTTTTTATTAGGTTAGGTTATTAATAATATTGTGTGAAACTAACTACTCTGTAGACTAATACCCTGATCTGCGTTGAATTCCAACCACAATATTTTACTTATTTATTTTTTATTATTATAATAATTCTAGATTTCCTATTTTATTTTAAAGGTATATCAGCAAAAATTTATTTATTTAAGTGAACAGGAATATTTATTGTAATCGCTATATAAGTAGGCGCTAAAAATTCGTTCACGCAAGTATCTCCATTGTTTAATGCACACTCTGTATAGTATGTGTGTGGGTGTGAATTTGAATGCGGTAGAATGATTTCATTAAGTAAGGTATGTCTTTTTTGTAGTAAATTTAGCTAAATTAATTTTTATTTCAGATAATTATTAAATGAAATTTTGTCTATGGAATTGTTCATTAGCAGTGGCGGCTCGTGATGAAATGAAACGGGTGTTCTGTTTTTTGTTTCCCGAAATGTTTCGTCTAAATTATTTTGTGTTTAATATTAATTGTCCCTAATAAAGCTAATTTCATTGTATTATGTAGATGGCTTTTTAAGTTGTCGTGCTTTTTTATTTTTTCAGTTAAGTGCACCAAATCTGTTACCCCTACCTCCGTCCATGCTTTATTACAGCCAAAAAGTAACAAATAACGCATTTTATTTTGTTGCACCCACAAATCAAATTGTTCTTCGAATAAAATAATGTCTCTATTAAATTGACGTTTATATGCTTTTACCAGGCTAACACCTGAAGTCTCAATAACAATATCAGGCAATGTTTTTAAATCAATTTTTCTTCATAAGAGTATTTAAAAATCACATGAACTAAATTATAAACTAAATCCATTGTCACTAATATAAATATTAATAATTAGTACAATAAATCACTATACAAATTTACAAAACACCAAAACAGTATTTAAAATCTCAAATTAACGCGAAATACGAAATAGGTACGATTTACGCCCGCAATTCTACGAGTAGTACATTCACTGATGTTGCCTTTGCTGCGAAGAATGCAGCTCACTGACCGTGTAAATTCGTACATATGCGAGCGTCAATTATGGATCGCCGCGGGAGTTGAAGGGGAAGACGGGTGTCCTGAACCGTGCACAGAACTACCTCGTGTGGCCCAGTTCAATGTACCGCGACGCGCTCGCGTAGAGACCCCGATAATTCATCTGGTCTACTACTCAATAGAGAAGGGCGGACAGAATGCGATTTTAACGAAAGCACGACGGCTCGACTGTCTCGACACAGGGGACAGGGCGGACAGCGTCGGCAGGCGTAGGAATCGTAGGATGCTGTTTAACCGCACCAATTAACCAAATTATTTTATTAATAAATTTTAGTAATTATTACGCCGCGAAAATATATAAATATCTCATTTTTTTGGCAGTTCTGCAGCTCTGCAGCACCTATACACCAGCCGCCACTGTTCATTAGCATACCTAGATATTTGGTATAAAAAACATACATATCACTTCATTATTGATTTATGTTTTAATACCTTTACAATACAGTAAAAAATCTGTGAATTCGAAATGTTTTGTATAACTTTTTTGCATAAAACGATAAAAAATTAAAAATGACGAAATGGACATAGCGTTCTCTCTTCCTTATTTTGACTTATTTGGGAGCGTCGAAAATCGCCTACCTGTAAATCTCACCTTCCTCACTGAATTACTTCGTTACTAGAAATTATTTTAGCATCGGTACCGTATATTCCACCAATACCCGCATAAATTACCGCCCTGATTTATGTTGCCTAATCCGTTAACATATTAACGATATAATTCTATACGCAAATAGCTTCCGAATTAAAATTCCATAAATTTTAAAATAAATTCCAGTTCGATAAATGGCCGGGCTTCCATTTTACCTATACGTGTTATTTCGTGCCGGTGCGGCATTTTAGTTAAAAATGATTTCGATGCTGTTTTTTCGACTATTAATAATTGATGGAATAACACGGATATAAAGCATTTTAAATTACTACGGATTTTTACGTTCAACAAAAAAGTAAAGTGGTTTATGTCTAAAAATGCCATGTTTAGTAATAATTTAGTAACGTATTTTTATTTACAACGCTGTCAGTTCGTTCTATGCCAAATCGAAGCGGTTTCAGCCATTCTTAAAACTTTGCCGATTACTTGGCACAAGGAAGACAGGCTAGGTATTTTCCGATACACACACGTGCTATATTCGTTACAAATAGAAGATCATCATTCTTTGCCGGCACAGCGTTTACTGCTACACAACAGACATTTCCAGTACAATACAATAGAAAAGTACCATTTGTCATGATGAAAAATACCCGAAAGTTCGCCATATACGTATAAATTAGTATGTAAATGGCGTTGCATATTTCAAGATATGCACGTTAGGCCGATGCCTGTTTCCACTGACAACGCGAGATGTTTTTTTGCATTGTTTATTCAGAAACCGAAATAATACGCATAAATCAGCTGTTATTTAATCCCGTGGTTTCTTTTCTAGTTACATAAAGCTCTAGGTATTACGAAATTATATTTTGTTGCAACCGTCTTCAATTTCTTTCAAGATGCCACCAGTAAGGTTCACCATTTTATTGCGGATATTCTCTTAAAAAATTAATATTAAGAACACACTATTAAGAATTGTTGGAAATAATTCTTTCCACCGTGCGTTCAAAGATTTGGCATTTCCGACAGTTTATTGTAGTGTACAGGGTGTTTCAAAACAAAGGCGAAACATTTCAGGGGGTGATTCCTTGTTGAAAATAAAAGGTAGTTTGTTATATAAACGTTGGGTCACAACTCAACCATTTGGGAGATATCGCGTTGCAAAGATGGCGGAAAAAAGAGAGTTTTTATTGTTTTTCTCGGAAATGAAAAGCGTGGGAATGGTAAAATTTTGTGGAAGTGTTACCATCATCGAAAGACACTTGTGACATATTTTTTCACTTTTTGAAAATAATTGGAAAGGGTTGAAATAAACTACCCCTTTCATTTTTTTAGCTATACTTTCAAAAAACTTCCTTAACGACGTAGAAAAAATAAATTAGATTAAGCCGATTCATTTAGAAACTTTTTTCTCTCTTATACTTTTTGATAAAATTAACTGTTTCGACGTTAAAAAAATAAAATGTAAAGTATTGCACGTCGGGAAGAGGCAGTTTTACCACACCCATTATTAGGAAAAACTAGTTGGCTGCTGTCAATTTCCAGATGTTTCCATTGTTGCTTTGACAAAAAAATGGCACCGTTTTGATCTTGAGGTAAGTTTCATCCCGTTCAACTTCTCAACTGTAACATTTTATTGCACACAATTATTGCTACAAAAATGTGGATAACTGTCACGTCAGATTATCTCTGATACTCAAGGCAAACTTACAAACGTCAAAAATGCCGTAAATTACTATACAGGGTGAACCTTAAATAAGTACAAATATTTTAACTGCTGGTGTAGTTCGTCATATAGATCAGTCTAGTGAAAGCCATTTTTAAAAATTTCTAATATTTACGGATATTAATTTTTTTAAAAAGTACCCACATTTTGAGGACCGCTGCTTAACCAAGCTAATAAACCATATGATTTGTTGCGAGGTTGCCATATCTTCTCTAATATAAATATTACGTTTCCCGTAACGTAATAGTAAAGTAATACGGTTAATTCTATTTTAAAAATACTTGTTTGAAGCATAAGTACAGTATAGTTGGGTATGTAGTATGATACGCAGCAATATTAACATACATTTTAACTGCTTAACTGACCTTACTATAAACTATTAAAAATAAATTTCCGCAAGTTTAATACTACCGAAAAGTATTTAGGAAGATATTACGTGATATTACTATGTCCAATGTTCAAAAATTATACATAAACGTGCACACAACCTTACCTGTTTGTTAAAAAATTAACTATTTAATCAGTAATCCACATTTCACGCGTTAAATGCCATTGTACACTGATAGAAAGAAACACAAGACACAATTTCCTTAAGTTATTTTATGAATAATAACGAACAACTATGATTTTCACACAAGATATTAAATTTAAAGGTTTGTTGAAGCAAAGACATTTGTATAACACTGGCAACACTGTGAACTGCATGTTCAATCTAAAGCGCTATGACTCTTAAATGTATGAAAGTCAGCGGTCCTCAACAAGTTTTCTACAGAAAAATTACAAAATTTATTTAAAATTTCACTTTTTTATTTCTGATTTTTTTGTAAAACAACTATTAATTATGTGTTCTACACAGTGAACTATAATGCTGGTTAAAATATTTGTACTTATTTAAGGTTCACCCTGTATAATGGCAGTTTATTTAAGAGAAAACTGTGTATTTGGGCTAGAATTATAAAATGTCCATTTCCGTAGCGGATATTTTTCCAGGTGCACGCAAATAGCACTAAAATATGGCAAGAAAATAATTTTTCTCGTAAATTATTGTTGGGGCCACTGATAAACTGTTTGCATAATAAACTTAAACTCGAACGGTAATGGTCGGCGGGACCTTGAGTGCCTCGAAAATACCGAAGTTTTACATTACTGTAATCAATTTATCACGAATATCATTAATTATTGCCAGGCCCGACACGTGGAGGATCTCCCATATACTTCCACCCAAAGGGCATCGGTTATAAGACGCCCCCGATTGATGTTCGCAGCCGGTATGAAGCGAAACCGAGGATACGGCAACCCCAGCGATTTATTTTTAGAGGTATTTCTGCCCGTTCCTCACGCATTATTGATTGCGCCGCTAATATAATAACTTTTCAATGGAAATTGCGATGAATGTGGCAAATTATCATGACAAATTTTGTCTGTCTAAGCGTAGCTAACATTTAATTTTTTAGGTTAAAAGCGAAAGTCTAATTGGTGTTTTGTTCTATCTGACAACCTGACGTATCGTTTTGTAAAATATCATTATTATTATTTATTATTTGTTTCGTATATTTTTGTTTCACGATAAAAATATCAGAATCAACGATAAACGATAAAATGTCAATATCGAATTTGTCTAACAGAATAATGTTCAGAAGAATAAGCCGCAAGAAATTATGGATGAATTTGCAGATTTCTTTACCATCAAGTAATGTCCATATTAACAATATAGTGACGAACAATTCAGCAGTAATTTCAATGGTAGTACTCAGATACTTGAGTATATTATTTAATATATGTTTGAAAACGACAACAATTCCTGAAATATGGAAATTATCGAAGGTTTGTTTCATGCAGAAAAAAGGTGAAAAGTCTAATATTATGAATTTCAGACTCCATTATTTAAGTACCTACGTTCTACCACCACTAATTTAGTAGTTGTTACACAATTCATTTCTGAAACTCTGGACAAGCAGTTCCAGATTGAGGTCGCATATATTGACATGTCGGAGGCATTTGACAGACTTGGTCATTGCATACTTTTACGGAAATTATTCGTCATTAAATTGAATTGATCTGTTAATCTATCAATTTGTTAGGTGCAGGAAACAGTATGTCAGGTTCAATGGATTTAAATGTACTGAATACATAGCCTCATCCGGAGTGTCTCAGGGAACCAAACTGGGGCTTTTCTTATTTAATATTTTTATAAATGCCAGTCAATGTTATAAATGTTCAATGTCTTCTTTATGCAGTTGATTTAAAAATTTATTATGAGATTCACTCTGAGGCCGACTGCGTTCGCTTATATGATATTTTGAAGCGCGTTGAAGATTGGTGCACTTTAAATCATCTCAAGCTTAATGTCGCAAAGTGTAATCTAATGTTCTATTCCCTCAAAAAAGATCTGATCTATGATTACAAGGTAAATAATATTATTATTGAAAGACCAAAAACTATATCTGATAGGGGTAATATTTGATAAAGATTTGTCTTTAAATGCGCATATTGATAAGATTATTTCCGAATTCAACCGTATGTATGAAACATTAAAAATATTATACTATACTTATGTAAGGTCAAAGCTAGAGTATGCCTGAGTAATTTGGAATCCTCATTATGAAATTCAGTCCAGTGCCATTCTACTATATTTTTGTTTAAAGTAAAGAATAGTGCTGCAGATAATTTTGCAACAAAATATATGGTTAAATATACTCATATCCTTATCACTCTCTTTTGTTACCTTTCATCTTCCCGTTCGTCAAACTAATATGCTAATCAAATACCATATTTCAGTGTTGCACTACTATAATTGAAGAAGTAGCCAGCTGGATATATTAAACACAACATTACTCGTATTAAAAAAGTGTTCTTGGGTTAGTTTTACTCTTGTCATCCTGTAATTAGTGTAACTGTTGTACTTTTAAAAATTAATATTACACAGATTCATGATTTCATTAAATTACTACTAAATTTAACACATTTTGTGTAAACTTTATAAAAAAGTCAGATTATGACTATTAACATAAAAATGTTACACATCGTGGATTACTCCTGAAAAATCCCATTTACACAACTCTTTTTGCAATGTGTGTATGAGAATTTCCAAGTCATTTTTGTCACAGAAAGTCAAAAAGAGCTAAAAAAATTAACTTAATTTTAAAATTGAGAAAGCTTCAGCTTTCGGTAGGTTATGCATTTCTATATCGAGCTTTTCTTGCATTTCCATTATTCAGTTGAGTTAAAGTCTTCGAAGCATCCACCTTACGTCTGGAGCGTCTGTCTTGTAAATTTATTAAAACTGTTATCCTCGGCTCACTAATTATTTACAAAAATTACAAATTTAAAGGCGATTCATCGTCATCCTTCTTCGGCAACGTCCTGCCCCTCGAATAATCCATTATTCCTGCTTCCCCGGGGAGCCATCTGAGAGCCGGACTAATAAAAAACCTTTTATTCGAACAGGTCGGGGCCCGAGAAGACCGTCGTTAGTTTTCCCGTACGCCGCGCCGCTCGCTCCAAATTGAACGGTAATGAGTTTAATGAAAGTATTGTCTTTCTTTATCCGGGGAGGCCCTGATTAGAGGCGACCCGAAAAGGTGGCTCGCAGACCTGCAGGAATGGCCTAGGCCAGGATTTGCCGCGTCCGACCGGAGGGCGTAATGATAGAAGGGATTAAACCCTCTTGGGAAGCTCCAACGCTACCCCTAAGGCGTTTAGTGTCCCTGCATCTTATATAGAGATTTATGGGCGAATTCCTTTGCTCCGGCCTGGTCAGTTCAGTGATTCAAATGGATTTATCTCGAAATTTATGTCGACGTTGGTAGTAATAACGGTTAAGCGGACTTAACAGTGAGAGCTTGGAGTGTTTCAATAGAACGTACAGGTTTTGAGGCTAGTACAGTGTGTCCTTTTTTCGATGGCTTTCATTAGATAACTGAAAATAACTCAAAACGAAAACGGAAACCTCCCCAATCTTAATTAAAAATTTCCACCCCCCTATTTTTGAGGGTGCTGAACACGAATATAAAATTAGATTTTTTCGGTCGGACCTAGTTTTCAAAAACAAAATTTTTCAAAACTGCTATGTATACGTTACATTAGGTTGAAGTTGCAACATAACGCCAATTTATTTTGACAACAGTGTGACGTCATGAAATAACGATGGCAGAGCCGTTGTAATGCACAGATAAAAATTTTGAACAATTTTTTTCTCGAAAACTAGGTTCGACCGAAAAAAACTAATTTTAGACTCGTATTTAACACCCTCGAAAATAGAGGTGTTCGAATTTTTTAATTAAGATTGGAGAGGTTTCCGCTGTTCTAAATAATTACCTTTTTGAGAAACAATTGACTATGGTAATAGAATTTTCATACGTACACATTTTTTTTTTCTGGAGGTTAAATTTTGGTGATGCAAACTTAGTTTCAAAAATAACCCTTCATTAATCCTTTTGATGCAAGGGTGTATTCAATTAATATTTATTTTTCAGAAGTGTGACAAAATACCCTATTAAATTAAAGAAAAACTAGAATTTTGTCACAAATAAATAGCCTTAGTGGATATCGTAATGGAACATACTGTATATTTTCCCTATGAGATTGTTTTTATGTTTGATCTTAGAAATTAATACTTTTGTATTTCTAAACTTATTATATTTAGTAGACTATGAAATTAAAGGTCTACTAATGATCTACTAAGTGTAATAAATTTGAAAATACAAAAGTATTAATTTCTACGACTAAAAATTGCCCTAGTGTGATACACTTGAAATAGAATTTAATCAAAATTAGATTATGAAATAAATGTACAGGATGTTTCAGTAAAAGAAAACATATCTTTGATGATGTATAACTTATAATATACAGGGTGATTCGAAAATACTAGGAAAAAAATTGGGTATATATTCTTCATAAGAAATTATTTGACCCATATTTTTTTCTTTTTCCCAATTCTAATTATTGAGGGCCCTGAAGAACAATAAAGGCGGGCCTACAATTTTTGTTTTTCTGCAAATATCTGCGAAATCCCTAAGCCGATTTTAACGGAATTTGGGGTATCGAGCTGTAGATAGTCTATGTGAACATTATTAAGAAAGTAGCAAAGAATTTAGAAAGAAATGGAAGCAAAACTTTATGAAATAAAAACTGCCATTACGCATAACTAGCGCCCTTTGACAAAACTACTTTCTTAATAATATTTAGATAGATTATTTACAGCCCCAGACCAAATTCTATTAAAATCGGCTTAGAGGTTCTGAAGATATTTGCAAAAAAAAATAATTTTAGGCCTAATTTTAAAGGGCCGTAGATTCCACAAAAATTAAAAATCAGCAAAACAATAAAAAAATACGAGGCAAATTAATTCTCACGTAGATTCTGTACTTAATTGTTGCCTAGTATTTCTAAATCACCCTGTATTACCTCCAGAAGAATCATAGAAGGATAGTAGAGTTATTATTTTTATTTTGATTTTAAATCAAATATGCAAGTGTCATCATTTTATTTATTTCGGAAATTTAGAAAAGAGAAACATAAAAATAATCGTCAAAGTTTTCGGGAGACATCAAACATCTCGTATCCGTTGGGAAACTAATGGTCTATAGTGAAAAAGGTGGCAAAAGGGTCCAGCCCGGTGCATCATATCCATGGCACCGATGAGTATACTTTGTGTTCATATTTCACCAACACGTAATTATAAATGACGCAGTCGAAGTTTTAATATTTGAATCTTCAACACGTGTAGTTTTGTAAGAAAATATTATGAATTTTGCAACATTATCGAATATATACTTCTGCTAATGAAGTAGAATACACTGTAAAAAGTAGCTATCCTTTTGAATTTAAAATAAAGTATAGAAAATTATTTTCTCATTTACAGTCACGCTATTTCAGGATGTAAATAAAACATAAAATAATTGCTAGAAAGGCGCTGGAGCTTGAATTAACTTTATTAAAAGTAATATTCACCACAACAAACACAAAGTTACTAGGCACTTTGTGTAATTGTTAAGAAAATAAAGAAAACTCTTATTTCTCCACATTTTCAAAGTATCAAGTAAACACCAAGACCGTCTAGGTTCAGAAAATTATAAAAGTGCTTCGAGAGTGAGACGTTCAATAATATATCCTCTTCTCAGGATGTCGTGAAAGGTAGGGCTCCCATTCCCCTTCAGGTTCACAATTTAGGCTATCGTATTGCTTTTCAACATTGGCACAACTTGTCTCACCCAAATCTAAAACCACCTGTTTACCCTTTTCCTTACAAGTACACAATGGCGGTTTTTCTTCGTTGCAAAGGAAAATGCGGTGGTTTTTCTTCCCTCGACATATCCAGTTGTCTCCTTCCTTTTCCGCTTCAAAATCTTCCCAACACTTACAGTCTGACTTTTCATCGGCGGCCGCCATCACCGTTAAAATTGCCAATGTGAAGTATATTACCACCTTCCTATAAATACATTTTGATTAGAATAAATTTATAATGAATGACTATGACATAAACATTACTTTAGTGACAATAAAAAGGCTATTTTTCCATTTTTGTCGATAATAATCGTTAAAAGTTGAATCAGATTGATTTTAGAGTTGTATCTACCATTATTCCTTTGCAAATGTCTGTGTATGTTATTTTTTGTATAATGATGGCTTCATTACATATTAAATATACAACGTAAAAATTCAATAACCTTGACCGAAATCCTTCATATTATGCATTAACATTGACCATTGAATAGTAAAACAGTTATAAATCCATATACGGGCAGTTTGTAACTCGTATGTGATTAAAATGACCTTAAATTAATACAAAAAAATACAAAAGTTTTCTTACATTTCTGTAGATTCCACCACTACTCTTTGGCTACACAGAAAAAACTGCAACTGCCGCTAAGATGAAACATTTATATACTCGTTAATTTTAATACCACTTTACAGAGTGGAAAAATAAATTTGTAACAATTTATTAAGGAGATACGTACCATATCTGAGAAGAGTCCAACACTGATTTTTAATATCGTTTCACTTACATTTGCCCTGCAATAGTTATTTTTGGTACAAGACGATAAATTGTTATTTCATCGTTGACTGAAAAATATTAATTCACGATGATATCATTTCCGAGAACGATAGTGGAATTTCATATCCAAGTTATTACCATCAAAACCTCAAGTTCGTATTATTCAATGCTTAAAAGTACCAAACTGTTGAATGAAAATATCGATCTTCCAAGACAAAGATGAACTGTGAAGCCGCTTGAAATCACGTAGGTACTTTTATTTATAGATACAGCAAACTCATAGCTTTCCTAAAACAATCAACTAGTGGTTACAAACCAGAAAAGTCCAAAATTTTTATTTCTGAAGATATGGTAAAATTTCTACAAGCTGCTGAAGATGATGAATATCTCCTCTGTAATGCTTATTTCTCTTCTCGATACAAAAACCAAGAAAGCCAGGTCGTTCTGTGTTACGAATAATAAATCTGGGACCGCATCTTGAAGGTTATACGAACATACATCGAACTACGTCCTTAACAAATTCTTCATCAACTATCGACAGAAAAAATGCATTCTTCAACCTGTGGGAATAAACACCATTTATAACATTCCACAGAAAACACGCAGAGTTTTTAAAGCTGCCAAACCTAGAAAAGTATACTAGACACTGCTTCTACCATTCTATAGCTATACGATGACGGTCTTCTTCCATAGGGGAGACATACATTGTAGAATCAGTGGGGATCAAGATGGATCAGAATACATACTTCAGCGTGGAAAATCAGACCATTGGCGTCAATATATCGGTATAATGGTCAGAGCAAAAAACGATTCTTCGCATGCATATTTCTGAGAATGTTAACTGCAATATTAATATTCGTATTCACAAATGGTAGGTATTAAAAATAAAGATCTTATATTATTTATTAAAATTAATGGTAATATTTGACTTATTATAAGGATTTAACCGAAATATTTAAGAGACCTCCCTGATGATTTGAAATTTCATTACTAGAAAATGTTATTTCATGTCCACTGTCAGATCCCGTGAAGTTAACAGCAGGAGGTAGAGCGTTTGAACTGGTACAGGAGGACGATGGCAAAGTTGTTGAGGATATCATATTTGCGGTTTTAGTTTGGTTAGCTACAGATTCATCCACATAACTTTCTGCAACTGTACCTACTAGACCGCCAGCCCCCTAAGCGCTCAACTGAAGAATATCTGCTCCGCTATTAACCAGCAACGTAGCTGCCGTTCTTCTAAAAGCATGACCTGTGTACGTTTCTGCCTTAGGAAGTTTTAAAAAGCAGGCTATTTTATAAGGAAATTTAGAGATAGAATTGTATCCAAAAGGCTGATTTCGAGCTCTTCCCGATCGATATTGAACAAAAAATCTCTCATTTTTTATATCTTTCCGTACCTGGATAAATTCTTTCACAATTTTTATCCAGTTTATTTCAGTGATCATGAATGATCTACTTTTATAAGTTTATGTATCCGGAATTTCAATAGAAATTTTCTTTTCTAATATATCAATATGCGTAGTTTTCATTTTTAATAATTCATCAGTGCGGCATGCTCCAGATACACCTATTATAAGCGCAACCTAAAATAATTATAAAAAATAATTAAAACCAAATAGAAAAAACTAAAAAGAAAATTTCACCTTGATAGGAAGGAATTCTTGGGGTGCTTTGCTTAGAAAATCCTCTATATTTTGTCTGGTAAGGTAGTAGATTTCTTGGGCCTAAAGCCTATATTCTGGCGTTTCAAAAAAGCAAGGAGCTTGTTATATTCAGATATATCAATCTTCTCTCGTAAATCTAGCATGGCCCGTAACATGCTGTAGATAGCCCAAGCTTTGCCATGTCACTAAAATATGCCATCAAGACTGTTTCTGAAGCAATATTCTTAGTATTTTTTTCTAAACACCAATTTTCGTAAACCTAGAAGGCTTTTTCGTAACGCCCTCTGCTTTTTTCAGGAAGTAAACTTTGTTCTGCTTTTTCAGCAGCTTGTTTTAGTTCTGGTGGAGTTCCGTCTGACAAATAATTCTTCACACTCGCTATCTGACAACATTTTTTCAGCAGAAAATTTGAAGGATCGAACGAGAATTCAAAATTGTTTGTATCTGTCATGCGTCGTTGCTAGGCATGGCCTTGCCACCTGTACATGTTTGTTCAACGCAACCTGCACAATTTTGAATGGTGTCAAAACAATAAAATGACGCATATTTTGTCATTTTTACTACATTTAAAAATATGAAGTAGAATTTTCAACTAACGATGTGGTTGTAAATAAAATATCTCGAGATTATAGTTAATCTCTCGACAGTAATGAAACACTTCCCTCGTCGGTATGTAATATACTATTGAAATGTTATCCCCATGACCTTGATATTTTTCATTATCCACCAGGTACGTGTATATCTATCGACAGCATCCTCGAGAATATATGAATACCCGCACACATTAACCCATAATTATGTTGTCTTAATTACTGCATTACCTGCCCAACACGATTATCGCTTACGTAACGTTGCGATACCGGTTTGTTTTCGCCAGGCGTTTGTTTTGTCGAAAAGAAGTTGCGGTGGTGCTAGGGGATCGATTTGCTGTCAGACTATCGCCATTAATAAAACATTAGCCGACGTGTAGGTCTCTGTTTCAAAAGTTTCAATCGACACTGTCTCGTATTTCGGCGAGGTTGCTTTATTTCTGTTTACTTACACGCTCCAGCTCGAAACTTCGTGTACGTTTTTGTTAAACTCGAGTTATTCGGCCATGATAATCCAGAACATGGTAAACTCAAACAGAAAATGTGTCCTATTCAATTCAGTCTGTCCGTTGTCATTTGGCTTGATTAGTAAACTTACCAGACGTAAGTTAATTGAAATACAGAAGAAAAAATAAATAACAAGAAATGAAGTTGTAAGGACCCATGTACTCGAAAACATTATTACTTATGTGAAATATTTGTGATAGAGATATCAACTTTTTTTAAATAAAATATCAGTATTTGAATTCTTAAACAATGAATTTCAATAATCGGTACGATAATCGTAGCTTCTACCTCTCATGATGTATTGGTTGATTATTCTGTGAGGAATAAAAATTACTTGAAATCAAAAAATCTAATATAAGTACTTAATATGAGGTAAAGTTCCGTTTGTATAAAAAAATTGTAAACAAGAGAAATTTGACTGTTCGCTTTTACAAAGTAGAAAAACCATGTTTATGAAATTCTAGGTAAGTAACGAAGCCACTTTGGATTTTATTGGTTAAATCATTCGTTCATTCCCAATAAAAAAGTATAGAAATATTTGTTATAAAAAGGTTTGTTTTTTCTACACTTCAATAATTGTAGAAAAATAATCATCACAAATATTGTAACACTGGGTATATAGATATGTTTGTTTCAATCGACCCAAAATCAAGTATTCTATCACCTCTTAAAATTATTGTAACGAATTGCAAGACACCCTGTATACCGCTTTCGAGGTTATCAGCTCTCCTCAGTATGCCACAGGTGAGGCAACGGACGACTTATCCAACAGAAAACAACCTGAGTAGACGTGATGCAGCACGTAGCTACATCTTGTGATCATGCTAAATCTGACGGTCTTGCAAAAAGCACGTTTTTTATTTTTGTATACGACCAGCTGCACACATTACTTTAATACAATTTGTAGTAAACAATGTTAAAATTGTACTTTATTACTTAATATTTATACACTTGAGTGAAGTTTAAAAATTTAAGTATATTAACATACATAAACAAAGTTTAGATTTTTCCGTGCGATTGACATTAAAACTTGTTGAGTGTTTTCATTTCAACGCATTTTCTGTGAATATATCCATATTGAGGAAGGAATAATCGGAAAACAGGAGGATATAGTTAATGGTCTAGATTTTCTGACCAAGCCAATGTTTCGATTTGATTTTAAATCTTCCTCAGGGCTACAATAGGAAACAAGGGATAAGAATTATAAAACAATGTTAACAATTTAAAATTTAAAACAAAACAAAAAAATAGTTATACGTACATATGAACAATTTGAAAAAACATATTAGAATACTATTAATTAAACAACAAAACAAGACAAAAACATTAGATTAAAAATTAATTTAAAAAGGTTTAATTTAAAAAATTTATTAATTAAAATTTATTTTTAATCTAATGTTTTTGTCTTGTTTTGTTTTTTAATTAACAGTATTCTATACTCGCGACAAGAATTCAGACGTCTTACGTCATGGCTGACGTTACACATTTGTTTTTATTGTCAACGTAATTTTCGATATCTGGTCGCGTTAAAAACAATCATTGTTTGCAATTTAGTGCAATATATAATGCAAACTTTTAGTGTAGTATATAGTTTTATGACTATCAGTTGCAGTTTCTTAAATATTTTGATGAAAATATAATGAATTATTCATTTGCTCGTATGACGTAAGTCGTCTGAATTCTTGTCGCGAGTTTTTT
The DNA here is from genome assembly GCA_025584915.1 of Monochamus saltuarius. Lineage (NCBI taxonomy): Eukaryota > Metazoa > Arthropoda > Insecta > Coleoptera > Cerambycidae > Monochamus > Monochamus saltuarius. The sequence continues at coordinate 1,950,870 of CM046722.1, read as the reverse complement.
GTCAAATTGTTCATATGTACATGTAACTATTTTTTTTTATTTTGTTTTAAATTTTAAATTGTTAATATTGTTTTATAATTCTTATCTCTTGTTTCCTATTGTAGCCCTGAGGAAGATTTAAAATAAAATCGAAACGTTGGCTTCGTCAGAAAATCTAGACCATTAACTATATTGTCCTGTTTTCCTATTATTCCTTCCTAAATACACTTTTAAGGATATTAGCAATATGTCATAGATATATCCATATTTACATTAGAAAACTGAGTGAACTCGATAATAAAACAAACATTTTTTGCATCGTGGTTTTAATATTTTTATTACTTTTCACAGGAACGCGCACTAATAAATACTTGACATATTAATCCTAACGGCAATTATATTATCAACGTCTGTCTCATTATTACGCAAGCGGAAATTTTTAATTAACCTACTCGTTTTATATACGTGTTAGTCAGACCGCGCCGTCAGTTCAGAGAGTCAAACATTTTTCAGGATCCTCTCTAAAAACTCTTTACTTTTAATTAAACCCTCCGAACGATACTACATTAAATCGTATTTAATTTCGCTGTATCGCTGTTTACTTTTAATCGGGACGGGACGATTAATTAATTACTGAAAAATCTAGATAGCGCGGCGAATAGACCGGCGAAAATCAATCGGGGACAGTCGAAGATCGCACTGCTGCAAATTTTACGAGCCATGATCGTTGTAAAATGGTGAGATTGGGCGCTACTACTTTTGCGATACTGGGAAATTATTTGATTTACTGATCATTTTCCGAGTCATTATGTAACTGATCGCTGCCAATAACAGAATTAATGAGCACATCCTTAAATCTTCTTTAGCTGAGAATCATTGACATACCCTTGTTCTCGAGCTAAACTCAGATTGAAGTTCATTTTTTTAACAATATGTGAACTTTTTTATTTATAAATGTTCCTAGTATTTTTTTAAAGCGATTTTCAAATTTTTGCCTACTGTATAATAAGCTGTATAGGCATGGCATACTTATGAAATAGTCAGTAAAAAAGAATAATATCTATTTTAGTCTATCATGTTGGGAACGATAACGTCTTTATTGATAAACTTCAGAATTTGCAGCATTTACACTACAAGCTCTATGACAAACTTTGGCATATGGTAGTTGGGTAATGTCAAACATAAGTTCGATTCGTTTTTGTTTAGAAGTTACAAATATTTTAAAACAAGATCCTCACTTTCCAAATCTGTAGATATATTTGGGCAAATCTCATTTATTTTGACTGTACATTCACCCTTTCAGCGGCACCCTGTATATTGCTAGAAAGGCGAACCCAAGTCTTTTGAATACAATTATAAAAAGGTGGAAAACGGTCATGGTTAGCTGTGAGCATGGAATTTGATCGATCGTAGTGTTACTTTGTCGGATACGACAAAAACATCAGTCCCCCGTACGACTGTGGCGGTCCTTTATCAATTGGTGGAGTGCCCCGAAAGTGTGGCTGTTCAGCTATCGATTCGCAGCTTTTTATCTGTCTCATAAAAAGTTACTTTCAGTTGGGCGCCGTCGGAACGGCCCAGCTCCATACATCTTTGACATTGCGAGAATGAACCTCCCCAGAGGGTCCGTGGCCATTATTGAATTATGAATTATCGTGGGTCACGCCCGTGTCTCTCTAAGTACGGGCCCGGGGTAAGTTCTTCGGCTATTGTTGTAAATCCTGCTAGCGTTCACAAAGGTTACTTGCTGGCACTGAGATTTCTGTTTTGCACGTCTGCGCTCTCTTCGACGGGTTGCTTTCCCATTTTCTTTTATTTTTTAGACGCCGTACGATGATGATAAACATTATGGTTAATAAGCACAGAGTAATATAAGTACAATCGTCTTTGGAAGGCGAAGTGAGCAATACAACGTTGTTGAGACGAATGCATACATTTATTTCAGGGGAAAGATTAAAGTAGTGCAAGTATGTCGGTACTCAATTATCTCTATAGTCTGTTTGGAAATGAAAGAGAGTAATAAAACCCCGAGATAAGAACCGGCCATGGGCGTGGTAATATTTCGTTTCAGGTAATGATCGGGTACCTAACACTAATGCTAACAGGTAATGGGTGTACATTAGTATATTTTACTGGATACATCATAGGGCAGGAGCCAGTGTATTGTGACAGATCAATCCAGTCTTATAGCTGAATATACGAAGACATGCTAGTGCAGTAGAGTAAAATTTGTCTTGTGTTTAGTGACTATTGTGCCAGTGGATATAATATTGTTTGAGTAAAATGTCGAGCTTATCAGATAAACGCTAAACGCGTGAAAAGATGTGCGCTGTCTCAGAATGAGAAGATTATTATATTCATTGTATTTAATGCATTGAAACACCAAAATCCTACCAACAGTGTTGACGACATCGTGGAAAAGTGTTCCAAAATGGCAGGGATTGAACAATCGACTATCTACAGACTTTTAAAGGAAACAAAAAATGAAGAAGATATTGTAAATCCCCCAAAATCATCTACAGGGAGGTCAAAAGTTATAAATGATTTCTTCAAAAATGTCATTCGCAGAAAAGTACACTCATTTTATTTTAAAAAGGAAATACCAACGCTAAACAAAATTTTAAGTGAACTTTCAGAGGACAACGATTTGCCAAAAATCAGTAGAAGCAAATTATGGGCCGTCTTAAGAGAGTATTTGCTGGGAAAAGCAGAACAGGAAGTCAGGTCTTATCGATAAAGATGAAATTATTTGCTGACGAAGATCATACTTAAGATTTAGAGAAGAATTAGAAAATTCCGTGACGAAGGGAGGAATATTTATTATCTAGACGAAACTTGGACCAATGAGGGATATACTGTAACAAAAGTATGGCAAGATAAAAATGTAAAAAGTTTTCGACAAGCATTTTTGGATAGACTTTCAACAGGGTTCAAGGCACCTTCAGGTAAAGGGCGAAGATTAATAGTGACACATATAGGTAGTGCCAGTGGTTTTGTAGATGGCGGTTTACTTTTATTTGAATCTAAAAATACAGGTGACTATCACGAACACATGAACGCAGATGTTTTCGAAGAGTATTTTACACAGATATTGGATCTTATTCCTCCGGGGTCTGTAATTGTCATGGATAATGCCAATTACCATTCACAGCAGACCGAGCGGACGCCTACGATTGCTTGGAGGAAAGCCGATATAATTCAATGGTTATCCGGAAAAAACATTTCTTTTGAAACAAATATGGTGAAAAAGGAACTTTTGACACTTGCCAATCTTAATAAAGATCAGAAAAAATATGTTATCGATGAAATGGCAACAAATCGCCAAATAACGGTACTACGGTTACCACCTTATCACTGTGAACTTAACCCAATCGAATTAGTCTGAGCGCAGGTAAAAGGAGATGTAGCGCGAAATAATACGACGTTTAAATTAAGTTACGTGAAAATTTTGTTAAAGAATTCCTCGGAACGAGTAACTGCAAATAACTGGCAAAGATGTATACATCATGTACAAAATGAAGAGGAGAAAATGTGGTAACTCGATGATTTAATTGGCGTTACTGTGGAACCTATCGTTATCAATCTAGGAGACGAAGATAATTCATCAGAATATTCAGAGGATGAATTTTAATATACCTACTTTTTATTTTCTTTATTGTACATTTATACAACACTACATTTACTCACCATAATTTGAATTTTCAAAATACATATATTTTTGTGTGGAATAAAAGTCTATTCATTAAATTTAAATAAATATTTTGATAATAATATTGAATAATTTTATTTGAGTTACTAAAAACCCTATTAACCCGGTTATGATGTTTAAAGTAGCCTCTAGTTTTGAAATGCTGTTTTATATTGTTTACTTATAAGAGAAATGGACCGAGAAATTGAAGCGGCATAGACAAAGACGGATTGTCGGGGATTCAATTTTAGCTACCTGCTACAATTTAGTACGGTTCGATTACACAAAGTTTTTTTAAAAGTACACCTCATCTATACCGATAATACATAATATAAAAATATTGATTATAAGCACCAGTACTACATTTATTTACGATTTGCATACATAATAAGCTTTTATTACTCTCCTTCATTTCTAAACAGACTATAGATGCAATTTTCCCATAATCAATGATAGTAAAAGCTCCAAAACATTTAACACAGGTTTCCTATTTTGCTCATTTAAAACTTCACGATGAGTCATTTTCAAATTTCGTTAAAACTGTATCACAACCATACCACAACAGAAGAATCAACACACCGCAATCAACACATTTCAACTATTCCAAGTTCGGCTCTGTGCATTCAATTTGTTTCATTTCAATAAATACTTGTCAAAAAAAATTTTTCTTACCAAATAAATCATTTTATTTTTGACAAAAAAGGGAGCCTTAAACCAAAAAAGATTTGTTTCCCAAGAATAAATTATGTTGAAATAAATTGAATTGTTTGGTGGATTCGGTATCTATCCATATGGCCGGTCATCGACAATAAGTTATAAATAATGGACGAAATAAGTCAAATAGAATCGGAGCTGTTTCAGTCAAGTGACAGTGAATTTATAATTAGTTCATTTCAACAGTATCAGTTCACGAATGAGTTTTGTGAAAATAAGCGAAAGCTAAATTCTTTTAAGAAAGAGGAATGAAAAGTTTAAAAAATCATACAATCGGTGTCAACCTCCAAGCACGGAGGGTCATTCAAATGGATCTCAACTTCTCACTGTTGTAAAGGCGCTTAGGAGATGGAAAAAGCACCGTCGTAAATCAAAGAATAAAAGTGTCACTGCCGTCAGTCTAATCGTAAACCCTAAACGTCCGTGCGTTACGCACATATAAAGCGGATCCTTGAAGCTCCGAGGCAATTTTAAATACGTGGCCCCGAAATTCTGGACAAAAACTAGATATGATGACATAGTATATTTTCAGTAGAAATCTCATAACAGATAATTTCTTATGGTGAATATAAATCCGTATCTCAAAACTAAGCTATATTAATCCACAATATAATATTTTCGGATGAGTATGTTTGATTACTTAATCAGTAATGAGGTTTTATTGAATTTTCCCCATTTGAACGTGTATTTAAGAAACAAAGTTTCAAATCATTTTGTGGAACAGCAGATATTTAGATTGTAAATTTTTACTTAACATTATTTGAAAATGAGTTATCGAACTAGAGTATCCCTGCAAGGATACAGCCAAAAAGTAACCTGGGTATGTCTAGGACAAACCTTCGTCTGGTGACAGGTATTCAAACTGGACATTGCTGGCTAAGAAATCACCTCTATTACATGAGGAAGAGCGAAACACCTCTGTGTAGGGGTTGCAAACAGGAAGACGAGACAATACTCCATGCACTCTGTGAGTGCACGCCGTTATTTTATTGGCGAACGGTGGCCTTGTATGGATTAGGATCGAGCGGTATTATCGCTCTTTATCCTTCACCATCTCTGTAGACCTGGGCGGCCTCGTAGAGGTGGGTTCCCTTCTCCGGTCAGCCTCGACCGCTGTTGCGACCCCCCTTGTTGTTGTGAGTGCACTGCCATCTCGTCAATAAGAGAGTCCGTGTTGGGAGAGCGATGGCCTTCTATGGCCTACATTAGAGAGATCCCCCTGAGCAACATCACCACCTTTTTCTCCTTATTAGGCTGGTTGACGGCTCAGGTTGACTGATCTACTAATGGGAGGAGGTGCAAGGGGCCCAATGGGGCCTAAGTGCTGTAGCCTTTTTGCTACCCTCCCTTAATTCCAGAATTCCTCTAACCAATAGTTTTACATTGAACTAAAATAATAATGGAATATTGAATTAACAAATATTTGTTGATATTCTTAAAAGGTTAATTCAATTGTTTTTTCGGTTCGCCATATGTAACCGTGACAAACTGTTAATCTAACACTTTTTGAGTAAATTTAACAGTTTTTTTTCTCGGTGTACTCTGTGCCTTAAAAAGTATTTTCCTTCATCTAGATTGTAAAATAGATACATTATTCTTTAATTTCTGAGTTATTCTAAGCTTCTGGCCTTATAAGTGAGACACCCTTCGCGACACATTTCTGAGATTGACATTTCATACATCAATTTACCCGCTCCCCAACGGGAGTTTTAGGGCCGTATTTTACGACGTGCACGTCGTTCGCCTCCCCACGCGTTTTTTCGAGCCGGGGATGGTACACTAACCACCCGGATTTACAACTCTCTTGATTAAACGGCGAATGCCCAATGAGAAGATATTAAGATATGGGTCGTTGGCGATTTTACGCGGCAATTCGGACAATGGGGTTTACGTCCGGTCGATAATAGGATTAATTGGTTAATGGGCAACAGTGGCGCCATCTACTTCGTACCGTAAACATCGATACGTGAGGTAAATTTTTCATATATATCCCAAACTAATATTTATCTGTCATAAGACGTCACGTATAAAATTTTTACGAGTATATACAGGGTGTTCATAAATAAGTGTCGCAACGGAAAACTGTAAATTCCTTTTGAAAAAAGAAACTTTTTTTTTTCCTCTCCCATTTTTCTCTGCGGGCTTTCGCTTTCAAGATACACGGTGGCAAAACTTTTTAGTTATAGTTTTTATTAATAGCTAATTTTTCGCACCCTTCTCGAATTTATTGGACGTGCCAGTGGTGGAGATTTTGAGGTATCGGAAGGGTTTTTCCCCCATAACTTTTACGCCACTGGAAAAATTGACAGTTGACAGCAACTTCTGAACCGCCAATGAATTTGAAACAAAAATAGTTCTATTGGTTCATTGCTCTAAAGTCAACCGTTTTCAATAAAAATGACTTTCTATGAACAAAAACAAACATTTTGCTAACGTTTCGAAAATCTTTTGTATTTCAAAAAATAGGTAGTAATAATTAACAAATTTAACGAGATTTAACAACAGATAGGATTTTAACTTTTTTTCAATTTAGCGAGTAAAATTTACAAAACCTGTTAAAAGTTACGTTCGCGGACTTCAATGCACGCATTACATCTTCGAATCATGTTTCTTTCTGCCGCTGCGGCTTCACCCCTATCGGTCAACTCTTCGATATTATTGACATGGATTTCATAAACGATGCATTTCAGATGTCCCCATCCGGCGGTTCGATTCGTCGTTCTCCGGATGTTCTCTTGAGGTCTTGCACTTGCAAAATGTGAGGGTGTCTCATCATATTGTTAATTATTACCTATTTTTTAAATTAAATTTAAATCAAAATTTTCGAAACGTTAGCAAAATGTTTGTTTTTGTTCATAGACAGTAATTTTTATTGAAAACGGTTGACTTTAGTGCAATGAACCAAGCGAACTATTTTTGTATAAAATTAATTGGCGCTTCAGAATTTGCTGTCAAATGCCAATTTTTCCAGTGGCGTAAAAGTTATGGCAAAAAACCCTTCCGATACCTAGAAATCTCCACCACTGGCACGTCCAATAAATTCGAGAAGGGTGCGAAAAAATAGCTATTAACAGTGGTAATGTGTCTACAAAAGCTCAGTCCTGTAGTTCAAACGGTTCCTAAGATATTGGGAAAAATACTAAAAAAAAATTAAAGTTTGATACTGTGTATCTTGAAAACGAAAGCCCGCAGAGAAAAAGGGAAAAGGAAAAAAATGTTTCGTTTCAAGAGGAATTTACAGTTTTCCGTTGCGACACTTATTTAGGAACACCCTGTATAGCTAATATTACAACTAATATTAGCTATTTATTGTGTACAGCGCGGATTCTGTATAAGAAATTCAAGTAAACTATGACTATCCTATTTTCATTCAGTTTACTGAGAAAGCGTATATAAATAGAAAAAAAAAAAATTATAAAATATTTTCACTGCAGCTGACTAATACAATAATTATGTTATTTTTATGAAATGTGCTGCTGTTATTGTTTATATAGTGGCGATAAATTTGAGCCGCATTAATTCATGGATATGTATGTAAAGTTATTAATATGTAAATTTAATTGTTTTAAAATGTATCCACAATCGAATAGATTATATGATGATTATTTATGTACTTGGCGAAATAATTACTTTCATAAAATTATTCCTCAAGTAAACAGTGTCGTCCGGAGGACAGCTCGTAAAATGTAGATTAAATAACATTTAAAAATATTCGTGTAAATTGCAAAATGGTATATATTTTCTTTAAAAAACACATATCTAATTTCTATTGTAAATCTACGGTTCTTCGTGTTTTTTTTTGTAATATGCATTAAACATTTATTTATTTTTTGTATTATTTTTATTCAACGTACTAGATAAACGTATTTTACAGTATATCTAATTATGCTCGTGAATTCAGTGAAATGTTTAAACGAAGTCTGGATGTTGTTTGAAAAATTCATCCCATTCCTGAGTGTTTTCGCAAGGCCAGCGCATCAGTTCTTGCCCTCTTGTGTATCTTGTACACCATGTCCCTGAAATATATTTTTATATTATAGAAATGTAAAAGTTACAAGTATACAAGTATATCGTTTGACACAAGCTTTAAAATTTTCAGTTCAGTTTGAAGGTTGAGTTTGATTTATTTTTCATTTCTCTTCGTATACAGGGTGAGTCAGTCATAATGTCATTAGTTTTAACCACGTATTCGGGAGGCCTAATAAAGGCAGAAAATCGAAAAAAAAAAATTTTTACTCGACCTTTAAAAAAATAAACAAATCACCCTATAAAAATCAGTAACACGACGCTCCTGGTACGCTACGATGGCGCACCCGACGAAATTCTAATGTCACAGACTTGCCGTATTAACCATGGATGCCACATTTACATACATAATATCATCTAAACACATCAGCGTGTTATTCAAATTTACCTCCATTTAGCACTCTGCATTTCCCGCATTTCTTCCCCCTCAAATTTGTAGATCATGCCACACATTGGAGGGGGGATTTAGAGAATACAATACAAGCAGTAGTTTGTTTATTTCGGTCTAACCTCACGTATTTGGCGTAAATTCACAACGCATAATTTTACAAATTCCGATTATGTGGAAATGGTAGTGTTATACGGAGAATGTTTACGAAATGCGACTGAATTTTATTAATAAAGTGCTATGGACGGATAAATGCAGTTATACTTATGTGGGCTGTAAACAGGTTAATATCATACTACTTAAAAACAATACATTTCTAGGCTAGATGTACGTAACTACAAATTGTACATTTGGTTATGTGTGCAGTTAATTGTACTTACGAGTAATAAGTACCAAAATTCATATTTATTTGTAAAACGTTGTGAAAACGTAATATCAAAATTATTAAACTGTAATAGCCTAGCATTCGAAAACATTTATTTATTATCTACATTTGTTTTCATTAACAAATAAATCAATATTTAAGGAAAATTTATTTATCTAGATTAAAAAAATAGTTTTACTCCTTGTCGTTAAATAACAGTACAAAACTAGGTAACTAGGTTATTGACCTAATAAGGTCAAGGTCAAGATTAACTCTCGATTAGCGGCTTGCGATTTGGGTCTTGGACAGTTTTCTGTCGAGATCTGTATGGTTTTTTTTTTAGTTCTTTGTTTTTAAAGACGAAACACTTTTCAGCTTCTCAATAATTTACCCATTGGGTATAGGTTTTTTATGTAATGTACGTAAATGGTTTATTACTCAGTTTATTATTAGACACGTTGGAGTTTTGTTGCAGTCATAACGGCTACATTTGCTCAGAGAAAAATCGACACGCGAGTGTACGGGTATCGTTTGATTGGGCCGTATTTTCTACGAAAACCTGAGTGGACCGCGTTACTTGCAATTTTAATAGAATTATTTGATTATTATTATTTGATTTTATTGGGTATTAACATTTTAAATTATTATTGGCTGAAGTTGAACTGAGCAAGAAAAAATGATATTCTAAAATAGTCAGTACAACCGTTTATTTGTGATGTCTAAAACCTAGGTGGGTAGGTACTATACAGAAAAATATTACAACTTGACAACATTGCATCAGGTCGATATCGAGTTGAACTGTCAGCTGTAACCGACCAAGGCTGTGACCGGTCAGTGACAGTCTGAAAAGGGGGTTTAAATAATGATTTGAAAATATTTTTTTTCGGCGTAAATATGCATTTAGATTTTTTTTTAATCACGTATTCGCATTATACTCATTATTCCCTATCTCCTCTTAAAATTAATGACATTATGACTGACTCACCCTGTATACGCTCTCCAAAATGCGATACTATATAGAGTGTTTCCTTTGAAATAAGGAAGTTGACGATCACTTCTCGTACCTATTTCTGGAAGGAACCGAAAGTTAAAAATATTTTCTTTAAACCACCAGTATCTGAAATGCTATCTGTATTGCAACGTATATCTCACTTGGTTTGGATACCTAGTCTAACATCGTCGTGAATGACCTTGTATTTCATACAAGGGAATCATCGTGTAACGATCTGGCCAAGAAGACTCATCTTGAATGAATTTCAGGCCGTTTTACGACCCCCAGCTCCAGCTTCTGGGAAAGAATTACCTGTCCGATCCTTGAGAATGCTGTTCACTCGTCCAGAACATTGACACTTGGGGGCCTTGGCCATGTTGCAGGGCATGATGTGGAACTGATCGAGCGCCACGCACTGCGCCCCATTCTCGGCGTACTCCACCTTGTATCCTTCCCAGCACACACAGGACTTGCTGTTGGCGTAACTGATGCCCAGATGGGCGGCCATAAATAGCATCGGCAACCAGAGCCTGCAACCGAGAGCGGTGGTTTATTATCCTAGAATTGCGGCACACACAGCACCCTCTATTTTACGTAATGGGATATTGCAACTCATCCAATTTTTTTTTTAATATTCATCATCATCATAGACAATAACTAGTAAATGAGTAATTTATGATTAAGGTTGCAAATTTCTCCCCGAAAAATGATCAAATTTGTGCTGTGTTTAGGTACGGAAATCTCGAAAACTAGTAGTCTAAGAGCCAGTGGCCGGCTACCTATAAGTAAATGATTATACCTGAAATTTTGCACAGTGAGTCTCTTATACCTATCATTCATGAGGTGATGACTCGCTAAGCCCGGCGAGGCCGACCCAACTGTTACTCAGGTGCGAGAGGTATGAAAATTTAACCAACTTCGTTATTAAATTAACAAAGCTGCTGTTTGAAAATGTTTAAATTTCAGATCTGACAAATTAGGCATTTATTTTTAATATTTATTATATTTAGCAGCTTTTTATATTAAAATGATATAAGTAACAAATAACCTCTATTTCTGGCACAGGTTCTGAGATTTGGTGGTGTCGATTACAATGCTTGACATTTCTGACAGTTCTTTAACGTCAAAAATCAGATTTAATCAAATACTTTTGAAATTTATAATTTTTGCCAATTCCACAAGTGTCTGCCATGATCTTAGAAGCACGGTAATCGTCTGCCTTTGTTATTTTTATATAATAATAATTGTATATTTTAAAATTTTCAAACGGCAGCTTTGTTAATTTAATAACGAAGTTGATTACATTTTCATACTTCTCGCACCTGAGTAACTCTTGAGTCGGCCTCGCCGGGCTTAGCGAGTCCCCACATCATGAATGATAGGTATAAGAGACTCACTGTGCAAAATTTCAGGTATAATCATTTACTTATAGGTTGCCGGCCACTGGCTTTAGACTATAGGACACGCAAAGCAAAAGTAATATCAAAAATAAAATTCTTTAAAGTTAACAAACCTGGGAATTAAATGTATACAAACTTGAATAACTTTTAAATGAATTTTAAATAAATTAAGGGTTTTCTTATTCTTCCTGTGAAAATATTTTCCACAACTTCTATGTTAGAATTAATCAATTTTGTAGATTTTTTATGCTTCAAGGCTTATTTAGCAGCTTGAGCAGCACGTACGATAACTGTTATTCAACAGGCGAAAAGTGGAAATCTAGAATTCTGTACTTACATATTTTCTGTGTGCTTTCGCGTGTACTGGTCCTAAACTATTTCGAAACTCTCATTTGTATACATCTGTGCCTGTCTAAATATATGCATGCAGTCGGTTGCACAGCGTACAGATCCGCCGGTCAAACTGACGATTCCCTCGTTGACAGCGTGCAGATGTCTTGCGGATAACAGTTACCAGAGAACGTTATTTGTGCCAGTAAATGTAGGCACTTAGTACTTAGCGAATCTGCACACCTCTGCACGGTTGCCCCAGAACGAATGACCCGTGAGAATGCTTAAAGAACACCGCGCTGAGGAAAAACTGCAGTTTTTCAGACACATTTAGTGTTGCAACACACATGGCCTTTTTAGTCATCCCTAACTTTATTAATGATAAAGTTATACTAATATATCTAGTACGTTCTTAAATATTTTATCTAAAACGTTCTTATTTGAATTTTTTTTGAAAACAAAATATACAGGGTGATTTACAACTTATCCTGGAAAGATATGTAGGACAGCGTCCACGGCGTATTACATCAGTGTGACGTATCATACACGAGAGTCAATTATATTCCTACCATATACAGCGTCTCCACTCACTAATACCATTAAATCCTTTGTAGTTCTTTTTATGGAGATATTTAAAAAATGAAGTGTATCGCACTTAAGTGGACACTATTGGCGGTTTACGCAAACGTATCATATATGCTGCCAATAACTTACAAGTTCAAAACGGACAAGAAGCAGAAACATTTGTCTTAGTTTGTAGAAACTGGGCTCGTTTCTTAGATATCTGGGTATTTTTGGATACTATTTGGTATTTCTGGGTACTTAATGGGATTTTTAGGTAGTTAAGGATATTATTGGGTAATAGTCATAGGTGTTCTTTGGGCACTTGAAGGCAATTCGTGGTTTTTGGGTATTTCTGAGGTATCTGCTTATTTGATGAGGTATTTTTTTGGGTAATATTTTAAAAAAATGGTATTTCATTCTACAAATTTCAAGCAGTGGTTGTGTTTAATATATTTCGACCAAATTATCAGTTTCCCCATTCGAACTATACAGGGTGTAACACTGAAGATGCTTCACTACTGATTCCTCTCATCTATACAATTTTTCCTAAAACTAATCCTAAAGGCGTAGTTTGAGTTTTGAAAGATTAAATGAAGCAAAGTGTTTAGATTTCTGCATATTACGACAAGAAATATGGCAACCTTACAGCTGTTAAGTGTTGTCTTATCTTGGGAGACGAAGACAACATCAAGAAAAAGCAGGACAAGATGCCAACACTAGCTGTTCCTTAAAATAATTCAAATATACTGAAATAATTTTTTAATTAAACATAATAAAATTTCCAAAAAAGTATGTCTTGAATTAACACCGTGAGTACTATTCGTGCGCCTAAACCAAGACGATTTGCGGTTAAATTTCATCACAGTCCCAGTGTCCCGGTTGCTCCACAAACGCCAACCCTTTCGCAACGTTCCGCCATTAGGCCTGCGATCTGCGACGTCTCTAGTACTGTAAACACACATATACCACCGAAGATTAATTATAACGGCAGCACAAAGCGGGCCATCCGAACAATTAGTCTCGGCTGGCCCCATTCCCCGCCGCACATCGGGCCGTTTCTCGTTTGCTTCGCGACGTGACGCCGCTAAATGTTATCGAACGGAAGCACGTGCTGCAACCGGAAGCGAGAGGCCGGGGGCGCGCGCAGCTTCCCGCTTCCGCCGGACGCGGACGCCCCCGTGGTCGCGCAATTTCGAACTGAGAAGGGTCTCGCACGAAATACCGACAGTTGGGATTAGTTGGATGGTGTCTACTGATGTTTTGTTTGAGGTTCCAGTATTTAATTAATCAGATAAATCGCACAATAATGTGATTCTTTTTGATCGCAGTCTAATAGTAAAAATAAACTTTTTTGAAATTTCTCTTTACTTATCCTATACATCATCGTCTCATAGACCATTGACTTCATGTAACCCTACAGAAAAAAGTCCATTGATGTTAAACGAAGAGTTTAGGCTGGTTACTTCAAGCGCAAAATGCGCAACTAGCACCAAAGTAACCCTAACTGAGACTGGGTCCTTCAAAGAGTAACTATTAAGTAACTGCTACCAAATATGCTCCACATTAGACCAAAGGGTCGCAGTGGAGGGCTAGCTTTTGGCCCACTCACTTATAACTAACTAACTAACAAACTACCAAATGTGCTACTTTGTATAAATAACTTCATGCAATAAAGTTACAATCACTGTTTTGTATTTTAGACTACTCCTGGTTTTGGTGACGTCTTAGTTACCAGTGGGGTGACCTTAAAGTTTTCAAAACTTGAAAATGGTAAATGATCGTAGGGACGACTAACTGATGTTACTAAAATATGACTTTAAAGTTGCAATCTCTTTCAAGTAGCTTTCATAGTTACCGCCACGTTCAGAGAACCTTAATTGTTTGTATAAAGTCGTGGAACTTGTAAGTTCCAAACAACGTTTCTGCTACATAACACGAAGTACGTATCACCTCTTAAATTCACCATAAAGTAAATTATCCCATGTAGTTAGTGCTGTATCTATTCGATCGTGTCACGTGTGGAATGTACTTTTGGTGTTTGTGAATATATATCATATTTTAGATTAAATATCTGGGTCAAAATAAAAAATCCAAAGTACAAGACATGCGATAGGGGTAGCAAGCAAAGCCACAAAGAAATACAGAAATGTAATAAAAATAATAATGCAGGGATAAGTATTCAACTATTACTGATAAAATTCAAGAAGTGTGTTCAATGTAAGCGTCAGACGTACCACGTTCATGAATGAAATGGAACAGGAAAAATGTTACTAAGAAGTAGTTGTGGGAACTTTGAAAAGACAATGTGTGGTGGTCACAACTTTACTGCTACTTTAAAATAACGCTACAGTCCCGTTTGATACTTTGTAGTAAATATTACTTGAAAGGTACATATTGACAGTTCCTGTTATGGATGCTAAAGTATTAATCATTTTCAAGTTACGTTTGTTAGACCAAACGACTTCAAAGTAAGATTCAGACCACCGCACACAGTACCTAAATGTTTCACTTGCGTAAGTAATACGTGTATTGCACTTATAAATATCTTCCTAAGACTTACTTGATCCAGAGAGAAGGAAATAGAGATGAATTATACAGGAAGAAACGAAATGTCACCTCTACAGAATCAGAACGTCGCTGAAACGTGGCCGACAAGTTCCGGAAACGTCACTGAAACGTAGTAGACACCAACAACTTATTCCCTATGTTCGTCGCAGGCACATTTCTATTACGTGCCTATGGCTAGTGGCAAAACTGTTTATAGTACCTACAATAGTCCAACGATGAAAGGTGCTAGTTGGTTAGGGGCTCCATCACGGTGAAATCATATTTCATACATTGTGATCAAAGGAACATCGGCTGAAAAATTAGTAACATATTTTTCATAAAATTTAAGTAGATGTTATTCCCAAAGGCTTTGGTGAACTGTAGCAATCATTTTATGCGATGGATGATTGTGATCTGCTGCTGATAAATAAGGGGAATCACCCCACCATTGTCTCTGGCTTCACCATACGCAAAATACAATCATATCAGATGGCTGGATGACTATTTAACGGGCAATGCATGGCTGCTGCGCTTCCTATGTGAGAGAGCAGTCGACTATGATCCGTGAGGATCAAAGGTTCTTACAGAGTAACCTAATTTATATTGTTCTGTAAATTTTGCTGCCACTATTTTGTTGCGTATATAAGAACTATTTTCAACGATGGCTGCATGTTTTTTTTATATCAAAATGGTAAAATCCACAAGCATCGACTGCGGCACGATCCGCGCTATGGCCACGTAAACAACGTCCCCTAAACCGGTCCGCCACCCCCCTAAATGCGGCCCCCATAACTTTCGCGACCCCGTAAGCGAAACGTAACGTTTTTATTAACGACATATTAAGTCCCAGAGGTAGCGACTGTGCATCCCCGAGGCAATTACGCTTTGTTATTCCAGCAAAGTATGTAGCTGAAGAGTGCGTGAGCGGAGCAGAGGGACTTGTCGCTATGTAAGGGAAACAAAGGCTTATTAAACAGACGCCCCCGGGCCCGAGCATTGTTTATGTCTTTTCGGCGCTATCCGTTACGCGTTTTATTTATTCCATCGATCTCGACGCGACGCGTCCTGAAAACGTCGCTTTGTTTCATGCGAAAAATGGGTGCCTGTACGTTTAATATTTATCTTGAGATGCCGATTGCGCAATGACGAGTCTTATCAATAGAGTTAGGAAATATCTTTTGACATTGCTATATGGGAGCGCGGATAGAATGAAGGTATACCAAATGCTATATGGTTAAGAATATCAGAACAATCAGTGTACTTATTAAGCAACTTAAACAAAAATAATAATGAAAAGTGTGTCGAGATGTCAGATCATTTAAGTTGAATCTACTCAATAGGTCAGATTGAGGAATAGCTTTGGCACGGTAAACATTGTCAAGTCTGAAAGATGGATATATAAGAAATATTCTCTGAACTGTTTCCAGTAACATAATAAAGGATTCCAACTAATAGTCGCATACTCATGTTTTGACCTGACAAACGTATTGTGCGCTACAAAAATTGTTGAAATCTCTGTGAGGTGTTTAGCAGTTCTTATAATGAAACCAACATTTTTATTTGCAAGAGATATAATATTATTAATATGAGGAACAAAGGTTTATTTAACGTCAAAAGTAACACCCAAATCTTTAAATTCTGTGCAACGAGCGACAGTCTCAAAACCAGTGTTGTACATGTAACTAATATATTTCCTTGTTTAAATCATAATCAAATGAAATGAATGTTTCTAAATATTCAAAGGCAACCAAATACAATAATCTGTAGATGAAACAAATGTGAAATCATCCGCATGTAAAAGAACATTGTTTCGAAGACTGTCACAGATATCGTTAATGAACATATTGAAGAGTAGAGGACCAAGAACTGAACCATGAGGTATGTAATTCTCAACCAAATGTTGTCACCTTTTTTTGAAGATAGAGCAGATCTCAGTTTTAGTCCACATAGATGGAAAAGTTGAAGTTTGAAGGGCCAAATTAAAAATAAGGTAACATGTTCATATTTACATTTGTAGCCTGATTCCGGCTCTGCTACAACTCGAATATCACGTATCCTCGAACTGTACTTATCAGACTAAAACCTAAGCGAATAAAAACGCTCCCCTTCCTTCGTTACATCTGGGGGTGACATTTTCGAGGTATAAAAACTCCGGTGGAATTCGGCGAGCGCAATTGACCCCGCCGATGCGAAAATCTGTTAGTTGCGACGGGCGACCGGCTTAGTGGCCGGGCGAAAATGGAGCCGGCCATAAAAATGCGACGACCCGCACGGGATTTGGGCTGCAAAGGGCATTTTTGCGGCCGGAATAATTTAAAATGGTTCGCGTCGGACGCGTCGCGGCCGCGAAATATCCAGTGCATGGAAATAATAAATTAATATGCAGAGTGGCGTGCCGTGCACAGCTGGATGCTCCCGTTTTAATTTTAACCTTAACGCATGTCAGCTGCTCCGGTCGTACACTTCCTGATTTTAATATTTTCAGAGCTTTCGCTCCGTGACGTGTCGTCCCTGGGGCCTCATTAAAAAAATGCCGACCGCACAAAAAATTGTCTGCAAAATTCCACAGAAATTATCTATATTTACATAATATTTATCATATTAGTTATGGTAATTTTATAAATATTAAGCAAATTTACAATATTGATTGAATTGAATTAATACCTAAAGCGAATAATAGTCCTATTATTCACAATATACATTATAATAGTTGTATTTCACTTTGTAATTTTAGCAGCAAATTGTGTAAAATTTAATAAGAATTGCCAACAGTATGTATTTTTATGGAGATAGTTATGGTAAAAACATACCAATGCATGCGCCTGCACCGTTCCGAACCAGTAATGGTCGGCTTGTCTATACCTGTACAATAATGTGCGTTGTACATGTTGTACCTTAAATAACTACAAATATTTTAACCAACAATACAACTCACTGTGTAGAACAACAATTTTGATTACTTTTTACTCTTTTCGTCCGTTTACTATTCCAAAAACTATGACTTGTCTATTTTAAACCACCTTTGTAACTTAAAATGTTAGCAGAAGACGAAAAGTAATTAAAAATAGTCGAACACGCTCAAGAAATTAGAGCCGCTCTGATTATTTCATTTCCGTGATTTATGGCCCAACTTATTTGCAACAGACAAATGAATCGATGGTCAGCCAGCACAATACACTGTTTAATAAATTTCCTTTGGGACATGATGAAATACTCGCTTCCATTAGCGTTATTACTTGAAATCGCAGGCCAGATTCGGTCTTCTTTGAAGACCCTACTTTAAAGTTGTTTCGCTGTATTATTGCGCTGCTCCATTACAGAGTAAACAAGTGGCTGGGCTGGCGTTTAGACTCTGCAAACATGATTTTATAATTGCTAAGCTCTGTTTAACAGACTTTAGAAGATTTAGGTACTACAGATTCTCATGTATTAAAATATCCCGCGCGACAAAGTTGCTTTGAGACTGTCGGCAAAACCAACACAGATATGCGAATTATATATTATACGCTTAGTATAATATACATATTTATACATATTATTATCTTATACTTTTGCAGTTTATATGAGACTCTATTTTATATAGTTACTATAACAAAATATTTTATTAGCTTAACTTAGTCATACCATCTTTTTCATTAAGCCCGCATTTCATTTTTGAGGCTGGTCCGGCCTAGGCTAGTGGCTGGAACAAGTGCAAAGGCCGCATTTAATTGAGGCTGGTCCAGCCAGGCTGGTCCTGGTCTACTGGTGACTGAGATTGTACAGCGACGTAGATATTCACGTGGTATAAAAGCAGAGATCTAATTGGTCTATATAGGATCCCACATAGCTGGTCCCGCTTGAAAATGTAAATTATTACAAACATGGCTTGTGCCGCCTGAGCTAGAAAGCAAGCTCATCGTGTACCAGCCTGTGTGAGTGTATGACCATTTGCTATACTACATTTGAAATTTGGCTGGACCAGCTGGGCTGCACTAGCCTGGCTGGACCAGCCTCAGTGAAATGCGGGCTTTAACGCAGGCTTGCTTCGCAGTTGTCAATGCAATATTTTTATACAGGATGATTCAAAACCTATCCAAAAAATAATATTTCAAAATGATTTAAAAATACATTTCTGTACGGCACTGGACCAGCCTCAGTGAAATGCGGGCTTTAACGCAGGCTTGCTTCGCAGTTGTCAATGCAATATTTTTATACAGGATGATTCAAAACTTATCCAAAAAATAATATTTCAAAATGATTTAAAAATACATTTCTGTACGGCACTGGAAACTGGTCCCCTGTAAAACCTGACCTTGCGCGAGGCAAAGCATACAGTCGGCGACCGACACGGAAAATGTTGAAAATTCAACAATTTCAATAATTTTTTTCTTGGAAACTAAGGATTTTACAATTTTTTTACGATATTAGCTCCATTTTTCATGACGCATTTATTCACATTTTTTTGGATAACTTGTTAATGATTCTGTATGTATGTACAGGGTGTTAAAAAAAGAGTGTAAAATATTTAAGGAGGTAATAGTATGAACCAAAATAAGCAGAAAAGTCTCAATAAACATGGGTCCGCAAAGTAACGGTTGCGGAGATATGGAATGTTTTATGTTTTTTAGCCCCTTTTTTATTTTGCAAAACGTTGTGTATTTTCTTATAATAGTTGGTTGATGTTTAGTGAAATAAACAGTACGTATTTGACAGTTGTTCTCAGTGCACAAGTATTCTTTCGCTATGGCTGGTTACTCTAACGCAGAATTAACAGACATGCATTTCATGTATGGTCGTGCTAATGGGAACGCCACCGAAGCGCGACGGCTTTATTTTGACGCTTATCCAAATCGCCAGATTCCTTCACAACGCATGTTTGGAAGAATTCACCAAAGATTGCGTGATACCGGTTCCTTGAGCAAACAGTGCCATTTATCCGGAAGACCAAGGTCGGTATCCACTCCTAGAGCAGAATCCAGGTACGAGTGTGCGGAGAATATCAACCGAGGTAGGAATTAGTGGTCCTCTTGTTTGGAGAATCCTTCACGAGCAACTGCTTTATCCTTACCATGTGCAACGAGTACAGACCTTAAATCCAATAAATGATCCTCAAGCACGTTTGGTTTTTTGCCACTGGCTTCTACGTCATGATGCTGAAGACCCTCGTTTTCTTGCAAACATTCTTTTTACTGATGAGTCCGGCTTCACAAGAAATGGAGTGTTTAATTTTTACAATACGCATATTTGAGCCGCCGAAAATCCTCATGCTCTAATAGAATCTCGACATCAGGCACGTTTTTCATTAAACATTTGGATGGGTATTGTAGGTGACAGGTTTCTAGGTTCTGTTGTTTTACCAAACCGATTAACAGGCGCTGCTTACCTCAACTTTCTGCAGAACACTGTATGAGTTTTTGGAAGACATTCCTTCGAATCAGAGGCAACAAATGTGGTTCCAGCATGATGGTGCTCCAGCTCATTTTTCCATGGCCATTAGAGAGCATTTACACCAAACTTTTCCACATAGATGGGTAGGAAGGGCCGGACCTGTTTTATGGCCTCCAAGATCGCCTGATCTGAACCCTCTAGTTTTATTTGTTGGGGGATATTTAAAGACATTAGTGTATGGTACTCCTGTAAATAGCCTGGAAGAGCTGCAGCTACGGATTAATCAAAAGTGTCAAGAAATCCAAACCAAGGAGGGTGTTTTCGAAAGAGTTCGAATATCGTTGAGACGAGGATGTCGTGCCTGCTTGGAAATGGACGGAGGGCACTTTGAACATCTTCTGTAACTTTGTTTTTTGTTTGTTAAAAGCTTCCTTTGTCGGTTTATTCCTAATAAAATAAAATGTTTGAAAAACGAATAGTGGTCCATTATCTCCGCAACCGTTACTTTGCGGACCCATGTTTATTAAGACTTTTCTGCTTATTTTGGTTCATACTATTACCTCCTAAAATATTTTATACTCTTTTTTTAATACCCTGGATATTCTGGAATATGATTACCATATAAATATTCTACACACTAAAACCAGATTAATTGTAAATGGATTTTTGATAACTGTTAATATTTACCTTCGCTCCTACTTACTTAATAAAATAGCCCGTTTCTTTTCAAGATATACATATCTCACAAAACTGCCATGTGGATCAATGCCTGTCCCAGTAACAGTCCTACGGATAATTGGTATTCTTCCATTTCAGCGAAATTAACATATCAAAGGGAATTTCAGGCTGGCGATTATTTATGCACTCGAGGTAGTTAACATAATGGATTTAACTTTTGCGAAGTTCTGTAGACATCCAGTAGTTAAACTGCCATCCGTGCAGACACTCTAAACGTCTCACGTATATAATTAAAGGAACGTCGTCGCTTTCGTTAAGTTCCATATTTAGCGCCGCTACGGCAGGTCCTGGAGCTGTAGCGCGTGATTTTGAACACGAATTAAACGGATACGGCACGATCGGGCCCCTGGAATACTAAAACGTTCCCCATTTTGTGCATACAGACTGTGCCGAGATTCTTTACATTACTCGATATTACACTGCATTACATCTCATTAGTCTGAATTACATTGAATTATCTTATCACACGAGCAAAATTAATATTAAAAAATGAAAGATATTGTTAGTATTTTCCAAAATTATATTCAGTAACTTTAAAACAGCAATATTTACGTAGTCGTATTAAGCAATACACATCAAGAAATCTACAGCGCATGGTATTATTTTGGAAGTAGTAAAATTATGTGTAAAATTTTATACATTTTATTTGTAAAAATGTTCAGTGTAAACATTTTTAGAAACCCCTTAAAAGTAAAAATCTAAAATTTTAATTATTTGATCAAATTTACGTCAACATAAGAAATATACCAAATTTAAACAGTAAGTAATAAGTTAATAGTAAAGTCTATTCTCTTCCCAACTATAACCGCCGTCAAAACAAATTGTATATTATTGTCCTTGATGGGGCAATGTAGTTCTGGAAATACTAGTTGGATTAGATGTAACTATTTTTAACCAAATGAATTTTATACTAATAATGTATTTGGGAATGTCCCTAATTTACATGAAATTCCGACTTTTGTTTTAATAGAGGATTTTATTTTATTTTTTTATTACAAAATACTGGAAAATCAAATAAAATCTAGCGAATGTCACAGTTCTAGTACAAATGACCTGTATAGTGTCCCAGAGCTATTTTGACAGGGATTATCTCTGAAATTGTTCGAGATAGAAAGAAATGTTATATAGAAAAGTTATTGTATTACAACGGTGCATTTAACCATTTTATTTTTAAACATACAGTGTGTCTCTAAAACACAATATGTTGCGGAACTTTAATATTTAAGAACACTACATATATATTTTTCAGATTTTGATGTTCCTTTTATTTCTAAACATATTTTATTAACCATGATTTATATCTACCTCTTTAAGAGTTGCTATATGACTTCTGGAGTTATTTGACGGTAAGCACGAGTTATTTAATTTTGTAAATCTTCAAGGTCAATTAAATAGAGAATCAAAAATTGAATGCCAGTTGAACTGTCACACAAGTACAATGCCCAATTTTTATTTTGATGTGTAATGAATGCCTACCTCACAAATTTAAGAATATGGATAATGTAAACCGTTAATGATAAGTATGGAACATGGTTAATGAAATAAAAATGTTTAGAAATAAAAGGAGAATCCAAAATATTCCGTATTTTTGAGACACTCTGTATGTTTGAATGTAAAATAGTTACCTAATCGTACCTTTTTCAACACAATAACTTTTCTATATATCTCTTTGTATCTCGAACAGTTTCCGACATAATACCTGTTAAAGTAGTCCTGGGAGACCCTGTATAGTCCCCAAAGACACTTTTCTCGAATTAACATCAGACGGTGTAGTTTTTAACGTCTATAACTTGAAAATTTACACCACATGGGAGTAATAGTAATTGATTTACACTACATTTTCCATTGAGATTTATAATATTGCAAGTAAATTACCATATTACTCGAGCGTTTTCGCAAAATTAAACAAATCGCCATGAGGTACATTTGAGCCATTTCTGAATCAAAAATTGTGTAAATTTCGTGTAAAATTCAGAGACAATGTACATTACTGGTTCAAATTTTAGTAAAATTAGCAGATCACCTCTCGGTTTCATCATCATAATAAAGAGATCGAGTTATTAGTCTCGGCGTTTTGACGGAAATGGTAATTCAATTGTTAGGCGGCTTAAGACAATATTTACCCTCCGTAATTCCGTAATTTTTTTAATGAAGCGGCTCTGGTCCTGCGAAAACCGCATCCCACGCCAAATGGAAATGAATGATGCGAGCAAACAGAGCAGAGAGAGCGGCTGCGTGTCAAGTGAAATTGTTTCCCGGCAGGTATTTACTTTTTTATTAAGAAAATTCAATTTGCCCGAATTAGAGGCCGAGCCGTAAAAAGTTGCCCGCGTTCGTTTGGGCTGCGCGGGTCGTAAGATTTTAATTAATCTTTGATCGGAAGGGAAAAGCTTGCATGAATGTAGTGTTCATCGTTGGACAAACGTAACTGTTAGGTGAAAGTTAAGTAAGTCATGTGTGTCTTTGTGAGTTAGACAATTTGATGTATTTGGCAGTGGTTTTCGCAATATCTGTAACAGAAAACCACTAAGCATGCTAAAATTGCTGCAACATTTCTCAAAATTTACAAACCAAGCTATAGCGCAAAAGCTTTTACAGGAAGTTCGCAAAGGATTTGTGACACTTATAATTTCCACCCAAAAACTTTGCAAGGA
Organism: Monochamus saltuarius; assembly: GCA_025584915.1. NCBI lineage: Eukaryota > Metazoa > Arthropoda > Insecta > Coleoptera > Cerambycidae > Monochamus > Monochamus saltuarius. The sequence continues at coordinate 1,927,117 of CM046722.1, read as the reverse complement.
AACAGTGTTTCAGAAAGTTTGTTACAACTTTTCTTAGCAAGTTTACAGTAATGTTGAAATGTGGGCTTGCCTTGTACCATTTTGCCTTGCCTACGACAATTAAGAAATTACCAATAAATATTGTCATTTGCTTTAAATAGTTTAAAATACGTCTGTTTTCACACAGTCACAGATTGGTAGTTTCAAACTACTTCAAATTCTAAATATTTCGACCAGTTAATTTGCGAATTAAATAGTAGTTGTCTCCACACCTTCCAGGATAAACTCCTTCGACGAGGTTTTCCTCTGCCTGTGTGGCAGTGGCCAAACATAAATTAGGGATCTAATATTTCCTTCCCCATGGTGCCAATTGCCAGGGCCCAAATCTTGTAGATATCTTACCAAAATTCACAGTATCAGTGAGATGTAAGTGGTGCCACCTGTCGACTATTTATATACATAGAATTAACTAAATCGTTTCGTTATTTTGATAAGAAAGACGCATATTCCACAATTTTAAAGAATATTTATAAACAAACCCGCTAACTAAAGTATATTTAATGCATTATATAAAACAAGTTTGTATACCATATGAAAAATATATACATATCATATAGACAAATCTGTGTACATACTACATTTAAACTACACTTAAACCAACCATTCTTTTATAGAGTTCAGCCTCTGTCGATTGTTTGAAATTTACGCATACTATTCCGATATAAGACACCATCTCATAGACAACTAAGCTGGAAACATCATATGTTACACCGTGTTTACTGTAAAAGGTTGCCATAACTTAAAGTGTTAAATTTTTGAACAAATTATAAAAAACAAATTATATCAACATTAGATTTTAATTTAATTAGGACTTTTTAAAGAAAAGTTTCGACATCTTGATAATTTCGTTGCATCGCAACTTTTCTTTTAAATTATGTGATAACTTGCAGTGAGTACTAATATGTAACGTCACAGAAACTTTCTGCAGTTCACTTATAACTATCTAGTTGAAGCATTCATATGAAATATTCTAGCAAGCGTGCAGTTACTTTACAGTGTAAAATTACATATTTAAAATGAATGCAACTTTGTTAAAATGTTATGTAAGGTCTCTTGTTTAATGGGATCATGTTTTGTTTTTATAAAGTAAGAAAAAACGAGTATTGCATATTGGTCGAACCTTTTGTAACTATCAGCGTAGAAGTCACATCTTCACGACCTTTGTCATCAAATACATACTCGTATATTTAAGAATTATATATTTTTGTTCATGATGTCATCATTTGCCCATCTCATTGTATGTTTTAATGCTATTAGTTAAAAGATTTATTGGAAATAAGCTTCTGCCTGCCGATTCCTCAATTCGATTGTACTCTTCGTCTTATTCGCCACATTTAACTACCCTTCTGAGGCGTACGTCCGTTTCAGCATACCCCCGTCTACCCTAAAGTAATCGGCCCGCGGCCCCGAAGACTTTGTTGCCGAAACGGCTGCAGGTGAAGCGCAGAGTGCTGCAGTTTTATTTGCGAAAGTCACACTCCTGCTGTTTCCTTTTTACGGCTGCCGTTCGCAAGATTCCACGTGTATTAAAAATGAAGTGAACGTTCCTCCCAAGAATTTTCATTTAAAATGCGCAGCCATGTGTAGCGCTAATTTAACCGAGCATGCACTAAAAATTGCACCGTCGGGCGGGCATACTTCTAAAGTTATGCACGTTCTCCTTACTGAAAATGCAGATATTCAAGAGGTGTGGTGAACTCATAAACTCATAATAGTTGTTTAGTTCTAACACTTTGTGCTGATTGAAAGGTTCGCGTCCCTGTTTAACTTATTTCATATTTTCGGTGATCTTGTGAATAGAAAAAGACACTAAACTCTTACTTCAAATGACTGCGTCGGATAACAGTCCAAATTTGAAACAACTATTTTGAAGCGCTTCTTTTTCTCTGCCAGCACACTCAAGAATGTACATAATTTTCACTTATTACTTCATAAATTGGGTAATTTTAGCAGTTAAGAGCAAGAAAAGCCAAAATTCTTATACACAAAGCAAGAAGCACTAACTCAGTTAAGGTTATGTTTGTAAAAAGAGTCTAGATCAAGAAATCAGTGGTTAAACAACTACTGTTGGCATTTATCTTTTCGTAAACGCGTTGCGCTGGTCCAACGCATTAATATATGACTAGAAAGGTAAACAAGTCCGCTGACCTGTGCCCACAGACCTCGTATGAAGGTATATCTGTGCCCCATGTCTAAACTATAAACTGAAAAGTAAAATAAATGTATTAAAATGAAACGGCCACATATATCAAAAGTTATCAGTAGATAACAGAAAAACCGTACACACACTTGAAATGTCTCATACCAGTTTCATTTCAACTGCACTACAATATCTATAACGCACATATTTGTATAAACAAGCCGACCATTACTGGATCGTGACATTGCATGCGTTTGAATATGTCTACCATAACTATCCCTGTAAAAGTACATAATATTGGTAATTTTTATTAAATTTACAGAATTTTATATAATTTGCCGCTAAAATATCAGTGAAACAGAACTATTAAAATATATTACGTGAATGACAACACTATTACACGCTTTAAGTATTATTTCAATTTATATCTCCTCCATTTAAAATTGCATTCTATATTACACGGTGAGTCAGAAAGAATGGGTCAACATTAAGCTGAAGATACTAGACCCCAAAATATTATGTTTCAGTTGGTTTAAGAAATACAGGGTGTACAAAGTTTAAATTTTATTCTGATATTTCTCAATAATTGATATTTTTTCTGTTGAGATATGCTTAAAAAAGTTAAAAATATAAAATAACGTTCAATTCTACATAAAAAGTGTACTCTTGTTTAGCTCGCATAACTTTATCGGTTTCTGAGTTATTTGCATTTAAAAGTGTCAATGTATTTTGTGATGATTTTCTTTCACGCGCTATTTCTTTTCTTAGTAGACTTGTGTAAAATTTTCTTGTCAATAAATATTAGCGTATTTTGCGTGCATGTGATTTTATTATTCGTGCAGTGTATTGAGAAATTTCTGAATAAAATTTAAACTTTGAACACCCTATATTTTTTAAACCAGCCACATTCATACAAGGCATGATGAGCTCAAACATAATAGTTTGGTGTCAAGTATATCCAGTTTGGTGTTGACCCATTGTTTTTGACTCACCCTGTATAATAACTGTATTTGAAAATAGGTCACGTTAATGTAGCATTTTACTTATATAGAATATAATTTGAGAAATATATTTCATGGTATTTATTATCCTTTTTTGTACGAAAAGAGTGATTTCCCCCCGTAACGTATTAATAATAAAATGGGGTAAACAGCCCGGTTATTTACGGAGAGGGAAGGAAACGTGAATTTTTAAAAATGGATGGCGGCGGTCGTATAATTCACACAAAAAATATAAACGATGTGTACGCAAACATAAAGATAAAAATATTTGCAGGAGCGCACTAAAAAATGAAAAGCCTCGTTTAAAATATTCAACGGCGCTCTAACGTTAACATCCTCCCGCGAACGCCATTATTTATAAAATTCTAATTTTAACTTTACAACCCGTCATATAAAATTATTATGCGAAATGGAGCAACTCGGAATAAAATTGCGAAATTAAAAGAGTAGTAGTAGTACGATATGTAGTAAATCTTTGATTCATTTTATTGTGTGCTGCCAGTAACGTGACTCCATAGCGTCTTCGCGCGTCTGCAACTAACTTTAGATCGTCGGATTAATGACAATTCCGGGTGATGGATGATGATAGAAGGCCACGAACTCGTTACATCGTGTGGCTACTTTTTGTTTCAATGTACAGAGCTGCAAAACACCAATAGGCTCGCTCGATACTGTCCTATCAAACTGGAATATTTTTATCAGTCATGTTATTAGTAGGGCGAGGCGTGCCATGGACGTAAGCAAGCAATAACTTTCCGTGCTATTCACAACTGTGCCTGCCTTGCACAATCTACGAATATTTGGATTCTGGAAGGGAGAAAAGTTACATAATTTTCTGTAAGCAATTTTAAGCACATTTTTGATATGTTGGATAAAAAATATCACGGAATATGCCTATTCGAACATCTAGTCTAAAGTAGATATAAAATAATCACGTTTCTTTGTATCACTTTAAAAATGAACATAACGTATGGATTAAATACAAATCACTTTTGTTGAGAAACTGTACGTAGGAAAGTGCCTGTGTTTCGAGTCGTTGCGGGTCTAATTCTCCAACTCCAACTTTGCTATTAGTTCCCACTGCAGTGCTATGCATATTTCGCATCAATAGCAGGTTTATAATTAACAATATCTGCTTAAATTTCACCTTACGACATCTAACACAGCTTTGCAGTATCTGGAGATTTCCGCGAACTCTAAGCAAATATATTATTGGGAATTCGAATAGTCATTTAATTCCGAATAGTGTTGGAAGCTATTTGCCATTCTCTCTCCCAGTTGTCAACTGAATTTCAACTAAATTACTTGGTTGAGAGCTGTCTGTGTACGGAAGAACCGCTAATGGAACAAAACAACAACGTTCCGAACGAGGTATCACACATAATTCTTAAACTGTTTTAAACAAACATTTTACAGACTCTTCAACTTGCACCTTCCATTTTAGCGAATATAATTTAAGTAAAATAAAGGTGATACTACTTTGAGAGTCGCTATCACGAAAAAAAATTCATTTACCGTCGTTTAGTAACCGTGTATGGTTATCTGCGATTAATGCTCTTATCCTCGTTTCAAAATCCAATCACGGTGCTAAAACTGCACCGAAATCTCCTTTTAAATTGAAACGTGAACAACGCCGAGCATTTACATGTCATAATAACACTATTTGCGAAATTAAATTACGGCAGCTACATCCAAGAGTGCCGAGGAATGCAAATGAGTCGACGGGATGCAGCGTGACGCGGCTGACGTGCATCTGCGAAAAATAAGTTGAGGTGCCCCCGTCTCTCTGTTGCAGCTTATGATAATAATGACTCACTTTGTAATGTATTAATTTGCCACTCAACTTTTAAGTAGAACCTAAACATTTCATTAGTACTAGTATAATTTTACAATAGAAAAAAATAATCGTTTCTCCATTACTATATTGTATGCATTATTCTTCTGTTTCTTTAAGCACATAATGCACTACAGCAGTGTACAGTCATTATTAACTTTTCTTTGCTATTTGCACGACATTTTGTTCGAAAAAACGTATTTTTATATAATTTATTTTAGTCTGTTGGTTTAGTTGTTTGGTGATATCTCTTTCGCAAAAGATGATATCGGTCGGTTCATCGACCAGACAACTATGCTGTGGGGTGTTACGCTATGAGTCTAACTAAACAATGACAGACGTTGTAACTTATGATGTTTGTCAGTGTTGCATTGGAGAGTAAAATAATCATCGATTTTAGTTTAGTTTTTTTTATAATAAGTACAAGGGAAATATTTAGTGAAATATTATCGAGGAATATCGCAATGATGCTATAAATAAAGTCATTATGATACTCAAATGAGTGTCATATTACTGTCACTATGTGACGAGCGTGGATAAAGCTTCATATTCTTTGATTATAATATACTTCATTGTTCAAATGAATATTGTCTCTATTCCCAGAAGCAGGCATACTTTGTCTATATTATATTGCTACTTTATACAAGAAATTCCTGAAATAGTCCGCCAAAACTCGATTAAATTGACGAAAACTTAAGCCAGAGAAAGATCAAATAATATTGCAGGGGAATTTGCCTCTGTGAGGAATAACTACAAACTTTGACACTAATCTCGCAAATTCTCCCAGTTGTTTGCTCGCGAAGAACTTCTTGATAATTTCACGGAATCCTATCAGTTGTGCACCGACTTACCGACGAAGTTTTCAAGAAATTACGCGCTTTGTACTGTCAACAAGAAATTATAACATTTATATAACATCAAAGACAGACAGACGAATTTATTATAAAGATAAATCTTGCGTTTCACTAAGGTAAGAGTGATTCATATTTCTAAACTACTGTTGTATAAAAAAGAGGATCCTGTGCGTTATATCTGGAAGTGATGGTGGAAGTTAATATAATAGTTCTGAGTAAATATTTTCTTGATTTGAGATGTATTGTTAGTGCTAGTCGGGGAAAGATAAATGAGATGCCATTTTTCAGGCTGACGTTTATAATGTAATAAATTTAATGTGGTACTATATGTCTTTATTTTTATTTCAGAACAAACTGTGTAAACAGTAATAACTTATTCTTAGTTTATAATAGGGACGTTTTAAAATAATAGTGAGCCTGTTTGTTTTTAGTAAAACATCATACTGTATGATTAATACAGTTCCGTGTATTGGTTTTGGTAAAAAATCGGGAAAACCGGGAGATATGTATTCCTCTTCAAAATCGGAAGCTTAATTTCAATTATTTAGATCTATTCCTAGTGAAATTATACATGCCTAGTCTCAATAAAAAGCATATCATTTTACAAGAACGGATCTTGTCGAATTTGAAAGAGTGATGCAAGCCTTTGCGTCGCTTTTTCTCTGTCGGTTGTTAGTGGGTTGTCATTTCTGTTTTGGAGTTTCTGAGCGTCACTGGTGTTTAATGACTATGTAGCATGGAACAACGTTTTGGTAATTGTCGCTAGATTTTGAAAGAGAAGATCATTCTGCTAAGAGAATGGGTGGAAAACTATAATGCATAATAATGTGCAGAATGCACAATAGCAGTGATTAATATGCACTTGTCACCAAATGTAAATTCTTCAGTGTTATTAACAATATTTTAGTAAACTTGTACTGAAAAAATTATACAATAGTTTGACATTCATAACATGAACATGGCATGTAACGTACAATTCAAAACTTAGTTTGACATTCGTGCTTCACTAGAGCAAATAACAGAAGATTTTATTAGTCCATTCCCTATACTGTTCCGTGAACAAAGTATACTATTCTACTTGCATATAATGGCTGTAATTCACTCGGATAATTTACAACCCCTGAATTACAGTCATCATTATATGCTCGTGGAATAATATACTATTATTCTTGTCCTCAACTTAAGGCTACATTGAATAAATTCAAAAAGTTGGTGAAAATGTCTAAAGCATTTTGTTTAGTCGGTTGTGTGGGTGGCCTATTTTGGAGCCTCTACAGCTATAGAGCAGTGTTTTGATAACTTATTTGGTGAATTTCAATAGTGAAGGGATTTTTCAAGGCTTACTTTGCTCTGTGTAAAAGAGAATGACCCAAGAACTAAGTAATCTAATTTGTATCGCTTAAATATTAAGAAAACTGTGTTTTATTAGTTTTTCCCAAAGGAATCCCTAGGAAATCTTTTTAAGGATGAGAAATTGTAATGTATGTGAAAAATATGCAAATAAAACCAATAAACATTATTTATGCCTGCCGTCTACGCAAACCTACAGTGTATAAAGTTAGAGGAAAACAGTATTATTGATTGCGCCATAAAACTTTGCCAAATAATGAAAATCCTATTTTAGTTCTACACCGGGCGAAGTTCTAGCGCGAGGCGTTTCTTTGACAGATTAAAGGCGTCGTTTTTCAACTGAATATTGAAACTTAAAGACAGACCGCCGCAAACGTACGGATTTATGAAAGTTTCATACTATTTTCTTTATTAAGTTACCGTTCCGGACAGACAAAATAAATAGTTCTCGCTCGATCTCGATTCCGAAGTTCTGTTGGCAGGTATTAATAGTTTCCAACAGTTGCACTTTTTCATTTTCTATTCCGTTCTATCGTTAAACTTCCATTTTATACCTGCTTTGTCTTTGAATGCTATTTTTCCAATCTTTGACTTGACGAATTCCAGAAACCACGTCCTAAAGCTCCTTTCTAATATTTGCCCGCCCCGATTCTCTTGTTCCCTGCTCTTCCCAATTAACAAAAACAATAATCGGGGGAGCAGCGACGACTGCGTAGGTGTACGACTCGTCCACGCCTGTTTTATGACCTCTGCGTTTCGCCGGGGTGGAATTAGATTACGGCCCCGGAATATGTTTGTGTTGAATTGAAGTTTCATATCGGAGCGGTCTCGCCGCGGGCCAGAATACGGAATTTATTGCTGGAAAGTGGACGATGCGCGAAATAATTGGCTTTTTGTTTGAAGAAATGTAACGTAATATAATAAATGGTTTAAATATAAGTTTGTTCCGGTAATTTAATATTTCGAGCACGCCGCGGTATCGCTAGCATGCAGATAATATTTGTTTGGTTAAGCTAATACGTCAAAGTAATTATTCTTGATGCAACGATAAGTGTGTGGTTAGTAGTTCAATTCCAATAGGGTCGTACATAGGTACTATTTTTAAAGAATTTTTTTACTAGTTAAAAATAAACTTGTCTTATTATATATCACTTAGTTTATTTATTCCAGATTTTTTCCAATACCATTTGCGCCCAGGAACGACTTACGTTGGTAGGCCCTAACCACCATTCAGTGCAGGAATGAGGGAAACCTGGAAAACCTCATTAATTAGGGGGGTAGTCACATATCAACTGGTATCAATCTCTCACATTGACCCAAGCCAACATTCTTACACCCTACCATACCCGCAGAAAGGGTGCCAATCTTTCCACGAATATAGCTTATATACGGTCTACCATCTGCGGGGGTCGAACCCACAGCGATCTAGTCACCTCGATTCAAGTACTGACGCTTTAAACCGCGCGACCACTGACCGATAATAAAAAATATAAAATATGTACTTGCAAAGAACATCTTATTTCTTCATTTTAATTTCCAAAAATATTTCTGTATTTTGCGCCTGTTTCTTTCTATTTTTCTTCTTTTCCTGTCGTTATTCTTGACTTCATGTAGACAATAAAAACGTTTCCAACCTACACTGTTTGTGGTCCTTAACAGATCAGAGTTGCTGTCAATTTCTTCCTTTAAACTCCTCTACACGTTTGGACTCATTTGGATGGAACATCGTCCTGTATGTCCCGTCGGCGCAGGATTCGAAACTTTCGATTCGACAATCGAACGGAAAAACCTCCTTGATCTGAATTTGAGAGCACCGGGAAATGAACAGCCGGCGGACATGTCCTCGACGGCCGTCATCATCGCCTCCCCAATTGCTCCGATATGACACGGGACCTGTTGGACGGTAAAACAATAACGAAGCGCTCAACACCGTTCGGCCGCAGTGCGGCTCCAACAAGTGGCTGGATTGTCGCGTGCTGAAGAGGCCGGTGACGGCGCCGGGGGCCGTAATGAGCTGATTGCATATTAAGGGGCGCTTCGCGTGATCCATTACCGGCGAGGAATGTCTCGCAGCCGTTAATAACGCGCCGCCAACGTCTATCTCCAATTAAAGCAACAATCAATTTTACGAGGAACACTCGCCGCGACAAGCGCACCGATTGTTTGTTGCGTCGACTGTTTTAATCATCCGGTCGCGTAGAATAGCTGGCTATGGAGAACAAACGCGTACTAAGAACTGGAGTTTGACGTTCCATTATTTAGATCTGTATCTTAAAGAGTCCAACTTGTTTTCGCTAGTTGTGAAATGTTTATTTCTATTTTAAATGTGCAGAAGGTACTTTGGAATAGTGTGAGAAAGCTTTACCATAATTGCTAGATTTGTATAAAAGTAAAATTATCTACAAATGTAAAGTAAACGCAAACACATTATACAGAGTGTTTCAAAACATGCGGCAGAAAATGAAGTGTGATCCTTTAATTCAAATTAAAAAAAAGTTCTTATTAACATGGTGCTAAAATAAGATTATTTTAATGTTTTTTGACGATGTCTCAGGAATCATTAGAGTTTTTTGTGTAGAAGACATTGACGGTTTAAAATTTGGCTTCAAAATGCCAGAGTCGTAAAAATTAGGGACAAAACAACTTTACGCAATCTTTAAATCTCCGCCACTGTCATATAAATAAAAGTTAAATTAGCGTTAAGAAGTAGCTAATATTATTGATAATATGTGTACAAAATTCAACTTCTGTATCTCAAACGGTTTTCGAGATATCTTAAAGAAACTAAAAATAAATTGTTTTGGACTCCATATCTCAGGCGGTTATTTGTTAATATTTTTATATTTCACTGGCAAGAAAACTCAATTAAACAAAAAAAGTAACGCGTTACAGCATAGCACATGCATAATTTAACTCAACATTTTCCGCGTCGTCAAATATTTTAATCTTGGTTAACCGTAATAATTTTATGGCAAATTATTCTTTTTATACCATATACATTTTACGCACTTTTACTCTGTTTATCAGTGATTGAAATTGAAAATATTTATAATTTGTTTTACATACAGCGTGTTCTTAAAAAATGTTGCAGACTTTGGGACACGGTATAGAGGAGGTTAAGATGAAAATTTCACACCAACGTTTTTATAATCAATTGGCAGCTTGTATTTTGTCTACGTGCGTCCATACTTACAAGTTACTTTTAACTTACAGAATGTTAATGCCAATAAAGACTTACCATTTATGTTAAGTAAATGATTAGCTACAAGATGGACTAAAAATGACGACATATGGTCGTTGCAGAGCATATTATTTTATTTGAAAACGTTTACCCTGATATATTATAATAAAGCATTAAGCTTTATTTTAAGTCATAATACTCGCTAAAAAAACAGTGCTGGTTCCAAATCTACGTCCAGCAGTTCTCCAGTCCTTCATTTATAGCGGCATGAGTACCTGTGAAATATAAGCAGGCCCAGGATCCTCTGAACTCGTTAAATTAAGTACATTGTTTCTGTTACGAGTTCCTAGGCCTTGATAAGGGGACGTATAAGCATTATTTATGAGGGTAATTTCAAAACAAACTGCGCCCCGCCAGATATAAATGTTTTGCGCTCTTTTAAATTCTAGTTATGCCCGTTTACACGCGTCCGACAAACAATATACACGGCGAAAATATTTAGAGAACATCTGTATAAGTTATAAGTCAGATCTGGTAGCAGTGTGGGCGTTTGTTGTAGTGTTGGCAATGTTGGATTGCTTTTTTTATCTTGTCTTGACAGCTTGAATTGCAAGTCAAGATAAAATTAAAAGAAAGTGTTACGAGACAGGGGTAATATTTAAGTGAACATTAGCTGAAACAATACATATTTCTATTATATTGGAGGTATAGACTTTGTTTAAAAGTTTATTGAGTTTAGGTTCAGTTCTGTTGCTGCTAAATAAAGTTCCATGTTTCTTATTTGTATGCAAAAGTCTGGCAAAAATCATGCAAGACAACGGAAGACATGATCTTGTAAGAACAATACTCTAAAGAAACTCTTGTTTCGGTTTGCAAAAGACAAGACAAGACTTTTACAAATTCTGCAAGACTTGTCTAAGGCGACACGCACCAAACTAGTGTAGTAGCTACGTCGCCCGAACACAAAGGCCCATCAAAATCCGCAACGTTATAATTGGTCGTGCGTTATCTCCACTGGGCCGGCAATATAGATCTCCGATAAAGCGGGTTTTGGGCATATCCACGTCCAATTAGAGCGGCGCTGCCCGCCGTGGGGGTATTAATCTCAATTTATGTCTTTATGGTCCGGCGCCCGGCCAAAGTGACCACTTGATCACCAGCCTTTTAGAAATCCCCATATTGTCGTTAGGTTATTGGAATCTTTCAGGCCGACGTCGACTGGAGGGCAGTGTTGCCGAAATTTATCGCTAGGCATTTTTTCAGACTTGCTGAAATGCGACCCGCAGAATAATAATACGCCGCCCCCTCTTCTACTACAGTTTTCGACTTCTGGGCTAATCCTTGACATTGGAGTGGATTCTTTTTTTGATGTCAGATAAATGAGTGACAATATAAATATATTGTAAACATTTGTATGGTTGTTGGAATTTTTTTAGAAAATGTTAGCTTATTACAGATTTTAAAATGTTACGTTTTAAAATCATAGAAAATCAAATTTCTATAAAAATTTTATTTCATTGTAAATTCGTTCTCCCTATTAATTTCATCATCGTCAGTTAAATTGCGTCACCTTCCTAATATTTGCCTGTCGAATTTTAATATAGAATTCTGTACTGTGGCGATTTTAGTGTTCAGCCGAATTTCGCAGATTCTGATTTAAATTATTAATGGCGAGAAAGTGTCAACTTTTTGCGAATTTCAGAAAACAGGAATCTCGTCATCTCACCTATGGCATACTGATGAGGGCTAACAAGCCCGAAACCGGTCTATATCTGGTGGAGTGGCCGACAAGGGTTCTTGGCTGTTTACACAGATACTGCAGGTGTAATTCAATGCCGGTCGGGGCATTAGCCCGCGGAGCAGTTGTTTCCTGCAGTATTATTTATAGATTTACTAGGTGACCCGGCAAACGTTGTTTTGCCATATGAATTATTTCTAGTGAATATTTTGGTAGTCGGCTTTGTTCTCATCCCTACTCCGTGCTGTTTACTGGGTGAGAAGCACAAACCTAGAAAAAATATAGACTGTGCCAGTGTCATATTGCCGGCGACCGCTAATTCATAGCTGCCCTAAAAGGTCCAGAATCACTAAAACTTGATTTTTATGCCAATTTACGTTGGTTGTATTGTAGCGTGAATCTCATTTGTTTACTGTGATTGGTCACATTCATGTCACATTCTTTAATGCAGCCATCATATTTGAACAACCGCCAACATAAAGCAAATAAAATATCCATATTCTGGACCGTAGGTCCCTAGAAAACGCGGCACTTGTCACGTGACCTATATCATGAACCGACGCTGTCTATATTTTTTCTAGGTTTGTGGTGAGAAGTGACACCGGTAGACGCCTGGCGGGGATAACTGATCTAGTGATAATCGATCAGTTATCTACCAGGGTTAAAAATGATTAAATTACTAAAATCGCTATTAAAAAATAGAGGTTTGTGATAGAAGGGTGAAAATTAAATTAATTAATTTTGTTCAAAAAATAAAAAGAAATGTTTGGGGTGGACCACCCTTATCACTTAGGGGTATGAAAAATAGATTACGACCGATTCTCAGACCTACCGAATATACATATAAAATTTCATAAAAATCGGTAAAGCCGTTTCCGAGGAGTATGGCGTCTAACACTGTGACACAAGAATTTTATATATATATATATATCGATAGAAAACAGGAATATTATCGCTATTCTCTTCATTATGTGAGATAAGTAAGTTTAATTTGAGGGTTAACAGATTTATGATGAAAATACAATATACACCACAAAGAAGTAGATAATGGGTTTTTGTTTGCCGTAATGCTTGTTAACGATTGCATTTAAATCTCCATCACCATCGCGAATTTCATCGACTAAAATTAAACTCAAACTACACGTTTCCCGAATTTATTCGTGAACTGAATAAACATTCCGCTCCCACTTCCGCAAATTAATTAAGTCGGCTGTGCACGACTCATAAATATGCGTAGAAGCGTCTAAAAACAACAAACAACTACCATACATCTTACGGCATTTGCAACGCCAACTTTAGGCAAGCGAGCGGCACGCAGTTGCCAAATCTGGAAGCCCTTGTGCTCCGAATAACTTCAAAATTTGGTGCGGAGTCCTGATTTGTTAAAGAGAGATTTAAATGGTTAACATTTAGTAATTCAGATGTTTATTTATGATGCATACATCGAAAACACTTTAATTTCGTGAATTTCTAATTTATTATAATTTTAGATCTGTTATTTGTGGTAAGCTAGAAAGTTTAAACTCCCGAACAAAACTCTTCTAAAGTGCACAGAAGGCTTTTCAGTACAACGATGCGGGCAGTGTGGGAAAGTGATGTTGATAAATTGCCAAAACACAAATATATCACATGCACGTTTTCCTTTGTGGAGCATATTCAACAGAAAGGTCCACCATTTCCAGAGTTCCCACCAGCAGGGACACAATCCCTTTTACCGTTTACAGGGTATATACTTAAAATTTCATTGTTGCCGATTTATAACAGATATTCCATGGTAGTCAAGAAGGGTACAACAAGGAGAAGGACGCAAAACGCTTTAAAAACAACTTTTAGTACTTACAGTTAAAAGCAATTTCGATTTTTTGAAACCCTCTCTACGTTTACCATCCTCGTCTCCGAAAGGATACTGTTTAGTTCAGTCGCCGCTATGATATTTGGCCCCGTTTCCATATTTTATTACAATATACAATTTCCGATTTGTCTGCTAGATTAAGCCATCGAGAGCACTTGCCGGCAAAGGCAAATACAAGGCGATCCAATTTGGAAAAGGAAATTAAAATTGCATCTGCACAAAGGTTAATATAGCCCAGTGTTACAAACTGTTACAAATTATTATCCGGGAAAGCAGTCGCTGTAACGCTATATCGCTACATAAATGAAATTGGATCACGTTCAATCCATCATAAAAGCGAAGATGGCTGATCAACGTGGCTTACGTAGAACGGAATGGAACAAAAACGAACTTACAGCGGAGTATAATCGGAAATGTATAAAGGATGTACGTCGGATGAAAACCAGTATAAAAGCAATTTTGTTTATACCTATGGATATGTATTATTGATCGAACTTTTATTCTAGAAAATGGCGAAGGAGCCAATGTCAAATAGCCTATCCTAATTATTGTGCAACAATTTTAAAATATATGGTACATTCGGCACGTAAAATTACTTATCCTACATAATTTTACTTGTGCTTGGGGATATAGGGGGTTTAAATTTTTAAAAACACGTGTAAATATCTTAAATGAAACAAAAAGAATGGCACACATGCGATGAGAAACTGTTTATTTGTTTTAATTTGAATTTTATTTATTTCTATATAAATAATAACATGTTATTTATATTTATTTTATTATATAGTTATTGCTATCTACAGGGTGTCATGCAAAATATGGTAACACACTTTGACTGGTGATAGTGTATAAAATATTACTAAAACTCTAATAAACATAACCTCTTAAACTCACCGTTTCTAAGTTATAGACCTTATAAGGTGCAACTACAAAAGTAGTTTTTATGACGTAACTCGTTTTTGGAAAAAGCGAGAGAAGGCCAATAAGTAATGTAGATATTAATTGAAGGGTTCAAAATACACAAAAGTAAACTGATGCCAAGTCCACTCATAATATTTTACATGAGAAATACAAGACACAAAGAGGTGTCTAAAGTCATTGTATCTATTTTCCAAAATAGATTTAAGGCATAAAAACTACTTTTGTAATTCGAAAGTTTAAGATCTATAACATCCATGCGGTGTATTTAAGAGGTTATTAGAGTTTTTAGTCATATTTATTATGTAGGTACTCACTTAAAGTTTGTAACTTACTTCACGGGACACCTTGTATATTAGTTCTCGCATTAAAAAAAAATTAAGACAACTGTTTCACCTTATTTTTTATTTCCAGGTACCTACCTTTTTCTATCAGAGTAGAAATTTCGAAAATGCGGCTCGCTGAATAATAATACACCGGCCTTTCCCTTGCGCCAGTCGAAATGAGTTACCTCGTCCTGAATAATTTAAGGAAAGCTACATACAGGCGAAGAATATTTTGCAGTAGAAAACTTTTTTCTTTCCAAAAAAGAGCATATCAAGTTTAAACTGAAGATTGGCAAGGCTGTGAAATATTCAAAATTGATAAAACTTCTGTTATATAATTATATTGTTCAGTTCTAATTGTTACGAATATGTTACATCACAATAATAATGTAATTTCATAAAAAAATGATGTATATATTGAATCGAGATAAAATCTGTAATATGGAAGGCAAATACAATTATTTTTACATTTAGAGCTCTTTGTGTATAAATTGTGGTTAAAACCCAGAAAATTTCGAAATAGTCTAAAACTAAAAATGGCAGTTATATAAAAATTACTCATTTCCGAATAGAATTTAAGAAATAATAGTTCGAATAATTTCCATGAGATGGCGCTACCAAAATTTTTAAAATCTCACCGACACTTGTTTAACGGAAAATATAGACATTAGCTGAGAAAATTAAACATTTTAGTAACTCTTTTGCTATGAGGGGGGTATATATTATATTTTATTCTAACAAAAATATAAGAAAACTAACATAATATATTAGACACATACTTAGTCATCTCATTTATAAATCAAACAAATCGAAAGGCAGTAGACCTAAGATCGTTGCACTGCTCTATTAATATAGTTGGGCAGTCGAGGCGTATCTGCATAGAAAACTGAAGCCATTAGCAGTTCTTTAAAGCTGACTGTTAAAGACCATCAATACCTTTATTAGTTCCCCTGTAATCAGACCGAGGCATTTTAAGCAAAACACGCTGTACATAAAAAGCTCAACATGTAGCATTCATCGCCAACTGATAATTTCCAATTGGTTGCAGGGTGTCCATGAGCTAACCGGAGTGCGCCTTCCTCTTCAGCCGTACCCCGGAGGCCATGCCGTCTTCATGTACAGCACGGCCTCCGACGGTAACGTCACACTCCAGCTCAAGGAGCCCGATGACCTGGATAGGAACAGCCTGGCCGCCATGCTGGCCAGACTGCAGGACGACGCCACCTTCTCCATTTCCTACCAGGATACGGACATTCTCTCCGACGGCAGCATCGACGTGCTGCTCGGCACGGGGACGGCCAACTCAGGTAAGTGCTAATGTAACGGAGACCACGCAATTCGGTGTAGTTTCTATTTTACATCAAGCCGGATTCTAGCTCATTTTCTTCAGTTGCTAAAGTTGCAGTTTAAATTTAAAATATGAAAAGGAAGAAACAACTGGAACTTGAGTACACACTTCAGTGAGTTAAAGGAAATCCAAAAATTGTACTTTAAAGTGTATAGCCTGTACTGTACTTATAAAGTAACATTTTAACACTACACGGTCGGGGTCAACAGCTGGTAGCCAATGAAAACTGAGGACTTTTGTGACACAGGCATAGCATATAGTCCAGTCCATCTTTCGAGAATTACTATATCTTGTCTTATTTACGGGAATTTTGTGACGTCACCTGGCATCGATGGCCCCGACCGTATAGTTAATAGACCGTGTATAGCTACATTTCGTCTCTATTCGACTATAATCGGCATTACGTTCTGCTCCATACGGATGCGTTTGAGCGCGCCGATATTTTTGGCTGGGTTGGTGGCCTAAATGACTTGGGATCGACGGGGAATATGCCTCTATATCATGCAATGTGTTTGAGGTATACGTACATACACGTAACTTTGCGTCGGACGTAAGTATAAACGTACGAAAAATCACCACTGCGCACGCGTAGCTGTCAATATTTACGTTTACGTCTCTGGCATTGCTTTAAGTCTCTAATAACACACTTTAGATCAAACGAATAAGAAGCAACTGTAAAATACGAATAGGTTATTTTTAAAAGAGAACTGTATTTATCTTAACAAATCGGACTAGACCCTCGACGTAGTAGTAACCTCGTGCTTAAAATTCTTTCCGCTCGGTATCCTCCACGAATCATACTTGAATGAAGATTGGGCGGCACATTCAAAATAAACGAAAATCGGTGGGAGCTTTGTGCCCCGAATTTCACGGAGGCACGCACGTACCGGTCGCTTATAAAGTAACATTTTAACACAACTCACGGCCTCACTGTCGGCCATTTGAGTTCGCGCTTGGCCGCGCGGAATATCCATCGCCGTGCTCGACGGTGGCGGCGTTGGCAGAGGAGGAGGATTGTCTTCTTTCGAGTCCCGTTCGTTAATCGATTACGCCGCTGCGTGCCGCCTGATGCGTGAACCGAATCGGGAATCGCGATAGCTGGACTTCATCAAGCGTGACATTCCGGGGGTGCCGGGGAACGGGTAGCGAGCGAAACGTTTCGATATTTTAGGAATTCCGATCGACGGGTTGCCGTTGAGGAATAGACGGGGTAGCCCATGCTTTCTTCCATCGTCATTTTACTGTACAAGGAATCTCATATTCGAGGCGGGTCGCTGGGATCTCGGCAATTATGAGAGATACGAAAACGCTGACTGCAGCAAAGTTGCGCATAAACCTTGCACTTTCGTAGGTATGTTGTAGGTTCCTTTACAGCGATGCCACATTTCAGTAGTAAACATATATCCATTATTTTCTTGTGTACTGTTCTGAATAATACAATACAACTAAATAAAATTAAATAATAAAATTAATACATTCCCCCATTACTGGCAAATTTCAAAAATAGATAGGACTTATGTACAGAGTGTTCCGCATAAGAAGCGTAGGGGGTCCCACAATATTGCAATTTAACCATACAAATCTATATACAAAGTTGCACACAGGCGGAGTTACAGATCTTAAAAGTGGGGACAAATATTTCGAAAAAAAAATATTTTTGAATTACTTGAATTGGAATAACCAAATTTGGTACATGATTTAGGTTTATTATTGGTCTTTTTTGACGATGAGTTCAAGTAAATTGAAACACTACAAGATATTCATGAAAGTGTGTCGCCCCTAAAATTATACCAAAGTTTGTTTTCCATTGATTGAATTTGAAAAGAATGATAATATCCCGCGCAGAAAAACTTTAAGGTTTTGAAGAAAAAATGCATTAATTGAAACAAGATTTTAATAATGTTTATTAGAACAAATCGGTGGCTTTGTCTTTAAAACTTGAGAGTTTCTTATAAAACTATTTTATTTCTGCTACTGCTTGTTGTTGAAAATTGTTGAACAATTTACATTCTGCGAACAAGTTGACACGTTACTTGTCAATAATATCCGACAACGCCCTAGTGGAATAATGGTACAAAATGAAGAAAATATTATGCAAGCAGTTGATGATGAACGGCATATAAGTACTAAGTTTGTTTCAAGAAACTAGATTATCAAGAACTTCTGTACAAAGCAAGGATTGTTCCCGTTCATAAAGCAGGTAGTAAAAGCAACGTCTGTAATTATCGTCCTATCTCAATGTTGTCTATACCAGGAAAGTTGTTGGAGGCAATCATTACTAATGAACTTTTCTTTACATTTAAAAATAAAATAAGTGAGAAACAACATGGCTTTTTCCGTGGTCGATCTGTCGCGACTAATTTAATACCATTTGTCCAAGACGTAATGGAAGCCATGGATAATAGGAAGCAGGTGGTTGCCGTGTACACTGATTTCTCTAAAGCATTCGATAAAGTACATCTCCCTTCTATGTTTATAAAACTGGAGAATTTAGGGATACACGGCAACCTCCTCAGGTGGCTTATATCATACTTGATCAACAGATGTCAATGTGTACAGATAAATAATTCAACATCTAATTATATCTGTATTACATTTGGTATACCAGGTCCCATTTGGGCCCTTTGCTTTTCTCTATTTATTGATGACATTGACAGCTGCTTTCAATATACCTACTGACCATCTACTGTATGCTGATGACCTTAAATTTTATAGATCTGTTGTTACTGCTAATGACTGTTTTCTAATTCAATCTGACATAGATAGGCTGGTATCTTATTGTGGAAAAAAGAAATTATATTTAAACATTGACAAATGCCATTTTAGTCGATTAGCTAGTGCACATGATTTTAACTACCACATTAATAATCAACCAATTCAATCTGTTACATCTATTAGAGATCTCGGTGTCACTTTAGATCCAAAACTGAGTTTTGAACTTCTATAGAAAATATAGTTAACAGGGCGCTTCGTAATCTTGGTTTTATATTAAGAGTAACTAAATCTTTTTCGAAACCAGCCTCTGTCATAATTTTATACAATGCCCTTGTTCGTAGTACCCTTGAATTTGTTGCCATCGTCTGGAACCCTCAATATCAAAAGTACATAAGTAGAATTGAGAAGATTCAAATGAAGTTCATTTACCACCTAAATCTTAGATTTAATCGACAATTGCTTTTCGAAACTTATGATAATAATCTTAAGTTTTACCGATTACTTAAATTAAGTGAAAGAAGATGTGTTACGTATTTAATTTTTACTCATAAAATTTTTAATAGCGCCATCGACTGTAGTTACATCCTTCAAAAACTAATGATTAATATTGCACATTATTCATCCAGATCATGCCACTTTTTTTATTATCCAACGTTTCATACGAATTCTGCTAGTAATTCACCTGTTCGCCAATTGCAACAAAACTGTAATCGATATTTCAACCATATTTTCTCTCTCACTGTCGTCATCTAGACGTTTAGTTATTGACACTTTTAATTAGATTAATATTTAACAGTTTGTATTCCACTTTGTATTTTTTTGTTATACTATTATTCTTTTTTTCTTTCTTTCTTTGTTCCCTGTAGCTCACTTAAGTTAGCTTTAGTTTAGTCTAAGTTTTTTGTACGCTTAAATTCTTTTGTATCTTCCGCGCAACCCTGTAAATTGCAATGTTAGCTCATTGTGTTGGGTCGCCTTGTACTGTAAAATAAAAATAATAAAAATAAAAAAATATCAAGATTTCCTCGGTTTTGTCCACATGTATCTCCTCTTCAATCTCATGTCATTATTTCTCAGCACAACGACTTCTAGACGTTGTTCTAACCCCAACGGTTTCCCCGATTTCCGTTTTTTTCACGTCGCCACCGAAAAGTTTGTGGAGGGCCCTCGTGCCGGCCAAAGTTAAATGAAGTTCTTATTCGTGGGAGTACAGTTAGGGATCCTAATCGATAGGGGCGTTTATTATTCTCTCCCGCTTCCGCTGATAAACTTCGTCTGACTAAGAGAAAAATCTTCAGCGTTCGAAAACAGATATACCTACTCTTTTACTAAAAAAAATCGTTCACATTTATTTTGTAGATGAATGATACTATGAAAAATGTTTAAACAAAATAAATGTACTGCGTTTACTCTCAATTGCCCCACTTTATATTTTTGAAGACATTCAAATTATAAACCCTCTCCAAGACGTATGACATTCTGCCTTTACGTTATGTATTTTTTGCACGATCAAGCTTTTTTAGTTCACTTTATGTATTCTCATATCGTTCCCTTGATTTCTCGGGAATTAATGTAGACATCCAACACTCCACGCTTCTTCTTTCATTTTACAAACAATTTGCTCTTTTAAATTATCGTGAATGCAACAACGGGTCATCAAATTTGAGAACTACCAATTATTGATAAATAACACCATAGGTACCAGTTCCAAAATTGTCAATTTTGTCAATTAAGACAAATTTATTAAAAAAACGTAATTTTTGACATTACTTACATCAAAAATTAAATACGTATATACAGGGTGAGTCAGTCATAATGTCATTAATTTTAACCACGCATTCGTGAGGCCTAATAAAGACAGAAAATCGAAAAAAAAAATGTTTACTCGACCTTTCAAAAAACAAATCGTCCTATAAAAATCAGTAACACGACACTCCTGGTGCACTACAAACTTTCTGAGGACGCACCCATACGACAATCGAATACCAGATTAAACATCGTTGCCACATCATGTTTACATACATAATATCGACTAACACATCAGCATGTTATTCAAATTTACCCGCATTTCTTTCCTCCCAAATTTGTAGATCACGCCACACATTTGGAGGGGGGATGGAGAGAATAGTGAGAATACAAGCAGTAGGCCGAGTTTGTTTATTTCGGTCTCGCGCATTCGTCGTAAATGCATAATTTTATAAATTCCGAATATGCGGATATGGTAGAGTTATATGGAGAATGTTTACGAAATGCGACTGAGCCTAATTATATTAATAAAGTGCTATGGACGAATGAGTGCAGTTAACAGGTTAGTACCATACTATTTAAAAAACAATAAATTTCTAGGCTAGATGTACGTAACTACAAACTGAATAATTAATTGTACTTACGAGTAATACTAAAAATTCATATTTATTTGTAAAACGTAGTGAAAACGTAATATCAAAATTATTAAACTGTAATAACCTAACATTCGAAAACATTTATTTATTATCTACATTTGTTTTTATTAACAAATAAATCAATATTTAATTCATTCATGTATCTAGATTAAAAAAAAAATAGTTTTACTCCTTGTCGTTAAATAACAGTACAAAAACTAGGTAACTAGAGCTAATAATACGGTAGGTCAAGATTCACTCTTGATAACTTAGATTAGCGGCGTGCCATTTCGGCCTTGAACAGTTTTTTGTCGACAACACGATGGTTTTTTATTATTTAGTATTTAAATACAAAACACTTTTCAGCTTCTCTTAATAATTTACCCATTGGGTATAGGTTTTTTATGTAATGTACGTAAATAGTTTATTACTCGGTTTATTATTAGACACGTTGGAGTTTTATTGCCGTCATAACAGCTACATTTGCTCAGAGAAAAATACACACGCTACTTGTCGGTTTAGCTTTCAAAGGCGATTTGTTGTCAACGTATGGGCAGGAGTGTACGGGTATCGTTTGATTGGGCCGTATTTTCTACTGGAAAACCTAAGTGGACCGCGTTACTTGCAATTTTTAATATAATTATTTGATTTCATTGGATATTAACATTTTAAATTATTATTGGCTGAAGTTGAACTGAGCAACAAAAAAAATTATATTCTAAAATAGTTTGTACAACCGTTTATTTGTGATGTCTAAAACCTAGGTAGGTAGGTACGAGAAAAATATTTCAACTTGACAACATTGCATCAGCTCGACATCGAGTTGAACTGTGAGCTGTAAACGACCAAGACTGTGAGCGGTCAGTGACAGTCTCAAAAGGGGGTTAATGATTTGAAAATATTTTTTTCGGCGTAAATATGCTTTTAGATTTTTTTTAATCGCGTATTCGCGTTATACTCATTATTCCCTATCTCCTCTTAATAGTATACGCTTCATGAACAAGGGTTTTTTTTATCTTTCTCATTCTGTCCATTATTAATACTTAATATTATTATTGTTATATATACGCCACGCAGTTCCTTGTATTCTATTGCCAGTCCTCGCTCCGTCGGGCGCAAAATTGTCCTCAATTGGTAAAATGCTATTTTGCCATGCAGCAAAAATAAATATTAAAGCTAAAAAAGTCATTTGACAGAGTTCTGAGCCTCGAGCCAAAATATTCGATTTCCGATCGCGTTTGACAATTAAAAATGTACGGAGAGACGCGAAGCGCGAGCGTGATCGAACGGCATTATTCACAACCCAGCGATGGAATTGGCGATTGGTCGAACCAGAAACTGAATTCGCAATAAAAATGACAAAGGACGTTTCCCCGTGCGCGCCAGTTAAAATTATAATCAATCAATGACAGAATAACTGAATAACGGATAGCTGTATAAATTTATTATTTATCGGAGGTGATTACTTTTGACAACGCGAAACGGCACTGTCGGATATACAAATGATTTTTGCTTAACGGCGACGCTGGAAGCTGACGCTGAAATATTACCTTTAAGATATTTCGGCTCGTACAGATAACAGCCAATGCGAATTTACAGTTTTCCTAAATTAAACGGAAGTTTTCTCCGTTCTGTAGGGATCTTCCAATAAGGATGTTCTCATTTCGTATGCGTCTAGTTACCATATTTGCGATCGTTGATATTACCTACAACTTTTGACGTTTATAGGCCAGGTGACTCAGAACTTATCCGGAAAAAAATTGAGAATGTTCAACATACATGTACAAATATGGTAATGCAACAAAAAAATAATATACGTATTTAGAATACTATTTTAAAATATTTAATAGCACGCCGCTGGAATCTCGTCTACTGTAATGGAGTGACAATGCAAACTAGCGTAGTCACATATCGCACCAAAAAAACCTCCAAACCTCCGTGCCTTTAAAATTAATAAAATTTTGTTGCACTAATTTTGAAGAATTGCGGTATTTGATCACTATTAGAAGCATGAAATGTATAAAAAATTAGCACATTATTACAAAACTGTTCGAAATTTTATCCCTAGACTTGTACAGGGTTCTCGGCAATTTTTCAAAACCAAATTCCCTGATATTTCCAGGTTTTCCCTGACATAGTTTTTTAAAATTCACTGACAAAAAGCATACAAAATTCATATTTTTAAAAACTTAAACCAAAGTAAAAGCAAGTCAAATGATAAAGCATAAATGAGCCCATTCGATAACAAATAAGTGATATGAATCTTTAATTTTATTAAAAATATTTATTTCCTCGTATTGTACTATGTTAAATATTAACAAATATAAATATTTAACAAGATATCTAATAGAAACATGTATAAACAAACATAACAATAACCTACAAAAATAGATCTCACTACTGAACAAACAGCTATACAAAAACAGTTATAAGTTGTTTTTTTGCGGAGAAATGTATTCAAACCGGTTCAAAACACTATGTTTTTGCTATTGGTCTATGCAGCAGTTGCCTAAAAAGTAGAGATTCCAAAATCGGAGTGATTTAGATTTTCAGATTTTATGTTAAAAATGGTTGACATTTTTATACTTCTTATTTTGTTTATTTAAAAAGGAATTGGTTGTGAATTATTGTATGCACCTCTGCAAATTTTAACGTATTCTTAGACATTATTACATTACAAAAGCATAATCCAATTACTTTTCTCCCAAATTTCATGTTTTTGTTGCAGATCTCACACATTTTCAAAATATATGTACAAAAACATGCGGAAATATATTGTTAATAATTTCTATCACTAATAATCGCTCTATTTTAATCCAAATCTAGTGTAGCTTTGTTATAAATAAATTGTATAAATAATAATCAAAAAGTGTGAGTGTGATGTCAAAGAGAAAAAAATATTTGATGACGTTACGTTTTGAAACAGTCGATGAATACGGTTCGTCACAAAAAAACAGCTACACACTCCAGATATATCCGTTTCTTTCTATAAATCTGCGGGAACGTGTGATTAAAGCAAACAGAAATAGGCAACTGGGTGCGTTCATTATAATATGGACATAAAGAATATGGACACGGCATGAGTAGCGTTCAGAAATTTTCCCTGACAACAAAATTCTCGGATTTTTGACAATTATTAGCACTTTCCCTGACGTTTCCTTGACAAAGTTCAAGTTCCCTGACATTTCCATGGTTTTTCTGACACTGAGAACCCTGTTGTACACACATTGGGGTACACCTTATCCAATTTTGCGTACTAAAGCCCTAATTGGTTATCATTGTCTAATATCTTCTTGCATTAACAGTTAGAGCGTTTTCATAATGCATCTTAACAATCTGTACGCGCTGTAGAATTGTGTAATTCTTCTTGACAACGAAGAAAACCTGAGCGGTAAATTTTTGGTGGATCTCACTGTACACGTATTGCATATGTAATACGATATGAACAAAATAGTTTGTTTCTAAGGCGGCTTTCTACGATACCGTGTATAGTATTTACATAAATAAATATCAACGGCGACTGTCCCATTCAATTAGATAGTTTGAAAATTCATGTCGCATTTAGGCGATTTGCATAATTGTGGTTGAAGATGGCAGCCGAGTGCGGAGTTTTGGCAGCCGACTAATTCCCACTGAATAACATTACAAGTTTCACACAACGCCTGGCAAGTTGCACAGCACGGTTCTATGCGACGACAATGCCAATGAAACCCGGCGAGGATGTGTAGCCGGACTATGCTGTTCCGTCGGGCGTTTTGCAGTGTTCGAAAAAAATACGATAGAAAATGACAAGGAATTTTCACTAGGCATTTCTTTCTCACCTTATGACGCTAAGTTGGCAGTGCCAACAGTAGGCAGTAGTAGCGAGGACAATCGATTTTATATCATCAAAACGTAGACATTTCAACGAATCATAAGGTAATAGTTATTTACAATATAAGTATTGTAATATGAATTTATAACAAGAATATTATACAAAATTTTATCTACTTGCATTCAATAACACGATAAAAATATAAATTTGCCAAAAAGTGTCAAATGACGCGATAAGAACCTGATGTACTTTCTATGAACAGAAAAAAGTACCTGCTAAGTTTACCGATCAAATTTTCTTTATGTTATCTTTCGCATGGTTGCTGTCAAAACGTGGTCAAACAAACCCATAAATATAAAAAGCGCTTCTGAAAACAAGTGATTCTGATATCAGCAATAGTTTATTTTTAATTTGGCAGGAAGAGATCTAAAAATGACAAGAATTTCTCATAACTAAACCCAAAACATATTTCTACAGCATCTATCATTTATGCAACAGTTATACTGAATATGAATCTATTTTGTAAACCTCACTATGTTGTACACTTTGATCTAGGTCTTATTTTAAAACTGTCACTCAGTTTTGAACAGATACTGATGATTAACAGTTTTAAGTGGAGTCGGAAGAAACATTATTAATGAAAATATTAAATACGAAAAGCCCGACTACTGATCCTTGCGGAACTTCTGTTGTTGATTGTTGCTAATATATCAATTGATTTCGATTTTTCGTATAATTATTTCAATTACGATACATTTCAGCACCAATGCAAGTAACGAACAGGACGAATCCCACGTTAAAACTACACTCGACCTAGTAAGCTACATCCCCCACCCTCGTATCTGAATGCACGGTTCCCAGAAAATTGAATGCAACTCCAAAACACATATTATGCCCGGGAACATCGCCGTAATACCGCTCAGTTACTAAAATTTACAGCTTTTGCCGGAATAACTCGTTTTAAAGTTGCGCGAATTGTTGGTGCAACTTCTAATTCCAACTAAAGTTCGCCCGGCAATAAACTTCATATTTTGCGCCGTAGACGCTTTTAGGAATTCATAATTGTGTTCGTCATTTATTTGTTGTTGCGTAGTTCTGCAGGAACAAGCTTCTGCTTGTTTGTCGCATTAGCAAAGAATATTAGCGGAGTTGTTCGCCGTAGTTCGCGAGTTCTGAACGCCGCCTCGGCGTGAATTTCTCGAATAGACGGCGGGAGAGGATTGCCACTGCCAACCACGTTGCCAGATCACGTATGAAATCCGTAGAAAATCGAGAAAATACTTAGATTGGTAAAACATGTTTTATATAAGTTGAAGTATATGACTATAGTTAAATAATAGAATAAATAATAACCAACAAAGATACATTTAAAATGAAGGTATAAACAATAGAACAAAAGTTCTATATACAGGGTGTTTATTAAGTGGAGGTAAAAATCCCGGGACGTATTTTGTGGCCAAAAGGCCATTGTCCAGCCACGTGTCAAAAATTAAAAAAATAATAATTTCCTTTAACCAAATTTGGTTGGTTATGACAGTAGGTTAGGTTAGGTTAGGCGTGGTAAAAGCCCCTTGAGTTCCTGAAGTGTCTTTGTAGTTGGTCCTATGCGTGCTCAACTGGATTGAGGTCTCGCAAACACGGAATTCCAGGAAACAACTACTCTGCGGGCTAATGCCCCGACCAGCATTGAATTACACCTGGAAAACCTATAGCAACAGCTAGAGTCATTCGTCAGACGCCCACCAGACATATACCGGTTTCGAGCTTATTAGCTTTCATCAGTATGCCATAGGTGAGGTATCCGACGAATAACCCTAGCTGCTTTTGTCTGCCTAACCCGACAGAAGGGACCATGAGTACGCGGTGTAGAACTAACTACATCTATCGGCCGTTCGCTACTCCATGCCGGACTGAAAATGTCACAGACACGAAGCGTTCTACATGCAGTAGACACCATTGAAAGCTGTCGACCTTTATCGCGAATATCGTTTCTCGCCGATCGCGAGGTAAAACAAATGCCTCTCCAAACAGCAACTGTACCACCTCTGAATGGATGAACTTCCTGGATGGCTCTACGATTTCTGGGTACCAAGAAAATATTTTTGTATCTATTTTTAATGATTTTTATATTTGCCATTGCGTCGGTCAGTTGTTTACTAATATTTAAACTGCCATTGCGTCGGTCAGTTGTTTACTTATATTTAAACTGTGCCATCGGCATAATGCATGCGCGATCGCCATTGTATTTAAAAATTGGCGGGAAAATACTAGCTTTCTCTTAAAATGCCCATTAATTATCTTCGTAATACCCATTAAATACCCAGTAAATACCCATTATTACCTTGGTAGTACCCAAATATACGCAAAGTACCTAAAAATACCGAAAAATACCTATAAATACACACAAATACCCAAAACAGCAAAATACCTCAGTGGTTTCCCCCTTGGTTTTGAGTCATCCTGTATTTTCAAATTTGCTGGACGCGCCTTGCAGGGTTTTCCACCAAAAACAATGCGGTCGGTGATTTGCATCATAGGCGTGGAGGGACAATTAGCCGCCGTTAGTCAGTCGGAGGAGCGAAAAGGCTGCGGCCGCGATGACGTCTGACGTCCGCTCCTGCAAATTGTTTTAAGGCCCTAGTCTAACTGTAGGTAATTCGATGAAATGTTTGGCAATATTGTTAGCGGGAGTTGCCGTGGCCGGGGGGCTCATTAGCGAAGTTGCAGCGCATCGGCCGGCCCCGGCGATAATCAGCGTTTATGAAGTGGAAAGTTTTTGATTATTTCCCATGTATCCCATCCCTTTGTCTTCGGGCCCGAACGATCCAAGTTTTTTGCTAATCTCGTTAGGCGGGAGTTTAACGCGGGGAGTTTTTTCCGGAGAGCGTAATTTAAAGGAGGAATCGGCAGCGGTATTGGAAGGTTCGTCGGGGAAAGTTTCGCTCGTTATAATGGAAGTTTGCACCGCTCTGCCAACAACACGGTTTCGTTAAAATCCTGGCAATAATGGAAGATGTTTGTTTACGCACGGAATGAAAACTATACTATCAAGATTAATATACTCGTACTTATTCCAACGCAAGTTTAGTTTCACTATTCCTCAAGTATAGTACCTAATACTTTATCGAAAGATTATCTTATTCTTGTATAAGATTATAATGTAAAAGGTGAGTCAGAAAGAATGGATCAACACTAAGCTGGAGATATAGTCCAGGGCATTTAGATCAAAATCGACCGAATAGCGGAAATTTTTAGGCACAGCAGATATCGAGATGAGGTTCCAGGAAAAAAGTCTATCGTCTGGTTTAGCCATTTTTTGAAAAATGCCTTCTGGGCCGGAAAATGCATTACACCATTATAGGAACGACTGGAAACTCGGAAAAATCGCTCGGAAATCGTTACTCGGGGGTTTTCGGGGCTGCCGAACTCGATTCTGGCATTAGAATTACCCGGGGAGTACTGTAACATTGTTTGTTTGTGAAGACCATTTTAATGCAAGTTTAATAATTATTGTAAAGAATCAAATAAACTTTAGAATGTATTCATCACTTCATTACGATTCCAAATAACAAGTTCTGTATTTGCCTATTATTTACATTATGTAGAAA
This sequence comes from Monochamus saltuarius, assembly GCA_025584915.1. Taxonomy (NCBI): domain Eukaryota; kingdom Metazoa; phylum Arthropoda; class Insecta; order Coleoptera; family Cerambycidae; genus Monochamus; species Monochamus saltuarius. The sequence continues at coordinate 1,898,018 of CM046722.1, read as the reverse complement.
TGTTTCGCACTTATTTAATTTGAAAAGCAGGACTCCTTTAATGAAATACCCTTTAGATTAATACGAAAATGTCCAATAAATTACTGCCGCTCTATGACGTTTTTGTTTGGTATAAACGTTATGCAACAAAGGCCTAGATAATGATTCACCGTATCGTGTGTATGTAACTCTGAATAAAGGCCAACAATCGCAAAACTGAATATCGACATGAAATTAATTACTGTTTTGCTGGCTCTAATTAACAATGTAAATCTAGATAATAATAATTACACGGCAACGGGAATTTACGTCATCGAAATTGTTCATATATTAATTAAAATCGGAGGATTTTTCATCAGCGGTTTCAATAAAACGCCGATATAAAAGTACGCGTTATTTATTTTCGCGGAACGGAATAACATGCATTTGTTCGGTGAATTATAAATAGTTTTGTTAATAGAATTACACGGATAACTGGTATATTAATTTTATTGTTTTTACGAATGTTGTTAAATTGAAACGTCCCCATTAATCATTAGTATTTGGAATTATTTGCAATTGTTCCCTAACATGTATCATAATTATGAGATAAAACTAGAAACAGTGTTTCCTAAATTAAGATCCACAAACTATATCATATTATTATGCAAGTTTTCTCCAAAGTGAAACAATTTACAGGCTGCTAAGTGATTTCGAATAAGAAAAACAATTATTTTACTTGTAATGTTTTATCATTACATTTCCTACTACTTTGTGCGCTTGCTGCACAATAAGAATATCGTATACCGCATTATAAATATTATCACACCACACAAAATTCATTAAGGGCGCTGCATTCTTGAAATACTGTTTTCTACAAATACAAATAATTTTAGACGTTTAAGAACTAAATAAGAGCTTAACAAATAACAGCAATGTTATTTCATACCATAATCGAATATTCAAAGGTACCGAAGTAAAACGAATATATAACGACAGAAAGCAGTCTAACTAACAAATTTGTAGATCTCTATCAGACTTATCGATAAAAATTTAGACTTGAGTTGAGGCTTTTGGAGCATTGGGGTCGCTGAGCCGGCGCAGTCTTCCGTTATAGCTACGGTTACAGCTCCGTTCAACGTGAATATTGTGTAAAATGTCTGTGGATATTTTTAAATTGTTCCGTTATAATGCAATAAACCTTCAGTAAATTGTTTTTTATAATATATTTCTTTTGTGGGGCCGGGGTAGGTTCAGTTCTGACTTTCAACGACAAACACGTTCACATTATAATACAAAAAAAATAGCAATCATTTTGTTCGAATTTATTTGTTGCTAAATAAGTAATCCATAATTATTACAGCAGTTGGAAAAAAGATATATTCTTTAGGTACTTACTTTTGTAAATTATGTTGTGATTAAAATACGGGTAACTAATTATTATGTACACTGCACTAACATAAAAAAAAACAATTTACTGAAGTTTTATTATATTATAATGGAACAGTAAAAATATCCACAGATTTTTTACACAATATTTACGCTGAACGGAGCTGTAACAGTGGCTATAACGGACGACTGCGCCGGCGCAGCGACCCCAACGCCAAGTCTCAATAACACCATGTGCATACGTAAATTGCATTAAATACATTATTTAGCGTTATTTATGTCTAATAAAATACTTTATGCCATTAATATTTGACAATTCAATGACAACTCATAGTTTTGACGTTTACCGATGTTAGTTTTTTCTGTGTAAGTCTGGCTCAAGGCTACACATGTTTTACATGACAAAACAATTCAATTTGGGTATTTCTTGGAGGCGTTTTTTTATCTTAAAGTTTAACATTTTTGAATGTTTATTTTTCAGAATGTGTTTATAATTAAGTATATTTAAGTTTTATCGGGGTTGACTACCAAAAAATCAAAATGATATCGATTTCCTGAAAAAAATAGAATATCCTGTATAAGAATTGATGTTATTATCAGATTCTACGCACCATCTAGTGTCTGTACACCAAATTTCGTCGCACTGGCTGTGATGGTTTCTGAGATATTCGCAATGAGTCTTAGTCTGATTTCTCTGTTTCTGAAATACCTGTGGTGGCCATGAAAAACCGACCACCCTGTATATTAGAAACGAATGAATAAATTCGTCTTTGTCAAACGAAAAACTGAATTGGCGTGAGGCAAAGAGCTAATTTAAAGAGACAACGAATTCACCTTTACCCTTTGACCTTCGCGTCTGCGTTTATCTTACATTATATATTCATTAGTCCCGTAGACAATTAACCGAGTGAAATCCAATATCGCAAGATGCAAACAGCCCCCGGAATAAGCGCCCCCGAGACCTACGGAGGGGGACGGGCGCCCCCGTAAGTGCCACGTAGCGCATCGTCACCACTGTCGGAGCGTCTGTTTACTCAGCAATACAAACACAACAGGCCGTGCTGGCGCGCGAACGACGCCAAATCCCCAGTCCCGCGAAATTACCTCCTGAAACCGGGGGGCACACTGGCGCACGTAAATCAGTGTATGGTTTGTTTGCAGTTGCAGCACAAAGGAGAATTAATGGAGACCGCTGCGCCGACCAGCGGCAATTTGGACGCACCGCAATGGGCGCCAAACTGGACCATACAGGGTGTGACCTTCTTGATATTATTTGGAATAAAAAAAGTTTGCAGAAAAAAGGTCGATCGAACGAGTATTTTCAATTAAATTGCAATGTTTCAAAATTGTGTCTAGTACGGTTCTGAACGCAGCAGTTATAAGGTTGCGGAAAGAATTCAGACGCCTCACGTCATACGAACACATGAATAATGCATTACATTTTCATAAAAATTGCAACTAAGAATACTAAAACTATATACTACACTAAATGTTTGCACTATACAGGGTGAGTCAGTTTTTTGTAGACAAACTAACTCACAGAAGATAGAACACATGTTTTTAAGAACAAAAGTTCCTATAAACATATGTCGTAGAAGCCTTCGTTTCCGAGATACAGGGTGTTGAATATAATTTTTTATTCTCGAATTTTGATTATAACTTATAAAGGAATTCTTAGATTTTTATCATATTTGGGAGATAGTGCCTACTAATTAAGGTTTTTCTAGAGTCGAGGGCTCAATGGAGCTACAGCAATCATACAAGATTTTATAATTAAAGACTGCTGCGGGTGCATTCCGAGTTTTCATATTTTTGTTTTTTTCGATTAAATGGATATTTTATTTAACGCTGACTTTCTATTCTGTTAGTGGATAATTCTGACGGACCCGTAATGAGTAAAAATGTAGTTTTGGCAGTGTGCAACAAATGAACACAGAACGAATTCAAAACATTGCAGTTATTAAGTATTATTATTAATAAAAATGTGTATTTTCGTCGTTTCTACATTCGACAACGTTGTAGTTGACAGATCTAAGCCATCTAGGACGATGACTGTCATAGGCGCCGATTTTCCGGGGGAAAAGACCTTTTGCTTCATTTTTCAACATCGAGCTAGAATTCTGAAATTAATTTTTTATTGTCTTTTAGGCCCCCCTGAGCATGTAGTTGAAATTATTGTACTTAGTCATAGTTATATATATCCTTATAAAGAAATTCTAAACATTAAAACTCATTATATCAATGCTCAACCTTCGAAGGCTAATACTAAAATGTCAATGCATTTTTTATGACAATATAAACTCTACTGATACAAATTATTCCTGAACGCTTCAAAGCAAACATAAATCTCGTAGATTTAGGAGAAACAAAATTATAGTGCAGTGGTGGCACAAATAAAAATGTAGGTATGGTTTAGGAAACAACGTACCAAAATTAAATAAATGTATAAATTTTTACCTTTTTCATCAAGTCAATTCTACCCCATAGTGATCGTCCAAATGTGATAATAACGACGTCCTCCTAAAACAAAGACAATCTTTACTAAAAGATTAAAGCGGAACTAACAAATACCAAAAAACAATGGAATGATTAAAGAACGTTTCTCAGTTGTACACGTAGCAACGCCATCAATCAAGTTCCATTTCACGGAATCTGTTATACCGCATGCAGTGAACTATTTGGGAGTTGCACAAAACAGGATGTGGATAATATGTCGCTGAGAATTTCTAGCGCATTTATCCTTGCCTTATGATTTACTATCTGACAAATAGTTTTTCCTTAAGAAACTCGCGTTATATATCGCAGGGGAGCGCTGCTTCCCGACTCTCAGAAAAATAAACTACCGAGGGCGATATATGGACGATTTAATATCCATCAATAAGTGTATTTTTCGCTAAAGTTGCTGTAGAAGAGCACAAGGAAAGGAAACAATAAATATTTATACAGTAAGGAATCGGTACAGCCTAAATGTGAACCCTGCGGTAAACCATACTTGTAACGAATGCAGTCACAAACAAAGTGAAATATAACTTTGACAAATGCATGTCACTGAAATAAGAGTTTTGGGGTACACTGGTAAACAGTATTAGCGATATTACACGCTGATGCAAGATCCCTAAACAGAGGAGGTGGCCTACAAACTGCTGATTCCCTTCGCTCCACCCTACCACAAACTCACGTGTGACGTTACTGGTATTTGATTCAGGAATGTCAAATATTTCTTGTTAATAAATTTTGACTTTTATTTGTATTTTAAAAGTATTTCTATGTCCCGTGTTATTATTTTTGTGTTACTACAATTGTTTTGACGTAATAATTGGTATCTTTTACATTATTTTTATCAGTGTGCCTGTTGATATGATTAACTTCACAATAAAATTAGACAATTTCGTTTTACAGGACAAGATATCCTTGTCAAAAGAAAAGCGGATGTCTCCCAAAACATTAAAATCGACGACGTGGTAATCGGCTCAGAAATTATTTGTACACTCTGTATATGTTGTGGATAATGAGAAATAAATTTTCCCAAGCTAAGCATGGAAAATCGTAACTACTTTCACGGTAATTTGTCATTTTGTTAGCTCATCTAGATAGGGGGCCTCAAACCACAAAATTCGGTTGCAGGCGACAGGATGACAAGCATGATTTATTCTCCTGCTACAAGATTCGTGGAATAGGACTTTCATTATTAACAAAAACTGTGTAAGGATATACAGGTTTTCTTAATGAAACCTCCTTCCGTTTCTCCGCAGTAGAGAACTTTTGGAAATAAAGATAACAAATCTTACCGTTGTAAAAAATATGACTCTTTCATAATAAAATACTTATTCCGAGTAAATAACAAACTAACTTCAATCTGATGGACTTAAGAAACGAGGCAGTTTCATGAAAATAGTGCTTTGTAAAAAAGCTTTTATTTCAGGATCGATATGGCTCCTGATACCTAATAATTTCCCCATACACAAACAACAACACAACATATTTCAGATAAATATCTCCCAGACTTAGAAAAACCAAATTTACGTCTTGCTCTGATATTGATCCTTCTAACAATATTCGTGACTGAAAAATAACACGCAGTCGAACGAAAATACTCTGATTTATTGAGAATTTGGTACAATATGATCTCATTGGTAGTTTAAAATATACAAGTTCACTTAACAAAAAGTTCAAGTCTGGCTTGGAAGAGAAAAATTAACTTTTAACCTACCTTTTAAGTTTGTTAATTATGTTCCTGTTTGTGTTAGAAATCATAATTTTTCTGATACCTTTATTTTGACGTTATCTATAATAGTCCAGGCTATATTCTATTTTATTCTCGATGCCGCGGAAACTTCTAGAATCCTAAAAACCTATATAAACGGATCTATTTCGCTGACCCAGTCAGTTTATATTTAGCAGCCGAATACGAGCCAAACGCGAGTGACAAACGTCAAAGTAAAGCGCTGACAGTTGCGAAGTTTGTTTGAAGGATATTTCTTGTATAATCAAGAGTGACAATAAAGTTTGTTTGTCTACGTGACGTGTTTCTACGCTAACCCAATTTAGAGGTTACAATATTATATAATATGTTTGATATCGAAATAAATCAGTAAGCAAAAATGACAGCAAAATGTGATACTGTTAAATAAAAATTCTTACTCATCCATTAGATCTATCTCAACCAACGTTAACTTGTCGAGGTCCTCAATTTTCAGAACTCTTGAGTATCAAAAGTAAGTGACAACAGTCTTACAAGAACTAAATGTGGGTAAATGACTGATGATTACAGTTTTACGATGAAATTAGAAACATGTGTATTATAATATTTTGTACCGAAGTAATATCATTATCCCAGGTTTCTCCATAACCATATAATTAGGAATGGATTTCCCAATGATACCTGGCAATCAATAGATGATTGTCACAAGACCACTCTAAAGAATAGAATAGTATGAAATTGCATACTGAGACCTTATTTAAGGGCAATTTGATGGACAAACTTTTATATTTTTTTGAGCTTTGAGTTGATTCCAAGCATGTAATGGTCCATGACCCTGTAGAGCGTTCAATTTAAAAAAATATCGGTAATGTTTATAGTTCTGCTTGGCTAAAATATTGCAAAAAAGTGACCAGTTTTGGCATTTACAACTTTCATAGGTCGTTAATTTAAATTTTCAATAATAGTGGCCCCAAGTCGATTCCTTGTGGAACACCATATGAAACAATGTATTCTACAGGTTTAAAACCGTGCAAAGTTGTACATTGTTCTCCGTTTGTTAAATCGAAATGACAAAGGACAACGAATGCATATTGCACATTTAATTTTACCGATTGCAGTCCATGGTCAAGTCTATGAAACGCTTTTGTTCCTGTTGGACGCATTGAATCTAAAATTATGTTTATATTCTAGTATGCACCAGTTACCTTCCACCGTAAAACTCGTATTAATGGTACGCGGCGCGGCAATATTTTACGAACGCAATAAAAACAGTTAATTTATATTCTCGGCTCTCGATAAAGGAAAGAATGAACTCGGCGCAGTTTAATTTCCCCTATTCATAAATATGAGGCATTAGCGGGAGCGCCCTCCGCATGCATATTAAAGATTCCGCGCACCTTAATATAAATAGACATTAGCATACCGCCGTCGGTGGGTACCCGGAGACAGTGATTATATAAACGACGCCGTCGACGCCTCGACAAAAGGTCAATAAGACCGGCGTGCCGAAGTAAGGGCAATAAACGTCAGCGATGTATCAATCACCATTGTGGGGTATTATTTTCGCAAGGATATCGAGTTATATTGGCACCGCACCGGCTCCGGAATATTGAAAATAAATACGAGAGCCCACCGGAAAAAAAGAGGCGAAGGGAAGCGGGGTTCTCTTGGAAAATATAGTTTTAATTAATATACAGGATGCCTCAAGTATTACTGGCATCCGTGATTGTACAATGAAAATAAATGAGATTTACCCGAATATACCTATATTCTACAGGGTGTCCCGAAATTAATGGGACACAGAGCAAGAGTAGATTCCTTACATCAAAATAATGCGATTAAGCCAAACTTACCTTGGTCCATTTGTGGCTAATAAAAAAAGCTACAGGGCGTTAAAGTTTAAACTTTGAATTTGAGATTCTTAAAATTCTTAGAAAGGTTTCAAAAGATTTTTTTGAAAATTTGGATTAGGATTAGCTGTAGACGCTAGAGGGCGCTACAAAATGTACTCTTGGTTGATAAAAACTGGTTATAAAACCTTTACCTGAAATCAAAACAATCTTTCCTAGTTGCATTGAATATTTCAAATATGATTATTTCGAACACGGTTACTTCTAACGACTTCAACACCTTTTTCATATAAATAAGGTAGAAGAATCGATTGTTTTAATAGTTTATGCCATTTAAAATAAGCATGATGTATCGTAAGTGACGCCCTCTATTAGTAGCGTCTAAATTAGGAACAAATTTGAATTTGTCGTCCTCAAAAACCCCCAATCTCAAAAATGCAACCAAATATTTGGATTTCAAAAAAAATATTTACAAATATCGAAAATAATTTTTTTTACGTAAGCATATTAATAGGTCTCACCCTGCACAAACTACGAAATCCAGAGACCTGAATACGATGCATTTTAAAGAAATTTTTAAAGAATCATTATAAATAGAAAACAGTGAGGTACCATTTTTATTTTAAATAAAAGAAGAGTGTCACAGGCTTTCTACGCCACTGATAATTATAGGAATATTTAAACATATTGAATAATTTTACTAAAGATATCTCAGACACTGTATAATCTGGAAATTTAATGTTTTTTTTATACAGGGTGTCTCCATTTCTTCGTTCATAACTTTGGGAAAAAATAAAACATGAAAAAATAATAGTGGTCTGTATGATACTCCGATTTCTTGATACAGAGCGTTCAACTTAAAAAAGATATATATTTTATTTTTCATCTACCAAACAAATAAATATTTTTTCTTCAAGCTTGGCATGAAGTAATCATAATAAATATTAATATTTTTATATGCATAACTTTTTTGAACTAAAGCCAGAAGTATAGGTTTCGGCCTCCCTTCACCTTTAAACCCCCTAAACTTCTACGTTAATGGTGAAAACTATTTTTTAAGTACCTACAAATATTAAAATTTTATTTTTTTTTCTGAAAAAGTGCTCCTGAAGAAATTTATTAAGTAGTTTTATTTTTCAGATATTTTTACTTTTTCTAATGAGGGTTATCCTACGAAATTTTAAAAGTTGCAGTCAATCATTTATTAAACAAAATAAAAACAACGGTTTGTAAAGAATTTAATTTAAATGGTCCTCAAAGTGATATTTATTTTTGTGAATGCAACAATATCATCGATTCCTTAGGAATGTTATCATTTATTTCACTACAAAATCTTCGTATATGATGTAGGTAATAATTTTTTTCTAGTATACACTAGAGCTGCATACACTTTTTCCTTTAAAAAACGCCAAAGAAATAAATCCAGTGGATTGAGATCCAATGGTCGAGCTGGCCAAGTAACTCAATCGCCTCAAATCCACTATTTGCCGTAGATCGTATTTCATCAATCAACTTATAATTTCAACTTGCTCTAACCGCACAACAAACAGACTGATTTGATATAACAACTGGCATTACTATTGTTACAAACTTAGAAACAAGCAATGCCTAGTTGATCCTATAATTTCTTTGTACGATCTTTGTAATCCCAGAAGATAATCCTGATTCTGAAGAGCACTTTTTTCAGGAAAAATAATGAAATTTTAATATTTGTATTGGAAAACTACTTTCCACCCTTGGTGTAGAAGTTGCGGGTTTCAAGGGTGAAGACCTATGCCATTGGCTTTAGTTTGCCCCTTAAAGCTCGTCATCCTAATTGTATCGTATAGATTTTGAAAAAAAGAAACGTGCCATTACAATGAGACTAGAATCAAAATCAATTTCTGGTTGCCATGGTAACGACTGAAAATAAAGGCATCTTATTAGTTTTAAAGCAGAGGTCTGAAATTTTCAATATTATTTTATTCCAATCTCCAGTCTCATTTTTATTACCTACGTAAAGCTCGTCATCTCGGGAATACATCGCATAGATTTTTTGTTAGTAATTTTGAAAAAAAAAATCTTTACAGTGTCACTAGAACCAAAATCAATTTTTTCGTCTCCATCCGCTTAAGACGCTCAATGCCAAGTCTGCTGACTTCGGCTAGGGCTCTTAACCCGCCCAGTAATCCAGTTATTGTTAAATTTAGCGTGTCTTTCAGTTTCAAACGATCATCGTCCCGTGGAGATTTTCTCATCTCCGAGGCATCAGAAAAGGGAGCATCGTAAAAACATCGGTGTTTGGATAGAGTAGCAAGAAGGGGCGGTTGGTTCGAGGAGATGCGGGATGTAAATCGATTCTTTTCTTTTAAGCGTAATCTCGTTTCAGCCAAACAACTCCTTTGTTTGATATTTTATATTGATAAAAAATCAAATATCTTCTCGCTGAGTGTATCTATTAAGCCGGTCGAGTGAGAATCTTCGCAGGTCCAATCATCGCAAGAAATTTGCACTTGTTTGGATTTTCCCAATGAAGAAAAAAGTGCAGAATATAGTTCTTTTCATTTCACTATATTGTAGAAATAAAAAACTCTTATGCATCATCTCGTTATTTGAATAGGATATGTTTGCAAACATACAAAGAAAAGTTGATTTTCTGGGGACAGAAAGGATTTTGTCTCATTTTTTAAACATCGAGCTAGAATTTCAAAATATTTTTTTTATTGTATTTTAGGCCACCCTGAGCACGTGGTTAAAAGTTTTGTACTTAGTCATACTTAAACTTGTACAAATTTTCCATTACACTTACATTTAAATGGCCTTCAAATATAGTAGTTCCGGATGGAGTAAGATCAAAGTTTATTGCTTGATACCAAGTTCTAATATTTATACAGGGTGTCCAGAAACTCTCCTGACAAACGAAGACCGGAGATTCCTCAGACAATTTTAAGACAATTTAACCCAATTCACCTAGTCAAATATGCTTCCTAAGGGAACTAGAGCTCTTTGAAGATGACGCCTTGTAAATAGTTTTGTTTAAATACCTCCAGAACACTTCTACTTAGAAAAACAAAAACTGGTACGCTTGTTTAGCCTTCAGAGATGAATCGATTCCATCAATTGCGAATTTCTAGTACCGGTCATAGGCGTCCGTTTTGGGTAGGTCAACGGTTATTTTAACGCATAACTTTTTGTCTTTAACTTTTAAGCATTTGTGACTCTAGATTATTAAATTTTCAGGTATTCTCGTACTAAAAGGTACTCTTACTTTAAGCCATCAGGATACACCGTTTTCTAGAAAATGGATTTAAAAAATTTTCGTTAAATTTATTAAATTTTCAGGTATTCTAGTACTAAAAGGTACTCTTACTTTAAGTCATCAGGATACACCGTTTTCTAGAAAATGGATTTAAAAGTTTTCGTTAATAATCTAGTGTCACAAATGCTTAAAAATTAAATACAAAGGAGTTATGCGTTAAAATAACCGTTGACCTACCTAAAACGGACGCCCATGACCGGTACTAGAAATTCGCAATTGATGGAATCGGTTTATCTCTGAAGGCTAAACAAGCGTACCAGTTTTTGTTTTTCTAAGTAGAAGCGTTCTGGAGGTATTTAAACAAAACTATTTACAAGGCGCCATCTTCAAAGAGCTCTAGTTCCCTTTAGGAAGCATTTTCGGACTAGGTGAATTGGGTTAAATTGTCTTAAAATTATCTGAGGAATCTCCGGTCTTCGTTTGTCAGGAGAGTTTCTGGACACCCTGTATATTTAGGCGCAGTTATAAAAAAAATATTAGGATAAATTAAACTTGTATTGTTACAATTTTTTAAAAAACACTTGATCTGAGACATCGTAATATCTACAAATCAATTAGTTGGTAACAAAATGATGTAATAGCAAGAACCAAAATTCAAAGAATATCACAAAATATATATATTTGTTCAACATAACCTTCAATCTATAGATACTGTCAAACGTCATCGACATTGTTGAATGGTACATTCTATCACAAAGGAGAAGACATACTTATTACGTCACGCGCTAAATTATTTCTATCTTCAACATTCCTTTAGCGAAAATGCTAATTCTGTTTTTAATGGGAACGTTCAAAATATGTTTAAGGTTTTCTTTAAGATCTACGTCAAAAAAAATGAAAAATACTCAGTTGTGTCGAGCTTTGACATTTTCTGTCTATTATAAATCTGAAAAGAACTATGAACTTTTGAAGGTTAAACAAAACGCTTCATTTTTTGCCGTGCATCAGAACCATCAAGGCCCTCTATAAAACAAATACGAAGGCGTCGAACCGACAAATATTGGAAATTGTTCCGGGAACAATACACTGGCATTGGCTTAGGACACGTGCCCGCTTCTTGCCATCGAATTTTCAGCGCCGGCATTCTTCAAAATTGAAGTTTATATTGAAATAAATTTGCCGCGGATTTATGGAAATAAGAGACATGTCTGTTCCATTGCCAAGACGAATAAAACAGGCTTGGCACGTACACGACCTCCGTTTCACAGCCAACTTGTAGACGAGATATTCGGCGAACATGGGCGGGATGCATATTTTACGTTAAGTATTTCGAAACTTATTGGTGAAGGGGTAACGTTGATGGCGCAACTCATCATCAAATATCATTTTTATGAACAGGTTATTCAAAATGTTTGTTTCGCTGGTACTAGTCACTAAGAGGGCTTTGCCATCCTACATCTCCCCTCCCATGCTTCAAAAACATGACGATTTTTTTAAATCTAGTCATGTGCATGAATTCTACCTAGTCTTAATTGCTATTCGTAATATTTCAGTACGCCTGTCTTAAGGATATCATGATCCTGCGTTTTCTTTGTGTTGAATTCTCCTTGTGAAAGTTAGAAAATGTTCCGGCTGCTCCGGCCTACTTCATACATTTTGTATGAGGTGTTGTTGAAAGCTGAAAAAGTAAATTCATCGTGAGTGTCAAATCGCCCTCGACTAGGAAAAGTTATTTCCTGCGAAATTAATGACCGCTAGTTAGTTTTGAACGTGGGCACACATAAAGAAACGTCCAAATAACCAACAACTGGCGTTCGGGGGGAGGGAGGTCGGTCGAAAAGTTAATTTTGTTAGGCTGATTCCATCAGCAACTTTTTTTTGTGCACATTCGTGGGATATCAAATTTCTGAGAAATTGCTAGAATTCTACAGCCAAATGAAGGTGTTTTTATAAACGAAGTTACAATACATATCATCGATATAAGGGAATATAAAAACAATCAAAAGACGCCGAAATTAAGTCGTCGGATAGGGTGGTGCAATATAATTTCAAGTAAGTGACAAAAATCATTATAATATGTGAATATATTTTCATAATTCTATAGATGATGTATATTTTAGTCATCTAACTGGATATTATTAAAGCTTGGTGGTTATTAAGGAAATATTTTATATCTCGTCATCAAATCAGAACTCACTGCTCGAATATAAAAACTTATATCGGAACGGCTGCTATTAGCTGTTATTTGAATGCAATTTTGCAAAGAAATATGTTATTGATGAGATGGCTACGGCTCAGGGACATACATACTAGTTAATTAAAAAGAGAGACTTAAAGAAATAATACTTTCCAAAACTGGACAAAACAGTTATAGATAAGTGAATAAAATTACATCAGTTAATTGGAGAAAATGCATTGAACATGTCATAAAAATTGAGGAAGATTATATAAAGCTGCACCAATTGATTATGATAAATAAAGGTGGTTTCATCATAACATACAGATTTGGAAAGTGAGGATCTTGATGGTGAATTGTATTTTGCCGCTTGCGTGTATTTGTGTCATGCTACACGCATACTTCGACCACAGCGTGTTTGCATCAAGCAGTGTTGCCAGGTGGGAAAAATTCAGTGCATGAGAATAATTTCAAAGAAGCATGAGGTTTGGAGAAAAAAGCATGAGATGGCTTAATTTATCAAAAAACACCTCTTGACACAGCTTAATTTTTAATTACTTTTGTAATGCCATTTTTATTTCATTAAAAAGCATCATGTTCTGCTATTTTATCATAATATTACATTGTAAGCAGGTAGTTACAAGTACTTACTTAAAAGTTATTAACCACGTAATCTTTCTAATTTATTTTATTGTTAGGCCGGGCGAACGTTGAGGCGCAGTTGACGTGACGCAGGGTGACTCACGGGTCGTAAAATCTGTTGTTTCCAGAAAATGTAGGTACCCTTACGGAATAGAGTTAAGAATCACTGCAATACAGCGTGAATACAGCACACACACCTCATATCCGTAGACTGTCATACCCGTTTATGTATTCATTGCTAATTATTAAGAGAGCAGTCTACAATAAAGAACATTTTAAGTACCCAAATATTGTAGATACCTACCTCTATCTATTCAATTTTGCCCTCGATTTTGCCTTTATTTCTCGTTAGGTCTTTGTTTTGGTAGATTTCAAAGAGTAATTTTAATAATTTTATTATTTTTTTTGTGTCTATTAAAAAGCATGAGATTTTGTAATCAAAATATGAGAGCATGAGATTTCCTCGGAATGCATGAGATCTGACAACACTGGCATCAGTTGACCGGACAGTTAGATTTGCAATGGCGAATTGGCGTTGGCGATACGGAACCGATTACCGTAGTAGTGGGGAATGCTAGACCAATGCACGTCGCCGCCCCTCTTAAAGTTCGTACCTTCCCTGGAATGAAGCGGCAATTTCTACTTTCTCTGTAAAGATCCGCAATTTCCGAATCTGTATAATCGGTGATGTTAGTAGTAACTCAGACGAATGTTAGTGCTAGTGTGTGTTTTTCATTATAATATATAAGTATTATGTAGTAAATGACATATTTTTGTATAATTATTTACTGTTATTATTGTTTTTTATTTTGATTTCGTTTTAAAGAGGTATATTTTAACTTATTAATTATCTTTTTCTCTCTGTTATGTACCCTTACCTTACTCAATCCTAATCTCGACAGTTTCTTATGCCGGTTTTTTTACTCCCTTATAGCGACGAGATAAACCGTACATTTTCTCTTCATATAAATCTTCGAAAAGTAGGAAGGAGTAAAAATAGAGAAAATCTTTTACTATTCGGAATATTCAGAAAACAAAAGTTGAGTACATTTCGGAATGAAGTCGTGAACGAGATCCGTTGTATTTAAATTATACCCAAAGTTATAACAACTGAGTGTACTTTGCACGGAATTAGGTGATTTGATTCGAGAATGTTTGCGCAAAACAGCAGTTTTCTTGGGCGGAAGTCAGCGAGAACTTCGGCCAGCTCGGAATGACTGCGAGCTGAGACACAATATTATTATAAAGTTGGGACGGGATAAAAATGGAATTCCCGTCAAGGAAAATCTAGTTTGTCGGTTTGAAAAACGCCGCCTTCTATTAGTCCCCGATGCAGACTCCTCTAACGAATTTAAAACTGGCTATAATGAGATTTCTGGTATTCCAGCTCTGGAGGAAGGAAATCTCGTAAAGATCAGACAATAAAATTTCGTTGTTTGTTTCCAATTTAAACTTGTAATGAGAAACATTTTATTAGAGCCTTGATCAGTATTCAGTCAAATCACCTGACACGAGGGGGGAATCTTAAGGGCATGACTCGACAGAACATCGTAATGAGAAACATAAAACACATATTTCCATTTGATGGCGAGAGTTGGTTTTGCATTTAAATTCGTATTCTTAGAAAACGGATAACTATTGTCTGAAACGACACTTTCAAGAACTCGAACAAAAAATATTTTAATATGAAGTTAATATAACGAGCTGTTTTGATTATACAGATTTGGAAAGTGAGGATCTTGATGGTGAATTGTGTTTTCCCGCTTGCGTGTATTTGTGTCATGCTACACGCAGAGTTCCACCACAGCGTGCTCCCACTCTTCGCATAAGGCAGTGTTGCCAGGTGGGAAAAATTCAGTGCATGAGAATAATTTCAAAATAGCATGAGGTTTGGAGAAAAAAGGATGAGATGGCTTAATTTTTCAAAAAACACCTCTTGACACAGCTTAATTTTTAATTAATTTTGTAATGCCATTTTTATTTCATTAAAAAGCATTATGTTATGCTATTTTATCATAATATTACATTGTAAATAGGTACTTACAGGTACTTACTTAAAAGTTATTAGTTGACGTGACGCAGGGTGACTCACGGGTCGTAAAATCTGTTGTTTCCAGAAAATGTAGGTACCCTTACGGAATAGAGTTAAGAATCACTGCAATACAGCGTGAATACAGCACACACACCGCATATCCGTCAACTGTCATACCCGTTTATGTATTCATTGCTAATTATTAAGAGAGCAGTCTTACAATAAAGGACATTTCAAGTACCCAAATATCTATTCAATTTTGCCTTTATTTCTCGTTAGGTCTTTGTTTTGGTAGATTTCAAAGAGTAATTTTAATAATTTTATTATTTCTTTTCTCGGAATGCATGAGACCTGACAACACTGGCATAATTTGACCGGACAGTTAGATTTGCAATGGCGAATTGGCGTTGGCGATACGGAACCGATTACCGTAGTAGTGGGGAATGCTAGACCAATGCACGGCGCCGCGCCACTTATACTTCGTACCTCCCCTGGGATAAAGAGGCAATTTCTACTTTCTCTGTAAAGATCCGCAATTTCCGAATCTGTATAATACATGGCATCGCGTGAATGTAACAACGATATATGAGCCAGTTGCGTACAAATTAGAAGGCTTTCAGCTGTTAAAATAAAGTGTACCTACTTGATGCTAATGAGTCAAATTTTACTTATACTCAGTTACACAATCTTCTACAAATCCACTTTAAATAGAACACTCAAAAGACATAAATTTGTTCCCATTATGTTTTGTATTCATGTCCTTGTACTTTTAGAGCTAAACATGACTTGATCATTTTTAAAACAACTGCAGTAATAAAACCTATTGTCCTATGTAGATGGTAACTGGGTTTATGTCAAATATGTTTCCTTAAATTAACATCGGCCCTATTCGATTTTGTTTATAAGTTATAAGCATTTTAAAAATATGATTTTATATTTGAAAGTAGTCTGATAAAAAATAGTGGTTGCTATCACAATAACTTCTATTTGTCACTTTGTTTATTCATTTAACATTTAGCATTCAACTGCCAAATAAAAAATGCATTTATTTACAACTGAACAGTATGCAGATATTGTCTTTGTATAAGGGGAATGCCAGATAAGCAGCCCGAGAATACCGACGAAGATACACGAATAGATATCAACCTGCTCACACAATCTTTCAGAAAAGACCATTCGTTCTACTGAAGTAAATGTACAAGATGAAGAAGAGATAATAGATGCTGTCAATGACAACTCTTCAATTAGTGTGTAACCTTCATTTATCACCGAATTTTGTATGGCGTATATTGAACAGAGAAATGTTGCATCAATTTGATACATGGTGATTTTCCGGGTTGTTGTGCCGGGACCTCGGTAACTGGTAGCTGCCAGAAACAGAGTTAAAATGCACATCCCTAGCATTAGCCGGAATTCTTTTACCTGCCTGGTTGTTCTCGGGCTAGGCTCTGTGGGGAAAGTTATTTGCAATTGTGTTTGCAATTATTCCACATCAAAATGGCATGTCTAAATTCCTATTTTCGGAAATAATTTAAGCACTAGTGATATTATAAGTGACAATACACATTTGCAAATAATTCGAAACGACGCTAATATGCTTCTATTCTGAGGAGCGGCTTAACAGCGCTGTGGCAGAAGGAAGCGGAAGCAGGACAGACACATAATAAGGTGAACTCTGGCTCTCTCGGCTGAGCACGTCCTTTGAATGCGCTCCTCTGAAATTTATGTAAAAAAGTTATCTTAACAAAGGGGACATTTATACACTCCGTTGCACTTAAAATAGTGTTAACAGCGAGCACTATCTTTTAATCTCTTTGCATAAAGAGGGGTCCTTTCGGAAACGGAAAGAATTGCACTTTCTTTTCTCAGCCGCCACTTAGACTACGATTTTCAGCTCCGCTTTAACATGGTTTGTTTCTGATTTACAAGTCGTTAAATCCGAGTAGACATTGTTTTACTATTTTGAGGTTAAATCTAACTCTATGCACCACGACTAATTCTAGCCAACAAAAATAGTAACTGATTGTAAGAGTGAAGCAACATTAAATATAGAATTATTTTAAACCAAATTTTAACTTCATAATCATCATCTCATTGCCACCTTTTCTTTTATACAAAATCAAATTAATAAGTTTCAATTTTTCTGGCTCATCATCTACTTCATTTTTTAAATACGAACTTTCACGTTTTATTTCAGATTTTCAGACCAAAACCAACAAAAAACTTTTTTGAAAAAATGTTTTTCTACAAACATATTGCAAAAATGAAAATACGACAGCAACAAAATGCAAAACTGTGTTACAAAAATACAATCTAACGTTACGTAAAATCTCCTCTAACGTAATTTATTATTTGTATCGGTACTAATGAAGTAAACAATAGAAGTAGGTAACACAGAAAATACTTAAAAAAGTAACGTTTTATATACGACAACATTGCAATCTATCACCTGCTGCTGTTAACCTAAAAGCAGTATTAGTCATAGTGCGTTTGATTTTCTGTACCTAGTGTCATATTTGTGAGTATACATAAACAAAAATGGAACAATTTATAGTAACCATAACCAGCTGCATAACATATTAACAGTTGTAACATTTATTCTGTGTTGTGAAAAGATTTCTAAGAAAATCATCACAGTATGTTTAGGTGTATTTGTAATTACTATGTATAAGCACGTGACTTGGTACGTGAGCGATATTGTCACATACTCAAGACATTTTTATACGTGCAGAAGCTGCCACAGCGTAGACCTGTGACGTCAGATCCCGTTCGCATATGTATACAAATAAATAGACAATGGTACTAAATAAAATTACAAAACGGACTCATAAACATGTCGTTTAGAAAATCAATAGTAAAGCAAAGTTACATTGATTCATTTATTGTATTCAGGGATTCGTTCCGATTCCAAATAACATGTTCTGTGCTTTTTTTACTGTATTAGAAAGGTATTTTAAGCTAATATATATCAAATCTCCTACAATTCCTATCAATGAAGTCATATGTATGTTCTCTGATACCAAACATCTAGGTATGCTAATGAACAATTCCACAGACAAAGCTCTAATCAATAATTATCTAAAAAAATTAATCTAGCTAAATTTACTAACCTGGTTTAATGAAAACACTCTATAAATATCTAAGTTCCCTATTGAAAATGTGGGAACTCGAAAATCCAACCACAACAGATGAGATCTGACTTATTTCTGCATTTTTAGGATTGCTTCTTCAGGTGGCCTCCTTTAAGTTGAAACTTCCCCATTGTGACCGTCGGTCAGAGAAACAAAATTGATAAGTAAAATATGTTTTGTGTGGTACAATTCTCATACAGCAAAATAAAGACACTCATATTACGGAGACCCTGTACATGCTAAGTAGGTATATGTACATAGTTGAGATTCATTCTCTATTTATAAGACAGTCCTCTTTGTTCTTACGTACTCCAATATTTCTCTGTTCTCTCTCAGAATTTAATATATCCAGAGATTCTCCTTGCGAGGGACGTAAAAAAAAGCGGGGGCGGCGTAAGTGAATTTTCATTAGACGATAATGAACCGGCTGCCTAACTGGCAAAGTTACAAACAGAAACGATGATGCCATGGAAACCCGAGAGATTATACTCTCAAGACGTTTTGCATATCTGGGTTGTCATTTCGTGTAAATAGAGGATTCCCTCCTTGATGGATTAGAATCCGATATGTCTGCTGCATAAGCAGTTTCCACTTTACGATAAATTAAGCGGGCCAAGTTTTAACTCGAGATGTTGCCGTGACGAAGATGTGAGTGAGCATGTGGGCGAAATTACAACAGATAAGACAATATTGTAGACTAGTTTTTTTATGAACATACAGTATCGGCAAGGCCACGTCTTCTCATTGCAAATAAACATCTAAACGGTAAACTAGACACTGACGGTTATATTCTCAGTATTTTACGTTCTAAATAATATTGTAGTGGGAGGCTCTCAAATTCCTACTCGATAAAATCTCCCATTGCAAAACACTCAATCCTGGTGTAATGAATCGTCAATAAGCCTGCCCTTAGGCGTATACACTACTGTCTGCATCCTACAGCTATACAGGGTGTCCGGAAATTATGCGTCAAGACTTCAGGTGATTCCTCACAAGAAATTAGGGGCACGAAGTCCTATAACAATTTTTCGAATCTCAATATTAACGGAGATACAGGGTGTTAAAGTTAAAATTTTATTTTCGATATTTGTAAATAACTTCTGAAGAAATCCAAATATTTACATAAAAATTGTAAATCGGGGGTTTTTGCGGACGACAAATTTAAATATGTTTCTAATTTTGACGTCACTAGTAGAAGGCGCCACTTATGACACATTATGTTTCTTTCAAATGACAGAACTTTTTTGCTGCTTAGTGTATCCATCTGACTATTGAAACAATCGATTCTCCTACGTGGTTAATTTGTTTGTACTTGGTCATTGTTAACCCTGTATTTAGTTTCATTTCTATTTATGTGAATGACGGAGAATTAATATCAACCAAACATACATTTCCACAGTCTGGTAACGTTGGAAATGTATGTATATTTTCTGTCTCAAATATTTGATAGATGTACAAGATCGAAACATTTTTACTGAATTCAAAATTTGTTTTGTTTTTAATATTTTATAAACAATCTATAGCTTCGTATTCCCAAAACCTTCCTACCCTGATAGAAACTTATCCCCTGTAAGCACCTCCGCCTAAATTCGCATATGTAGTTATCCCGAGAACTAACACCCCTAGGCCCGAACCCACCCCCAACCGCTACCCCCAGTCCCCGCCGCAGTAACAATTTCCCCCGATCGGGATACGAGGTGAATGATAAGCTTCTTAATTTCCGAACAACTTCGGCGAACTTTTCAGCAACAGAGCCTCGTGAAAGGTTGCTGCCGTGGCGCGCATTCAAGTAATTAACTAACGAGGTGGCGCGGCGCCCCACGCCCCCTGCCGGCGGGAAACTCAATTAATAGCTGCCTCGTTAGCGGCCCGGGTCGAACCGACTGATGAATTTGCTAATCAAGAACAATTTCAATTTATTGTTCCGAAGCAGGATAGTGAAAACTATTACCGGCTCGAGGATCGGGCCTCCTTCCTGCCACCAGGAAACGTCCGTGATGGGAATTGATGGGGTTGATTTTCGACACCTTACCTAGCAGTTGTATTTGTGGCTTTGAACGCGAAGGTTAAGTTTCTTCAATATGAAAATGATACTGCAGGAAACAACTACTCCGCGGACTAATGCCCCGACCGGCATTGAATTACTCCTGCAGTATCTGTGTGAACAGCCAAGAACCCTTGTCGGACACACCACCAGACATAGACCGGTTTCGGGCTTGTTAGCCCTCATCAGTATGCCATAGGTGAGATGACCGACAATTGAACTGGCTGTTCCTTCGTCTGTATGTTCACATATAAATTGAGTGCAGGTGTGATATACATATGAAGGAACAGCCAGTTCAATTGTCGGTCATCTCACCTATGGCATACTGATGAGGGCTAACAAGCCCGAAACCGGTCTATGTCTGGTGGTGTGTCCGACAAGGGTTCTTGGCTGTTCACACAGATACTGTAAGAGTAATTCAATGCCGGCCGGGGCATTAGTCCGCGGAGTAGTTTTTTCCTGCAGTATCATTTACAGATTTAATGGCTCGTCGCCCAGGGCGTTAAGTACCTGCTGCAATGTAGGTCGCTTCCTGCCGATCAGGAAGTAAGCAGACCACTTATATCTCACCTTTCTTCAATATTTCATATATTTTATCTTATTTATTTGGACAATGCATGAAGTTGAGACACAAATGAAGAAACTGATAGAGTACAAAGTAATTAGACCCCTTTTTCTGTATTATCTTTCAGAACAAGTAAAAGATTTTTGAGATGAAATTTGTCAATATTATTAGTTTTCGACTAGGGATTGTTATTGTGATATCTCTCAGTAACATTTTAACACAGAACTCTTTAAGGTTAGGTTTTCTGCATACATGTAAATAAAATTTTAGAATAAAGATATTTTCAGAGAAAAATGTTAATGACTATCAAAGACAATTTACTTTCAATCACGCTTTGTCAAATAGTTCATTATTTTTTCTACAAGTGTGTGTATTTAACGTCTCCTTATGAGATTTAGATGCGTTTTTCTCAGAAACCATTGCTTCTAGATACATGCACAAGGTGTACATATTTTAACTAGAAAAGATAGGGAAGAAAATTTGTCCAGTCCAAAATGAGATACAGTGTAGCACAAAAAAGTCGTAGCGATTTAAAGGGGTCCAAACCATCGTTGGTGGCGCCCTCTAGCAGATACACCAAAATCGTCGACATATTCGAATTTCTAGTCCCAAGAAACCCCCCTATACAAAATTTCATAAAATACGGTTGTTGCATTCGAAAAATAATAAAGAAAATGTGATTTATTTTTTCAACTTTGGCACCTTGTAGCTCCGTTAGTATCAACTTTTGGATTAAGGTAAGTTGAGTTAATTCAGCTTATTTTTATCCAAACTATCTACATCTGATTCTTTACTGAACACCCTGTATATTAATATTACCCGTCGGACAATATTTTAAAAACAAACGAAGGGGTGCTGTTCGCGTCCTTCCCTCCCCTACCGGATACACCAGAAGTCCATTAATCGACCCCCACAAATCACAATCAGTTGGCGTATCCGCGGACCGTGCCACCACTAAATTCCGTGCGAATATTTTAATTCGCGCCGCTAAAAATGCATTAGGGATAATTTACGGGTCCCCCGCCGAATCTACGGCTCTATTCGAACTCCTTTATCCCCGATCATAATTTAGGCGAAACGGAAATTTGCATTTCCCTATCTTTGCCAAAACTTTTAATGGAATTGAAATGGTAATTTTACGACTTTGGCGTTTTGTTTTAATTTCGGTATATGGCGATTAAGGGCCCCTAGAAATATGAGAATATTGCGTTAAAATGCAATTCAAAGCCGCGGGAGAAAGAAACTCGCTAATAGCTTTAGTTTTGCGGATACTGTTTCCGCATCTGGATATAAATCACATACCACTCCTTTGAAAATTTCAATAGTCGTTTTCCACTTTTCGCAAACTGCCTTATTGCATGAAACTAATGATTAAAGATCGGACTATATGCAAACAGAAACTTTTAAGTTATGCGCACAGGATATATGCCAAAAATTGCTGATATATCCAATGATAGTCTAAATTATGAATAATAAATTTATATACATATCAATGCAAACTTTATTTAAGAAAGACTGAAAATAAATACATATTTATTTGAGCGTAGAATTACTAAACACGCAGTTATTTAAATTCATACGAGGAATACTAATATCGCTAAAGATGCCACAGCTAATCGTTTCTGTAGTAGATGTTGCAGTTTGTTCTTTTTTCAAACGAATCGATTGAATAATCTCGTATGATACTCTTGTCAACTTGTAAGTATGGTTTTATTGATGATGAATTGCTGTGTCCTGTTATTTTTATTAAAGTTTGTTCTTCAATTCCGCTTTTACTTAATTCGCTAACTGCTACCGTTCTATTTGCGTTGTGCTGAGCATTTAGTCCATTTGGTGTAAGAAATACGCTGTCCAATACAAGTGCCTCTTTTTCCATCAACTTTTTAAATAAGCGTACTGGGCAAATATCTTCCTCTAAAATATTAGGCATAATCCATTTGTTGTCATAATTTATCTTTTCCATTATTTTCAATTTCAGATACGAAATAAGTGGTTTTGCAGTAAGTTGCTTCTCCTCTACGCCATGCTAATTCAAACGTCAAAATGTGGTATAATTTCTTTTGAAGCCCTTCAGATTCATATTCGTCATATAATCTGGCCATTGCAAATATTTCAGAATTATTATTAAGAGCTGATGCACTTTCTCTTTTCGGGTTGTGCTTGTAGGATTTTACGTTTAGCATTACGTGCAGCTCGTGATGAATTAAACCGTACGTCGGTGAAAGGGTTAAATACAATGTTGAATTCTTTATAATACTTACTTTGTAGCACTTTAGCGGTGGTGTTCTAAATTGTTTTAACTACCGCTTCTTTGTCGTCATGTCACATTTTCGCATATTAAAGCTCAATATTGCAATATTACATTCAACTTATCCATGGAAGTACCTCGCTCAAATTTATATCCTTTCGCATCGCAAAAGGTAGAAAATTGTCATCAGATTGATGATTGAGTCGCAACTGTAGTAGGAAGCACACAGGTATTAACAGGGTAAAAGTTGCAGGTAACATTTGCCGCCGTCAAAGTGACAATTACACTGTGGCATGTGGACTTTTTTATATACCTATAAACTAAATTGTCCCTGAAATTATTTTCGAAATCTGTATTAAAACTTGATAACCTAACTCTCAACTGACTGGCTCTTAAAATACTTTTAGCTTTGGGCAACAGATTCAACTAATAAAAGAGTAGGCTATATGGTTTTCTGTTATTGTTTCCTGTTCCATACTTTCCCCGAACGTTGTAAAAACTGTCTACCCACCATCAAATTTTAATTAACATTACCATTTCTGTGACCGCGCTCATGTATCAATAAACATCAAATTAAATTTCGTGTTTGCAGAGTCAACAGAATACGCTCGTCAGTTCAGAAACGAATGAAATATTACCGCCACCGTAACAAACTGATGAGGGTGGCCCTAGTGAATGATTGATTATTGATATTATGAGATGGAAGGGATCCATTTGATGGCACCCTTCTGGTTGCTCCTCAAGCATGCACACTTCCTCAGATTGAGAACCGATGAGTTTTAATCAACACAAACGACGTTATACCTCGACTATCTCATATTGTTATAAAGTTGGGGATCATTGACAGACGTTTTAGTATATACTCTCTGTTTACGCTCTATGTTTTATATAATTGTATATTTCCTCGCTCAAATAAATGATTCATTTCTTTCAACCAAAATACAGTCCACTTAATCCTGATAATTAATGTCATATCACTCTCCTCCTAGTGTAATGATACTGGTAGCAGTTCCAGTAAAAAAAATTGAATAATTTACAAAATTATACTATCATTATAAAGTAAACTCGGCGTTAACGTTCCATTTGACCTAGTGCCCTTCCCAACGCGTCACTTTCGAATTCTTTCTCGTCGAGGGTTGCGAAGATCGTCTCGATCGAACCGCGTCGAACATAGGCCGCCGCTGAGGATCTTAGAATCCCTTAAATGGATATTAAATTGGTCCGGAATAGTTGATTCCGCTCCGCGTATCCCTCGATTTTCTCGTTATTATTTACGGAGTAATTGAACGCAGCGGTTGGATGGCGTTATTAAATTTCTATGGCGGGGAATTATTTTATAATAATTTTATTGTTCGTGCCGAATTAGCCCAATTTCGTCGCTCTCATTGTTCGTTTGTGGATAGGCGCGGAATGGGCGGGATCTGCGGAAAGGGTTCCAATGTGTTCTACGTCTTTGGGGGGGACAAGGACCAAGTCTCATTATTTCTGTAAATGGGCGATAGAAATCATTCACTTATAATTATTTATTAACTTTAAAGTCGCATTTCATCTACTAAACATCGTAGATTGTAGAATTTATTAACTTCACTTCTTGAATTTAGTGCTGTATTTTTTGCTCTGGATTGATAATAATAATATCTCTACCCCTCATTCTAATCATGAGGATTAGCTAAACTGGCATAGTTTCCGGATAAGTCTAAGAAAATAAAGGCGTGGTGATAAGTTTATTTTCTTGGTGCTATTGCCTGATGCTAAAATCAACGTATTAGTAATAGCGAAAAAAATTGAATTATACACAGCACATTTTATCATTTGTTACAGAAGCCATCTGTCCCAAAAAAAAATAGATACGTCAAACCTAAAAAATTGGACATTTGGGATTGAAAAGCCTCCGAAAAACATGATAATTCGCATCATCTGGTAACACGACTATCATTGACATGCCATTTGGACTTTCTCTCAAATTAGAAATTGACACTCTTAAGAACCCAAAGCCTTTGGAAGTTTGTCGTTAACATCGGTTTTAGAGTCTAAATAATTTCCCATTAAAACGAAACCAAATCCTTACTCTTTACAAAAGTTTCACCTTTTCCATAATTTCTGCAATACGTTGATCGTCAGGAGGAAATAGTTTGAGACTTGGTATCACTGATATGTGTGGAAGAAAAACAGCTAAACTTCTTGCTAAAATTCCTTATTTGCCACCTCGAACAGGAGGGGATTAGCAAAAGATGACCCGCACCGTGAGACTCCTCCATTAAAGCGCCACCATCGGTTGGATAAACTTTGTTGTTCCACAGTCACCTCCAGGGCTAATAAGTTTAACTTTATTCGAAAAGTTTATATAATATGGACTTTACAGTTTAATCTTTACGGCCGTAACTAGGGCCATAATATGGCGCATATTAAAATTTCGTAACGAAGCTCTATCCGAAACCTATGGGGAAAACGGTTAGGGTTTCATTTAAGTTTACGTTGCATTGAGGAAGATCCTCTTTATTACGCGACCGTTTTTATTGACCCCATCTGCATGATGTTAAAGCCTTTATTACCTGATGAATTAATTCAGCGACGGAATAGAGTTTGACTAAGGTTCTGCCTGATAGAATATTGAAAGTAATTAAAAAAATGGTTGCGCAATCTTTCTATTAATACAGAGGTTTCATAATAAAGATGGCTTCCGAAATTAATGCATCCCAGAGCAAGAGTAGATCTCTGACGAGATAATCCCATGCAGCTAAACACTTAGTCACAATTTGATAGTTAAAATTTTATTTTCTGATTCCTGATTTTTAATGCTTAATTATGTGTTCTACACAGTGAACTCTATTGCTGCTTGAAATATTTGTACTTATTTAAGGTTCACTCTGTATGGTCTTTCAAAGCCTTATATTTTTCGGTCATGTCAAACACAGCTTTACACGGACTGTTACCACATAACTAGATAAAAACTATGTAGCCACCTCTATGTGAATCATACTCATATTGCTTTCGCTGCCCTGTCTCTCCTCCCCATCCAGGTTTCTATTTATAAATGTTGCCTTGTAATTAAGTACGATTCTGTTTGCCAACGTTCAATGTCGCGGAACGAGAAGGTCTTACCTGCGGTAGAGTTACACGTAATGGTATGTAAATAAATCCACTTCTGGCTTAATATGTATCAAATTGAAACATACATTAGCGAAACCGAATGCAGATATATATATAATCGGGAAAGGACGGCGCATTCATGTAATATGGCAATGGTGGAAGTATCTACGTGCGGCGACCTTTCAGAATTGGTCGTTTGAATAAAGGAAGTACTCCAATTAGTTTCGGCTTTGGAGTTAAAATGTGATAAAAGAAAATACTGTTGCTTATGTAGCACACTAAATTTAATTAATAGTCATGGAATCTGGATCCACTTTTGCATTACATACATGATGAGTTTATTGTTTAGTTCTAAATATGAACAAAGTCTGTAAAGACAAAGCTACTGTATGTTTCAATTCAAAATATGTCGAAACTATAAAGTTAGAATATGAGAATACTAGTTTAATTAAACTGATACCCAATACATATACGGAGTACAAGTTTGAATGGGACTTATTTATAGGATGCTACCTTTGACTTTTAAAACACATATCATAAGTTTCATTTCTTAAATTTCCTCGTAAAAACTGAATAAACCAGATTCTCTACTCACAGTTATCCAAAATTTGGCCAGTATCCACTTTTACTACACTCCAACTGATTTGTCACAATAAATACTAGCGTTATCACTACAACTACACTGTCATTATCACTGCTTTTCACTGTTTGAATAATGCGCCATATTTTACTTAATTACACTGTATTTCGTCAAAAATATTAATTAAATACACAAACCACTTAAGAGGAAAACACTGCCCGTGAAAATAATAAAAGGTTTTATACGTTAGTGTTGCAACTAAACTTAACTTAAAACACATGAGTCAATCAATGCATTCCTTAGAGAAACCATTAGCTTAGTTCCGTTTCAAAAGATGCAAAAATAACTTAACTTTCAATTTACGTGTATTGGAATTATCAAATCCCTTTTCACAAATATTACATGTTTTGTTTCCACTTGTACCTTGCCTTTGCCATTACTTATTGCTTTGCCCTAGATCAGTACACCGGTATCAACATAATCTCTTCGTCGACCTCGCTGACTATCAATCCAGAATGGTGCGAGACATTTCGCCTACTGCCCGGGACACCTACTTCTTAACTGTGCCTACGACATCAGCTTCTTTTTTGCATACTGCACACTGCTTTTAAATATTATACTTTGCCTTCTCTTGATGTTGAACGCATACATCAAGCTAGTTATTTTGCTATTCCATGTTTTGTGTTTATTTTTGAAATCTGTTTCACCCACTACGAAGTACGAAATGGTTGTGTGACACGTTGTTTGAGGTTATGTGCCGAAAATTAACTCTAACGTGTTGTGTGAAAATCATTTTGTCATTATTCTTCATCTTTCTAACAGTGTACAATGGTACTAACTTGTGAAATGTGGATAACTGATTAAATAGTTGGTTTATCAGCAAGTAGGTAAGCTTTTATGCACGTTCATGGATAATTTTTGGAATCATTGAACAAAGTAACTTACTAAATACTTTAATTGGTAGCATCGAACTTACGGAAATTCATTTTGTAATCGTTTATTGTAAGGTTAGTTAAGAAGTTACAGTTTGGGTTAATATTATTGCGTAGCGTACTACCTACCGAATTTTACGTTACTTATTGCTAAAAACAAGTATTTTAAAATTAGAATCAACCGCAAAAACTGAATTTATCTTACAGACAATATGGCAACCTCGCCTTCAGTAAATCATATGGTCTATTAGGTTACGTCAATGGTCTGTCTGGTCAGCGGACTTCAAAATGTGAGGATTTAAAAATAATAAAAATAATATCTCTCTCACTAGACACATCTACAGATTTGGAAAGTGAGGATCTTGATGGTGAATTGTATTTTGCCGCTTGCGTGTATTTGTATCATGCTACACGCATACTTAGACCACAGCGTGTTTGCATCAAGCAGTGTTGCCAGGTGGGAAAAATTCAGTGTATGAGAATAATTTCAAAGAAGCATGAGGTTTGGAGAAAAAAGCATGAGATGGCTTAATTTATCAAAAAACACCTCTTGACACAGCTTAATTTTTAATTACTTTTGTAATCCATTTTTATTTCATTAAAAAACATTATGTTATGCTATTTTATCATAATATTACATTGTAAGTAGGTACTTACAGGTACTTACTTAAAAGTTATTAACCACGTAACCTTTATAATTTATTTTATTGTTAGGCCGGGCGAACGTTGAGGCGCAGTTGACGTGACGCAGGGTGACTCACGGGTCGTAAAATCTGTTGTTTCCAGAAAATGTAGGTACCCTTACGGAATACAGTTAAGAATCACTGCAATACAGCGTGAATACAGCACACACACCGCATATCCGTCGACTGTCATACCCGTTTATGTATTAATTGCTAATTATTAAGAGAGCAGTACAATAAAGGACATTTCAAGTACCCAAATATTGTAGATACCTACCTCTATCTATTCAATGTTGCTCTTGATTTTGCCTTTATTTCTCGTTAGGTCTTTGTTTTGGTAGATTTCAAAGAGTAATTTTAATAATTTTATTATTTCTTTTTGTGTCTATTAAAAAGCATGAGCTTTTGCAATCAAAATATGAGAGCATGAGATTTCCTCGGAATGCATGAGATCTGACAACACTGGCATCAGTTGACCGAACAGTTAGATTTGCAATGGCGAATTGGCGTTGGCGATACGGAACCGATTACCGTAGTAGTGGGGAATGCTAGACCAATGCACGTCGCCGCCCCTCTTAAAGTTCGTACCTTCCCTGGAATGAAGCGGCAATTTCTACTTTCTCTGTAAAGATCCGCAATTTCCGAATCTGTATATGACAAACTACACCCGTAGTTACAATATTTCTACTTATTTAAGGTTCACCCTATATTATTTCGATAAGAAAACGTCATGGCATGATTATTTGTCCTATTGTGACCCTAGTCATATAATTGCGGTTCACATAGACTTAAATAGTGGCGAGTAGCCTCTTCAACACCTGTTTTTGCACCCCGCGTCGAAATTAATATATCTCCGACTTTTTGCCACCCTCAATTATTAAGAGATTACCGAAATTTCCATACAAATCCTTAACGGGAGCATCCGGCCCATTCGGCAACATCTGCCTCACGCAATATCCACATACACACGCGCCAGCCGATGTTTTCCACCGACTATTCCCGCCCATTGTTTGCGTCTAGGGAGGATGTTCCGGTCTCGGTAAATCCGACCTAATTAGGGGCGTGCAAAAACAAACTATCCGACCCCCGGGACTCAGGGCCCTAATTGCCGGCAGGTGGCGCCTCCCGACGGCACCCGCATACTAATCGGACGGCCCCGCCCACGCATTAGTTCTTTGGACGTTCTTGATGCTCGATGGTCAACCATAGAGGTTTTTTAATATCCGAACTTTTTCTGTTGTTAGCTAGAAATAAAGGTTAGGTTAGGTCCGTACATCAATCGTACATTCCAGGCCCTTATATTGACTTCATTGTACAAAATTATAAAAAAAAACATTTTTTTTAAAGCGCAAGTCTAACGTGGCCCAATATGTGTCAAAATGACACATTTTTACTGAAAATTAAAAATTAAGATTAAAATATGACTTACGCTCTACCGCCTATCAACTTCATAGAGTTTGTACGGTAAATTATTAATAGTACAACCACGTACAAGTATTTTTCAGAGAAAATGATAGGTAAACCAGTTATTTATCAACTAAATTTGACAGTTCTATCGAGAGCTTTCATATTTTGGTTTTAGTTCTGAACTAAATAAATTCACTAAATTAACTCAATAGCATAACCTACAAGCCCGGATAAGTATATTTTGGAAGCGACAATATTACCCAACTAACATTTAAGCCTAATAGACTACTACACAAGAAAAATAATCCTAAATTGATCAAGATTTACTACTTTCTTCCATAAAAATAGTCTTCAATGTTACAAAATCTTATAATACCAAAATTTTAGTCAAAAATTTGTTAACTAAGAGTAATATAATGCCTTCCAAGTAAAATGAAATATATGTCAATTTATACAGTTCAAAATTACATATGGTTTACCTATTCTATGTTTTCAAATGCTAGGATTTTTTAAATTATTACAATACGTAAATATTTACATATTTATTACGATATCAAAATACTTATTTTAGTCTTCAACTAGTAGTTAAAAATCAGGTAATAACTAGTTATTTTGCCCTATTAAATCCTTCAATTGGTTTCTTTTATTTTTATTACAATATAATCCTATTTTCAACTTTGTTGATAACTTGTAAGGCATATTTGACCATTTCAATTAACCTAATAGAAATATTGTTCTATATTATGGTACAAATTTACTTGTTAATAATACTTCGACGTAAGTGTGTTTTATAAAGGTCTTTTAGGAACAAGCTTCTTGTTATATGTATTCCGACAGATCTTCATGTAATAGCACGTAGAAATTGTTTTGTGTTTTGGCGATCTGCAGTTAAAACTAAGCCCTACACAGTATTAAAGAGTTGTAAAAACAAGTTTAAGCCGACACTGCATATCATGTAAATCAGTCTAATGATATATAGATAAATATATAAGTATTCTTATGACTGTTATCGTGTCAGATGAATTCAGTAGTGCACGTGAATTGAAATTCGAATTGAATTCCGTTCGAAAATATATATTTTGTTTTTGTTATTACGCATATATAATATTATTGGCTTTAATTTGAAGTTTCAATCACAAATCCAAGAGTAGAATTTTATATGTAGGTACCTAGCAATAATTTAATTGGTAATAAATGACCATAAAATATCTTCATTTGGAGGAAATTTCAACCACAAAGTTAATATTTTCCTGTGACGTCAGCATTGGTATAGGCAATCTGCCCTATAGGTTAAAACATACAGACAAATTGACTTCAAAGTTGATTTTGTTTGAGCGGCCATATTGTTATAAACACTAAATGTTTTGTTCATTATTTCTAATTAATTACTCATTAAAATTATGTTAATACAGATAATATTAGTTAATACATTTATGACGAAAGATTATTAAACACATTTTATCACGAAGTACATTCAGTTTTTATTTTAGGTTATTCTTCAGTATAGTAATATTATTAAAAAGCAATAGTAAAAATGTATATTTATAAGGCGCGTTATTTTTATGAAAGTTTGGTCATGACATTATACGAAAAAATTTCCTGGATTGTACAATTTGATGAATGGAAACCAAAAATACGGACTTTATTATATTAAAATCTAAATATCTATAAATATACTAACTCCTACTATACTTGTAACTTAGTAGCCTGACTTATAGTCTTTCTTTTTCTTCCTATGCCTGTTCGCTATTAGAATATATAAAATGAAACATATAATGTTGTCTCTCTCTGGCAAAAGTATGTCATATAAAGGTCATAATTAGGGTAGATTTTGGTAATAATGTCTTTTATATTTCGAAATTTTAACATAAAATTGGTCCGTATTTCTTTTAGGTCCAATTATCTTATTGGTATAATATTCTTGCCGACCAATTATTAACTTCCATATTACTTTAGTTTTTTTCCCCACATAAGGAAAAAGGCCAACGAATATAGGTAAACTTCCCTTATATGGAATTGGTCATGAAAAGTTTTTGACCAATTCAGAGGTCAAGTTAACGTAATTTTAACTTTAATTGTTTGTTGGGTAAATATACTACTTTAAGGCTTAAAACAAACTACACCTATAGTAGGTATATCTAAAAATTATCAAACGTGAATTGACCTGGTAAATCCGTAAACATAGATCTTACAGTTTTGGAGTTTTTCAAAAATTAGGAAATGTATTAATTTTCTTCTTTATTTTGTGTTTACCGAAGTAACGCATTAAGCGTACAAAATTTCATATTCAGACTGTTTTTTTTTTGTTCAAATCTTTATCTGCATATCGATACATCATAGGAGATAGGAGCTACCACCGAATTCTAGCCCCTAGAAGGAGTTTTTCAGGCTTTCTTTGCGGGTCTACAGAAACAAAACAACTACCACAACGAACACAAATTGTCGGTACGATCGGGTGTCATCGACGACAGCTTGGAGATAATACGTAGTTAGATGCGGCGGTCATTGGCGTGCTTGTTTTCTAACAATATAATACGGGCGTTTTTAAAGTTCACATTAAAAGGAATAAATTCATTGGATAATGTTCTACAATATTTGTAATTACATAAACGTTGAAAAAGGTGAGTGAGGCTTTCAAAATTAAATACTGGGTAACTAAAAGTAATAAAGTATCACTTTTACCGCCACTGCCGTGATGTCTCCTTGGGTATACTTGTGTATAATCTGCCCTTATCAAATTGGTAATATTGGTGTTTATTTATATAGTTTTCAGCTGTCAAGTGTAAAAAAGAATAACGGACTGTAAATCGGCTTTAAGTTCTTATCAAATTCTCTACTTCCTGATGTAGTACTGGGCATTGACTTTGTCGACTAAACATAAGCGACGTTGTGAGAAACTTCAACGTTGCCAAAACAGAAACTGACTGATAAATAATCAAATTACCACACCGACTTAGGATGTTAACAAGTCAAATGAACTTTTTCCTCCGACTTATTACCGTCGGAGGAGTTTCCACTACGAAAATTCTAATGAAAATTTATAAATTCTCCCCTCGGAACGGAGCTAATTGTCATAGGAACTCGCCGGGGCGTTTATTTATTCAAGCGATTTTGTTAAGCGCGCCACGTTATAATCGTTTCCGATCATCTCTCCTTCAAACTCTCGAATTATCCCCGCCGATCCGGGTAATCCTGAGAGACTACGTTAACGTCACTTGCCCCCACGTGAAAGTTTTGCAATTTTCATAACGCAAGTAGAAAGCGAAACGGGTGGAAAACACCGACAAGAAGTTTCTCTCCCTTTTAGGTATGCTAAAGAATAAATAGCTGCGCAATAATATACACGGCAACCGTGTTTTTCTATGCTAGACGTTGGTAAAGGATAAAATATGAAAAAGTAACAGAGGTTTTGACATTACATTACATTCTACACTACATTTGACGTTACGTTTTTCATAACAGCACTTCATTTTTATGATACAGACCGTTAAATTAAAAAAAATATATAATTTCTTTTATATGCTAAACAAATACGTATTTTTTCTCTAATTTGGTATAATCTTAACAGAGAGTTAATATTTTGAGTAAATTACTTTTCTTAGCTAAAACCAGTGGCGTAATTATATTTGTATTTGACGACGAAGGGAAGCTTTTTTATATATTTTCAGGTATTAACAATAGTGTGTGAAACTAACTACTCTGTGGACAAAAGCTCCAACCAGCGTTGAATTACACCCACAATGTCTACCCATATATTCTTTATTATTAGCTTCCGTAACATTTTTTACTGTATTAGAAAGGTATTTTAAGCTAATACATATCAAATCTCCTACAATTCCTATCAATGAAGTCATATGTATGTTCTTTGATACCAAACATCTAGGTATGCTAATGAACAATTCCATTTACTAACCTGGTTTAATGAAAACACTATAAATATCTAACTTCTGACAGCGGGAACTCGAAAATTCAACTACAATAGATGAGATCTGACCTATTTCTGCATTTTTAGGATAGGAGATATACGCGCGTCAAGAATTCAGACGTCTTACGTCACGGCTGACGTTACACATTTGTTTTTATTGTCAACGTAATTTTCGATATATGGTCGCGTTAAAAACAATCAATTTTTGCAATTTAGTGCAATATATAATGCAAACTTTTAGTGTAGTATATAGTTTTATTACTATCAGTTGCAGTTTGTTAAATATTTTGATGAAAATATAATAAATTATTCATTTGTTCGTATGACGTAAGTCGTCTGGATTCTTGTCGCGAGTATATATGTTCTGATCTTTCAATATGATTGAAAGGTTACCCTGTACCAAACAAAATTAATTTTATTATTTTATTTAACTATTTTTTATCTCTGACCACGCTACATAATAATTATTACAAATATATCTCAATTACTTACTGTGCGTGATTTTCTTAGAGCTCTTTTCATAGAATAAAACGAAAAGTGTGTACCATACAAAAGCCAGAAGCCCTGATTCGCCATAAACTAACATGTCATGCAGCTGGCCATGCTACACCCTGTTCAATTTTGTTTATGTATACACTCACTCACAAATCAAGTAAGCAATGTGTACAGAAAAACGAAACGCACTAACCACAATACTACTATGACTAATAATATTTTTAGGTTAACAGTAGCAGGTGATAGTTTACAATGTTGCCGTACGTTACAGTACATTACTTACTTATGTATGTTCTGTAAATATTGTCTATTTAATTTCGATTGTTTTGCCAATAACAAAAAAATGTTTCAGTTGTATCCTTAATGGCTTTCAGCTTCCTGAGGGTACGTTTTAAGCAAACGGTTTGCCTTCTTTTACTGAGTTCTATATGCAGTGTAAATTTGGAATCCTATTTTAAGAACACCCTGTATAACTATAAATAATTAAATACATGAAAGTCAGTTATGATAAACTATTTCCGCCTCCCAAGGATTACGTTTTCAGGTATACACGTTTTGGGACGGCTCTGATAATTCGCGGGTCAAGCAATCCGGGGAATTTATACTTAAGGGGGTTGGGGGGAGGGGAGGCGAGACGTGCAGGAGGAACTTCCCCGTGCGCAATAATAGTCATCCGGACTGTGAGCGACCCAATATAAATGCTCGATAAGCCGTATAACCCTTGAAACATTCCACACTAACAGCTCGAAATTACCTTTCGGAATTATTCCGAATCAGCGCGTAAACAGCACTAATCCCTTTAACTACTCCGACCAAAATTGATATAGATTGTTTTAATTAAATGTGCACAGAGCTCACGGACTACTGATCTTGAAAAGTAGGAGCCAGACTGGATTTCGAACATGTAAAAATGATCGATAAGTACCAGAGAAGGTCTGAGCAGTGCATGAATTTGACTTGAGGCTTTTGTGTCATGAAAATAAAATTAAAATAAGAGAACATCAACTTAGAACGACAAAAGGGTGAAGGATGAAGGAAAACAGTTTATTAGAAGTTGTAAATGAGAAGTATCAACTCATAGCCCCCGGTAACATGATGACGAATGTGTAGAGCGTTCGTGCATTGAAGCAAAACGGCGTTGTCACATCATGACCACATAACATTATTTAACACTTCTAGACTGAGGCGGCTTAGCTGTTGCAGAATGGGAAAATTGCATGATTTTTTCAAATACGTGCAGATCAAAAAAATCTATTATTGTCATGTAAATGGTGTGACTCTATAGCAGGGAAGCCTGAAGCTTCCACCAAATCTCACAAAAAGTCCTCCACCAACCCTTTAAACATAAAAATAATTCCTCTCTTATATGCTTGGGGTACTCGCTTGGTTCCTGCGAGATGTAAAGAAACTCAACCTTTTAATAAAAATACAGATTTATTCAAACAAACATACCAACCATACTTACAATAATGGCACCTTTGCGCTGGGGAGCATCTCTTCTAGAGATCAGAGCCAGCCAACGGCTGACCGCCGACCTTTGGCCATGGACTGGCTCTGGCTGACATTAGCCCAGTTTCAATAGTATTTATACGCATTCGAAAAATGCTGAGTACATCAGAATTATACTACAATGGGAACAGCCAGCAAGTCTATCGCTTGGTTCTTAGAGAGAGCAAGAAATATAGACATAGTCTGGTTTGATAGTAACCTTTGCAACTTGACACATTTTATTGTTTTGAATTTAAAATAATTAAAATATGTGTTCAGCTGTAACCCATCTCTCTAGGATCCTCTTTGTTGACACTATTAAAGCCGTAGACACTTAATTTATTAATGTTATTATTTTAATTATTTTTGATTGATCTTTGGCTGCCAGACACATTATTTTTATAGCGTATTCGTATTATACTAATATTTCGCAGCCTTCTTTTAAAATGAATGACGTATTGAACTCTGTATATGCTCAACAAAATAAACCAACCTAATAGATTTTCACTTTCCACCAACTTTGACAAACTCGGATCGTGAGAACATTTGTTTTTCTTGGCCATTCTTTCACCAATCAAATCCTATAGTGAACATTTTGATTGCGTCTCCCACACGCTTAATCTGCTGCAGAAAATTGAAGTGGGCGGGGAAATGTCACGCATGGAAAAGTTTTCAGTTGACCTTTACCCTTATTGTTGACCTGCTACAGAACTCCTTAATATTCACTCTCTTTACAAAATATTATTCGGTAGTGGCGACACATGTTTTTTTACATTGTACAGGGTTGGAAATCTAGTTCAGATATTTCAACAATAACAGATGACTATGAATAGTTTAGTTAGTTTTAGTTTTGTTGACCACGATATATATAATATATAATAAGCAAACGCTAAGGTCAAATCTTTTACATTTGTAAGGTCACATTCAATATATATGCCAAAGTAACTACGGTAACAACAACTTGTTTCTCTGTAGATTTCAGTCAGCGGTAGTTACATTGTGGAAACATTTCAACGCGTTGAATATTTTACTTTATATGCTTAAAATTTCTTTAGACATTTTTTTATCTGTAATAAAATCCTCCTCCAGACTGGAAAAGTACAGCAATTTAAGACCCAGACATCAGAATTTTATGAAGCCCCGTCGCCTATGAAAAAAGCTTTTTCCTTTCTTTCCAATAAGTCGCAGCTCCAAACTTTTATAAAATTAAACCAGCTTTCATGAAATCTATAAAAAGAACTTTAATGTAATTAAGAGAACAGGCGGAGGATTATTTTTAATATCCAAGACCACTCGTGGCTGTAGGGAGCATGCATTCAGCATGGCAGAATGCAGACGTACAGCCTGTTGAACTGAATCACAAAAATGATAAAAGGTTTTATAGGTCCAAAAAATTATTAAATTTGGAGCAACAAATAGATATCAGTATTGGTAAAAACTAGATTATCCTTACAAGTTTACACTTGTTTTGGTATACTTTAACTCATCGATATAAGGGAATAAAAAAAATTTCAAAAGGCGCCGACAATAACTCGCAGAACAGTGATGCAATATAATTTCAAGCGAGTGACATAAAATTCATTAGAATATGTAGGTATGTGCGTAGTATACTATCGTAATTCTATAGATGATGCCCACTTAAGTCATCTAACTCGATATTATTCAAAGCGGAGTGATTATTAAGGGAATCTTTTATATCTAGTAATACTCAATCAAACCCACTGCTTTAATATAAAAACTTATATCGGCACGGCGGCTACATGCCGTTATTTCAATGCAACGTTGTAATATTTCACAAAAACAAGGTAACCGCTTCCTGTACATCACGAAAATGGGTCCTAGTCATGACAAAATTTAGTCCTTTAACAGGTATCAAATATGTATATAGGTATGACATTTCAAATTATTAGTACTTCACAATGACGTTTTTAAGAAATTGTTTAATTTTATGAATCATAGGGAACAAACTTGGCAATTTTGCACTCGCTCGTCTACCAAATCGCCGAAATACGTCATTCTTGAACTCCGCTACTGATCGAGAAAAAGACCATGTTCATATAAAGTTTTCCTCTTAAATTGCTTATTCTATGTACGGTTTCAATTTGTTCCAAACAAACCGGAACACCCTGTATACTCTATTTTAAATTATCTGCAGTGAGCGTAACTTACTTTATTAGATTAACAACTTGTAAAAATTGTTTAATTTGTAATTTGGGCACCGGAGTATAGATGGCTTCATTTAAGCTCGCGTTATCAATTCCCTCCGTTGCAAGGGCGACGATGCCGTTGATTATTAAAATAAGCGGTTTGCGCGGATTATGACAGAGGAAGTAACGACGGTGCAGCTGCAATAAACCTGGGCGCAATAACCGTAAAACGCGACATCTGAGCTTGGAAATATTAAATAACTTAACGCCACCCCATTCCTTGAACTGCTGCAATAATATACAGCTCGGAATAATTACTCTTGCGAGATGTTAATTTCGTCATCGAGGACGTACAGCTGTAGATAATAAAAAACGTCCAAACCCACTTTGGTCCTTTATGAACCAGGATATTGTTCAGTCAGTTGGTGGAGTTTAAACACAATCGGCAGACGACCTTTTTAAATCCATGGGCGTACATCTATAAGATTAAAAGGTTTAGATATATGTAATATTTTTATTACATCTGTCATTTTTTTAAAGTAAACGTTTTTTTATCAAGAAAAATAATGCATTGCATACGAAAAAAAATAGTTACGGACATGAAGAACACGGGTTGTTAAAACTGCAATTTTGAGATCTATCTACCCAGCCATAATGTACAAATGTGGGTGTGTGTATGTCAAACCATAAACTTAAAATAAATATGTGTTCATAACTGCCATATTATTTTAGTCGAACAGTGGAAGGACAACTTATTCTCGTCAAAAGTTTACCGCGCCGATAGATATATTACTGATCAAGTTGACTGAATGTACAGAAGACTCTTATACATGCAATTTTGTGAAAAAAAATCAAAAAGGACAGTTCGAAAATGATTTAAAAATACATTTCTGCACGGCACTGGAAACTAGTCGATTGTAAAATCTGACAATCAGTTGGCGACCGGCACCGGCAATAAAAAATGAACGGACAAAAAATTTTAAGAATTTCCCAAGGAAAGAAATAACCAAAATTTTATAACACCCATTTTATATCAAATTCAATTGCTTTGCCGCTATTGTTATTATTAATTAATAAAATTAATTTGTGGTTTTAATTAATAAAATAATTAGACATACCTGATGATACTGTAAAAATTTTTCCACCGACATGTAATCACATTTGGGCGCACTTTATCCCGTACGAACTAACACAAATGTTCCTGATTCTTGTCCAATTTGAATTTATTACACGCTTTTATTAGCTTGACCTGTATGTATGTATGTATGTATGTAACGGAATCTTTCAACGTAATTTTCACCAATTTCAAGAAGTCTGATCAGCTTGAAAATTTGCACAGGGGTCAAGGACTGATGACAATACAATTATTTAATAACTTTGTTCTAATGTCTTGACTAGGATCATCAGAATAAAAAAAAGACACTATCTAGATTAGTTTGCAGGTTAAGTGTATACAATCCATAGAACGATGGTAAATGACATTCTTTTTTACCGATATAAGTAAAAAGAATTCTTAACACTAGAGTATATTTAATGCAAATTGATGGTACGATTATGATACGATAGATGTCGTTGAGGAACTTTTCTACATATATCCCATTTTTTTTTTTATAACTTGGGAATCATCCTGAATTTTTGTACTTTGAACGGCTTCATTAAACGTTTCTAGCCGGAAACTATTTTTCCCACGACTGTATTTTCAAATATAAGCAAACGATTGCACTACCACAAAAATTAAATAAAGATGACTGTGAGGGTAGATTAACTAAATTTGTGTTACTTTTTCAAGTACATCCCCTATTTTTTCTGTTCCTAACCCTGGATCCATCAATTCATCTCCCCAGATCCCCGAAGTGCAGCGACTGCAGTGCCCCCTACATAGCCGCGTCAGAAACTCAAGGGACTTTTTGATTTCCAGGTGGAAGCGATGCAGTCACGGCCACCTTCGACCTGTTCGACTCGTCGAGCGGCCCGGACCTCACGCTGTCCCCCCAGACCTTCACCAACTCAGCGGAGGCCTTCATCAACGACAACTCCAACAGCCTGGGTGTCCCGGCGGACAACGATGCAGGTTGGTAGACAGATAGATGGATTCTCGGATAGGAGTTGATGATAAATTGGCCCAATTTGGGGCGTTGTTGACGCAGTTATGTAAAATATTTAATGCATTTTCGTAATGTTTTTAATTTTCAATGAATTGTACAAAAATAAAATCAGACGTTTTCATTTCGAGGCATGAAGTTTAGTCTTCATGGACGCAAAATTCGCAGATATCGTGCAAATTTGATTTAAAGTATTTAATGGGAAAAAAGTTTTAACATTTAGCGAAGTTCGTAAAACAGTTGATATACAGGGTGTTCTACAACCTCTATGGCAGATTACAGCTGGGTTAATGTTAAATTCAATCAAAGTAAATATTAATTGGATCAGATTTGGATTATTCCTTGTCTGCATCCTGAATTCTTTTAAGTAAATGCTAACGGGTAGCGATTTCAACAAGGCAAGTTGCTTCATATGTCCCCATAAATAAAAGTCCAAATGATTTAGAATTTAGAATTGCATGCAGATTTTAGAACGCCCAGATCTGTTCATAGCTGACATGAATAAGATTAAATTTGTTTTAATATAAAAGTATATTTAAATATTAAGGCCGTTGAGATCTGCGAACGAAGTATAGGCTTTAATAATTACCTTGTTTACAACGGAAGTGTGCTTTTTATTAGTCAGCCGGCAATGTTATTTAAAATGAAATAGGTACGCGAGGTTTATTATTAAGAACACACAAACGAATCAAAGCGCCCCCTGACGGTCGAACAGATCCACCTGCGGTCGGGGCAGCGCCTCCCGCCTCCCCCATTCACCGCTTTGTCGCATTGCGCGGTCCGTCCGCCAGAATTGTCTGCCTCTCTCATAATTAAATCTGACTGATGAATCCGGTTCATTAGTTAGTTATTTGTTGAATAGTCAAACCGAATCACCTTTATGGGTGGAGAACAAAGAGAGCCGGTTTTGTTTAGAAGAAAGCATCAAAGGTCCCCGGTTTCCACGGCACGCTACGAAACCTGGAAATTAACTGCGGCCCACGTTAATATGGCAAATTTGGGGCGGTAGCGGGGGTGGACTTCCACTGGGTAATGACAGGCGACACAAGGCGACCTTTGCCTTGCCGAATTTTACACGATATTTTGTTTGCATTCATTCGTTTTCATTGAAATGATATTGATTAATATTTTCAAATACTTATAATTACAGTTATTTAAATCAATTGGAGGAAAATAGTATTTATCAGTTGAGGACCATTTTGTATCTGAGCAGAGCGAGGGTTGGGAATAGAGTCCCAAACTGGTCAAAGGTACCTCTAAAATCATCAAAATTGTAGGGGGGTAGTCAAACGTCAACCGGTATCAAACTCTCACATTGACCCAAGCCAATATTCTTCCCTTCTACCATACCCGCAGAAAGGGTCCCAATCCTCTCCACGAATATAGCTTCTAAGTACTGACGCCTAAAACCGCGCGACCACTGATCCACCGCTTAACATATGGAAACAGAAAGAAGTTGTAACACACCTTGTATGTTATGTCTCTAAATACAAATTTTCGTCACCTTAACATTTTGGTATTCCGAGATGCAGAACAGACACGTTTTACTTAGTATTTAAGGGCGCCGTTTTATAGGCAAATTTTCAACGAATTTCATAGCTGTTTGTTGAGACAGTCTAAAAAAATCTGAGTAAGTTATAAAGAAAATCTCTTCACTATGTCAATTATACAAGTTTTCTCCGGGATATAAAACAATTTTCAGGCTGACAAGTCATTTAGAATAAAAAAAGAGCATCATTTTCACCTAATACGTTTTATCATAAAATCTACTGAATTTTACAAGTCAACTGCACATTGAGAAAATTGTATACAACATTATAAACATTATCACATCCCGCAGAATTCTTTTAAAACTAGTAACACTTGAATTTATGTAAATTATCAAGTATTTGTTACGGTGTATAGAACACAGTGATAAGGTACAAATTCACAGTTTTTATGTTCTCTAGCACATTTTTTCTTCAAAAGTTAAAGAAAATGATTCAATTTCAGCATTATATTTTAGTACTACATTAATAAGGACCTCCACCTACTGTGTGTATTTTTTGTGTGCATATTTAGATATGATTATTCGTCCTTGAAACGCCAGCCTTAAGTATTTAC
Source organism: Monochamus saltuarius (assembly GCA_025584915.1). Taxonomy (NCBI): domain Eukaryota; kingdom Metazoa; phylum Arthropoda; class Insecta; order Coleoptera; family Cerambycidae; genus Monochamus; species Monochamus saltuarius. The sequence continues at coordinate 1,855,592 of CM046722.1, read as the reverse complement.
AAAGCCCAACGAACAACCCATGCGGACGTACAAATTAACTGAAACGTAAAAACTGCATGTTTCGATTTTATATTTAACAAGAAGAAGGAAATTCAAGCCGTAATTGATGGGCCGCATCGAAGTGGGTAATTAAAGCGAATTTCCAGGTACAGCAATTGATCGCTTACCTACAAATTGTACTTATCGCATCGCGAATCAAACTACTTGAAGCCGTGTTCTGTACATTTCGCTCCAGTACTCTCGGAATCGATGTTTCGAAATAATTCCGGGCTTACAGCTAGCTGGAGGGGCTTTGAAGGAGAATTGCACTGAGGGGTTTAGCCTCTGGACAACAGGTGTGCACCGTAGGGTATCGAACAAACATTATCCCTGCTTCAGTTACTTAGACATTAAGTTGCAATCGTCTTACTCAAACCGATCTAACTTAAGGCTTTGCAACTTATTTGATTATAAAATTCCAAAAAATATATACGCGCAAATATGCGGTTAAGTAGGGAAAACGAACTGACGTGTATGGGGTGCTTTAGATACCATAATTTCGATGCCGGCAAATTCCCATTTTAAATATTCCGAGAGTATGATAAAAAAATAATCAAAATGATTACGTTTGTTTCCAAAGCTTTATATAATTCAAAATATGAAACAGTACCGAATTTACAATAGAATGTTACATTAACATCGAAAAATTAAGCAGTATTGATACAAACGGTGCCCTTTGTCAACTCAACATTGTTATTAATATATAAATGAAATGGTAATTAAATGAAATCTGTATATAAAACATTTTTCGGTACAACAGCTGTGGTAGAGTTTTCTACAAACTTTATCATAAACTTTAGCATATGGTAGCTGGAACATTTTCTTCTTATATGACGATAACTTAAAATGTTAACTACTTTTACGTTTAAAAAAATGGCAATGCTTTGATACATTTTCACTTGCGAAATATCAATAAACGAAAATATTTTAACTTGTACCTCTTGAAAAAGTTGAAAAAGCCATAACGCGCACAAAATTTTTAATTCAGTAAATAATGTTTAACATAATGATATTAACTACCAACATAGATATATCTACTCAAAAACTTTTAGAATGATCAGAAAGTAAAAAATGACTTACCAATTAGATGTCTTTCGGATAATAACTATGCTGCACTTTTCATCTCTGTAACAAAAAGAATTGCGTTTAAAGTACCTACAGATGATGTTATGTGTGTTCATGGCAAGAGTGCTTTAAAATCATTTGTTGGATATATGTCACTGTGTTAACGTCAGACCATTACTAAAGTGGTTGTTTATTTAAATATTTGAAATGTAGCGGTCACCGACCTACATCTGTGATCCCTACAATTACAATTTAATGACATTTGTATTAAAGCAATAAACAAATCAATGCCAATAAAACCATTAAAGTACCCTCTGACCTGAGCCCAATTAAAATCAAATAAAGGGATGGTCAGAGATTAACCAGCCCCCGAGACCTTCCTCGAGAGGTCCGGTAAGAACCACAGTAGTTACTGGTCGCTCGTCTTCCGCGTAACATCCGTCCAGACTTCTGTATTGGTGACACATTATTTCCCAAACCCCACAGGAAACATTGTTATATATATATTAAAAGTACAATTATTCAAATTTGAAAAGTTATCAACACAACATTTATTCAACTTGTTCTTCCTGAAAACTACTATAATTCTCTATCTGTATTCCTGATTGATGCTAAAATGCTACTAGTTCCTACTGAAGATACTTTTTTAAACTTATTGACGATGCTTTCCTGGATATAACCTTCAACCACACTAGTTGACTGCCATCCTCCATGTCTTTTAAGTGTTTGAATATGCGCTGCACTATCAGCGAGGAAGATGACAGACGTCCTTCTCAAGCAATGGCCAGTATAACTGGATACATCTGGAAGTTTTAAGTATTCTGCAACTCTTTGCAAAACTATTGATGCCAACTGGTTGTATTATGCACTTACCGTGATTATAGTAAATGAAAAATGTATTGTGTTTTTGGGTCTCAATCGTAAATAACTACTGATGATAAATTTGATATCCGTCGCACTCTGATTCTACGGTAAACACACGTTTCTTTTTGGTTTTGGTATCATGTAGAGTTATAACCAAAATTTTCCCTTTATACTCTATATCTTTTATAGTTAAACTGTATTATTCTGCACGCCGACATGTCCCATTTAAACCAAATATTAGTACTAGTTTCATTACTAATAAGAACTTATCGTCTGGAGCCTCTTTTAAAAACGTAGCAACGTTTTCCATAGCCAAAACTTTTGTTTTCTTTGCTTCGTATGTGTTTTTGACGTTTTAAGAAGGCATGTAGCTTTTTGTATATTTTCCTTTATTTGCATAGTACTTGTAATACTAATATGTAGACCGTAAACCTTAAGATATTTTACAAAACATTGCTTTTATAAACTTGTTTAATATACTATTAGACAATCTATTTTGGCGACTAAATTTTACCGTATAAGTAAGGCTATATGTATATTTCAGAATCACCCAAGCGCCAAAGAAAACATGCATACCTATATTAAAAAACAAACATTTGATTATCCTTCCAGTTACTTCCCGTGTAATTTTAATTCAATTGTCGTTTAAAGAGATATTTCCTCGAGCATTTTCATTATTCAAGGGGCACTTAGAGTGCTTTACTAAAGTACAACATTCCCGACTCCGTTCGAAAACCAGAGCGCGACTAATTTTTAGATTCAAGATAACTGCGGAACGGTAACCAACTCCCCTATATTCTAGATCACAATGACACTCGACGGATTATTGCAGATAAGTACTCCAGGCCGCCAGACCTTAAGGGCTCATTCAACGAACGCTAAAAGGTTTCAAGGACTCGTTACGTTTCTATTTTGGCATATTATGAAAAACCCCGCCGTCCTATAGTGTACAGTCAAAACATAAACAGGTAAAAGACGAAAAGAAGAATGAAAGTCATTGTCAATATTATTGTTAAGGAAAACGTTTTTGTAAAATACCTTTATCTACTCCGATTAATTTATATATTAATTATTCAACTGCTTTTGAGCAATTAATAGTATCAATAAACAAATAGCGTGAGTTTTTATAGTGAGTTATTATAACTCACGCTGGGCTTCTACAATGATAATTCGGTATGTAATAGTGTACGCAGTAAATTCTTGGAAATTTTTGAGCCGATAAATACGTTCCATTGGTGTAAAATGGAAAGAATTTTTAACAAGTGGAAAGGAATGAATAATTAAAAGATTTTAAAATTATTAAATTGCCAACACCTGTCAGTAGGCGGAACTGTCAATTATTATCATTGAGGGGACTAATGTCATTTGATATTTTAACAAAATAATTTTGACGTTTTCAAATCAATTTCTAATAATAGTCCTAAAAAAGGTGTTATAGTCATAGATAAAGTATAGTATTCAACTTGCGGTAATGGTCATAACTCACTTGGTGAATTACAGCACTCGCCTGCGGCTCGTGCTGCAAACTTCATCTGCGTGAGTTATGATCTGCATTACCGCTCGTTAAATAATATACTATTATCTACAATAACTAAGCAGATGGGTACATAGATAATAACAGCATTAAAATAAATTAAAACAAGTAAGAAATTTTCAACTAAGCCATCAAATAATGTACAAGTAATTGAATGTAGAAATAGCAGTGATGAGATAATAATTCAAAAGTTTTATTTTGTGACTGTAAAATAAAACTTTGCATGCATTGCATGCAAAAGTGACATTACTGATCTCGAGTAATAATGTATCACTTTTTGCTCTTAATATATAAATAACTATTACTTACAGAATGATGCATGGTCAAAATGAACACAAACATTGTAATAACACTGATAATAATGTATTTTTAATATCCTATAAACCTTTTGGAATACCCAGTTCTAAATTTTGTTCACATTTATAGATGATGATGTTGATGATAATGATGATGATGCATGTGAGAAGTAAATAATAGTGTTGCTATAAGTTCTGAGCAATAAAAGCATAAAAAATGTCGTTAATTTGTGTAAAGACAGAAATTGGATCAAGTTGCTTTACGCAGCATAAAAATCACTGATTTCTTGATCGAAGTTCGTAAGTCAAATTTTTTTAAACAACCAACTGACAAATAATAATATAATAATAATATCTCTACCCCTCATTCTAATCACGAGGATTAGCCCAGAAGTCGAAGACTTGTGCGGGAGAGGGGGCGGCATATTATTATTAAGCAGGCCGCATTTGCGCCCAGGAACGATTTACGTTGGTAGGCCCTAACCACCATTCAGTGCAGGAATGAGGGAAACCTGGAAAACCTCATTAATTAGGGGGGTAGTTAAATGCCAACCGGTATCAATCTCTCACATTGACCCAAGTCAACATTCTTCCACCCTACCATACCCGCAGAGAGGGTGCCAATCTCTTCACGAATATAGCTTATATACGGTCTACCGGCTGCAGGGGTCGAACCCACAGCGATCCAGTCACCTCGATTCAAGTACTGACGCCTTAAACCGCGCGACCACTGACCGATCGATAAGTAAATTCAATGCATTTTTCCTTTTTGTGTTATTCTTCTACGATGAAAAAAAAATGTTCGGAAATTAATTGGTACATTGATTGATTTTGTGAAAATTGACCTCAGCAAAAGCTGTTTGGTTTTGAGAGAAATATATTGTGATTATCTTGGGTTTGACCTTGACTTCTTATTTAGAAGGCATTCAAGGTCAACTCAATGTTTTCAATAGAGATAGGTATATATTTTTTACATCACCAATAAAAAAATCTGTTTTCATAGCTGGTGCAAAAAAAATTGAGATTCCTATTGGGAGTGATCTTCAAATGCCCCCGGTGTAAGTGGGTGAAAGAACATGACAAAGGCAAGTTTAAATAATGCGGCTGTGCAGTATATTAACGAATTTTATTAACTTTAACAAAAATTACGCCTAAAAGAGTAGGGCCGTCGACTAAATCGTAAACTAGCCATTCATTTGAAACGTCCGACACGGAGAATTCATCATCGTCCATCCTTTGATCAGCCCGTGCGGCCCTTTTTCCTTCTAAATACGCCATACGCCGAACATGAAATATTAATGGGTCCATCGAATATTTATAGATATTTTCTATGTGCAAAAAGAGCGCCCATAGAAAACATAAATATATTATTCCACGTATTACGCGCGGGAACCAAAGCTCCCAACAACAAGGCGAGATATTGATTTATATGCCCGGACGGTATTTATTGCCTTTTTTCCTCCGATATTATTCGCAAAAATATAGCACATGCTACAAAGGGAACTCTCATCCATATGCAGCGCGTCTCAGTGGGCGTGGACTATTCGATTTTTCGCGTAGGTCGGGCGGATATCGGGGCGATTTTGGATTTTTACACCCCTCGAAATTACGGGTTATCCCTAGAATTCGCCTCTTTGCTTTTTTTCATTTCTACTATTGACTGATTCCTCTATACGTTCTACTGATTATACAGGAACTCATTCGAAAAATTTTGAGGTGCACCCTTATAAGAAGTCGATATCACCATCTAGTGGGTTTTCTAAGGTGTTTGAGTATGCTTTCTTGGACAAATTATTAGATTATTTCATATATTTATACTGCCGTCGTAAGAAAGAGTGCCGTATCTACAATTTTGAGGATTTTCAGTTTTATACGGTTCTTATATAAACTGATGCTGAAAAATTCATTTTTGTAGGTTAAAATGGCGTATCTACATTCTAAGCTATACTAAATGCACATACGTTTTCTTAATTATGACGTATTTCTTGAAGTTTTATCTTTATAAAGCCTTAAGTAACAAATGTATCTAATAAAACCGTATTTCTTGCTTACGCTATTATTTTGTAAGTAAATACTACCAGTTTTTGTTTAAAAACCTCACTAAGAAAGCCGTAAGTTACAATACAATGTATTAAAACCGTAAGTGCCTCTCGATTGTCAGTTACGGCTTTCAAACATGCAAATATTATCTAAACCTTACAAAAAAGGTTGTAACCTAAAAACGTGTATCTGCTCATGGTACCTTTAAGAACCGTATCTACACCACAACCAATCAGTTGCGGTTTTTTAACGTTGAAATTTTCCTAATTCTATGTTCCTCTTTTAATCATAAATAACGGTTAGTATTTGAATGCGAGATGAAAAAACTAGTTGCACATGGGACATTGCAGAGGACAAGGCAAACAAATGCAAATAACTCGACAAAAGCATATGTTAAAACCTTCTTGTAGTAACTTATGCAAAAGGGGCTGTTCTAGAAAACTTATGAAGGAGAGACGTGAAAATATTAATGAATAATTTTGGAGCCAAGATTGGACTTCTAGGAGACTATTTCTACTTCATACAACAACAAAAAAATCGGGGTAAAAAGAAGAACAAGAAGTTGTACCGACAACGACCCCAGAAGAAATGGCACAATAGAGTACTATTTGAAAAATGAAAGTGAGATTGTACAAGTGTGTAAATCATTCTATTTGAGTACATTAGGTTTCAACAAATCTAATGATACAATTATAAAACTAGTGAGCAGCATATCTGATATAACTGTAGCAGAAGATAAAAGGGGATTGCATCAAAATCGACAAAACGTTGATCGACCAATTATTTATGATCACATACAAAACTACCGACCTTGTATTTCTCACTATCGACGTGAGCATGCTCCCAATAAATTATATCTACCTTCCGACTGACTGCTCATATGAACTTTACAGAAACGTTGTCGTTAAGGAAAAAATATTTCGTTTGCGCATCTTGGACATGAGGAGTGTGAAAAATGTGAAACTTATAAACTACATAATATGTCACACCCAAAGCAAGGCTTAGTGTGAAATCTGTGTGACATGGAACACACATATTAAACGTGCTCAGATAGCCCGAGAAACGTACAGAAATGACGTAAAAACCGCTAAAAATTCGATGGACCTCTTCGCTTCTGTAGATTTACAGAAAGTCATAATGTTACCGCGACTTGATATGTTCAAGTCGGTAATATTTACGTAGAGAATAATTGCTTTCAATGAAAGTTTTGTACCTTTAGGTACAGGTACAAAAGAAAACCATTTGCAGTGTTATGGCATGAAGCTACGGCTGAACGAAAGAAAGAAGAAATTATAAGTGCCTTCTTCCAGTTCCTTCTTTATAATCATGATAAACATCACATTGTCCTCTGGCTCGACAAGATTTTCAAATGGCTGTTTCCAGGGCTACTAATGGTAAATTAATTACAAAACCTATGTAACTTCTATCACTGTACGGACCATTCATCAAAAATAATTTAAATAAGTTAAAACCAAAATTCTATTTGTCAGACATGATACAAGTTGTATTTTTGCGAGGAGCTTCAGCTTGGGCCATAATTTTTTTCAGAAGATGAATACCTACAGTTAAATTTCATGAAAAAGACGGCCATAAAAATTGTGCAATTGCAGAGCCAGAACCATATACTAGAAACAGAGGTATACCTGTCTTAAAAGAGATAATCTATTAAAAAGTTCTCTTCTATTATACCTGCAGATAGATTGTCGTTTTGGAATAATATTCCAGTTTCAGAAGAATCAAATGATTTAGTAGAAAATTTCGAGTGATGTGTAATGCAATGTAATACCAAATTTTACTTTAAGTTATTTAACTAGGAATATCTAATTTCATTTAATTTTTCAAACTAAAAATAAGGATTGTTACTAGAGTACCTGTAATACTTCCAGACTTTTATAAAATAAATACTTGCTACCACTTGCAATGGTGCTTTTTATACAAATTCCATTTTTGTTTCCTTCATTTCATTATCTTCGTAAATAGAATTAAATAATAATTACATCCTGAATGAATGCGTAAGTATTTTCTAGTATAACTACCTAAATTTTATTAGTTTAGTATTCCGTAATTAGTTAGTTAAGCTCTATTGCCTTGATATCCTATATAAACATTATGTCTGGTATTAATTTAAAATACCGTAAGTGCATTTTTTAACGCAAGACACTTTTTTATTCAAAAGTATTCTCATTGAATTTTTAGCACCAAAAACATTAGAAACAAATATTCCAATAATACTGTTCAACAGAAAATAAAATTATGACAAAAACGCGTTTACCTAATTTTACTCCCAATTGTTATTTTGTAGATACGGCACTCTTTCTTACGACGGCAGTATAGATCATCAACATGGTTTCCGCTACCTCTACTGCTATTCATAGATCGGCTGATCGGGTTCATAGATGATGGTGAGTGCCCTGTTGGGATCTTTTGTGATATCAGCAGGGCATTCGACTGTGGTGATCAAGACATTTTCATCCGCATATTATATAATTACGGTATCGGAGAAAGGTTTCTGGACTGGGTGTCAACTTCCCTGAGGCAACGTACTCAATACGTTAGTGTAAACCATTTCAGCAATCATGTTATGCAAACATACAGCGCGGACTTAGATGAAATAAGCATGGGCGTACCACAAGGCTCAGTATTGGGTCCTGCCCTCTTTCTGTTGTATATTAACAACATACTGAATTGTCTGGTGGAGCATTTTTTACTCTTTATGCGGATGACACATGTCTTGTAATTTCCGATAGAAAATAACCTTAAGCGCATATGTAAGGCCGTTGTCTCGGATTTGGTTGATGGGTTTAACAATATATATTTGTATTTTAATGCAGCTAAAACTCAGTTTGTTAGGTTTCATACCCCGCGGAAACCACTTGATTGATTTGGAGCTTTCTGTTAATGGTGATATGAAGTTTCTTATTTATGATGATTGCTGTTTTTAGGTCTATATCTTGACTCGCATGGAAAAGACATTACCTTTTTCATAACATATACATAGAAATGTACTTGGCACTGATCATTTACTAAAACTGTATTATGCGCAAGTAGAAAGCCGCCTAAGGTATGGAATTGCTTTTTGGGGCAACTCCATGCACTCTCTCACGTGATGTTTTTGTGGCGCAGAAGAGAATTTTGCGCTGCATTGCTAATGTCCCTAGTACGCATTCATGTCGGAGACTATTCAGAAAATATAAACTTTTAACCCTTTATAGCCTTTATGTGCTTGAAATGTGCTTGTTTGTGTTTAACAATAAATCTAAGTTTTTAGCTAATTGTGATGTCCATAATAATAATACTACAGCAAGGAATGATTTGCATGTTCCTTACTCTAGTGTAAATATTTCTTTTAAAGCTCCAAGTCGGATCAGTGCTAAAGAGAGTTCAACAAGCTTCCAGAAAATATAAAAATTATTAAAAATGTAAATGCCTTTAAACTCAATCTAAAACTATATCTTGTTGAAAAGTGTTTATATAGTACCGCAGACTTTTATACTTAGTCGGACATTAACTATATTGCTTATGTGTACTTTTTTATATTATGTTTTATATAAGTATTATATGTTTGTATACGTTGTGTATGTTTGAATATTTATTAGTCTGTTTGTAACAGATGTCTTAAAGAATAAAATATTTTTGACTTTTGACCAAAACATTAAAATAAAAGTGTAATAGATTTTGCGTAAAAATGTTCAAAGATCTAACATTATAAAGGAATACTGTAGTTCAACGACATGTGATATATAGAAAAAGTAAACAAGTTTTTGCGCCTGAAGTGCGTGTCAACACGCCTGCCTGGTGAATAAGGTTGGAGTGGGGATATGCTCTCTATGCAGTAAACGAACAAGGAAGTGTTGTTTTATTTATTGTGGGAGTGTCAGTCTTTAAAATGTTCAAAATGGCTGATCTGGACAGCAATGCTGAATTAATGGAAATTACTCTTATTTTTGGTGCTTCGCGCTTGTATGTGGATCGATTTTCCGATTGACATACGCCAAATCATTAAACTTTTAGGCAGTGGTGCAACGTGGACGTGATACTGTTGAAGGTGATTCGTAAAAATCCACGAATAAATACAAGGCAGATTGCTAGACAGGTGCCTGGAGTATTCTAATCAACGATGTGGCGCTTACCATGCGAAGCTCAGTTATATCCGTATATTCAGCGTGTTCAAGCACTGTTATCATTACGACTTAGGTTTTGTGAGTGGTTGTTGCAGCAAAATGCTGAAAATCCTTAAGTTACTGCTGATGTACTAGTTGCAGATGAAGCTCTACTTATTCGAAATTAATATCATTGAATATTTGGACAGCAATTGTTGATGAGAGCCTAATTGGACTGTTCATATTGCCCAATTGAATGGATGATTAACAACATCTCAAATCATGTTTCTAATAGCAATCAAGTACCGCAATTCTTCTTCAAAATTCACTTTAATCCTTTTATGTGTGGATTTTTCTAATTTCATAATTTGAATATTATATACACTGTTCTCGAGTAACATCGATTTGAAAATTGTATAACATGCTCAAAACTTTAACTAATACTATTCTGAATCTTAAGTAAACCTAAGACGACTTACGTCATGGGAACAAACGAATGATTCATTATATTTTCATCAAAATATTCAAGAAACTCCAACTGAGAATAATAAATCTATATACTACACTAAATGTTTCCATTATACATTACACTAAATTACAAAAAAATATTATTTTAAACGCGAGAATCTTTCGAAAATTATGTTGAGAATAGAAACAATTGCGTAATTTCAACCGTGACGTAAGTTGTCTGAACTTTTGCCGCAACTATCCTTTAAAACTTAACAGTACTTGACATTTCTGTTATCTGTCACAAACTTGCAATTATTTTCACGGCACACTGAAAACTTTATGCTGCTATCCGATGAGAGTTACATTTTAGAGCATGTTATAAAATTTTCAAATCGACGTTCCTCGAGAACACTGCATCCTATTGATATTCAATAAGAGTACATTTCGTCCATAAAAACATCAAGTTTTCACATCTTTCATTCAAAAATTAGAATAGAAAATGAGGTGTTTTAGAAAAAAAAAAGGTTTTTGTCAATTTTTGCCTTGATCTGCATACATTGAAATTTTGAATACTCATGTTGTATTTATAATATATTTACAGATGCCACGTCTCATATTTCTAAATTAATCGAATTCGATTTGTTCCTCATTTGAACCGCCTACCTATATAAAATTCCCTCCTTGTTTGTAGCCTTGCAATAAAAAAATACGAGTATATTGCAAGGTTTTATTGCCTTGTCATACGTAGTGAAACAATTCCTTTCATATTTCCACGTTTTTATGTCGCTGCGAATATCCAGCGTTCCACTTTGTATGCGCCAAATTGATTTCGGATCTTATTTGGCCGTAACTAGAGTTTATTTTGAAATTCCGTTGTTTGAAACGCTACATTATAGGAATGCTCGCTCCGGTATCCCTGAAAAATGACGCCCTTTTTGTTCTTGTTCCATCGTCCTGCATTAACAAGCACTCAATTTCGATGTAGAGGGAAACTTCGGGATTGAACAACGGGCGGAAATTTAAAACATTGTATAAAAGAGCCTGTCCAGATCAACGTTGATGTCCGTCATTGTCTTTAGTACAAATCTCAAAGTATTTTTTAAAAAATAAATTAACAATCAACAGAAAATTATACACACAACGTCAAAAGTTTCGGGCCCATCCTCAGTCTTGTTTTTGTCATAAAAACCAAATACACGAAGCAAGTTTTTTACTTGACTAATAGTCGGTATGACCTCCACCACGTTCCAATAGCATATTGACACATCTGTGTGTTGAAATCATCAAGCGGTTAACGATCTCTTGCGGATGGATCTAAGCCATCTCAGTCGATATTTATCATAGGCGCCGACTTTCCGTAGGAAAAGAGGGTTTTTCCCATTTTTTAAATATCGAGCTAAAATTCTGGAATAATTTTTTTATACTTTTAGGCCTTCCTGAGCACGTGGTTGAAATGTTTGTACTTAGTCATAGTTAGCCCTGTATATCAGTGATGAGAAATGTTATTTTATCCATGATAACTACGTTAAAGCAAAATGCGTCAGAAGTTTGTTTGATGGCAGTCTGTAATTTCTTTTGGAGACTGTGTTTTTAAATGTTGGTAGATTGCAAGCGCGTCCCCGCGGGCCGTATTATGTAAATGTTTAATTTAGAATACGAGCGTAATACTCGGTCGCGGGCCCGCGGGCAGCGCCGCCGCTGGCGCCCGGGGGTGCGTAGCAGTTGTCATTATTCCAGTCAGGAAGTGACATGGCTGGTGTTTTATTTCCGGGCGGCCGGGGTTATTAGCGACGGCGCTGTGTCGAATCCGAAATTCCGGGGTTATTCAATTGGGGCCCCGCGCCTTTGAAAAGGGGCCCGCCACGGCCGCGTGTGCTCCTGATTTGAGAAATTGTTTTCGCGACTGCACGAAACCCCGGCTTAATAACGCCAATTCCGACATAAATCGAAAAGATTTCATTCGAGCGCCACCGAGTTTTTCCCAAATTGTATTTCCTACGGTAAATTGGATACACAAACTCCGCCGACGGCCGGTCACGTAAGTTCTGCGAGGCGGCACAAAAATTGGATTATACCTGCCGCTGTTGAGGTCTTATTTTTAAATATCCCCCAACGCCGGCCTTTCTATAAAAAAAAACACAATTCTGCGGTTTGGAATTAGGAGGTGCTTTTATTTGCACGTAGTTTAAATTTAGCAAAATATCAATTTGAAAAATGATTGGTGGATATTTGATTTATAGTATAATATAACGAAGGCTGGGTTAGCTATGTTTGCTACATTCGCCCTAAGTATCCACAAAGCAGTGTCACCACTATTTGAAATTGATGTGGCCACATAGAAAGTGTGGGTTAAGTATAGCGAACATAGCTATTGTAGCGCTTCAAATAAAATTAGCTTAAAATAATAGTCATCCTTTTTCATACACATAGATATCACAGCAAGCGCATATAGCTGAGTACTCTGTGCGGTCGTAATATTATTTATTGTGTATAATGAACGTGGCAAAGTAACTAACAATGTTGTTTGCATACAATCATAATAGTGATCATATGATCGTAATATCAGCTATTCTTAAGGTCTTTAGCAATGTGGTGACTATAGAAAGTGTGGCTTTAGCAATAGTATATTAAACAACGAGGTTTGAAAACGACTATTGGCACACGAGCGAGACATATTGGTGGACCGAGCCGAAAGCGAGGTCCACAAGTCGAGCGAGTGTGCAAAGAGGATTTCAAACGAGTTTTTTACGATAGTTTTTATACGACTGCAAACAGAGACCACAAAAATCAAATTTTATTTTAAACTCAGCCAACTTGAAACATTGCATAATTTGGGTGCCAACATCAAACAACAATCACAGCGTGTACAAAGATGACATAACCGTGTGCAAAATACCGTTTTCAGAGCGTGTTTTCCGTGTGCAAAACCCCCTTTTGCAAGGCAGTCGTATAAAAAAATAGTATCGTGGTTACTTGTAATACACACATCAATCATAGTAAGCGCATCTAGCACAATGCTATTTGTTTGTACTTAATATTGCCCGTTTTACGTGTATGGAGAAAGTTGCAAACATAGCTAGCTATCTATACGGCGGTTTGTAGTCTTAGTAACAATAGCGTCTATTTTTAAAACATATAACGATCATAGCAAGCGCAACTCGTATTTCCCTCTACACAATCGTAATATCAGCTTATTCTTAAGGTCTTTAGCAAACGTAGTGACTATAGCTTGTGTGACTAGCAAAAACTGTAGTGGTTATTTGTAATGCACGTACCAATCATAGTAAGCTCACCTAGCATAATGCTTTACTTGTTTATACGTAAAATTTACTGTTTTGCGTGTATGGAGAAAGTTGCGAACATAGTTAGCTAGCTATACGGCGGTTTGTAGTCGTAAAATAAAACAATAGCGTCTATTTTGAATACACATAACGATCATAGCAGATGCAGCTCACATTGCTCTACCATGATCGTAATATCAGCTTCTCGTAAGGTCTTTACCAAACGTGGTGACGATAGCTTGTGTGGCTTTGACAAAAACAATAGTGACTATTTGTAGTACACACACAATATATAGTAACGCATAATGATTTACTTGTTTGTACCTAATATTGTACCTGATCTGTGTAGCCGTAGGTAATATTGTTTTAACGTATATAGTAATCCTGACGAACATAGCTAACATAGCACTGGAACATTAGCATTAAACACACATAGTTCTGCAATTCAGAACCATTTTATTTGAACCTAGTTTTAACATTAATTTGAATTTATTATCAGATACATCCAAGTCAATAGCTTTCAGCGCAGTCTGTGGAGTTATTATTCTTTTATACACAAGAATTATCGGTATATGAGTCGGTCAGTGGTCGCGCGGTTTAAGACGTCAGTACTGTGACTAGATCGGTGTGGGTTCGAGCCCTGCAGCCGGTAGACCGTATGTTAGCTATATTCGTGGAGAGGATTTGCACCCTCTCTGCGGGTATGGTAGAGTGAAAGAATGTTAGCTTGGATCAATGTGAAAGATTGATACCGGTCGACGTGTGACTACCCCCCTAAAACCTCATTCCTGTACTCAATGCTGGTTAGGCCTACCAACCTTAAGTCGTTCCTGGGCGCAAATGCGGCCTGCTTAGACTGAGGGGTAGATATATTATTACTATTATTACTTTTATTTGCCCAAAAACTCCACATTAAAGCCAATCCAGCGCCTGCCAGCGCCAAATTTCACCCAGCGAAGTTTTCTTTCCACCGTCACATACATCGGAGCAATTACATTACGGTCTGATCCTCTCCCCCTCCTCCCTATATCGTCGTTCCCCCCCAAGGCCATTTATCTCCGAAGAGAAACCCGACTGTTAAGTACACACATCTGCATTTCTGATTTACTCTCCCGTCAGGAATCGGGGTCGGGCCCCGACCATTTATTGATATTGACGAACGCCGTTTCTATCGCAACGGGTAATAGGCTGCCGAAGTTAGCACAAACAACTTATTTCCAGGGGGAATTGTCAACAGAAGACTTCGTCTTATAACTCAATTTTTATATCGGCTCTTATCATCACGGCAACCTGATGAGCGCGATCCGAGCGGAGGGGAGAGCGGGGGTGGGATTCGGCGAGGGATGGGGTGGCTGTATGTAAATATGCGTATAGGGGGCGGTGGTCTCTCAAGCAGTCTAAGCCTTTTCGGGCCAGGCTGTTGCTTCATTCTCAATATTTGGCAACAATAGCTGAACGGAGGGCAAATAAATTTTCTTAGAGTGGTAATCTATAATTTCGTAGTATAGCATTTTATAGCTCGAAATAATTTCTAATTTGTCGCAACTTTTACCCCGTTTTACTCCTAATTCAAATATTCTTTGATTAGCGATTTTAATTTGCAAACACGGAATTCCAGGAAACAACTACTCTGCGGGCTAATGCCCCGACCAGCATTGAATTACACCTGGAAACCTATAGCAACAGCTAGAGTCA